>CM048744.1:712623854-714093854 GCA_026315105.1 Locusta migratoria
TAGTAGAAAATAACAATTTATAAAGACACCTTTCATTAACCTGATCCGCTCCACATCATTACGAAGTGACGTATTCATGATCTACGGAACAAATACTAATCTAATGTAATCTGTAGGCAGTCAGACACACGTGCTGTTTCCTGCCCCACATTACCATGTTCGAACACTGTGCCCGGGTGCTGTGCTGTCAGTGGTAGGACCTGCAGACGCAGGTGTCTGTCGTCAATTGTCTGCTAAAGCACGACTAGAAGTGACCCGAACGCATATCCATTGGCTCCTCAAACCATGAAATGCCTGTGTGTCTCCCCACAACATTGCTACGATGTGCCATCTGCCCTTGACGCAGCCAAAATAGATCAAGATGGTCATCTACTGTGATGGAGAAGTGGGATTCGTCACTGAATATTATGCGATACTTCTTTTGTGGTGGACCCGCAGCATACATCAAGTCAGCAAATATTTGAAATCCTACCCCATTTAATACTCCACTAGTATTATTTTACTTATTAGTTGGTAGTTAAAGATGACGACCGTTTCAGCTTTTCGCCATTCTCAAGTCAACTGCAATACGTACAATATATACAAACTAGTTGACCTGTGTGAGTACTTCGCATTCTATCCTCATCAGTAACAGATAGGTAAGATAGTAATGGAGAAGGGGCAGCTGCAAGTACATATGTGTAAAAGATAATAAACTTTGAATAATAGTAACAAATATTAGTCTCATTTTAAGAAAATGTATATAATTAAATACAATGTGATAAATTGTGAAACATATAAAAAATCAGATATTGACTTTTTAATGTTTCTTTTATTTTTCGAAAACTTGTGTATTTCACAAAATTCCGTTCATTCGCGCAGTACACAACGCTTGCTTGAATAAAGTTAACGATAATAAAAAAAATTTTAAAAAATGTTTGTTAAGCTTAAGGGACTTAACTGCGGCGTCATCAGTCCCTAAACTTAAAAACTATTATGAACTACCTTATAATAAAGACGACACAAACATCCATTCCCGAGGGGGCATTCGAACCCCGACCGTCGCGGTGTAAATTATTAATACAGCACCGTTCATTGATTAATATATCTGAACCATGTTTGACCATAATGCAGACAGATTTTTGTATTTGTTAGTAGACTCGATCTGATTAAAGATCATCCACTTGTGTCGCATCTTTGTGCTACGTAATCACGATAACGATTGAACGGAGAGTGTTTCTTGTGAAGCAATTGTTACGCAATGGACACAAGTTTACCTCAGCAGCAGAATCTGCATTTGCTTCAAAGTTCCCAGGAGTGTAACTCATTTACCAAAATGCTGTTTGGAAACAAGTTTCGAAAGACCGGAAGGCAGCCATCCACATCCGAAGAGAATATGGCGGAGGAGCAATACTGACGCTGCGAAGTCCAAATAAATAGGTTAAACGACTAGCTCAGTAGGTCCACGTGTCCGCTGGTTCCGCTCACAAGATTCTCCAGAAGTCATTGTACGTACATGTATCAGTATAATCTTTCGGTCGTGCAGGAACTGAGAGACGCCGATAGCCCGCCGTGTGTGAACTTTTGCATCTGTTTTCTGTCCATCCTGTAGAAGAATAGTGAAGGGATTCTTGAGAGAACGTTTGTCACCTCTTCGGTTAAGTCAATAGCCAACACCCGTGCCGCAGTGGATACACCGGTTACCGTTATATAACCGAAGTTAAGCACAGTCGGTTTTGGCTACCAGTTGTATGGGTAACCGTCCTGGCGTGCCGAGCGCTGATGGCAAACGGGTTCTTGTGAGGCAAATTGAGGAGCTACGTGATTGAGAAATAGCGGCTCCGGTCTGGCAAACCGAACACGTACCCCTCCATATCGCAACCGGTGACGCCCCCGAGCGGAGGATGCCACGGCGGCCGATCAGTACTCGGTGGAACCTCGATGCCTGTGTGGGAAGGAGGTAAGATCAGTTTGGTTACGTGAATAGTCCAGTGGACTCCGGGGAATCCTCGTGAATTTAATGTGTCCCCACTACATGATCGAAATGTAGACATTTGGAGCGCCGTGACTCGTAAACGCGTCATTGGGCCGATCTTCTTTGAGAACACCATAAATGCATAATCGAACTAAACCTGCATTCTGGAGATCTTCCTCGGTGAACTGAATGAGGACGAAATTAAGATTGCCTTGTTCAAACACGATGGAGCGAATGCACACATCGTCCACAAGTCGATGAACTTTTCAAAGGACATCTTTGGTGACCGCATCTTCTCTCGAGGACTCTTCCTTTCGCTTTCATCCTACTTGGCTGCAAAGGATTACTTTCTATGGGAAACGTCGAAGGGAACGGCCTATGAAGGCAATCCGCACACAAGAACTCCAAGCTGATCTGACACGTGATATACGGAACATCACTCCCTATGTTCTGCACAACGTCTTCAAGTACATGCAGAAACGTTTGCTACTGTCTCTTCAAGCTCAAGCATGTTTTATAAATTCTACGACTTTAATACGGCAGCGCCATCTAGTTGGCCAACCATTGCACCATGTGTTTTCCCCCTTCAATCTAGAAAATCTTTGTTCTGTGTTGTTTTCGATTGATGCTTATTTCGTGAGATATTTGGCCCGGTCACTATCAATGGATCACCCTGTATAAAGACACATACTCATAGAGAGTAGAAATGAAAACACGGAACTTTTGTTTTGGTGGTGATGCAGAACTTTTCCTGGCGTGTGTAGGCCTCTGTTATACTGGCGAGCTAGCAGCGCCGCCCGCTTCTGGAAAGTGCCACCCGTAATGGACCACCTAGATGGAGGGCGGGCTTTAAATTTAGGCCCATTAGACTGGCTATGTAGGGCGGCGCGGCGTCGGTTGCGACATAAAACCGCTATCTGGGGCCGCGCAGATTATTCTTGCTCGCGCCTGTCAACGCGATTTACGGCGCCAGGTCTCGTAAAATCTACACCAAGTGCGCACTTCTTTCTGCAGGAGTGTCGCCCCGTTTCTGCGATGTCACTGCAGGACCAAGGCGAGATTAGCCGCTGCAAAAGAAAAGCAGCGAATCACGATCAATATACACAGTACACAGCTTTGCAAATGCTGATAAACAGAAAGCTTTTTGCGCAGGAATGCGACGATGGTGAAAGGTTTCCGTCTGTAAGACACAACTAAACTATATATGTGAATAAACAAATCCTATGCTTACTCGTTGTCTTCATACTTTTGCATCATGTAAATTAGAAAGCTCACGGTCGTGACACCTGCCTTCACACACACTGTAAGAGGTAAGGCTTACACGCAACAAAAACAAAAAACAAATAAATAAATAAAGAAATATAAATTACAGTTAATACTTTACTCTGTGGCTTTTTGAATAAAGCACTTTCCTAATAGCAAAAACGAATCCTGCCTTTTACCAATTTGCAGCAAACGAACTTTGGTGTCACACAGAAAACATTGATTGTCGACGAATAAGTACTGCATTGGCCCTGTAACCTATAGCACTTACCTCGTCGATAACGCCTTTCTCGAAAGTGATTCAATTAGCCGTCGCACCGCCGCGAATGCTTAAAATTAATATTCATTATGCGAAAAGAAACAGATGAGGTTTCATACCTGTGAATATTCTGATTGAACTTCATTTACTCTGACAATGCCAAAACCCTACAATAACTAGTATTCCCTCTGAGATTCAGGAAGGAAAATTCTAGCTATGGGAATAAATCTCAGTTAAAAAAAAGGCAGAACAAATGGCAAAAGGTTTAAATTTCTGTATTTGATTCATTGTTGGACATAACTTACAGAAATGAGTTACAAAATTTCTTTACAAACGGCCTTCCTATTTCACAAAACATACTATAAAACTGTACTGTGCATTACTTCCTACCATCCACTTTACAAAAAAAAAAAAAAAATACAAATAAGAATTTGCGCAAGCAGTAACATTTCCTCCACCCTGTGGTGGCAGCTCAACAACTCTCTCTCTCTTACCACTACTGCCGGTATTACTACTGGCGTCGCAGCGCCAGAGATACTATTACACGCAGCATAGCTGCTCACAGATGTTACTGCGTACTTGTTACATCCATGTGTAATAAATACCGACTTTCTCAGTGAAATGTCAAATGAAGAACAAAGGGCATCTTATGTAGAATTTCTTATAATACATAATGGATGACATGAAGTACAGTGGGTACGTAACAGAAGTGGATTGATATGTTTATACTGAAGAACGTGAAAGTAGGATCATCATTATCAATTAAGACTGACTATGTCTTTTAGCGTCGAGTCTCAAGCATAGTTCCCCTTATAAAATTCCTCCACGATCTCCTATTCAGTGCTAACGTTGATGTCTGAAGTTAAGCCTGTTACTTTAAAATAAAGAACAAACACCATTTGTTGACAATGTCGGGCGTAATTTTACGAATTAGAAATATTTAAACATGTCGACCGTTTGGGTGCGCCGCGCGGGAACATCCGAGCGATCTGGAGCGCCACATTACGGATCGCGCGGCCTCCCACGTCGGAGGTTCGAATCCTCCCTCGGGCTTGGATGTGTGTGTTATCCTTAGGTTAGTTCAACTTAGTGTAAGTAGTTTGTAAGACTAGGGACCAACGTAGTTTGGTCCCATAGGATTACAAACATTTGAACATTTTTTCGTTTCAGGGCATTGAAATAAATCCAATGGCAAAGATGAAATTTAGTGCCGGTGCGGGTTCGAACCAGGAATTTCCGCTTTGGGCCAGCGGTCGCCTTAACCAATTAGGCTATCCAGGCACGATTTCCTTCCAACCCAAAATCTCACCTTGTCCGAAAAGAACAGACACCATATAAATAATTGTATATCAGTCCAGACAGGCAATTGGCAGTTTCAATGCGGACGCATTAATACGCTCGATCCCTTGCGGGAATCCGGTATAGGCTGCGAGCAAGTGGAATCAAATGGACAGGGGGCACTACCATCATGGTGCACTACAAGTTGAGAATTTGGGTTGGAAGGGAAGCGTACCTGGATAGCCTAATTGGTTAAGGCGAACGCTTGCCCAAAGCGGGAATTCCGGGTTCGAATCTCTCTCCAGCACAAATTTACATCTTTGCCAATGAATTTATTTCAATGTCCGAAATAGTCGACATGTTTAAATATTTTGAATTCGTAAGTTAGTTTAAATAGTTTGTAAGTGTAGGGAATGAAGACCATAGCAGTTGGTCCAATACGTTTAGAAACATTTCAATTTTATTTTAATCCTTGGTCTATCTCAACATCTCATACCCTCTACTGCTGAACCCATGAACAGGAAACTGTATGTTTTATTAACCTAAGAAAAGGCTTATAACGTATTTCTACGTTGAAGCTATTGTAAGATTTCAAGATTATGGAATAGAAGGCAAACTTCTGCAGACAAATAAAGGTCATTACGTAACTAGTAGGCCGGAGCAAAGAGTTCACGGTAAATTGAGTTCTTGGTTGAGGGTATTTTCAGGGGAATGACTGCCACCACCACGTTGCTTCTCCCATGTGCGTAACATGAACTCACCATTTAATATAGTTCGCTCTGGTTCATCTGTGCTGTTCATCCCAATTATTGTCTGATTTTCTCATTATGGACATAGTCGTCCCATTGTTCCCATGTATTAGTACCTGCAATCATCCTTCCTACTTTCGTATCTGTAACCTCAACATTAATAATTAAATCTGTATCCTCCCAGAGTTGACTCCAATAGAGCAAAGTTGGACGAAAGATTGAACAATACAATAACTTAGTGTTGATACAGACTTCCTTCTTGCAGAAGAGAGCAGATGGTAACTGAGCGTTTACTGCATTAGCTTTCCTACACCTTGATTGCAGTTCTTTCACTATGTTGCCACCCTGTGAAAAAATACGTTGTAAGTACTTGAAAATAATTTCTTTGTTCTTTGTTCCTCCTATTTGGCACTCTATCAGTTTAAATCACTTTCCCAGTGACATTACTTTCGTTTTGGAGATGCTGATTTTCATTCCATAATCCGGACATCTGCGGTCTGCTCTAAAATATTACACTGCAACAACACAGTCGAATCTGACATCACGACTAAATTTTTCCCATATTCTTGACTGCTTATTTTGTTGATACCTAATTTAAGCTCACCCTGCCAGTATCGTTTTCAACATATGATCGAAAACGATAAATATTATGAATAACAGTGGTGGCAGTCTTTCGCCTGAAATTATCCTCAACCAAGAACTCTGTTTACCGGCAACTCTTTACTCCTGCCTCACTAGTTACATAATGACCTTTACTTGTCTGCAGAAGTTTGCCTTCTATTCCATAATCTCGAAAACTTACAATAGCTTCCTCCTAGAAATACGGTTGTAAGCCTTTTCTGGATCAACACAACATAGGTATAATTCCCTGTTCAACTCATAGCACTTCTCCATTATCTGCCGTAAGCTAAACATTTGGCCCTGAAAGCCCTTAAGAGGCCTAAATATACAATGATTTCAAACCAATATATCTTCGACTAACATTTCTTTCAATAAGAACTGAGAAGACTCTGTCCACAACGATGATTAAAGAGACCCCTCTGTAATTGTTACAATCTTTTCTGTTTCGAGAGCAGCTGGAAAATAAATCAGACACCTTTGCCGATATTTAGTTACTCATGTCTGAAGTCGGTTTTGAATGATCTTGGTCGGTTCGGGAAGGTGCTGTATGCTCTGTAAGATTTATGTCCGATGGGTACTCAGGCAATTCCATACGCTCAGTACCTGATATACTGCAGCGGCTCTGTGTGTGTGTGTGTGTGTGTGTGTGTGTGTGTGAGTATTGTCGCCCATTAACACAAAGTCGAGATCTACAGCAACCCTAAGCAGACATCTGCATCTACATATTTACTCTGTACCACATTAAGTGCCTATCAGAGGATTTATCGAAGCACTTTCATAATGCCTCTCATTTGTTCCAGTTTCAAATAGTATGCAGGTAAAAGCAACAACTAAATATGGAAAGTAGCTTCCTAAATTTTCTATGTAAGATCTTGGGCATTAGGGACCTGTAATTGCAAGTTAAAACGCTCACTACTGCTCCAAATTAATTTACAAGTGCCCACAGTACTTGTGCAATGGAAATTTATCTAACTACTCACTCCTTAAGGGAGCAGCCAACATTTTAAAAAACACAAAATTAATGTTAAAAGAAGGAGTAGATAATTAAACCTGGGATGGGGATCATGAAATTATAAAGCAGAAGTTTGATATTTTAAATCATTATCTGTTCAATAAAATGAACAATGAAATAAATGTGGAGAGACCATATTAAGACAATAAAGCACACACCTTGTACAAAAGTGAATGAAATCATAAAGTTACTGCCCATAATAAGATTGTTTCTGCCATTTATGAATATGGAGGCATCGTGGGAGGAAAATTGCAAATATACAGGAGGTAAAGGATAGAACATTCATTCACTCACAGACACGCACATAATGCTTGCGACACATTACTCATGCGGAAACACTTGATAGCAGCGAGGAAACGAAGCGTTGGTGGCGTTTTGATGAGATGGCAGGTGTCTTCAAGCACAATTAAAATCACACTATGCACCAAACGAACTCATGTGCTGCGAGGCAGTGTCATACTAACCTTAAGTACCATGTGGTGTGAGACCACAGTGAATTACATAGAATTTAGAAAAAGAAATTCATTTAGAATAAGCAAATAAAGCACACATGAGAATTCATATAGAAGAAAGCTAGTATCAGTAAAAGCATGGCTGAAGGCCAATGTAATGACCGTTATGAAAGCACATTGTGCAATTGGTCACACAAAGACAGGAAAGATGGAATGAATCCAAAAAGTCTGAGAAATATTTAGCATACTCGCAGATACAGACACAACATGTAAACGATAGATGGGCCACGCCAAAAGCCTTCCCCTCCACAAACCGGATGTAGGGCGCGCTAAAAGCGATCCAGATGCGTTCAGAGCCTACTATCTACCAACCCTTGCTACCTGAAAAAGATAATACCCTTTACTAGAACTCCAGAGAGGTCTCTTTTTCACCTGTTTCGTCCGTGATCATGTTGGTACTACACGAAGAATAGGCCACCTCGCCATCTTGCCAAATAAGCTTGGCAGTGCAGCGGCAGTGCAGACGACATACGAAGCCATGTGTTCTTAACTAAAGTAAACGAGGCCTAAAGTGCGAGGCAGTGACTGTAAGCCATTCCGCGGCAGTCAGTCAATATTAAAAGCAACCGTCCACATTCATACGAATACACAAGTTCAGACATACGTGTGGAAATATATATAAACATGCATTTATCATTAATAAAGGAATAAAATAATTGACATACAAATAGAGAATATTAATGGCTGAGAATAACACAAAATGGAACACGACCGAACATTCGGTGGGCGTGTTTCAATCTTTCCGTTTAACATTTCATTTACCATATTTTATTCTAATGATTACGTCCCCCTATGTAGGTTCGTATACGTAGGAGAGATTTGGTGAAAAATTTCGTAAATAGCTCTCGCTGCAGTGAATAACACCTTGTCTTTAATAGTTTCCAACCCAAATCGTGTATTATTTCTGTGATACTCCCCTGTATCACGACGATACAGAACGAACTGCTCTTCTCTGAACTTTTGCTTTCTCCGTCAGTCCCACTTGGTGGAATCCCACAACATGCAGCAATAATCCAAAATAAAAAACACCAGTGTATTGCAGGCAGTTTCTTTACTGAACTGCTGCAATCTCTCTCCTGCCAATGTAGAGAGACTTTGCTTTCCGATCCCCACAACATTTCCTAGGTATTCTGTTTGTAAATTTATCAGACCCAACTACGTGGTTATTAGTCTATAGCCTACAGACTACTTAAACTAAGTTAAACCAACCTAAGGACATCACACACATCCATGCCCGAGAGAGGATTCGAACCTCCGACGCGGGTGATCTCGCGATGCGTCTCTAGATATTCTTTCCAATTTAAGTTGTTCGTGATTGTAATTCCTAGGTATTTAGTTGAATTTATGGCCGTTAGATATGACTGATGTATTATATAAAGAAAGTTAAATGTATTTCTTTTACTGCTCTCTTTTCGTTTTTTATGGTCAATGCAGTTTTCTGCACCATAGTGCTATCTTATCTAAATCGTTTTGCATTCGGTTTTGACATTCTGGTGAGTTCACTAGACGATAAACGACAGCAACGTCCGAAAACAGCCTAAGAGAGCTGATCAGATTTCCTCCTAAATCGTTTATGTAGACGATGATTGGTGGGGGTTCTATAACATTTACCTGGGGACGCCAGATATAACTTATGTTTTACTCGATGACCTACCGACCTACCAATTGCAAAATTGAGTCGATATTCTACAAGACGCTTATGAGTTGCGATGTCAAAAGCTTTCCGGAAATCTCAAATTATGGAATTGTTTGAGATCCCTCATTGATAGTACTCATCACTTCGTTTTAGTAAAGATACTTTCTGAATTCGTTTTGACTATGGGTAAAGGGAGCTTTCTCTTCAGGTAATTCATAATTTACGTACCAAGTGTTGTTCCAAAACATTGCCGAAAATTGGCGTCAGTGACATGGATTTGTAAGTTTAGGAATTATTTATATTGCCTTTCTTGAATACTGTGCAACTGTCCAGTGTTTGAGTATGGATCTTTCGCTGAGAGATCGGTTGTATGTGATACGTGGGTAAGCTGCTATTGTGTCAGCTTACTCTGAAAAGAACGTGATTGGTATAGATCAGAGATCGGCAAGTAATGTTGCATGGGGTCAAGATACTTTTGAAAATTTTTATCAAATGTTTGTAGAGTTTATGGGACGGGGTCATCAGTCCCTCAACTTACAAATTACTTATGAACTAGCTAATACTAAGGACGGCACAAATATCCATGCCCGAGGGGGGATTCGAACCCCCGACCGTAGTGGCCGTGGAGACCGTGACTGGAGCGCCTCAGTCCCCTCGGCCACCGCGGCCGGCGAAAATTTTTATCGCGGTCCGGAAGTAAAACCACATCTTCCTTAATTTTCAGTCTCAAACTAATATTAAATACAAAAGATGTGAAATTAAAATGTGTAATAATCCAGTAAAACTTTATCTGCTATTTATTAATTTTTATTTTTATTTTTTATGTATGAAATAAAATGTGTAGTCCAACTTCTATTGAAAAATCCAGTACAAGGTCATACATTAAAAAACTACATTTTGTTTAATTTTCACTAAAAAGTATGAAATACAGTGAACTATGCGTATTTGTGTTTTAAAAAATAAATGCCAGAAATTACATTTGTGGCCTTCAGCCAGTTTGTTAAAGTTAGGTTCACATGCGGAGCAGCTCATGCGAATAGTGTCTTAGAGGTGGGCGGCCGTTAATCTTGAGCGATACTTGTTTAAATTAAATTTGACAAATATATGTAGAGCCAAACATAGTAGGAAGGTAATTTTCATATTTCTCCGGGACATCTTCACTCCACAATTCGTCAGTGGATACGTTTTTATATGTTTGCAAGGAAATGCCCTGAAAGTCTTATTATCTTCATTTGAAGTAAAGGCTTTGAAAAGTGGAACAGCTTCGCAGTCACATTCGTCCGTTCTGGTGCTGCAGAAACCTCACAAGGTGATTTTTAAGAGCACAAAATGATGTTTAAGTGGATATGCCCTGGCCCCTTAAATAGAGGTTTCAGAGACTGTTAGAGTATCAAGTCTATTTACACAATTTCCTGGTTCATTAGATAAGATTCTCGTGCTGCTTTCGTGTATACAGGACTTTTATGCGTATCACCGGCCACCTTGCTCCGTTTTGCCGCCCCCTGTTTGCGTAGGTACTCTCCAGCGTTGCACATCTTGACATTTATTTAATCGACCTATAGTAATCATTAAGGATTTTAATCATTCAGCAGTTAACTGTAAAATTCTAGGAAAATTGTAAGGGTGGCTATCATACGAATTGTTATCTACATAAAATAAGGTTTAAAAAATAATTTTCGTGCGTAAGTTATATTGTCAAAATATTTTTGGCGATCCAGTTTTTGGCCTTCCGCGGTCCGGACCTGGACCGTGGTCCGCCAGTTGCCGACCGCTGGTTTAGACTCTCGGCCAGGAGAATTGTTTTACTACTCCGATCATATCTGTTTCTAAACACGCCTGCTGGCAGCTTTCATTGATTCAAATTATGGAGTATTTACTACGTCTTCGTTGGTGAAGTAATTTCGGAAATCTGTGTTTAACAATTCTGCTTTAGCAGCACTGTCTTCGGTAGCAACACTTTCGCTGTCGCGTAATCATGGTACCGGCCGTGTCTCCCTCTCGCATACTTTACATCAGAATCTCTTTGCATTTTCTTACTGGACAGGATATCATCGCGGAAACTACAATAAGGTTCTCGCATTCAGGGATATGATTAGAAATAACTTCCCGGCAGTACCGCTCTGCTATAACGGAAGCTCGCGCGCAGGTATGTAGCGGTGTTCAGCCACTGTGCATCCTGCGTGCACACACCGTAACGCCCGCGCCGTACCGGCGACCTGTATGAACGTTGTGTGGTGTGTGTAAGTTGTTCCTCTCTTTCCTTTTCTCTCTTTCTCTATCGCTGAACAATAAGCAGTGTCAGATTTCAGAAATATGTTTAAAAAATATTAGAAAGCAACAGCCTTTACAGTAACGGTTTCATTATCTGGCAACCAGTTTCAGCACCTCATTAGTGCTAGTCTCAGGTCATGAAGACATTAAGGAAGAAAATGTAATATACGAGGTTTGCCCACAAAGTGTACAGATACAGGAGAAATATTTATTGCACAAAACTCTATAACTGTCAAAATACTTTTCTTACATAGTTTCCTAAATTTTGTAAGCATTTGTCATAGCGTGGCACAAGTTTTTGTATGCCCTCTTCATAGAAGACTGCCGCCTATGTATTCAACCATGTGGTAACATGTTCGTCATCATCGTTGAAGCGTTGACCACCAAGGACAGATTTTAAGTGTAAGAAGAGACGAAAGTCGCTAGGAGCGAGGTCCGGGCTGTACGGAGGATGATCAAACACATCCCTGCGAAATTCCCGTAAGAGTTGTTTGGGCACATTCGACGTGTGAGGTCGGCTATTATCATGAAAAAAGAAGAAGAAGAAAAAAAACACCTTTCGTCCGTAAAACCTCGCTGATTTGCCGACAAATTTACTTCAGTTTAACCCATGTAGCGCTGACATCCTTCCAGAAGGATGAGAAGGCAGCAACTTTTTTTATTATTTTTTATTTTTTTTAAATTTTTGTCTTTAAGTTCGTGTACAGTGTCATATTTTATTTCTTTGAATAGACTACTCCCATTGCAGATCAATTTTAGCTTGTATTTTCGATTGCAAATTGGTTGGATACAGCTGCAAATTTGATGTCCATACAGAAGATATTGTAAACTTCCTCCTAGTTGGATTTATATTTCTAGAACTTTCTTCAGTTTTTGAGACATTTATATGTATATATTTCATCTTAAACGTTGTTTGAACAATAATGATTGATCAGGTTAAAATTATAAAATATTCATTTTGACGTCATTCCAGAAAGAAGGACAGTATTGCGAAACTAATGGAGTGATTGTGAAAAAAGTCACATATACCGATCTTGTGCAATCATATGAAGGTAATTAATAGCTTCTGACAAAAGAATTAAACAACAATTAGGGTTAACTTTCTTTGCATTTAGAAAACGCCTCACAGAGCTGATTTCACACATGGCGGCATTTTCAATTACGGTTGACATTATAAATAAGCACTACAAAGCACACTTCGGCAGTACCGATCTGAAAATGACGGACATGTCTTCTCCTTGAGTCAGAGTAACTGCTGCGCTGGTTCGGAACTGCAATCGAGCGCTGCCGCGGATAGAAAGAGAAACGGAACTTACTTTGTGGAAATTATTCAAGTGTTTGTATAGCTTATGGGATTTAACTATGGGGCCATCAATCCCTAACCTTACAAACTACTTATGAACTAGCTGACACTAAGGACGGCACAAATATCCATGCCCGAGGGGGGATTCGAACCTCCGACCGTAGTGGCCGTGCAAACCGTGACTGGCACGTCTAAGAACGCTCGGCCACTGCGGCCGGCTTACTTTGTGGACGACCCTCGTATATGGCTGTATTAAATTGGATTCACAGGATCCACAATGACACGTGTGTATCATCCACAAACAAGACAACAACTCACTGAGTTCACTGTGCTCTTGTTATAAGAGTTATTGCTTCGCGGCTAGGCGCCTTGGAACGCTCGTGAACTCCACCGTGGTTCTGGATGGTACACACTTGTCCATATACAAGCTGTGAATCCAGTTTAATTCAACCATTTATACTATAGTTTCTTCTTGGATGTCTTGTGGGCCTGAAAATGGCACTAATGAGGTGTTGAAACTGGTTGCCAGATAATAAGATCGTTACTGTTACTGCTGTTGGTTTTTAATATATATCTTATCAGAAATTCAACCAGCCGTTGTCCAATTCTCCACTTTAGAATGGAGCTACATCTTCAATAAGTGATGGCCGGAAATCATTTCATGCAGTTAAGCAGTATTCAGTGCGGAACATCGCCCTAAACCACAGTCGTTCATCACAAACAACATACTCCATATACCAGCGAACTCTCGACGATGGCGTGTTTAAGTGGAATGTATTTAAAAGACTTCGAGAATGAAAATTTCCGTGATTTATGCTCCGAGAAACTGTTCTGGCGGAGACACGTGTACCCCTAGCATCGGCAAGGTGCAGCGATCCGACTTGGATGGATACACCTGCCCCTTTTCTACGACCACCGACATGCATTTCCATCTACGGTGGTCTTTTCCAATCGTGAAGTGGTCAAAATAGCGATATTTCGACCGGCTTTGAGCGGTGCCACGCCGGACATTTGCCACACTGTTAACTGCTCCGTAGGGTCGGGTGCCCCTGTCTCCTCCTCCTCCTCCCCCGCCCACTACCAGCCGTTCCGACATATGAACACTGGTCGCTTCCGCATTTGGGAGTGTGATCGTAAGTATGGAAGTTATTACAACAGCCAAGGGTAGGCCTTTTGCCCATTACAATGGTTACGCGATGATAAGGCGTGGATATGATTACGCCGAAAATAGGATCATTGCAAGGAGAAGGTGCTTCCGAAGAATGGAGACCTATTGAACGGACAGAACACCTGTGAGGACCACCTAAGGATGCGACCTTTATTAGTTGCAAAAATAAAAAGAGTGTATCAGACCTCAGTATCCTTAAATAACTTAATGATTAAACTAGGCCGGCTGCGGTGGCCGAGGGGACTGAGGCGCTCCAGTCACGGTCTGCACGGCCACTACGATCGGGGGTTCGAATCCTCCCTCGGGCATGGATAGTTCTGCCGTCCTTAGGATTAACTAGTTCATAAGTAGTTTGTAAGTTTAGGGACTAATCACCCCGTAGTTAAGTCCCATAAGCTATACAAACATTTGAACATTTTTGATGAAACTAGCTGGTCCCAGTTTGATTCACTAGCGTTTAATCGATACGCAGTGAAATTTGACTCAAGAAAGCAAATACATTAAACATCACTCAAATGATCCACCTGCAACAAGAATTTATATTTACATCTACCGCTTTTCAATTTGCAATTTCCTATTGAGGTAAAAGCTCCTATAGTTGACACGTTAAGAGAATTTCTTCTAAATTCAGAGCCGCCGCTAGCGTCTATATATCTCATTTGTGTTACACTTATAACGTACACTTTAGGTTTTAAAAAGAATCTGAACTTTTGAATTGCACCTAAAAGAGACAGCCTAAACCAGATCTGCTCCTAAGGTTGCCAATTCCAGCCGCTATAGTGTTGAAATAATTCCCATATCTCCAAAATTAGACAAGGATAGAAATAACTTTACAGTAGATGCAGACCTCATGAAGTACATTTAGCAGTAGTCCTTAAAAGTTCAAATTTATCACCATGTAGTTGATTATCTATGATCAGGCCAGTAAAAGCTATTGAAACAAGGCACGGAGCTTACTGTTCAAAAATAATTGTTACAAAAGAATATCATAAATCTATTAGACATATTTTTCTTATGTATACTTTTGAAAACATTTGCTTTGCATCACCAAAGGTTATGTTTGCAGCAGTTCTCATATCGAATTGTGGAATATTTACTTCGTCTTCTTTCGTGAAAGAATTTCGAAAAACTGCATTCAATAACTCCGTTTTAGTGGCACTGTCATCAGTAACATTACAGTCTCTATCGCGCAATAAAGGCATTCACTTAGTCTTTCCGCTGGTGTCGATAACATAGGACCAGAATCTCTATGTATTTTCCGTCACATTTCTACAAAAGTATTAAATGAATGTCGCATTGAAGACCACGTTAAATTTCAAGCTTCAGTAAAACTTCGGCAATATGGGGGATTTTGCATTCGTCTAAATTTTCTGCTAAATAGGGCTCTGTTGATTGAATTACCAGACTTTCAGGAGTTTTCGGTAACAGGGAGCACTGCATACCGAATAACTACATTGTCCCCAGTGCAACTTTGCAACATACTGATACTTCAGCATACACTTATGGCGAGAGATTAACAGTTTAGTATTACAGCATAGAACCAATACATTGCGCTGTAATTATTATTACTATTTATCATCTCAACGACAGAAGTGTTTTCAGAAGTTTACTTCAAACAGACATTTACACACCGCAGACTTAACTTTATGAACACAAACTAACATTGAATTTACATCTTTCCGGAGTATGGACATTAATTAATTTTACTTTTTGTATGAAAAGCTTTATGAACATTCATCGTTTTCGACAATGACTTCTACTTAAATTTGACATCTTGGATAGGAAAACTGAGTTTATTGACACAGCGATCCAACAAGTATTTTCTTTTTGCTGACCTAGGTCCGGAAACCTAAAAAACCATGATATACATAAGTCTCTCTTTAACAATATTTGCGAAGCACGGGCATATAAACTAGTTCTGTTATATAATTTAATGTGTATTTCTGGGGTTATATGCGTTTTGTTGCGCTACATATTGTAGTATTGAAATATAAAAATTACAGCAGCGATTTGGCTGAATGTATTACATATTATATCGTTAAATTACATGCATAACGCTGCAGGACCCAAAGATTACAACTGTGCTCTGCTCTGCTAACTGGACTGGTGTCCAGGGTTACTTCGTTTAGACCTGCACCGTCAGCAGTATAGTATCCTGGTCTGCAAAACAATAAAAAAGTAACTTGGAGTGCATCATAATTAGTTACGCGGATGAAATCTATGCACATTCATTCCACACATAGGAGGAGCATAATGATTGCTACAAGTCATGGGTGGTAATCATAGCTGATCATATTTACCTACGGTGTTCATAAACGGCATGCAAACGCAAAACATTTTAAGAGTGTTGAAATAATTAGGACAAGGTTTTCACTCGATATGTAAGGACGACAATACGGACTGAACCGAATTCCTACCAAAAATTTCGAAATCGTTCTGCAATATTTTCCTAATATTGTGGTATATGGGTCCGTTGGTCTCCACTGATACCTTTGTGCAGCGACCAAGTATTCAAACGTAAGAAAGTAACGATTCATTCAGAACACAGGATAGTGACCAACAAAGAATATTGATATAACACAAGAGAAAAATTATATTTGTTTAATATTAAAGCGGTGTCTCTCAGAACACCTAATGGAAACAAAGAAATGCACCCAATTTTATTTGCCCCTTTTTACATTATCGGCGCAACATCTCGGACTTGAAGTACGTTGAAGTGTGTATGTAGTTCATGTATCTTTGTAAATACATCCACACCGAGTCAGATGACGCACGAGAAAAATATTCAAATGTTTGCAGAGCTTACGGGACTTAACTATGGAGACATCAGTCCCTAAACTTACAAACTACTTATGAACTAGCTAATACTAAGGACGGTACAAATATCCATGCCCGAGGGGGTATTCGAACTCCCGACCGTAGTGGCCGTGCAGACCCTTACGGGCGCGCCGCAGACCGCTCGGCCGACGACGCACGAGACTCGCATTCGAGACAACAGCATTTCAAATCTCATCTGACAATTAGATTTTACGTTGTTTTCCAATAACGCTCAAGCAAATGCCGTGATGTCTTCTTGTCGCGATGTTGTCAATCCGCGTTGTATAAAAGACTTCCATAACAACATGACATTGAACCCTAATGATATTACATTTTTCTGCACCCATGGGAAGAAAAAAGAAAAAGTTAAAATTTTGGCAGCGGTGGGATTCGAACCCACGCCTCCGAAGAGACTGGTGCCTTAAACCAGCGCCTTAGACCGCTCGGCCACGCTACCGCGATGCGGGCGCGTTCCTAATTGAGATACTCTTCGTGAAGTTCCTTGTTTTCCTTCTCGTTTTCATTTTCCCAAATAAATTTTGGGATTATCAGCAGAATATGATCACATTACTTTGACGCAGCTACTATCGCATACTATCCAGGTAACGTTATATCACTTATATGGTCGCGTCATGCCGCATCCAGCCGTGCGTTCAGAAAGCGCTATTGGTTGCGCATGCCTATCTACTTCTGTACCACAAACACCATAACGACGAACTTTTTTGTCATTAAAAATACTATTCAATTAAATTTTAGGATGGGTCTCTTCCAATCTGGCATTCAAAACATTTGCGCATTACAAGATATATCGGTACACCCTAATAAATGAAGCAATACTTTTTATGATAATTGATATAGGCATCGCAAACCGACTTATTTAACTACCAAAACATTCAGATAGTGGTTTATCTTACTGTCGATAATATTCCACATAGATTGTATCATTCAGAAAGTATTTAAAGTAATTATTGAATTAAGGAAATATATATATCGAAGAAGATTAACAGCTTCTTGCCTTTCACCTCTAATTAAGAAGCAATTTCTGTTATCTAGTATAAAAAGAATCACAACATAAATACCAAATGTAACAACTACACTTAGTGTTTATAATAGAAAATGTTAGTAAATGAGCTGCAGTCTTTCCAAAACGATCTCGATTATGTTAGAAGAATCTTTAGTAGCCCGTATAACGTGATTTAATTTGTGATACACCAAATGGTCTTTACTACACAACGTTTTAGATAATGAAGAAAAAGGTGACTTTTTTTTACTTTCAGTGTGACATAGTTAACATATATGTTCAGTATTGTTGATAACCTTATTTGTGGTTTATTTAAATTGGTTAATGAATTTATAGATAATTATGAAAACAGGTGATACTTTACATACAGTGTGACTAAGCTAATATATTGTTTAGTTTGTTAACCATCTTATCTGTTATATATTTAAAGGTTCTTTAAATATTGTCAATCTAGGTATACTATACCTTTGGAAAAATACTTACTTGTGTCAAAAATGCTATAATCAATTGTATATATGTTAATTACGTGTATTACAATTTTTATGTATCCACTGACTCATAGAACAGTTGAATATGAATATATATATGAATCAATAAATCGAAATCGAAAATTAAGAATAATTTGCTAAGTACAAATTTTTACGGAAATCCTTTTTTGAAATATGAAAGTTACATTACATTCATTCTGAAGAACAGTCGTTATATTCACAACATGGCGGACAGGGAATCTAAGTAATATTTTACCAACCATTTGCCATCTTCGTATATGCTTCATTCAATAATTTTATAAAGTTCATGAATTCGTTGATTATTTATTCCGAGTAGTGACGCAGCCAGGATTTGGTTTTTTTTGGGGGGGGGGGGGGGGGGGCGGGGGTGAGGAGCTAATTTTTTAAAAAAATAAAGCCTATTGAATTTATTAAGCTATGATTTATTTTTACACGTTTTATAATTTAACCAATTACACTACGAAAACAATTGCACAAGGAAAAAAAAAAGTAGATTCGCATTAATTTGAAAGTGGAAGAGGAGCAACGTGGTGAAAATGGAAATGATTAAGCAACTTTTATGTTACTAGCCAAAGAGAAATTATTCTGTACTCTGTCCTTACAGTAATTCTTTTTTAACCTAGATAGCGCGGAATTATTTTTGGGGTTTTTTTTTTTTTTTTTTTTTTTTCTCAGAAGCTATTAATTACCTCCATATGACTGCACAAGATTGTTATACGTGATTTTTTTTCACAATCACGCCATTAGTTTTGCAATACTGCCCTTCTTTCTGGAATGACGTGAAAATGAATGTTTTATAAATGTAATCTGATGAATCTTTATTATTAGAACAACATTTAAGATGAAATATATACATATGAATGTCTCTGAAGTTGAAAAAAGTTCTAGAAATATTAACCCAACTACGAGGAAATCTTCAGTATCTTCTGTATGATCCTCAACTTTGCAGCTGCATCCAACCACTTTGGAATCGAAAATACAAGCTAAAACTGATCTGCAGTGGGAGCAGGCGATTCAAACAAATAAAATATGGCACTGTACACGAATTCTTACAGACAAGAATAGAAAAGTATGCTGCCGTTCTCGTCCTTTTGGAAGGACGTAAGCGCTATCTGGGTTAATTGTAAACACTGTAATTGAATAAGTTTATCTACACCTTTTTTTCAGTTCGAGTGCATACCACCGAATAGTTAAGCTTCTCAATTCTCTAATGCACCCGACCTATACCGCCGGCCGCGGTGGCCGAGGGGACTGAGGCGCTTCAGTCACTGTCTGCACGGCCACTACGGTCGGGGGTTCGAATCCCCCCTCGGGCATGGATATTTGTGCCGTCCTAGTTCGTAAATAGTTCATAAGTAGTTTGTAAGTTTAGGGACTGATGACCCCGTAGTTAAGTCCCATCAGCTATACAAACATTTGAACATACCCGACCTATACCCTCCTATCCAATCCCTATATTTTTGTCTAATTGTTTATTTACTTATAATAGTGAGTAAGGTTTCTAATATTTGCATAACTTTCTATTTTGAACAAACCTTAAAACATCAGATTCTGTTTAATTTTATTCTTATTCACTGTAGTCACGTTGTAAGAATTTATGTTTGCATTATTTCTCTGTGTATGGTATTTATGTTTCCTTTCTTCAGTACTATTAATTTACAGATTTCATTCAAATATTTATAGACACTGCGACTGCTCCATCAAAGAAGTTAATTTACCTTCCTCTATGTAACATATGTTCTGTTTTACTGACAACACAAGTTCTTTGACTGAATTTCAGTAAATGTCTGATGATGTCCTAATAAGCCGAAAATCGATTCACTAAATAAACAAAACCGTAGAACAAACACAAAATTGTGTATTTTAATCTTCATAATGAATAAGTTCTACAAAGAAGCGACGGAAGAATCAGTTAACATGGAAAGAGAAAGGTCTTTACAGTTTAATTAATATGAGACTCTATGTGTGAAAATTGAACTAAAATGATACAATTGTGATCATAAGATTCCATTCGGTGGCACCACTAACCTGCTAGACAGCGGGTCGCCGCATATGAACAATCGGCTCCTAACTTCAGCATAGCAGTAACAATAGCGGCAGCATCACAGCTGGTCGCGGCGGCATTAAAACCGCTCACAGTAACAGCAGCACACGTTCTCAGTGGCGGCATCACGTTGGCAACCCATTGTCATGATCATTTGTGCTTGGAAAATTATAGTTACATTGTGATTTATTACATGTGCACTATTTGAAATTTCCTGAGCCGACCTGTTGAAAACAATAAAAGATAATAAAATTTAAAAATCTTTGGGAGATGCTGGCGGGGGGGGGGCGGGGCTTCAGCCCTATCAGCCGTCACCCGCCCCTCCAACCACCCTTCCACCCTCCCTCCGTGGTTGCGCCACTAATTTCGAGTCATCTGTTTCTTTTCTAAACTATTGAATCCTTTATATAGTTTTTCTATTTAGCTTTATCTCATCCTGCAACATTAGTTTACCGTTTGTGAACACTTTGTCATTTTCATCTGTAGTGGAAACGTGCCGCATTTTTTCTCCCTGGCAAAATATGCGAGGATCAAATATGTTGTTTTTCTTGAAATATTTTACTAAAATATGACTTCTAACATTTATGGCATTATATCCGAAGTTTCCCTCTCTGAAACAACCCTTAGCCTTTGTCCTAGTTTCGAATTTAAATACCACAGTAACACGTTATTATGTAACATTATGTGGTCAATTGGAGTCAGCAAAGTCATCGTAGAGGTCTCCACTTTCCCAGTATGGTGTGGACACACTACTCCCTATTCAACGTCTTTTTCCGGTCGTATAAATTACGTTTACTGTTCCAGCTCATACTTTTGTGAGTGAGGTTCTTATGATATTTATATTTTCTCCTTCACCTATGTTTTGCAATAGAAAACACATTTTGATTATGACTATACTCAACCTCTTTTGTTTTCTATCTAACTTCCTAAATACGGGTGTGAACAATTCGATGTTATTCGTGGTCTACTTTATCTTGGTAATATCATGTACTTTGTTACTCCTTGCTGAAACAGAGATGTAGTTGCTTCGCTGACGTCCACCACATTGTTTATGCAGTGTAATTGCGTGTAACGAGGGCTGGCTGCGGCAGTAGTAGGTCACATCCTATGATGTAGATGTTTGTACTGGAGCTACGATTAACAAGTGACGCGTGGCGCTGAGAAGTGTAAACAACATTCTCTTGAAGCTGTTCGTCGGTTTGGCAGCGTTGTCCGAAGTTGCTTTACATTGCCTTGGCAAAGTTATTTGCCAATAAAATTTCTGGCGTACAAACACGACACCAGAGCAGAAAACTGCAAGATTTGTCGATAGTTTTATTGCTATCCGAATCCTATATGAGACAGATGGAGACTCCCACAGGAAAAGAAAGAATTGCGCAGAGAAAGAGAAAGAAAGAGACAAAGAGCCTGAACATTAACACTCTACATAATCGTATTTTGTACCATAGGAGGTTAATAAAAAAATTGTTTCCTCTAATTATAAAATTTGGAGACGGAACAGAGACACAAAATTTCTGTCATCTTCCGCTTCCCCGCGCTCCACCCTACTAATATCCTGGATTCGCCACTGCAACGGAATTATGAATGGTATTCTTAGTTCTTCTATGCAATTAAAATAAGATGTGATCTTTCGTTACCAGACACGTTTCAATTTATTCAATATAAAACTTCTTCAGTAGTCTGCTATAAAAGTTGGCTACAATTTGTTTAGTCTTCTTACATCGATAAACAATCTACTAACAATAGCGGATGTGTATTGCCGCTGTTGCAACTAAATGAAATGCGTTTTTGTGCCATACGCGTACACTTCTTTATTTCTGAAGCATCATTAGTCGCCTGTAATACATGTTTTTTTGCTGTATAATATTGTAGTACAGTTATAAATATTATTTTGCTTTGTTTCACATTGACACTTCAAAATCCGTAACAATTACTTACATTTTAACCTGCTAGGTTAGAAACAACTGCTGTAGCAAACGCAAGACATGACCGTTACCTCCGGATATCAACACGTCGAGACAGGAGGCTGAATTTAACTCAGCTATAACACTTCCTCCGGTCAGTTACAAGATGCGCAATATCAACAGAAACAGTCCGAAATCACCTCTGGAATGTGTCCTCTACGCACGGAGGCCTCTGGTGTGTCTCCCATTAAAACGACGACACTTTTAACCCACATAAAAGGGGCGGAAGAACATTAGGATTCGAGTGGTGAAGAAAGACGCCGGGTTCTGTTCACAGATGAGTCAAAATTTTGTGTTGAGGCGGACAATCGTTGGTCGCTCATCTGGAGAGGACGTGGAATTCGGAACAATCCTAATTATCTGCAGAAAACATGAAAATTTCATGGTCGTGGACGAATGGTATGTGTAGGAGTCAGTATTGGAGGACTACAGATCTCTACGTCGTTCAGAATGGGGCTTTGACGACACAGAGGTATAGAGGAGCTACTTCCACCTCTCGTTGTGCCCTATGCTGGTGCCGTAGGAGATGGGTTCCTTCTGGTGGACGGTAACGCTCGTACCCAGAGATATGCACAGGTGAACAACGTGCTTGAAACTGAGGGAACTTAACGAATGGAGTGGTCAGCTTGTTCGCCGGACTTAATCCCAATTGAGCATGTCTGCGATGCATTTCGCAGAAGCACTGTAGCCAGACGAGGACCTCCTACAATGGTTGCAGAGCTGGTTATTGCATTTATCGAAGAATGAGGAAATGTGCTTGAAGAGCTGACTTAAAAGCTCACTCTGTCCATGCCACTCAGGTGTGCAACTATACTAGCTGTCAGAGGTGATCACATACCATTACTAGAGGGCAACGAGAATGACATTCTCACTGTCGTGGTAGCCCTGTTGTGCTTCGCTCTATGTAAACGCCATATAAATCTGAAGTTTTCAAAATATCGTACTGTATCAAACACAGATTACATTTGTAATGACTGTCTGAATGAAATACGTTCCACATGTATACTCTGTTGGATATCTCACCTGATCACATAATTGTTATGAGCAGTGAATTTTGGGTGCCGTGATGATAATTGATGCACCCCGTAAGGTGTACTGATCGGCGTGGTGATAATCCATTCACCCTCTCCTTATACTGGGTGGCATGGCATCAATAATGCCCCATCCCTATCTGTGCATATCATAGTCTGGTGATGTCAACCCTCTGTACCGCCCTAAGTTTCTGGCGATGCCCTGCTCCGGTTCTCAAACTCGCGACCTCGTATTCAGAGGCCGTCGGATGCCAAGCCAACACCGCGTGTAGTGTCTGAGGGAAATCAGGTCAGCGCATTTAATTGCGTGTCGTGCTAATAGCGTGCGAATATCACAAAATCCGAATGTCGCTACGGGGGATGTTTGCTGGAGCCACGAGCCGCTAAGCACAGCACGGTGATGGAAAGTCAAGTCAGCCCGTCTAAATATGTGTAACGCTAACAGCGGTGAAGCAGCATACATATTGACATTTCGAGCTCGCCGCATCTTGGTCATAGCGGAAGCAGGCACCGACAACATATCGTGAAACTCTGTAGCTTAAGCAAGCTAACTAACGAACAGAAAAAATCAGAATCATTAAAGGCATGTTATGCCTCTCTTTGTTCAGTCTGGAGCATAGAACCCCTAATAAAATTTTTCCATGATCCCCTATTTAATGATAAAATTGATGCCTCGTCTTTTGATAGCTTCCTCCAGCAAAGTCAACCTTGACTAAATCCGAGTACTTTCTCGTTGGTCTACCTTGACCCCTCTTACCATCTACTGTTGAATTCATGAGGCTCTTAGGTAAGTTTGCTTCTCCCATACGTCTAACATGACCCAACCATCTCAGCCTTTTCGCTCTAACTGCTTCATCTATGGTGTTCATTCCCAGTTTTCCATTAATTTCCTCATTATGGACACCCTCCTGTGGTTGTTCTCATCTCACCCTTGCTACTTTCATATTTGTGACCTCAACCTTATTAATAATATCCACCCAGCTTTCATTCCCATACAAAAAATTGGTCGAAAGATAGAGCGATGCGCTGATAAATAAGTATTGGCTCTGACTTCTTTCTTGCAGAAGAGAGTAGACCGTAGTGGAGCAGTCAGTACATTTTCTTTGCTACAACTTGATTCCAGTTCGTTCACAATGTTGCCATCATGTGAGAAAATACATCCTAAGTACTTGAAACTGTCCACCTGTTTTAGCTTTCTTCTTTCTATTTCGCACTCAGTTTGTTTATCTCTTTCCCACAAACACAGATTTCGTTTTGGAGATACTCGTCTTCATACGATAACCCTCGCGTCTCTGATCTAGCTCCGAAATATTAGATTGTAACCATCGACACTAAATTGTCCGCATACACGAGACTGCTTATTTTGTTTACAGCTATTTTAATTTCACCCTGTCAGTCTGTTGTTTTCAACATATGATCCATAAATACTATGAACAACAGTGGTGACAGGTTCAAGTCTTGTCTTACCCCTGAATCTACCCTGAACCATGAACTCAATTTACCGTTAACTCCAACTGCGGCCTGACAAACTACGTAAAGACCTTACATTGCCTGTAGAAGTTTGCCTTCTATTCCAAAATCTTCTAGAGCTGATAATAGCTGCCTCCTAGGAACACGGTCATACACCTTTACTAGATCAATGAAACATAGATACTGATACATGGAAAAAATCATATCATAAGTTTTTGCAGCCATTAATTGGTTGTTAATACAACACCGTACATAGTACACCTCTGTGAGAAAAATGAAAGAATAAAAGGTGCATTTTAATGGTTCGATCACAGTACATAATTTATCTGTACGTAATTACGCGTAGCAAATGGCGTGAATATCTTCATAGATGCAATCTGCATACGATCAGAGTCCGCCGGCCGCGGTGGCCGAGGGGACTGAGGCGCTCCAGTCACGGTCTGCACGGCCACTACGGTCGGGGGTTCGAATCCTCCCTCGGGCATGGATATTTGTGCCGTCCTTAGTCTTAGCTAGTTCATAAGTAGTTTGTAAGCTTAGGGACTGATAATCCCGTAGTTAAGTCCCATAAGTTCTACAAACATTTGATTTGATCAGAGTCCGTTCATTAGACGTATTGAACCGCAAATACTGTAATTAGTCCTATTTTCTACGCTGTTCATCGTAAACGTGTATGGAATAAACTTAAAATGTGACCTCATGGTGCAAACTGCTGCTTTTACCGAATGATTTAGGAAGAAGGTATCGCATATTTAACGGGCTCTCCCGAAATATCAAGCGACGGTTCTCTCTCATTTCCGGCGTAGTGAAACGATTACAGTCGTTAACATTATGAAGCGATCAGGACCTGCTTTCACTACCGGCATTTCGAAACGCGTTCGCCCCGAAGATGCAGTGCCTTGTATGTTTTCTATTGTTATAATTGTTTGTGCACTAGCCGACCCTTTGAATCTGCTTACTGTATTTCTCCAATGGTCTATCGCCGTGATTTCTTTACACCCTTCTAACACTGAGTTAATGATTTCCTCGATTAGTCGAGTTGTTGACGTCTTCAGTCCGTAGACTGGTTTGATGTAGCTCTCCACGCTACTCTGTATTGCACAATGGCAACCCACATCCCTTTAACTATGCTTACTTTACTCGTTTCACGGTCTACGTCTGAGAATGTGTCCTACTAATGGATCCCTTCTTTTAGTCAAGGTATGTCAAAAATCCCTTTTCACTCCCGTTCCCTTCAGTACCCCCACCCCCCCCCCCCCAAAAAAAAAAAAAAAAAAAAAAAAAAAAAAAAAAAAAAAAATTAGTTACGAGGTCCATCCATCCAATCTTCAACATTCTCCTGTAGCAATGAATTTCATATCTTCTACCTTCTTCGTCTGTGAACTGTTTATCGTCCACGTTTCACTGGCGTACAAGGCCACATTCCAGACACATGCCTCCAGAAAAGACTTCCAAACTCTTATATTAATAATCGACGTCAAGAAATTTCTCTTCTCCGGTTTTAGAAACTTGACCCCCATGACTGTATTTCAAATTGAAAAGTTTAACAAGAGAGGGAGCTACGCCACTTTGAGGAGAAATGGAGATAAATTGAGTTTTCTTAAGTTTTGTATTGTTGTTGTGGTCTTCAGTCCGGATATATCCTTTTTTGCGATAGTTACGTGACCAACGCACCTAATGTTTTCTAGACATTCTACTGTGTAAACAGTTTATCTTTCACACTCCAGACAAACGTATTAATACAGCATTAAATAATATCTTACAACCCGTCATCAGATGCTACATAATAAAACTCATCCACCAGTTAAAGATTGCGGTGTTCTTGTGTAGTGTAACCATTCACACTACATATCTGCCTGTATCGATGCCAGATGACCAAAAGATAATTAGCAGGTGAGAGGTCAAATACTGCCCCAGATCTGTTTCTCTGTTTAGGTATTGGGCAGCCTGTCAGTAACAGTGGCAGCGATTGTATTTGAATCATAGACGCTGCATAGACAATGTATGTTGTTGTTGTGGTCTTCAGTCCAAAGACTGGTTTGATGCAGCTCTCCACAATACCCTATCCTAAGCAAGCCTCTTCATCTCCACATAAGAAAGGCAACCTAGATCTGTCTGAATCTGCTTACTGTATCCATCTCTTGGTCGTCCTCTGCGGTTTTTACCCCACGCACTTCCCTCCAACGCTAAATACACAATTCCTTGATGTCCAAGAATATGCCCTGCCAATCTAACCCTTCTTTTAGTCAAGGTATGCCAGAAATTTCTTTCCTCCCAATTCTCTTCAGTACCTCCTCATTAGTTACGCGATCCACCCACCTAATCTTCAGCATTCTTCTGTAGCACCATATTTCAAAAGCCTCAATCCTCTTCCTGTCCGCACTGTTTATTGTCCATGTTTCACTCCCATACAAGGCAACACTCCATACAAATGCCTTCAGAAAGGACTTTCTTAGGCTTAAATCAATATTCGATGTTAACAAATTTCTCTTGTTCAAGAATGCTTTTCTACCCATTGTCATTCTGCATTTTATATCCTCTGTACTGCGACCATCATTTGTTATTTTACTGCCCAAGTAACAAAACTCATCTACCTCCTTTATTACTTCGTTACCTAATCTAAGCCGGCCGCGGTGGCCGAGGAGACTGAGGCGCTCCAGTCACGGTCTACACGGCCACTACGGTCGGGGTTTCGAATCCCTCCTCGGGCATGGATATTTGTGCCGTCCTTAGCTAGTTCATAAGTAGTTTTTAAGTTTAGGGACTGATGACCCCGTAGTTAAGTCCCATAAGCTATACAAACATTTGATCCATTTGATTTGACCTAATCTAATTCCTTCAGCATCACCTTTCTTAGACTGCACTCCATTACCCTAGTTTTGCCCTTGTTAATGTTCATCTTATATGCACCTTTCAGCACACAGTCCATTCCGTTCAATTGCTCTTCCGGGTCCTTTGCTGTATCTGGCAGAATTACTATGTCATCGGCAAGACGCAATGTTTTTAATTCTTCCCCCTGAACTTCAATTCCTTCACCAAATTTCTCCTTGCTTTCCTTTATAGCTTGCTCAATGTACAAATTGAATAACAATGGAGAAAGACTACAACCCTGTCTTACTCCCTTTCCAACCAC
The DNA here is from genome assembly GCA_026315105.1 of Locusta migratoria. Lineage (NCBI taxonomy): Eukaryota > Metazoa > Arthropoda > Insecta > Orthoptera > Acrididae > Locusta > Locusta migratoria. Next base: position 712,651,870 of record CM048744.1, read on the forward strand.
TGCATCCCTTTCATGCCCTTCAACTCTGACAACCGCTGTCTGGTTTTTGTACAAGTTGTAAATAACCATACGCTCCCTATATTTTACTCCTGCTTGCTTCATAACTTGAAAGAGTTTATTCCAATCAACATTGTCAAAAGTCTTCTCCAAATCTACAAAAGCTAGAAATGTAGGTTTGCCTTTTCTTAATCTATCTTCTAGGATAAGCTGTAAAGTGAGTATTGCCTCCGTGTTCCTACATTTCTCCTGAACCCAAACTGATCTTCCACGAGGTCGGCTTCTACCAGTTTTTCCATCCTTCTGTAAATAATTCGTGTTAATATTTTGCAACCATGACTTATTAAACTGATCGTTCTGTAGTTTTCACAGCTGTCTGCACCTGCTTTCTTTGGAATGAGGATTATAAAATTTTTCTTAAAGTCTGAGGGTACTTCACCTGTCTCATACATCTCACACACCAGGTGAAACAATTTTGTCATGGCTGTTTCTCCCAGAGACTTCAGTAGCTCTGAGGGAATATCATCTACTCCAGGGGCCTTGTTTCGACTTAGATCTTTCATCTCTCAGTATAGTATCTCCTATTTCATCCTCCTCTACTTCTTCTCCCCTTTCTACAATATTGCCGCTAAGTTCATTTCCTTCATAGAGCCTCTCTATATACTCTTTCCACCTTCCAGCTTTCCCTTATTTGCTGAGAACTGGTTTCCCATCCGAGTCCTTGATATTCATAGAACTGTTTTTCTTATCTCCAAATCTTTCTTTTATTTTCCTGTAGGCTGTATCTATTTTTCCCCTATTTATACATTCTTCTAGATCCTTGCATTTGCCTTCTAGCCACTCCTGATTAGCCATTTTGCACTTCCTGTCAATCTCATTTCTTAGTCGTCTGTACTCCATTTTGCCTGTTTCATTTACTGCATTTTTATATTTCCTCCTTTCATATCTCCTGTGATATCCAAGGATGTTTTGTAGGTCTTGCCTTCCTACCTATTTTGTCCTCTTCTGCCTTCATAATTTCATCTTTCAATTCTACCCATTCCTCCTCTACTGTTTTATTTTCCCCCGTTTCTGTCAATTGTTGCCTAAAGCTCCCATTTAAATTCTTAAGAACTTCAGGTTCCTTCAATTTATCCAGGTCCCATCTCCTTTCCTACCTTTATGTAGTTTCTTCAGTTAATGTTAATCTGCCAGGAAGTTTCATATCAGCGCACACTTCGCTGCAGAGTGAAAGTTTCATTCTGGAAACATCCCTTAGGCTGTGGCTAAGCCATGTCTCCACCATATCCTTTCTTCCAGGAGTGCTAGTCTTACATGGTTCGCAGGAGAGCTTCTGTGAAGTTTGGAAAGTAGGAGGCGAGGTACTGCCGGAAGTGAAGTTGTGAGGCGGTGTCGTGAGTCGTGTCGGGATAGCACAGTCGGTAGTGCGCTTGCCTGCGTAAGGCAAAGGTCCCAGGTTCGAGTCCCGGTTCCGGCACGCAATTTTAATATACCAGGAAGTTTCATAGCAGCGCACACTCCACTGCAGAGTGAAAGTTTCATTCTATATACAAAATGTTTTTTATCTAAGAGTCGTAATTAGGATGCAGATTAGGATCATTTAAACATAGTTCTCCTTCATCTTTTTATCTTTCCACAGACTCTGAAATTAACTCTTCCTATAGGCTATGAAATGACCGTCTGTTTTCCTTGAACTTAACAAAATACAATCAGTTTCAGAAAGCACTCAATGCATGTGATCGTGTAAATCATCTACATCAATATTATGCACACGTAATTATTCCGAAATTTGTCTCCATCGCGTTTTGACACATGGATACCGTTGCTCTAGTCCTTTCAGTACACATGCTACAGCCTCCATCAGTCCAAATAAGTTTGTCACAGAAGAGTGCCCCAGATAAATGACCGAGCCGTTAACCGGATATGAGACATGGGCAGCATTGGGATACACAGTTGTTACGCTAACCGTTACATCAAAGCACTCAATATCGATGGAGTGGTTATAACGGGTCCATCATACTCTTCACTTGTTTGATTATCGATATGCAATTCGCACCATACAATTCATGCCACGAGTGTTCAGCAAAGTGCATTTTGACACATTTCTCGACATTATCCAGTTCAGTCACAGCCCGCTACTCTTCTTTTCTTCGCGTTTCTATGCCTGTATTTAACGTTTTGATCTACTTGCAGTCAATTTGCACATGGAAGCGAGGAGAAACATTGTAGGGGGATGTGGATGGCGCACTCTCTCATCAAATTAAATCAGTACCTAGACCTGTCTTCGTCTTTTCCGTGGATGGAGCATATGTCGGCACTCAGGGAACTGCAGGTAACTGCTATGATGGTGCCTCATCATATCTTGCGAGGTTGACGTGTGGAATCGATGGATACCGCCGGGTCAGTCTCATCAGCAGAATGCGTAGAAGCTCCATAGACGAATGAGTAAAGGGATATCAGTTAGATGAGTGAAACAACAGAGGGATGAACACATGAGGGCCGCGCAGGAGTAGTTGAATGGTCTGGAGCGCCACGTTGCTGATCGCGAGACCTCCCGTGTCGGGGTTCAAAAATGTTCAAATGTTTGTATAGTCTATGGGACTTAACTACGGGGTTATCAGTCCCTAAACTTACAAACTACTTATGAACTACTTACGAACTAGGACGGCACAAATATCCATGCCCGAGGGGGGATTCGAACCCCCGACCGCAGTGGCCGTGTAGACCGTGACTGGAGCGCCTTAGTCTCCTCGGCCACCGCGGCCGGCTGTCGGGGTTCGAATCCCCCCTCGGGCATGGATGTTTGTGCCGTCTTTAGTATGAGTTAGTCTATAAGAAGTTTGTAACTTTAGGGACTGATGACCCCTTAGTTAAGTCCCATATTCTTTACAAACATTTGAACACATGAGGAAGAAAAAAATAAATGATAAATGTATGTCATGAAACACATATATCAATCATCCTTCTTCTTTGTTGAGCGCTGCCGTTTCATACTTCCTGTCGACTGTTGCTGTTATTTACTATGAGGATTGACTGATTAAGCAATCAAGGGGACTATATATCATAATGATGATTATTGGGGTGGGGGTTGGGTATGATTTCTCATTGGTTGAAGTCGTAAGTATCCATGAGGTATGTGATCTACTCCAGAACTCGCTATCTTGGATGAGCCGGACAATTTCCACCCGACAGGCGGCTTCCGAACCTGTGGTCGCGAGTTCGAGACCCGGAACGTGGAATCGTGAGGACCCTGCGGTGGTAGAGAGGGTATGACATGCGAAGATAGGGGGTGGGGCAATTATCGACAGGCCGCCCAATACGGATAGGGAGTGGTGGAATCATCGTCAGGAGCGGCAATACTGATAGGGGGTGTGTCAATTTTCGCCACACGCCCATTTACAGGGTGTCACATTTATCTTGACCAAAGTAAATATCTCTAGAATAACAGCAGCTGTTGCCAAATGACTTTCACCGGTATCAGTATAAGGCAGGGTTAATATTTTGAAACGTTCTAAAACGAAAGCATATGTGTTTATTAACACAAAGTTGTGTGTATCTAAATGGACACTCTATATAATTTCATCAGCAACCTATAGCATGAAAAATCACATAAACAATGGCACTGATTGCATCGCAATACGCCAATTACATCCCGAGACGCTTTAAATACGCGTAACGCACGACTAGCTCACGACCTGAGACTCAGGCGAGAACGCCATGCTGCTCAGCCGCGCGTTTCGCGCATATCAAGCGTCAACTTCGCTTCGCAATGTCTCGGGATGTAATTGGCGTCTTACGATGCAATCAACGCTATTGTTTATGTGACTTATCACTCTATAGATGGCCGATGAAATAATGTAGGGTGTCCATTTGAAAACAGATAAGTTTGTGTTAAAGGACACATAAGCTTTCTTTTTAGAATGTTTCGAAATATTTATATTCGTGAGGCCCTGCCTTACATTGAAACCAGTGAAAATCGTTTTACAATAGCTGTTGTTGTTCTAGAGATATTTTGGGTGGCCAAGATAAATGGTACACCCTGTATATCTACTACTTCCCGAACTTCACAGTTCTCCTTCCAACCTAGTAGAACTAGCACCTCTTGGAAGAAAGAATATTGTGGAGGTGGTTTATTCAGAATGTAATTTTCACTCTGCAGCGGGGTGTGTGCTGATATGAAGCTTCGTGGAAGATTAAAACCGAGTGCAGGACCGGGATTCGTACTCGGGACCTTTGCCTTACGCGGACAAGAACTCCATCACCTGAGCTACCCGTGCACGCCTCACGTCCCGTCCTCATTGCTTTACTTGCGCCAGAACCTCGTCTCCTACCTTCGAAACTGTCGAGGTACTGACAGAACTACAGCCGTGAAGACGTGCTGTGAGGAGTGCACAGGTAGCTCAGTCGGTAGAGAGCTTTCCCGACAAAGATAAAGATTCCTGATGAATGAAACTTTGCAGCGGAGTTTGCGCTGATATGAAACTTCCTGGCAGATTAAAATTGTGTGCCGGAACCGGAATCCGAACTAGGGACTTTTGCCTTTCGCAAGCAAGCGCTATACCGTGAGAGTTATCCCGACACGCTTCACGGTCCATCCTAATATCAGCGCACACTCCTCTATAGAGTGAAAGTTTTTTTCTGGAAACATTGCTTAGGCTGTGGTTAAGTCACGTCTCCACTATATCTTTTCTTCCAGGAGTGCTATTACTGCAAGGTTCATAGGAAAACTGTGAAGTTTGGAAACTAGGAGGCGAGGTACTGGCATAAGTAAAGTTTTGAGGACGGACGCGTGACGTGATAAGTCAGACGGTAGAGCGCTTGCCCGCGAAAGGCAAAGGTTCGAATCCCGGTTCAGGCACACAATTTTAAACTGCCAGGAAGTTTCATCTACATCTACATGGGATACTCTGCAAATCACATTTAAGTGCCTGGCAGAGAGTACATCGAACTATTTATCTCCCATTCCATTCTCGAATAGCGCGCTGGAAGAAAGAACACCTGAATCTCTCTGTTCGAGATCTGATTTCTCGTATTTTATTCTGATGTACGGTGTCAAAAGCCTTCTGGAAATCAAGGAATACGGAATCAATTTGCGAACCCTTGTCGATAGCATACAGCACTTCGTGTGAGTAAAGAGCTAGTTGTGTTTCGCATGAATGATATTTTCTAAATCCATGTTGTCCTTGGGCCAATAGATCATTCTGTTCGAGATAATTCAAATCAAATGTATCGGACCAAACTGCGTGATCATCAGTCCGTAGCTTACAAACCTAGGTAAACTAACCTAAGGACAAATACACACACACCCATGCCCCAGGGAGGACTCGAACCTCCACGGCGAGCAATCGCGCGCTCCGCAGCAGGACGCTTTAGACCGCTCGACTACTCCACCGCGGCATCTAGATAATTCATAATATTTGAATACTGACGGGTAGTCATCGAGTGAAACAGGAATGGTATCTGTGAAACTTAGATGTGTGAATTCAATGATTCTGGGTTCGAATCCCAGTCTGGTACATCTGCCAGAAAGTTGCATATCAGAGCAATCTCGCCGGCCGCGCTGTCCGAGGGGACTGAGGCGCTCCAGTCAAGTTCTGCACGGCCACTACGGTCGGGGGTTCGAATCCCCCCTCGGGCATGGATATTTGTGCCGTCCTTAGGATTAACTAGTTGTAAGTAGTTTGTAAGTTTAGGGACTTATGACCCCGTAGTTAAGTCCCATAAGCTATACAAACTTGAACATTTGAGAGCAATCTCCGCAGCAGGGTGGAAATTTCATTATGTTCTTTTTGTTAAAAAAAAAGGCTTTTGACACCGTACCTCACAAACGGCCTGGTTACGGTATATCGCCCCAAATTTGAAACTGGATAGGGGATATCCTCTCAGAGAGGACACAGTTCGTAGTAATCGATGGTAAGACATCGAGTAAAACAGAAATGATTTCGGACGTTCCACAGTGCAGTGTTATTGGTCCTCTGCTGTTCCTTATTTATATAAACGATTTAGGGGAATATCTAAGTAGCTCTCTTAGGTTCTTTGTAGATGACGCCGTCACTTACCGTCTAGTAAAATCATCTAAAGATCAAAACCAACTGCAGAACGATCTGAATAAGATATCACTATGGTGTAAAAATTGACTCTAAATAATGAGAAGCGTGAAGGCGTCCACAAGAGTGCGAAAACAAAATCGGTTAAACGTTGTTCACAAGTTAAATCCATCAAAAGTGAAGGCCATAGACTCCACAAAATAGCTAGGAATTACTATTACTTCAGACTTAAATTGCAAAGAACACGTAGATAATGTCGTGGGAAAGGCGAACCACAGACTGCCTTTTATTGCCAGAACCCTTAAAACATGCAACAGAACTACAAAAGAAACTGCATACACTACACTTGTCCGTCCATTTTAGGGTTATTGCAGCCCAGTGTGGGATCCTTATCAGGTGGGTTTAACGGATGACATTGAAAGAGTCCAAAGAAAGGCAGCTCGTTTTATATTGTCACGATACAGGGGAGACAGCGTTACGGAAATGATACAGTATCTGAGATGGGAATCATTACAACAACTGCGCTTATCGCTGCGGCTTGGGCTACTTACGAAACTCCAATCGCCAACATTCTCCTTAGAATGCGGAAACGATATTGTTGACTCTCACTTACATAGGTAGAAATGATCTTCAGAATAAAATACGAGAAATCAGAGCTCGAACGGAGAGACTGAGGTGTTCTTTCTTCCCGCGCCCTATTCGAGAAATGAATGGGAGATAAATAGTATAACGGTGATTCGATGAACCCTCTTGCAGGCATCTCAATGTAATTTACAGAGTATCCCATGTACATGTAGATGTAGATGAAACTTCCTGGCAGTTTAAAATTGTGTGCCTGAACCGGGATTCGAACCTTTGCCTTTTGCGGGCAAGCGCTCTACCGTCTGACCTATCGCGGTACGCTCCATCAATCGTCCTCGAAACTTCACTTCTGCCAGTACCTCGTCTCCTACTTTCCAAACTTCACAGAAGTTCTGCTGTAAACCTTGCAGTAATAGCACTCCTGGAAAAAAGGGATATAATGGAGACGTGACTTAGCCACAGCCTACGGGATGTTACACGAATGAAACTATCACTCTGCAGCAGAGTGTACGCTGATATAACGACGGATTGTGAAGTGTGCCGGGATAGATGACACGGTATAGCGCTTGCTTGCGAAAGGCAAAAGTCCCAGGTTCGGATCACGGTTCCGGCACACAATTTTAATCTTCCAGGAAGTTTGATATCAGCGCACACTCCGCTGCAAAGTTTCATTCATCTGGGATCTTTATCTTTGTAGGGAATGCTCTCTACCAACTGAGCTACCTGTGCACGCCTCACGGCACATCTTCACGGCTGTAGTTCCACCTGTAGCTCGACAGTATGGAAGGTGCAAGTCGAGGTACTGACGCAAGTAAAGCTATGAAGACGGAACGTGAGGAGTGCACGGGTAGCTCAGGGGATGGAGATCTTGTCCGCGAAAGACAAAGGTACTGAGTACGAATCCCGGTGCTGCACTCGGTTTTAATCTGCCACGAAGCTTCATATCAGCACACACCCCGCTGCAGAGTGAAAATTACATTCTGGTCAAATCACTTTCACAATATCCTCTCTTCGCCTTGTCATTTGTTGTGTGCGCGAGTTATTACGTGAGAGTTGCTGTGAGTCCCCAGATGGTAAGTTAGCTCCCTGAGCACAGGGGTACGGACAGTAGCGCGGCCCCTGGGGTCGGCGCCCGCCGCCGGCAGCGCAGCAGAGGGGCTGAGCCGCTGCCTGCTACTCCCCCACGTGCAGGCCGGCCAGAGCAGAGCAGACAGCATCCGCCACCGCTGCTCGCATAATGCACGGCTTCCGCCTCTGCCCGCCGCCGGTCACTGAACCGACAGACGCTCGGCGAAATCTCCCGCTTCCTCGATGGAACGGAAACGATTACCTGGCGGTGTTCCGGCCTACCGTTCACCTGTTCCCCATAAGCATATATCAGCGGGGAACGTATATCAGATTAAACACAGTGCCATTACGGAGCTGATTAAATCTAATACTCTCAGACACATTATTTTTATTTCCCTACACCAGTGGTCGGCAAAAAGCGGCTCGCGATCCGCATGCGACTCTTTGGCTCCTCCAACGAGGTTCTCTGACGAAACGACTCCGACTACAGCTCTTGCCAAACGCTACGGCCATGAGACGTACAGAGGAGAATTAAAAATAGGAACATGGAGACAATAAACGGTGACAATACGCCTACTACATACAATTGACACAATGCGGCGAATGTAAACGTTAAAAAAAAAAACGATCACAGGAAAGTGGAAACATACAGCCAGCATAAAATATTGCCACGGTGGCTAAAATGGATAGTGGGTTATAACAAAAAGTACACGGCGACGTACATTTTTCATTTATATTTTTCTTCCTCACATATGCGTACCGCTGTATTTCCTTCAGCCGCGTTGGAGTGGCCGAGCGGTCTAAGGCGCCTCGCTGCGGAGCGCGCGGTTGCTCGCCGTCGGAGGTTCGAGTCCTCCCTGGGGCATGGGTGTGTGTGTGTGTGTGTGTGTGTGTTGTCCTTAGGTTAGTTTACCTAGGTTTAAGTAGTTTGTAAGCTTCGGACTGATGACCACGCAGTTTTGTCCAATAGATTTACAAACATTTGAACGTATTTCCTTCATCTAACTATTGTCCCTTTACTCTTATCTGTCGAGCTTCTACACATGCTGCTGTTGAGTCCGACCCTGTGTTATGCGTCGATTCCACTCGTCAACCTCGCAAGAGATGATGAGACACCGTCTCAGCAGAAGCCCTTTACCCACTGCCGATATGGCTTCCATCTACCAAACAAGATGAAGGCGCACCAAGCTACTGATGTAGTTGAGAGAAAGTACGCTTTGCTGGTCACTCGTGAAGTGAATTGTGTGGTGCGAAAGTGTACATCGATAATGAAACGACTGAAAAGAGTGACATTGACATTTATCTGCAGTAAAATTGTAAGTCGAAGAGAAGAGAAATACTGAAGGAGGTGGATGGAGACTCTGTTCAAAATACACACGCAACACTTGTTCTGCCGATGATGGTGGTTGCGGTCACTAAACCTTTTTTTATATCACAATAGCACAATACTCACCCGCTCGGTTAGCCGTATGGTCTAACGCACCGCTTTCCGAGACGGGTAGGCGTGCCGGCCGGCGGATTAAAGAAGGGGATCGGAGTGCCGGCCAACCTGGATGTGCTTTTCAGGCGGTTTTCCGCACCCCCTAGGTGAATACCGGGCTGGTTCCCAAGTCCCACCTCAGTTACATGAATCGCAAACATTTCTTAACACTTGACACTTTCACACATATAACACTATACACAGACATTTGAGGTAAACATTTCCTGCCGGGGGGAAATGATTCATTAGCACTCTGCAATTTATATTTTCTAGAACGAGCTACTAGCATATGTAACACTAAGTGTACAAGTAGCTACAAATGAATTCGTTGTAAAACATTGATCAGTTTGAGAGATAATGGGAAAAATAAGTTATGTAGCTGATCAGCTACACTATGCATTAAAGGGTTAATTGCGGGGGTTAAAATGGTGAAAACAGACCATGCATGGCAACAGAAAGCAGGTGCGGAGGGGTGGGATAAGGAGAGGGGTAGGAAGAGAGAGGCATAACAACTCCAGGGGAAAAGGGTAGGGGGAGGGGTAGGCCAAGCATGGGAGAGAAGAAAGAGGGAGAAAGGGTGCGTATCATATACAGGGAGGGGAAAACCACGGCTGTTCTGAGGGATACATATCAGGGCAGAGGGCATCCGGGAGAGGGAGATGTCGAAAGTTGCCCTCGGAAAGGATGTAGAGAGTGTGAAGGTGTGGGGACAGAGGGATGTACTGGGACAGGTACGGCAGAAGACCAGGATTTAAGAAGAGACACCAGTAGATGATGGCATTCTATCTTGCGGGGTACTTTCGGGATGTAGATGTGTTCGAGGAATTTCAAGACGTGCGGGAAAGGGTGGGATAGTAATGGATACACGTGGGGGAGGGGAGGATGGGGTAAGCGAGGCGGAAAGTAGAAACTATAGTCGAGCCGAAGTAGGATGATTCCTGGTGCTTGCGCTAATCGGCTTTGAGCGCCAGCTGCGGCAGCAGACCATTGGAGTAAGTCAAACGCGAGCTTTGCTTAGCGCATGCGCGCGTTCGCCTGCGTTGTGCACTTTTGCCAGTTCTGCCAGACAACAGCGACCGTAGCTATACTGTCCGGGAGCGAACTAACTACTTGGCAACATTGTTGCATTCAGTTTCCGCGGCTGGGGCGGTCTCCCAGCCCAGTATGCGAAGCCAGGGATCATCGCATTTCGGTCCGACTATAGTTGGTGTAAAAAATAAATACCATACAGCTGAAGCATGTAATATGACTCGAGTCTACAGCTTTGGATGCCCCAATATATAACTTGTTGAGATAACAGCAATACGAGGGCAAGTCAGGAAGCTTTTGCCCCTATTTTTTAGGCAAATTATGGCTGTAAATGCGAGATCCACACATCCAGTCTCAGCTTAACTTGGTTCGTGCCGACCAAATCTGCCGGTAGCTCCACCGCATAGCGCTGCTGTCAGTTGTTAAATATGGCGGTTCTGTATCACTCGTCCATGGCGTTAGAGCGACGAAGTATGATTCATTTTCTATGGACCAAGTAACGAACAACCATCGAAATCTACAGGAATATGCTGCTCACGCGTAAGGTTAACTGCCTCGCTTTGAGAAGTCTGAGGTGCGGTGGATGCAATGATAAAACCAGGCAAGTGAACGTCGTGACCATTTCGCGTGGCCTGACATATCGTGTGGGAGTACTTGCGACTTCGTTCACTGCTGCTTACGATACCGGAATGTTTCATATCGGTGTGTGCCTAACCAGGCATCTTGAAAGACAAGGGAACGATGGCTTCACTGAATCATCTGGAACGGTACTCCACTCTGAATGAATGGTACCTTGGCAGCATCTTTACTAGCGATGTAACATAGATACCGCATTTTGTGCTGGAAACAAAGCAGCAGAGCATGGGGTAGAAACATTCGGTTTTGATGTGACAAAATAAATACATAAATGTATAAGAAAATAATTTTAAAAAATCCGTTAACAAACTTCTGGAAGAGCCGTGGATCACTCCTGCTGGATTTCATGTCACAAGATGCAATCATCAATGACGACAGCTATTGCTCCACAGTGTCAGTCTAAGTGCTACTATCAGTTCAAAGTGCCGAGGATTGTCAATGTGGAGAACGAGACTCCGCTCCACGTACAATGCGATACCACATGTGGCAATGACAACAGCAGGGAAGCTCCGGAAATTTCACTGGGAGGTTCTGGACAAACCACCTTATAGTTCAGACCTCGCCCCAGTGATTTCCGAAGTTTCTCGCTGGACAGCCGTTCACGAGTAAGAATGAAGCCAAGACAGCATACCGACGATGATTCCATAGTTCTTCAGAGGGGCAAGTAGTGTGAGACTATGTGGTAAAAGAGTTACAGGTCCGTAGAACGGGATGTATACTTGTAATGATCTGTATGTATTTCATTTTGGCTAATAAAAATATAGGGCAAAGACCGTATGATTTACCCTTGTATTTATATGTGGACCAGATACAACTGTTGGGCTTATTATGAAGGGGAAAAAAACGGAACGTGTATTGCACAGCAATTATACTAATGCTCTAAAATAACTAGGGGAAAATACGACTAAAAGCCTTCTTCAACTAGTAACATAATTTAGAGTTTAATTGGGTGCTAAGAGCATAAATTTGCATATGACCGCCATTATAATTTCAGGATCCAGCTAACCCTTTCAGCAAATGACACTGAATGCAATAATAACGTTTAATTTTTTTCCTAATTTGATTTTAATACTAAATAAATCATATTACTATATATCACCTGTTGTTTGGCGTACTTTTATAGCGTTGGGATATGGATCTACTAATTCAGCTTAATCTAGAAGATGGGTGTAGTCATATCTACTTCTACAAATGAATCACAAAAGATGTCTGTTGTAACATGAAACACAGTTATCATCGATGAACTAATGTGTCTTTATTTATTTATTCATTTTTTTTTTAATTTGAGTAGTTACAAACGAAAATTGTTGATTGCAGATGTATGGTTGCTATCTAATTTCAAAATGTTCAAATGTTTGTAAACCTTATGGGACTTAACTGCGGGGCCATCAGTCCCTAAACTTACAAACTGCTTATGAACTAACTTATACTAAAGACGGCACAAATGTCCATGCTGGAGGGGGGATTCGAACCCCGACGGGGACGGCCTCGCGCATCGTAGCATAGCGCCTCAATGCGCTCGGCTGCTCCACCGCGGCGCTATCTAATTTAGTGTGCACGCAACCGCCGTTTTCAACCACACCAACAAGTGAAAAAATTCAGATGACGAAATTCATAAAACGGTAGAAGCACGTATGACAGAGTTAAAATGCTTAAAGAGTTGCAAACCTACAAGTATTTTCACCTTGGTTGATGAAGAAGTTCAGCATGGATTCTTAGCGTTTTAGATAGTCAGTGGAAAGAAAAACAAACATAGAAGGCATTAAACATTCGTCCACAGATTGCATGAAATGAAATATTGTCACTTAGAACAGTGCACACATCTAATTATCTAAGAATAAAAGAAGTTAATTGCACAATTCAAAATTTTCAAATATTTGTGAATGTATGGAAATTGACTACTGCAGGTATCAGTCCCTAAGCTTATAAACTACTTAAAGCAACCTAATGACAACATACACACCCATGGCAGAGGGAGGACAAGAACCTCCGATGGCAAGCAACCGCACGCTTCGCAGCAAGGCGCCTTAGTCTGCCCGGCCGCTCCACCGCGGCAAATGTACAATTAAATACCTGTCATTAATTAAGCACCCGACGTGCGACTCACATATCAGCTACGAAAGAAATTGTTCGTTGGATCGTGTTCGAACAATCGTTCTGATATTCGCCTCAAATGGTCTCGAATACGAAAAGATTACATTCAAGACCCTGTCACCTCTATTGGTAAATGTATTATAAAACTTTCCCAAGCATTACTGTCGCACTTACGTTTACCTTTCCTGTGCTCTTACGTCTGGGGTCACGTAGAGAACAATTGTTCAACCTAGAACCGAACTGCAGAAGAGTAATTCAATACACTGACTTGCATGATGACATCTAAGATGCTTATGTTGCCTGCCCGTTCTCACTTTAGCCCTGCACCGACAAGATGATGTATGAAATCATAAAACCACGTCGTCACAGCGCTTCAGGATGAATAATGAGCGTGTTCAAAACACTTTTTACGAAGTGAATGTCCTCTGGCAAAGCGTAATTTATGCAGACGTTGATCGAGTGCGTTAGCTATGACGGATGAAAATTATATTTGAGTGTGAACGTCGGCAAGCACTAACACATGGTTATCTTTCTCCTTGTCTGACATCAATGGAGGTCATAAACGCCATCCGAAGTTTAAACGACGTTCTCTGTTGTTCTTCGTCTGTAACATACGAAGCGGGCATTTTAATTCCATACAAAACTTTTATTTAATGTAAAATTCACTCCATATGCAGTGCAAAAATGGAAAAAAACTTTGATTATTTTAACTACTTGTAAAACTACTTACTTAATTATCTCGTAAACGAATCAACCGTCACAACATTTTTCATCGCGTAGAAGTAGTAGAACTGATCATCACTAGTCGGACATCGCCGCCAGTATAATTTCCTCGCCAAGATGGTAATTTTTGACTAGTCTAAATGTCTATCACGTCAAAACTACATGCCACAATGTGATATAATTTTGCATTGCATTCATTGGAATATGTAGATATTGTGTGCAAAGCGTGTGGCGCATAGTTAAAAAGTAGCAAATTAAAACGCCATCCACGGCGGAGCGGCCGAGCGCATTGAGGCGCTGTGTTACGATGCGCTAGGCTGTTCCCCGTCAGGGGTTCGAACCGCCCCCCTACCCCCTCCCCCCCCCCCGAGCATGGATGTTTGTGCCGTCTTTAGTATAAGTTAGTCCATAAGTAGTTTGTAAGTTTAGGGGCTGATGACCCCGTAGTTAAGTCCCATAACCTTTACAAACGTTAGAACATTTTCTTATACGTCATGGCAAAAGCTGCTGTTTGATCTCATTAACAACGGAAATTGTCAGCGAGTAATGTTTTACAAAGATCTGAAATTGTATGTGAAGTTACTTGGAAGTCACTAAGCGTTGTCAGTTACGGATAATGGGTGGGTAAATTTAGAGTATCTGAGCGTCGTCTGCTTCAAGACAAAACCTGTATGACCTGGGTTCCTAGGTCTCCTGGACGTGACGTAAATGTGTACATTTAATCAAGAACACAGTTCCTTGTTCTTCACAGAAGTCACTAAACCCTCACAAAAATGTGAACAACCACGTAACAGCGGTGCCAATGCGACGGAATTGGTAAAACAGTCGATTAGTTCCAGTCATAGCACCAGGAGGAAAGTACGCTGCTTGTGTTGATTGTAGTTCTGCTGTGGGTGAAAGGTCAGTTCCGACGTTTGATCGTAACTACATCAATACTTTGTGTCAACAGGTACTTTCATCAAGGGACGCTTCCAGGCGCCTCGGAATGAACCAAAGCGATGTTCGGGGGTGGAGGAGGTAAAGAGTTACAAAACTTGTCAATGACTAGCCTCGCTCTGGCCGACCAGACTATCACAGAAGCTAATGACCGATAATTACGGTCTTTATCTAGGATAAATCCTGATGAGAACGCCACGTAGCTGAATAATGATTTTCCTGCAAGTATAGGACGTAGTGTTTTGACTCAAACTACATGTAACAGAGCTGCTGTTCCGTAGAAAAGTGACATTTTGAGTCCGTGGTTGTGTATACAATATTGGATGATTCTTGAAGTCAAGAAAACAGCAGCCAAATATATTTGAATATACTCTTCACTATTCATTTACAAAAGAGTTCACCAAGTGTGTAAGATGTATGAGACAGGCGAAATACAGTCAGACTTTAATAAAATGCAATAATCCCCATTCCAAAGAAATCAGGTGTGAAAATTAGAGAACCATTAGTTTCATAAGTCATGATTGCAAAATTTTAAACAATTTTCAAATGTTTGTTGAACTTATGGGACTTAACTACGCGGTCATCAGACCCTAAACTTACAAACTACTTATGAACTAGTTACTACTAAGGACGGCACAAACATCCATACCCGAGGGGGAATTCGAACCCCGACCGTAGTGGCCGTGCAGACTGTGACTGAAGCGCCGCAGTACGCTCGGCAACCGCGGCAGGCGCAAAATTTTAACACGAATTATCTACAGGAGAATGGAAAAGCTGGTAGAATCTGACCTCGGGGAGGATCAGTTTGGATTCAGGAGGAACGAAGGAACACGGGAGGCAATACTCACTTTACGACTTATCTTAGAAGATACATTGAGGAAACGCAAACCTACATTTTTAGCTTTAGTGTATTTGGAGAAAGCTTTTGACAATATTGATTGGAATACACTCTTTCAAATTCTGAAGTCAGCAGGGGTAAAATAGAGGGAAAGGAGATTTATTTACAACTTGTACAAAAGCCAGACCGCAGTTATTAGAATCGAAGGGCTTGGAAGCATTAATTGGGAAGGGAGTAAGGCAGAAATGTAGCCTTTCTCCGATGTTATTCAATTTGTACTTCGAGCAGGCGGTGAAAGAAAGCAAGGAAAAATTTGGAATAGGGATTAAAATTCAGGGTGGGGAAATAGAAACATTGCGTTTTGTTTATAACATTGTAATTATGCAATAGACAGAAAAGGACCTGGTAGAGCAATTGAATGAAATGGACAGTGTGTTGAAGAGAGCGTATAAAATGGACATTAACAAGAGCAAAACAAAGATAATGGAATGCAGTCATAGAAAATCAGGCGATACTGAAGGAATTAGATTAGGTAACGAAACAATGAGTGTGGTAGATAGCTTCGTTATATGGGTAGTAAAATAACATTTGACGGTCGTACTACAGAGGATATAAAATGCAGAATGGCAATGGGAAGAAAAGCATTTATAGAAAAAGCGAAATTTGCTAAGATCGGATATTAATTTAAGTGTAAGGAAGTCTTTTCTGAAGACATTGTGAGGAGTGTTGCCTTGTACGGGAGTGAAACATGGGCGATGAACAGTGCGGACAAGATGAGAACAGAGGCTTTTGAAATGGGGTGCTACAGAAGAATGCTTAAGATTAGGTTGATAGATCGCGTAACTAATGAAGAGGTACTGAACAGAATTGGTGAGAAAAGGAATTTATGGCATAGCTTGACTAAAAGAAGGGATCGTTTGGTAGGACACATTCTTAGACATCGAGGAGTCGTAAATTTAGCATTGGAGGGAAGTGTGTGGGGTAAAAACCGCAGAGGGAGACTAAGAAACGCATATAGTAAGCAGATTCAAGTGGATGTGGGTTGCCGTTCTTATGATGAGATGAAAAGGCTTGCTCAGGATAGAGTAGGGTGGAGAGCTGCATCAAACCAGTCTCTGGACTGACCATACCAACATTACAAAAGAGTGTTGTTACCGGTTTCAAACCTTTCGGTTCTTCATCAAACGGTTGTACACGTCTACAATCATTTCTTGTAATTTACATTTTTGTTACACTCATAATTTCGCCTACATTTTGATTATACTCATAACTTTGTCTCGTGGCAATAAGAACTTTTCGCCACCAAAGGAAAATTATGAGTATAATCAAAATATAAATGGCAAGAAATGTATGTAGACTTGAACAGCCGTTTGATGACGAACTGTGAGGTTTTGAAACCGGTAATGACACTATTTTTTAAATAAATATCATAATTAAATGTGGTTCATTGTTGATTGTGAGAATCATCCTGTAAATGTAAGAGTCTGCATGACATGAAACTTCATTCACGACGCCCCTGGCGAGGTCCCTATTTGACACTTAGACATGTAACACCGCGGCACGGATGGGCCAAACAGCATGCTGAATGGATTCGTCAGCATGAGCGTCAAGTGTTATTCACATATGAGACTCGCATCTTCCTTCAACCAGACAATCGTCAGAGGTTTTTGGAGGTAGCCTGGTCAACTTAGTCGTAGTAGACTCAGCGTCCAGCGAATGCAGCAAGGTGGAGCTTCACTGATGTTTTAAGGTGGCATTAGTGGGCTCAACGAACGCCGCCGGTGGTCGTAGGAGGCGATCAAAAGGCTATACGGTACACGGATGACATCCTCCGAATTATATTGCAACCGTACCGGAAGAACGTCACTGAGGGTTTCCTGTTAATAGACGAAAATTGTCGTGATTATCGTGCTTAAATTGTAAATGCGTTCGTTCATGATAACGACATCGCAAGATTATAATGGTATGTTCTCCTGACATAAACGCTATCGAAGAAGGCTGGTATACATTGAAAAGGTCGGTTTTTAGACCAGAGGACGAACCAACCAATCTGGCAGATTTACATCCAATCGCTGTTGAGGAGGGTATAATTAGGACCAACAGTCCTTTTATTGATTTAGGTGACAGTATGCTACGACGAACACAGTATGCATCAGTGCAAGAGAACGTGTTTCTGGATATTACGGTTACTGGTGAACGCTGCAATGCGTTCAGAATGCTTGCGTTATTGTCGTACTGAGTGAGGGCCATAGCTACCAGCCACAGTTTCAAGTACTTTACTTAGTAAAAAAAAAAAAAAAAAAAAAAAAAAAAAAAAAAAAAAAAAATTATTAGAAGCTCTTGAAATCAATAAACACCTAGCCCGTATCCCTGATTTAATATTTAATGATCAAACTCAACTCAACAGTTCACCCCTATTGGATTTCACTTAATTTATCCCTCAGTTACATTACCTCCTACACTGTCAGTTCCAGCCTCTTCATACATTTGCTCATAGTGCAATCAATGACCTAAGTTTTCCATCAAATCTCATACTGGCTGTTCCATTCCTCCATTTCAAAAACCTAAATTTTGACCTAGCCTTTTATTTATTTCTATAACTGGTAGATCAAAGTCAGACAATCGCAGTTCCAACATTACTTCTAGAAACGTATTCCTTGTTTACTCCCACAGTCCCAAACATCCTGTGTATTTATTTATCATGATTTATTTTTAAGTTTTGAAAATTTAGTCCTAGTGTAGCTTACAACATAATATCCATTTTCAGCAACCTGAATTTTTGGAATACTAATTTCATTAGACAGATTTGTTTTAGTTTACTCTAATACAGTATCTATTCATTTTAAATTCTTGATGCCACTCCAAAGCTGGCCTTACATCTGTCATATGTAACACCATCTATAATTATTGACCGTATATATAAGTATTATCAGTTTGTTCATAATAGTAGGTAGTTCCAGTTCTCAGGTTATATTCAAATTTATTCCTTGTTTTATCCTCCACACATTGTATATTCATTTATTACTGTTTAGTTTTTTAAGTTGATAACTGTAATAACACAATATCAAAGAAGTGTTTTACTATGTATGTCGATCTAAGTGTAGACATTTGTCATCTATTCTCATAGGGTATATAAACATTGTAACCTCTTTGACATAGCAGTCAATACTCTGAAGATGGTCTAATAAGCCGAAAACCGCTTAAGTAAACAAAAATAAACTGATTTTTTTCTTTCTTTTGTAAACGTTATTAACAATTGGAATCATGGCGAAGCAACCCTTTTTTGATTTTACCTCTGATGATTAGTTTGACAAATGTTAAAAATTTTAATTCGGTCATTAATTCCACCAAACACTGATTGCGATTTTTGTTTTTGTCCATGTAAGCCGCCGGATAGGTCATCTGCAACAGAAAGTCGGTACACTGAATTTGTGCACATGGATTTGTAGGGCTCCGTGTGTGGGGATGCGGCGTTCAGGTGCAGTGCGCAAAGGCGACGCGCGAACGTCGTTCCCACAGGCAGCGGCTCGTGCTTCTGCCGTGAGTCAGCGGCCCTCGGGTTGCGCGGCACGTCCCTAACGCCCTATCGGAGAACTTCAAGGCTGATCCACGTGTGGCGGACGCCCGATCACTGCCACCCAAGTCTGATCCAGAGTCACTGTGAGTTTCACCAGTACTTGTCGCCGTATCATCGTTTTTGACGTTAAATACAGAGAAATAAAATGAAAGGAAAATGAGCATTTCATAAACAAATTACTTATATGAATTGGTTCCATGTAACTCACGAGTGAAAAGCCGTTAAATGACAGAATGTGTCCAGATTTAACACATTTCAGCACCTGCGATAACCTAAAGGAGAAGAAACTAGAAATAGACTACAACGCAACGAAAGCCTGAAGAGTTACGACATAAAATGTGTTAGTATAAAATAGGCTGCATGTGTATATGTGGGTATGTATAATCCGTATCTCCTGAACTACTGGGCCGATTTCAACCAAACTTGGTACACATATTCCTTACTATGAGGCAACAATCGCTGTCGGTGTAAGAACCATTTACGACACATACATAAGGGGATATGATGCCATAAACAATGACAGTCGTGAAAAAACGGCAGCATCATACGATAATATTCTACATTTGCTTCTAAACTAACGGATCGATTTCAACCAAATTTGCTAAACATATTCTTTAAGGTCTGGAATAATTTACTATTGTTTAAAAAACCACGTACGATGTATTGTTCATACGATAAACAATGAAAAATACCTCATCTTGCGGCGTGTGATAGCGTGATTTTATTCGTCACCCATTTGGCAATAAGAGCATTTAGCGACTTGCAATAATCCTTGAACATAATTAGAAATCTTTATACGAAACTTTTCTCGATGACAATACCAACAATATGTTAGAAAAAAGTTTACGGCTTACATTTATTTTTTCTATCTTTGGATACTGCAATTATAATTTTGTACTTTTTGCATATTTCATTGTATAACTGTTTCATAATTTCTAAGCTGTTTTCATGAGTACGTGAAGATCAGATTTCTATTTCCGTTTCTAATATAAGACTGGAAAAAAGCATATGCGGGAAATACCGGGTTTAGCAGCTAGTCTGAAACAAAATATTCGACAAGCGATTTGACAGGTATATACTCAACAACAACTATCGCCCCCTTGCTTGAAAAAATGTCGTATACAGAATCGTACTTATGAAACTTCCTGGCAGATTAAAATTGTGTGCCGGAATCGGGACTCTAACCTGGGGCCTTTCGCGGGCAAGCGCTCCACCGACTGAGCTATCCCGACACGACTCACGATCCGTCCTCACAACTTTACTTCTGCCAGTACCTCGCCTCCTAGTTTCCAAACTTCGCAGAAGTTCTCCTTCGAACATTGCAAGACTAGCTCTACTGGAAGAAAGGACATGGTGGAGACATGGCTTAGCCACAGCCTAAGGGATGTTTCTAGAATGAAACTTTCACTCTGCAGCGGAGTGTGCGCTGATATGAAACTTCCTCGCAGATTAAAATTGTGTGCCAGAACCGGGACTCGACTCTGGGACCTTTGCTTTTCGCGGGCAAGCGCTCTGCCGACTGAGCTACCCCCACACGACTCACGATGCCGACTCACAACTTTACTTCCGCCAGTACCTCGCCTCCTACTTTCCAAACTTCACAGAAGCTCTCCTGCGAAACATGCGAGACTAGCACTCCTGGAAGAAAGGGATGTTTCCAGAATGAAACTTTCACTCTGCAGCGGAGTGTGCGCTGATATGAAACTTCCTGGCAGATTAAAATTGTGTGCCGGACCGGGAGTTGAACCTGGGACCTTTGCCTTTCGCGGGCAAGCGCTCTACCGACTGAGCTATCCCGACACGACTCACGATCCATCCTCACAACTTTACTTCTGCCAGTCGGTAGAGCGCTTGCCCGCGAAAGGCAAAGGTCCCAGGTTCGAGTCCCGGTTCCGGCACACAATTTTAATCTTCCAGGAAGTTTCATATAAGCACACACTCCACTGCAAAGTGAAAGTTTCATTCTAGAATCGTACTTCCTAACTCGTTGTTGCGGCTCTCGTGTGTTTCTTCATATACCACTGTAGCAGCAGTGAAAAGGTATTTCCCAGGGGCGACGCATTCCTGCCGCTACTGTAGCTCGCGGCGCCACGCGTTTGCTCGGTCGCTCGCTTTTATTTCGGTTTTTCCTTTTTTCTTCTTTCCTCGCGGCGCCTCGCCTCGCTCCGACGCGATTACCAATCGCTGACGTCGTCTCCGATTCCCGGAACGCGGTAAGTGACAGCAACGTGGCGCAGATAGCGGCGGCCAGATAACCCCGGGGCGCTGCCGGCCGCCCCCATGCGCGCTCCGGTAGGCTAGCTGGCTGGCGCAACCACCCGCGATAAGCCGGCCGATCTGCCTGCGAGCGCTGCAAGCTAATTTCACAACATCCACTCTGCTTCTTTTTTTGCGGTTAGCGATCGGAGCAGAGCACAACTTGGCCTTCACGAGGCTCGCGCTGCGTGATCTGGGAGGAGGACGCGGGAACATGGTGTAGACTCAGTGCACTGAAGTTGCGACGATGCTACCTGTTTGCTGGTGTGGGACAGCTGCAACCGCCATACAAGTTCTAATAAGTACATTGTTTTAAAATTTCATCACATGAAGTGGCGGACTAAGGCTCTCAAGGCCAGGTGCGGCGGCAAAACAAAATGCGGCCCCCCGTCCACTTAAGCAGAACCACCGCTGCTTCGCATGCGTAGGCTGGTTGGTCTGCACTAGTTGTTTCTTTTTAATCCTGATGAAGAATCCATATCTTAAATTTCGAAGTTATAGCTTGAAATTTGAGTTAACAACAACATATTTTTGAAAATAAACTTTTTGCGTCCTCTATTTCACCCCCTTATTGATTGAATTTCAAAAAATGTCGAAACACGTGTCTTAATTTCGAACCCCGAATCCAAGTCCGAAAATTTGTAGTTCTAACTTCAAAATTGCCTAAATAGCAACATATTTTCGAAAACACCCCCTCTCCAATTTAACCCCGTTGATGGTTGAATTTCCAAAAATACCGAAACACGTATTTTTTAACGTCTAACCAACTATACAAATATCAATTTTTGCAGCTCTAGCTTCAAAATTGTATCAATAGCAACGTGTTTTCAAAAAGAGTTTTTGATCCTCTATTTAACCCTCTTACTTGTTGAACTTCCAAAAATACTAAAAGTCATGGATTTTTAATCCTGACCAAGATTCCATATCTGAAGTTTCGTAGTTGTAGCTTAAAATTTGAGTTAACAACAACATATTTTTGAAAATCAATTTTTGCGTCACATATTTGCCCCTTATTTGTCGAATTTCAAAATATGCCGAAACACGTGTCTTTTTAATTCGAACCCTGAATTAAAATCCGAAATTTTGTAGTTCTAGCTTCAAAATTGCTTAAGTAGCAACGTATTTTCAAAAAAACCGTTTCATCGCCTATTTCACCCCCTTACGGACGGAATATCGAAAAACCGCTTTTTAAATTACGCCTAAAGAGTAAGATCAACACCCTCCACAAATTTCAAGTTTCTATCTTCAGTGGTTTGGGCTGGGTGTCAGTCAGTCAGTCAATCGAGACACTTCCTTTTATATATAGAGATTGCGAAAACGGAAAGTGCAAGTGATGTGTGGTTTTCACAGAATGGATTGGTAGTCTGAGGCTCGTGTTCCTAGTCAACAAACAGATTGTAACAGTACTTAGAAAGTATTTTTTTATGCAAACATACAGTTTTTGAAATGGAACAATGAATTTTTGACACAGCTGTGTACAAAGAATTTTGAATGACATTTTTATCACGTTTAGTTTGGCAGCTACAACCGTTCAAAGTTCCGGGGGCGGAGGCTGCGATAGAGTAGCTCACTGGCCGAGTGGCTAGTCCCTGGGGCACGGCCCACTGTCTCATGACCACCAGCCAGTCAGCTAGGCTGTCGTAGCCTCCGCCCCCAAAACATTGAATGTTTGTAGCTGATAAACCAAATGTGATAAAAAGTCATTCAAAATTCTTTGTAAACAGCTGGTGTCAAAAATTGAAGTGCATGATAGAAACAACCATTGTTCCGTTTGAAAAATTGTATGTATGCATAAAAAATACATTTTGTGGGTATTTTTATAATCTGTGAAATTTGAAAGATTTCGGGTTTGCAGCCGGTCGTCGTAAATCTCATTCCACGATATTTCAACTGGACACCTGCCAGTCATCTTCAGGTGAGCCAACAAGGACTGGCGAATACACTTTTTTTTCTTTATTGTTATTTTAAAGCCAACTATTTACAGTTTGCAGGCCGGCAGCAGCTGCGTTGGCTGCTCTTCAGCCCTGAGAAATACATGTCATGAAATACGGTGAATGAACATAAAACTTGTGAATAGAAAATGGGAGGTTTTAAAAACAAGTTGAGTTTTCGAAGGACAAATGTAAATGAACAAAGAGACAAACATATATGGGAGAACGAAAACAGGTACAATCAAGCGGTAATAAAAGCACACATAATTACGTAGGCTTCCGCGGCCAGAGTCAGATGACATAAAAGTTTTCTGGGTATTGCACCGCGTCTATACCCAGATGAAGACCACTGTAACGTTGGCCGAAACGTCGCTTGTTTAAGTAATAGCCTTACATCATGACGCGGTACAATACCCAGAAAACTTTTGTCAAAAGCACACATATTCAGTAAAACTGTTCAAGGCCACGGCGGCGGTTTAAAAGTACATTGGAAGAAACACAAGGACATACACGAAGACAGTTGATGGCGCACATGCTAAAACTCATTGACACTGATCGTGGAGGCACTGATTAAAAAAAGAAGAAAAAACCACATATGTTACTGTATGTCACTGAACACACTAGCACTTTGCACGTGAAAAAAGGTCGAGACGCCCCCACGGGGGGAGGGGGATGGAGGGGGAAGAGGTGGGATAGGGATGGGGGAAGCGCGGGGGGAGGGGGGAGGGGATGGGGGGAGAGGGAGAAAGGAGGGGAAAGAGGGATTGAGACTCTGGGCATGGGAGAGGGGTAGCCAAGCGGGTGGGAAGGAAAAGGACGGGAGAGAGGGGAGGGGCGCTGATGCTACGGGGAAGGGATCAGAGTTGGTAGGACGGGTAGATATCTAGGGTATACCAGAGGGTTTTGGAAATCTCTTTTTCGGGTAGCGTAAAAGAGTCGGAGATGTTCGAGGTGTTGTAGGAGAGGAGGGAACGGGAGTAGGTCATAGAGGATCCGCGCGGGGGAAGGGAGTTTCATACGGTATGCGTGGCGTTCCAAGATCTGTAAGGATTTGTAGAAGGTAGGAGGGGCTGATATCCAGCCCGGGTGGAAGGAACAGAGGACGGGGCGCATGATGGATTTATAGGTGTGAAGGACAGTGGAGGGGTGTAGGCCCCACGTCCGACCGGTAAGAATTTTAAGGAGGTTGAGGCGGGACAGTGCTTTCTCACGGAGGGATTTGAGGTACGGGGTCCAGGAAAGTTTGCGGTCAAGGGTCAGGCCAAGGTATTTGAGGGTGGGCATTTGACGGATTGGGCGGTTGTGGAGGGTAAGATAGAAATCGTGGAGACGGAAGGAGCGGGTGGTACGACCTATGACAATTGCCTGGGATTTGTCTGGATTTTCGGATAGGAGCCACCGGTTACACCATGAGGCGGACTCGGTGAGGTGGGACTGGAGCAAAAACTGGGAACGGGCAAGGGAGGGGGACGAATACACTCTCAGCTCCGCCTTATATAGCACGCTGGTGGTATTACTGCGCATGCGTCGAAGACACGGTGACGGTGACAGGAGGACCACACCGCCCGGCGGCAGCGCCCTCGCTGGTGGAACTGCAAGGATCAGCTGTCTTCGATAGTGCCGCTGGCCGCAGTCATCGGAGTCTTCCGGCGTCTTCGTCTAGACCAAATCTCGGAGATGACAGGATTTCACGCGTTATTCAGCTCGTAGCCGCTGTCACGGTTCATCAGATTTTCTGCAATGCGTATTTCAACGGATTCTTTTATAATGAGTACCAGAAGGATGTTGTGACCAAAACTGATATTTTATCATTCTCCATTGTATGTCCGTTAGAAATACAATGTTCTGCAATCGCAGACTTACTGGGTTGCACAAGGCGAGTGCAATGTCGTTGTTCTGTGCAACGTTCTTCCACGGTGCGTGTTGTCTGTCCTATATAGGCCATACCACACTCGCAAGGTATTTTATAAATTTCCGCCTTCCGCAGTAACAAATCTTCCGTAACTGATCCCATCAAGTTAGAAATCTTATATGATGGACGGTGGACGGAAAATCACTTTCACCTGGTAATTACTAAGTATTCTTCCTTTTTTGAAGAAGACATTTTCCAACGAATGGAAGGAAATCTAGCGTTTTTCCTCTTTATCCACTTCCAGTTCCTGGTTTTAGATGAGAAGGCCTGTTAATTTGCCAAGTCGAATATTCAGAGACAATGGATACTCGACTCGGCAAATTAACAGGGCCTTCTCACCTAAAACCACGAACCGGGGCCCAGTCCCACCAGAAATTCTGTGATATAATGTTGTGAACAGATTTTTTCAGCATTATATCAAGCAGCTGAGTACAACATAATTTTGGTACAGAACGAATGACAAACTGGAATGTATTAGGCTCAGTAGTCACAGTTATGCCGATTTTCTGTCCGGACCCCATAAGCAAAAATAAGCACGAGTCGCTACTGAACGGCACAATACACCACTTGTTAATGAAATTAAGTCTTGATCTCAGCACGTGTCTTGATACACAACAATCATTGTTAAAGAAGCACCAGAATCTGTAATCATTTCGTTTTTGGTCTTGTAACCAAACCTTTGATTTTTACTCTGACATATTTTAAGATTGTCAGTTCACATAATTGCACTGAGTGCCATATCGGTACATCTCATTCTCTCACTTGAAATGATCATTCAGTCAGACAGACATTCTGGCTGATTGAGCGCAATAACAGGATCATAAATATTGCTATCAGTCAATTCTAGGGTGAATACTCGCAATATTTATTCTTACTGTAACACAGACAAAATGTTCAAATGTTTGTTAAGCTTAAGGGACTTAACTACGGGGTCATCAGTCTCTAAACTTACAAACTACTTAAGAACTACCTACAACTAAGGACGGCACAAATATCCATGCCCGGAGGGGGGGGGGGGGATTCGAACCCCCGACCGCAGCGGCCGTGCAGACCGTGACTGAAGCGCCTCAGTCTCCTCGGCCACCGCGGCCGGCGTGTAACACCGACATTTTGATCAATTTTTATACTCACAGTGTAGTGCCACAAGTGCATACACACACACACACAACACACACACACACACACACACACACACACACACACACACACACACTGACATGGGCTATGATATTATTTATTTCATTTTAACATGTACGTTTCACTGGTGTGCGGCACGGATGTTACACCATAGCAGAGACACGAAATTGAATACAATGAACAAACGAGCCAGTCACAGCATCGACAGTTCACACTTTTGGAAAGAACAAAAAATATTATTATAACAAAGAAACGTAAAAATCCCGTGCGTGAGTATCCGAGCGGTCTGGAGCGCCACATTGCGGATCGTGCGGCCTCCCGCATCTGAGGTTGTGCTGGTACTAGTTTTTTAAGTGACTTAAAATATAATAAACAAACAGCTTCTTCAATGACCGCGACTTCGTACCCGAAGTTAACTAGCACCCTAGCAACAAACATCGCGGCCGGCGATGTTTGTGTCGTCTCTAGTATAACGTAGTTCATAAGTAGTTTGTAAGTTTAGGGACTGATGACCCCGCATTTAAGTCCCTTAAGCTTAACAAAAATGGCAATGGGTAGAAAAGCGTTCTTGAAAAAGAGAAATTTGTTAACAACGAATATTGATTTAAGTCTAAGGAAGTCCTTTCTGAAGGCATTTGTATGGAGTGTTGCGTTGTATGGGAGTGAAACATGGACGATAAACAGTGCGGACAGGAAGAGGATTGAGGCTTTTGAAATGTGGTGCTACAGAAGAATGCTGAAGATTAGGTGGGTGGATCGCGTAATTAATGAGGAGGTACTGAACAGAATTGGGGAGGAAAGAAATTTCTAGCATACCTTGACCAAGAGAAGGGATAGATTGATAGGACACATTCGTAGACATCAAGAAATTGTGAATTTAGCATTGGAGAGACGTGTGTGGCGTAAAAACCGCAGAGGAAAGCTCAAATGTTCAAATGTTTGTATAGCTTATGGGACTTAACTACGGGGTTATCAGTCCCTAAACTTACAAACTACTTATGAACTAGCTAATCCTAAGGACGGCACAAATATCCATGTCCGAGGGGGGATTCGAACTCCTGACGGGGAACAGTCTGGCGCATCGTAGAATAGCGCCTCAATGCGCTCGGCCGCTCCGCCGAGAAACTAAACTTAGAAACTACTTATGAACTAACTAATACGAAGGACGGCACAAATATTCATACCCGAGAGGGGGTTCGAACCCCCGACTGTAGTGGCCGTGCAAACCGTGACTGGAGCGCCTAAGTTCCCTCGGCCACCGCGGCCGGCCAGAGGAAGGCCAAGAGATGGATACAGTAAGCAAATTCAGACAGATGTAGGTTGCCGTTCTTATGTGGAGATGAAGAGGCTTGCTCAGGGTAGGGTATTGTGGAGAGCTGCATCAAACCAGTCTCCGGAGTGAAGGCCACAACAACAACAACAAGCCTAACAACATTTGAACATTTGCAGACGAATTCAGTTGATATCCTTCCAGAAGG
Source organism: Locusta migratoria (assembly GCA_026315105.1). NCBI lineage: Eukaryota > Metazoa > Arthropoda > Insecta > Orthoptera > Acrididae > Locusta > Locusta migratoria. The sequence continues at coordinate 712,679,591 of CM048744.1, forward strand.
ATGGGCCGTTTTCCTAACACTGGGTAAATAAAAAGTTTAAAATTATTATGTAGATGTTACTTCTATTATAATTAAAATGAAAACAAAAATAATTCAGAATGAAACTTTCACTCTGCAGCGGAGTGTGCGCTGATATGAAACTTCTTGGCAGATTAAAATTGTGTGCCGGAACCAGGACTCGAACCTGGGACCTTTGCCTTTCGCGGGCAAGCGCACTACCGACTGTGCTATCCCGACACGACTCAGGATGCCGCCTCACAACTTTACTTCCGCCAGTACCTCGCCTCCTACTTTCCAAACTTCACAGAAGCTCTCCTGCGAACCATACAAGACTAGCACTCCTGGAAGAAAGGATATTGTGGAGACATGGCTTAGCCACAGCCTAAGGGACGTTTCCACAATGAAACTTTCACTCTGCAGCGGAGTGTGCGCTGATATGAAGTTGTGAGGTGGCATCGTGAGTGGTGTCGGGATAGCACAGAAGGTAGTGCGCTTGCCCGCGAAAGGCAAAGGTCCCAGGTTCAAGTTCCGGTTCCGGCACACAATTTTAATCTGCCAGGAAGTTTCATAAAAATAATTCAGCCTTAAATTAAAGGCGCGACATCCATCATCCCGCTGACAGCAGCAACGTAATATTACGGCCACGGAACGCTAGTGTTAATTTTGCTTGACATATCAACGTGTAAAATCTGCGGGCATTTTGACGCAGCTTCGGCCGTGACACGCGGTCAGTCAGTGACGGGCGGCGGGTAGCGGGAGGGTGTCAGTGGCCGGGCGTCCGTCACGCAGCCTGTCACGGACACGTGCGGCTAGCGGCAGCGCAAATAGCCGCCTCTGCCTCTGCTGCCGGACGCTGGCATCCGCGGCCGCCGACGCGCGGCATCGTGTGCGAGCACACGCCGCCTGTTTCACACCAGCCACTTTCTGCCAGTGTCGGGCCCGGTGGTCGAGGTTCGAATCCTCCCTGGGGCATGGGTGTGTGTGTTTGTCCATAGGTTAGTTTACCTAGGTTTAAGTAGTTTGTAAGCTACGGACTGATGACCATGCAGTTTGGTCCGATAGATTTACAGACATTTGAACGCGTTTCCGACAAAGAAACTCTTGAAAGAAATTATTTAGTCGTTCGTACATGATACCATTGTTAAGGCGCCAACGGCCACACCACGTTGGGTACACCGGTTCTCGTTCGATCACCGAAGTTAAGCAACGTTGGGCCTTCTCAGTACTTAGATGGGTGACCACCTTGAGGAAAAAAAAAGAAAAAAAAAAAGAAAAGAAAATTGTCTTTGCCGGGCGCCGTGGCTCAGCGCGCCCAGTCAGAGGGCTAAATGCTCTCTGTAATAAAAAAAAAAAAAAAAAAAAAAAAAAAAAAAAAAAAAAAAAAAGCTGAGCCAAAGAACACGTAGGACCAAAACGAACAAACAAGATCAGCGTTCAGCGTCCGCAAGGACAAGACCTACCCATAGAGCCAAAAAAAAAAAAAAAAAAAAAAAAAAAAAAAAAAAAAAAAAAAAAAAAAAAAGGTGGTCTTGGGGTAAAGCGCTCGACTGGAAACCGAACGTTCGCGGGTTCGATACCCAGTCGGACCTCGCATTTTTTCACTCTGCGTTTTAAACTATCCTTCACCTCTCAGCGATGTGAGGAGTCGCCAGAAACGACACGTGGTTCGGATTCCACGTTAAGCTGTAGGTCCCCTTTCCCCGGTTAGATAACTGGTGTAGGCTAGGGACACGCAAGTCGCCGAAGTGGCGTCCAATTGAAAGACTTGCACCAGGCCAATGAGCCACACGAAATTATTATTATTATTCTGCCAGTGGCGGCTCGTACAAAATTTGACCAGTGTGCTACAATATTACAGAAACAAACAGGAAACACAATATACCAAAATAAAAAGTCAACCTTTGTCTGATTGCCATTAATTAAATATCAGTTAATGCTGTATTGACAGTAAGACCTTAGACCTTTCGTGGTTTTTACTCATTTTTTAGTATATCTTAAGGTATCTCAGCTGTTACAGAGTCTGATTTGGATCAGGATTACAAATATGATACTCAAAATTTTTTAGCACATTCGATTTTTCCTAAAAAAAAAAAAAAAAAAAAAAAAAAAAAAAAAAAAAAAAAAAAAAAATAGTGGGACACATACGTCCCACGGATCATTTTTGGTACCGATTTACCTAAGAATTTTAAAATAATTTCTTATGTTCTCCTGTCATAGGGTCTAAACAAGTACATGATTCAAAAATATGTAATGCACACCAAATTAAGAAAAAAAGAGAGAGAGAGAGCTGTCTCGCAGCTTCTATAATAGAAAATGCAGATAATAGTATACCACATACCGTGTTTTATTAGCGCAAAAATTTACAGAAAAACTTCTTTTCTTTGAAATATGAGTACTATAATATCGCAAAATAAAGGCACTATAGGGCTACACAGTGGTTACTGGGACGCATGCGTCCCACTAATTATTGTTTGTAAGCTTCTAAGAAACATAAAATAGCAAATATACTTACTTCCGACATTTTCGGTAGCGATAAAACTACGAAAACCGATACAAGGCACAATAAACTATGGTTACGGCGCAAAAATTCAAGTGGCAGCCCATATAAACAGTCATAGCCTCCTACACTATAAGAATTTCAGTGTCTCGATTTTTTCCGCGTTCTGAAGGGCCACCAACAGATGGCAGCACTATGCAGAATTACGTAACTTGCCACCTTGTGGTACAAATGAGGTTCGAAGTTAGTGGGACGTATATGTCCCAACAACCACGAAAGGGTTACAGGAAATCTATAACAGCGCTGCCAACTGCATGTATTCACTGCAGGTAGTAAATATAACGTTTAAAAAAATATTAATTTTATTTACAGAAATTAAAAATTTAGACTCAGAGGTATTTGAATACGAGCCTCACACAAGTAGGATGAGTCACCTAAGCCAGCGCGCTATTTGACTCTGTGTGCCGCAATATTCGCCATACGCTATTCTTCCGCAACTGTTACACGCAGCGCGAAGAGAAATATTGATGTGGTGCTGCAGTCGGTCTCAGCACACATGAGACGCCAGGCCTGACGTCACGTCTGCGCATGCGCAGTAGCGAGTAGACGACTGCGCCGCCTATCTGCACACGTACCAGCGCGGCTGAATCCCACTTCAGCACTTCCAGCTATCACGGCGAGAGCGCTCCAAAATGCGTTTTCATCGTTATAGGCTAGTCTACACGACGACACCAGGTTGCGACACTCGTTTCATGAAATGAGTTGCTCGCAACTGGTTTCGTGTATGTCTGTAGACACAGCGCCAATACTATACACTTCAGTTTCGTTGTTTTGTGAGTGCCGTAGTCGCCGTAGACTGAAAGTTTTGGTAGCTGTAAAAGTTGTGGCGGAGCTATTGCTTCTCTGTGTGAAGTTGCTGCATAAGAGTAAACATAAAAAGACTAAGAAACGTGTTTGGGTTCGTGAGTGGATTAAAAAAAGACGTCAGATCAGTTGCCGGAAAAAAAAAAAAAAATGCTATCGAAGACCCTAGAAGTTATTTTAATCAACCTAGAATGTCACCAGAGCAGTTTACGTTCCTTTTAAACTGAGTTAGTAATGCAATAAAGAAACAAGATACTGTTATGCGTGAAGCATTGTCACCAGAACTGAAATTACAAATTGCATTACGTTTCTTGTCAAACAGATATCTCTACAATACACGTACCGTGCTCTCAAATCCGCAATTGCTATAGTTCGTTTGTATAGGTATTTGGAAATAATTGTACTTTAGTCTGCAATTCACTAATCGTCTACCCATCAATATTTAATTCACCAATAATTGCTTCTAGAGCACTAACACGCCGCTGCTTATTCCTGAAATTTTCATCGTTAAAATGGCACAAACACCTTTGCACCGCATATATGTTCAAAAACCGTATTATTTCTTCCTTTCCCCATTTATGTTGTATTTTGTTCTGTATTGGTCATCACCTAACCTAAAAACACGCGCTATCAGTTTCGCCAAAGTTGGAAGGTGCCGAAACTGTTTAGTTTCGCCAACGAGTTGCGCGAACGCCTGCCGCGCATGCGCACTGGCCAGTAGCACAGTTTCATGAAACCTAGTGTCGTCGTGTAAACTAGCCTTAATACGCATTGAAAGGGAACTGGCATAATTTTATTGTGATATCTGGCTCGTATTCCAAGAGAAAGGATGTAATCTTACATCGATTTATCGCTTGCATTCGAAGAGAAATGGCATAATTTTGGTAATATATTTACAGAGTGCTGCAGCACATTATCATCAGCCGCCACTGCTTTCTGCTAACAATTTTGGCTGGTGCACCTTTCGTAAGTGCGTGCAAATCAACAGTCGGCAACAGTGCGAATAGTACGAGGCGCGTCCAGAAACTAAGTTCCGTTTGGTAATAAAATGAAATTGTACACAGATACAGAAGAAATTTTTATTGCACAAAATTCTACAACTCTTAAACTACTTTTCCACATAACTGCCGAAATTTTGTAGGCGCTTGCCATAGCGTGCCACAAGTTTTTGCATACATCCTTCACAGAAGGTTGCCGCCTGTGTATTCAACCATATGGTAATAACTCTTTATCATCGTTGAAGTGCTGACTATCAAAGACAGATTTTAGGTGTAAGAAGAGATGAAAGTCGCTAGGAGAGAGGTCCGAGCTGTATGGAGAATAATCAAACAGGTCCCATTGAAATTTCCGTAAGAATTGTTTGGTCACATTCGGTGTGTGAGGTCAGGCATTATCGTGAAAAAAAAATCTTTTGACAGTAATCCTCTTCTTACACCTAAAATCTGTCCTTGGTGGGCAACACTTCAACGATGATGACGAGTTGAAAGAACATGTTACCACATGGCTGAATACACAGGCGGCAACCTTCTATGAAGAAGGCATACAGAAACTTGTGCCACGCTATGACAATTACCTACAAAATTTCGGCAGCTATGTAGAAAAGTAGTTTAACAGTTGTAGAATTTTGGACAATAAATATTTTTTTTCTGTATCTGTACACGTTTGTTTTATATAACCAAACGGAACTTACTTTCTGGACGTACCTCGTATATGACGTCAGGGATCTATAGATTAAGTGTTTTGTATCCATGATGGATGCGTTTCAACTCCGATACTGTTCCTAATACAGGGTTGAGAATAAAAAACCGCTACCAGTCACATTAAAGATCTTATTAATTATTTATGACACAACCGGTTTCGGGCTTGTGCTCATTTTCAGGTTCTTAAAACATCCAGAATTTTACATGTGCAGCATGTTGGTGTTCACTGTTTGAAACCAAATTATTTAGCATTAATAATAGCTATTATTAATAGCAAATAATTTGTTTTCAAACAGTAAACTCCAGCAACATGCTAAATATGTAAAATTCTGATAGTTTTAAGCACGTGAAGATGGGTACAAGCGCGAAACCGGTCATGTCATGCGAGGCGCATCCAGAAAGTAAGTTCCGTTTCTACGCTGCAGCGCTGCGACTGCAGTTCCGCATATGCGCTGGAGACGATGTGTATCGAGGAGAAGAACGTGCGCCATTTGGAGATCGCTGGCAGTTACGTACGCTTTGTTGTGCTTGTTTGAAATTTCGGCGTTAATTGAAAATCCCGCCGCCTGTGAAATCAGGTCGGTGATTCGGTTTCTGAATGCGAGAAAAGTGAAACCAAGTGAAATTTATAGGCAAATTTGTGATGTTTACGGACCAAATGCGATGAGTGATTCGATGGTGAGAAGATGGGTCTGACAGTTCAATGGCGGGCGTAGTGATGTGCACGATGAAGAACGAAGTGGGCGTCCACCTTTGGTTACAGAAGATTGATGACAAGTTTTGTTCTTACATCTCAAGTCTTTCCTTGACGGTCATCACTGCACCAACTGGTTGAAGACACAGGCGGCAAATTTCTATGAAGAAGGTATACAAAACCTGGTGCCACGCTGTGACAGATGCCTGCAAAATTTCGTCAGTTATGTGGAAAAGTAGTTTAAGAGTTGTAGAATTTTATGCAATAAAAATTTCTTCTGTATATGTGTATAATTTCATTTTATTACCAAACGTAACTTACTTTCTGGACGCGCCTCGTATATAAATAACACGATTAATGTGACTGATAGCGGTTTTTATTCTCAACCTGATCTATAGATTGTGCCGAGTGAGGTTCTCAGCTTTCGAATATGTTATACGTAGTGCATGCGCAGAATAAGGGAATTATAATGGTGTCTAGCAACACCAGTACCAAACGTATTCTGCCCGAGCTCTCACCTATCGTAAGAATGAATTTTTTCCTGTTTCGTTTCTTCTTAATCTCTCTTCTCTTGTGAAGAAATATATGAAAACAAAAACTTATTTGCGTTTTACAAAGAATAGGCCAACACTATGCTTAACGCTTCATTTTCCAATGTTGCTCTCAAGCAACATCAGAATTGCGCGTGGTTTTCTCAAACATGTTTCAAGTTTCATCTTTGGATGGATACCAGTGCTTGAAACTAAAATTTAAGCTCTCCAATAAAGTGACGATTCGTTGTCTTTTGCGAAAAGTGTAGCAATAAACTGAATCTTGAGCGGACACTCCACGCATACCTTACCGAGGTACGCGTTTGTTTCAATTTTGTGACGATATTTTTCTTGACACATGGCAAACTGCTTATAAAAGGGAAAGAAGTAGCCTTGAAGTTCAATTATTATGGAAAATTTTTGACGAATTGGGAGACTGGAAATGAACTTATATTTATTAGAAAGAGGAGGCCTGATAGACCACTACAAAATGGGCAATAAGTCCAAAGAAGAATAGAACAGCGTCTCCCGTACCAGTCAATGATGTACGGTATGACAGATATAACAGCCGGCCGCGGTGGCCGAGGGGACTGAGGCGCTCCAGTCACGGTCTGCACGACCACTACGGTCGGGGGTTCGAATCCCCCCTCGGGCATGGATATTTGTGCCGTCCTTAGTCTTAGCTAGTTCATAAGTAGTTTGTAAGCTTAGGGACTGATGACCCCGTAGTTAAGTCGCATAAGTTCTACAAACATTTGAACAGATATAACAATATGTTGTCACTTGACAGATTACGGGCAAAAGGAATTTGTAAGTTTTGTCTTCAGGGATACTTGCCTGTAAAATGTGGAAATCATGTTCTGAACTTTGCACCAAAAACGACTTGTTTTCACACGTTTCACATGAAGGAGTCCAAAATACAATTATTTCTACTGTTATAAGTACAACAATGTAGTATTGATACTGTACCACCATGCGAACTTTTTGGGCAATGTTACTTACGAACCAGAAACTATATTTTGAGAAAAATCGTATAAAACTGTTTACATGGCCCTACACATTTAATTTAAGAAACATAACACCTCTTCTCGTGATTTTAGTGTATGCCAAATAAAGGGTTAAAAAGAGACGTAAACAGAAAAAAGTGATTAAATCAAAATTATTCATACATTGAAAAAGTAAGAATTACATGAAGAGGAAAATTATTTTCATTTTATTTTGACACGTAGCAGTAAAATAAGGAGAATCAAGTAAAAACTCACTATTCATAACGTTTTAGATACTGCATGACGTGTTTGTAAGTATTTATCAAAAATGTTCAAATGTTTGCGAAGCTTATGGGACTTAGCTGCGGGGTCATCAGTCCCTAAATTTACAAACTACTTATGAACTACCTTATGCTAAAGACAGTACAAACATCCATGCCCGAGGGGGGATTCGAACCGCCGACGGGGAACGGCGTGCCGCATTGCAGCATGGCGCCTCAATGCCGCCGTGGCTAAGTATTTATCTTCTCTAACAAATGTTTTGTGCGCCTCCGTTGCACAGCGGTTGCTAGTGCCAGACCTCAAATCCAAATGTCGCGGGCTCGATCCTCGCCAGGTCCTAGGATTTTTATCTGTCACTTTCCACTTCTTTCACCTCTGGCAGTATTGCTCATGTGAAAAATACCGAGTAGCACCGTGGTTCGGAACCCACGTTAAACTGTAGGTCCCCCATAAGGTCGGAGGAAGGCAACGGCATACCACCTCCAAACAGGAACATGCCTAGTAAAGCACTGTGGTGGTCAAACCAATCTTCGGATTGTTGACTGCTTTACCTTTACCCGAAGCATACTGTTATAATCGGCGGCGACTTTAATTTAGTTGAACTGCCCTTTTTCGATTTTTCAATTTTCCGAATTGTAGAGAATATATACCACATATCATTTAACTGCTACGTTCCCCTTACACTTACCTTTAGACTTTAGTAATATATTGTTTATTATTAATAAAAAATCCACGGGTGTACTGCCGGTCTATAGTGTCCAAAGGGCACAATATTTCGGCGATCATAAATGTCGCCATCATCAGGTGAACTGACGGACTGAGCTCCTGGAAACGCGCCGGCACGGAGATCCGCACGTTACGACGGCTCGAAAGGAATTGTTCGTACGTAAAAGCGCCGTCAAACCTTCTCCGTTCAGGTCCGAAATGCACCAGACAGCAAACAGCTCTTATGACAGACAGCTAATAAGACATACACAATTTTATCGCGCTTACCTTGTAAACGGAAATTGCCACTCGAAATAGACGACACGCAACAACTCGTTTCGAAGTGGGCTTAAGGCTGTCGCGGTGGAGTGGCCGAGCGCCCCAAGGCTCTTTACTGTGGAGCGCGCGGTTCCTCGTCTTCGGAGGTTCGACTTCTCCCTCGGGCATCGGTGTGTCTGTTTGTTCTTAGGTTAATTTAAGTAGTTTTTAAGCCTAGGAACTACCCAGAGTAGTTGTCTGATTCATTTACCAACATTTGAACATTTTTGTGCTCAAGGCTGCTGTGAAGATAACCAAAACGAGCTTGCGCTCCGTATGTAATAACCATGCTGTCGACAGGACGTTAAACCCAAATCTTCCTATCTCTTTACTCTTTCCTCCTGCCGACATAAACGATGGTACGCGTAATTCACATTAATGTTTCGTATGATATGTATTTATTCCAAGTTCCCATTTCCTCCTTTCATTGCTCTCTGATAACCCACTCCTCCTCTTCTGTATTCTCTTTCCTCTTTCTCCTATTCTCTCACTATCGTAATCCCCTCTGTCTTATTATCACATCTACTTGCCCTCATCCCCTTCTCATTTAATTTCCCCCCCCCCTCCCCAATCTCTCTGTCTCCGTCAATCTTCCTCTACCCCCTCCTCTCTCTGTCCGTTTGTTTCTCCTCGTCTCTCCGCCCATCTCCTCACTACGTCTGTCTCGTAGCTCACAGAGATCGTTTCGAAAACCATAATGCCTTTATTCTCGGTTTCGGAGAGAACGCCTAAGAGTATAATTGCTTCTTTTTTTAACACCAATTGATGAAGATAATCAGAGTTGAACATTTCTTGGAGACAAGAGGGAAGCATTCTGTGCGAAACAAGAAATCCGAATACGGTTGAAAGGCGGTGTGATATTCTGTAAATGAAAGAATAGTAAATGGGAGATAATGTTAGAGCGAGAATAGTACAAGTATTTTAATTCCTCGCAAAGGAAAGACACTAAACAACCAGAAATGCATGTTAATCTGTTCGAGTTTGTAAGAACCCAGAGCAATGAGCCTCTGAATAAAGCAGTGTAGACAATGAAACAACTTTGTAGCTTCTTTCGAGACCACTATCTGCACCTGCATATGTGCCTTCTCGACCTGCTCGCGTATTTGTAGGTTGGCGAAGCACAAATGTCATATATGACACACGTGCTCTCTTGCAGACCTGTCCGAAGATTGTGCTGGCCAGTGAAGTTGCTACATGCTTCGCACATTGGGTTTAACTGTTTGAGCAAGCAATATCATGTTGGAACAAGAACCTTCTTGATGCAAAAATGTCAACAGAATGAGTCTTCCAGCAATCTGCTCGTCAGTGTCCCCTCCACAATCCGCAAAGGTAAACGAGAGCTGCACCTTATTACAGCGCAGACCATGAGGCCTGGGTTGGGCAAGTTGTCTTGAACGACTGCACTTCAAGAGACAGCGCTTGTCCGGTCTACGTCGTACGCGCAAACGACCATCACTTGCATACGCTGAAGCCCATGGCCCAACTTTCATAGTAATTTTCTGACGGCACCTACCGAGCGTGAACTTCAGTGCTGTGGTGTGAGTGAAAGTTGAGCTAGCAGCGTGCGCTGCCGAAGGTCCACTGTTAGTAACTATTTGGCAATAGTTCTTTTTGACACTTCTAGCCTAACCATCCCTATTATCTGTGTTGTGGTTGCTGTATGATCAGCTACTCATTCCTTTAAAATATGACGATATCGGCGGACGTTTCTGATGCTTGGACGTCTAAAATTCGTTTAAGGATGTCAGAATGTTAACGTGACACTGTAATCAGCATCATTACACAACTGACCCAGCACGTCCAGATTGGGTGGCAATTATCCTAAAGGATCTTCGTGTCTCTCGGAAGGTTACAATTTGACCCAGCTCGATCAGTTGGATATAGGAAGAATGAACTTTTGGCCCATATTTCATTTTACGAACCTTTTCTGTAATCATGAACAGCAGGACGAGCACGACAAAGAACTATTCAGTGGTAAAGAACTCTCATACAAACAAAATGCTTCCCAAACTATCCGGTGACAACACTTACAGTAGTCAAAAAGGTAGACTTAATCTAGTATTTTAATGTCACCAACAAGGATTAACAACTTTTTTTATTGTTTTACAATTTTGTATATCAGCCAACCGGTTGCGTAATTTTTAGGTGCTTGACTTAGGTTTCATTGGCACTAGGAACAATTTCATCAGAAGAATAAAAACAGTTAAAAAACGTCAAAAATATTACGACGTCATGTGTATCATGTAACCGTTTTTATTCTTATGATGAAGTTGTCCCTAGTCGTAACGAAACCTAGGTCAAGCACATAAAAATTACGCAACCGGTTGGCTGATATACAAAATTGTTAAAAAATTGGTTTACGGTTGCTGTTAATCAGCCATGTTCAAAGTTGTGCCGATTAACAATGGCAATAAAATTCTTCAGTGACAGAAACCGCATCGTCAGTTTATAAAAATTGCCCAATCGAAATTGTAGTATTGGTCGAAACGTTATGAAATTTTATAAATTGGCAAAGCAGTCATACAACTAAAGAATTTCATTGAGTGTTACAATCGTCACGGAAACCTTCATGTACAATGGTATAAGTGTTCGTACCTCACTAATAACTACTTTAATGTGTATGACGGAATTAAACAAATTATAGTTTTTCGGCTTACAGATGAATTCATATACAACGTTTACAAATTACCAAGAATTTCAAAATCATAGAAAAGATACCACAAATTCCAACCAAACATTTGAATGAACAGTGAGCTTGGATGAAAAGAATCTTTTGGAAGAAAATCCATAGGAAATCACATCAGGAGACAGGCATATCACGAAATTCCATTCATTTGGATGCGCCAGGTGATAGATTTACGAACAGCTGGCTACTGAAAAATCTGCATTTGAAATTACTTCCATTCCAACCTTGCGGCCGATACAGAAACCAGTGTAAGATAAGAGATAAAAGATACCGCCTTGGATGCGGTTTTTATTTTCTTCAGATCTGCATGACGCATTTCATCTGTGGTAGGCATCTTGAGCTTGTCTACATTGCAAAATAAAAATAAAAAATAAATTAATTAATTAAAATAAAAGAAAATAAAAAATGTAAAAAATAAAAGAAAAAAGAAATTTTAAAAAATACAGAATAGTTATCAGGAAACGTCCCCATCTCACGATGTGCAACATAATCTATGGGTAAAGTTTCCGTGCAAACTTACATAAAATGATTCAGCGCACGGCAACAGCGAAAATGATTATGCGATACGAATGCATTAGTAACCTGCATGCATATACTTCGATTCGCGTCGAAGTTACAGTTTAGTGTATCCTCCCACATTTTAAATCACAACAGTCGTACTTATTTGGAACATAAATAGGTTTTTAGAATGGCTATGAACTGTGACTGCTGTATACGGATGCAGGCCGAGTTGGTGACTCTTCGCTCGCAGCTTCAGGCGGCGTTGGCTTCGCTGGCAACGCTTGAGACTGCGGTGGGTGGTCGCCGCTGTTGTGGGCCGCTCGCGGGGGTGCAGCAGACGCGTCTGCTGCGTCTGTTGTGCCCTCCGATCGGCCTGCGGCTGTGGCCAGCCCGCTCACTCCTCGCGAGGAGGTAGCCCCCCAATCCGTGGTGGATTGGGAGGTCTCCTCTGCGCGTGTCAGGCGGCGTAAGGGTGCAGCCAGCTGGAGGTGGTGGCTCATGTGAGGACCAACGATGTGTGTTGCTTTGGATAGGAAGAGATTCTCTCTGATTTTGAGCAGCTATCAGTAAAGAGTGCCATTCTTGGTTGTAAGATGAAGGCAGAGTCGACAGGACTAATTGCGGACCTCTGGTTCAGAGCCGAGTGGAGGGTCTGAATCAGAAGCTCGTATAATTCTGTGACCGTATAGGTTTCAGATTCCTCCACTTGCGCATTAGGTGGTGGGTTTTCGGGTTCCATTAAATAGGTCAGGAGTCCACTACACTCAGGAAGCGGCTACACGGGTAGCGGGGACTGTGTGGCGTGGACTGGGCGGTTTCTTTAGGGTCCCGGGGACTCGGGAACACACCAAATGGGTTTCAGTCTCAAACTGTGCAGGTCGGACACAGGACGAATGCAGATCTAGGAACCATTGGTGTAACAGTTGTAAATTGTCGTAGCTGTGTTAGGAAAGTTCCAGAGCTCCAAGCGCTGATAGAAAATACTGTGGCACAAATCATTATAGGTTCTAAAAGCTAAATGACGCCAAAGTTCGGCCGAAATTTTTACAAAGGGCCAAATGGTCTTCAGAAAGGATAGAGTAAATAAAAAAGTGGGTGGCGTGTTTATTGCTGTTATAAACAGTTTATCCTGCGGCGCAATTGAGGCAGATCCTTCCTGTGACTTGGTATGGGTAGAGGTTATACCTGACAACAGGAATAAATTAGTAATTGGATCTTTTTATCGGCCCCCTGACTCAGACGATGCAATTGCCGAAATGTTTCAAGAAAGCTTGAATCACATTTCAAACAGGTACCCGAAGGATACTGTTATAATAGGTGGCGACTTTAATTTACCCTCGATATGTTGGAATAAATACGTATCCAAAACCGGAGGCAAATATAAAACGTCGTCCGATATAGTTCTGAACGCTTTATCTGAAAACTACTTCGGACGGTTAGTTCATAAATCCACTAGAAATGTTCAAATGTTTGTAGAACTTTTGGGACTTAACTACGGGGTCATCAGTCCCTAAGCTTACAAACTACTTATGAATTAGCTAAGACTAAGGACGGCACAAATAGCCATGGCCGAGGGGGGATTCGAGCCCACGACCGTAATGCCCGTGCAGACCGTGACTGGAGCGCCTCAGTCCCCTCGGCCACCGCGGCCGGCACCCACTAGAATAGTAAATGGTTGCGAAAATACCTTTGATCTCCTAGCAACAAATAATCCTGAGCTAGTAAAGAGCATCAAAACAGATACAGGGTTTAGCGAACATGGTGTTGTAGTAGCTAGACTGAATATCGAAATTCCCAAATGCACGAAAAATAAACTAAAAAAATATCCATTCAAAAGGGCAGATAAAAAATTCGCTTCACGCTTTCCTGAGTGATAGTCTCCAAAATGCGATTGTAGATCAGTTGTGGCTTACAGCAAAGACACAACATCGGTAGCAATCGAGAGATTTATACCACATAAATTAATCAAAGAGGAAGCTGACCCCTGTGGTACACGAAACAGGCCATGTAACTGTTGCAGAAACAAAGAAAAACGCATGCAAAATATAAACAGACACAGAATCCCCAAGATTGGTAATCTATTACGGAAACCCACAATCTAGAGCGGACTTCACTGCGAGAGGCTTATAATAGTTTCCACTACGAAATCCTGTTTCGTAATCTGGCAGAAAATCCAAGGAAAATCTGGTCATACGTGAAGTACACTAACGGCAGAACACAAACAATATGCGATAGCAATGGTAATACTACCGATGACAGTACTGCTAAAGCACAATTGCTAAACACAGTTTTCCGAAATTCTTTCACCAAAGAAGACGAAGTGAACACTCCAGAATTCGAACCAAGAACAGCTGCCAGCAAGCGAAATTTAGAAGTAGATGTTCCTGGAGTAGTAAAACAACTTACGTCACTAAACAAATGAGCTGTCTTGTTGTCTGTGGAGAACTATCGCCGCATTTCTCTTCAAGAGCCGATAGCAGAGATAGTGCTGACGTTGGACGCAGGGGTCTTCAGTTAACTAGACGTATTAACGCATCGGAAAGGTGTTGCGTCAGGTTCACCTAGGGACTGTGGGCAGGTAAATCCATTCCAAGATATTAATTGCTCAGAAAATACTGCCTCGCAGCCGATACTTTGTGAGTGAGTGTACTGCAGTGAAGGCAGAAATTATATTCCGAACGTTTCCTCCACTGTACCCAAACAACATCTGTAGAAGCGTACATATCCTTTTTAGCGTTTTGTGAAGTGCCATCATTGTTCCATAGCAGAACGATATTATCTCCATACACGGCTGCAGGCAGTACACATGACGGCAGGTAACTTTCAGTAGACATTCGCCAAACGAGAAACATTAATTTAGATTGCCATAAGGTATGGTGTAGCTTGTTACTACAAATCATTACTTTGTAGTCATCCACTGTCCATTGATGACGTGGTTAACATGATCTTAAGCTTCGCTTAACACTAACTTCAGAAATGTGCGGTTTATCAGAAGCTGTTCCACCACAGTACTACTTTATGGTTTAACACCCTCGCAGAGTCACTATTCTAGCTGTACTGAAAAGGTTTGTAAATGAGACGCACTTTTGTAAAACCATTTTCCAGACCCAAATGTCAATATAATTATATTTTTATCATGGTAATAATATCTTGCATTATTTAATTTTATCATACATTTATCATACTGGCGATAATAAACAATCTTTAAAAGTAACTATTAAATCTTCGTAAACAAGACATTTCGTAGAAATGAGGTCAAGGTTTTCTAATATGAGATAGTGAAAATATTTTTTATTATCGAATAATGACATATAAATACAATTTTTATATTTTTCATTCATTTATGTTATCCTTCACTCATTTCACATTACTTACGTTTCTTTTTACGACATTCGGGACAAACAAAAATTTAAAAAAGAATTCGTCCTCTGTAACACCACACTTTTTATGAGCCCAGGGAAAACAATTCAGCCACGGCGAAGCAGCCGAGCGCATTGAAGCGCTTTGCTACGATGCGCGAGGCCGTTCCCCGTCGGGGGTTCGAATTCCCCCTCGGGCATGGATGTTTGTGCTGTCTTTAGTATAAGGTAGTTCATATGTAGTTTGTGAGTTTAGGGACTGACAGCTTGACCAACGTTACCACAATAGTTTCATTCTCGTTTTCCGCATCTCTTTTTTTGAGAACGTCAGCGTGGTGATGAATTGAAAATTCATGTTCCCTAAAGATGTTTCAGCGGTGTAAAAGAGAAGCGGTGGCACGTTATTTAGTTATTTAGCGCCAACTGATGTGCCACTCTATATTGTTATGCGACATATTTTCAGAAGTCATTCTTTCGATATTATGAAGAGAGATAGTGCGTGTAGATACTTCTAAGATATGCAGTTACCGAGTTTCTTTTTGAATTCATATTTAACAAATGCGCAGCGAATAACTCCACGCATAAAAACAATAAAACTATGAATGTATTTCAAGTTAGCATCATTTGAAAATATCATATGTTTATGGTTATGTATATTTATGTCACAAACAAGGACCTAAATAACTTTCACATGTTACCAATGTGTATTATTTTACACGAGATTCCGTCATTTCCGTTCGTTCTGAAATGTACCATGACGCATCGTTTTGATTTCCTAAATCATGACGGAGGGCTGTTCAGTTTGATGAAATAAATCGCAATTTGCGATCACTTATGGCTTTCACTGTACTAGGTTTAGGTGTAATACCAATGTGCGGCGAATGAAAATTTGTTCACTCTGGTTGTGGTATTGCCTCTATTATTCTTCATCTTCGGATCAAATCTAACTGGCACAGCGAGCTGATCTAACACCGCTGACCAGCCGGCTCCAGCAAGAGGTCAAACACACACGAAATACAAATACTGCATAATACCTTGACTATGAGGGTCAGATAACGTGGGACACGAAATATGTTATCGTTTACGTTATCCCGGAAGTCAACAATTGTGGAGCATGATCTTGAAAACAGACATCGTATTGCGTTTGATGGGACATCCGTAATTACAAGAACGAATTGACAGAGACGGCGGCTTGCAGCTAAGCACAGCTTGGAACCAGGCGATCCTTAGGTTTGCGGGCGCGGCAGACACGCGACCAAAACATTGCCTTTTATGGTCATGTCGTGGGGCACCAGTGACCCCACAGCGACCAGTGCAGCTATATAAGGACGACAACAGCAATCACTCGACAGTCAACCACTTGACAATGGCCGAAGAGATCTCGGCCGGAACGTCGTAGATAGTAAACCACATGACGCGACTGGAAACCCGAGAAAATATGAAAGTCTATCTTTTACCTTCAAGAGACTACAGTTTCCAGTGAGACTAACATTTTCTATTATGATTAATAAATCACAGAGCAATCTATTGTATTGTATGTAGTGGATTTTACGTCTCTATGTTTCTCACACAAACAACTTTATGTCGTTTGCTCAGGGGTGGGCTCACCAAATAATTATTCGTACTAGTATTGCCTGTGGTCGAAAATCGACCAATTGTGTTTACAATGGTCACTGGGGGTAAAATTTTATGTACCATGTCGGCGGCCTCGCGTGATTATGTTGGCAACATCAACAACACGATAGAAAATCTTTGCCCATTTGTTCGAACCACATAGAATGACTCGATTAGTGTATCATACAGACCATGAAGTAAACAAATAATGTTGTTCTTGCTTTATGGTTGATAGGATCTTGTATGTACCCTCGTGAGCTCAGTAAAAATAATTGCTTTCGTAAAGCGAAGATTCCATCAGCGTTGTCAAGCGATTCGCTAAAATGAAGACTCACAGGATTTTCACCATTCAGCACCTGTTGCCAACATTATCATAGGAGGCCGCTGGAATATTTAGTAAAATTTAACCGGTATTGGGAGGTATGAAACGGTATCTTTTAGGTGTTAAGGAAAATGCCTGACCCAATAACAACAAATAGAAACGGAAGGATATACTTCTCATGCCATTTTCGAATCACACAACTTTCATTAGCCTAATATTTGAAACGGAACTACAATTTCGGTGTTCGTATATTTATGCAACGCCAAGAAATAATGTTATTTCGATATTGCGATATTCATGATTCCAGAGCTGACAACATGTCGAATTCGTAGTTCCACCCGTGCACCGCTACATGCCTCTCCCGGCGCATAATCATTTATATCGGAATTCTCGACTTCGTAGTTCCACCCGAGCTCCGCTAGATGCCTCTCCCGGCGCATCATCCTTTATATCGGCATTCATATGAAAACATCCATTTCCTTTAACCACTCTTAATCACTGCAAAAATGAAGCATTTGAACGGCACAAGAAAGTGAGTTGGGAGCACTCCATGTTTCGATATTCACTTATTTTGATACGTTGTTTTAATACTGGAGATGCGCTGCATTACAGCGTCTTTGGTCGAGGCGAATAGCCAGTGAGCTGATTGTTGATGGATTTAGAACTTGATCGAAGCTGTAGATATGAAAACTACTTCTTCCTTTTACCACTTTTAATGGCTAAATGCACACATAATATTTATATTCGTGAAATCTACGCCAACCAATCTTTCGAATTATGTAACTTTCATTGGCCTTCTTGTACGAATAAATTAGTAATCTGTACCACAATTTTCGTGTTATTGTTTTTATATAATGATTAGATACTGGAGAAGTAACCAAAAGTAATGTTTATAGTCAAGTTTGGAATTAAATTAATGTGTAAATATTACATAACATTTGTATTCGATTACTACCTTCGTTAGTTTGGATACTGTAGTTATAATTTTGTACATTATGCAAGACAGCCTTTTTTCTTATATACTCTTCCATAAATCAAAGATGTTCTTACTAAAGAGGAGATGGACCGAGAAAGAAGGGATAGCAGAAGTACTAACACGAGGTTTTAATAAATAAGTGAATATCTGGGCAACGCCCGGTTTTCAGCGAAATCATTATAAAGCTACTCATAGGGGAAGCTTTTTTTTCAATTACAGAAAATAAACTGTTACAGTTCCTGCTTTTAACACAAGCTATATTCAAAATCTTTATTTTATTTTCAAATCGTATGAATATTAAATATATACAGGGTGTCCCAGCTATCTTGTCCACCCAAAATATCTCTGGAACAATAACAGCTATTGGAAAACGACGTTCACCGGTATCAATGTATGGCCCATGAATGTACATATTTGGAAACATTCTGAGAGGAAAGCAAATGTGTTTTTTTAACACAAACTTATGTTTTTTAAAGGCACACCCTATATTTTTCTTCAGCAATCCATAACATGACAAATCACATAAACAATGGCGTTGATTGCATCGCAATATTCCAATTACATCCCGAGATATTGCGACGCGAAGTTGACGCTTGAAATACGCGAAACGCGCGGCTAGCGCACGTCCTGAGACTCAGGCGAGAACCCCATGTTGCTCAGGACGTGCGCTAGCCGCGCGCGTTTCGCGTATTTCAAGGGTCAACTTCGCGTCGCAATATCTCGGGATGTAATTGGAATATTGCGATGCAATCGACGCCATTGTTTATGTGATTTGTCATGCTATGGATTGCTGAAGAAAAAATATAGGGTGTCCATTAAAAAAAACATAAGTTTGTGTTAGAAAACACATTTGCTTTCGTTTTTCTGTATCTGTCTCTTCTTACAAACATATTTCCACCCCACCTCAGCATCAGTTGATCCATTTCCTTTTACTTCTTCGTGAACCCTGTTTCTGTAGCTACTGCCTGAGTATTTACCACGCAATACCTTTGACTTTCCGTAACTACCACATGACCTAGGTTGTAAGCAAACCTTCACCTCTATACCATTTCTCTTCCCTCCTCTCCTACCTGAAAGAGAAATCAGTGCTTCAACATTTATTTTTGCCCTTACGGTGTTACAGTTGGCGATACTGAGCTAAGTACTGTCCAGCCAATCTTCATTGCAGAATTTTAACTACACAAACGATTAATGAAATAGGGTTCTGCGGCTCTACCAGTTCTTCGCTTAATATGCAACATCTTTTAGTAATACGTATACAGGAAACCGACGGACACCAATAGGTACCTGAAAGCTGAATCTCAACATCGTCCAACACAGAAGAACGCTGTATTATGTACGCTAACAGCACGAGCTTACAGGATTAGCAACGCTGACAACTTAAAACAAGAACTTAGAGACCTGAAGACAACATTCCACGCGAATGGATACAGCAACATGGCCATACAACAAGCTATGAGTTACAAGGAAGACAGACAATGATGCAGAAGAAAATTTTCCTATAGCTCGTCTACCTTATGTGAGAGGCGTCAGCGAAAGTACAGGCGAGGCCCTTGTCCGGGGAGGAATAAAACCGATTTTCGAGAGTGGCCACAAGATCCGTGACCTGTTGAGGCACACGAAGGATCCCATAAATTCCCTCCACACTGCAGGCGTGTATGAACTCAATTGTGAATGCGGCCAGTGAAAGTCGTTTTCCAGTAGCTGTTATTATTCCAGAGATATTTTGGGTGGACAAGATAGCTGTGATACCCCGTAGATATATCGTAATATTCGAAGGTATAATATCGATACTAAAGACAGGGTTGTAGCCTTTCTCCTATGTTATTCAATTTATACATCGAGCAGGTGGTGAAGGAAAGCAAGGAAAAATTTGGAATAGGGATTAAAGTTGAGGGGGAAGAAATAAAAACATTGCGTTTTGCTGATGACATTGTAATTCTGTCAGAGAAAGCAAAGGACCTGGAAGAGCAGTTGAATGGAATGGACAGTGTGTTGAAGAGAGAGTATAAAATGAACATTAAGAAGAGCAAAACAAAAATAATGGAATGCGGTCTTAGAAAATCAGGCGATGCTGAAGGAATTAGATTAGGTAACGAAACAATGAAGTAAAATAACATGCGGTGGTCGCAGTACAGAGGATATAGAATGCAGAATGGCAATGGGAAGGAAAGAATTTTTGAAAAAGAGAAATTTGCTAACATCGAATATTAATTTAAGTGTATGGAAGTATTTTCTGAAGGCATTTGTGTGGAGTGTTGTCTTGTACGGAAGTGAAACATGGACGATAAGCAGTGCGGGCAGGAAGAGAATAGAGGCTTTTGAAATGTGGTGCTACAGAAGAATGCTGACGATTAGGTGGGTAGATCGCATAACTAATTAAGAGGTACTGAACAGAATTGGTGAGAAAAGGAATTTTTGGCATACCCTGACTAAAAGAAGGGATCGCTTAGTAGGACACATTCTTAGACATCGAGGAATCGTAAATTTAGCATTGGAGGGAAGTGTGTGGGATAAAAATCACAGAGGGAGACCAAGAGACGCGTATAGTAAGCAGATTCAAGTGGATGTGGGTTGCCGTTCTTATGAGGAGATGAAAAGTCTTGCTCAGGATAGAGTAGGGTGGAGAGCTGCATCAAACCAGTCTCCGGACTGAAGACCATAAGAACAATGTCTACGAATACCAACAAAACATTGAACATAGTGGTACTGATTACGCTTTGTGTATTTAATACTTAATGACATTTCTTTGCTTATTTTGGCACGTTTGACGTTTCGTATCAAATACTTTATGAAGGTACATCGTTTCGGACAATGACACTTATTTACATTTGACATCTTGGCTAGGACAACTGAGTTTATTGACAGAGGGATCCAACAAGGATTTTATTTTTACTGACTGAGGTGCAAAACCCTAAAAAGCTATGTTACACACAGGCCCTCCTTCAATTAGCGTTGCGAAGCATGGCATATAAGGTAAAGGTAAAGCAGTCAACAATCTGAAGATTAGTTTGAAGACCACAGTGCTTTAGTAGGCATGGACCTATTTGGAGGTGGTACGTCGTTGCCTTCCTCCGACTTCCGAACTGACTTACCCCGCCAGTTATAGGGGGTACTACAGTCTAACGTGGGTTCCGAACCACGGTGCTACTCGGTATTTTTCACATGAGCAATACTGCCAGAGGTGAAAGAAGTGGAAAGTGACAGATAAAAATCCTAGGACTTGGCGGGGATCGAACCCGCGACCTTTGTTTGGCACTCTACCACTATGCAACCGGGGTAGTTCATTATAGAGCAACTCATAGGGGTAGCTTTTTTCCAATTAAAGTTATATATATATATATATATATATATATATATATATATATATATATATATATATATGTGTGTGTGTGTGTGTGTGTGTGTGTGTGTGTGTGTGGCGTCTGTTCCGAAAGAACAGCTGTTATTATTTAATATTCATAGAATATATGACATCAACTGCGATTGGGCAAAGCTGAAAATGTGTACCCAGCCGGGATTCGAACCCGGATCTCCTGCTGTCTAGGCAGTTGCGCTGACCCCTACACCACTGCGGACACAGTGATCACAGCACCCGCACCATGGGCAGGGCGCAGCTGGGAATTTGTATCTGACGGGAGGCGTGCTTAGGTAGTCCTTGAGGGTGCGGTGATCACTGTGTCCCCAGTGGTGTAGGGGTCAGCGCAACTGCCTAGAAAGCAGGAGACCGGGGTTCGAATCCCGGTTGGGTACACATTTTCAGCTTTGCCCAATCGCAGTTGATCTCATATATTCTATGAATATTAATCTGTTACAGTTGCTGCTTTTAACGTGTGCTATATTCAAAATGATATTTTTTTCCAAATCCTATGAACATTAAATATATCGATAGATCGTAATATTCGAAGGTACAGTATCGATACCCTTTTTACTGGTCGATAGTACTTCGATACTTTAAAACTGTAACGTATGCCTAGTGCAGAGACAGCGCCCTGCGCGGTGGCAGACAGGCGAGGGTGCCCCTGGTGCAGGCGTCCGCCCTGCCTCTGCTATTCGGAGCCCGGCGCGGGCACGCCTGCCGGCCGGCTATGAATAGCGCGCGGCGACCGCTGCCTGACCTTGCCGGCCACCGCCGCCTACGCCCGAGGATCGCCTTACACCAAGCTACTCCACGACACGCCACACCGCAGACCGCGTGCCACGCGGTTACTGCGCATGCGCGCCCACTACCTCTGGCCGACGCCGCTGAGGCTGGGTTACAGGACGGAGCCAACGCCTCTGTTTAAACGATCTTCAATAAACAGCAGCCAGTCGCCTTTTATGAAGGCATCCGTATGGGGTGACGTCCGTTCACCTGGGCAAGGTATTAATAAAATATTAATAACAATAATAAGGAAATCTTTCAAAAACATTCGATATAAAAATTGGGGTTAGACACGGTGATGGGTTACCGCCTTTGTTGTTTAATGTAATACTGGACAGAATCATGGAAGAATGGGAAAAGAAACCACAAGAAAAAACTGACGTACGAATCCCCTACTTAGGGTTTGCAGACGATCTCACAATAATGGCAGATTCTAGTGAGATGGCTTATAAAACTGATAGAAACTCTAAAAGAATGTGCAAAGAAAGTCCGCCTGCAGATATCATTTGAAAAGACAGTGTTTACTAAAACAACTTTAGAAATCTTCAAGTTGCAAACCAAATATGGAGAAATTAACTGAGTATCACAATTTAAATAACTAGGAGAAATTATCTCTAAGAAATATTGTCGCGTTCAAATGGATGCAGGCTTGACTTCGAAGGCAGGGTTGTCAACTGAACACAGCACTTATACTGAAAGCAGGTTTATTGCGAACTTCATATACACGCAGCACTAACTGCCTCTTGGGCAGAGTGCTGTGCTATTTATACACAGACAGAATGTACCAGAAATTAGAAGAATAGTTAACATAAGAAATGTGTAGATTTTACAAGGGAACATAAAAAACATGTAGAATATTCTGAAAACGATAATTACAAAGAAATTTTTGCCAGTGGACGGGATTGAACCGGCGACCTTCAGTACCCTCAATTGGTGATGCTATCCATTGCGCCACACCGTCAGTTGGTTAACTTGGACTCTCGCGTCATCGCTCCCTCTCCTGAAAGAACAGTGATCCGCGTTTAGGTTCCCTTTGAAATCTGCTGCGATATCCTGGCTCTTGATCATGTCATGGGTCCTCTCTATGGCATTTCTGGAGAACCCTTCCATACTGCACGATTACCGACGACAAGCATTCCTGTGCTGGCTTCATCAGTATCATTACCATCCTTAGAGTCCTTGAACAAGAAGCCATTATCGGCTATCAGCTCTTCAGGATCGTAGTAAGGCTTCATGCGGAGGACGTGAACAATGTCTCTTCGTTTTTGTCGTTTTGTCGTTCCTCAACTTCGTACGTGACGTCTGACAGGAGGCGTATGACACGATACGGACCGAAGTATCGCTTTAATAACTTTTCTCATAGTCCAAATTCCCGTACAGGGGTAAAAATCCATACCAGATCTCCTGGCTGACGGTCCTTCTCCTGGGCGTCCAGTGTCCGTATCCGAGCCAGCTGTCTTGATTTTTCGACCCTGGTGATGAGCTGTTTAACATAGTCATCCTGACTATCGTCCGACTGCAACGGGAACAGCGTATCCATTGTCTCAGCTTCACGGCCATGGAGCAGGAAAAACGGAGTGAAGCCTGTGGTGCCTTGTCTTGCGGTATTATAAGCAAATGCCACGACTGGCAGTATTGAATCCCAATCCTTCTGCTCAACATCGACGTACATCGACAGCATATCTGATAACGTCTTTTTAAAACGTTCTGTAAGACCATTACCTCAGATACTAGTTTTGACTGGAATACTTTTCCACGATCAGATATCATCACACGTGGTGCTTCATGCTTCAAAATAATGTCTTCTACAAGCAATTTTGCGATCTCTGGAGCTTCTGCGGTCGGCACAGATTTGGTTACAGCTTAGCGTGTGAGGTAGTCAGTGCAGACTATTATCCATCCGTTAGCGGTTGTCGACTTCGAGAACCTCTCTAAAAGATCGATCCCAGCTCGCTGGAATGGAGCTACTGCTGGTGGAATCGGTACGAGATGCTCTGGAGGTAATTGCGGCACATGCTTCCGTCGCTGGCACTCTTTACAGTGACTCACATAGTGCTTGATAGATCGGCATAGACCTTTCCAGTAATTCCTGCGTCTAATTCTGTCTAGGGTCTTCAAGAACCCCAGATGACCGGATATTGGAGCATCGTGGCAATACTTGAAAATAGCTGGAGGTGAGGTGGAACGACCATTAGCCATTTGGGGCCCAGTGTATCGTAGTTGCTCTTATACAATGTCCCGTTTATAAGTTGGAACTCTCCATCGATTGGTTCTCCTTTCTCCAAGGCCCCTATGGTTTTTAATAGTGCTGGATCTACCCGCTGTTCAGCTGTAACATCACCTAATTAGGTGAGGGCTGAAATTTCAGTCGTGCTCTTGTGTTCCACTAATGGATTCCTCGAAAGGCAGTCGGTATCCTTCTGTTTGTGCCCGATTTTGAAAACAACTGTAACGTCATACTCTTGGAGTCTTAGTGCCCATCTTGCTAGTCGACCTGATAGATCCTTCAAGCTAGTCAGCCAACACAAAGAATGGTGGTCTGTCACGACAGCGAATGGTTTGCCGAATAAATACGACCGGAACTTGTTGACAGCCCAGATAACTGCGAAAGATTCTTTCTCAGTTGTAAAGTAATTTATCTCGGGCCTTGAGAGTACTCGCCGGCCGCGGTGGCCGAGGGGATTGAGGCGTTTCAGTCACGGTCTGCGCGGCCACTACGGTCGGGGGTTCGAATCCCCCCTCGGGCATGGATATTTGTGCCGTCCTAGTTCGTAAGTAGTTCATAAGTAGTTTGTAAGTTTAGGGACTGATGACCCCGTAGTTAAGTCCCATAAGCTTTACAAACATTTGAACATTTTTTGAGAGTACTCTTTTCAGCACCTTCCTGAACTTGTACAAGCACTGCACCAATTCCATAACCACTTGCGTCTGTGTGAAGTTCAGTTTCCGCATTTTCGTCGTACAAGGCTAAAACTGGTGTGGAAGTTAGAGCCTCCTTAAGTGTCCGGAAAGCGCTTTCTCTTGTTTCGTCCCAGTAAAACTTGGCGTCTCCCTGGAGAAGTTCTTGCAAAGGACGTGCCTTGTTAGAAAATCCTTTTATGAAACGTCGGTAATGTGAACACAGCCCGAGAAAACTTCTCACATCACGAATGTGCTGAGGAGTTGGAAATTCTGTGACTGCCCTTACTTTATCTGGATCAGGACGGACGCCATCTCCGTTGACTAGGTGCCCCAGGATTTTTATCTCTTGGGCGACGAAGAGGCACTTCTTTGGATGGAGGCGGAGTCCTGCAGCCTGAACACACTTCAACACAATTGACAGTCGACTCAGGTGTTCTTCAAATGTTTTCGAGAAAACGACAATGTCATCTAAATAGCAAATGCACGTCGTCCACTTAAGGTGACGAAGCAAGTTGTCCATCATGCGTTCGAATGTGGCCGGAGCATTACATAATCCAAATGGCATTACTTTGAATTCATAGAGCCCGTCAGGTGAAATAAATGCCGTCTTCTCCCTGTTCGCTACGTCAATCTCTATTTGCCAGTAACCTGTCTGCATGTCCATAGGTTGGCCGTCGATTACGACTTCGATGAGAGTTCCCGACATCTTAGCGACTGCCGTCCATGGAGGCTTTTCATCTGCGGCGGCCTCACCTCCGTAGATTGTCGCCTAGCTTAGTTTCGTTGGGCGCGGCGGCTACGGGAGCGGCTTGTACCTCTGTACGGCGACGATGAACGGCAGCGGCGCGTCGGGGAGCGACCTCAAATGTTCAAATGTTTGTACAGCTTATGGGACATAACTACGGGGTCATCAGTCCCTAAACTTACAAACTACTTATGTACTACCTTATACTAAAGACGGCACAAATATCCATGCCCGAGGGGGGATTCGAACCCCCGACCGTAGTGGCCGTGCACACCGTGACTGGAGCGCCTCAGTCCCCTCGGCCACCGCGGCCGGCGGGAGCGACCTCGTCCAGGGTACGGCGATGGGCTTCTTCCCAGAGCTCGACTGAACTCATCAGCAGGTGACTGCATGGGATAGAACGGCTCTGATGGCTGACGTCTTGTGGCAAAATAATCGTCGAATACTCGCCTTCTCTCTCTGCAGTAGCGTGCGACATGTCCAGGGTGCCAACAGTGGAAACACAGTGGTATGTTGTCTTCTGTCCTCCAGACGTCTGTTCTTCTGCGGGGCGTCATAGTTGCCGGGGGAGTTAGTCGTGACCGCGTCGGCCGGTTCATGGGCTGCTGTGTGCTGGCTGCAGCGTAAGTCATAGCAGGGCGACGCCATTCTTCACGTCGGGTGCGATTGGCGGGGCAGACAGAATCTAATGTCTGAAATACTTCTTTCTCAGCGGCGTCGGCTCCCTCGTGACTTACAGGGCTTACATCCATGGCCATAATCTGATGATCGCTTTGTCTAATAGTCCCGGCTGTCATAAGCTGTTGTAATTCTTATCTCACAATTTGTCGTATGAGGGAAGCTAAGACATGCTGGTCTTCCACAGCGGCCATAGGGACTAAATTGGGGAGTCTCATACTTCTTGCGTCCAACCCTCCTTTGTTGCATCTCTTCAATACGCTGGCACCACTTGATGAACTCAGAAGGGCTTGGTACATGTCTTCTGCTATACCCTTCATCAGGTGCGTGATTTTGCCGGTCACAGTCATATTCGCATTGACTATGTTACACAGGGACAAAACATTCTGTATGGATGTGTCGGCTCACCATGTCGTTGGGCCAGGTTCTTCAGTTGTTCTTCCGCCGAGCGGATTTGCCGCTGCCGGTCATCAAACGTCTTCTTGAGTTTCGTCTGGAAAGTTTCGCAGTCATTTAGCTTCTCTTCGTTGTTTTCGAACCATTGCTGGGCTGTTCCTGCACAGGCTACCCGGCGCCTCCACCAAACAATGTCGCGTTGAAATGGATGCAGGCTTGACTTCGAAGGCAGGGCCACACAATGAGAATTCCCGAACACATATTAACAAAAAGAATAGTAAAATACGTAGGTTCCATTGCTAATGGAGGGCAATGGATCCCAAATGTTAAAAAATACTTGGAATGGCCAAAATCACCAAAGAACAAATGGTCGCAAGGAACAATATTAGAATAAATAAATAAAAAAAGAAAAAAAGGGGGGAAAGTTAAACCAGAGACAAAGGTCCGAAGACTCGGAACAAAATGGAGCGAAGAAAGAAGAGCTAAATTCTCGCAAACAATGAAACACTATTGGACAAATAAAAAGAGCTAAAAGAACAAGAAGAACTGAAAATAAAGCATCTATACTTAGCGTCTTCCACTCTGGGAGCTTTCAGATGTTCAGATGTTTGTAGAGCTTATGGGACTTAACTACGGGGTCATCAGTCCCTAAACTTACATACTACTTATGAACTAACTAAGACTAAGGACGGCACAAATATCCATGCCCGAGGGGGGGATTCGAACCCCCGACCGTAGTGGCTTACAACGATTTTTTATAGAATAGTGTTTTGTAAGCTGTCATGTTTCTAACTTGTGTATTTTTATACAGTGACTAAGTGCTATGTAGCACTTATTATTTTATATCAATTTTTTAAAAGAGATAACCAGCTTGTTAAATATATTTGTGACGAGATGATGGTGACACAGTTCATCGAAACCGGTCGTCATTGAATAAATTATTAATGTATGATCTTGGCATTTCATTTTGAAGACTATGCTTACAGAAGAGTAGAAAAACTGGGAGAAGCCAACCTCTGACAAGGTCAGTTTGGATTCAATGTAAATGGACATAATTCCACACTCATCGTACAATTTACCGTAGAAGATTCGTAAAGGAACGACGAAGTTACATTTAAAGCTTTTGTAGATTTGCTAGCAAACAGTCTTTCAAATCCTGAGGAAACCAGAAGTAAGATACAGATGTGGTGCCGCACAAGTCTGAAGTGCGCGCCACGTACTTTCGCCGCGCGCCGCCATGCACGCACGGCGCGGCGTTCTTACGACGTCAGCCACGAGCGCCCTCTGCTGCAATCCCGCTCGTGGCCACCACTGAACTCGGTCACTTGGCATAAAGACAGGCACTAGGTCTCATCAGTAGTCAGGCCTCTACCTAGTTAAACAATGTATCTGCATTCCACTAGTCTTCAGTTAACAGAGACATTAAACGGCCTCTGGTTCGACGTTATTTGGCGCAACGTCATTTATCTTTTAAGTCAAGGTGTTCTGTTGTTACATACCTGACAAGGACCATACAAGAGTGATTGTTCCTCGTTCCCCGCACACGCGTGCATCCTATTTCCCTGTGTCGGTCTCTCTCTACTCGCCCAACGACACCTAGGACAACCGGCGGCAACGAGACACAAAAACAGAGGCCGCCAGAAAAATGTGTACACACTTTAAGAAACCAAAAATATTCTGTAGAAATACAACTGGCGGACAACAAGCTAAACAATGACGTAGGATCACATCTTGACAGAGCTTGGAAGCCGCTCATCTCACGCCTTCGTTCGGAAAGAATTTCTGCGCCTTCTTTTCTGACAGATGTTACCACTTTTAATGGTTTTTCATTTATACGCACTGTCGATTCGTAGCAGCTCTGTTGTGTTTGCACTCAGCGCAAGTATATATATATATATATATATATATATATATATATATATATATATATATATATATATATATATATATATATTAGTACGTATTTAATCTATGACTAGCGCAGCGGTTACGTGTGTGACATCTTCGACGCATGCACATTCTAATCCTCAGTAGCTTCGTATCACGTGATTTGCCGTATAAATCCCTCCCACGCTTGCCCCCTCCCACCTTTTACTCAGGAGTTCTTCCGCACTTCTCCTCCCATAGACCTTCACCTCGGTCCATACAAACTGCCTGTTCTGTTATATACTAAGATCCTTGGTGTTTACTCCTGACTCTATATAAGGTCTTGATCCGCTCTGTTTTAGATTATGGCAGCATCGTCTACGCCACTGCAGCGCAATCGACTCTGCGCAAACTTGATTTCCTCCATTACAGAATGCTTCATCTTCCTTGCTAGTGGAAGCGTCTGAAATGACGTTAACTATACGACGACAGATGTTGTCCGATACTTTCCTCCTCAGCCGAGCGTCAATATTTGTTCCTTTCTCAAAACGGTGCACCAATTTTGAAGACTTACAGAAATGCATGACAGAAGAGGCATGACCCGAGTTTCCTTACTGGTTCGCAGTTATGAGAAATGAAGACATCTCTTCCCACTCATCATACAGGACGCTAAAGTTCCTTGCTTCCGTTATTCGTATCATCTGTTTTTTCAACCCAGTCCCGGTGACATACTTGCCGTCCGACTACATAACGAGGACCAACATCAATCTCGACGTGGAACAGTTTCTTCTCCGAAACTGGCTACAGCATGCTCAAATATATACTGATGGCTCTACAACTGAAGCGGGGTTGGGATACGCCTTCTTTTGCCCCTCCAGCGGCACCTACAGAATGTTTGCAGTTCCGCCTGAATCATCTATTTACACGGCAGAGTTACTGGCCATCAGGGAGGCCATTTATTACGGCTCACGAAAATTTGAATCTATATTGATCCTCATGGACTCCGAAAGCGTGCTACAAAAATTACAACATTCGACGTTTGATAAACAAACGAACAGATATATATTGGACATTTGGAGGCCATAACAAATACACGGACATGGGCATCGACTTCAACTTACTTTCGATTAAAGGACATCAAGGCATACACCATAAAGAAACAGTAGACAGCATCACCAAGAGAAGTATTACGGAAGGACAACACTGCCCCAAACCGATTCCATAAACAGACTTTCGAACGACGATTCAGAAAGCTGCCTATCGCACTTGGAACCACGAATGGCACGTCTCTCAAGCGTTTAAGGCAGCTATACAAGCAAATGTCTCCTCTCGACCATGGTTTTTATCGATGAAGCTTAGTATACGTCATGCAACGTCTCTCATTCGGATGAGACTGGACATGGATGTTACCCTGCCCACCTACACCGTTTGAAAATCATCCTTCTCGACATTGCTACAAAGATCCAATGGCAGTGGCGGATCTCAACCACATTATACTGGCATGCACCAAGTACACGGCCGCACAAAGTGTCTTCTACAGAAAGCTGGTTGCAAGGGGTTACCCCCTCCCAACAAGTGTCACTGTCTTCCTTCATCGATTCGACAAGTTTAAGCACAGTTTACTGAAGAACTACCTCAAAGTCACCGGCATACACCTCTAATCTCAGAGCTGGTGTGTTTCCCTTGAACATGCACAGCTTGAAACTGCATAAGTAATTTTATATTATATTTTGACCTTTATATGTCTTTGCAAGTCTCATTTTTTTATGCTGTTTGCACTTTCATTGTATTACATCTGTCACTAGTACTGTTAAATATATATGGTTTTACATCTTGTACATATGATTTTTCTACTTTTATTGTAAGGCTGTATGATGTTGGATACCTATTAATATTGTGATATACATTATAATAATTTCAATTCTATTTTAATGTTGTCACTGAAATAACCACTGGCTGTATGGTCACTGTAACCAAAAGCCATAATAAAGAAGAATAAAAAACTCTACTCCCACCCCTCCCTCTCCTTTTCCCGTCCGTCCTTTCCCTATCCCCTGCGGGGTTCTTGTGCCCGTCATTTTAACCTACGCCTGTTTTAGCAGTGAACAGAGATGTGGTATTAGTTGCTTCAGTGTTTGTCTGCAACCGCCATTACACGGCACAACCAGTGATGCATGTAGTATTTTACTCAGTGTCTCCGTTTTCGTTATCTTTTCGTTTCTGGTTTTAAATTCAGTGCTTTTAGCCACCGTGGCAGCGTTTTAACCGAATATGCATGAACTTTGCACCGTTTTTAAGTCATTTGTTCTCGCATGTCTCCTTTGTATGATTGGTATCTCCGTTTTTATCACCTTGTATGTACGTTCCTCCTCCTCGTCTATTTGTACATTCCCTCGGCTGTAGAGCGGCGCCAATGCCACTGCCAGCCTAACCCACAGGGGCGTCAAACGCAATAAAGGAGAAATAAATTAATAATAAAAAAATACCTCAGTCATCGATTCGTCTTGAAGATGGCTGACAGGTTTACAGCTGAAATATCGGATGAAGAATTGTCGCTGTCGCTGGTGCACTCCCAAAAGACGATGGAATATTATGATCGCCGGGGAAACTTAGATAATCATATTCCAGATGCGTTTACATTACATTTAATAATTGATCACACATGCTGTACAACCGCCAGTTTAGGACATGGTGTTGGGGCGTAAAGTCAGCGCCACACGCCAGACGTAGAGAACGATCGTGGAGAAGGCAGCGAGCGACCGAAAGCCAATCGCAAGCAGGCAGGCGTCGTGCATCCTGGAGTAACAGAAGATGCGTGCCCTCTACAAACGGCTATATCTAGGCCGACATACGTCTGGACAGTCCGGCAGTTACTATTCAGAACTCGGGCCGTTACTAGGCACCTAGGAAGACAGAAATAGGACAGTACTAAGTTAGAACGCGGCTACGTACTGAGCAGTAGCTAGGTCATAGCGCAGCTAGCATCATACAGACGACGCTACGAGAAGCGAGAAGAGAGAAAAAAACAGACGATGAGTATTGTAAATTTCAGACAATAAAATCTTATAATACTCACTATATCAATGTTTTAGATGTCAAAGGATCCTACACCAATAGCTTTATTGACAACTAGACCGAGACGAGTACTAAACAAAAGGCGACGAGGTCATAACACATGGTTACTTTTTACTTTTCAAAATTTTGACCGCTTGTGGCTATACCCACAGGAGAATGACGAGCTGTCGCAGCAACTACGTCACTCATTGTTTCGATGGAGACCGCTGCACATGTCGCTGTAATCGTCTGGAGAAGTTCCTCCAGCAAGCCCGGCTTACGTTGGTAGACGTTATCTTTCACAGTTTCCCAAAAGTGAAAGTCCATAGGTGTTAGATCTGGCGACCGTGGAGGGAACTCAATGGGCCCTTTTCGACCTATCCAATGTCTCTGAAAATTGTCAACCAGGAAAGCGTGGAAGTGTGGTGGCGCCCCGTCCTACTGGTAGAAGACCCTTTCAACAACTACATAAAGCGCAGGTATACCTGGCGAAATTGATGTGCGTAACATTTCTGGGAACACTTTTACAGTGACAGTAGCATCAAAGAAAGCCGGTCCTACTAAGTAAGCCCCTATATGACAGTCCACACCATACACGAATCCCTGGTAGATTGACATAAACATGCGGATTTTTGGGGCCCACACACTGTTTCGTCGATTCACTATTTAAATTGTGCCTCGTCACTCCAAACTACCTTCGTCATTTTTTGTTCGTCATCAGTTAGCATTTGCCTTTATTCGCAATTTTGCTTTCGGTGACAGAATCCCGCCAAGATCGCACATTAATAATTTATTCAATGACGACTGGTTTCGGTGAACTGTGTCACCATCATCTAGTAACATATATTTTACAAGCTGGTCATCTTGTTAAAAGATGGATATAAAATAATAAGTGCAACATAATACTTTCCACTCTTAACTTTCAAAAATTGTTCGTATGCTTGTAGTCTACCCCCACTTTACGTGCACATTGCATAGCAGACTTCTGTGGAGCAGTAACAGACGTTTCCAACACGAGAGCCGACGAAGCAGGACTTGTAACTATGCGCTGTCTTCTTGATCTTCCTTTATGAACATCTCACAAATCGTTCCATACAATTCGAACTTGTCAGTAATGCGTTCAATTGTTAGGCGCGTTGGAGGTTCTTTCCTAACGCCCGCCTCAACTGACGTTGCACTTCCACGACATAATTAAACTTGAAAAACCGCTTCACAATACATTTTCGTGGATCGAATGTCAAACCTGCTCCAGCCGTCGTGTAGTCTCAATATCGAGATGAAAGTAAAACATCTGTTAAGCCAAAGACAGTACTACAACACGCTCGTGACTCAGATCAAACGACAATATCGATATCTCGATAGAGCCCTACAAAGAGTGTGTACATTTTTCTGGCTGACTCTTTATAGGGAGCGAAATGTTGTATACACAAGTGTTACAGAAACCAGACACTAGTTGTAACATTCGAAAGTCGCGAAAGGGTCGCAGTGGTTGCGAAGGGGGGGAGACTGGGTTATATATAGCCTTTACACAATGTTATTCAATCAAGACGTGGACCAAACTGAGACGGAAATGAAGGAGAAATTCGGAGAAGCAATACAGTTCAGGATGAAGAATTGAAAAAATTGACATTGTAATTCTGTCTGAGTCAACAAACGACTAGGAAGAGCAATTGAATGAAATAGACAGTGTCTTGAATAGAATGTATGAGATGAACATTAACAGGAGCAAAGCAAGGTAATGGGATGTAATCTAAACAAAACGGCGATACTGGAGGCATTAGGAAAGAGACGATAAAAGCAGTAGATCAGTTTTGTTATTTCGGTAGCAAAATAACTTCTGATAACACAAATAGAGAAGATATAAATTGCATAATGTCCTTGAGACAATGTTGATATTGAAAATTAATTTAAATGCTAGGAAGTTGTCTTTGAAACCATTTGTCTGGAGTGTGGCTTTGTACGAGAGTGGAAGTGGACGATAAGGAGTTAGAAAAATGATAGAAGCTTTTGAAACTTCGTGCTACAGGTCAGTTATGAATATTAAATGGGTATTCGCGTAACTAATGAGGAGGTACTGAACAGAATTAAAGAGAAGGAAATTTTTGGCGTATATTGACTAAAAAGAGGAATCGATTTGTGGGACACAGAGATATCAAGGAATCGTCAGTTTAACGTTAGAGGGAAGATCGTGGGATAAAAATCGTATAAGAAGACCGAGAGTACAGTAAGCATGTTCAAAAGGATGTAGGTTACACCTCTTATGCAGAGATGAAGCGGTTTGCACAGGACAGGGTATCGCAGAGAGCTGCATCAAAGCAAACTTTGGACTGATGTTCAAATGTTTGTTAAGCTTAAGGGACTTAACCACGGGGTCATCAGTCGCTAAACTTACAAACTACCTTAAAGTAAAGACGACACAAACATCCATACCCGAGAGGGGATTCGAACCCCCGTCGGGGAACGGCCTCGCGCATCGCAGCATAGCGCCTCAAAGCGCTTGGCCACTCCGCTGCGGCATTTGGACTGAAGACGGTGGAAAATCTCGACCAGACACAGGCTAAAAAGCGATCAAAGTACCAAGAAGTAATTCTGACTTAGACTGAATCTAAAATTGGCATAATATTATCCCTGAATCATTTTAGATACGAACTGACCTCTTCATTGCGTTCTGTAAATGTTTCAATGCGATTTACGTCACCCGTGGGTGGCCAGATGAGTTCGAGTTTACAGTAGCCAACAATAATCCCAATCAAAGCATGCATACACTGAAAGATGTAGGTAATTTTAGCAAAAATTGGAAATCAAATGTATTTTTGTGGTTTTTATGTTTGTTTTCACTCATTTTTATACGGTCTTTCAGAGTCTCGTAAACTTTTAAGTATTAAAAATTTGCAAACGGTGTTCTGTACTTCTGTAGCTAAGAATTTGAACTGATTGCGAACTTTTCCCTGGATGTAATACCTTCTCGAAACTAGCTGTTTAATTTTCTTGTTCTTTAATCCAATTATCAACTGTATTTTTATTTATTTATTTATTTATTTTACTGTATCTTCCACTGCTTCGAAAGCAATATTTAGGAACAGTGTGCTTCCATACTGCATTCTTTCCATAGTGCATTTTCAATTATTTCGCGATTCCAACCCACTTTTAATTTCGTTTTCCTGTTGTTTTCCATGGTCCATGTCAGTATAAAGGCAGTTGCAGCATGAGACGTATTCTTCTAATCTTGCATGCATTAACAAGGAGGCCTCATGGCTATCGAATTTTTGTATTTTTAAAAATATCTGTTCTACGTTAAGTACTGAACTGTAATAGAAATTGGCCAAAGCCTTTCCGTACAACTCTAAAAAGTTCTTGATAAAATTTACTTTGAAATTTTACGTTGATTTTAATTCCTTGTAGTCAAGTCGATATTTCCGACTGTCAGCTAGGCTCATTTAGCAACGTTGTAAATCCACAGTGAAGTAATCGTAGGATCGATGACTTAAAATATTACCGTACTACAACAGCCGTGTACTTTTTAACACCGAGTAAAAATCTTCATTATCTGCCTGGGAAACTGCGTCTACCCTCATCGAACAAGGGCACGAAATTAGTGACTGAGAAAGTTGCATAAAACGTCTTTCAGTTGTTCATCATCAGCTGTCTCCTACGAGCTTCGGTAAATGATCGGATACGCATGGTTCGCTTCTAAAATGTGCGATGAAGGGGAAATCTTAATGAAAATAAAATTCCTTTCGATTCGATGTAATAATCTGCAACAAATGCAGCTTTGTATGACGGCCTCAGTGTTCTGAAACTTACCGTTTTCCATGTTGTTTTTCTCCTTATGAGTGGTAAACATCAACCATGTGCAAACGTTTCAAAAATGTTCAAATGTTTGTAGAACTAAGGGACGAAACTACTCTGTTTATCGGCCCCTAGACTTAAAAACTACTTAAACTAACTTATCCTAAGGACAACACACGCACCCATACCCGACGGAGGACTCGAACCTCCAGCGGAAACGACCGCGCCCACTGCAACATCACGCTCCAGAACGCACGCCCATCGCCGTGCAGCTGCTAACATATACCACGGAGTGATGACTCACAGCCAACGATCAGCAACGAACACCTACCGCGGATACAAATGACACTAAGAACGATGCCCAGGTACAAGCATCCAAATAATTGCCGCGCGGCGAACCTTACAAGCGGCAGCCGCGCTAGATCGATACATGACTTAAGATCAGCTCTCAGTCTAATCACTTCTGAGCTGATTTAGTGTCATACACTCTAAGGACGGATTTCTCCGTATTTTGGAAGCTGCTAGAGCACCCGAAGGCAGCTACCTATAAGTTCCGTATGACCGTACGCATTCACTACATCAGAGGCGAAGAGACTCACTTTTCATTGGAAATCGATGTGTCCGAACAAGAAAATTTTAAAAGTGCTGCACATATACGTGGGTGGTGCCGAGGGTGTAAAGGATCTGAAAGGGGAACCCTTTGCAGATGGTCACGCTGTAGGAGGGCCTAAACATACTTGTTGATCCGGAGACAACTTTAATATTTAAGGAAAAAAGGAAGGTAGCTTAGGCTTCAACGTCTTGTAATCTGCACATAATACTCTCGTATAGAGGCAGAAACAGAAGCAGTTTTAAAACTATGATTTCGTAGGCTTCCACGACCGGTGTCCTTTTTGAATAAAACAATTCTGGGTGTTAGGCCGCGACATTTTTTAAAACACTTGACAAATGATTTGCCGACGTTTCGATCGCTCTGTAGTGGTCGTCTTCAGGGCGGTTAACTGTTGGGTGCTGCTGAATGTACACCCTTATGTAGTGTGAATTTTTCGGTTATCTAATACCGAGGATGGCTACAAGTTACCTTCGACGTGGCTGCCGGCAATCCCTGCCCAGCGGGCCACGTGTGTGCGCCAGCCAGCGGCTCCACTTGACCCGGGCTCTGCAGGATAAACAGCGGACACAGTACAACTGACGCGCGGACTGAACGTTTGCAGCAAGAAACACCATCCCCTGGATGCTAGTTGCTGACTGGCTGTTGCCTTCCAATCAGACATAAGATTTTTGCCTACCAAACACTCACTGGGTAACAAACGTAAGAGCCTGCTGATACGCTACTGCCAGCCAATCACCATCTTAGATGCATGACGTCGGTATTAGATAACCGAAAAATTCACAGTATATAAGGGTATACATTCAGCAGCATCCAACAGTTAACCGCCCTTAAGGAGACCACTGCAGAGTGGTCGAAACGTCGGCAATTCATTTGCTAAATGTTTTTGAAAAATGACGCGGCCTGACACACGGAATTATTTTATTCAAAAAGTTTTTAAACTGTTTAAAAAAATTTATCTACTTGGAAGTAATTTAAATTTGAAACTTCGTAGAAGATTCGTGTGGAGGAACCGGGATTCGAGCATGGGACCTTTGCCTTTAAAGGACAAGTGTTAGACCGTCTAAGTTATCCCGGTACGCTTCATGGTCCGTCCTCACAAGTCTACTTCTGCCAATACCATGCTTCCTATTTTCCAAATTTCACAGAAGCTCTCCTACACAACTCGCAAGACTAGCACTCCTGAAAGAAAGGATGTGGTGGAGACATGGCTTAGCCACGGTCTAAGGGGTGTTTTCAGAATGAAATTTACACTCTTCAGTAAAGTGTGCACTCATATGAAACTTCCTGGAAGATTAAAATTGTGGGCCGACATCGGGATTCGAAACTGGGACCTTTGACTTTCGCAGGCAAGTGCCTGAGCTATCCCGGCACGCTTCATGGTCCGTCCTCGCCTCCTACTTTCCAAACTTCACAGAAGTTCTCCTTCGAACCGTGCAGGACTAGCACTCCTGGAAGAAGGGATATGGTGGAAACTTGGCTTAGCCACAGCCTAGGGGATGTTTCCAGTTTAAATTTTCCTTTCCGTTAATTCGAAGAAAAACGGTTATGCATAGGGATTCGACAAAAATATAAGTAATTTTTTCGATAAATGCATGCTGGCAAATCCTACAGACGTAGATGTTGTACTGGACCACGAACTGCATTGTCCTAAATACGTTGTGTGTTGAACGTCCTCTTCTAAAATGTAATTAATTTAAATGTGAGTTTCAGACTGCAGTTGTACTCAATGCTGGCAATGTAATCTGAGAAAACGACAGTTAAGTTGAAGTTTTACTGTGAGTAAAAAATTTACCACATTGTGAAACAAAATTTATCTGATTTACAGTTTGTCTGAATGTAAGGAATGTGACTGTCGTTTACCAGATTTCGTTTTGACTGCCGGATATATTCATAAGGTTTCTGACCTTACTGCACGTACTGGATTCCGTCCGTATTTGTGACTCTGCTCTCCAACTACTGCAAAGCCGCAATGCTGCAAATTTATAACTACTGGAGTTATAGTCGTGCAATGCGAATCAAGTACTTTGGGTTTACTTTATTTTGAGAAAAACAGTAAAATGGGAGACCAACCATACATTTGAACAATTAATGTTAAATTGATACCAATCTCTCGTTTCATTTTCTCATAAACAAAACAAATCGATGAACCGCTCGGTTAGCCGTGCGGTCTAACGCACCGCTTTCCGAGACGGAGAGGCGTACCGGCTCCGGTTCGAGTCCGCCCGACTGATTAACGAAGGGTGTCTGAGAGCCGGCCAGTCTGGATGTGTTTTTTTTAGGCGGTTTTCCACATCCCCCTAGGTGAATACCGGGCTGGTTTCCAAGTCCTGCCTCAGTTACATGATCGAAAACATTTCGTAATACTTTGAACTTTCACACATACAACACTATAAGCAGACATTTGGGGTACGTATTTCCTCGCGGGGCGTACGTGGTGGTGACAGGAAGAGTATCCGGCCACCCCGTAACTATTAACACGCCAAATATGGATTTAACACAGCCGACCCTGCATGTGCGGGAACATGGCTAAAGAGAAGGAAAGAAACAAACAAAACAAATTGATGTTGTCAGATGAGTTTGAATTTCTTGTGCAGCATACTCTTATCACAACAGTGTTATAGAAAGAACGAGATCAGATAAGAAAATGGACACGTACTTTACATCAGTAAAAAAATAATTCCCACAAATGAATATCATCAAATATCTGCAGCTTTGAAGTGTGGTTAAACCGAGATTAACCAAGCTGTGCTTAGTGGGAAAAAAGAAAAGAGAAATATATTACTTCATCGTCCACTTCACAAATAAACTTTATTTTTCTTTAAAATTGTTATCATGAGCATAACCCATTCTATAGACCATCTTTCCATGTTTTATGACTCTCCAATAATTCAACTAATATTAAATATCTTCCACACTCACCCACTACTTACCTCTTCTAATACTCCGCACTCCCGGCTCTGTATACATAATCTTATAACAAACGGCAATAAAACGAACTCTACGTGAGTTATAAAATATAAAATATATACTATTTTGATTTTTATAATAAAAACTTTTTGTGCGTCAGCCGAGGGCAGAAGTATGTTACTTGCAGTTGTGTGTGCGTTATTTTCAAAATAATTGAATACGAACGTGGGCGATGTTTGATGCGTTTATCGTGGATGTTTTAGTAAACTAGGTGCCAAAGCTTTTGCTCTTACAAGAGCAAGGTATCTGAGATGAAAATATACCATCAGCTATTTCTTAGCAGAGATTTATGACGAAAGTAAGGACATCTGCAACGTGTGTATCGCATTCGAGAATCGCGTCAGCACCTAAATAACATCAAAGGAAGTTCAAAATTTCGGAATTGCAGAATGAGCAGGAATTCCAAAATTACTCATCAATAGAAGAAAAACACTGTACAGCCAACATCTCTATACTAGTCATTTATCCGAGATTACGATTTCTGTAAACACCATTTCAATCATCTGATCTCTTTTCTACTATCTCTAAAAGTAGAATACGGCCTGTACGTTTTCCATAAAAATGGAGCATGGTCTATGTTTGTCACTCTCAATAAAATCATTGACAAAAGAAAGTAGAAACGGAACATTCCCCAAATCATTAGTGTAGCACAACAACGTCAAAAAAGCGCAGCTCAAAATGGTTCCATGGCTCTAAGAAAATGACTAGAGCAGTGGGAGAAAGTCATTTGTTCAGTGAGAACTGTTTCCCTCTGATTCCAGCTTCTGGTTGAGTATAGTCTGGCGTAGGCTTCACAATCCTACGATGAAACTGGTTGCTTTCAAGAGTGGTGAATGACGGGTATTCGCTAACGCTTTGGGCAGCCATACCATGGTATTCAATGGACGCCTTGGTTACTCGACAGGGTCACATTACTGACAAGGATGTTGTGACCATTTTAGCGGAT
This sequence comes from Locusta migratoria, assembly GCA_026315105.1. NCBI lineage: Eukaryota > Metazoa > Arthropoda > Insecta > Orthoptera > Acrididae > Locusta > Locusta migratoria. Next base: position 712,719,724 of record CM048744.1, read on the forward strand.
CAAGTCCACCCCATGGTAAATGTCTGTTTCCCAATGGTAAAGCAGTATCAAAGAAAACAGGGGTACTGTCTCACTTAGTCCAGGTCTAGTCCTGTGAGTACGAGTGTAAACTGTCGCAACTTCCTGGTCACTAAAGATTGAATTACTGATGACTCTTCTTTGTCTGGAGAGAATGATGTGTGATAACTATTGGTTTCTGTTAACTTTACTTGATATGGTCTCTATTTTTCAGAAAAAAATTACTTATAAAATTCCCATGAAAACCATTCAGGGCCTAATGAAAATCTCTCCAGCCGGGTGGCGGTGTTGATGTACCGTGACGATCCGTATAATCTCATCCTCTCTGTTTTGTGGTGAAGTCAAAAGAACACCAAACGAACGTGAGGATGACACTTCTCGAAACGTTCCAGTACATCACGACTACCACTGGCGTGGGAACTCGAAACATTGTCTTGAGTAGTAGTCGAAGGAAACTCTAAATATATGCAGGATCTGTATTTATCCAATGAGACGATTGGGGTTATTTTGAATGCCAACGGTTTTCCTACAACGTATTAGGCATGGTTATTTATTTCCATATTCTCGTACATCCTCCGAATGAATATATGTAGCTGGGAATTTAAGAACTATGCAACACGTTTCACGTACTCCTTCATAACTTACACGTACGTGGGGTACAAAATAATATGAACACGTAACATAGATGTAGTACCTATTTATTAATAAAACATTTGCCCACCACTGAATCTAGAAAGATCTACATCTACATAAATAGTCTTGAACTCAAATTGCAGTGCATCGAACTTATTTTATCATATTTCTCTACCGTTCCAGTCTCTAATAGCACGCTGGAAAAAGGAACCCTAAATCTTTCCATTTTCTATCTGATTTCTCTTATTTTATTACGATGATCATATCTTCCTCAGTGGGTGCTAAGAAAATGTGTTTGCATTCGGATGAGAAAGTTGGTGAAAGAAATTTCGCAAATGAATCTGACCGCCTTTCTTTTAATGATTTCCACCCTAACTCGTGCATCGTTTCCGTGACACTCTATCACCTATATCGCGATAAAACAAAATGAGCTTCCCTTCTCTGAACTTTTCTAAATCGTCTGTGAGTCCCACTTGGTGGGGATCTCACAATGCGCAGCAGTATTCCAAATTAAGACACACAAGTGTAATGTTTCCTTAGTAGAACTGTTCCCTCTTATGAGTGTTCTGCCAATGAAACGTATCCTTTGATTCGCCTTCTCTACATTCCAAGGCTGCTTGCACTCACCTGTCGGAGGCCGGTAACCAAACTCAGTGAGCTCAAACACGAGACAGCGCACACCAAAGATTGTCCTCGCATATGATTTTACAGACATTCAACGTTATTAACTTTACACACCTACGTTTCACAGACACCATTCCTGTTTTACTCCATGACTATCCGTCAGTTACAACGTAATGTGTCCTTACTGACAGGAAATCACGAGTAAAGTCGCTCAACTGTGGCGATATTCTATAAGCAGTCTCAGAGCAACAGTTCGTAAAGTGTATTCACGGTATCCACTCTTGTACCAAAACAACCACGAAGTTCCTTCAATGTTTAGGCGTATGAAGCTGTATATTTGTGTCCAATATCTGTTCCGTAACTTCCCATAACGCTTCATTTATGTTTGTACTTGAAAATTTTGCTGTCCAGGGAGATGTTTCCTAATTTTGTGATGCTTTTCAAGTCACGCATGCAGCTTTTTGCGTGCGTGCGTAGATGCATTATCAATTTGTTGTGTGGCAGTACAGAACCCAACTCATGTCCAAACCCCCACTACGCTTGAATGTACGTAGGTTGCAGGAATGCCATATCGCGAGCTTCTTTTGTAGTTTACTTGTGAGGTGTAATGTAAGCGTGCATTCGTCGGGGCATAGTATTTTGTCCAGCTCTAATTTAATGATTTGCTACATCGTCATTACATTGATTTCTCGATATTCGTCAGTACTTTCCCAGATGCTACTTTCAGTAATTTCGGAAAAAGATATTCATATTTGGTAGCTACATAGCTAGATGTATCAGCAGTTTCCCTGCTTCTCTTCACGTTGGAAGGCGCATGGCACAGCCAGGTCTTTCATTGCGCCTAGTTTTAGTTTAATCGTGAATTGTTGCTGCAACAAGAAAACAGTCCATCGTATTTCTGTCCTGCAATGACGCGGGTTATCTGGCACATTGCCAGTCTGGCAATGCTCCGAGTGATGACGTACTGCCGAAACTGTCTTTACATTTCCTTGTACTAATGATGAGCTCCATCATAAGAAGGAAAGAATCAAGTGCATCTGCAGGGATAAAGTGTGAATATAGTTCTTCATACTAATTTTCATTCTCTACTGTTTCACCCGAGCTTATGTTTATACAGTTTGTTGCTTTTCTCTCGTCTTACCTCTTAACGTAACATTGACTTTGACGTCATATATTGTAGAGTTTAGCTTTCGTCGAATAATTACTATACAGTACTTCTGTGTATACTTGACCTTTTATATTGCATACTACCCGTTCCTTCTTGTTCCTGTTTTAAACTGCCATTTCTGTTGCTCTATACCGGGGCCTGAAGCTGGAAAAATGAAATGTTGAAGCTGGTAGTCTAAAATAAAGTGTGTAGGACTGAAACAAAGATGAGTTATTTAGGTGAGTCAAATATGGATACGTTGGTGACATATGCTGCGGAGTCAAATGTTCAGCAATGTCCCCTGAATCATGTGGTCTCAGACAGATGTGTACCAGCGTTCACTCTGCCGGCAGCTATATGAGAGAGCGGTCAGTCTTTCTACACCTACTTCATGCGTTGATGTTGGTCGTCCGACGCATTGTCGCATATTCTTGTTTTCATTACTGTTTAACCACTTTATCGAGAACTCACAACAATAGCGACTGAAGAGGCTGTTACATTCGTTGTTTTCGCAGGGTCGTATCAATATTTTCTTGGGTAAATCGATTAAGTCAGTGGATTTTTCTTTTACCGTCCGTGTTGACGCTGGAATGACAAGGTTATAGTAAGGATCTCTAAAAGACTGTAACAAATGCGGTGATCCTTCTTGGATTCCCTCTATCGATTTATCTATACTGGACTAATGTTCAGGAATCGAATGAACGATTGTTGTATAAGCTACTTCCTTCGTTGTTAGACTACACATTACAAGAGTTTTACTAATGAGCCCAGGTATTAAAGCAGCCTTTCATACAATTACTTTTATGTAATCGTTACGCTATATCGGTCCGTAAGTATACTAAAATAAATAAATAAATAAATCTAATCTTTGTATAGCTTATGGGACTTAACTACGGGGTCATCAGTCCCTAAACTTACAAACTACTTATGATCTAACTAATACTAAAGACGGCACAAATATCCATGTCCGAGGAGGGATTCGAACCCCCGACCGTAGTGGCCGTGCAGAACGTGGCTGGAGCGCCTCAGTCCCCTCGGCCACCGCAGCCGGCCAGTAGTATACTCACAGGTAGCCTATTTATGGACTAGAGTACGTAGAGTGGTAGTTTTGTAATATTGTAACCGTACTGTAAAAGGTCTTTCAGCCTGTTTCGGGCATTGCGTTACATTTGTTCATGATGAGGGTCAACTGCCAAGTCCATAGAACCAGCGCCGGGTCAAAGTAAGTCTTGTATATTTTGGTACAATTAGCTAGCTTTTCTACCACCTTTGTCTATACCAGCATTGTTGTTCTTGTGGTCTTCAGACCAGAGACTGGATGGATGCAACCTTTCACTCTTCACTATCGTGTGCAGGCCTCTTCATTTGTGAAAAAGAACGTCAACACACATGAATTTCAACCTGCTTACTGTATTCATATCTTGGTGTCCTTCTGCGATTTTTACCCCACATACTAACCTCCGATGTTAAATTAACGATTTCTTGACGCCTCCGAATGTGTCGTACCAATCGCACCCTTCTTTCAGTCAAGAGTTGCCAGAAATTTTATTTCTCGCCAGTTATGTTCAGTACATCCTTAATAGTTGCGCGAGTTACCTATTTAATCTTCAGCCTTTGTCTGAGGACCACATTTCAAAAGCTTAAAGCCTCTTTTCGTCTGAGATTTTTACCGTGCACACTTCACTTCCGCACCACGCTACACTCCACGCAAATGTATTCCGAAAAGTTTTCGTAACATATAAATTAATATTGAATGACAACAAATTTTCCTTCCTCATATACGATTTTCTTGCCTTTGCCATTGTGCATTTTATTTTTTCTGACTTCGGTTTACTGGGAGAGTTGTTGGAAATTGATTCGTCTGTAAAGGACACACCGCATATAAAACGCTTGTACGACTCCGTCTTATTGCTCAAGTTTTGGGATCCCGCCAGATTGGTTTAAAGGAAGGTATGAAATCAGTTCAGAAGCGGGCGGCTAGGCTTGTATCTGTCAGATTGGATCAATACGCGAGTGTTAATGAAATCCTTCGGGAACTAATGGGAGTCGCTGGAAGGAAGGCGACGTTCTTTCCGAGAAACACTGTAGAAGAAATTTAGAGGGCCGGAATTTGTAGCGGACTGCAGAACGATTCTACTGCCGCCAATCTACATTTCGCCTAAAGACCACAAATATAAGATCAGAGAGATAAGGGTTCATACGGATGGATGCTTTCATTTTTCTCTCGCTCTATCGAGAGTGGAACAGAAACGCAAGTAACCATTAGTGGTACTAAGTACCCTCCACCAAGCACCTTTGGGTGGATTGCAGAGTAAGTATGTAGATATGCAGATACAGATGTACTGAGACCATAGCAATTTATTGTACTGCCCAAGTAACAAAACTCATCTATGTCCTGTATTAACTCCTTCACCGTGGGCTGATTTAATTCGACTTTGTTCCATTACCCCTCTTTTCCTCTGGTTATTTTTCATACCCTCCTTTCCGTTCAACTACTCTTCCATGAAACTTCCTGGCAGATTAAAATTGCGTGCCAGAACCGGGACTCGAACCTGAGACCTTTGCCTTTCGGGGTCAAGCGCTCTACCGACTGAGCTATCCCGATACGGCTCACTCTGCCGCCTCACAACTTTACTTCCGCCAATACCTCGCCCCCTACTTTCAAAATTCACAGAAGCTCTCCTGCGAACCATGCAAGACTAGCACTCCTGGAAGAAAGGATATGGTGGAGACATGGCTTAGCCACAGCCTAAGGGATGTTTCCAGGTTGAAACATTCACTCTGCAGAGGAGTGTGCGCTGATATGAAACGCGTTGGCAAATTAAAATTGTTTGCCGGAACCGGGACTCGAACCTGAGGCCTTTGCATTCGCGGGCAAGCGCTATAGGGACTGAGCTATCGCGACACGACTCGTGTCGGGAAACATGCTTCTGGCTGTGACTAAGCCATGTCTCCACCATATCCTTTCTTCCAGGAGTGCTAGTCTTGCATGGTACGCAAGAGAGCTTCTGTGAAGTTTGGAAAGTAGGAGGCGAGGTATTGGCGGAAGTAAAGTTGTGAGGCGGCATCGTGAGTCGTGTCGGGATAGCTCAGTCGGTAGAGCGCTTGCCCGCCAAAGGCAAAGGTCCCAGATTTTAATATGCCAGGAAGTTTCATATCAGCGGACACTCCGCTGCAGAGTGAAAGTTTCATTCTACTTTTCCATGTCACCCGCTGTCTCCCACAGAATAACGATGTCATCGGCAAAAAAGCAAAGTTTTTATTTCTTCTCCCTGAATTACCATTTCAGATTTTCATCAACTTACTTCACAGCTTGCACAGTGCACAGACTGAATAGAATTGGGGAAAGGCTACAACCCTTCCAGACGAATGCTTCCCTTTCATACCCTTCGATAATTGTAACTGATTTTTGCAAAAGCCGTATCTGTCTTTCCGTTACATATATTTTACCTCAGATTACCTTGAACTTTAACAGGGTGTATTGCAGTCAAAACTTTCTCCAAATCTTTACAAAAGCCAAAACTTCTTGTATATAAAACTCTTCTGGGTTTTGGACCGCATCGTCAAAATATCAAACACTTCACCGACGTTTCGGCCACTATTGCAAGTGGCCAACTTCTGGGTGTTACATTTAGTAAATGTAACACCCAGAAGATGGCCACTTGCAATAGTGGCCGAAACGTCGGTGAAGTGTTTGATATTTTGACGATGCGGTTCAAAACCCAGAAGAGTTTTATATACAATGACAACGGCCGCGGAAGCCTTCGTTTACACAAAACTTCTTGGTTTACCTTTCTTTTAATGTATATTCTAAGATTAGTAAGGACCGACCGAGTATTTGGTTTCGGTTTCGGCTAGTTTCTGCCAAAATATTGCTTTCGTCTGCAGTTTCGGTTTCGGCCAAAGATCAGCCGAATTTTCGGCTTTGCCGAAACTAAGTTTCTTGAATCTACTGATGAAATCGTGTCGCGTTCGGGTTGGATTCAGTCAACAATGACGCTTTACCTCAGATGACGGCGCGCCGTTTAACTGCTAGCAGTCCCTCCTTGCGCGTAAAACTTTGTTGTTAAGCACAATATTACGCAGTGGTATCTTATAGTGATATTCTAAGACTAAGTTATTTACAATTTAACTCATTTACTATTGTAGGTAATGGAATGAGTTATCACATTGTTACGCTGAAAAGCTTTATTAATGTGTTTCCTTGCGGGAATTAGCCGCGCGTAGTGAAGCGCCGTGTTGCGGTGCGTGCGGCCGTCTGCGTTGGGGGTTCGAATTCCCCCTCGGTAATGGTTATTTGTGTCGTCTGTAGTGTAAGGTAGTTCATGAGTAGTTTGTAGGTTTAGGGACTGATAACCCACAGTTCAGTCCCTTAAGCTTAACAAACATTTGATAGCGTAGAGTTTTTTAATATCTAATATGGGTTTAGGATATATTGATCTTGTGGTATACAGATGTTCCTGTTCATTATGCGTGAATTTATACCGCCAACAATCATGATGTGACCTTATTTTTCGAAATATTTTCTGCAGTACTGACTGAAGCTGATTTACTGACTGTAATTTATTCGCATTATATGTTTAGGAATGCCGAAAATGATACATGTAAAGATGATTCTCGATTGTAAAATCGAAAGTTAAGACAATAGAAAGCTAAGAGGCTGCTTATGGAAGCAAACAAATTATCACTTTCTGCATAGTTTGTATTGTGGTAGTCATGTCCAGGAATATCTAATTGGTATGTTTGTTGTATACCTAAGGAAGATGTGCAGGACTGGAATTTATTGTGGTAGTCATAGTGTCTCGTTAAGTCAAAGTGTGCGGGACCGGTACCACCTCGAACTATCGAAATTTATATGCGAAAAAGGAATAAATCGACCTTGAAAAGCATACATGTGTCAATATGAACTATTTTTAAAACAGTGTTAATTACGCATTTAGATTGCCAGCATAAAGATATTAAAGTCATTTAACTTTTAAGTTCGCGATTTAATGGTGGAGTACCTCTTTCCGTTAAGACAGAATGTACGCGCAACTTTTGTTTTAAGATGCTCTCGTAATTCCGAGACTGGAAATAGCGAGACTCCACTGTATCGAGTTCGGTTTACTTCTCAAACTTACTTTAATTATTTTAGATAGCAACTGTTACAATGAAGATAATAGAATCAAATAGGGAATTACTTTAATAATAATACCGTCCATTTGTCTAAACCTGTTCGCCTCCCACGTCATCTTCTACGGACTCCTGGTTAGGTTTACACACACTAAATTAGGCTTAATACAGGGAGGGGATCTTGCGAAATGTGAAAAAACTAGCGACTTGTGGTGTAATGTAAATTGAACTGAAATTTTAACCTAATTGTACAGACAAGACTTTCGGAAATCTGTAATGTACAGGATCAATCAAAATGAATCTAGAAAACGGTACGAGTATGTACTGTGTTCTAAACGCAAGTTATCGGTAGTAGATGAGTACCCATTGGGAGCTGTCAATGAACAATGAATATTACAGGTTTCCGAAAGTCTTGCTGTGCATGCTATATTATACGATTAAGGCAGCACAGCAGTTACCATCTATTTCACCAATCCAGCTGGCTCTGCTGCTATATAGTATGAAGAAAAATATGGCCGTAAATGGTTTGATTACGTATGCTGTAAATATAGCAGACAGTTTGGGGCCTCTTTCACTCCTCTAGATGGCCTGGCTCCAGTTTCCGAACTACATTTTTTCAAAAAAATTTCACTTGACAACCTCAATTTATGCGTAGTTTCTCGCAATTACGTTCGATAATGCATTTCTAGTGCGCCTCGGTTGCACAGTGGTAGAGTGCCAGACTACAAATCCAAAGGTCGCGGGTTCGATCTCCGCCAGGTCCTAGGGTTTGTATCTGTCACTTTCCACTTCTTTCACCTCTGGCAGTATTGCTCATGTGAAAAATACCGAGTAGCACCGTGGTTCGGAACCCACGTTAAACTGTAGGTCCCCCTATAACTGGCTGGGTAAGTTAGTTCGAAGGTCGGAGGAAGGCAACGGCATACCACCTCCAAACAGGACCATGCCTAGTAAAGCACTGTGGTGTTCAAACCAATCTTCGAATTGTTGACTGCTTTTTTTTTTAAAAAATGCATTTCTCCTAAATCCAAACTGATAATCCAAGAGACATTATTAAGTCTCACAACAGATTGATTCCGCTATCAGTTGTGAGTAAGGCGGACAGCCGACTTCGGTTTATTGGGAGAATTTTGGGAAGATATACTTCACTCTGTAAAGGAGATCGCGTATAAAACGCTTGTACAACCACGTCTTGGAGTATTGCTCAAGTGTTTGGGACCCGCAGCAGATCGGTTTAAAGGAAGACATAGAGGCGGTTCAGAGGCGAGCAGCTAGATTTGTTTCCAGAATGAAACTTTCTTTCTGCAGCGGAGTGTGCGCTGATATGAAACTCCCTGGCAGATTAAAATTGTGTGCGGAACCGGGACTCGAACCTGGACCTTTGCCTTTCGCGGGCAAGCGCTCTATCCTCTGAGCTATCCCGTCTGAGCTATCCCGAGACGATCCGTCCTCACAACTTTACTTCTGCCAGTCGGTAGAGCGCTTGCTCGCGAAAGGCAAAGGTCCCAGGTTCGAGTCCCGGTTCCGGCACACAATTTTAATCTGCCAGGAAGTTTCAGCTAGATTTGTTACCGGTAGGTTCGACCAATGCGCGAGTGTCACGGAAATGCTCCGGCAACTCAATTGGGGATCGCTGGAAGAAAGACGACGTTCTTTTCGTGAATTTCCGTTGAGGAAATTTAGAGGGCCGGAATTTGAAGCTGAGTGTAGTACGATCTTACTGCCGCCTACTTACATTTCGCGTAAAGATCACAAAGACAAGATAAGAGAAATTAGGGTTCGTACGGAGGTTCAATTTGGGAGTGGAATAGGAAAGGAAATGCCTAGTAGTGGTACAGTGTACCCTCCGCCACGCACCTTACGGTGAATTGCGGAGTATGTATGTAGATGTAGATGTACTGTATGGTATGCGATTGCCAGAGCTAGTCGTGCGAAGTGCCGGCGCATGAGACCTCATCGGCCATCTAGTGAAGAGCCCGGCTACGGCGCAGTGCAGTCCCTTGAAGCGGCGGGGTCGACGGCCCGGGGTCAGCAGACGGCTTGTCTGCCAGATCCGCTTTAGATAGTCTGAGCCGCGCTGACGTCACGCCGCCCTGATCCGCGGCCGCCTCGCCTCGCCTCGCGTCTGCAAAAAGGACGGCCGGAGCGGTAGGCCGGATACTGGACGGCGGGCGGGGCCACCGCTGTGTGCAGGGCTCAGGGCGCTGCTGTCGTCTGCAATGTGAAAGGCGCGAAATAGTTTCCAAAATGCTGAAGAGCCCCTTAAAAAATTATAACCAGACACATCCACAGTGATATTTATTAACCTGACGCGGTCTGACACCCAAACCTTCAGATGTCAGACATTCAGATCGGTATCAAACGTTGTATATCGATAGAATATCAAGAGAAACAACTATATAATTCGTGCTAAGTGCTGCCGTCTAGGAGAACGTGCGAAATCTATAAGTAACGTCTAACCTACACAGTACAGAAAAAGCATAATTGTGAGAGCTTATCACGTCGCACTGTCGCGGACTAGGTGGTAGAGTGTTAGTTCATCGAACGGAGGGTCGTGGGTTCAAGCACCGCCTAGAGCATTTTTTTAACTGCAGTACGTTCAAAATTGTTAAAAAGAATGACTATAACGTTGCAAGGGTTGATTTCCTTAAAAAAAAAAAAAAAAAAAAAAAAAAAAAATCGGCACTGTCAGCTGCAACAGTAGCAGTAGCAGTGGCGTGCGGACTGGACAGCAACGTCAGCCCCACTTGATGGTGAGGGCAAACACACGGTACTCTAGCCACAACACGGCGGTGCTGCCTATCTACCAGTCATTTATTATTACTATTATTATTACTCTAATACTTCTGCACGTATGGTGCAATTGTTTGTTTCATCTACGAATATACTCTACAGGTTTGCTATTTTCAAATAAAACGAAGCAGAAACAAACTGCCGATAACACAGAGCTATAAAATCCGAACAGTCCTTTAACTTTTAGATTTGGCGAATATGTTGTCCCATGTAATACTCCGTGTACGTTTGTCGACGTAGAACAATTTGCAACGTCATACAGATAAAAACTGCGCCGCCAGGGTATGAACCGAGGAGTGTCGTACCAATAAACATTCGCTCTATCAACTACCCCACAGGAGTTCAGTGCGGCAGACCCCGACAGATACGCTTTTCCTGTGCTCCTCTGTACATGCGTTACCTCTTGTTTTCCGTTTACGCACGTTCTCCTGGACGGCAGCACTTAGCACGAATTATATAGAAGTTTCGGTTGATACTCTTTCGATATACAACGTTTCGTACCGATCTGAGTGTCTGACATCTGAAGGTTTGGGTGTGAGTAGGGTAAGGTCGGGTAAAGCTCTTTCTACACGGGAAGTGAGAGCTTACGAAATTACCCATGATCCACCGGTCACGACGTCCGCGTACAGTGTAGGCGCGTCCACTTGCACAAGATGCACGCATACGATCGCTAGTAGACGGAATAGGGTGGATCCTATTCTCACGCGTATGGAAGTGCTTCACGCATGCGCAGACGACCGATTGGGGAACCCAGCTGACAAACGCAGCCAAGTCGGGAATTTGTTTGAGAATGTTTACCTGTCTCCTGCTCAGAGGAACGTAGTTTTTCGACTCAGTCGTCAGTAATTTAGGAGATGATACTATAGACGAATAGCATTAAAAATGTAATATAACCTGTGTACAATTTTTATTGAATACAGAGATAAAGCTGTTAATGTGAAATCCAAACAAATGTAGAGCAAATGTAAAGCAAAAAATTTTTACATATTTATCCGTCGGTTCTTGGTAGTGCATCATCACACTTACGTAAAAGTACAATTTTGTGTATGTTCTACGCGTTCATTTCCACGTAGTTACCAGGTTTTCTGCTTACATGGACATAACCAGACTTTAAATGCGTCGAAAACCGGCTATTTAAATAAAAGTCAATATGGTGATCAACCAAGAACCGACGAAAGAATCAGTCAAAATATCCAAATCAGTTTGTACTTACCAAGAGCTGTATCTTTGTACCCAATAAAAATTGGACACAAGTTATATGAAATTTTAACTGCAAATCGTCTTTATCACTATCTTCTAAAATATTTGCTATTTTTCTTGAAACATGTTGTAGTTACGAGATTAAATATTTGTTTTTGATGAGCATTATTTGAAGCTTAATCAAAGTGAAAGGTTATCTATAGACACCTCAGCTTGTTCAACTTATACATAGACGTTTCAAACCGCGGGAGCTGGAAGTATGTGATCGCATTTTATAATGAGGACGTTAAAACACATGTGAGCGACGTAGTTTCGCATGAACTGCACGAAAACAAATACAGTTTCACAGTGGCAGTCTAAAACACAAATAAATTTTTCAGTGATTACAATATACCAAACAGTTTTGAAAAGTGATGTTAACGCGGCGATTCATTTGCTGTAAGTTGACAACAAAAGCAGTAGACGTGTGGACCAGACGACTCAACAAATGCGTACCGTTTGAACGCTTCTTTGTAGTTCGACGGTCTGTCGCAAGGGGCGCTGCAGCTGACAACGACTTCCTTGTGTGTGTTGCACGTCTCGTATAGAAAGGGCTTAAGAGTACGCTTCTGGTAAGTGTACGCTACGCTATTTTCTCTACATTGGCAGCACTGAGCGACAATGGAAAACTACCTTTTTTTTCTCTATTGTTATTTTAAAGCCACTACTAGTGGCGGCAGGCTGGCAGCAGCATCTGCGCCGCTCTTCAGCCTACAGACTTTTAACAGTGGGTATGATGAATAAATAAAGTACCTTGGAGATTAAAACAGACGCGGAAGAATTTTGAAGATAACGAAATAGTCATAGGCCATTAAGAAGATGTAGTTCGTAAAATAATGGCCTCGGTGTCATTAAAAGCACATTGACGGACACAAACGCTGGTTACGAAGGAAATACGGGGAGCCGCGGTGGAGTAGCCGAGCGGTCTAAAGCGTCTCGCTGCAGAGCGCGCGGTTGCTCGCCGTGGAGGTTCGAGTCCTCCCTGGGGTATGGGTGCGTGTGTTGTCCTTAGGTGAGTTTACCTTAGCGTAAGCAGTTTTTAAACTACGGACTGATGACCACGCAGTTTGGTCCGATAGATTTACAAACATTTGAACATTTTTGAAATACGGAGACATTGGATAAAAGACACTGGCGACACATGTATGAGTTGGGGTGGTCGCACCGAGTTACAAGACAATTAATGCACGCACTGCACAGCACTGACAATTCACAAGAGTTAAAAGAAACCGTTGCAAGCAGGGCACCGCATGGTAGGGGGGAGGGGTTGAAGGAGGGAAGAAAAAGGGGAAGTGCGTGGGGGGAGAGGGGAAGGAAGTGGAGGGGAAGGAGGTGCATGAGGACTCTGTGAGAGAGGAAGGAAGGGAAGGCCAAGTTGGGGAACGGATAACGGATAGGCAAAGGGTGTGGGACGGGAGGATTGAATCTATGGGGAGGGGAGTGGGAAGGTTTATGGTTGGTAGGAGGGGTAGATATCGGGACGGAGGGCGTCATCCGGGAGGAGGAGGTGGTAGAAGTGACCTTGGGAGAGGATGTGGAGAGTGTCTATGTGGAGGGAGAGATACAGGCATGGCAGAGGCCCAGGATTGGTGAGGATTGGGTAGACCATGGCTCTATTTTGCGGGAAATGTATACGATGCGGATATGTTCAAGGAATTTTAGAAGGTGAGGGAAAGGAATTAAGTCGTAGAGGATCCGTGTGGAGGAGGGGAGGCGGATACGATGGCGTTCGAGGATTTGAAGGGATTTGTAGTAGGTATGAGGAGCGGAAATCCAGGCGAGGTGGAAGCTGCATAGGACGGGATGCATGACGGAAAGGTAGGTGTGTAGGATAGTGGAGGGCTTTAGTCCCCATGTCCGACCGGATAGGAACCTTAGAAGGTTGACGCGGGTCACGGCTTTTTCACGGAAAGTGCGGAGGTGGGGAGTCCAGGAGAATGAGGGTGGAAAACTACATTCAGTTGTTGTTTCTATACCGACGCCAACACGTGGAATGTTGAAGAACTTCGACAGGTTTTCGTTTCAAATGATGTAATATTTACATTGTATATCATAAGCAATAAGTAGGATATATGTATGAACAGAAAATTACAATATTTGCTATAAAAATTCGTTGTGTGAGGAACAAGCCATGATATGACAAACTACAAAACCGAGCAGTCAGTGCCATCTGTTGTTGTTTATGCAATATTTGATACTTCGGTTATAAGTAAGTTGCATGGGAATGGGAAAGAATACACAAGCTAACCCTCTGTGTTTCTAACATGCTCTAATGGAAATATTCCAGTTCAGTGCGTATGTCTCGACAGCAAAAGATTTTGCATCATCAGAAATCAGTGACAGAGCCGAATGTCCAAAAACTGAAGAAGACTAAGTAGCTCAACAGGACAGCTGTTCAAAAATGTTCAAATGTTTGTATAGCTTATGGGACTTAACAACGGGGTCATCAGTCCCTAAACTTACAAACTACTTATGAACTACTTACGAACTAGGACGGCACAAATATCCATGCCCGAGGGGGGATTCGAGACCCCGACCGTAGTGGCCGTGCAGACCGTGACTGGAACGCCTCAGTCCCCTCGGCCACTGCGGCCGGCGACAGGACAGCAATGGGTAATGTTTCTGATGTGCACATGCAGTCATCAGAAAAACACCAGGAATGTGAAACAAATGAAAAGGTTCTGATGTACGTTTAGGCTTAGGATTAACCGAAATATATCCATTTCCAAAATAAGATCGACCCAGAATAAAGAAAAACATGGCAAAGAAATCCGAGATTTTGTCTGTATCTTAGTACAAAAATGTGTCATTAGAAAAGAATGTCCAAGTCAGACAGAGGAAAAAGAGAAGGGAAAACCAGAAACTATGAGCCTAATATGGATTTATACATCACATCAACTTCAGAAACAAACAGCTCCAAATCCAAGGATGAGTCTCATGTGTTCAGTTGCCCAGGGTGTGGTGAAGCTTACAAGGAGCCTATCGTAGAAGACTGGATAAAGTGTGACAACTGCTCGAAATGGTGGCATGGAGAATGCACGGGTTACGAAGGACATGCCAAGTTTTATTGTGATTTATGTTAGTGTGTACACTTTGACCACACCTAGCGTACTCTTTCACGACGTTGCGGCTAAGAGTACGAATGAACAGACTTTTATGTCTATTAATATTTAAGTTTTGTGATATATATAGTTGGCAGCTGTAGCTGATATATATATTTAATAAATAAACCAACAATAATAATAAAAAAAGTTCATTTTGATCTTCTTACCTAATACAAATAAGGGCTTAAATACTAAGGGCGTACTCTTTCCTGACTTTCCCCTACTGTTACCCGTTGTAGATGAGTAACACTGCGTGTGTGGTTAATAAAGGTTTCTTTAAATCGCATCAACCAGTCGCCTCCTGTAATTTTAAGAAACTTTATTCCATTCTTATTTCAGTCCATGTCCTTCCCGTTTTATATAGCGCCTGTAGGTGGCTATTTGGTGCCCGTGTTGAGCGCCTGTATTGAAATGTTAGTCATGTGCATCTTATATCGCCGCAGACGCTTGCTACAAATGTCACCTGATTTGGTTGCTTCACACATGATTCTCCATTTTGGGTGGTTAGCTGTGTATACTGTGAAGGATACAAGAATAAAGGCCAGAACGAATTTGAAAATAATAATAAAGTTAGTAAAGTAAATAATAACCATAACACAAAAAAATCTCCCTCAATCGTTAAGTCCTATGCCTTTTTATCTCTTCTTCTGAAAACTTGCTCCAAAGCTCTGCAGTAGATGATGTCAACGTCTGATTCTCTTTCTGACGAGCCGAAGACCCCTGACACGTCAAGCCGATTCAGCTCATAATTGCTACGTCACTTGTGTACAACCTACAGTAATCCCTGTTTTCCAGTTCGGCACTCGTGTGTATCCTCACTGGAATTTACGTCAGTTCTCGACTTGGAGATTTTGCAATTAAGAACTGCGGTGTCTGTTCCTTCGGACGAGACGTTTCTAATGTTTCTAGTTCATTTTGCTCTGGATTCTAGTTTACCCTAGTTTCTTACAAACGATAAAGTGAATTAAATGTTTTATCAAGGTAATTTGTTGTTTTATAGTAATTTATTTAATTCACAGTCACGACTTCTCTCAACGTATTATCCAAGGAAAAAGGAATTACGTGACTAATTTGTTTCCGTTGTTTTAAAGCTGTTGTTTACTTCCATATTGATTCCCAACAGCAACAGAAAAAGTTTATAGAAATCACTGTCCATCACAAGGTTAAAAGTTTTTCTACCCTTTTTTTTTTTTTTTTTATTTTGTGAATAATGAAATGCCAAGATCGCGGTATTTCGTCTTTATTTACAACAGACGACCGGTTTCGATGTACACAGACATCATCTTCTGGTCTCTAAGTGCGAACATACGATTTATCGTAATTTTAAATAACGAAACCTTTTCTTCGTTATAGGTAAATTAAAAATTTTATGTAAATTGATGAAACCTCAGTAGATACCCCTGCAATTTTAAATTTTATCATCGACAAATGATAACAGTTGTAAAGACTTCACATACAATAGCGCACTCTAGCGGCATGTTGAGGTAACATTATACTGATCACAATTCCGCCTGTTAGTAGCTTGTTGTCACTCACAACTGTGCAATATGGTGGTTCTTTATTTATATTTGTCTATACGAGTTTTATATATGGCAACCAAACGGCATATTTTAATGTGTGACAACCTACCAGTAAAATCCAACTGGCTACAATATGAATTTATGTAATAATGTTACTATTTAGTGCAGGTATGTGAAGAAAACTGTTGGCATATGATTACCTATACATGCAGTTATATGGCATGTTCCTTTGTTGGTTTTCTTTGTAACCATGCATTTTATGTCGCCCTTAGAGACCAGAAGATGTCTGTGTACATCGAAACCGGTCGTCTGTTATAAATAAAGGCGAAATACCGCGATCTTGGCATTTCATTATTCACAAAATACATTTAAAAGACCGCTCCCTGCCATGAGCAAATTGTATACATTTTCTTTTTCTTTCTCTCTCAATAACTTCTTTTCAAACAATAAAATAGCTATGTTCTTTAACAATGAAGAATCCCACAAGCTCACAGAAGTGAACATTACCCTAATATCAAATGTATGAGAAGTTTTTTTATTCCCGCCATCTCCGGCTCATTACGGAAGAATTCTGTCCGCAGTGGAATGTAGAAGTTGTTGTTGTTATGGTCTTCAGTCCGGAGACTGGTTTGATGCAGCTCTCCACCCTACTCTATCCTGAGCAAGCCTTTTCATCTCCTCATAAGAACGGCAACCCACATCCACTTGAATCTGCTTACTATACGCGTCTCTTGGTCTCCCTCTGCGATTTTTCCCCCACACACTTCCCTCTAATGCTAAATTTACGATTCCCCGATGTCTAAGAATGTGTCCTACCAAGCGATCCCTTCTTTTAGCCAGGGTATGCCAAAAATTCCTTTTCTCACCAATTCTGTTCAGTACTTCTTCATTGGTTATGCGATCTACCCACCTAATCTTCAGCATTCTTCTGTAACACCACATTTCAAAAGCCTCTATTCTCTTCCTGTCCGCACTGCTTATCGTCCATGTTTCACTCCCGTACAAGGCAACACTCCACACAAATGCCTTCAGAAAAGACTTCCTTACACTTAAATTAATATTCGATGTTAGCAAATTTCTCTTTTTCAAAAATGCTTTTCTTCCCATTGCCATTCTGCATTTTATATCCTCTGTACTGCGACCATCACATGTTATTTTACTACCCAAGTAACAAAACTCATCTACCACCTTCATTGTTTCGTTACCTAATCTAATTCCTTCAGCATCGCCCGATTTTCTAAGACCGCATTCCATTACTTTTGTTTTGCTCTTGTTAATTTTCATTTTATATGCTCTCTTCAACATACTGTCCATTCCATTCAACTGCTCTTCCAGGTCCTTTGCTGTCTCTGACAGAATTACAATGTCATCAGCAAAACGCAATGTTTTTATTTCTTCCCCCTGTACTTTAATACCTATTCCAAATTTTTCCTTGCTTTCCTTCACCGCCTGCTCGATGTACAAATTGAATAACATCGGAGAAAGGCTACAACCCTGTCTTACTCCCTTCCCAACTGATGCTTCCCTTTCATGCCCTTCGAGTCTAATAACTTCGGTCTGGCTTTGGTACAAGTTATAAATAACTCTCCTTTCCCTATATTTTACCCCTGCTGACTTCAAAATTTGAAAGAGTGTATTCCAGTCAACATTGTCAAATGCTTTCTCCAAATCTACAAAGGCTAAAAATGTAGGTTTGCCTTTCTTTAATCTATCTTCTAAGATAAGACGTAAGGTAAGTATTGCCTCCCGGGTTCCTACGTTCCTCCTGAATCCAAACTGATCTTCCCCGAGGTCAGCTTCTACCAGCTTTTCCATTCTCCTGTAGATAATTCGTGTTAAAATTTTGCAACCATGACTTATCAAACTGATGGTTCTGTAATTTTCACACCTGTCTGCGCCCGATTTCTTTGGAATGGGGATTATTACATTTTTCTTAAAGTCTGAGGGTATTTCGCCTGTCTCATAAATCCTACACACCAGTTCAAATAGTCTTGTCATGGCTGGCTCTCCCAGAGACTTTAGTAGCTCTGAGGGTATGTCATCTACTCCTGGGGCCTTGTTCCGACCTAGGTCTTTCAAGGCTCTGTCAAATTCATCTCTCAGTATGTAGAAGTAACTTACGTAAAACGGCACTCTGTGGTTTCTCGGAATAGCTGCAGTTCTCTCCCATCTGCTCTTTAAAGTTCTGCTGCCTGCTCCCATTCTTTACCGTGACCCCGGGCGTCGGATTTCATTTTCTGCTGGCAGAGTGAAATTAAGCACCCGTCCGGATAACCGCTTGCGCAAGCACGCCGCTCTGGATATTCAAGGAGCCCGCTGGCTCCAGAGCTAATGCGCCCGGCATTTTAACGACTAGAGCCGACGTGCTGGCCAGACTGAATGTGGTTTTTAGGCGGTTTCCCTCATCCGACTGAGTGAATACCGGGCTGGTACCCCTTTAATCTCCAGTTACACGGTTAACAAATATTTCGAAAATTTTCCCGCTCTTTCAGATGGGATAACACCAGACGCTGTTATATGTGTGTGGGGGTCACATTCTTAAAAAGGTGGGACCGGCCTAAAAAAAAAAAAAAAAAAAAAAAAAAAAAAAAAAAAAAAAAAAAAATTAAATAAATAAATTATACCTGACATTATTAAAGCTTAAAATAACAGGTGAGCTTAAAGCACTCTTGTTTTTAAACTTGAATAACACATATTAAAGCATATACACATATACGAACTAATTGTCGCAGTGAAAAGTGCCATATTCATATAACTTCAATGCAACAATAAATTCGGCAGATACTTTCACTGTGTATCCGTAAGGACAGAGAAGCGGTTCGACAAACGGACTACTGAAGAAACAGGGACGTTTCAGCTAAGTATCTGGCGAGCTTCTAATAGGCCAAAGTGATTCAGAACTGTGGATATAGACTACCTGTGGTAACTTACAATTTCAGCTTTCCGTTACGATCAAAGTAATAATAATAATAAATTCCAGAAAACCTTATATGCGACGGCGTGCATAAGAATAAGATTTTATTTATTTTATTTATTTATTTTTCTTCTTTTAATCTTCATACGAAATTCACTCAGCCTGGTAACAGGCCGAGTCACGGGCTGATCTGCGTGCCTGCTAATGAAGTTTCCACACTCATGTTCCCGACACGTGTCTGTCGATTCGGCACTCCTTGGTGGTTCGGTTCTGCTGACGAGGGTACGCCATCCTCGAGACCAGCCTCCAACCTGGAGCCAGCGTAGTGGTCACGTGAGGCACGCTGTGCTGAGACCTGGACACCAAACAGAAGAACGGATACTCTCTTACGCCCCGGACTCCGACCTGACTAGACGTGCTCCCTTGAGGTATGGTCATACTTCAACTTTTCTTCTAAAATGTACCTCTAGGGACAGGTTTCGATCTCTACCCGGGTCCCCTTTAGTACCATGTAACAACGTAAGGCAATATAGCCCTTTCTGATGTTATCCTGACATCACGCCTTCTCATTTAACTGTATGCCCACTACTCCGCTCTATCATCCTGGCACACTCGGACAGAACTGGGATATGAGTACTACTTTAATCCAGAAACGATATGTCCCACATCAGATATATGATGTCTAGTGTATTTGGATGTTAAATTTTTTATCCGAGAACTGAGTGAAATCATAAACTTGCTAGATACGGAAAGCTATTTGAGGATGTGCCACGAGAATCACAGGTAATCTGGCCTAAAAGTCACAGGTGGTGAGCAGAGTGACAGAGAGAGAAAGATGTCGTTTACTGATGCCCAATAGAAGAACATTTGATATTACCTGAGCGGCAATAACAACGTTATAGTGACTCGAAGATGTCATCACACAAATACTACCGTAGTTGAACTAGCCAGTCAAGCTACTACTAGGGGAAAGAGGGGGAAACGTGCACACCTAAGCGGAACTTTTTTTTTAAATTGACTTCGTTAAATAAAGTTTATTTTATATCCAAACTTAGAGCAATTATTCTAATATCTATGAAAAATTAGGATAACCCAAAATATTCAGAAATACACACACCAAAAACGAAATTCCAATACACTTCCTAAGCATTATGATAACCCAAAATATTCAAAAATAAACACAGCAAAAACAAAATTCCAATACACTTCCTAAGCATTAAGATAACCCAAAATATTCAAAAATAAACACACCAAAAACAAAATTCCAATACACTTCCTAAGCATTAAGATAACCCAAAATATTCAAAAATAAACACACCAAAAACAAAATTCCAATACACTTCCTAAGCATTAAGATAACCCAAAATATTCAAAAATAAACACACCAAAAACAAAATTCCAATACACTTCCTAAGCATTATGATAACCCAAAATATTCAAAAATAAACACAGCAAAAACAAAATTCCAATACACTTCCTAAGCATTAAGATAACCCAAAATATTCAAAAATAAACACACCAAAAACAAAATTCCAATACACTTCCTAAGCATTAAGATAACCCAAAATATTCAAAAATAAACACACCAAAAACAAAATTCCAATACACTTCCTAAGCATTAAGATAATCCAAAATATTCAAAAATAAACACAGCAAAAACAAAATTCCAATACACTTCCTAAGCATTAAGATAATCCAAAATATTCAAAAATAAACACACCAAAAACAAAATTCCAATACACTTCCTAAGCATTAAGATAACCCAAAATATTCAAAAATAAACACACCAAAAACAAAATTCCAATACACTTCCTAAGCATTAAGATAACCCAAAATATTCAAAAATAAACACACCAAAAACAAAATTCCAATACACTTCCTAAGCATTAAGATAACCCAAAATATTCAAAAATAAACACACCAAAAACAAAATTCCAATACACTTCCTAAGCATTAAGATAACCCAAAATATTCAAAAATAAACACACCAAAAACAAAATTCCAATACACTTCCTAAGCATTAAGATAACTCAAAATATTCAAAAATAAACACACCAAAAACAAAATTCCAATACACTTCCTAAGCATTAAGATAACCCAAAATATTCAAAAATAAACACACCAAAAACAAAATTCCAATACACTTCCTAAGCATTAAGATAACCCAAAATATTCAAAAATAAACACACCAAAAACAAAATTCCAATACACTTCCTAAGCATTAAGATAACCCAAAATATTCAAAAATAAACACACCAAAAACAAAATTCCAATACACTTCCTAAGCATTAAGATAACCCAAAATATTCAAAAATAAACACACCAAAAACAAAATTCCAATACACTTCCTAAGCATTAAGATAACCCAAAATATTCAAAAATAAACACACCAAAAACAAAATTCCAATACACTTCCTAAGCATTATGATAACCCAAAATATTCAAAAATAAACACAGCAAAAACAAAATTCCAATACACTTCCTAAGCATTAAGATAACCCAAAATATTCAAAAATAAACACACCAAAAACAAAATTCCAATACACTTCCTAAGCATTAAGATAACCCAAAATATTCAAAAATAAACACACCAAAAACAAAATTCCAATACACTTCCTAAGCATTAAGATAACCCAAAATATTCAAAAATAAACACACCAAAAACAAAATTCCAATACACTTCCTAAGCATTAAGATAACCCAAAATATTCAAAAATAAACACACCAAAAACAAAATTCCAATACACTTCCTAAGCATTAAGATAACTCAAAATATTCAAAAAAAAAACACAGCAAAAACAAAATTCCAATACACTTCCTAAGCATTAAGATAACCCAAAATATTCAAAAATAAACACACCAAAAACAAAATTCCAATACACTTCCTAAGCGCACGTTTTCCCGATACGTGCGCATTGGGTGGGGTAATTGTGCGCATGTTAGAAAAATTGACACGCAGTAATACCTGGAGAGGAAAAAAACAATACAAGGTTTGTTCCAAAGATTATATTGATAAGACACATATTAGATTACGTTAAACACGAGTTTTAATCAAATTTTACAAAATGTAACACAGTTCAGGACTATTGGTTTTCAGATAAAATGCAAAGTTTTATTTGACGTTAGGGGCCTACAGATTTAACAAGTTAGATAATTCCTTCACTGCACATATCACATATAAAATCTTTATCAGAATCATTTATGGTACAAAATGCATGGTACCATCTTCCGCACAAAGTACATCTGTACCACAGCTCTCTGTCTCTACCATAGTCTCCACAAAGTCCGCAAATCTCGTCGTCGGCTCCTTCAGTGCGCCAGGGTCAAACAGCTCCATGTCGATATCATCGGACCCATCGTCATTACACAGTGGTGTAATTGGTGCGCACCTTTACCCCGTAGTGTCTTGGAAATAAATTTTGGCTACAATTTTCTTAAATTAAAACCAAACAAGACTCACGTCAAAACATACCCATAACATACAGGCTTTAACTATATCACAAGTAAATTTAGTAAACGTAATAAATAGATTCACCATCTTAAATCTAGATGACTGCAAATTAGATCACAATGTCACGTTTCACTATTTTCAAACTCACTGAACGCGAAACTGTAATGGTGGCCCAGCGACCAGACGAAAGTAGTTCGTTAACCTGCCGCTAGGTGTAGCACTGGTTACAAAGTTCAACAAAGCTTTTAAATCAGAGAAACAGCGATGCGCATGTTTCCCCTACTTTCCCCTTATCAGCAAGTGACAATATTATTGGATAAGTCGCTTGGAGAAATGGTTGCTTTTGGTTAACGTCTACGAATGCCGTTCTTAAACTATTGGTTTGTGTACTTTGGTAAATGATTACTCTGAATGCAGAAGTGTAAGGAGTTCCTTCGAAGTCCAGCTTAGAACTGAACGTTGATACTTTTCATGAGTCGTTATTAAAAGCCCCAAAGACCCATTACAGAAACTCATATTTCTTTCTTCAGAATATTCTGAAATAATCATTCTTTTATGATGCTAGCTTGGCAGGCTTTGGCTACACATATTTTCTTTTGTCTTTTGTCAATTTCACATTGCAAATTCATCCTCGCTCATTAAGGTTGTTTCTTACTTACGAAGACCTTATTTTAACGCCCCCTTTGCGACAATTTGTATCATGTCATTTGTCAAAGCTTCAAAAAACCGTACAGGAAAAACTCAGGGCGGACTCCATTACTCACCGGAATCGAAGGCCGCATCCATGGAGTGGAAACATCCGTCATCACCAGTCCGAAAGAAGTTCAAAAGCACTCCGTCTGAGAGTGAAGTGCTACTCACCGTTTTCAGGGACGCAATGCTTCTTCAGTATGCAACGCCTTGATTTTCTCCTGGAATGCTTTTTGAAGCTTATAATGTCTCAATATACTTGGAAATTATGTAGAAAAATAAAGATATGTCTTATCTTTGATGTCTCATTCTACTTTTTTCCCCAGACGACAGGGGAAAATTATCATAGAAAACACAAAATTCAGTTTTGCTGCTTTGCAAATGACACGATAAGGTTATTAACTCTTAGCATTAATCACTTCCCCTATCTCAGTCTATGTACTCTTCTATTTTAACTTCTCTGTTTCCACCCTTTGAGGAAGTGGCATCTTCAGAATCAGAATTTTACCGTTAAGACATTAATATCCCAAGAAAAATGTTCAACTATTTGTAAATCTGTGGGACTTAACTTCTTTGGTTGTTAGTCCCTAGGTTTGAAAACTAATGCCGGCCGCGGTGGCCGAGGGGACTGAGGCGCTTCAGTCACGGTCTGCACGGCCACTACGGTCGGGGGTTCGAATCCCCCTCGGGCATGGATATTTGTGCCGTCCTAGTTCGTAAGTAGTTCATAAGTAGTTTGTAAGTTTAGGGACTGATGACCCCATAGTTAAGTCCCATAATCTGTACAAACATTTGAACATTTTTTGAAAACTAATTAAACTAAGTTAAATTAACCTAAGGACCACACACAAGCCCATACCCGAGGGAGGACTCGAACCTCCAACGACGAGCAACGACACACTCCACAGGAAGACGCTTTAGACCGCTCGGCCACTCAACCGCGGCTAGTATCCCAAGAAATTTTAATCTTGCTTCTCGCTAATGGAGTTGTGTAACAGTAACTTACGAAATATCAGCCAAGTATGTGTAAACTGGTTCGTTTCGTTATCTCACGCTTTAATACTTCTAATTCAGAAGGCGGCAGCAAAATATGTAAATGACATTGAGAACGCGATAGCACTAAATGAACTGTGTGTCAAGGATGAAATTGCGCAGCTTTTGCTGTCTCATGTATCAGCTCGTACTTCAAATTTCAATTTGCTTAAAAGGGTTAAAATAACTTATAAAACCGATGTCTTCTCTAGCCGTAATAAATTCGTTTCAAACATTTTCACTTCGCAACCCTCCTGTACAAGCGTTTAAGTGTAATCTCTTGTTGTGGTGCTCTTCAGCCGAAAGACTTATTAGGTGCAGCTCCCCAAACCACCCTAACCTGAACAATCCTCTTCACTAATGAGATAGAAGGGCAACCTACTTCCCTTTTAACACGCT
This sequence comes from Locusta migratoria, assembly GCA_026315105.1. NCBI lineage: Eukaryota > Metazoa > Arthropoda > Insecta > Orthoptera > Acrididae > Locusta > Locusta migratoria. Next base: position 712,744,400 of record CM048744.1, read on the forward strand.
TACTGTATTCGACTCTCGACCTCCCTCTGCAATTTTTTCTCCCCACACCTCCCTCCGATACTAAATTGACACTTCCTTTTATGTCTCAGCAAGTGACCTACCAAACGATCCGTACTTTTAGTCAAGATATACCAAAAATTTCTGTTCTTCCAGTTCTGTTCATTTACTCCTCATTAGTTATGTGATTTACCCAGAAGTCCCTGTAGTTTCAAAACATTTTATCATTTCTCTGACTCTTTATCGCCTACGTTTCCCTCCCGCACAAGGCTACACTCCTCAGAAATGTCTTCAGAAAAGACTTAGTAACACTTCAACTAATATTCAATGCCAACAAAGTTTCCCTTCATCAGAAATGATTTTCTTCCCATAGCCACTATGCATTTTATACGTTCTCTACTTCGGCCATCAGATGTTATTTTATTACCAAAATAACAAAACTCACCTACCACTCTTCTTATCACTTACTTAATCTAATTCTTTCTGCATTGCCTGATTTTCTTAGGCAACATTTCTTATCTTTCTTTTCCTAAGCAACATTTCTTATCTTTCTTTTCCTGTTGTCAATGTTAATCTTAAACCTTCCATTCAAGACACTGTTCATTCCGTTCAGTTGCTCTTCCAGGGCCTGTGCTCTCTCTGACAGAATTACAATGTCATGGGCAATCTGCAACTACATCTACATACAATGTAAGCTTTCACGGCCGGCGTCAACATCATTTAAAACTTCCGGGCTCATAAGCCGTGGTCGATTTATAAAACTTTCCCCTAACGTTTCATCTTCGGCTGCGGAAGACATCTTCAGAGGTTCGCCATTCCACCTCTGAAGATGTCTTCCGCAGCCGAAGATGTCTTCCGCAGCCGAAGATGGAACGTTAGGGGAAAGTTTTATAAATCGACCACGGCTTATGAGCCCGGAAGTTTTAAATGATACATCTACATAATTATTCTGCAAATCGCATTTAAGTGCATGGCAGGGGGAATGGTATTTCTCTAACGTTTCATTCTCTAATAGCGTGCGGAAAAAAAAGAATGCCTAAATTTTTTCTGCGAAACAAATTTCAGGACAATTACCAATGAAAGACGGAAAATTAGCACGAATAGCAAATACCGTAGATTGTGAATGCACTCTAGAACGGATAATAGGAGTGACAGATTCGACAAATCGTTATGATTTTTGGTGCACAGATGTATTTGTTCATAGAGAAGGTTTTGGTACTCCCCAAGACACGATATGGTGCATACTATTTGATCAAACACCCTGATTTTTGGCAGATGTATGTATGCTTTCGTGGAGAATGTTTTGATATCCCCCAGCTATAGTATGCTGCATGGCAGAGGATACCTTACCATATACTTCATTAAAGTTGGGAGATATTTCTAATTTTTATAGGTTTTTCGAGGGGAAAGTTGATTGAGAGAGGGATAGAGAGGGAGGAAACTGGAGTTCAAATGTTCAAATGTTTGTAGCACTTATGAGACTTAACTACGGGGTCATCAGTCCCTAAGCTTACAAACTACTTATGAACTAGCTAAGACTAAGGACGGCACAAATATCCATGCCCGAGGGGGGATTCGAACCCCCGACCGTAGTGACCGTGCAGACCATGACTGGAGCGCCTCAGTCCCCTCGGCCACCGCGGCCGGCGAAACTGGAGTGTGAAGGCCAAGGTAGGGGGGGGGGGAGGGTTCAGGAAATTTACTGATAGGGTAATAGACCAAGAGGAGGGGGGTATTGACAGAGAGAATGGGTAGGTGGAAATTGGCAAAGGTGTGATGGACAGGTGAGATGACGCGTTGAATAACGGGAGGAGGAGAAGATCGGCAGAGAGGAGGAAGCAGGCAGGGGTAGGGGATGTTCAACAGCTGATGAAAAGAGAAAGGGGACGAAGGAAATGGACTAATGGAAGGTCGGAATAAATACAGAAATTATAAAACTTTACTGTAATTTACAGTTTACATCATATCAGCAGGAGAGGAAGAGGCGAACTTCGATAGAAAGTGAGACTGGAATATCCCCGTTATAGAAACTCTAGATGTTCTTAAACGCAAATCTCCCAAAGATCTTGACGAGATACGTTAATATTATGACACAACGTTGCAATGTCAGACAGAGTGTTTCTGTACAACTATTTTTTTTAAAATATGTATCAGATATGAATTTATATAAATACCTGTCTGTCACCATCTTCCCTCTCTCATTTTCCTTCTGTCCCCTCTCTCTGTCCGTCTCCTCGTCCACCTACTCCTCTCTCCCTCCCAGATATGAAAACATGTACCGAGTTTCATGGTGACTGGTCAAACGGTGTCAAACTCGCAAGGTACACTGCGCCATGCTAAATTCACTAGCTTGCAGATTAGAAAAATGTCCTTCATGAAAACATACAATTATGTGCTAACTCTCATGGTGACCAGTAAAACAATTCGGATGTTTGTTGTAATGTACCCTCAGCCATGCACCTACGGAGGCTTACGAAAAATAGCCCATGTATTAATTCGAGGTATAAGCTACCTTCATTCCACATGTCATTCAATTCCGTATGTTTGTAAATCTTATGCGCCGGCCGCGGTGGCCGAGGGGATTGAGGCGCTCCAGTCACGGTCCGCACGGCAACTGCGGTCGGGGGTTCGAATCCCCCTCGGGCATGGTTATTTGTGCCGTCCTTCGTTGTAAGTAGTTCATAAGTAGTTTGTAAGTTTAGGGACTGATGACCCCGTAGTTAAGTCCCATAGACTCTACAAACATTAAAAAATCTTATGGGACTTAACTACGAGGTCATCAGTCCCTAAACTTACAAACTACTTATGAACTACCTTGTACTAAAGACGGCACAAATATCCATGCCCGAGGGGGGATTCGAACCCCCGACCGTAGTGGCCGTGCAGACCGTGACTGAAGCGCCTCAGTCCCTTCGGCCACCGCGGCCGGCTTCAATTCCGTCCAGCCGTTTCAGCGTGAAGAGTAACGAATGTGTAAACCCTCTGTAAGGTACCCTCCGCCATGCACCTTACAGTGGCTTCCTAAAGATAGCTCATGCGTTAATTCAGGGTATAACCTACCTGCCTTTCAAATTTCGTTCACAGCGTTCAGCGTGAAGAGAAACAAACTTAACATATTGACATATTGTAAAGTACCCTCCTTCACGCACCATACGGTGGCTTACGAAAGGTAGCCCATGTATTAATCAAATTTAATTCACATCCTTCCAGCCATTTCAGCGTGAAGGAGTGAGAAACAAATTAACTGTAAGATTAACCTTCGTCATGCACCACACGCAGTTAATTTTAGTATGCCAATAAACTTCGCACGCGTGTAAGGAATGAGTTGACAAACTTTTATCGCAGTTTTATGAACAGTATGCCCAAGAATTAAAAAAAAAAAAAAAAAAAAAAAAAAAAAAAAAAAAAAAAAAAAAAAAAAACGAACAAAAAGTCAAACAAACATACCTATTACAAAAATAGGTATCTAAAAGCCTTCCTGTGTTAGAATGTTGTGTCAAAATTTCAAAGCTGTCATGCAGACCTTTTACAGATTATTCGTTTTACACAATCGCAAATTTACATATTTATTAATATACATTCGGAAGGGGTCCAATGCTGTTAGTCTTGAGCAATATCCGCCTTATCGGTGTGCATTAAGACGGGCAATAAAACACCAAGAACAACCCGTACTGCCGGCCGCGGTGGCCGATGAGACTGAGGCGCTTCAGTCATGGTCTGCACGGCCACTACGGTCGGGGGTTCGAATCCCCCCTCGGGCATGGTTATTTGTGCCGTCCTAGTTCGTAAGTAGTTCATAAGTAGTTTGTAAGTTTAGGGACTGATGACCCAGTAGTTAAGTCCCATAAGCTTTACAAACATTTGCACATTTTGAACAACCCGTACTCCGCGACATCAGCATTACACTGACTGTGTCATGCAATATCCCCCAGCCCAGATGCTGATGACATATCGGATATTCATCTTGTTTTATTAGGCTACATATCGCTAAACCAAGTATCTTATTAGACTAGTTTGATACCGCACTATCATCCGTTGTATGAAAGACGTTACGGGCAGTATTTGTTTGGGCTGACACCTGCAACGCACTGTTTAAAAAATAAAAATGCAAATATCTGCGGCAACATCAGGAAAATTGCGCCTGACGATTCTTAGAAGAGACACGTGGTATAACCTTGTACTACACTGGTGGATGTTGTTTTAATGTCACTTCCACAAAATGTTCAAATGTCTGTAAATCTATCGGAGCAAACTGCGTGGTCATCAGTCCGTAGTTTACAAACACACACACCCATGCCCCAGGAGGACTCGAACCTCCACGGCGAGCAACCGCGCGCTCCGCAGCGAGGTGCTTTAGACCGCTCGGCTACTCCACCGCGGCACTTCCACAAACATCAATCTGGTGTATTAATATTGGTTGTGATGTGAGTTCTTGTTTATATTTTGACCCATCATTGATATACATTTTCCTGGTCGATAGATGATTTTGCAGATAGCTTCGGTGCAAGAGTCTGAATTCTTGCTGTTTAAGAAACGTCCCGAATTGACTATCACCCCGTATACGTTCTGTAATGGCCTCTCATACAGGGGGGGGGGGGCGTCCAGTTCTGTCATACTCAAAATGTCGTGTAAGATAACGTCGGAAATTGATCCACGATCGATTTTCACCTTTTCCATTGTCGCTTCCATCCCAACATGGCGATCTTCGAAGTCCAGGGACTCCAGTATCCTTCCGATTTCCATTTCCTCACAGATAATCTGCCACTTTATTCTCCGTGACTCACACGAGTTTGGCCATTATGGAAGAGTCTGCGGCAGCTAGACTACTGAGTCATATGGTGGCTCATTTTTGCGTACACTTCCACTGACTCAGCACGGACTGTTCAGAGATCTTCTCAGAAAACGAATCACAGCAAGATTATCAACTTTATCAGTGGGGTATATGTTTATGCTTTGGATGCCATAGCGGCGTGGTATGATACTGTGGCACGGCCATGTCAGTGTTTTCCAAGACTATAGACAAGTAGCTGTCAACTAACAAATAATTATGAGGGCAGTTTGATAAGTCTGGTAAATAAGTATGAAAGAGCGGAAAATTTCGGAACCGGCACTGTAGTTGGTAAACCTGATATTTCCACGAGTAATATAGCAAGTTTCGAACGGCAGCTGTTATTAGTTGATTGCTGGCTGCCAGTTGGAGTGGTAACTGCGCAGTTAGTTCCTCAGAATGGACAAAAACGAATTTCGTGGGGTCATTATACATTTTCATTTGAAGGGTTGAACAGCTGCACTGATCAAATCCGAGTTGTATGAGGTCCACGTGGGTTCTGCATCAACATTGAAGACCGTTTGCTTTTGGATCAATGAGTTTAAACGTGGTCGCGGAAGCATGGAAGATGGATCACGCTCCGGTCGGCCCGTTGAAGTCACCACACAGGAAGCCATCGATAAGATACATGATTTGGTAATGGAAAATCGAAGACTAAAAGTTCGCGAGATAGCTATGATTGTAGGCATCTCAACTGAACGAGTGCATTACATCCTCCATAAAAAAAAAACTGGCCATGGAGAAGTCTGCGCGATGGGTGCCACGCCTGCTCACTTTGGACCAAAATGAAAGAACATTTCTGCTCAAAATGTCACACTGTTCTGGTACTCTGGTACAATCCACAGGAATTTTTGCGCAGATTCATAACTGCGTGTAAAACTTGGATCTACCATTACACTCAAGAGACCAAACAACAGACGAAACAATGGACGAAGAGTGGGGAGAGTGCACAATAGAAGGCGAAGACTGTTTTGTCAATTGGAAAGGTGATGGCCACTGTCTCTTGGAATTCCCAGGGTATAATCCTCATAGATTGTTTGGAAAAAGACAGACCCATAACTGGGACCTATTATGCTGCTCTGCTGGATCGTATGAATCAGGAGCTACCTGAAAAAGTCCAAGATTGGCACAGAAGAAAGTGTTGTTTCATCAGAACAATGCTCCAGCCCACACAGCAGCTTCTCAATGGCAAAAGTGCGCGACTTGGAATTTGAAGTTCCTCACCCGTTCTATTTGCCAGACTTGGCTCCAAATGACTTCTGCTTATTGCCAAACGAAAATTTGACTTGGTGGGAAGAAATTTCCATGGAATGAGAAAGTGTCTGCCGCTGTGACAGACTATTTTGCAGAGTTTGACAAAGCCTTCTTTTTCCGATGGGATGAAAAAATTGGGAACTCGCTGGACCAAGTTTATAGCCTTGCAAGGAGACTATGGCTATAAATAAAGTGAGTTGTCACCTTTAAAACATTTTTATTTTTTTTATTTTTACCAGACTTATCAAACCGCCTTCGTACCTACATTAATTTTTTCGAATTGATAATTAAAACTTGATGACTAACTCTAAGATAGTTATCTTCCACTAACATGAGAACTTGTGTTATGGCGAACTGCCTAGAAACTCTGTAATTCTTTCGATTGCTATGCATCAAAATTTACAACAGGCTAATGGACGTCTTGGAAAGTTAGAAGACCGGAAAATTTTACTTCAAATTACTAAAATCTTACAATGATTTCATGAATTACAAATTTTACATGTAAACGGCCTCTTACAAATCTCAAAGATCTGCATTAATCATCTGCCCTTATATGCTACATATTTCCCTTACGAAGTGGGCAATATCAAAATGAGACACACTGGAAGAACTTTTCAGTCAATGTGACGTGGTCAAGAAACATACACTCAGTCTATGTATCCTTTAAGAAACCACGATCAATACATCAGTAATCTACGAAGTATCAACAGACAAATTATTTGTCTACAACAGGGGTCTCCGAAATACGGCCCGCGGGCCGGATCCGGCCCACGGAGGGTTTACATCCGGCCCGAGCACCATCTTCAAGTAGGATCTTGGCTATATTTTGCTTTTCTAACTTCATCTTGTTTGTTTCGTTCGTTCGTTGTAGCGTGTCCCTTGTTGCTTAAGAATTTGTTTGTCTGTAAAATCTATACAATTTTTGTGCCGAGTAAGTGTCCATTGTGCAGTATATCAGTTAAAACGAAAAATAGAAAAGGTGATGTCTACTGTCGACTATTCAGTAAAAGATGGGGCGTGAAGTACTTCGTCATAGAGAAAAGCAACAAAGCCATGTTTATAATGTGCAATGAACTTATAGCTGTGCTCAAGGACTTTAATGTCGATCTTCATTATGAAGAAAGAAAAGCATGCATATTTTGATGCGTTAAAAGACAATGTACTTGAGCACGAATTTGAAAAGTTGAGACGTAGACTGTGTTAGGGAACAAATCATTTTTAGGAAACGTGTTCATGAAACTGAAGCCGCTACGAAAGTGAGCTTAAGAACTGCCCAATAAATCGCCAAACGAGGAAAGTCATTTACGGATGCTAATTATATGCTAATGCTAATTAGCATATAAAGCTAATTATGCTAATTATAGCAAAAAATTGTTCCTTGGTCAAACGGAACAATGTAAAGTTGTTTCTCTATCGGCAAATGCTTTGGCGCGTCGAGTTAAAGCCATTACTTCCCATTTAACAAATCAGTTGCTAGAAAGGGCATCCAACTTTGTTTGGTATTTCCTAGCCCTGCACTTATATACTGATATCATCCAAAAGTCAACAAAGTTTCAGCCGACCAGTTGCATAGAAATGGTTTACACGCATAAGCCTGGACCCAGGTTTCGGCAAGAGTAATTTTGCCTTCTTCAGAAGTATTACATTTAGCTCACATTAAAATAGTTGTTAAATAAAATGTGGCTGACTATGTCATAGGTTCTCACGCAGTGCTCACTCGACCTCTGTTGTGGCCGTACTCCGCAATTTTAGGTTGTAGACATGTTTTAAATTCTACTTTTCATTCTATGACGGAGTCAGCCACAATTTATTCAACAACTATTTTTATTTTAATACTTCTGAAGAAGGCAAAATTACTTTTGCCGAAACCTAGGTCAAGGTTTATCCATGTAAACCATTTTTATGCAACTGGTCGCTGAAACTTTGTTGACTTTTGGATCGTGTTCCACCGTTGCTCCGAGGGGACTGAGGCGCTTCAGTCACGGTCTGCACGGCCACTACTGTCGGGGGTTCGAATCCCCTCTCGGGCATGGATATTTGTGCCGTCCTAGTTCATAAGTAGTTTGTAAGTTTAGGGACTGATGACCCCTTAGTTAAGTCCCATAAGATTTACAAACATTTGAACATTTCCACCGTTGCTGAACTGCAGCCATGTTTAAAAACTGACATCAATAATAATACCCAAGTTCTGTTCTTCTTTAGAGGTGTTAGCAACCGAAGAACTGGCATAAATGATTCCCCTATATGCACAACAAAGTTGAGGATACTATTATTTGTGATCTTTACATGCACATCATAGTTTTCCGGCGTAAGCTAATAATTTTTAAAGATAATCGCAAACAGAAAATTGTTTAGCATTTCGCCAATTGCCAATCACTGAACGCGGTTAAATCCTTGGGATTTCCTGGCCATCTGAAGAAATTGTTGTCTTTCAGGTTTTACGATTTAAATGTATACTCGAAGGAAACACGAATTTTACACAACCCCTTCTCTTGTTAAGTGGAAGATGTCCCTGCAGTTTTGCAAATGGAAATAATCGATCTACAAGCAGATGAGTCAATGAACGACAAATTTAAGAAAGGCAGTATTGTATAGTTTTATTTCTTTCCAAATAAAGCTACTCACTCAGACATTTTTCACGAAATTGGTCATTTGTATTTGGCACTACACACAGATGAGAACAAACATATTCGGTGCTCAAATTTTCCATATCTAAATACAGGAGTAACCTCTCTGGCGAACATTTAACAGACATTTTGATGATAAAACAAAGTTAGATGTAACGAAGTTGGATTTTGGATTCAGAAAACTAATTTCACACTTCACACGAAGTGTTCTAAAAAGTAAAAAAGTGTACCTGTTGTATACACTGAATTTCGTGTTGGTTAAATTTTACTTGCGGGCGAAGTTGCCGCGAACGTTAATGTTGGCAACGAATGATAATTGACTTACTGATCGGAACAGGATACACAAACGAATCTGTTAACTGTACACGCCGCGGTGGAGTAGCCGAGCGGTCTAAAGCGTCTCGCTGCGGAGCGCGCGGTTGCTCGCCGTGGAGGTTCGAGTCCTCCCTGGGGCATGGGTGTGTGTGTTGTCCTTCGGTTAGTTTTCCTAGGTTTAAGTAGTTTATAAGCTACAGACTGATGACCACGCAGTTTGGTCCGATAGATTTACAGACATTTGAACTGTACAGCACAATAAACATGAATTATTCATTTCAACTCAAATATCATTCTCCTCATTCTGTGTGACTGAATTTTCAATGCATATTCAATTGCCGTTGCCAACATCAGCATACTACGCCATCGCTGCGGGGGATAAAATTGTATCCTAGTGTTTTTTTTTTTTTTTTTTTTTTTTTTTTTTAAACCAAAAAATTTCATTATTTTCTTCTTTTGAGAGATGCGTGAATAACAAAAACTTATTCTGTAGGTCGCTTTTGTAGCTAGTGTGTTGAGTTAAATAACTCACAGTAAATAATTTTGTGGGGTTGGTGACAGCCGATTGTAGTTGATGTAATGTTGCTAGAGACGTGATAAATGATGGGAAGGCAGATAATCAGGAGTGGCTTTCAGACTGTGAAGTATGTCCTTACTCTGAAAACAAATCGTGATTGAGTATGTACATATTTTTCTACGAGTAACATGGCAAAATAGTGACATACGCTTTGAAAATAACATTGTTTTGGAAGATGTACTTGTAAATGGGATTGATGATTGTTTCACGGGTAGAAATTAAGTCTTACTGTTAGGTACCTGCTTAACAACATACCAAAAAGACAATACGTTCGTTGCAAAACTCTAAAAAAACTACGTGTGCGTGATTTTAATTTTGCAGCTTTGAGTTGAAAAAGGTCTTTCAATTACCAATAAAAGTTAATGTGCTCAATTTCCATTTATTAGAAATTTGTGTAATATTTCCATTACGATCTGCATTACCAACAGAGTTCTACACACTTTACAACTAAAGATAATTTCGTGATGAATTCATGCCATGGGAAAGAAAGAGATACATTCTTATGGTCTGTCTGAAAGCCACTCCTTATTGGCTGCCTTGACTTCCCTTCATTCGCCGGGCCAGTGCCAATATCCGTAACCACTGGCGTGTCACATCGACGTAACCAATGAAAGGCATGGTATATTTTTATGTCTGTTATACTTTCGCAGCGTTATAACAGACCATTCGATTAAATGAATAGAACTAAGAGAAGTGAGGAATTATTTTCTTTTTCTTCTTTTACAAATGTATTATTACATTTTACAGTACGAACTGATCCATTTACTTTCACGCGTACATATCTCGAGCACCCATGTTTTAATTACAAAATACTAAGAATTTGAAGTAGCGATCGTTTGCAATGGACATTATAGCGTAGTGAAAATTTAATATGTCGTCATAAATTTCGTCGGAACACAACTGTTTCACTTCACGCTCGTAAACAAACAACTGACTAATGCAACTGTCCCTGTGAGCTGCCAACATCGTCTCGAAAGTGCAGTACGCCGCTGTCGGTAATCTGAACTTTTATTTCCAACAATATATACATGTTAAACAGAAGCAGCCGTTACCTAAACTCCATTTTAACCTAGTTCACATGTTATTAATCTTTGTTTGTGGGTGTAAAGAGTGCTACGATGGTGACAATACTGTATACTGGTTAAATTATGGTTTCCGCCTTATCAGTGACGTCACAGGTCAAAGAAGGCATTAGTATCGCATTCTTCAGTAATACCATGTATGCTATCCGGCCCGCACTGCGATTCGGAACTTGAAATGTGGTCCAATAAATTGTAGACCCCTGGTCTACAACGTTTCCAAGCCATTTGATGATGTATTGAGCTTCACGCGACTCAACGGGAACGCCTGACAATAAACGAGTAGGCCACACGCAAAACATATACCGCCGCAACATCGATCCCTCGGGAAGGCAGCACATTACGAACAGAGCAGCAGTCAGCACAATTGCCGGAAACGCAGCCCAAAATAACGCACCTATCACAAACTGCTCCAAGGCTTTCGACTGTCTAAACAGTTTCCGTACGTGTTTCCTTGTAGCAGCTCTACCTGCTGAATAGATTGTTCTCTTGCCAATTGCAGCGTGCTGTGATGGATATTGTCAGATCCATTCTCAACAACCTATTCGCGCTCGTCAGTAATAATACCCCGAAATGCGAACTCAGTGATTTTAGAGTTCAGAAAATTTGTTTACTATGTTGTATCCTGACACCTTCCAAGTAAATGCACTTGCACTATGCATCAAACTAGATCAGACAAAACATAAAAGTTATTTACTGCACAGTTCATCAAGCTGTCCTTGCTAGTGAAACTCAATGAACATCTATAAGGTTATATGTAACTCCGGGTTAACATCAATGTAGCACGATACAGTACTGACAGAATTTGACTGAATTATCGAGTTGAATTAGTGGAAATCTCAGATATTTCTCTTCTGTTGCTATGATCCGCTAAGGAGTTTTTCTAATTTGCTGTTAGATCATGAAGCATGTAGTAGCGGGGTGTAATAAATATAACTATCTCTTAATGTAAAGTGAAGTTACACACTTCAGGAACATAAACAATTAGTACCCCGTTACTAGATGATCAGTTAGTCACATCGGGTATTGTTCATGTCACATTAATTTGGGGCAGTATACGTGTGTTGGGTATAGAAGTGTAACGATTCCATAGTCTCTTCTGCACCTAGAAAAAACACACCACTCTCTTCATTAGTAGTATACCAGAAAACTGCAGTCGGTTTACAAAAAAAAAAAAAAAAAAAAAAAAAAAAAAAAAAAAAAAAAAAAAAAAAAAAAAAAAAAAAATGTTGAAACTGTATCATGTTTCAGGAACAGGGTCCTCGACTTTATACCAACATGACCAAAGCGAACGCTCAGAGCCCAACTTAATGCCTTGAGCAAAACTATTGTTTCTTTTATTGCCCATGTACGTTACACTGAAGTTATAGCATCCTCGGTGGGCTTTAATTCCCCCTCCCCTTTTCTTTGTTATCACACGTTATGTTTTGCTGAACTGCAGTGGTCCTCCTTTATTAATCTTCCGTATTGTCAGTTCGTCCACTATTTTTATAGTGAAGTAGAAGCACTTCTTAAACCTGCACTGTCACTGTTCATGGACTGAAAAATACATGTACCACTGACGCCGTGTCTCCTGCTTGCTAGGCAGTTGCGCTAACCCCTACACCACTGGGGACACAGCCATCGTCACAACTGCACGGGCTACTCTAGCCCCTCCCCCCCCCCATCCCCCGTCAGATACAAATTCTTAACATTTCCCTGTCCACTATTACTCAAACTCGTGGTTTTGTAACCTGATTCTCATAAAAGTAAGGGCCTAGGAGTGCCCCTGTGCTGAAGAAAGGATCATTACCCATAACTGCTAATTATATAAATTATATATTTGATCTGCAGTTTGTATCAATTCATAATCGGCACAATTGTCTAGCAAGCAAAAGACCTATGTTCATATCCTGGTTGGGTACACATTTTCAACATTAGCCATTCGCATTTAACGTAGAAAATTGCAAGAACGTGAGAAAAAGGATTGTTACTGGAAACACAACAGGAGTTTCCATCTCAAAGAAAACAGGAAGACTCTACATTTGCATCTGCATACATAGTTCGCAAACCACTCAGTGGTCCGTGGCGGAAGGTACTCAGTACTACTACTAATTACATGCTTTTGTGTTCCACTCCCACACAGGAAGGAAAACCGAATGCTTGCATGCGTCTGTACAAGCCCTAACTCTCTTACCTTAGTTTTGTAGTCTTTACGCGAAATGTAGGTTGGCGGCAGTAGAATCGTTCTACAGTCCGCTTCAGATTTCGATCCTCTAAATTATTTCAACAGTGTTTTTCGAAAAGAATGGGGCCTCTCCTCCAGAGACTCAGATTTGAGTTTCCGAAGCATTTCAGTTACACTCACTCATTGATGGAACGTACCAGTAACAACCCTAGCCTCCCGCCTCTGAATTTCTGAATTACTTCTGTTTTCCTTTAATCCAAGACGAGGTCGCACAAGCGTTTTATATTTATTCTCATTTGCAGAAGAATCACATCCTTCCAAAATTATCCCAATAAAGCGAATTCGACCAGCCCCTCTAGCACGACTGTCCTTATTGTGTGCATTCCTTTTCACATCGCTGTGCAGCATTACGCCTAGATATTTCAGTGGCGCTACTCTGTCAAGCAGCACACTACTAATGCTGTATTCGAACATTACAGAATTATTTCTCGTACTCATCTGCAACACTTTACATTTTTCTACATTTAGAGCTGCCTGCCATTCCTCCCACGACCTACTAATTGGGTCCACGTCATCCTACATCCTACTACAGTCATACTCGAATGGACACTTCGTATATCTCGTAACAACCTGTTTTGAAATTCCGATAACAAGATTTTCGAGCGGAAGTTACGAATATTTATTACATCACTGCACATCATTTCTTCACTATCAAAATAAGACAGCCACACTGAATTGTCTGGCGTTCATACGGTCATAAAAAATAGTACCTTTCATATTAAATACGAATACTTTATTTCCCGGTTACCGTGACAGAGATTAAAACGACGAGCTTGCTCTAACGAACCACAATAATTAATTTTAATCCCACTACACGTTTCAGAGGTTTAACCCTCTTTTACCAAATTTGCGTGATTCAGTAAGAGATGTGTAAATACCGTTAGTGACAACTGAGGTTGCCGCTGTTGTTGTTGTGGTCTTCAGTCCGCAGAAAGGTTTGATGCAGCTCTCCACGCTACAATGTTCTGTGCAAGCCTTTTCATCTGAGAATATGTATGGTAACCTACATCCTTTTGAATCTGCTTACTGTATTCGTCCCTCGGTCTCAAATGTTCAAACATTTGTTAAGGTTAAGCGACTTAACAGCGGGGTCATCAGTTCCTAAACTTACAAACCACTTATAAACTACCTTTTACTAAAGACAACACAAACATCCATGCGCGAGGGAGGATTCGAACCCCCGAAGGGGAACGGCATTGCACATCCCGCGGTCTCCCTCTACGGTTTTTAGCCCACACACTTCTTTCTAATGCTAAGCTAACGAGAATATGTCCCACAAAACTATCCCTTCTCTTAACCAGGATATGCAAAAAAAACCTTTTCTCCTCAATTCTGTTGAGCACCTCCTCATTAGTTACGTGATCTACCCATCTAATCTTCATCATTCGTCTGTACCATCAAGTTTTGAAAGCTTATATCGTCTTTTTGTCTGAACTCCTTATTGTCCACGTTTCACTACCATACAATGCTTTCAGAAAGGATTTTCTAACATTTAAACTAATATTGTAAGTCAACAAAATTCGTTTCTTCAGAAACGCTTTTCTTCCCATAGCCATTTTGCATTTCCTATCTTCTTTACTTCGGGCATCAGAAGATATCTTGCTAACTAAATATCAAAACTCATGTACTTCTTTTGTTGTCTCATTACTAATCTGAGCATCGCCCGATTTTCTGACACTACACTCCATTATCTTTGTTTTACTGTTGTTAATCAATTGCCGTATGCAAGTGGAAGTTTTGGACATTTGTACTGAATTCTGCATGAAATATGAGACTATATCCAGGAAATATAACAAAAGAAAATATCACAATCATAGATTTAATTTGGTTTTTTTTATATGTGATGCTATTCAGTCTGGAGTAAAAAAGGTGTTACGCAGGACTCTGCAAAACTCTTAACTGCTATCACAATAATGAAGAGTTGTAACCGGCTTGTATTTTCCGCGAATGGAATCAATCTGAGAATGTCAGTAACGAACTGTGGATGTGGTGTGTTGCTGAGAACTGCAGATAATAACCGTCAGATAGCTGAATACGCTTATTCGTGGGGAAGAGAAGGGCGGAAGGGGAAGGGGTAGTGGTGGAGAGAAGGGGAGAGTGTAAAGGGGTGGGGATGCGGTGGGGTTGGAAGAGGAGGGAGGGGGGGCTAGCAGACGAAACCTTTGATCCCTCGGTTGTCGGGATCAGTAGGATAAGCGCTGGGGAGGCGGGCAGCCTTTGATGCCTGCACCAAAGGACAGGGGGGAAAGGGAGGGGGGTGGAAAGCCTCCAGCTAATGGAAGGTTTTCACTAAGCCGGCCGAAGGTGCGAAAGCACTTAAGCGAACCTAGCAGGGTATGTAGAATGAAACATTCCTACGTGAAGTTGGTGGAGGACGGAATATTGCCAAACTGTCGCAGCTCCCCGTATAGCTGGCATTCACTCTAAGTAATTTGAGCTTTCCTTTAGCAGTAATAGAATAATTTATAATTGCCTAACATAAGGATAGGATAGCGGACACACGTTTTACGTTTACAGCTTCTTTATAGATGAGAAAGTCACAGGGCTAATATCGCATTGTTTAAAGTTGCTGTTTAATATAGATTTAATGTGGATTTCCAGTTACGGCGATCTTTGTTGCCATTTTAAGATCCAAATATACATAAGTAAATTATTACTCTTTGGTGTTTGTATGAGACGAAATCTTGTCGTGTCACAGAAACACCAAATACGTAAGGTTATAAGTTTTGATTTGATGATTGCAACAAAGAGCGGCGTAACTGTTAAACCACATTAAATCTATAAAGAAGATCAAAAATGTGATTGTAGCTCTTTGAAATTCTCATGTATCAGTAAGTTATAAATTTAATAGAATAACTGCATTACGTATTATGATTAATTCACTGTGTGTGTAGACCATTAGAACCTTATCACTAACGTCTGACGCCGTTTAACTCTGAGCCCCACAAACCATGCTTAGAATAACGGTCCGTCATAGCAAAATTTTTCTATGTGATTGCCATGCAAAACTTTGTATTCACGCACAAGTGACATTTTTATAGAGAGCGAAACGTAACGAGGTATCAGTACAAGAACCGGAAATAATACATAATTCAGAAACGCCAGTGTATCATCAGTAATGCCAAATGTAATAATATAATTGTAATAGCGACAAACACTGATATGAAACACTTCTGTCATCACACTAGTCTTCAGAGTGCAGATTTCGATGAATCAAACAGGATGGTAATGATATATGATCCTTATTTCATCATCAACTTTCACTTTGTGATTTACAATCAATTTTCTACAGCAAAGTATAAACCGACGTTAGAATATGCTTGGCCAAAGACGGTTTTTTGGCTGTGACATGCCGACATCATCACTCGAATGTATAATTTATGTGCCGCGACGGAGTAGCAGAGCGCATTGAGGCGCTATGCTCCGATACGCGAGGCCATTCCCCGTCGGGGGTTCGAATCTTCCCTCGTGCATGAATGTCTGTGCTGTATTTAGTATAACGTAGTTCATAAATAGTTTGGCAAACATGGAGGACTTGCTGCGTCAATTGTGCAACGATGCTGGCTGCAGTTGTGACGTGAACATTCTCGAACGCGTAGACGGGTCTGTGCCCGTTCACGCGGCACAGACGTCCGCCATGATCGTCGCTATTGTAAGAGCAGCAGTGGAAGTCAGTACAAATGCCACGGCACAAATTAGAGGGCTTGTGGACCCAGAAAGGTCAACACGCACTCTTGCCAACCGGTACTAGCAATGGGACTACGGGCACGGACGCAGCCTTGACGTGCACGACTCAATCGGTGCCGTCAAATCATCACTTGGAATGGCGAGCCTTAGTCTTCAGCAATGAAAGCAGATTTTGGATTCACTTTTGACGTACAACTGGCGAGCGCTGTCTCGAGAAACCATTCGACTAAGACAGATTGGTCTCATCCAAGGCCTTAAGGTCTTCCTGCAATTACCTGCAACTCTCGTTCACTTTTGGGTTTTGTGGAGGAGCTCTGACCAGCGCTTAGCACGTGCAGAATGTTATAAGACCCGTTATTTCCCCTGTCTTGCAAGAGGAAGGTGACATGTTGCTCCAACAGGCTAATTCTCGTCCACATATTGCGCGTGTGACAGAACAATTTCTGCAAGACGTTCATCAACTTTCCTGACGAGCTCGATCTACGGGCTTCCCTTCAAACGAACACGTGTAGGATAGGACGGGAGGAAAATTGCGAGTCGTAAATCGACAACTCTTAACAAAAATATGTGAAGACGTCGAGCAGTCGTAGAATTACATTCCTTGAAAATCGTCGACGCAGCAGATGGAAATTTTATTGACACATTCTTGAGTATGTATACAGTACACGATCACACAGAGCCATACATACATGAGTTCAGTCACCAGAGCGTGCGCATTGTTAACGCTATATAGTACCGTGAATACCCTCCATTTGCAGCGATGCAACCTGCAATTCTCCGATGGAGACGATCGTAGAGGTGCCGAATGTAGTCTTGGGAATGGCCTGCCATGCAATTTGCATGCAATGGACAAATTTCGTGCTGGTCGTGAGATAGTGCAAGGTGATATTTTATCCGGTCCGAAACATGCTCAATGGAGAACAAATCTGGGAATCGAGCTGGCCAGGTGGCTCAATTTTCTCTTGACAATCACCAGAGGAGAATGGCGCAGGCTGTATACGGCTTTTTACACTCTGGTGTTGGGTGTCGGTCTCGTGTGCCTCTGTCGTATACGCTCCAGATTTTCGCACTCCTCTACACGAAGCCATATACGCGTACAACCATCATAGCGCTGGGACAGAAGCGACTCTCATCACTGAAAACGACACGTCTCCATTCGTCGTTTCGTAAGCGGCTATCGCGACACCAGTGGAGGCAGGCTGAACGATGTTGGGCGTGAGCGGAAGATAGCGTAACGGGATGCTTAATCATAATTCATGATGTGGGTAGGCACATACTACAATGGTCGTACTTCTCCTGTGCTCATAAAGAGAACACTGAACAGTGCACGAAACCATCATTCAAAGCCGGAATTTACGAAATACCTTGCCAGTGTGGAAAAGGTTACATTGGCCAGACGACAATCTCAGTACAGGAAAGGTTCGATGAACATGAACGCCACACTCGCCTGTTGCAGCCCAGTAAGTTGACCGTAGTCGAGCATTGTATTACTACAGAACATTCTATGGATTACTCCGCCACTGAAATCTTGGCCACAACGAGATCCTTCTGGGATTCATTAATCATGAAACTGTGGAAATACGTTTAGCCCAAGATCTTATTAATCACGACGGCGGCTTTCCTCTCAAGGCTTGGGACCTGGTGATTTCTTTGATATCATCTGAGAGGAACCATTTTATCCAGGACGACGCTTCTAGCGATATTTAAAATTTTATACATCTAACAAGCAATGTACTGAGTGCGCATTCAAACAGCGGGTGGACATGTACTGTATTTCCACTTTATGCAGTACTTACGCGTTCCGATAGATGGCGGACATGCAGTTTCAACGTCGCGCAGACGCCCGCGCACCGCTTGTGGACTGTTTTTCGCAGAGGCGGTAAATTTGAAAGACGGCGCGCTTGTGACGGCCACTGCTGCGCATGCGCCTCCGCGCCAATTTTTGCAATCTCCATTGGAACTCATTCACCTGAAGATGGCTGTAGTCGAAATATCGTGGCAAGAAGTCGACGGAATCCAGCTACAATCCCGAACCTTTATGGAACATTCTGTACGCCGGGAAAACTTCAAGAATCACATCATTTAACCCGTCACCCTACTGTTCATGCACCAACAAGGCGATTTTTTTTTTTCCGGCAAGACAAATCACATCCACGTGTATTCCGTACCACCTAACATTCTCTTCAAGATGTACGCCAAGCACCCTGGAGAGCCCGATCCGCATATATGACCGCCACTGACCACGTTTGTGACCGAATGAAATGTCTTGTGCGGTCTGCACGACCAGCACAAAATTTGTCCCACCTGAAACACCAGGTGTAAACTGAATGGCAGGCCATTGCTGCAAAAGGAGGGTATTAGCGTAGATGCGCACGCTCTGGTGACTGTACTCACGTGCGTATGGCTGTGTATGTGTTATCGCGTGACGTACACATCTTCAAGAACATGTCATCAAAATTTCCCTCTGTTGGGTAAACGAATCATGGTGGTGTTTATTCATTTTTCATAAGTGTATGTACTCTAAAACATATGAATGACCGAATGGATATCAGAATCAGCGCTTGCTCTGCCACTCCTGGAGGCTGGTTCTTTTACTTAAGAACGATCTTAATTCCCGCTGCTGCGCGCGCTTAGACTTGATGGTCTGCATTTGGTTGTTTCTACTTTTAAATATAAATTTTCATATATTTAGCTTTACAAATGCTTTTCTAATCAAGTATTTTGATACAACTTGCCAATCCCTATTGCACCATCGATGGCAGAATTCAAAACATCCCGAAATACATTTTTTTTTAATTCTAATCTTCGTCTCAAATCCAAATTTTCGCATTTATAGCTGCAAAATAGTCTTAGTAGCACTCTTAAAAGATTTTCCCCTTATTTCACACGCTTTATAGTTGAATTTCCAAAAATGCCTAAAAATAGTTTTTTAAAATTCCCATCAAAAATTTAATTTTTTTTTATTTCTTACTTCAAAATTACCTGAATAGAAACGTATTTTCAAAAAACCGTTCATACCCTTTTTCACTCCCTTAGAGATTGGAATATCGAAAAATCGATTATGCCTGCAGTGTAAGATAAATAACGACTACCAATTGCAAGTTTATATCGTGCGCCTCGGTTTCACAGTGGTAGAGTGTCAGACTACAAATCCAAAGGTCGCGGGTTCGATCCCCGCCAGGTCCTAGGATTTTTATCTGTCACTTTCCACTTCTTTCACCTCTGGCAGTATTGCTCATGTGAAAAATACCGAGTAGCACCGTGGTTCGGAACCCACGTTAAACTGTAGGTCCCCCTATAACTGGCTGGGTAAGTCAGTTCGAAGGTCGAGGAAGGCAATGGCATACCACCTCCAAACAGGACCATGCCTAGTAAAGTAGTGTGTCACCATGGATCGACAAGGGGTACTTCAGTACCAATTCATATGTAAATGCATGGCAGGCCATTCCCAAGACTACATTCAGCACCTCTACAATCGTCTCCATCGTAGAACTGCAGCTTGCATCGCCGAAAAAAGGAAGGTATACGCGGTACTTTATAGCGTCGACATTGCGCACGCTCTGATGACTGAACTTACGTATGTATGGCTCTGTCTGTATGATCGTGTACTGTATACATACTCAAGAATGTGTCAATAAAAATTCCCTCTGCTGGGTCGACGATTTTATAGTGTCCATTTCTCTTTGTCCAGGAGTATAATTCTACGACTGCTTCACGACCACATAGTTTTCAAAAGAGTTGTCGATTTACGACTCACAATTGTCGCCCCGTCGTATGCTATACGTGTGCGTAGATCGGGCTGGTCAGGAAAGTTAGTGCACGTCTTGCAGAAATTGTTCTGTCACACGCGCAATATGTGGACGAGAATTGGCCTGTTGGAGCAACACGTCACCTTCTTGTTGCAAGACTGAGGAAATAACGGGTCTTACAACATTCCGCACGTGCCAAGCGCTGGTCAGAGTTCCCTCCAAAAACCCCAAAGGTGAACGAGAGTTGCAGATAACACTGCAGCCAGACGTTAAAGCCTTGGTTGGGACCAGTCTGTCTTAGACGAATGGTTTCTCGAGACAGCGCTCGCCAGTTGTACGTCAAAAGTGAAGCCAAAATATGCTTTCATTGCTGAAGACTGAGGCTCGCCATTCCAAAATTTTCAAATGTTTGTTAAGCTTATGGGACTTAACCACAGGGTCATCAGTCCCTAAACTTACAAACTACTTATTAACTACTTACGAATTAGGACGGCACAAATATCTATGCCCGAAGGGGGATTCGAACCCCCGACCGTAGTGGCCGTGTAGACCGTCACTGAAGCTCCTCAGTCCCCTCGGCCACCGCGGCCTGCTTCGCCATTCCAAGTGATAATTTGATGGCACCAGTTGAGTCGTGCACTTGGCCGTGACCGTAGTCCCATTGCTAGTACCGGTTGGCAAGAGTGCGTGTTGACACTTCTGGGTTCACAAGCCCTCTTATTCTGCCGTGGCAGTTTTACTATCTGCCAAATGCTGCCCTTACAATAGCGACGATCATGGTGGACGTCTGTGCTGCGTGATCGGGCAGAGACCCGTGTACGCGTTGGAGAATGTTCACCTCACCACTGCAACCAGCATCGTTGCACTTTTTAAATAATAAATGTTTACCGGAAGTGTACTTCGAACAGGATGAACGGAGCCGAGCATGAACGCTTGTTGGGAGCGGGCCCCTGCGCAGCACAGCGCAGTGCAGCGCGCACATGCAGCCGCGAGGATGGGTGCTGAAGCTGGCTCGTGTCGTGGTGCGGTGCTGCGGCCGGCTCGCCGCTGTCCGCTGGCCGCACGCCAGGCGCTGGTAATTGATTTCTGGCGTGGGTGGCGTGGCGTGGGCGTCGCCACGCTGCTCTGGCGCCGTTACTGCCAGCAGCGCACCACGCCATCGCATGCCTGCCGACGGAGAACACCATACTGCCGCGACACCGGCATTCTTACCGTCGTCCGCTGCAAGAGGCACTCTTATAAACCCACGTCTGATCAAATGTTCAAATGTTTGTAAATCTATCGGACAAAACTGCGTGGTCATTAGTCTGTAGCTTACAAACTACTTAAAAGTAGGTAAACTAACCTAAGGACAACACACACACACACACGCCCCAGGGAGGACTCGAACCTCCACGGCGAGCAACCACGCGTTCCGCAGCGAGACGCTTTACCCTGCTCGGCTACTCCACCGCGGCCCCACGTCTGATCAAACCGGAGCTTTTACCGGCATAGTGAAGATTCGCGGATTCGAAAAACCTACGGGTATGTAGCATGGGTTTCGAATAATGCGTTCGTGTGAAATCCCGCTCGCGCTATTCCTCCACGAGACTCAGAGGGCCATAGGCACGGTTTCCCAGGTAGATGCCATCTTACTTTACTTCCACAAGACGTATCCTACAGTTCCATACACTCCTTTAATGAACAAAGTAACGAAGTAAGTATGAACTATCACACCAATTGTGTGTTTGGATCGAACAGTTCCTAGATAACAGAACGCAGCATGTCTCAGTGGAGAGAAGTCTTCCGAAATAAGGGTCATATCCCTTATTCCGGAAGACTTCTTTCCGTTGAGACTGACATGCTGCGTTCTGTTATCTAAGAACTGTTCGATCCAATCACACAATTGGTCTGATAATCCAGCCTGCACATAGTCTCCCCATGCCGGCCGCGGTGGCCGAGGGGACTGAGGCGCTACAGTCACGGTCTGCACGGCCACTACGGTCGGGGGTTCGAATCACCCCTCGGGCATGGATATTTGTGCCGTCCTTAGTTAGTTCATAAGTAGTTTGTAAGCTTAGGGACTGATGACACCGTAGTTAAGCCCCATAAGCTATACAAACATTTGAACATTTGAAGTCTCCCCATCACAACTCAGTATGGAAAAATGGCACAAGTTCCTCACTTCATATATCCAGGAGAGATGATCCAACCATCGGGACTGAACGCAGTAGCCAATCGGTCTCAAGATTACAAAGAGCATATAAGCTAACTTGGAACCATTTCAATAAAAAATCTATTTCTGTCAATGCAAAACTAAGGCATTACAACACAGTAGTCGTACCAGAGGCACTGTATGCTGCAGAAACTACAGTGATTCATGGTCATACGAAGATCAGAGAGATTGAAAAACAGGAAAGAAAAATTTTGAGGAAAATATATGGTTCAGTGTTTCGCGAAGGAATTTGGATAAAGCGGCCAACTAGAGAGATTTACAAAGACACGGAAACAGTAACGGACACCATCAGAAAGAGAAGGATGAAATTTTATGGACGTATCAGCGGGATGAATTAAACCAGGCTCACAGGGCAAATATTTCAGATAGCAAACAAGAGCAAAAACAAGACGAAGTGGATCACTGAATCAGAAGACGATATTAAAGAGGTGGGAATCACATAAGACCACATAAACAATAGAGAACAGTTCAGGAACATTATAAAGAAACGTAAACAAGAACACACGGAGAACAGAACAGGAAAAAAGTGGTCAGAAGAACGCCAGAGAGAACACAGCATGAAGAGAATTTGGGAAGAACGAAGGAAGAAGAAGTCATAATTACTCAAGTTCAATCACTCTCTTTAAAGGGAATACTCGAAAATAATATATATAATTATTGCTTTTCTGATCAGATGAAGAGCCACCTCTCGGACATTTCGAACTTTGTTTTTAATTTTTTGTTCTAAGAAAACCCCATGTCATTCCAAGCAAGTGACTCAATTTTCATCTCTCTATCTACATTATTCCGTGATTTATCAAGTTATCAAATTTATACTTTTTGATCACCCGGTATATATATATATATATATATATATATATATATATATATATATATATATATATATCCTTGTGGATGACATCAGAAGTTCACAGAGGCATCTTGCGAATGATGCTATAGTAATGTTAACAGGTTGTAACAATGGAAAATTGTATCGAAATGCAGGAGGATCTGCAACGAGTTGACGCATGGTGCAGAGAATGACAATTGAATATCAATGTAGACAAGTGTAATGTGCTACAAATAAATAGAAAGAAAGATCCTTTATCATTTAGCTACCCTCTAGCACGTCAGGAACTGGAAGCAGTTAATTCCATAAATTGTCTGGGAGTAGGCATTAGAAGTGGTTTAAAATGAAACAGCCGTATAAAATTAATCGTCGGTAAAGCAAATGAAAGACTCAGATTCATTGGAAGAATCCTAAGGAAATTGAGTCTGAAAAACAAAGGAAGTTGGTTACAGTACACTTGTTCGCCCACTGCTTGAATACTGCTCAGCGGTGTGGAATCCGTACCAGGTGGGGTTGATAAAGGAGGTAGAGAAAATCCAACGAAGCGCAGCGCGCTTCGTTACAGGATGATTTAGTAACCGTGAAAGCTTTACGGAGATGATCGATAAACTCCAGTGGAAGACTCTGCAAGAGAGACGCTCTGTAGCTCGGTACGGCCTTTTGTCGAAGTTTCGGGAACATCCATTTTTTTAAACCCACTTGTCTTCTTTGTTGTTTGGTACGCTGGTTGGCAGGCGCTGTAGATCAACTTGGGCGATACACAGCGGGTAGTAAAATGACTAAGATGCAGATAAAACATTAATACTGCTCATTATTTCGAAAATAATCGCCATAATTGTAAATAGATGTATCCCACTGTGAGGCAAGACAGTGCAAGTGCACGTCTTCGTCCGAAACAAATTGACAGTCATGGATGTCTGTTTTGAATTACATTATTAAAAGAAAAAAACTTTTACGATATTCATTTATTGAAAACTCCTCCCGAAATTAAATCCTGTCTAAGCCTATATCACACCCCCATGCCCCAAGAAGGACTCGAACCTCCGACGGCGAACAACCGCGCGCACCGCAGCAGGGCGCCTTAAGACTGCTCGACCACTCTACTGCGGCGTCCAAGATTTCCTACGTCATATGTGCATTGTGGTCGTGCCTCAATATTAATACATACGCAGTGGTGGGAATTTGCAACGAGATGGTTTTCATATTATTTTGTCAAAAAATGTTCAAATGTTAGTAATTCTATCGGACCAAACGGCGTGGTCATCAGTCCGTAGCTTACAAACTACTTAAACCTAGGTAAACTAACCTAAGGACAAACACACACACCCATGCCCCAGGGAGGACTCGAACCTCCACGGCGAGCAACCGCGAGCTCCGCAGCGAGACGCTTTAGACCGCTCGACTACTCCACCGCGGCTATTAATTTGGCCACTCCTGGATATTTCCCTTTTGGATGTTAAACGCGGGGTATGATACGAATGTGCATGACACTGTGCCCGATTCACTTTTCTGGCTGACTCACCTAGTAATAGATGCGATACAGCGTTGTACAGAATGGTTCAATAATGGAACCGACAACTTGTTGATTTGTGTTTACATCCATTTCAGACGTAACATAATGGAACCCCTTATCATGAATTTCAAATATTAATCACAGCTAAGATGACGCTGTTGTTAAAAATATATATGTCACAAGTGGTGATACGGCTATATGTTCATTCACGTGTTTCGAACTATCATCATCTCAGATTCCAGGCTTGAGTTAAAAATTCACGGATAAACGTGGAGCGTCATGGCCATGTTGAACTATGCAAGTGTAGTTGCATTCTCCGTACTAGTATAATTGAGCTGGGTTCGTGAAGTCTTACGTTTATGTATGAATTTTTATCTCAATCCTGGTTTCTGAAGATGGTGATGTTTCGAAACGCGTCAAAAAACGTTTAGCCGAATCACCATCTGTAGTCTATATACTTTAACAACAGCGTCCTCTTAGCTCTGACAAGGTGGCGGAAAGCAAGGTTGTATCGGGAGAGCTCTCTCTCTACCAACGACAATAACAGCATTCAATGTCTGCAAGTGTTTCAACGTTTGTCAGAAACAGCGTCGCTTAAGGAAGCGAATATTCATGAAGTACTTACCTGAAATGATCGGACATCCACGTCATTACCAGGCAGTTGGCCCGCAAATACAGGATAAGGTAGACTAACAGGCCGGAACCATCAGCGTTTCTTGCGGCTGACTTTGCCTTTCCTGCTGGAAGAAGTGCCACTGACGATTGGAAGCGATATGTGGCTGCTAACATGATTCTGCAACTTCGCTGTTGACGCCCGGATGCATCTCAATCTTGTCTTTCCTTGAAACTTCCTGGCAGATTAAAATTGCATGCCGGAACCGGGACTCGAACCTGGGACCTTTGCCTATCGCGGGCAAGCGCACTACTGACTGTGCTATCCCGACACGACTCACGATGCCGCCTCACAACTTTACTTCCGCCAGTACCTCACCTCCTACTTTCCAAATTTCACAGAAGCTCTCCTGCGAACCATGCAAGACTAGCACTCCTGGAAGAAAGGATATGGTGGAGACATGGCTTGGCCACAGCCAAAGGGATGTTTCCAGAATGAAACTTTCACTCTGCAGCGGAGTGTGCGCTGATATGAAACTTCCTGGCAGATTAAAATTGCGTGCCGGAACCGGGACTCGAACCTGGGACCTTTGCCTTTCGCGGGCAAGCGCACTACCGACTGTGCTATCCCGACACGACTCACGATGCCGCCTCACAACTTTACTTCCGCCAGTACCTCGCCTCCTACTTTCCAAACTTCACAGAAGATCTCCTGCGAACCATGCAAGACTAGCACTCCTGGAAGAAAGGATATGTTGGAGACATGGCTTAGCCACAACCTAAGGGATGTTTCCAGAATGAAACTTTCACTCTGCAGCGGAGTGTGCGCTGATATGAAACTTCCTGGCAGATTAAAATTGCGTGCCGGAACCGGGACTCGAACCTGGGACCTTTGCCCGCGAAAGACAAAGGTCCCAGGTTCGAGTCCCGGTTCCGGCACACAATTTTAATCTGCCAGGAAGTTTCATATCAGCGCACACTCCGCTGCAGAGTGAAAGTTTCATTCTTGTCTTTCTTTTTTGGTGGACCCGGCGATAAGGCGAGGTGCATTGCCTGCTCGTTATCGGATCTTACCGCGTGTCATTTCTGGTTATCGGGCCATCTCAAAAGTATCGTGAGCCCATACCACATGTGAAGACAATAGAGCAGTCATGCTGCCAATGACACACTTCAGATACAGCATGGCCGATGTGAATGTCAGAGAGGAGCAGTGTTTGTGTTGGTGACTATTTATACATACAAAAGTACTCCAGTTATCATACTGTACCAGACTTATTTGATCACCACTTTTCAATAATCCCAGGGCTTTAAACATTTATAATAAACCATAGAGGCACCTGACGATGAGCCCTCAAAGCTCGAAGTACAGTGTGTAAAATAAAACACAATTTTGTGACTGAAGGCGAATTCATTGTATTTTACTGAAGTACAACAGTGACGGAACATCAGCGGCAGTAATGGACAAATTTAAGGTAAGTTCATTTGTTAGGTTTCAGAAATTACTGCCACCAGTGGCTTTATTTATTAAGTTATTTATTGACCGTAATCTATCGGACGACTGCAGAGTGTTGCTGATGCGGTAGTATCACTAGTGCAATAAGGGATCTTTACAGTACCCCTCATACGATATTGGTGTATATGTGTTTGTTCGAGCTCAAGTACTTTCCTTTTGAGAATGTGAAATGAAGACTATGGCAAGAAGCGCCGAGCAAACATGTGGCCGGACGCGGTGGCCGAGGTGACTGAGGCGCTCCAGTTACGGTCTGCACGGCCACTACGGTCGGGGGTTCGAATCCCCCCTCGGGCATGGATATTTGTGCCGTCCTTAGTTGTAGGTAGTTCATAAGTAGTTTGTAAGTTTAGGGACTGATGACGCCGCAGTTAAGTCCCTTAAGCTTAACAAACATTTGAACATTTGCAAACATGTGTCTGTCAGTGCGGTGTGGGTATTTGGGAGATTTCGGACAGGTGCGGCGGGCGCGTTCCCCTTGCCTAGTTGGCTCGCACGTTGCGAAGTGGGCCCCGGGGCCGCGCTGTGTCCGCAAGCGTGGTGTGGCGTGTCGCAAGCGGGGTCGTTATTCGCGGCCCGCGCTTGCAAAACGCCCGCACCTCGCCTCGCCTCTCCTCTCCTCTCCTGGCGGCGACACCTGTCGATTGTGACACAGCCAGCGGCCTCGCGCCGCGCTCACGTTTCGCAAACACTGCCGCCTGCACAAGTAACCGCCAGCCCGAAAACAGCCGCTTGCTCACCTGGTATTTGCCACTCTTCACTGTGACTCAGGCTGATACGAATTCAATGGGAAAGTAAATAAAAGTATTCTTGCGAACACTGACTCACCGAGAAAACACTTCAGTCTATAACCTGCCTCGGGTTGCTGTGGCCATGTGGAGGGGGGGGGGGGGAGCAGAAATTTATTGAAAAGCCTGTTTTCTGTTTAAACACAGAGATCTGGACCGAGTGATGTGGCGCAGTGGTAACACAGTGATAACGACGGCGGTTCAAACCCGGCTCCGGTTATCGTGTTTTACTTTAACTGTGATATCCGTAAATCACATCAGGCAGATGCCGGCATGGTTCCTTTCCAGTAGCGATGGAGTGGCGAAGCGCTGTAAGGCGCCATGCTGCGGAGCGCGCGGTTAATCGTCGTCGGATGTTTGATTCCTCCTTCGGGCTTGGGTGCGTGTTTTGTCCTTAGGTTAGTTTAACGTAAGTACGAAGGTAGCCTTCCGCGGCTGTTGTCACTACCAATAAAATTCTTCCGGGTATGAGACCGCGTCGTCGTTTTATAAACTCTACCGACGTTTAGGACACTGTTGCAGGCAGCCTTAATCAGGGTCAAACACAGACCCCGATGAAGACCACCTGCAACAGTGGCCGAAACGTCGGTAGAGTTTATAAAATGACGACGCGGTATCATACCCGGAAGAATTTTATTGTAAGTTTAAGTAGTTTCTAAGCCTAGGGACTGACAACCCCAGTAAAGTTCCATAGATTTAGAACCATTTGATTTGGTTTCTATCAAAGGGCACGGCCGATTTCTTACACTATCCCTGACAAAAACCTATCCGTGTTTATGCTTCAATGGACCTGATTTCGACGAGATGTTAAACTCTCAAGTATCCTTCCTTCAATAAGGATAAGGCTGGAGCGTTGACCTACATTGTTCCATAAGCAAAATGACAAAAGCAACCTTTTTCTACTTTCTGTATCTCTTCCCTCAAACCCTCTCATCTGTATGTCTCTCCCTTATCTACCGGTTTTTCCTCCTCCTCCTCCTCATCATCATCATCTCTAAACATTTCTCTGTCACTTTCTCTTCCTGATGTCTCCCACTTCATTCACCCTTTTTTACATCACTCCCTCTTCCTTTTTCCTTCCTTCCTTTCCCTTTTATCCGTCCAGTTTCTCTTCGTTCTTCTATCTGTCCATCCCCTACCACTCACCCCTTTCGTCCGTACAACTCATGTGTACCAACTTTTGTAGAAATCTGAGTATGCTGTGGAAAGAATACCAGCAAAGTAATTTTCCACAAAATGCAGGAAAAGAAGTCTTAAAAGCGATAAAATATCAGGAAACTCTAATATCTCGCTTTCGCAAAAAGCGTGATTCTGGTCTCTGGTAGCCAACAATTATGTCTGTAAAATTTGGTGCCGATCCGTTGCACGGTTTGACCTAAAAAATAGGAACACGTTACAGGCAGACAGACATCGTCAAATCGCCGTTATTTTTGCAAATATCTCTGCAACCATGCAAGATAGTAAAAAAGATAATAGAGCGAAGTTGTAGAGACTTCTCCCTTCTACCATTTAGGTTATTCAATTTTCGTGTTAGATGAACGGTTCGACTGAAATTGCAATTACATTGCAAACGGCTTTTTTGGGTGTAACTAACTTATTTTTTGTCCGAAAAGTTTGAAAAAGGGAGGTTCTGGTCTCTGGCAGCCTACAATTATGTCTGTAAAATTTGGTGCTGATCGGTTGAACGGTTCGTCTTAAAAACCGGGAACACGTTACGGACAGACAGACAGACAGACATACATCCCAAAATCGCCGTTATTTTTGCAAATATCTCTGTAACGATACAAAATATGAAAAAAACATAAGAGAGCACAGTTGTACAGAATTTTCTCCTCTACAAATTCGATTATGTAATTTTCGTGTCAGATGAATGGTTAAGCCGATATTTGTATTTAAATTTCGAGCTGTCAAAAGACGATCGCAGAGGCCTACTTTTAGTGTTACTAAAGTAAGCTAAAGTGAGCCAGTGTAACTTCGAGATACGGAATCCAATTATGATGCCCTAAAATAAGAAGGTTGAAACGGGTATGGGGGAAATAAACAGATTTCAGCAAGAAAACGGCATTATCGTTGGCAATTACGAATAATTAAAAAGTCTTTGTTTGGTACGATGTTAGCAGCCTTCTGGAAATGTAGAAAATGAAGATCAGTTTCAGATACTCTCTTAATATTACTCATCACTTATGTAAGTGACGACTTGATTGCGTTTCACAACAACAATCTTATATATTAAAATAATCTACGAAAACTAAAGTCAGTCGACCAGACCAAACTACCTGGCCGATTTCCTTCACTGTTGTTTTAAACGGTATTCATTCACAGATTTGTCATCAAGTATCAGAATTTACATAACTCTCGCCTTCCTTTTTCTATACTCAAACGCGATTTTCTTCTCTATATTTCCTATGGGGATGTCCTTGCTGTAAACTAAAGTCAGTCTATCTGGCCGTTCTATCTGACCGATTTTTTCATTTTTGTTTTAAACGAAAGTTATTAATTCGCAGATTTGTCATCAAGTATCAGAATTAACTTAAGTCTCTCCATCCTTTATTTTTATTCAAACGCAGTATATTTCTGTTCTTGAATTGAATATTTTAATCGGCTTGTTTTACAATATCTTCGTTTCTAATTAAGGTACGCAGTTCAGTTCTTTTTGACCTAACAACACTCAGCGGATCAAGCTGTTTCATTTGTGCTTTAAACACTTGCGTTGATTGATTCTGAAGAGCTATGTGTGAACATTCAACTTTATTTCCATTTTTTCCCAACATTTTTGTCATTCCACTAACGGTGCGAAGTATTCACATGGGTCTTCTAGTACTTTCCAAATTGTATTGACCTTAGGTCAGGGTGCGAAATTTATGGTCATCAGTTCGCCATTGGCGACCGATAATTGGCAGCTAGGACCTATGCTTACACAAAAAATGTATTTTCTAAAACCACTAGAGCAAATTTCAGAATTGCACTTCCACACGCATGAAGAGTTAAGAGGTAGTTACATTGATAAATGAGGAGTCAGGCCAACACAGGGATTTGTATCAACATTTTTAATTTATTAACATCCGTTCTCTGTATTAGTGGAAATAACAAATCTCACGGAACGCCTCTTTTGTTACGACATCACGGCTACCGTACCTTTTCCATATACTTTAGGTTAGTTCGGACAGCTGTGAATAGGCTGACGCAAATTGGCAGAGTTGAAAGTGTTATAAGCATCTCTTTTTCCTGCTTCTGGCAACTTAGAGTGCACCTGGTTGCTGTGGAAGCAATGACAGCAAGCAATCAGACTAGCAGACTAGAACCGGAAGAAAATTCTGGCTCTTCTAAGCTGCCAGATTCTCGGATACACAGAGCTGTCAGATTTGGAGTGTGGGTACACTCACGTGATTCGGTGTTTTGTTTCTGACGTTTCTTCAAAGTTTTAGAAGCTGTTGCAGTTTCCGTGTTGGACTATTTTACGTTTATGTTTCATCGTCAATCAACGTTTCATTCAATTCTGTAAAAGAAGTTTAGATGAGGAAGCAGATTTTAAGTTAGCAGAGTGGGCAGAATATACAAACTGTTGTTTTTCTCACTGACATTCAGACAGGCGCTACAAAAGATATGTACTGAAAAGGTTTATACGAGATTCCTCTAGCTGCTGCAGGGTCTCACATTTTGTGCTGTTCCACCGGTGATCACAGTGTCATGTATGAGAGGTTACAGGTCCCACAATAGACTAAAGACTGCTTACAGGTCTTGGCTGAAGACATAAACAGTAGGATTTGCTGATAATACCTCAGAATGGACCTTCTCCGTCTGAATTTGATTCAACATCTTCCATTTATAGCTGGTGCCTCTGTGGACTAATGCAACGCTATGTTGAACAATTATGTAATACACAATTTGATATGGTGTTAGGTATAAATATATTACTCCTGTAGTTTGTTAAACGAACTCCACAAAGAGAGAGAGAGAGAGAGAGAGAGAGAGAGAGAGAGAGGGCGGAAGGAGGGGGAGTATTTCTTTCATCTATATCTATAAATGTGAATGTCTGTTCGGAGTACGTTTATCACGTCTGAACCACAAGTCATAAAGAGCAAAAAATTTGTATAGTTACTAATGATTACCCGGAGAAGGCTTTAGGCACGGTTTTATGGCGATCGGGTAGCTATTTATCTATATATAATAATGTGAATGTCTGTTCCGTGTACGCTTATCACATTCGAACGACAAGACGCAGGGACTTAAATATTTGTACAGTTACTAATTTATACGTGAGGAAGGTTTTAGGCACGGTTTTATAGCAATCTGATAGACAATTAGTAATTTGAAGAATATAACGCGAAATGCGGAACAATAATAACTCTTTGAAAATTATATTTACTCTTTGAAAATTATTATTATTACTTTTTTATGCATTGCTGCTTGAGGGTTGATAATGACAAAAGCGGGAGAATATTGGGATGGAAAGTTATCGGTGTATATAAAATTCTACGTGTGTGTGTGTGTGTGTGTGTGTGTGTGTGTGTGTGTTTTAATATTGCGCTCTGCAGCGAAAACTACAGAACGCAAACGAATGGTCTGTGTGTAATTGTTGTCCGAAGTCTCCCGTTGTACATCATAGCAGTTCCATGCCAATAGCCATAAGGGGGAGGAAGATATGGTGGCTGGAAGTCGTCAAATTACAAAGAAAAATTTGGACTAAAGGAGAGCGATGAAGTGCTACAATGTCTTCAGCTCTTTCTCTCTCTGTAAGGATAAGCATACAAATAAGTAAATATAAGAATAAATAAATAAAGCAATAAAAAGAAATTTCTTTTAATACATCTCTTTAAAAAATAGTATTGTATTAAAAAATAGTATTTCATCCTTCAAAACCAGTCTCATAGCAAACTACTGAAAGACAGCTTATCTATCATAATTAACCAACACGCAAGTGAAGCCGCGGGTTTAAGCTAGCATAAGAATAAATAAATAAAGCAGTAAAAAGAAATTTCTTTTAACAAATCGATTTGACGTTTCGCGCATTATCTATCATAATAAACCAACACGCGAGCGGAGCCGCGGGTTTAAGCTAGTTTTCAAATAAAGTAGTTGTTGCGATCAAAGTTGTTAGACAGGACAGTGGCTTCAGACCTCAATTTTCGCACCCTGCCTTAGGTCAATGTAGCCGCTTTTACTAAATTGCGACTGTCGTCAAGGAAACGGTGTCTCTCTGAGGAGGCAGTTGAGATGACAGAGGGGTCTTTATTTCCCCCGCGGCGTGTCGGCGGGGGTTGGGAGGGGGCGTCCCGTATTAGCGACTGGCTGGGGTGAGGGTTCCTCTCCCCCGGCGTGTGCCCCGCCCCTCGGCCCGGCCATTCTCTCCTTCTCTCCTCTCCTCTCCTCCCCTTTCCACGGCTCTCCCTCCCCCCGCTTCGCCGCGCCGCAGGACATCCGCCGGGGCCCCAGGGGCTGCTGCCTCGCGCTATGGCGGCCACCAATCCTCAGCCAAGCGCTCTGCGGCTCCCCGGTGTGTTGTTCCAGCAGGCCGTACTTATGGCATCGCGCGGAACAAGTACAACAACAGCACTCTCACTTCTCGTTTCTGCTGCTAGCACCTGTCGCAACACTGGTTTCGTGCACCTAGCTTTCTACTAGGGCTGTTTAGACATCTTCTTCCTACTACTGCATAAGTCACCTCACGAGGCGTTATGCATAGCAGTTTCAACTGGCACCAGGAAACCTGATTGGTTATGGGTAGGAGCCAAATCCTTTTTAACATTTTAACATGTTCTTAACGTAGCTTTCACTTAAAAGAAGTGATCTGTAGCGTAGCCTTATGAGGATTAGGTATAGGTTAAACAAGGTTTTTTTTTTTTTTTTTTTTTTTTTTTTTTTATGGCGAGCGCGTAGCGTCCGAATCTTTGGTTAAGAAACATGCGGCATCTCGTTGACTGATGGCTCCTACCAGCAACCAATCACTACTGCCGGTGCCAGTTGAAACTGCTATACATGAAGCCTCATAGTCACCTCACACATTTCTGACGAGAGTCCTTTAGGTTGGTTGGTTTGTCTGGGGCGTTTTAAAGGGACCAAACGACAAAGGTCAGCCATCAAAATGTTTCAAATGTTTGTGGAGCTTATTGGGACTTAACTACGGGGTCATAAGTCCCTAAACTTACAAACTACTTACGAACTAGCTAAGACTAAGGACGGCACAAATATCCATGCCCGAGGGAGGATTCGAACCCCCGACCGTAGTGGCCTTGCAGACCGTGACTGGCGCGCCTCAGTCCCCTCGGCCACCGCGGCCGGCGGTCAGCCATCCCTAGGTACCACTAAATTATCCACCTTCCCTGTTGCAATCGCTCTTGGCCCGTCGGCATAACTCTTGTAGTTAATCAGATTACTAAATTTATTTTCTCGACATCCCTAATCGTGGTTTTTTCGCGAAACATACAGTATGCTACAGAACGTTGCATTCTGGGATCACTGCAAACGTGTTAGTATTGAGACAGCGACCGCATTGCACTATTTATTATTTATTCGTGTCAGAAGGAGCACTAAATTATTAATTTACATATTATCACCATAACATTGATACATATCATATTTAAAGACTGCAACATTAAATTTTGCGTACAAAACTGGGCAGGGGTAACAGTAAAAGTAAATAAATAAATATAGAATGCAGTGCTAAACATATCTCGCCTAAAAGAATTTTAAATACAGGCTTATTCTAAAATGAAACAACAGATTTTAAACATTTATTTCTTCCAAAATACAAAAGATAGAACCATGATCCCAACATTAATGGCAAGAGAAAAGTTTACAATTTATTATTAGTAATTATGGTATGCATTCAATATGAGCACCTTGTGTTACACGACAAATGTCAAAACGGTGGCTCATTTCTTGCCACTCACTGGTCTCTAGTTATCGAATTCACAGCTTCAACAATTCGATTTAGTTGACCTTCTAGACAGGCATAGGAGGGATAAAAACACGGTCTTTTACTTAACCCCGTAGATAAAAATCACACGGAGTGAGATCTGGAAACCTGCGAGGACGTCCCGTGCTTTTCCTTTGCAGACGCAACCATCTTCTACAAATTTTCGATGCCACTCGTAAATTTTCTTATGACGCGACGGTTGTTTATTAAATTGACGGCGAAATGCTCGCTGAACTGCAACAATGGACTCGAGTTTTGCCAACTGCAGCACACGAAATGACTTCTACTGTGGTGTCGCCGCCATTTCACTTCAGACAACCAACAACAAACAACAGCGTCAATGCGGCTATGGTTGGTACTTCTACCAGGGCTGTTTGAATTGTATACTTTTCATAATCCATTAACCTTAGTATCATGTTTCTAGCTTTTGTAATTTGCAAGAAATAAATGTTTGAAATATGTTCTTTCTTTTTGAATAACCCTGTATAAACTATGTACACATCACATTCAAACACCAAATGAAGAATTAAAAGTTATACACATGTTGCCCAGAAACGGGCGACGTCAGTTGCATCTGACATTGCTGCCGAAAGGTCCTCTGTGCTACATTTGACGGGACACAATGGGTAGGAGAACATATGTACAGTAGTTTGGTGGTACTGCACATTCACAGAGGGTGGGCTGTACATAGTATCCCCATTTGTGAAGAGTGTCTCTTGCAGCGCCCGTTCGCATCCTGCTGTGCCTTGCAGGTTTCCCAGTTTTGCTCACATCTTGGTGCTGGCTCGTCTTTAGCCTCGTGATGCAAGTCATATAGCAAAATGACACTTGAGTTTTCATGTCTATGCTTTTATATAACGTCAAGAAATAACATTATTTTGTTACTACGATATTTTGTATTCCATTGCTGACAATGTGGTACCCTAGTCCTTCATCACGTTCTGCTGCTAGACGGCTCTCACGCTAGACCTGCTCTTCTCGCGGCGGATCGTTGTTCAATACACTTGTACCAAGATATGAAAACTTTAAATTTCCTGTAACTACTCTTTAACGGTTGCGTACTGGGACGATTTTCTGTTTGAGCACATCCATGACAAAGCCCCTTTCGAATTATGTACGTTTCATTAGTCTCCTTGTATAATTAATATAAAAAATCAGAATTCAACTATCATGTTCATTGCTTCATACACTGAAGAGCCAATGAAAGTTGCACACACCTGCCTAATATCGTGTAGGGAGCTCGCGAGCACGCAGAAGTGTCGCAACATGACGTGGCGGGGCGGTATGACACCATGCAGCCGGCAGGGCTGTCCATAAATGAGTAAGAGGGTGCAGATTTCTTCTGAACAGTATGTTGAGAGGCATCCAAGATAGGTACAATAATGTTCATTTATGGAAAGTTCGGTTGCTAGAGGAGACGTTTATATTCAGAAGAATGTTCCAGGAGACACTCTGTAACAGTTATGGACGTACGGGTTTTCGCATTGTCCTACTGAAATTGCCCAACCCCGTCGGTGCGTAGTGGACAAATGGTTGCAGGTGATTAGCTACGATGCATACGTGGGTATCACCCAAATGCACACTCTCCAGTGGTGGACTAAAGGAAGGAGTGGGGGCGACAGCCCCGGGCCTCTCGTCTTTGGGGATCTCCAAATACCTCGAAAGCTGTTTATTTTTATTTTCATTTTTATTTTTTTATTATTTACTTATTAATTAAAGCCCTTGGCCTCTTGTTCCGGAGCCTCCAAATCTCAAATGCTGCTTTTTTATAGTAATATATGTATTTCCAAGTGGACGGGGGGCCAAATTTGTTTTGACCCCGACCCGGACCTCCGACAACCTTAGACCGCCACTGACACTCTCCACGCCATTACAGAGTATCCATGAGCTTGCTGACTAGCAAGGTTCTGTGGATCCATCAGGTTGCCTCAAAGCAAATCTATGGGACTAAACTACTGTGGTCATCAGTCCCTAGGCTTTATTTCAACTAAATTATAGTAACGTAAGGACAACACACACACGCTCATTTCCGAGGGTTGACTCGAACCTCCAGCGGGAGCAGCCTCGCAGTCCCCGACAAGGCGCCAAGATCCGCTCGGCGAGGTTGTTTCCATACCCGTATACGTCCATGATCTCGATACAATTAGAATGGAGACTCGTCAGATCAGGCAACATGTTTCCAGTCGACAACAGGTCCAGGCGATACGTAAAGCCTTGCATCGTGCAGTCATATCTATGACATTTTGTTCAATAGTTGGTACGATGACACTTATTGATGTCCCATCACTGAAATCCTCAGCAATCTGCGGAAGAATTGCGCTTCTGTCACCTTGAACGATTCTCTTCAGTCGTCATTGGTCCCGTTCTTGCAAGATCTGTTTTTCGGACGCAGCGATGTCGGATATCTGAAGTTTTACCAGTGCACTCGTGAAATGGTTGTACGGCAAAGTGCCCACCTCATCGGTACCTCGGAGATGCTGTGCCCCATCTGTCGTGCACCGACTATAAAATCACGTTCAAACTCACTTAAATCGTAATAACGTACTATTATAGCAGCAGTAACCGATCTAACGCCTGCGCCAGACACTTGTTGTCTTATATATCTTTCTCCTACTCCTGCCATCCGAGGCCCGCAGCCTCTGGAACCAGCTTGTCTACAACGTATTGTCGACAAACTAAAGCATGGCTGACAACCGTCTTGAGGCCTC
The DNA here is from genome assembly GCA_026315105.1 of Locusta migratoria. Classification (NCBI taxonomy): domain Eukaryota; kingdom Metazoa; phylum Arthropoda; class Insecta; order Orthoptera; family Acrididae; genus Locusta; species Locusta migratoria. The sequence continues at coordinate 712,781,831 of CM048744.1, forward strand.
TGGCGACTGTGCACAGTGTTGAGTTCCGGACACCCTGAAGCACCACTTAGAATGCCACCGACCGTCTGCCTGTGGGTGCTCGCCGGAGAAATGCTGGCCATCATCAACCGGACGACCCCGAGGAAAGTACCGGTGGACTGATTCACCATCCAAGACATCAAACCGTACCCGGTTTGCTAGCACAATTCAACCATTTGGTTGCTGGGGCATATGTCCTATGCCATTATTGAACTTCAGCTGATGCACGGAGTCGAATTCATGTCCTATATGTGGAACGCCCACCACAAGTTAAGGTTCCATGCCGGTTACCAGCAACAATTTGAGAATTTCTTGTCGGCGGCACTTGTGCACGGTCATCAGAAAATAAAAGGAAAATAGATGTCAGCTTCTTTTAATTGTGTTGAGTATGTTACATGTTTAGCAGGGATTGGTACTCTCTCTAATTTCTCTTCTCCCACAGCATTGGGTTCCTGGGTAAGGTACAAACTACTTATGAACTAACTTACACTAAAGACGGTACAAAAATCCAAGCCCGAGGGGGGATTCAAACCCCCGACGGGGAACGGCATCGCGCATCGTAGCATAGCGCCTCAACGCGCTCGGTCGCTCCGCCGCGGCGGTGAATAATGTGATAATTTGTTTCTTTTATTGTGTTGCGACAGATTTTAGTGTTATTAAAAAATAGGCAGTTTCTCCAGGCTGAGCCTTCTTCATTAAGTGGAAATGTACGACCTGGGAACAGTATATGATGATGAATGACTTTTAAAATTTTCTGTATGATATTTCCAGTGAGTTCGTTCATTTTCAGCTGCAGGTCTGAAGCTCGCCATGACTCACCGAAACCGGTAGTCGAATGACTATATTTTGTTATATCGATTTTTGTATGTTAATTATACGAGACCAATGAAACGTACATAATTCGAAAGGGGCTTCGTCATTGATGTGCTCAAAACGAAAATCATTGGTGTACGCAACCGTTAAAGAGTAGTTATGTTGTTGTTCTGGAGGTGGTCTTTCGTCCGGAGACTGGTCTGATGCAGCTCTCCACCGTACTCTTTCCTGAGGAAGCCTCTTCATCTCCTCATAAGAACGGCAAGCTACATCCATTTGAATTTGCTTACTATATTCATCTCTTGGTCTCCCTCTGCGATTTTTACCCCAAAAACTTCCCTCCAACGCTAAGTTCACAATTCCTTTATGTCTAAGAATGTGACCTACCAATCTATTCCTTGTTTTAGTCAAGGTATGCCAGAAATTTCTTTTCTCCCCAATTCTGTTCCGTACCTCCTCATTAGTTACGCGATCCACCCACCTAATCTTCAGCATTCTTCTGTAACACCACATTTCAAAAGCCTCTATCCTCTTCCTGTCCGCACTGTTTACCGTCCATTTTTCACTCCTTTACAAGGCAACACTCCACAAAAATAGGTTCAGAAAGGACTTCCTTATCATTAAATTAATATTCAATGTTAAATTTCTCTTTTTCAAAAACGCTTTTCTTCCCATTGCCATTCCGCATTTTATATCCTCTATACTGCGATCATCATATGTTTTTTTACTACCCATGTAACAAAACTCATTAACAACCTTTATTGTTTCGTTACCTACGCAAATTCCTTCAGTATCGCCTGAATTTCTAAGTCTGCATTCCATTACCCCCGAGTAGTTTAGGAAATTTAATGTCTTCGTATCTTGATACAGGTGTATTGGTCAACGAGGTGAATATAGAAAATCAGTTCCCGAAGGCGTTGTTCAACCATTTATTGAGTCTATGCCATGTCGAGTCGCCGCATTTCGTCGGACAACCGAAAGTCCGAGAAATATTAGAAGGTTTTTTGGAATAAATAATGCTGCAGCAGTCACTTTTTACTAATATTTTTATTAGCACGACGCGTTTCGGCAGCAAGCTGCCATCATCGGGGACATTTTTACAGTTACTGGTTCATTATTGTTTTATTATGTTTTGTGTTGTGAGTGCCAGTGAGGTTATGTTTGGACATTTTAACCTGTTCAGGAAGATATAGCTATTTTAGTATTATGTTTCATCATTATAAAAACTATAATGATGAAACATGATTCTAAAATAGCTATATCTTCCTGAACAGGTTACAATGTCCAAACATAACGTTACTGGCACCCACAATACAAAACATAAGAAAACAAACATGAACCAGTAACTGTAAAAATGCACTTGATGATGGCAGCTTGCTGCCGAAACGCATCTTGCTAATAAAAATATTAGTAAAAAGTGACTGCTTCAGCATGAATTATTCCAAAAAAGTTTATAATACAGTCGAAGACCTCAGAACAATCCACATGTTGTTGTTGTTATGGTCTTCAGTCCGGAGACTGGTTTGATGCAGCTCTCCACCCTACTCTATCCTGAGCAAGCCTTTTCATCTCCTCATAAGAACGGCAACCCACATCCACTTGAATCTGCTTACTATACGCGTCTCTTGGTCTCCCTCTGCGATTTTTACCCCACACACTTCCCTCCATTGCTAAATTTACGATTCCCCGATGTCTAAGAATGTGTCCTACCAAGCGATCCCTTCTTTTAGTCAGGGTATGCCAAAAATTCCTTTCCTCACCAATTCTGTTCAGTACCTCTTCATTAGTTATGCAATCTACCCATCTAATCTTCAGCATTCTTCTGTAGCACCACATTTCAAAAGCCTCTATTCTCTTCCTGTCCGCACTGCTTATCGTCCATGTTTCACTCCCGTACAAGGCAACACTCCACACAAATGCCTTCAGAAAAGACTTCTTTACCCTTAAATTAATATTTGATGTTAGCAAATTTCTCTTTTTCAAAAATGCTTTTCTTCCCATGGCCATTCTGCATTTTATATCCTCTGTACTGCGACCATCGCATGTTATTTTACTACCCAAGTAACAAAACTAATTCCTTCAGCATCGCCTGACTTTCTAAGACCGCATTCCATTATTTTTGTTTTGCTCTTGTTAATGTTCATTTTATACGCTCTCTTCAACACACTGTCCAATCCGTCAACTGCTCTTCCAGGTCCTTTGCTGTCTCTGACAAAATTACAATGTCATCAGCAAAACGCAATGTTTTTATTTCTTCCCCCTGAACTTTAATCCCTATTCCAAATTTTTCCTTGCTTTCCTTCACTGCTTGCTCGATGTACAAATTGAACAACATCGGAGAAAGGCTACAATCCTGTCTTACTCCCTTCCCAACTGATGCTTCCCTTTCATGCCCTTCGAGTCTAATAACTGCGGTCTGGCTTTTGTACAAGTTGTAAATAACTCTCCTTTCCCTGTATTTTAACCCTGCTGACTTCAGAATTTGAAAGAGTGTATTCCAGTCAACATTGTCAAATGCTTTCTCCAAATCTACAAAAGCTAGAAATGTAGGTTTGCCTTTCCTTAATCTATCTTCTAGGATAAGCCGTAAAGTGAGTATTGCCTCCCGGGTTCCTATGTTCCTCCTGAATCCAAACTGATCTTCCCCGAGGTCAGCTTCTACCAGCTTTTCCATTCTCCTGTAGATAATTCGTGTTAAAATTTTGCAACCATGACTTATCAAACTGATGGTTCTGTAATTTTCACATCTGTCTGCACCTGATTTCTTTGGAAGGGGGATTATTACATTTTTCTTAAAGTCTGAGGGCATTTCGCCTGTCTCATACATCCTACACACCAGTTCAAATAGTCTTGTCATGGCTGGCTCTCCCAGAGACTTTAGTAGCTCTGAGGGTATGTCATCTACTCCTGCGGCCTTGTTCCGACCTAGGTCTTTCAAGGCTCTGTCAAATTCATCTCTCAGTATAGAATCTCCTATTTCATCTTGATCTACTTCCTCTTCCCTTCCTACAACATCGTCTCTAAGTTCATTTCCTTTGTAGAGCTGCTCTATGTACTCTTTCCACCTTTCAGCTTTCCCTTCTTTGCTGAGAACTGGTTTCCCATCTGAGTTCTTGATATTCGTAGAGTTGCTTTTCTTGTCCCCAAATGTCTCTTTTATTTTCCTGTAGGCGGTATCTACTTTTCCCCTTCTTATACATTCTTCTACAGATTTGCATTTGGCTTCTAGCCACTCCTGCTTAGCCATTTTGCACTTCCTGTCAATCTCATTTTTTAGTCGTCTGTACTCCATTTTGCCTGTTACATTTACTGCATTTTTATATTTTCTCCTTTCATCAATTAAATTTAGTATTTCCTGTGATACTCTAGGATTTTTGTAGGTCTTGCCTTTCTACCTATTTTGTCCTTGCTGCCTTCACTATTTCATCTCTCAATGCTACCCATTCCTCTTCGACTGTTTTATTTCCCCCTGTTTCTGTCAATTGATACCTAAATCTCCCTCTGAATTTCTCCAGAACTTCACGTTCCTTCAATTTATCGCAGTCCCATCTCCTTATTTTCCTACCTTTCTGCAGTTTTTTTCATTTTCAGCCTACAGTTCATGACTAACAAGTTATGGTCAGAGTCTATGTCTGCCCCTGGGTCTGTCCTGCAGTTTATAACCTGGTTCCGGTACCTATGTCTTACCATTATAAAATCTATCTGATACCTGCCGGTGTCTCCTGGTCTCTTCCACGTATACAACCTTCTTTTGTGATTCTTAAACCACGTGTTTGTTACGATTAAATCATGTTCCGTGCAAAATTCTACCAGGCGACTTCCTCTTTCATTCCTCCTGCCTAGTCCATATTCACCTACTATTTTTCCTTATCTTCCTTTTCCTACTACCGAATTCCAGTCTCCCATCACAATTAAGTTTTCCTCTCCCTTAACTGTCTGAATAATTTTCTTTAGCTCCTCAAATATTTCTTCGATCTCCTCATCATCGGCAGAGCTAGTTGGCATATAAACCGGTACTACTGTTGTCGGTGTTGGCTTCGTATCTATCTTGACAATGATAATGCGATCACTGTGCTGCTCATAGTAGTTTACCCGCATTCCTATTTTCTTATTCATTATCAGTCCTACTCCTGTGATACCCCCAACTGATTTTGTATTTATAATCCTGTACTCACCTGACCAGAAATCCTGTTCATCCTGCCACCGAACTTCACTAATCCCCACTAAATCTAACCTCAACCTATCCATTTCCCTTTTTAAATTTTCTAATTTTCCCACCCGATTAAGGGATCTAACATCCCACGCTCCGATCCGTAGAATGCCAGTATTGTCTTTCCTGATGACAACATCCTCCTGAGTAGTCCCCGCCCGGAGATCCGAATGGGGGACTATTTTACCTCCAGAATGTTTTACCCGAGAGGATGCCATCATCATATTTTCATACAGTAGAGCTGCATGTCCTCGGGAAAAGTAACGGCTGTAGTTTCCCCTTGCTTTCAGCCGTTCGCAGTAGCTGTGTGGCAAAGCCACATTAGCTGATGTTACAAGGCCAGCTCAGTCAATCATCCAGACTGTTGCCCCTGTAACTACTGAATAGGCTGCTGCCCCTCTTCAGGAACCACACGTTTGTCTGGCCTCTCCACAGATACCCCTCCGCTGTACAATCCACATAACGTGGATAAATTTATGTTTAATATTAGAAGATGCTTCGTCCTGACTTTGTCACCTAATTGTATCGGACCGCTATTTCATTATGTAAACGGGCATTATGTACACGGGCGTAGTTTTTGTAATTGATGTGTCCTCACGGCTGATGTATTGAGTTTTGTGGAATATGAGTTAGGAGAGGCTGACAGTTGCGCCGCTCGGCTAGCGGTCGAGCACCTCGCAGGCCGCTAGCTGGGCAGCGCGCCGTGTAGCGGCGAGTAGCGGTTCTGTCGGCCTTATCTGCTGCCGCCCACCGTCCCATGCCGATAAGATAGCCGGCGAGAGCACGCGCCGCCGACGTGCACAGACTGCGCGTGTCGCAACGGAAACTGCCTGCCTCACCCGACACTGCTCCCCTGCGGCGCGGCCGCTGGGGACTGCTACGTAGGCCTTAACGTACTAATCGTGGTCTCAATGCTGGGACAGGAAACGTTTAATATTTAATAATTATACAATTTAAATACCTAGTAGACTGCTAACGAAGATACGAGCTCATGGAATAGGTTCACAGATTTGTGACTGGCTGGAAGACTTCCTAAGTAATAGAACGCAGTACGTTGTTCTCGACGGCGAGTGTTCATCGGAGACGAGTGTATCGTCGGGCGTGCCCCAGGGGAGTGTGATAAGACCGCTATTATTTTCTATCTATATAAATGATCTGATGGACAGAGTAAATTGTAATTTGCGGCTGTTTGCTGATGATGCTGTGGTGTATGGGAGGGTGTCGTCTGTAACTGACTGTAATAGCATACAGGTTGACTTAGACAAAATCTCTAGTTGGTGCGAAGAATGGCAGCTAGCTCTCAATGTAGAAAAATGTAAGGTGATGCGCATGAGTAGAAAAAACAATCCTATAATGTTCGAATACAGCATTAGTAGTGAGCTTCTTGATGCTGTCGCGTCGTTCAAATATCTAGGCGTAACATTGCAGAGCGATATGAAATGGAACGAGCATGTAAGGACAGTTGTCAGTAAGGCAGACAGCCGACTTCTGTTTATTGGGAGAATTTTGGGAAGATGTACTTCACCTGTAAAGGAGACCGCGTATAAAACGCTTGTACGACCACGTCTTGAGTATTGCTCAAGTATTTGGGACCCGAAGCAGATCGGTTTGAAGGAAGACATAGAGGCGGTTCAGAGGCGAGCAGCTAGGTTTGTTACCGGTAGGTGCGACTAATGCGCGAGTGTCACGGAAATGCTCCGGCAACTCAATTGGGGATCGCTGGAAGAAAGACGACGTTCTTTTCGTGAATTTCTGTTAAGTAAATTTAGAGGGCCGGAATTTGAAGTTGAGTGTAGTACGATCTTGCTGCCGCCTACTTACATTTCGCGTAAAGATCACAAAGACAAGATAAGAGAAATTAGGGCTCGTACGGAGGCATATAGGCATTCTTTTTTTCCTCGTTCAATTTGGGAGTGGAATAGGAAAGGAAATGCCTAATAGTGGTGCAGTGTACCCTCCGCCACGCACCTTACGGTGAATTGCGGAGTATGTATGTAGATGTAGAACATACAGAAATCAAGGATCAAACAAGGGACCAAACAGAGAACGCACAGAAAAACTCCAGAAAGCATACAAACTCACATGGTCACAATGTAATTAGAAAAGCATATCAAGATTATAATAAATATAGTACGCAGCATTGGTCGTTTTTTATTAATGTTTTTGCAGATCGATTTCGATCACCTAATGATCATCCTCAATGCACGTTCAAGACAAGAAAATATAAAAATCAATATAAAGTCCAAACATATAAAACTAGAATAAACTCGAAGCCAATACAATTGTAGAGTATAGCAAATGTACATACCAGTCATCATAATATCAGCTATGCATAATCATATGTCATATTAGCTGCATGTAACAGGTTTTTTTTTATTGCAGACCTAACCATCACTGATAGGTGTTTTACTCGTTGAACTACGCTGTCTGCTTGGAATTTTTCGTGGATTCTGCGTCTAAGAAATTCAGTTTTGTCTTTGAGAATCTGGATACTTGTTTCGTCAGAGAAGCAAATCTGAAATGAAATTACATGTCACATTTGGAAGTCACTGTTTGCAAAAGGGAAGGCTTTTGATGATAACATAATTTATGTACATTACTCCAGTCAGGCGCGGTCCAGTCTTTGTACTTTTCCTTTCATCAGTGAAGTATGTTTCCGCTTCTTGTCTGGACGAAAGCATCGCAGCCTCATTTCATTAACGCTTCGCGGTAGCGTACGGATAGATACAGTCACTCTACAATTCTCCAATTTGTTCTTTATCAACAGTATTGGTTTCCTGCAGTTTTCCACAACCAGCGCCCTATTTCTATGTTTGTTTTAAGGGATATAATGTGTTTTCGACTGCCATTGCCTTCCCGCTGGGTTTCAAGACATTCAATGTCCTTCAATTTTTTTCGTTTATATTTCGAAAGTTTGACTGTGAAATCCCATACATTTGACCAATAGCTCGTTGACTGCATTAATAGTGTGACGAAAGAATATTCTGGAATTTTTCCTGAAGTGCAGTCAATACTTTTCCGCATATCTGAAAACAATTCCAGTCAAAGCATATTCAGAACGGGGAAACTCATAAAGGGTTTAAACATGCATTACTTTCCGTAAAAATGTAATAAATAACGTACAGTTGAATGTTAAATGAAAAACTCGCAGACATTCTGAACATAAAACACAGCACTTCATTTCAAATTGGTAAAACTGCTATTCAGCAACTCTGCCAGTACTGAAATAACAGTCCACTTTGCAACGCTTTTACAGGCTTTCCAGGCCTTTTCTGACCATCCTGTCTAACTGGAACATACATGAAGTGGGAATAAATCTGTGATACTACGGAGTTCATGAGGGGAAATCCATTCACATCACCGACTCTCACATAGGCAAGATTTGAATGGCCCGGAGCTTGCGAACGAGCGCGCTCAGAAATGGCGAAAGCTGGTTGACTGTTACCGTGTTTTTGTCTGGGTACGTGGTTGACGGAGCATAAATCATGACGAAGCCAGGAGGTGTTGGACGTCCGCAATGTGGAGATAGGAGGCTTGCCTTTCTGTAAAGCAGGTTTGGTAGAGGACTGTGGCATATTGGACGCCTCAGCTGGGACGGGGTCATCTAGATTCAGCCAGCCATGGATCAATGCCAAACGAGGTAGCTCAGTGGCAATACACTGAAACTGCATTTGGGAAGAGGCGGTTCAGAGTTGCCTCTGGATTTAGGTTTTCCGTGATTTTCCTAAATCACTCCAGCCAATGCCGATATGGTTCCATCAAAAGGACACTGTCGATTTCCTTCTGACAAAACCTAACAGAGTAGGTGCTCCATCTCTAATGTCGACAGGACGTTTCTTAGACGAATGGAAACATGTCGTCTGGTAGGATAATGTTTCTTACTACAACAGCTCGATGGCTGGCTTTGATGCGCCCTCATTCAGGCATGCTGCCCCGGCCCCACGGTTGCTGGACGATAGGACAACTGTTGTAGTAGGGGCAATTCAAGAGAATTGACGACTCTTTCCTGTGTACGTGCGTCGCGAGAACTGAGTCCAGGAGCGTAGATTACCGGTGTAAAAGGGGAAAAGAGAAGGTCCTACAACCTATCTACATCCTCCAGAGTCATAACTTTTCTTCTGTGTTCCAGTTTCAAACACTGCAGATATTTTGAACGCTGATATAAATGAACTTCTAATACTAGAGTACTGAACCTCAAGAGTCCCCACCCCCTACCCATTAGAGAGGACTGAACATTCCCCTCCTCAACCTCAAGAGGAATCAATTATCTACGCCCTTGACGGAAACCCAGGCTACTTCTGCATCGACTCCTTTCCCAGGAATATACTTGGCTTCCCTTGACCACCCCTCCCCACCATCCTTCCTTCCTCTCCCTTCCCACCTCACCCCTTCGGTTGCGGGAGTTAGAAGGGATCCGCGGTTCTTCCTAGCCTGTTTTAAAAGATAACTAACAGAAATTCCATAGAAAGTATTGATTCATTGAAGTAATCAGGGCGTTTATGAAGGGAGATCGCTTGCACAGTCTCGAAATGTTATTGTTTGTCTTGCTTTACTAACTTTGGCTTTATATTCTCAGTATTTATAGATCTTAGACGCAAGAGAGACTGTTGATCGATTAGTGCCTTTGATCTTTCAATAGACAAGCATCCAACATGGAAAAGCACTTACATCGCCGCGTCGAATGCACTCCTGGTTTAAAGCTCCATGTCACAGATTACGTGCCCGCTCTCATGGGCTGTTCGAATTCTTCCTCTGGCATGGGTGTCTGTGTTGTCATTAGCATAACTTAGTTTAAGTTGATCGGAAGTCTTCAGACCGATGACCCCAGCAGTTTGGTCCTTTAGACTTACAGACAGTTGATTTTGCACTTGTTTCCCGGCATGCTTGATGTGCACCGATGGAACCTCCTGCTAGGATATCTATGCTTGAGACATGCACGTAGAGAAGCCTGATAGTGAGTTTGATCTCAGCCATCAGTTATCGAGTGCCAGGTACGGGCTCACGATCCGTCGGCCTATAATTTACGGGAATCACTTGACGAACCAGCTGATTCTAGTTCCCTCTGAAATCTACCGACTGCATTTCATGACATGCGGAACAAATCCTTTATAGAAATCATAATTTCATAGCAATGAATCTACAAAACGCCCATCGCCATCAACAACTGGCGCAGTTGTTTATGATTGAAATGAAGCCACATGTAAGTGTTGTAGTAAGATTCTTTTTCGAGCTAGCTATAGATATTCATCCTGTTGACAACATCGACGACTGGAGATGTTTCAAAAGGACAAGACCCTCCCATTTTCAAGACAAAACTGTGAAGAGGAAGCACTGTGCGTGGAAATTTAATACCCGAGCTTTCGATGAAAGGCAGGCAAGATAACACACAACAAATAAGCAAGGTGCCATCACATAGTCAAAGATGATAGACGTCGAATATCGTTGTTGAATATTAGTAATGAACAGGTGAGAGAGAGACAAAGAGAGAGAGAGAGAGAGAGAGAGGGGGGGGGGAGATGGAGGGGGCAACATTACACGCACAATTTATACAGCAACCTCCATTTCAATTTAACTTCCTTAATAACTTAATCCCAATAGATACAAGTGCGTCCCGTGTTTATATAGACTATGCCAATGGGTGAGTAAGTCTAGGAAATGTTCTCAAATATTATATTTGTTATGCTGTTGCAATGGTATGTGACACACGTGTTCACTGCTCCGATGCAAACCATACTCTGTTGTGAAGAATAAGTTAATCTAATGTTCAAATGTTTGTAAACCTCTTGGTTGAAACTGCTATGGCCATCACATCAGTCCCTAGACTTACAAATTACTTAAACTAACCTAAGGACAACACACACACACACCTATGATTTGCTTATCTATCGTGGATGTCATTCTGACGTTTTAACTCATCACATGTTCTAAACATCTACAACCCTATGTTTTCCAGGAATCAGCACGTATACAGAACTGAGGTAACAAACGGAATCAATTGTTCAGAACATTCTAATAAACTTCACCTGTAAACATGAACTTCCTGTTTCTGTCCTTCAAGGTCTTCTTTTCTGGACATCAGTGCACATCTACGCTACGGAAAAAAAAATCATCAAGCAGCAGATAATTTTACTGATACCAGCAAAGACAGGTAGTTCATCATTGTAAGAGTACATGATAACAAAATTCGACCAAACGGAGCAGCGAGGTCGCATGCAGACGAATAAAGGTACTAAACGGCATTCTGCGTAATGGAAGGTATTGTGCATTTTCCAGAAATTCGGCAATGGTTCTTGTGGTGTCGCACAAGTCCAAAGTGCGCGCCACCTACTTTCACCGCGCGCCGCCATACACGCACAGCGCGCCGGCCGCGGTGGCCGAGGTGACTGAGGCGCTCCAGTCACGGTCAGCACGGCCACTACGGTCGGGGGTTCGAATCCCCCCTCGGGCATGGATATTTGTGCCGTCCTAGTTCGTAAGTAGTTTGTAAGTTTAGGGACTGATGACCCCATAGTTAAGTCCCATAAGCTTAACAAACATTCGAACATTCGAACGCACAGCGCGGCGTTCTTACGACGTCAGCCACGAGCGCCCTCTGCTGCAACTCAGCTCGTGGCCACCACTGAACGACATCGTTCACTTGGGACTGAGATAGGAACCAGTGAACACTTCGAAATCAGATAGGCACCAGTGAAGACTTGGCTATCGGATAGGCACTAGGCAGGCCTCTAGCTCAACTATGTATCAGCATTCTGCAGTACTGAGCTATGTAAAAGTTAAGTATTGTATAAATCCTGTGCAATATATATCTCGTTCTAATTTACTCTAGTGTTTCTAGTTTCTGCTGTCCCACTGGCTGCTCACCTCCATACCGCACAAGCGTGCATCCTGTATTCCTGTGTCGGTCTCTTTCCACTCGGCCACCGACACCTAAGACGGAAACGAGACACAAAAGCGGCGACGAGGCTGGGACACAAAAGTTCTTGCAGGTCCTGCAGGGTCTGTGATGCAACTGTACCGATCCTTGTGTGGAAATGGTTATGTTCGGCTGGTTGAAGACCATATGTAACCATTTATGGACTTAACGATCCCAAACAACGATGGAATTGTTATGGATCACGATATGCCTTTCATAGGCTCACAGTTGTCCGCAATTGGTTTGAAGAAAATTCTTGACTCTTAAAGCGAATGACGTGTCTGCTCACATAGCGCGACTCCGAATCGCGCCTGGAATTTATGGAACATAATCAGGAGCTCAGTTTGTACACAAAATCCTGCACTGGTAACGCATTCGATTGATGGTAGGCTCTAGAGGCAGCATGCGTGGGACATTTGTCTACTTGTTGAGTTCAAGGCTCGTTAAGTTGCTACACTTAGCCGGACAAAGAGACGTCCCATACGATATTAGGATGAATCCTGTAGGGTTGAACGTCCAGTCGACAACTTGGCCATTAGAGACGGAGCTAACGCACAGAGTTTTGGGTAAGGATGGGGAAGGAAATCCGCCGTCCCTTTGAAAGGAACCATCCCGGCATTTGCCTGGAGTGATTTAGGGAAATCACGAGGAATCCTGTGACTTAGTCAACTCGGTTATTGTATTTGTAGATTTTACTTTCCATTTTACGCCACATTCCACACACCAATTTTTCTCCCATCCTACTTTCTCATTGTCCGTGTTCCCACTCCGTACAACTCCACTCTCTGTATTTTGCACTTCAATACTCGCTTTCTTAATTCTTCGCTTAAAACAATAATTAAGACACTTTTAAACTTTTGAAATGTCTGTTTCACCACTGCCATTCTATCTTCGATGTCTTTCCTATGCCTTAACCCTACCTTGTTCGGACTCCTAGACTGTTGAGCAATTACGGGGTCCTCTGATGTGCCGAGAGATTAAAGGCGACAGTATTAATTTTGCAGTGGTGTAATAGCCGAGCGTTCTAAGGTAACTTGCTGCGGAGCGCGCCGTTGCTCGCCGTCGGAGGTTCGAGTCCTCCCTCAGGTATTGGGTGTGTTTTCCTTAGGTTAGTTTCACTTAGTTTAAGTAGTTTTTCATTCTACGAACTGAAGACCATAGCAATATGGTCCAATAGGTTTACATTTGTCAAATACCGAAGTGTCGGCTGAGCGAGTGTTTCTTAACCTACTTTCTTTGTTGACGGACTACCCCTTCTGAAGAGTCCCTCAATGAATCTCAGTCTGGCATCTGCGTTACCCACGAATAACTTTATATGTTCGTCCCATTTCAAATTGCTCCTTATGCTTACTCCCAGATTCCAGTATTTGTCCTGCTACTGTGTAGTTATATGATAATGTTTATGAACTTCCAATATTATCTACGAGTGCATTTATACGAGGGTTGGAACGTAAACAGTGCCAACTCTTTATTCCCAACCGAAGAAATATCGTTACATGATTGCACCTGTTACTGTCCTCCAAAGTAGTCACCCAGTGTCGTGTAGAACCCGCTGCAGCGATATGGAAGGCGTGGTATGTTAGCAGAGCCTGTACTGTTGATGGTGCTACTGGATCGGTCTACTGCCTGTCGAATCTCTGGAAGCGAATGCTACGAACTGGTTCCTTCATCTTCGGAATCAAATCAAAGTCGTAAGGACTTAAGTCCGTGGAGTATGGTGGATGGGGCACTGCTTCTCAGTCCAATGGACCGAACAAAAAAGCCACAGCTTGCAATGTATGCAACTGCGCATTGTCGTGCAAAATGACAGGTAGGTTGCGCAGGATGTGTTGCCGCTTCTTTCGCAAAGCTGGTCGCAGGCGATGCTTCAAAAGCTTCTTCTTCAGACAATGCTTGGACGACCTTCCCATTTCATGTCTGCCACAGTTTGCCGACCTTCATTGAGGGCTTTTACCTAACGTGCCACTGTTCTGAACGACAATGCCGATTCCTCACACGCCTCTTGAAGACCCTGATGACACTGTCATGCTGTACGACCTCTGGCTGATTCAATCTTCCGATACGTTAGACCGCTCGCTCACTAGTGACTGTTTCCCTCGATGTGAGCACTCCGGTGAAGTGGGACGGGCGAGTCCATTTGCTCGGAGGTAAAGTAGGTATGTCACCAACGTGTGTTATCAGCGACAATGGAAAAAAAAAGAAAAAAAGTTCAAATGTTTGTTAAACTATCGGACCAAACTGCGTGGTCATCAGTCCGTAGCTTACAAACTACTTAAACCTAGGTAAACTAACCTACGGACAACACGCAGACCCATGCCCCAGGGAGGACTCGAACCTCCGCGGCGAGCAACCGCGCGCTCCGCAGCGAGACGCTTTAGACCGCTCGGCTACTCTACCGCGGCGGTAGATTCCATTGCGTAGTGCCTCCACATCAGCGTTGCAACTACTTAAGTTCCAATCCTCGTATATGTAGTGGAAAGTAACGGTCCTGTAACACTCCCTTGTGGCATATCAAAAAACAACTTTCACGTCTGGAGGTATCTCTCCTTTAAGAATGACTATCTGCGTTTTGTTAGAAACTCTTCATTTCAATGACACAGTTGGTCTGATAGTCTGATATCCTATATACTCGCACTTTGCTCATCCGATGATAGTGCGAAAGCTTATCGGACAACTTGCGGATGTCGAGAAACACGACATTTACCTGGGCGCCGACAACTTGTTTTTGTGATCTAGGACGAAGAGCGCGAACTTTCGGACCCCAGGTTGATTCCTACTGAGGAGATTTCCGCTCTGCAGGAATGTTGTAACTCGAAAAGAATGCCTGTTCCAAAATTCGCACAACCAGTCAGAGATATAGGTCTTTAATTTTGCACATTTACCGACGATCCTTCTTGTAAACGGAAATGACCTGCGCAATTTTTTCAATGCTTAAGAATTTTTGGCTCCTTTAGAGACCTACAGGACACTGCTGTTAGAAGAGGGTCAAGTTCTTTCGAATACTCCGTATAAAATCGAATTGGTATCCAATCAGGTGCAGCGTCCATTCCGCTCTTATGTGATTCAACTGCTTTTCTAACCCTTTGACACTTTTTCCAGTTTATATTGTTTTGTCGTTCGTGCTACGGCTTAGAGGATCTACATTGTGATGTTCCTCTGCGAAACAATTTTGGAGAAAGACATTTAGTATTTCTACCTTGCGGCAGGTTTTGACCACCTTGCCCTGCATGCTTGTCGGTCCTCTGCTTTCGAATTCATTCCACGGTACAGTTCTTGCGGACTGCTGACGTCGTCCAGTATCTGGTATCTACTTCTGCCCTCTCCTCACCTAGAAAGAAAACTCGTCTCAAATTATGAACTATCTCGTTTAGCTTTCTATTGTTAATCCTCCTAACATCATCCGTTGGCCTCCAACTAATCACGATACCTCCACAGCCTTGTTTCCATCAGTCGAGCTGATATTTCCCATTCTAAGCCATATCCACATTTCATACGCTTCAAGTTTCCTCTCACTCTTCTTTCTCCGTACAATGCAACACTCCATACTAGTCGCTTTCTTAATTATTCGGTTAAATCTTTAGTTAAAAGAGTCTTTTCAACTGAAATGTGCGTTGGACAATGCCCATTCTGACTTTGATTTTTTTTTCTGTTTTTATGGTTTTAGGGCTCACAACTGCTGAGGTCATTAGCGTCCGAATCAAAACTGGGATATACCCAAGGATAATAAGACTTTATAAAAACAGCTAAAACATAGGATAAAAAACAAAGGGAAGAGCTAAATATCCTTTGACAAAATGGTCAAGTTGATAAAATTCAATACTCGAGCAACAGCTCGTGCATCATCAGCTAAAATTTCTTCCGGTGTATCCGGTAAATGCAGTGCAATCCGAACAGGAGTAAAATTTGAACAATACAGTAAAACATGGCGCACCGTCAGCGGGTGACCACATGAACATAACGGTGCGGGGTCACCAGTGAGCAAGTGGCGATGGCTGAACCGGCAATGTCCGATCCGCAACCGGGCCAAGATGACCGCGTCGCGAGCGGCGTGAGGTCATCCAAGCCACCGGAAGCGGTTTAATGGTTCGAAGGTTATTAGTTGTAAGCGAGGACCATACGTTACGCCACGACGATATAAGGCGACGGGAAAGAGCCCTTCGAATATCATTCGATGGGACACAGTACGTAGCTGTCCGAGGTAGAAGAGTTGCAGCCTTGGCCGCGGCATCAGCAGCCTCGTTACCAGGCACGCCTGCGTGGCCAGGTACCCACAGGAGGTGAACGCGAGGGCCGTCGTCAGTTAATAATTGAAGGGAGCGGTTGATTCGGTGCACAGCATTCTGACTTTAATGTCATGTTAGCTCACTCTTGTTTTGCCCTTTTCAACCGTTCCAAATATCTCAGTAGCGGATATAGAGGGGCGGCTGAACGGCTCAAGCCAACACCACGGGAAGAAAGGGCCGCGGCGCGCTCGTACCACGTCACGCAGAGTAGGGACGCGATCGAGTGAATGAGCGGGTACGCGCTGGACGTACTGGACTGGGCTCTAGCGGCCAGCCACTCAGCAGCGCGATCGCGGCCTCCTCTGCGTGACGTGGCACGAGCGATTCGCGGCCTTTTCTTTGGTTGTATCGCTCAAGCACCCGCACCTTATCCAAAACAGTACCTCGTTTTTAGTGTTACCTTGATAAAGCCGACGGTCAATTGGGTCAAGCCATCCTCGGAAGTTGGCCTACCTGACTTGTAACTCAAATGGGCAAAGTCCTTCCGAAAGCAAAATCCTGGATCAGCCACTATCAATGCTCTAACCTGTTAGCATCTCCCACTATCTTCAAATGTTCAAATGTTTGTAAATCTAACGGACCAAACTGCGTGGTCATCAGTCCGTAGCTTACAAACTACTTAAACCTAGGTAAACTAACCTACGGACAAACACACTCACCCATGCCCCGGGGAGGACTCGACCTCCACGGCGAGCAACCGCGCGCTCCGCAGCGAAGTGCTTTAGACCGCTCGGCTACTCCACCGCGGCGCACTATCTTCAAAGTTCACTTTCTCGTTTCTTTCTTAGGGCCGGCCGCGGTGGCCGAGGGGACTGAGATGCGCCAGTCATAGTCTGCACGGCCACTACGGTCGGGGGTTCGAATCCCCCCTTGGGCATGGATATTTGTGCCGTCCTTAGTCTTAGCTAGTTCATAAGTAGTTTGTAAGCTTAGGGACTGATGACCCCGTAGTTAAGTCCCATAAGTTCTACAAACATTTGAACATTTTTTTCTTTCTTAGGGCCCATAACTACTCTCGCAGCGAAGCCTTCTAAAGTCGAAGATGTATAGCTATTAACAGCATGCTTATATCACAGCTACGTTTTCCCTCCGACACTCAACTTGTGCTGTTCATTCTCGATAAACAGTTCTAGAGTTCGCAGATACAGGGGGACAAAAATTGTAGTATATGAAATAAATTACCGTAACGTCGGAACGGTAGAATGGCTTGGGAATTTAGTATGCAGACTTTGATGTGAATATTGTTTGGTTTCGCGGCGAAGTCAATTTTCATTTGGATGGGTTCATCAATAAGCAATATTGGCGTATTTGGGGGACGGAGAATCCGCATTTCGCTATCGGGAAGTACGTCAGCCTCAACGGTTCATTACGTGGTGTGCACTTTCCACAGAAGAGATAATCAGTGTGACATTCCTTGATGCCGCGGTCAGTAGCGAACCGCAAAGTAATAGTGTTGGAAAGTGATTTCGGCCCCATTGAGGGCCCTACACACGATGCTATTTATTGCACCAATTCGTTGGTCACCCGATAAATTGGGCGGTTTTAGGCGCTACCCGACCAACTTTCCTTGTCGGCCGGTTGGTTGTGCCTGACAACCCGATCTCTGATTCCTCCACCACTTCACCCAACAAATTGTACCGTGTGTAGCGCTTCCCGACCAACTTCCATGCCTGGGGTCGTCTGCACAGCGAACACGCGAAAACAATAACAGTTCGACGGACAGACACCAGAACAGGGTGGCGCTGCGTGCAGTTGGTCGGAATATGTGTAGGTCGCTACCAATTGGTTGGTTCGTTGGACATCATGTTGGTCGTTACGATAAATCGGTGCGTGTGTAGGGGCCTTTATCTAATGATGCCCTGATTTCGACAAGATGTGGTTCACGCAAGATGGAGTTCGACCCAACGGAAGCAGGAGAGAATGTGATGTGCGGAGGAGCAATTTGGGGACTGCAGTCTGGCTCTGCGGTATGCGTAGGGTCCAGGCCAGTGGCATGGGACACGATAGGCCACCATATTCTGATCTCGTGCGACTCCTTTCTGTGGGGCAGTATTAGGCCTAAAGACAAAGCGTAGAGCAGTAACCCGAAACTATGGCCGAACTGAGGAGGTCATCGACAGCACAGGTGTTCCGACACTTCAATGCGTCTTGCAGAATTTCGCTATTCGTCTGCGCCACACCATCGTCAAGGATGGCAGCTATGTAGAACATGTACTGACCTACATCTGAGTACCTGAAGTGACATTTACATCATGACTGAAGTATGTGCTAGCGTTAGTATATAACTAATTTGTGTTTTGTTCAATGTAGCTCTGGAATAGCGTCTGCTCATGTTCCAACAGGTTAGTTAGTATATCATAGGGTTGTACTTTACTACGATGTTATGTGCAATCTTGCATGAACAGATAATTGGTGAGGAAATCTTCTCGGGTTGACAGCCGAGTCTGTGCCTCGTTATCTGGCAACTTTTCGGCAAGTTGCTCACTTGCCATCTTCAGGCGAAGATCTTCGCAAGTAAGCAACTTGCCGAAACGTTGCCGGATAACGAGGCACTGACTCGGCTGTCAACCCGAGAAGATTTCCTCATCGAGATCTGCCGAGAAAGTCTGCATTCACATACAGATAATTAGTGTCTCCATAGCGGAGTGGGATAGACGGGGTGAAGTAATGAGGATCACGTCATGCACGTTAGCAACCGTGGAAATGTGATGGGACGGAATTAGTCTTACGAGCGCGTTGGTAGTGTCATCAGAGCGAGGCTTTGAGTGCTATCTAGGTAGGTGTATAAGAGCGCGCCGCCGCGTTGGCGCATGCGAGAGCGAAGCGCCGCGTCGGCTTGTGAGGGACGAGAACAGGTGCGGCGCGCCCAAACAAAGGAGGGGAAGGTCACTTGTAGGGTAGAGCGCGCCGGGCCGTGCCGAGCCGCCGCCAGGGTCAACGACCGAACGACCGGTCGCGCGCGCCGACCCGGCCGTGCCGAGCCGAGTCCAGCGGAGGGGGGAGAGCCGGCCGCTGGGGCCGCCGCGGCCGAGGGGAGGTCGCCGGCGCCGTGGAGGGGGCGGCGGGGGGCGGGGCCAGCGCGCGCGCCGCGCCGCGATTGGCCGGCCGGGTGGGGGCAGCCAGTGGCAGCGCGCCGCCGCCCGCCAACCGGCCGGGGGCAGCGGCGGGCGCCGCCGGCCGACCAATCGCAGCGCGCCGCGGCCCGGCGGGCCTCTGGGAAGCTGCGGCCGCCGCGGCAGCCAGAAAAAACCTGATCAATGATCTGCTGGAGCAGGCCCCAATCGAGGCGTCGCCGGGCATTACTGAAAGAGCGACGTCTTCCGAGCAGAGAGCAAACCCCGACTCCACGATATGCTGCAGATTCAATTAGCTTAGTCAGTTCAAACGTTTGGAATTTAAAAATAAAACATTCTTAGAATAAAGTTAAAATATAAAAAAAGATAAAAGTCGGGAATTGAAGAGAAATCACAAAGTCCCAACCAGAGGTGAAACTCTACTCCATGATGAAAGGTAGCCTTGTCTTACTGACTTGCGGAAGGCGTTCGACACAGTTCCACACTGTCGCCTAATATCGACCATCCGAAAGGCAAATACCTGAGATATCACAGCCATACTTATTTGGATAATAGCACATAACGTGATCGAAAACACAGAGCCATGTGAAATGAGGAGCAATGGCTGGCTGAAACAGCTGATATCTGCGTAGGGACTGAATCAAAGACGCTCTGGATGTGTTGTTACAGTATAACAGTCCATGCTGCTCCTTCATATTGCCATTGCGATTGTTGCATCGTGAACCAGTAGTCTCTCTTTCATCGATCAGACATAGGCGAGAGGCTGAAGAACACGGATATCGAAGGAGAAATGCAGTCGGATGGGCGACAGAGAACATTGGCTACCATGCGTTGTGTGGCGCATTATCCTGCTGGAATGTTCAAATGTCTGAAAATCTATCGGACCAAACTGCGTGGTCATCGGTCCGTCGCTTACAAACTACTTAAACCTACGTAAACTAACCTAAGGACAACACACACACACACACATGCCCAAGGGAGGACTCGAACCACCACGGCGAGCAACCGCGCGCTCCGCAGCGTGGCGCTTTAGACCGCTCGCAGCTCCACGGCGGCTGCTGGAATGTAACCGTCAAAAATCAAATGTACAAACGTTTGTAAAGCAATGGGACCTAACCGCAGTGATCATCAGTCCCTAAATATGGCGAGAACGACACAAATACTCTTGTCCGAGAGGAAATTCGAACCTCCGACGGAGAACGGGCCGTGCACTCCGCAGTAATGCGCCTTAGACCGCAGGGCTATTCCTACGAGCGCTGTGGCCGTCGGCATACTGAGAATGTATCGGATAACAAGCTTCAGCACTTCAGAGATGTAATGCCGGCTTTCGATATAGAGATTTGCGTGAGTCGAATCCCGTCTCAACGGGATCCGATCAGATCACCGACATGTTGCACTATCGGGCGTGGCCGGTACTTGGATGGGTTGGATTGGTTGACAATTTACCCTTACGGCAAAGGGGACATGAAGAGTTGTGATGTAAAGTCTTTCATCACCAGTCTTTGCACCAATGTCCTGGATGAAATACCAAACCTCTTCGCAGTGTCTCATGGCGTGAGGGCATGGGACACTGTTGATGATGATCCGTCAGCCGGATGGGAACGTTAAGCTCGGCGGCGGCCCCCTTGGTGCTTTTCGAGAGGAGTAATCTATGTGCCGGCACCGGGTTTCACACTCTCCCTTCTCCAACACGAACACTTCACTACACTAGACATGCACCCATTAGTCACGTACATTGAGACTTTTGTGTCCCAACTTCGTCGCCGCTTTTGTGTCCCAGCCTCGTCGTAGGTGTCGGTGGCCGAGTGGAATGAGACCGACACGCTGGTGCAGGTACGGAGGGGAGCAGCCAGAAACTATAAACACTCGAGTAAATTAGAAAGAGATATATATTGCACAGAATGTAACAATACTTAACTTTTACATAGTACTGCAGAATGTTGATACATAGTTGTTAGAGGCCTGCCTAGTGCCTGTACAATAGCAAAGTCTTCACTGGTGCCTATCTGATTACGAAGGTCCTAACATGTTGCTATCTCAGTCCGAAGTGACCGGTGTCTTTCCGTGGTGGCCACGAGCGGGGTTCCAGCAGAGGGCGCTCGTGGCTGTCGTCGGAAGAACGCCGCGCCGTGCATGCATGGCGGCGCGCGGCGAAAGTAGGTGGCGCGCACTTTGTACTTGTGCGACACCACAGAGACACTTCAGCACACAGTTCTCAGACCTCGAGAAGGACACATGCCTGCGGACGCGAAGGATAGGGAAAACCTTTCCGATTAGGCGGCTAAACCTACTCTTCGCGGTCTCCGAGTCATTCACTCCATACGACTTTACTTTTTTGGAATCCTGTACCACCCCGAACCCCGTTACCGGCTACAGGTTCAGTATGGCGATACATACGGCAGCGGTTCAAGAGTCACCCACCACAACGTGTCTCGATTCTTATCTGTCCATAGTGATGGTGCAAACAGAATCGGTAATTCTAGATAAACACAATGACGTCGTATTCCACTGTCCATTTTCGTCGTTTATCGCATCACCAGCGTAAACTGCTGTAGAATGTAGATGGAATGGTGAATGCAGCAATAGAACCTTTGCGGACGGTCCACTCTGCTGCAACCAATATTGAATCGTACGCGCTGACACTGCTTGTTGCCCGACGGACTGGTTTTGTCGTGATAATAGTTTGTGATGTGAGAGACAGTCATCAACCCCATCGGGACAGTATCCTTACTATCACATGTAGCTACGTGCCACATCGTGGATTGCACGGCCGCTCGCGCTGCAATTTCAAGTCGTCTCTCGGGTATGGGAGTATGTGTTGTCCTTCCGTAAGTTAGTTTAAGTGTTTTTGAAACCGATGATCTCAACAGTTTGGTCCTTTAGTTTACCAACATTCGAGGTTACGCCGGCCGCGGTGGCCGAGGAGACTGAGGCGCTTCAGTCACGGTCTGCACGGCCACTACGGTCGGGGGTTCGAATCCCCCCTCGGGCATGGATATTTGTGCCGTCTTTAGTATAAAGTAGTTCATAAGTAGTTTGTAAGTTTAGGGATGATGAACCCATAGTTAAGTCCCATAAGCTTAACAAACAAATTTCGAGGTTACAGCGTTCATTTTTAATGAAATAAATCGCAATTTGCGATCACTTATGGCTTCACTGTAGTAGGTTTAGATGGAATACCAATGAGCGGCGAATGAAAATTTGTGCCCGGCCGGGATTCGAACCCGGGATCTTATTCTCACTAGACAGACGCGTTGACCACTCCGCCACCGAGGACACAGTGACCAACCCGAGTGCAGAGAACTCTTCCCTGCACGTCTCCCGCCACACCCAAATCTCCATTCGCCACGCTCTCTCTTTCCTATACCATAGCCTATTTGTACTGTAATGCTGGTTTTGTCGTGATAATAGGCTGTGTTAATAGGAAAGAGACAGCGTGGCGAATGGAGATTTGGGTGTGGCGGGAGACGTGCAGGGAAGAGTTCTCTGCACTCGGGTTGGTCACTGTGTTCTCGGTGGCAGTGTGGTCAACGCGTCTGCCTAGTAAGCAGGAGATCTCGGGTTCGAATCCCAGCCGGGCACAAATTTTAATTCGCCGCAGATTGGTATTCCATCTAAACCTAGTACAGTGAAGCCATAAGTGATCGCAAATTGCGATTTATTTCATTAATCACGGGTAGTGGTGCAACAAGGTGCATTCAGTCGGGCCGCGGTGGAGTGGCCGAGCGCTCTAAGGCGCCTTGCTGCAGAGTGCGTGATTGCTCGCCGTCGGAGGTTCGAGTCCTGCCTGGTGCATAGGTGTGTGTGTGTGTTGTCCTTAGGTCACTTAGTTTAAGTAGTTTGTAAGCCTGGGGGCTCATAACCAAATATGTGAAGTCACATAGATTTACAAACATTTGATTAGGATGCAGTCGGATCCATCCTTCCGTCGTTGTTTCCGGCGATTACAGATCAGCGTCAGTTTCTCGGTTACGTCCGACACGATCAACGATTTCTCTAAAACATAATCCCGATTTCTCTAAAAGATAATCGACATCGCTACTGTCAACTATTCTCTTTCGATAGAACTCTGAATTGTGCGCGAAAGATGTTCACGTACTGAAGCTGCTAAGGCGGAACAGTAGTGCCAAAGAACAAGACCATAAAGCTGCTGAGATGAAGAAGATCTAAAGGAGAGCAGCACTCTTCTTTACAGGTTCATTTAAGAGGCGCGAAAACGTCACTGACATGTTGGCTTACTGCAGTGGCAGGCGCTGCACGAGAGCACGGTAGGGGAACTGTAAAACTTCCGATAGCGTACATTTCTAGAAAAGTCAACCAATATATAGTTTCCCACTACATGCATCTCGTTAAACGACTATGAGAGTAAAATTAGAGACACAATATCTCACGTGGAGGCTCATCTGGAGTCGTATTTCCCGCGTACCATACGGTCTAGAACAGGGAAAGGAGGAACTGGCACTGGTTCATAATGTACCATCCGCCACATACCGCGAGATGGCTTGCGGAGTGTATACTGATATGTACACTTTAACTACTATGGCATAGTGCATCTATGCAATCTAAATTATTTTATACAACAACTGTTGATGTATAAAAATAAAAATTTCAGACCGGAAGATGATGACAGAGACCATCTAAACCGGTCGTCGAAATAAAATTATATATTAGCGATCTTGGGTTTATCCTTTTTGGCACCTATCAGCAGCGGCGGCGTGACCGAGCCCATTGAGGCACTATGCTACGATGCGCGAGGCCATTTCCCGTCGGGGGTTCGAATGCCCCCTCGAGCATGGATGTTTGTACTGTCTTCAGTATAAGGTAGTTCATAAGTAGTTTGTAAGTTTAGGGACTGGTGACCCCGCAGTTAAGTCCCATAAGCTTAACAAACATTTGAACATTTGAAACTTAACATAATATTGTATCGCCTCCTTACATTATAAACAGATAAAGTCAATATCCATTTGAAACGGAAAGCTGTCGATGGCTTAGAATGAAACTGAAGATACACGAGAAGGCTGATAAGTTTGCGTATTGAGAGAATCACAAATACGCATACTTACCTTTGACGCGGTCTACGAAAATATGATGTCTCAGACTTCCTCGGCTTTAAAAGATACGCAAACGGAGCCCTTATGACGAGTCGCCAAGTAGGTGGTGCATTGACGGAGGTGTCATAATAAATATGTACTCCGGTGGTTCAAGCGAAAAGATATCCAACGTGACTGTGGCGGCACGGCCACAATTAAGACTTAGAACAGGGAATTGAAGTCGGAGCTAGGCGCATGGGATATTCCACTTCAAAAATCGTTAGGGAATTCAAATTTCGAGATCCACAGTGTCGCAACATACCGAGAATGCGAAATTTCAGGCCTTACCTCTTCACCACGATCAACGCAACGGCCAATTGGCAGCACTTAATGATCGCTAGCACGCGGTGATTTCAATGCTAACGCAAGCAACAGCTCGTGAAATAATCACAGCAATCAGTCTGGGACATACGGCGACTATATCCCTTACGACACTGCTATGCAATTCTTTTCACAGGTAGACAAAAAAGTGCTGCTCGTTCACTCCTCACTTTCCGAGTTTGGAGGTCGGAAGCAGAAGTTAATTTTGAAACTTTCATATGCTTGTGTCCGAGCCCACTCCCCCCTCGCCCCTCCCCAGTCCCTTCGTACGACATAACACTCTCAAGTTTCGTAGAGGCCTAACACTAAAATCAAAGATGTTGTAAATAACACTGTCCCCCTGTTGTTGGTGTTGTGGTCTTCAGTCCGCAGACTGGTTTGATGCAGCTCTCCACGCTACCCTGTCCCCCCTGTCCTGTGAAAGTCTCTTCATCTGAGAATAAGTTCGGCAACCTGCATCCCTTTGAATCTGCTTATTGTATTCGTCTCTCGGTCTCCCTCTACGATTTTTACCCCACACGCCTCCTTCTAATGCTAAGTTGACAATTCCTCCCCCTAGCAGCGTCAGTTTCCTACCTGCTGTTGCTGGATCGCAAGTTCGGAACGACGATCTACTTATCTCTGTATCACACACACACACACGGTCGGAACGACGATCTACTTATCTCTGTATCACACACACACACGGATGCAGTACGCAAACCCACGGCTACGCACATCGCTTCATGCTGGTGACTCATTGCCTCCATCTACTTTAACACTAGACAAGCCGCCTCACGGCGTAGGCTATGTCAGAGGGATACCACTGTCAGCCTCGCGGAAATGTCCGAGCTGTTCTAGGCACCAAATCAGGAACTGCAAGGCCGCTCGCGCCGGAGGTTCTAGTCCTCCCTCCGTCATAGATGCGTATATTGCCCTTAGGTTAATTATTTTCTCCTCGTGCTCTTTTCGCGTGATATACATCTACATACACACTACGCAGTCCACCCGAAGGTGCGTGGCGGAGGGTAATCGGTACCACAACTAGTTACTTGCTTTTCTGTTCCACTCCCATATTGAAAGAGGAAAATCGAATACTTGTATCCATCCGCACGAGCCATAATATCTCTTTTCTTATCCTTGTGCTCTTTACGCGAAATGAAGGTTGGCGGCAGTAGAATCGTTCTGCAGTCAGCCTCAAATTCGGGCCCTCTAAATTTCTTCAACAGTGTTTCTCGAAAAGAACGTCGCCATCCCTCCAGCGATTCCCAGTTGAGTTCCGAAACATTAAGTAACACTCGCACACTGATCGAATGTACCAGTAACAAACCTAGCCGCCTGCCATTGAATTGCCTCTAAGTCCTCCTTTAAACCGATCTGGTGGGGATCCAAAACAATTGATTAATACTCAAGACGGGGTCGTACAAGTGTTTTATACGAGGTTTCCTTTACAGACGAATCACATCTCCCCAAAATTCTCCCAATAAATCTAAGTCGACCATTTGTCTTCCCTACGACTGTCCTTATATGCTCGCTCCAACTCAAATCGTCATGCAGAGTTATGCCTAGGTATTTAATTGACGCGACTTTGTCAAGCAGCACACTACTAATGCTGTATTCGAACATTACCGGATTCTTTCTCCCACTCATTTGCATCGCCTTACATTTTTCTACATTTAGCGGTAGTTGCCACTCCTCACACCACCTAGGAAGCTGGTCCAAGACATCTTGCATCCTACTATAGCCATTCAGTGACGATACCCCCTTGTATACCACAACATCATCTACAAAAAACAGCAGATTCCAAATCACTCTGTCCGCGAGATCATTTATATAGAAAATAATAGCGGTTTTATCACACTTCCTTGGGGCACCTATGACGGTACCCTATTCTCTGACGAACACTCGCCGTCGAGGACAACGTACTGGGTTCTATTGCTTACGTAATCTTCGAGCCACTTACATATTTAGGTATTTTTTCCATAAGCTCGTACTTTCGTTAGCAGTGTGTAGTGCGGCACTGTGTCAAAAACGTTTCGAAAATCGAGACATATGCAGCCAGCCCGTTGCCCTTCATCAGTAGCACACAAGATGTCATGCGAGAAAAGGGCAAGCTGGGTTTCTCTTCAAGAAACGCACGTTCTTTGAACGACTCCGACAGCAGCTCGTACGCCTCTCTTTCAACGTCTGGCACAGGAGTCTACCTCCCACTAGAATCAAATTTTCAACTCTCCACACACTACTGACGTAGTCACACCTGTCCATTTTACCATAACACGGGACATTTAGCCAATTCTCATAACAGATCGAGCTTGGTAGTTAGGTTCAGAATTCGGGCCTGGCGGGTGGTGTGCTAGGATAGCCCGTGCAGTCGTGGTGACATCTGTGGCCGTGTGACGTCAGCACAAGTCTGTAGTAAGCAGGAGACCCGGGTTGGAATCCCGGTCCGGTACAAGTAATCACTATTGCGCACTGATTAATTCAATACCTCTGGCAGTCAATGTTTATAAATCAAATGTTCAAATGTTCAAATATTTGTATAGTCTATGGGACTTAACCACGGGGTCATCAGTCCCTAAACTTACAAACTACTTATGAATTACTTACGAACTAGGACGGCACAAATATCCATGCCCGAGGGGGGATTCGAAACCCGACCGTAGTGGCCGTGCAGACCGTGACTGGAGCGCCTTAGTCCCCTCGGCCACCGCGGCCGTCGTTTATAAATCCCTTGTGTCTTGATTACTAATGGCTGTAAGATCAAAACGGTGTCTGTCAAACATTTATAAGTGCTTTGGTGCAAACCTTTCACTTGTTGAATGTACGGCTCGGCAGCAAATATCCCTCCGTGTTCCCCTGTTGATTCAAGCAGTGGCGGCTACTCCTTAAGGACTCTGGGGCGGCGCCCTCCCAAAAATATCCAACACGGAATACGTACCAATCGTTAATCACAAATCGACTTGAATAATTTTCGTGTAACAGCAGCCCGTATAAGTGAATGATCAATGTTTTTAGTCTAGGTAGTCTGCCAGCCAGGGTCAGCGAATGTTTTCAGAATGGGCTGACTGTCGGACTCTACGCGATCCGTCCACGCCGTGTAAGGCTGGAAACGGGCACTTGGGGTGAGTGGGGGTACTGGGGGTCGGGTGGGGGTAGTGTGCTGAGCCGGGCCGCTTAGGACGGCGTCGCGCCAAGGGCGCAAAATATAAAGGTGTACCGGCACCGGTCAGGCAGTGTCTTCGCGGAACTTAGGTGCAGTCCGTGTGATACTAGTGTAGTTGTTGTGAAGGTGCGTGTTATTGCCTAACTGTTTTATAGTTTCCTATTTAGAATGAATAATATAAATAGCGTAAACTACATTTTAACATTTGGTAGTCAAAAATTGACTTTTGAAGGAAAGTTGGAATTAAAAAATAAATCCGTTAAACTTTGTTTACAAGATAAATCAATCAAATGTGAAGGCCGTTAACTCCACAAAATACCTAGGAATTACTATTACTTCAGAATAAAAGTGGAAAGAACAGGTAGATAATGTTATGGGAGAGGCGAATCAGAGACTGCGTTTTACTGGCAGAACCCTTAAAAGACGCAATAGAACTATTAAAGAAAATGCATGCACTACCCTTGTCCGTCCTTTTTTGGAATATTCTGCCCACTGTGGGATCCTTATCAGGTAGATTTGACAGAGAACATCGAAGGGCACCTCGTTTTGTATTGTCACGATACAGGGGAGACAGCGTCACGGAAATGATACAGGATCTGGGATGGGAATGATTCCAACAACGGTGTTTATCGCTGCGGCGTGGACTACTTACGAAACTCCAATCGCCAACACTCTCCTCCGAATACGAAAGTATATTGTTCACACCCACTTACATACGTAGAAGTTATCATCAGAATAAAATACAAGATATCAGTTGTCGAACGGAGAGAATCACTAGGTTTACATGAACACATCTTCCGGAAGACGAAAACCGAATTTCGTAAACCGTTTTTCGCTGTCGTGATTAAATACATGTTACAGCTGAATCGGATTTCCTAACCCACTTAATACGGCGGCTGGAAAACAACAGATCCAATTTCTGATTTAGACTGCACAATCGCTATCTACGTCTACATCCATACTCCGCAAGTCACCCGATGGTGTGTGGAGGAGGATACCACGAGTACCACTATCGGTTCTCCCTCCTATTCCAGTCACGTATTGTTCGCGGAGAGAAAGATGGTCGGTATGCCTCTGTGTGGGCTCTAATCTCTCTGATTTTATCTTAATTCGCTACTTAAATACATTGATTCATGCCCACTCTGATATTTATACTTTTATTTCACGTTAGAAAATGTCACTCTGTCCATATGTGCCGAAAATCCCTAACAGGAAAACACAATCGGACAAACCAAGCACGGTTCAAAAACGGTTACGTTTACTTGGGCACGAAAATGGAACTGGAAAACCGATTCACAGAAGTGGATTTCTAGAATAGCCGCGGCGGATTAGCCGCGCGTACTGGAGCGCCGTGTTGCGGTGCGCGCGGCCATCCGCCGTTGGGGGTTCGAGTCCCCTCCCCCTCCCCCCCTTTACCCTCGAGCATGGGTATTTGTGTTATCATTAGTTTAGTTTACCTTGGATTAAGCAGTTTGTAATCTAGGGACTAATAACCAAGCTGTTAAGTCAAATAGATTAACATACATTTGAATTTGATTTCCAGAATCGATTGTAGAGTTTAATACAAATACACAATCCCTAAGACAGCTTTTCGTCTCGAATATGTCAAAGACAATAATGATAAATCTGAAGCATAGAATTGAAATTTGTGATGTGGCCGGGAATCGAAACCGGATCTCCATGCTTACTAGGCAGACGTCTTACCGTGTTTTTTTAATTTTATTTAATTAATTATTTATTTAATTAATTATTTTTTTGTCAGCTGGTAGATCTATGGTTCGCGGTCGTTCGTTCAGTTTGTTCTTGGTGGTTCGTTGAATGTTTGGCTCAGCTTTTTTATTACAGAGGGTGTTCAGCCCCCTGACCGGGTGCGCTGAGCCACGGCGCCCGGCACCGTTAGACTACCACACCGCTAACGATTAAGGCCCCTCGGAATAGTCTAAGCACGATTTTCCTCCACGTCACAAATTTTAATTCTATGCTAGGTCGAAGGTCGGAGGAAGGCAACGGCATACCACCTCCAAACAGGACCATGCCTAGTAAAGCACTGTGGTGTTCAAACCAACCATAAGATTGTTGACTGCTGCTTTAAATTTATCATTATTCTCTTTGACATATTCGAGACGAAAATCCGTCTCAGGAACTGTTTATTTGTATTAAACTGATATTTATACCACCTTAACAGAATTGTTCCAATATGTCCATTGCCGAGGTGCTATTCCGCTGCATGGAGAGCCTTGGCAGTAGTGGCAAATATCTTTGTAACACAGAAGCTGAATTAAAGTTTGTGACGTGGAGGGAAATCGTACTTAGACTATTCCAAGGCGCCTTAATCGTTAGTGGTGTGGTGGTTTAACGGTAAGACATCTGCCTAGTAAGCATAGAGGTGCGGGTTCGATTCCCGGCCCCATCACAAATTTTAATTCTATGCTTCAGATTTATCGATTGTAGAGTGTTTATATGGCCAACCAAAAGCGGATTTGGGGAGTCGGTTTACGAAATGCGGTTTTGCGAGCCCGTGTAAACGGGCTGATTCAGGTGTTCTTTCTCCTCGCGCGCTATTTGAGATTGGAATGGGAAATAAGTAGTAAAAGGTGAAACTTCCTGGCAGATTAAAATTGTGTGCCGGAACCGGATCTCGAACCTGGGGCCTTTGCCATTTGCGGGCAACCGCTCTACCGACTGAGCTATCCCGACACGACTCACGGTGCCGCCTCACAACTTTACTTCCGCCAGTACCTAGCCTCCTACTTTCCAAATTTCACAGAAGCTCTCCTGTTGGAAGTAATGTTGTGAGGCGGCATCGTGAGTCGTGTCGGGATAGGTCTGTCGGTAGAGCGCTTGCCCCCGAAAGACAAAGGTCCCAGGTTCGAGTCCCGGTTCCGGCGCACAATTTTAATCTGCCAGGAAGTTTCGTATCAGCGCACACTCCGCTGCAGAGTGAAAGTTTCGTTCTGGAAACATCCCTTAGGCTGTGGCTAAACCATGTCTCCACCATATACTTTCTTCTAGGAGTGCTAGTCTTCCATGTTTCGTAGGAGAGCTTCTGTGAAGTTTGGAAAGTAGGAGGCGTGGTACTGGCGGAAGTAAAGTTGTGAGGCGGCATCGTGAGTCGTGTCGGGATAGCTCAGTCGGTAGAGCGCGTGCCCGCGTAAGGCAAAGGTCCCAGGTTCGAAAAAAAAAATGTTTAAATGTTTGTATAGCTTAAGGGACTTAACTACGGGGTCATCAGTCCCTAAACTTACAAACTACTTATGAACTAGCTTATCCTAAGGACGGCACAAATATCCATGCCCGAGGGGGGATTCGAACCCCCGACCGTAGTGGCGGTGCAGACCGTGACTGGATCGCCTCAGTCCCCTCGGCCACCGCGGCCGGCCCCAGGTTCGAGTCCCGGTTCCGGCACACAATTTTAATCTGCCAGGAAGTTTCATAGCAGCGCACACTCCGCTGCAGAGTGAAAGTTTCATTCAGTATAAAGGTGGTTCGATGAACACTCTGTACCGCACTAACATGTAATATGCAGTGTATCCCATGTAAATGTAGATGCAGGGGGGAGGATGGGCTGCACAGGAAGGGAGCATGACGGCTGGGAGCCTTTCTCCCCTTCTAGGGCGTGGTCGTAGTTGTGCGCCCGAGTCCAGTGCTGTTAGCTGAGATAGGAGAGGAAGCGCGGTGGCTGGCTGCGGCTTCCCACTGGGCGCGCGTGGCTTTGTGCGTGACAAGCCAGGCGGCAGGCGCATCGCGTTGCCGGCGCATTGTGCGTCTGAATGCGCGCTGCTGTCTCCTCGCTTTTGTTCCGGCCACCGCACGGCAGAAAGAGCCTCCTGCAGCACCGCCACTGCACGACGTCACCGGCTTTGACGCTTCCTCTCACAGTCCGCCTGCTGCTGCGGTCGGTCATTGTGGGCACCGTCTGGACTCCAGTTTGACTTTCGGATCAGCGCAGCAATAACGGCCGACCCTCCGAACAGCCGCCATAGTCTTTTGTTCTTGGCGAGTGTGGATTCCTCCCTACCAGACTACCAGCGCATCAGGCTACCCTGCCACTGAAGTGTCTGCGTCTCTGCGAACAGAACCCGGCGTTATATCATCATAAAGCGCAGGTGACTCCCGTTTATAAGAAAGGAAAGGGAACTGACCCATACAATTACAGGGCAATATCGTTGACATCAGTTTCATGTAGATTTTTAGAGCATAGTCTCAGTTCGAATAATGTAAATTTCCTCGAAACGGAAAAGCTTCTTTCCATGAATCAGCACGGGTTTAGGAAACATCGTTCATGTGAAACTCAGATTGCTCTTTTCTGACATGACATCTTGCGAGCCATGGATGAAGGGCAACAGGCGGATCGTGTTTTTCTCGATTTCAAAAACGCGTTCGACGCGGTGCCACATTGCAGACTGCTAACGAAGGTACGAGCTTATGGAATAGGTTCACAGATTTGTGACTGGCTGGAAGACTTCCTAAGTAATAGAACGCAGTACGTTGTTCTCGACGGCGAGAGTTCATCAGAGACGAGTGTATCGTCGGGCGTGACCCAGGGGAGTGTGATAGGACCGCTATTATTTTCTATCTATGTAAATGATCTGATGGACAGAGTAACTTGTAATTTGCGGCTGTTTACTGATGATGCTGTGGTGTATGGGAGGGTGTCGTCTGTAACTGACTGTAATAGCATACAGGATGACTTAGACAAAATTTCTAGTTGGTGCGAAGAATGGCAGCTATCTCTCAATGTAGAAAAATGTAAGGTGATGCGCATGAGTAGAAAAAACAATCCTATAATGTTCGAATACAGCATTAGTAGTGAGCTTCTTGATGCCGTCGCGTCGTTCAAATAGCTAGGCGTAACATTGCAGAGCGATATGAAATGGAACGAGCATGTAAGGACAGTTGTGAATAAGGTGGACAGCCGACTTCGCTTTATTGGGAGAATTTTGGGAAGATGGACTTCACCTGTAAAGGAGACCGCGTATAAAACGCTTGTACGACCACGCCTTGAGTATTGCTCAAGTGTTTGGGACCCGCAGCAGATCAGTTTAAAGGAAGACATAGAGGCGGTTCAGAGGCGAGCAGCTAGATTTGTTACCGGTAGGTTCGACCAATGCGCGAGTTTCACGGAAATGCTCTGGCAACTCAATTGGGGATCGCTGGAAGAAAGACGACGTTCTTTTCGTGAATTTCTGTCAAGTAAATTTAGAGGGCCGGAGTGTAGTACGATCTTGCTGCCGCCTACTTACATTTCGCGTAAAGATCACAAAGACAAGATAAGAGAAATTAGGGCTCGTACGGAGGCATATATGCATTCTTTTTTTCCTCGTTCAATTTGGGAGTGGAATAGGAAAGGAAATGCCTAGTAGTGGTACAGTGTACCCTCCGCCACGCACCTTACGGTGAATTGCGGAGTATGTATGTAGATGTGTTGCTCATTGCTGAGCGTCGTGACCCCATGAACCAAGCGTCTCCATCCCGGTCGGTTGACAGCTTCTCTCAGTGCCTGCTGAAGAGGTAGACCGGAGATCATCTTGATTTGGTCTATCCATCTGCTCGCTGCTCTTCCTCTTGGTCTTGTGCCCTCGATCTTTCCTTGTAAGATTATTTTTTCTAGGTTTTCTCCGTCTCTTCTCACAATATGGTCAAAGAACTGGAGAATTTTTTCGTCGACTCGAGAAGAAAGGCGTCTGGAGATATTC
Organism: Locusta migratoria; assembly: GCA_026315105.1. Taxonomy (NCBI): domain Eukaryota; kingdom Metazoa; phylum Arthropoda; class Insecta; order Orthoptera; family Acrididae; genus Locusta; species Locusta migratoria. The sequence goes on from CM048744.1 coordinate 712,815,391, forward strand.
CACATCTACATAGATACTCTACAAATCACATTTAAGTGCCTGGCGGAGGGTTCATTAACCACTTTCGTAACTTTTCTCTACCGTTCCATTCTCTAATACCGCGATCTGATGTCTCTTATTTTATTGGGATGGTCATGTCTCCGTAAGCAGGTGGGTGCAAGCAAAATATTTTCACATTCAGAACTAAAAGTCGGTGATTGAAACTTCGCAAACAGATCACGCCACAATGAATAACGTCTTTCTTTTAATGATTTCCACCTCAAATTGTGCAACATTTCCTTAACACTTTCCCCTCTGGAACGTGATAAAACAAAACGAGCTGCCCTCCTCTGAACCTTCTCAATGTCTTCCGTCAGTCCCACCTGGTGAGGGTCCCACAAGGGGCAACAGTACTCCAGGAGAGGACGCACAAGTGTGATGTAGACAGACTCTTTGGTGGAGCTGGTGCATCTTCGAAGCGTTCTGCCGATGAAACGTAACCTTTGGTTCGCCTTCCCCACAATATTTTCTATGTGTTCTCTCCAGTTGTTCAATAATGGACACATTTGTTCTTCTTTCGGTCTATTTTATGCGTAGCATCCTAAGCCAGCACCAAAGCTCAAACGCACCAATGCGTTGTTTGTCTCTGGCCTTGAGTGTCCATGATTCACAGCCATAAAAGAAGACAGAAGACACGAGTGTTTCAACTAGCCGAATCTTTGTGCTATTTGTTATTGCTCTGCTCTGCCAGATCTTCGTGAGCTTCTTCATAGCGTGATCCGTCTTCTTATCTCCTCTTCACAACTACCTGTGCTGCAGATAGTTGACCCAAGATAGGTGAAGGACTGCACGACTTCCAGTTCCTTTAATTGACCTGTGAGCTGGTTATATACACATATACACACCAAAAACTGTGTTGCGTTTCCGCGATTCTAGGAGTTCATGAGCGTTGGCATAAAAATGGAATAGATATATAGAAAAAAATTCAGTTCTCTTTATTGCTCATGAAAACCGAAATTGACAGATTGTACGACAATAACCTAGACCGGAGGTCGGCAACACGTCGATCGCGATCAACTGGTCGATTGCGAGTGCTTATTTGGTAGATCGTGCGAGTACTCACAGCGCAGAAAAAAATTTCTTGAATAAAATTGATAATTTTTTTTCGCAGCAGTCAAAAAGTGTGGATGTTCGATAAAAACAAGTTTATTTTACTTATTAACAATCGCGTAGAACTATTATCAACATCTACCTTGAATCTTTATAACTGTGTTCTCCAGCACAGTCAGCCGCTACTTGCGCGCTATTCGTTGCTACACTATATGATTCATCTTATACAATGTGTAGTATTGGCTAGCTACGTGTATGGAGAATAGATGGAATTTCATACATCGTGCCATTCAAGAAAATTAGAATATTAACTTCTTTGGTGCAGTAAACTAAGATTCAAAAATGTTCAAATGTTTGGATAGCTTATGGGACTTAACTACGGGGTCATCAGTCCCTAAACTTACAAACTACTTATGAAATAACTAAGATTAAGGACGGCACAAATATCCATGCCCGAGGGAGGATTCGAACCTCCGACCGTAGTGGCCGTGCAGACCGTGTCTGGAGCGCCTTAGTCTCCTCGGCCACCGCGGCCGGCAGTAAACTAAGAACTTCTGCGTTTTATAGTGCGTGAACGCTATATTTTGTGACTAAGATATTCTAAACGTTTCTTGTACCAAGAACTTGAAATAAGATTATCAAAAATTATTTGTATGTCAAAAGTATTGCAGTACCTAAAAACTGTAGGGGTCTAACGCACCAGGAGAAATATGCTGTATTAGTTAATGTTGCACTTAGAATAAAGGCCTTGTTTGCTTCTTCTTACTGTGTTGTACTTCTTTTCAAAAATGAATTTTATTAAAAATAATGCAGTCAAGTTTGACTGAAGAACACCTTGATTCTTGTATTTGAGTAAGTGTGATGCGTTATACAACAAACGTCATGGTCAATGTTATGTAGGGCCTAAGCATATATTCAAGTTTCACGTTAAATGGAAAATAATATTTGTAAAATATAATGGAATATTTTTTAAATGTTTGAACAGATAATAATGATGTAAAAGTTTATTGTTGGATATAGTTGTTTTGCAATAGTTAAATATTCTAAAAAATGAGGAATTACTGTATAATTAAAAGTAGATCACTCTGATACAATTGAATGAAATAGTAGATCGCCACGGCTTTGTGGTTGACTACCCCTGACCTAGACATTCTGATCTACACTAAATCGTATATACAAAGTGCCACTCAGTCCTCTTGATGAACAGAGAAATATTAATATCTACTGTATAGCACACAGAAATGGATACAACCCAGATATAATTCAAAAAGTTGATAACAAGATCAAAAAAGAAAGAATGCTCAGTTCCTAAATCAGATAGACAAGAACAAACACAAATATTTACCTGCATAACCTTTATAGGAAAAATCTCACACCAGATTGCTAACTTTTCAGCAAGGATGAAAATACCCTTCAGCGCCAGTAATAAAATATAACATCGCATTATTCATACCAATAGTCTGTACAATTCAGCGGTTCAGCACACAAAATATAGAAACACCGCAAAACAATTTACGGTGTCACACCACGGAGAGCGCTTTATAATCTGATGATGCCCTGCTAAAGGGCGAAACGGGTCATTAATGAAAGAATAAAACAATCTGCAATAAACCAGATTGCTAACTTTTCCGCAAGAATAAAAATACCCTTCAGCACCAGTAATAAAATATAACATCGCATTATTCATACCAATAGTCTGTACAATTCGGCGGTTCAGCACACAAAATATAGAAACACCGCAAAACAATTTACGGTGTCACACCACGGAGAGCGCTTTATAATCTGATGATGCCCTGCTAAAGGGCGAAACGGGTCATTAATGAAAGAATAAAACAATCTGCAATAAAGAGGGATTTTTACCGAAGAAATATATATTCTCACTGACTGCTGTACACCATGGACTGGAAATCATTTTCCTCTCTTATAGTGGATAGTAAGAATTTTATTTGAGAACAACTCAAATTCGTATACTGTAGCTAAGGAGCTTTCGTGCATTTCATTTTAACACATGTAGATATAAATATACATAAAGCAGAAGGATATTAGGGATATTTACAGCCTACATTCAATGTTTTCTATTATGGGCAAAAGGTATATGTCTACAGTGTTTTGAGGCGCTATGCTTCGATGCGCGAGGTCGCTCCCCTTTGGGGGTTCGAATCCCCCATCGGGCATGGATGTTTGTGTCGTCTTTAGTATAAGGTTGTTAGTAAGTAGTTTTTAAGTTTAGGATCTGATGACCGCGCAGTTAAGTCCCTTCCGCTTAACAAACACTTGAACTTCTAGAGTGTTTCCCAGCAACTTGCCATTATTGCTACCCACGACATTCAGTGTTTCACAGAGTATTGTTGTCACTGTTGATTTCATTATTGTATTATCTAGTCACGACAATCCAGATCCAAAAAACCATAGGGTTGTATGGCATAGTTACCACTGCATTATTTCGTGAGATAAGTGTTCAGTACAATTAAAGACTTGCTATCAGTGATTTCGTCGTGAATATGCCCTTCACGTGATTTTACTTGAATAAATACAGTATTGTAAGTGTATAAAGAGTGATTGTGAGAAATGAAAGGGCTCGCAATACCGTTTCCTTATGCCGAAAGGACGATGAGAGTTTGGTAGCAGCAGAAACCATCATAGTCAATTCCAGAGGTAGGGTTTAAAGGATTTCTGTAATCCACTCCCTGATCAGTATGTCAGGAATGTCCAAGTAAGTTTCGACAGTTTTAATTTGTTTTGACATACGTCGTTGTCTTTATTAGATTCAAGCCTAGCTCCATTGTACATATGAGCAAGAGTGCAATTTCGGTTATCCAACAGATAGTAAGTGACATTGTTGCTTAGGAACTTTTCCCGCACTTGATTCGGAAAGGCAAGACATTTTAAAACAGGTAGACCAGAAAATTTATTGTTTTCATTTACTTAGAGACGACAAAGAAATCAAGAGCCTGTGAAAGTGTTTTTTTTTTAAAATGTTTGTTAAGCTTATGGGACTTAACTGCGTGGTTATCAGTCCCTAAACTTACAAACTACTTATGAACTACTTACGAACTAAGACGGCACAAATATCCATGCCCGAGGGGGGATTCGAACCCCCGACCGTAGTGGCCGTGCTGACCGTGACTGGAGCGCCTCAGTCACCTCGGCCACCGCGGCCGGCTGTGAAAGTGTCGTAGGCATTCACACTATTGCCTTTTTGGTGGAAAGTGAGTATCATTACCCTTGATTCACAATGAATCTGGTACTTTGAGGACTTTTCAATTACTTTCGGGGCTTGTTATACCTTTATGCAAACGCAACTACAAGTGAACAGAAGTGTAAACAACGTACCTCTACATAGCCATGCAGTGTACTTGCGCCACTTGGCTTGCTTAGTAGAACTGCTTGGACAGGTAACGTCGGTTGACATAAAAGGGAGCAATACGATTATGTTCCAATAAGTACGTATATGTACAAATATTAAGTGTAGAAAACTATTAGTGTCATTATTCATCGTTATCTGAGCTTGCTATTCCGTATTCTAACAAATAACTCACATAGATCACTTTTCATCTTGCTCCGTTGTAATAGTCAGCACGGTTTTATAGTTTACAAATGATAAGCCAAGATCGCAAACTAACAATTTATTAAGTGACGACCGGTTTTGGTGCACTGTGTCACCATCATCTGGTCATATATATTATAATCTGGTCATCTTGTTAAAAAATTGGGTATAAAATAAGAAATGCAACGTTGCACTTAGTCACTATATAAAAAAATACTTAAGTTAAAAACATGACAGCTTACAAGATGTCATGTTTTTAACTTAAGTATTGTTTTTTTATATAGTGACTACTTACAAGCTGTCATTTTTTTAACTTACGTATTTTTTTATATAGCGACTAAGTGCAATGTTGCACTTCTTATTTTATACCCAATTTTTTAACAAGATGACCAGATTATAATATACGTATGACCAGATAATGGTGACACAGTGCACCGAAAGCGGTCGTCACTTAATAAATTGTTAGTTTGCGATCTTGGCTTATCATTCGGAAACTATAAAACGAATTGATCGCCTCCACACCAGACGATGTCAGGCAATCTTAACTCAGCATGGTGTTTCCAAACTTATGAAGGGACAAAAATGTTCAAATGTTTGCAAAGTTTACGGGACTTAACTACGGGGTCATCAGTCCCTAAACTTACAAATTACTTACAAACTACCTTATATTAAAGACAGCACGAACATCCATGCCCGAGAGGGGATTCGAACCCCCTACGGGGAACGGCCTCGCGCTTTGGAGCATAGCGCCTCAATGCACTCGGCCACTCCGCTGCAGCTATGGAGGGCAGTGTGCAGTTATTTTCTGTTAGCTCACTCCAAATAGGGGTAGCAAATCGGATGCTACACTGTGCCAGGAGAAACTACTGCTCCTGCCTGCTGCTCTTGCAGAACCTGCCACAGCCAGCAGAGTAGCCGCGGCGGAGTAGCCGAGCGCTCTAAAGCGTCTCGCTGCGGAGCGCGCGGTTGCTCGCCGTGGAGGTTCGAGTCCTCCCTGGAGCATGGGTGTGTGTGTTTGTCCTTAGGTTAGTTTACCTAGGTTTAAGTAGTTTGTAAGGTACGGACTGATCACACACACACACACGTTTGTATAGTCTATGGGACTTAACTACGGGGTCATCAGTCCCTAAACTTACAAACTACTTATGAACTACTTACGAACTAGGACGGCACAAATATCCATGCCCGAGGGGGGATTCGAACCCCCGACCGTAGTGGCCGTGCAGACCGTGACTGGAGCGCCTTAGTCCCCTCGGCCACCGCGGCCGGCTACGGACTGATGACCACGCAGTTTTGTCCGATAGAATTACAAACATTTGAACATTTGAACCAGCAGAGCCTCATGCTATCACTCAGGGGGACCGAACAGGTGTTCCAAGCCCGGAGAAGTAGTGCGGCCGCGTCAGGAATACCGCGTCGCGGAGTGTCTCGGATTCCGGACGAGTTTTTTTGTATTGGCTCGTCACGTGTTGACCGGGAGTCTGCCAGCAGGCAGCCCGTCTTGGTCGGCCAGTTGGCAATTAGCGGGGCCGCAGACGTGGCAGCCGTCCAAGGCGGGCGCGATGCTGGGCCTGGCCCTCTGCCACGTTATGATGGATCCGTGCCGCCACCTGGCCTCCACCACCTTGCACAACCCATTAGCGGCAGAAATAGGGCAGCCTTCAAAGGCAGCAGATCTGGACACGGGCTACCATTCCACTCTGATGTTACTGTGTGGACGATATTGGCTCACTGGAGGTGCCAGCCTTAGAGATTTCAATCCAGCACTGTTTCCAATCCAGCGGAATTTCCTCTGGATTGCCTTCAATCCAGCGGGATTCCGTGGTTTCTAGAAAGGTTATATATATATATATATATATATATATATATATATATATATATATATATATATATATATAAATTTCTTAAGTCAATAAATATTCGTTGTAATAGCCTCATGGCTAAACATAATCACAGATTTCAGCCATTAATGGCGAGTAATTATTTTTTTACTAATTTTTGAAAGAAAATAATGAAGCCTTTAACAGGTTGCATGGGACGAGTATTTCGCGATTATCTCAGTTTCGCTTATCTTGAAAGCGGTTTATGCATCTGATCTACTCATTTATAAAAAACACTATAACACAATGTCAGCTACCGTATGCACTGTGTGTAAACATTTTGGTTTCACATGGCGAGGATAGTAGGATCAAATGTTCAAATGTTTGTAGAACTTATGGGACTTAACGACGGGGTCCCTAAGCTTACAAACTACCTATGAACTAGCTAAGACTAAGGACGGCACAAATATCCATGCCCGAGGGGGGATTCGAACCCCGACCGTAGTGGCCGTGCAGAGCGTGACTGGAGCGCCTCAGTCTCCTCGGCCACCGCGGCCGGCTAGGATAGTAGGGCGCAGCACGGCGAGCTGCGATGGTGCCGCCTTCAGGTTAAATGGGCTGTTAGGACTCTTATGTGCTTGACACCTCTCAACTGCCATCATTCAGTTTACACGTGGTAGGGGTGTGCGTGGAATTGAAAATAAGCAAACGACTGAACGGCAACGCCAAGTCAACTGGCATCGCGGAACGTGTTTCGAATTTAAGACAACGCGATGCGAATTTAATGCGGCAAATTTGAAAGAATTTGCGCGATTTTATGCTTGCGGATCCGCTTGCGAATCCGAACACTGTTCCGGAATCCCGTAGTTGAAATGTTCAAATGTTTGTTAAGCTTATGGGACTTAACTAATGGGTTATCAGTCCCTAAACTTACAAACTACTTATGAACTACTTACGAACTAGGACGTCACAAATACCCATGTCCGAGGGGAGATTCGAGCCCCCGACCGTAGTGGCCGTGCAGACCGTGACTGGAGCGCCTCACTCCCCTCGGCCACCGCGGCCGGCCTCTAAGAATCCCTTTCCTTTTATTCCCTTTATTAAATTTCAATAAAATTCGTAGTATTTATGGACTGACCAGATTTCAGTACATCTAGTAAATTAAACCATTATTCACGATTGATTGTCAAACATTATTTACAAATTTTAAGTAACAATATAGTATTTTCTAGGAGTTCGATCGTTTAATACAATCCTATTGTTAAATAATGCTGTAATTTATCAATTTCTTGTAACATAAAACTATTTGGTCTTACGGTTTCTATACAGTTAAAGATCTAGTATCGATTTTATAGTTTACATTTCATCAGACTATTGTATTTTGAAAGATTTAATTGTATACCAATAATTACAAGTCATTGTTGTGCCAATGTTAATTGTCATTAAGTCTATATAAGTCAGACCAACGGAGCACCTCGAGGTTGGAGCGGTTGTTGTTGACTAGTTCTGGTGCAGTTGTACAATATGAATCTGTGATAGAAATAAAAATTCTTCAAAGTGAATTCGTGTCTAAGTTTCAAATTAAATTAATATTTATGACGGTGACCCAGATTAAATGGGGATCGTCATAGTGTGCACCTGTTCCGAACGTAGTAGGTGCAGAGGCGAAGTTCCTAGCAAATTGACCTCTTCAATAACCCCAGTTAGCACAGACCAACGAAAGTTACAGCATCTGCTCCCCTCTCCTAGCCGGCGGGCTGCCGAAGCTACTGGACGGAAAACCCACTGTCGGAAACCCCACGGTCGGAAACCCCACAATACCTGTGGCAGGGGCACTGTGCCGGCCACAGTACCAGGAAATACCGAGCCTGTCCGTGATCACAGTCAGCGGGTTTGAGGCCGTCCTATAAGATTTACAAACATTTGAACATTTGATTTACACTATAGCAGGGCAGCTACTGGAAGCAGTTAATTTCCATCAATTATCTAGGAGTAGTCATTAGGAGGCATTTAAAATGGAACGACCATATAAGATCAATCGTCGGTAAAGCGGATGCCAGACTTAGATTCATTGGGAGAATTCTAAGGAAATGCAGTTCGAAAACAAAGGAAGTAGGTTACAGTACACTTGTTCGCCCACAGCTTGAATACTGCTCACCGGTGTGGGATCCGTACCAGGTGGGATTGATAGAGGAAGTGGAGAAGATCCAACGGAGGGCAGCGCGCTTCGTTACAGGCTCATTTGGTAATCGTGGAAACATTACGGAGATGATCGCTAAACTCCAGTGGAAGACTCTGCAGGAGAGACGCTCTGTCGCTCGGTACGGGCTTTTGTCGAAGTTTCGAGAACTTACCTTTACTGAGGAGTGTAGCACTATATTGCTCCCTCCTACGTATATCTCGTGAGGATAAAATCAGAGAGATTAGAGCCCACACAGAGCCATACCGACAATCCTTCTTTCCGCGAACAAAACGTGACTGGAATAGGAGTACCGATAGTGGTACTCAAGGTACCCTCCGCCACACACCGTCGGGTGGCTAGCGGAGTATGGTTGTAGATGTAGATGTAGAAGGTTATATCTTCAGTGCAGCTACTCAGATACTCACAAAGATCCACAGCGGCCTATAACTATCGCAGCACGGCGAAACGTGGTAGTTGTGTTGACGCTTTGATACGAAATCAATTTACGCTGAAAAAAATGAGTTCCAATTTAGGTTTCCAGGTGCAAATCTGGCGTTGTACATTCTTCTCGTGTACACGTACACACATGTTCCACAAGCCACCATAAGGCACCTAGTAACAGTATTAGTACTTTCCTTTACTATTCCACTCCCAGATCAACAGAGAGAATAACGACTGTCTATATGCCTCATTACGAGCTCTCATTTCTGTAATCTTGTATTTACGGTCCCTACACGAAAAGTAAGTTGGTGAAAATAATTGGGATCGTTCCGTAGTCAGCTTCATATACCAGATTTAAATTTCCTCAGTACTTTTTTTTATCGGAAATCACGTCGTCTTGCCTCGAGTGGTTCCCATTTGAGGTACCGAACTATCTCCGTAACGCTCGCATGTTTATCGAAGCATACTGACGGGCAATGATCGAACCAACCAATACGAAAAATACGTCGACGTCGAGGTGTGGCAAGGTAATGAACTCTAGGCGCGTTGTCCACTGGCGACGCGAATGCGAGCTCCGCACCAGCAGGACATGAGTAGCGGTTGCCAATGTCCGTTCTTCTGGCCTGAGAACCATTCGTATTTCGGAGACATATTAACGGAGTCTCAGCGACAGACTGGCGACATAGTTCGCCAGTACACAAGAGAGTTAATTGATCTGTTTTGTTAGGCTGCAAAAATCTGTAGAAAGTCTCCTCAATGCCTACACAACATTTCTGCAGTACTCTTGCAAGATGTTTATTGCCTGCAATCAAATGACGTCATCTCATACTTTAGGCGCGAAGGTGCATGGTTCGTTTAAGGTAATTGTGCGAGTCGCGCTCTGAGTTACTCCAACAACGAACGTGATTGGCCATCCTTTTTTCAACAACATACACATTGGTCGCTTAGAATTCTGGAGCCTTCCCTACGAGGAGTGTGGAATGAGCGAAGAGAAGTCTTTTGCTCGAGACTCCGATGGCGGTGCAGGTGCCGGCCGCGGTGGCCGAGGGGACTGAGGCGCTTCAGTCACGGTCTGCACGGCCACTACGGTCGGGGGTTCGAATCCCCCCTCGGGCAAGGATATTTGTGCCGTCCTAGTTCGTAAGTAGTTCATAAGTAGTTTGTAAGTTTAGGGACTGATGACACCGTAGTTGGGTCCCATAAGCTTTACAAACATTTGAACATTTTGCGGTGCAGGTTCTCCAGTTGTGGAAGCCGAGTGAGCAGCAACAAATCTTTCTTGAGTCACATTCTTGTTGGACACTCACCTTCGCTGAAAAGCATCGTCTGTACTAGGGGGTTCAGAACCTCATTGAATGTCTGTTATTATGTGCCCGATGGCCGCTACTTAAGGTGAAGTATTTCCCGCTATGCAACATCGTGATTTAAAGTGACTGAACCACTTTGATTGGCGATAGTGCAAAATGAGTAATACTGTAAACTGAGTTTCTCACCGCTGTAGTTTAGTAGAAATAGTAGCGCAGGCAGTGCTACAATGCAGAGAGGCGATTGAGCTACGGTTTGCATTAAGCTTTAGAAGGGAGAACACAGAAGCATTTACCACTCCTGTTCTCCTCTGCCAAACTCTAGTTGACCATTGTCAGATAAGACCACCATGTTGTATTTATGATGTGCATTATTAAATTGTGTCAAAATAAATCGACTTGTGATACTGTAGGTCCTTGTTTCATTTCAGTAGAACTCACTCCGATACGCGTTTTTTTTTTTTTTTTTTTTTTTTTTTTTTTTTTTTTTTTTTTTTTTTTTTAATATATATTTAAAGTGGGGAGATATTTGGTACAACTTATAAACATTAATTAAATCTGGAATCTCTGTGCGTCGACCCAAGACTATATGTACAAGTTATTGAATGGAATGTCCTGCGTACCGCCCAGACCTTAAGCCTACACAGCATTTCTGCAGTCCTCTTGCAAGATGTATTTTGCTACGAACACTCCATCCCGAACGGTGCTAGAAGTGAAAACCACCGTGGGAAAGGAGTGGGACAACATCTTCCAAGGGCTCCTCATTAGTTTGATAGCAGGTGTTAAAATTGCATTAAAGCCTGAGGGAGACATGATCCTTTCCGAAAGTCGGATATCGACCCTTTCCATTGGGAGCCTGCTGTTCTGTTTTCGCATGTGGTGGCATCCGTATCATTTTTCGACTCCAGCTGATGAATTCTCCTGTTGGAGCACAATATGTTCCTCTTTAAAACCTATGCTAGAAAATTGGGGAATCAGCTGCCTCAGTCCTCGTTCCAATTTTTCACAAAAATTATACAATGGGTCATATTCGCGCTCTTTTAACAAAGTAGATGATAAATCCTTTTATGCAGTATGTGATTGCCATTGGTACTTCGACCTGCCTGTCCCTCTCAGTTTCACTATCTTCATCCCTAACTCTTGAACTTCTTACAACTGTCTTTGCCACTTCCACTGTCTCGCTACCATTGTCCACGTCCCACTGTTTCCCACTGAAATTTTCGCTTTTCCTTTCTTTCTCACTGTCAGCTGTCCGTCAGTTCAGTCACCATTGTCTCCTCGCTAAACATGTTCTTGCAGTTGGACTGGCCGGCCTTGTAGAAACTTTAGCATGTGGCTCCAAGGGGTGGCGAAAAGCGGACAAAATTTTCTTGAGATAATTCACGTCTGGGTGATCCACACCTTACTGAGTTCTCTTTCTTATTCCAGTTTGTCCCCATTGCTACTGTCTGCATCCATTTATCTTTTATACTGCCACTGTCTCACTCTCTCTCACTTTGACTGTGTGTTTTATCTTTCTCTTCCATTGGAACAGTATCATCTTTCTTCCACCGTCAATTTCTGTTCCGGTGCACTTGAGTCATAACACGAGGCTTTGCTGGCTCTGGCAGGTTCTGGAAGAGCAGCGAGCAGGCGCAGTAGGTTCTGCTGGCACAGTTCACCATCCGATTTACTCCGCCTACTTGGACTGAGCTGGCCAAAAATAACTGTATATACTGCCCTCCATAAGTTTGGAAACACCTTGCTGCGTATTACGGCGGAGCAAGATGGAAATGATCTATGTCAGTTGTTGGTTGGAACACGGAATAGCAAGCTCAAATAACCTTTAATAATGACACAGTTCTCAACACTTAATTATACATACACATACATGTTGGAACATAATACTATAGCTCAGTTTTATGTAAAACGACGTTACCTGTCCAAGCAGCATAAGAAAGAGCAAATATTCATAGAAAACGTTTCGTCAAGGAAGCACAATGAGGACTAAAACACCTCGTTCCTCACTTTTAAAGAGGTACAAAATTTCCTTTTATGTGTTTTAACTGAAGCATTTTTCAGCTGGTTACATTCTTTAACTTGCTATAGCAGGGTGTGCTGCTTATCAAAGGCAAATTATATAAATCTGTTAACTTTTTACACTTTCTTTATACACTGAAAAGCCACATGCAAAATATTGTGTAGGACACCCACTAGCACTTAGAAAAGCCACAACATCACGAGGCATGAACTAGACTAATGTCTGAAGCAGTGCTGGAGGCAACTGACACCATTCATCCTGCAAGTCTCATCATAAATCCCTAATAGTAGGAGAGGGTGGAGATCTCTTCTGAACAGCAATAATGTGCACGTCTGGGGAGTTTGATGTCCAGCGAAGGAATTTAAACTCAGAAGTCTGTTTCTGGAGCCACTCTGTAGTAATTCTGGACGTGTGTGGCATTGTCCTTCTGGAATTGTCCAAGTCCATCGGACTGCATAATGAACATGAATGATTGCAGATGATCAGCATGTATGCGTACGTACCTGTCAGAGTCGTGTCTAGACGTATCAGGGGTCACGAACTTCCACGTCACTCCAACTGCACAGGCCCCACGCCATCACAAAGCTTCCTCTAGTCTGAACATTTCCCTGCTGTTATTAAGCGTCCATGGATTCATAAAGTTGTCTCCATACCCGTACACGTCCGTCCGCTCGATACAATTGGAAACGAGACTCTTCATACCAGTCATGTTTCTAGTCATCAAGTCTAATTCGGTGTTGACGGGCTCAAGCGAGACATGAAGTTTTGTGTCGTGCAGCAAGCAAGAGTACACAAGTAGACTTTCGGCTACAAAAGACCATATCTATGATTCGTTGATGGTTCGCACACAGTCACTTGTTGGTGGCCCAGCACTGAAATTCGCAGTTAGGATTTAGGAGGAATGTAGGAACACGCGAGGAAATACATTTCGACTTATCTTAGAAGATAGATTAAGGACAGGGAAACCTACGTTTTTAACATTTTTGTATCTGGAGAAAGCTCTTTAACAATGTTGACTGGAATACACTCTTTCAAATTCTGGAGGTAAGGGTAGAATACAGGGAGCGAAGAGATATATTCAACTAGTACAAAAAGCCGACAGTAATTATTAGAGTCAAAGTGCATGGAAGGGTCGGAGTGGTTGGGAAGGGAGTAAGACTGGGTTGTAGCCTTTTAGCCTTTCCCCAATGTTGTTCAATCTGTACATTGAGCAAGCTATGAATGAATGCAAGGAGAAGTTTGTAGAGGGAATAAAAGTCCAGGGAGTGGGAATAAAAACCTTGCGGTTTGCTGATGACATAGTAATTCTGTTAGAGACAGTAAAAGGCTTGGAAGTGCAATTAAATGGAATGGACAGTGTCTTGAAAGCAAACTATAAGGTGAACATTAACAAGAGTAAAACGATGGTAACTCAGTGTAATGTCATAAAATCAGGCGATGCTGACGAAATTAGATTGGGTGATGAGACAATAAAAGTAGTAGATGAGTTTTATTACTTGGGTAGCAAGATAACTTCTAAGGACAGAAGTAAAGAAGATATGAAATGCAGAATGGCTATGTGAAGAAAATCGTTTCTGAAGAAACGAAATTTGTTAACATCCAATATTAGTTTAAATGTTAGGAAGTCCTTTCTGAAAGCATTTGTCTGGAGTAAGGAGTGAAAAGTGGACAATAAGGAGTTCAGAAAAAAAAAAGATCGTAGAAGCTTTCGAAGTGTGGTGCTACAATATAATGATGAAGATTAGATGGGTAGAGCACGTAACTAATGAGGAGGTGCTCAACAGAATTGGGGAGAAAGTGAGTTTTGGCATATCCTAACCTAAGAGAAGGGATATGTTGGTAGGACACATTCTGAGACATCATTGAATCGTCAGCATTAGAAGGAAGTGTATGGAGTAAAAATTGGAAAGTCTCGTTATTCATGCACTGCACGAAGGGACCGTTTACATTTTCTTATGACGTCATATCTCCAGTGCAATGTTAGTTTTACAAATCAAATGTTTGTAATTCTATGGGACTTAACTGTTTGATTATTAGTCCCTAGCCTACAAACTACTTAAACTAAGCTAAATGAACCTAAGGAAACACACACATCAATGACCAAGGGAGGATTCGAACCCTCGACGCCGGAGGCCGCGCGATCCGTAACGTGGCGTTCCAGACTGCTCGGTTACTCAAGCGCGGCTTATTTTTACACCTACTGCGATTGTTTCCTGATGTTAAAGCCGGCCGCGGTGGCCGAGGGGACTGAGGCGCTCCAGTCACGGTCTGCACGGCCACTACGGTCGGGGATTCGAATCCCCCCTCGGGCATGGATATTTGTGACGTTCTTAGTCTTAGCTAATAATTAGTTTGTAAGTATAGGGACTGATAACCCCGTAGTTAAGTCCCATAGACTATACAAACATTTGCACATTTACAAACTGATGTTAAAGTTCTCTTATATTTTGTTGATGTTTGTCCATAGGTTTAGTAGAACATGTGGAACACTGTCGCATTATGTGGCAGTTTTTCACGAGCTTCATTGTTTATTACACACACACATACGTACATACATATATACATTTTAAAAATATACGTAGATACCCATAGATTGGTAGACGCTTTTCTCCTGGGAACCGTTTTATTCTTTCACGTCACTTTAGTGGACTTTTGTGTCCCATGAACCAGGAACACCAGTTCTTCAATCACTAAACAGCACTCATTATACATGCAAGGCGTCCAGCGTTGCTACTGGCCTCACGACCCACGCAGAGTACCATAACGCCCTTCTGCACACAGGATATCCTGAGTGACCAGTAACCGTGTTAACTCAGTGTCGCCTGCTGCGTGACGCAAGGCACATTTCATTCTCTCTCACGACGAAGAAAACAATTCTGTAGAATCAGCGAGGAACTTACATAATGTTATCGCGGTTTGCGCTGTTGAAATAGCCAGGAAATGTTTGTCAGTATAATGCAACGCTGAAAAACAGGTCATACTGTAGCTCTTGGCACGTCGTTACTCGTCTAGGCACGATGTTGTGACAATAAACCTGCTCCTAAGTTGCTCTTCAAGGTACGATGTTGTCAGAATTAATAAACCTGCTCCCAAACTAATAAGGGGGTTTACCTGACATTCTTCTTCTGCTACGACCGTTGCTAGCATCAAATCTCCTCTCTTGTAGCAAGGCTTTAGGTTTGTTATTTAATGGATAAAAAACATTGATGTTATCTTTGAGCCAAGAGAATGAACAACTGGCAGGGACAATAGTAGTGTTACAGAGAGAGCTCACTGAAACTGACAGCGTCTACCGTTTGTGTGCAAACCTTCGCATTTCTATAAACTAGTGGGCGATCGCGGACACATACGTGCCGAGACAGCGAATTTCATGGCTGTTACAATGAGTCAGCGAAATTCGTCAACAATACCGTTCAAGACAAGTAAGCATCTCATACGACACAGCTTCTGTCATTGATCTTGTTATCTCTTACATCGAACGTCAGTGTTCTAACATGTTCAAATATTTGTAAACCTAATGGACCAACCTGCTGTGGTAATCAGTCCTTCCACTTACAAACTACTTAAAGTAACTTACAACACACACACTTATGCTCGAGGAAGGACTCGAACCTCTAGCGGGAACGACCGGCCATCCCGTAGCATGACGCCTTAGACCACCTGACCATTCCGCGCGCCCCGCAGAATTCGTCCGCCAGCAAAATTCGAAACATGTAATCAACCTCTCCAGAGGAACTGCTAACATTGGTTCAGGCCTGGGTGGTCTTCTTTCAAGCTTCTTAGGTTGCTTTCCGAAGTAAGGGCGGTCAGATGGTGTCCAAAAATGTTAAAATATTCAAATGTTTGTAATTCTATGGGAACAAACTACGTTGGTCATCAGTCCCTAGTCTTACAAAATAAGTTAAGCTAACCTAAGGACAACACTCACACATTTATGCCCGAAGGAGGATTTGAACCTCCGACGCGCAGATATTGGCCCTTCGCCTAGAAGCAGCCGTGTCCAGTCGTTCAAAGTAAAGTTTGGAATAGCTATTGCGGCTCTTTGCATATCTCGTATTTATAATTTAATTTTGGACCCAGGACCCCCCAAGAGACAACAGTCCTATGGTTGAACAAGCATCATGTGACATTACATTACCGGGAAAAATTAGTTACATGTGATTTAACCGCCAACTAATGTTATCAACTTTCGCGAATATTAATCGGGCCGTACCCTACGACATCAATCCAGTCGTATTTTGCGTGTATTTTGAATCTATAATCAGAGAGTTAAAAAGTATTTTATTAATGCTCACTCTCTTTGTCATAAAGACTGGACAAGGTTGCACACTGGCACTTTTGTCTTCGGCTAGGAAAATCAGGTGTACAATACTAACCAACAGTTTTCACAAAATAACTACTTTCCCTTGTAGGTCTAATTTACATTGTAACTGCTGGTCCATAACGTTACCTATTCATCAGTCATCTGACTACATGTTAAGTAGGTGGTGCAGAAACTTGGTGTAAGAAGTTCCACAGAGTACGTCCTTAGCTTATTCGGAGCGCTAAAATAAATGTTCTTCGTTGCGTACTTTGCATTCCTGTATCAAGCCCACTTCATTAAGGAAAGCAGTTGCGCACTACATCTGCGCAACAGTTGCCTCTGCAGACAGAAAATCATATACCCTAAGCAATATCATATTGTGTTCTTCTATCATGATGAAACCTATCAATTACAAGTTTCATTGTATTTTCGTAAAGAAAAGCGATAAAAAACACTTAGTTCATATATCTTGATATTGAAAATCAAAATTTACTTGCTCCCTTGGCGCTTGTCTTGGCACTTTTTCCCTCTGCCCTAAAAACGACTCTTATTTCAAAAGCTCTCGATCACACTACGTTATCTGATGAACCGTATTAATACCCACAAGTATTGACACCATCACAGTTCTTGCTAATTAACTTACACATGAAGAAGTGAAAGTAGACCGTCTAATTTCTTCACCGTGCTAGTGTGATCCTAGAGAGGCATCACTCTTATAAACAATTACTTCTCAGTAATAGTTGGTTTCGATAACACTTTAACAGCAGTATAAACCGTATGAACACAATTTTAAAATGGTGACAGGTTTAAAATCGTATCAGTTCCACTTCAAACAATACTCTGAGGTGAACAGGGTAGACGGTGAGTTCAAACAGACATCTTACCTACGAAGTGCGGTTGTCTGTTTTCTGGACATGTTTATAAGAATATTGAATAATTCGTTTGTCAAAACGAAGCTTACATTTATTACTATTCTCAACCTCATTCTTCTCGTCCGAACATTTACAACATCCAACGTTCTGAATAATCCGCGCCGCTATTCTATAATTTTTGCTCTTCACCAGATTTGGACAATAGTAACTGGAATACTGTCATTGAAATTTTGAATATTGCACCGATAAAATAGTATCTACACCTTTTACAGAGAGCAGACTCCAGTTACAGATGTCTGTGGATAAATGAAGTATATCAGAAGTCAGGGAGAAAGAGTTGAAGGCTGTTCCCGACGTTACTGAATCTGTACATAATGCAATCAGTAAAGGAAATCAAGAAAAGAAATTAGGAAAGGAACTAAAGTTCCGCGTGATGAAATAATACTTTGTGAGCTGCAAAATGAATTGGAAAATTAGTTGGAGTAGACGGTGTCTTAAAAAGCTTACATGATGAACATAATCCAAAGTAAAAAGAAGCTAATGGAGTTGAGTCACGTAATATTCAAAGAATCACGAAATGACTAACGTAAGCAATTGATTGACGTAGCTATTTGCTCAGCAAGGCAACTGGCGATGATCAAAGAAAAGACTGTATATAATTGTAGCTAGAGAAGGTTTCCGGAAAACAAAGACGTGTTACCACTGTTCAACCCTATTGTTCTTCCATGTATTTTTCCTTTAATAGTTCTTTTATTTTAGTAATGTTTTTTCGTTTATCTTTGAACGTTATGGTGCTTTTTGTTTGTTTGTGTGTGTGTGTGTGTGTGTGTGTGTGTGAGAGAGAGAGAGAGAGAGAGAGAGAGAGAGAGAGAGAGTGCGGAGCACTGGCTTGTGATTCCTAGCATGAACAGGCAAACATGACGTAGTAACGACTTATTTAGAAGGAAAATAGAGAAATTTTCCTATAACAAATCATACTACATCATTTCTGCGCTGTAAATTCATCATAACAAACAAATGTTTTACTTTGATATCCTTTCTAGTGTTATTGCAGTACTGGTTTGCAGTTTACTGAAACCACATGGTCCTGAAGTACACTACAATCAACCGTTGTCAAATCCTTCATTGCTCTTCGTTATACTACGTGGCTGTAAGTAAACTGTAGCTACACACAGAGGACCTGTATCACCTGTAATTAACGCACGGCCGCGAAACGTAATACAATGCTAAAACATTAATGCAGAACCGATTTACGCTGGTAAAAGATTAGTACTGATGTTGCCCATCAGGTGGTACATGACGATGAGTCCAAGAAAGGTGTATACAGATGTATATTGTAACACTCTGTTCAAAGAGAAACTGCATGTGGATAGAAAGGATACAAAAAGTAACGAAGGAATAATGACTTCATTAGTAACCGCATCTTTCACAATTCTTTTTGTTTGAGCACCGGCGATGTCTATACAAATTATCTAAACGATCTGAGGGTCCTGGGACAGGGTGAGTTGGAACTGACGTTGAGTGAGTGTAGTAGGATAAAAGATGACATAGACAAAATGTTGGTATATGAATAGCAGCTGGCTCTAAATGCACGAAAATGCAAGATCTGCAGATGAATACGAAAAACAATTCCATGATGTTCTAATGTAGCATTAGTAGTTTAGCTGTTAACATTAATGTATATACTTTGAAAATATTATAAACTATTTAATACCAAATGTCTGTTTTGCTGTAATCGATATATAAAATTTTAAGTATCCGTCTTTAATTATTTTCGTGAAATGTGGTATGTGTGCTATCTTATTTGGAGTATTTGTAGAGTTAAAAATGATTTTTGTGTATCTTGATTGTTCTGTATTTTGATGGTAATACTTATTGTTATAAATGTAAGAAGATTGTAGTCTGGTCGAAACGCTTGGCATGTAATAAGATATGTGTAATGTAAAACCATTGGTACTTCCCCATTGCTGACGTGGAAGGCGCCAAGTTTTGGCGCGTAAGCAAGAGGCAGGAATACAGACAGTGTAGCTTAACGAGAGAGTCGAGTGTAGACCGCCAGTGAGTGATCACACACGTGGCGAGACGTAAGCCAGGCAGCAAATTGGAGGCTTGGAATTGTATCAGGTGTTTCCAAAAATTAGCCTCGGATGCTGGTTGACTACCAGCTATATCGTGGAATTTAATTATGGGCGCAATGTAATGGACACAAAATCGCCAAGAAGAGAATACAGTGCCACACAGCAAGAGCCACTATTGACGAAGATTCGCCTATAGTTGTGCAATCGATCAACTGCTCGTCTGCAGCACGAGATATTTGACAAGGTTATGTACTTTTAAAATTGTAACACGAATGGCTCGGACTAAAAGTACTGAATTGTGTCAATAATTAGTCAATTTAACTAAAAATTTGTGATAACCTTTGTCTGTCCCTATCACTTACCTAGCCTCGGTCCTATCCTACTGTGTAAATGTCTGATTACCCAAAAAGAGCACAAATAAAAAATTACATATTTTTCTTAATGAACCAATTAACCATCAGTAGTGCTTAATTCAATTTTTGCAATACGTAATTGAAAAGTAGTACGAAACTGTTGCAATTTGTTTACTTACTACTTAGAGATTGCACTTGATATATCAAATTTAATGAAAAACTACTAAAACAAAAAGATTAAAATAACCGTAAATAATTTAAAGTGATAATACCGATCAGTTGGTAATAATAACTGATTAATTGCATCAAAGCAGGAGTACAGTATATATTTTCTTTGCAATTTTATCAAAGCCAAATTAATTTCAATAGTATTTGTTAAAAGTGATAAACATAGCTTATAGGAACTGCAAATATAATTAATGTTGCTCAAAATTAATGAAAACAGTGGAAAGTGCATTATGCCAGTTTCAGGGCTACCACCACATCTTTAGAATATCAGTAAAATTTCCGTAAATTATTTACACAATGCTTAATCAAAAGGCAGTTAAATATGGGTTTATAGTTGGTAAATTTGTGTAATTTATGTGTGCCGTCCAGAAGTGACGTAACTAGGGGCACCTATGTCCAAAAATCCTTCATTGTTTGATCAAGTGCAAATATTTCTTTCATATTCAGGGCTACATATCAGTAGTAAATAAGTGATTTGGTTTGCCTTGCCTTACATATTGCTTTCCATAGAGATTATAGTGTTTTTTATTGGACCATAAACCTAACACTTTCTACTTGTTTGCACCTAGTTGTTTTAAAGTAATATTTACAATAGATTGGAATCAAGTCATGAATAAGTTTGAACATTTTATTGCCTGATCAGGCTGGCGACCGTATAAATAACATTAAGTTAACTGATTAATTCTTGTACACAGCATTTGTCACCGTTTCGCAAATAGTCTTTCCAAAGCCCGATACAAATCGAGTGTGTCTTATTCATAGGCACACACACAGTCAAATAAAAAAAATCCCACCATGGGTTGTGCCCTTACATCGGTAGTTATACCCAGAGGTAAGAGGTTACATAGCCTACTGCTTGGTACAGTGGCTTCGACTAAATACCTAGGCGTAACGTTGGAGAATGATGTGAATAGTAACCAGCATGTAAGGACGGTTGTGTGGTAGGAGGATAGTCAAATTTAATGAGAGGATTTTGGAAAGATCTTCATCTATAAAGGAGTCCGCATACAGAATCTTAGTGAGAGCCATTCTTCATTACTACTAAATTGTTCTAAAGCGCATGTTACGGACTGGGAGGCCGTTCTCGCCGGAGGTTCGAGTCCTCCTTCGG
Source organism: Locusta migratoria (assembly GCA_026315105.1). Taxonomy (NCBI): domain Eukaryota; kingdom Metazoa; phylum Arthropoda; class Insecta; order Orthoptera; family Acrididae; genus Locusta; species Locusta migratoria. The sequence continues at coordinate 712,836,739 of CM048744.1, forward strand.
GCATAGTGTGTGTGTGTGTGTGTGTATGTGTTAGTTGTCCTTAGTGTCATTCAGTTTAAGCAGTTTGTAAGTCTACTGAAGATATGAATATTCTGACTTAATGTAGAATTTGACATCCACATAATACCTGAAAAAGAATTAAAAACGAAAGAATTCCGATTACTAGAAGTAGATAATCCAACAAATCTACATATCAATACAGAAGTACGAGTATTAACCAGAGCATCAGACGTTTTATGTACATTCATGAGCAATCCCAGCCGAGACTTGTGACTATAACAGTTTCGTCCAATAGGTTCACAAACATTTGAACATTAGAATGTACTAAATTCTTTAGGATCCACATCAGACCCGTTCAATGGAAGACATAGAAGAAATTCAAATGTGGGCTGTTTATTTTCCTGTTGGTTGGATCGATCATACCCCGTTAGTATGCTTCGATAAACATGCGAGCGTTACGGAGATAGTTCGGTACCTCAAATGGGAACCACTCGAGACAAGACGACGTTATTTCCAATAAAAAAAGTATTGAGGAAATTTAAATCCGGTTTATGAAGCTGACTACAGAACGATCCCAATTATTGTCACCAACTTACTTTTCGTGTAGGGACAATTAGAGAAATAAGGGTTCTTACTGAGGCATATAGACAGTCGTTCTCTCTGTTGATCTGGGAGTGGAATAGTAAAGGAAAGGACTAGTACTGTTACTATGTGCCTTATGGTGGCTTGTGCGTACTCTGCATTCCTGGATCGAGCCCACTTCATTAAGTAGGCAGTTGCGTATTAGATCTGGCCGATCAGTTCAGTTAAGTAAATGGTCATTCTATTCCGAAATGGACACATTAAAAGGTGACGTAGTCTGTTACTCTTGATTATGCAATCAAACACGATATAAATCACAATCTGACACTGATGACGTCTTGCTGCAGGACAGAAAATCAAGTACCCTAAGCAATTTCATATAGCGTTCTTCCATCATGATGAAACCTATCAATGACAGTTATGTTTCATTGTTTTTTCGTAAAGAAAAGCGATAAAAAACACTTAGTTCATGTATCTTGATAATGAAAATCAAAATTAACTTGATCCCTTGGCACTTTTTCCCTCTGCCCTAAAAACGACTCTTATTTCAAAAGCTCTCGATCACACTCTGTTATCTGATAAACCGTATTTATAGGTAATGCTACCTACAAGTATTGACAACATCACAGTTCCCGCTCCTGTGGTTCGTAATTAACTTACTAACAGATGAAGAGGTGAAAGTAGACCTTCTGAGTTCGTCACCGTGCTAGTGTGATCGTAGAGAGGCATCACTCTTAATTACTTCTTTTGAACTCAATAATAGTTGGTTTCGATAACACTTTAACAGCACTATAGACCGTATGAACACAATTTTAAAATGGTGATCGGTTTAAAATCGTATCAGCTCAACGTCAAACAATACTCTTCGGTGAACAAGGTAGACGGTAAGGTCGAGCAGACATCTTACGTACCAAGTGTGGGTGTCTGTTTTCTGAAGATATTTATTAGAATATTGAATAGTTCGTTAGTGAAAACGAAGCTTACAACATACAACGTTCTGAATAATCCGCTCCGCTATTCTATAGGTTTTGCTCTTCACCAGATTTGGGCAGTTGTAACTGGGATACTGTCGTTGAAATTTTGAATATTGCACCGATAAAATAGTATCTACAGTTCGTACAGAGCACAGAGTCCAGTTAGAGATGTCTGTGGATATTAAATAAACGAAGTATTATTGTTCTTCCATGTAATTTTCCTTTCATAGTTCTTTTACTTTAGTAAAGTGTTTTCGTGACTTGTGATTCCTAGCATGAACAGGCAAACATGACGTAGTAACGGCTTATTTAGAATGAAAATAGGGAAATTTTCCTATAACAAATCATACTACATCGTTCCTGCGCTGTAAATTCATCATAACAAACAAATGTTGTCCTTTGATATCCTTTCTAGTGTTATTGCAGTACTGGTCTGCAGTTTACTGAAACCACATGGACCTGAAGTACACTACAGTTAACCGTTGTCAAATCCTTCATTGCTCTTCGTTATACTACGTGGCTGTAAGTAAACTGTAGCTACACACAGAGGACCTGTATCACCTGTAATTAACGCACGGCCGCGAAACGTAATACAATGCTAAAACATTAATGCAGAACCGATTTACGCTGGTAAAAGATTAGTACTGATGTTGCCCATCAGGTGGTACATGACGATGAGTCCAAGAAAGGTGTATACAGATGTATATTGTAACACTCTGTTCAAAGAGAAACTGCATGTGGATAGAAAGGATACAAAAAGTAACGAAGGAATAATGACTTCATTAGTAACCGCATCTTTCACAATTCTTTTTGTTTGAGCACCGGCGATGTCTATACAAATTATCTAAACGATCTGAGGGTCCTGGGACAGGGTGAGTTGGAACTGACGTTGAGTGAGTGTAGTAGGATAAAAGATGACATAGACAAAATGTTGGTATATGAATAGCAGCTGGCTCTAAATGCACGAAAATGCAAGATCTGCAGATGAATACGAAAAACAATTCCATGGTGTTCTAATGTAGCATTAGTAGTGTAGCTGTTAACATTAATGTATATACTTTGAAAATATTATAAACTATTTAATACCAAATGTCTGTTTTGCTGTAATCGATATATAAAATTTTAGGTATCCGTCTTTAATTATTTTCGTGAAATGTGGTATGTGTGCTATCTTATTTGGAGTATTTGTAGAGTTAAAAATGATTTTTGTGTATCTTTATTGTTCTGTATTTTGATGGCAATACTTATTGTTATAAATGTAAGAAGATTGTAGTCTGGTCCAAACGCAGGGCATGTAATGAGATAAGTGTAATATAAAACCATTGATACTTGCCCGTTGCTGACGTGGAAGGCGCCAAGTTTTGGCGCGTAAGCAAGAGGCAGGAATACAGACAGTGTAGCTTAACGAGAGAGTTCAAATGTTCAAATGTTTGTATAGTCTATGGGACTTGACTGCGGGGTCATCAGTCCCTAAACTTACAAACTACTTATGAACTACTTACGAACTAGGACGGCACAAATATCCATGCCCGAGGGGGGATTCGAACCCCCGACCGCAGTGGCCGTGCAGACCGTGACTGGAGCGCCTTAGTCCCCTCGGCCACCGCGGCCGGCCTTAACGAGAGAGTCGAGTGTAGACAGCCAGTGAGTGAGCACACACGTGGCGAGACGTAAGCGAGGCAACAAAGCGGGGGCTTGCAACTGTATCAAGAGTTTTCAAAGATTAGCCTCGGATGCTGGTTGACTGTTATATTGTGGCATGGAATTATGAGCACAATGTAAATGTATTCGTAGCCAAGAAGAGAATACAGTGCCACGCATCAATAGCCACTATTGACAACGATTCGCCTATAGTTGTGCAATCAAGCAACTGCTCGTCCGCAACACGGGATATTTGACAAGGTTATATACTTTCAGAATTTTAGCGTAAATGGATCAGTCGAAAAGTAGTGATTTGTGTCAATAATCAGTGAATTAACTAAAAATTTTTGATAGCCTTTCTGTCCCTATCACTTACTTAGTCAGGGTCCTGTCCTAGTGTATAAATGTCAGAGTGTCCAAAATGAGACAAGATAAAAAATTAAATATTTTTCTTAATGAACCAATTAACAATCTGAACTGCTTAGTTCCAGTTTTACAACACATCATTGAAAAGTAGTAAGAAACTGTTGCAATTTGTTTACTTACTACTTAAAGATTGCACTTCATATATCAAATTTAATGAAAAACTATTAAAACAAAACGATTAAAGTAACTGTAAGTAATTTAAAGTGATAGTACCGATCAGTTGGTAATAATAACTGATTGATTGCATCAAATCAGAAGTACAATATATTTTTTCTCTCCAATTTTATCAAAGCCAAATTAATTTCAATAGTATTTGTTAAAAGTGATAAACATAGCATTCAGGAACTGCAAATATTAATAATGTTGTTGCTCAAAATTAATGAAAACAGTGGAAAGTACAGTATACCAGTTTCAGGGCTACCATCACATCTTTAGAAAATTTATCAATAACATTTCCGTAAAATTATTTACAGGATGCTTTATCAAATGGCAGTTAAATATGGGTTTATGGTTGTTAAGTTTGAGTAATTCGTGTCTGCAATTGAGAAGTGACGTAACTAGGGGCACCTATGTCCAAAAATCTTTGATTGTTTTATCAAGGGCAAATATTTCTTTCATATTCAGGGCTATATTTAAGAAGTAAATAAGCGATTTGGTTTGCCTTGTCTTACATATTGCTTTCCTTAGAGAGTATAGTGTTTTTTATTGGACCATAAACCTAACGCTTTCTACTTGTTTGTAATTGCCTGTTTTAAAGTAATATTTAGGACAGATTGGAATCAAGTCATGAATAAGTTTGAACATTTTATTGCCTGATCAGGCTGGCGACCTTATAAATAACATTAAGTAAACTGCTTAATTGTTGTACACAGCATTTCTCCCCGTTTCGCAAATAGTCCAAAGTCCGATACAAATCGATAGTGTCTTATTCATAGGTACACACACGGTCAAATAATAAAATCCCACTATGGGTTGTGCCCTTATATTCGCTTTTGACGCGGTTTTATCGTGCTTGGGGAGGGGGGGGGGGGAGGTTAGTGGTAGTTATACCCAGAGGTAAGAGGTTACATAGCCTACTGCTTGATACAGTGGCTTCCACAAAATACTTAGGCGTAACGTTGGAGACTGTTATGAACAGTAACCAGCATGTAAGGACAGTTGTGTGGTAGGAGGATAGTCAAATTCAGTGAGAGAATTTTGGAAAGATGCTCATATATAAGGGAGATCGCATACAGAATCCAAGTGAGAGTCATTCTTCATTACTACTAAATTGTTCTAAAGCGCATGTTACAGACTGGGAGGTCGTTCTCGCCGGAGGTGTGTGTGTGTGTGTGTGTGTGTGTGTGTGTGAGAGAGAGAGAGAGAGAGAGAGAGAGAGAGAGAGAGAGAGAGTTGTCCTTAGTATCCTTCAGTTTAAGCAATTTGTAAGACTACTGAAGATAATAATATTCAGACTTTATTAATGTAAAATTTGTTACTTACATAGTACCTTAAAAAGAATTAAAACGAAAGAATTCCGATTACTAGAAGTAGATAATCTAACAAATCTACATATCAATGCAGAAGTAGGAGTATTAATCAAAGCATCAGACGTTTTATGTACATTCATGAGCAATTCCAGCCGAGACTTGTGAGTATAGCAGTTTGGTCCAATAGGTCCACAAACATTTGAACATTAGAATTTAGTAAATTCTTTGGGGTTCACACCAAACCCGTTAAGTGGAATACGTAGAAGCAATTCAAATGTGGGCTGTTTATTTTCCTATTGGTTGGTTCGATCATAGCCGGTTAGTATGCTTCGATAAACATGCGAGCGTTACGGAGATAGTTCGGTACCACAAATGGGAACCAATCGAGGCAAGACGACGTGATTTCCGATAAAAAAAAGTATTGAGGAAATTTAAATCTGGTATATGAAGCTGACTACAGAACGATCCCAATTATTGTAACCAATGTACTTTCCGTGTAGCGACCGCAAATACAAGACTACAGAAATGAGAGCTCGTACTGAGGCATATAGACAGTCGTTATTCTCTCTGTTGATCTGGGAGTGAATAGTAAAGGAAAGGACTAGTACTGTTACTAGGTGCCTTATGGTGGCTTTTGGAACATGTGTGTAAGTGTAGACGAGAAGAATGTACAACGCCAGATTTGCACCTGGAAACCTAAATTGGAACTCATTTTTTTCAGCGTAAATTGATTTCGTATCAAAGCGTCAACACAACTACCACGTTTCGCCGTGCTGCGATAGTTATAGGCCGCTGTGGATCTTTGTGAGTATCTGAGTAGCTGCACTGAAGATATAACCTTCTACATCTACATCTACAACCATACTCCGCTAGCCACCCGACGGTGTGTGGCGGAGGGTACCTTGAGTACCACTATCGGTACTCCTATTCCAGTCACGTTTTGTTCGCGGAAAGAAGGATTGTCGGTATGCCTCTGTGTGTGCTCTAATCTCTCTGATTTTATCCCCACGATCTCTTCGCGAGATATACGTAGGAGGGAGCAATATACTGCTAGAATCCTCAATAAAGGTAAGTTCTCGAAAATTCGACAAAAGCCGTACCGAGCGACAGAGCGTCTCTCCTGCAGAGTCTTCCACTGGAGTTTAGCGATCATCTCCGTAACGCTTTCATCTTTACCAATGATCCTGTAACGAAGCGCGCTGCTCTCCGTTGGATCTTGTCCACTTCCTCTATCAATCCCACCTGGTACGGATCCCACATCGGTGAGCAGTATTCAAGCTGTGGGCGAACAAGTGTACTGTACCCTACTTCCTTTGTTTTCGGACTGCATTTCCTGAGAATTATCCCAATGAATCTAAGTCTGGCATCCGCTTTACCGACGACTGATTTTATATGGTCGTTCCATTTTAAATCCCTCCTAATGACTACTCCCAGATAATTTATGGAATTAACTGCTTCCAGTTGCTGCCCTGCTATAGTGTAAATCAAATGTTCAAATGTTTGTAAATCTTATGGGACTTAACTACGGGTCATCAGTCCCTAAACTGACAAACTACTTATGAACTACTTACGAGCTAGGACGGCACAAATATCCATTCCCGAGGGGGGATTCGAACCCCTGACCGTAGTGGCCGTGCTATAGTGTAGCTAAATGATAAAGGATCTTTCTTTCCGGTGTATTCGCAGCACATTACACTTGTCTACATTGAGCTTTAATTGCCATTCCCTGCACCATGCGTCAATTCGATGCAGATCCTCCTGCATCTCAATACAATTTTCCATTGTACAAGCATTACTTGCTCTTACAAGCCGACCCCTTTCATTCTTTTTGATGAGATATTACATAATCCGAGTAGAAAGGGTGAGTTTTAAACGTTTGTCTGATCTCACAACAGCGGAGAGCGTTATCACAGCGAGACAAACCGACTTTCGATAGACAGCGATGACGAGAGCGCAGCCAGGGAGCGGAGTTTGGGTGGAGGCGGCATCGGCGCTTCGAGAGCCGGCCGTCCGTGACGTCAGGCGCGGGCATCCCGGGGCGGCCATCCATCACGCGGCTGACATATCAAAACAGCATAAATCACATCGCCCGCTGACGCCACGCGCCACCGGACGCCTCCCGGCTGCCGCGGACACCACGAGGCCGCGCCCAACTCTCCCTCGCGCAAGGTCTCTCCGTGCCCCGCGAGCACCGAACGCGTGCTGCGTAATCTCAACTAACAGTAAAACTACAAATGTAGGGCTGTCGTTGGTGACTTCTCTCTTCAGAAATACGTGACCAATTTTTATGCGGTTTTCACAGGAATCTTGAATGAATTTTGCGTCAACATAAAGGTACGATTTCATCAAAATTGTATCTAGGAGAAAAAGATATCGTAATTTTAAGGGTTCTCAGTTACCGTCACATTTGTCTCTATCTATTAGAAACTTTTTATCTGTATATTATTATTATGTAGTATTCTGCCTAGTGGCAGGTCCATGTCTTCGTGCCGGCCGCGGTGGCCGAGGAGACTGAGGCGCTCCAGTCACGGTCTGCACGGCCACTACGGTCGGGGGTTCGAATCCTCCCTCGGGCATGGATATTTGTGCCGTCCTAGTTCGTAGGTACTTCATAAGTAGTTTGTAAGTTTAGGGACTGATGACCCCGTAGTTAAGTCCCATAAACTATACAAACATTTGAACATTTTGAACATGTCTTCGTAAGGAGAATCAAATGTTCAAATGTTTGTTAAGCTTATGGGACTTAACTACGGGGTCATCAGTCCTTAAATTTACAAACTACTTATCTACTACCTTGTACTAAGGACGACACAAATATCCATGCCCGAAGGGGGATTCGAACCCCCGACCGTAGTGGCCATGCAGACCGTGACTGGAGCGCCTCAGTTCCCTCGGCCACCGCGGCCGGCCGTACGGAGAATATCTGATTCCATTGTTCCCTCTCTTCAGCTTCTTCCTTCCGTGTGTTGTATCTCCTTCCATCTTGCATGTCGTCCAGATGCTGAATCCTCCTTCTTCCTCGTCCTGTGTTTCCTCTTCCCGGCCGCGGTGGCCGAGGGGACTGAGGCGCTTCAGTCACGGTCTGCACGGCCACTACGGTCGGGGGTTCGAATCCCCCCTCCGGCATGGATATTTGTGCCGTTCTTAGTTGTAGGTAGTTCATAAGTAGTTTGTAAGTTTAGGGACTGATGACCCCGTAGCTAAGTCCCTTAAGGTTAACAAACATTTGAATTTTTTTTTTTTTTTTTTTTTGTTTCCTCTTATTGTTCCTTCGATGACATCACGTAGGAGTCCCTCGTGTCTAAGCACGTGTCCAATCCAATTGGCCTTTCTCTGTCGAATTGTATACAGAATACTTCTCTTCTCTCCTACTCTTCTCAGAACATCATCATTTTTCATGCGATCTGTCCATTTGACCTTTCCATTCTCCTCCAGCACCACATTTCAAAGCTCTCTGAGTATTTTTTTTTTTCTCCTTCTTTCTCAGGGTCCACGTCTCTGCTCCATACAGTGCAATGCTCCAAATGGAGCACTTTACCAGTTTCTTAATGCCAAGCTCAACTTGCTGGTCAGCAGAGTCCTTGTTGAAAGCAGCTTTGGCCACGGCGATTCTTGCTCGGATTTCGTCGGTGCAGTGGGCATCCTTTGTGACAAAACATCCCAGGTACTTGAACTGATTCACATTTTCCATTTCCCGATTGTCAACAATTATCTTCAAGTGTTTCTCACGTTTTGATATTCGCATCACTTTTGATTTTTCGATATTGATTTCCATGCCGTATTTTCTTCCCATTTCCACCAAACGGTTCATCACGTGTTGCAGTTGTCTCTGGTTTTTGGCAAGCACTACCAGGTCGTCTGCATATTTGATGGTCTTGATGAGATGTCCACCTACTTTGAAGTTTCCGCATCCTTTCAGCGCTTCTCTCGCCAGCATTTCTCCATACAGGCTGAAGAGACTTGGCGACAGACAACATCCTTGTCTCACTTCCCTTCCTATATTGGTAACTTCGACGTATCTTGTTGCAACAGGTTTCCTTTCATGAAAATCGGATCACTGAAAAAAAGTTTCCTGTCTTAGACCGTCATGTCTGTCTGCCTCTTTGAATACGTTAATCTCCAAAACAAATTTCAATACGTTTTTCGCAGATTATTCAACGGTTTATGCTACTAGACAAGAGGTTTATTTCATCAAAATGGGATCAGAGTAACTGAAGATATAATAATTTAAACATTTGTCTAAAAGCAGTCGTATATGTATCTCGGTACAGCCTAATCCCTAAAAGTACTACACGAAATTTTATAGGTTTTCCAGGCAAATTGAGAGTAGCTTGGGGCAACGTACAAGCTTCGTTTTACTAAAATCGGATCAGAGGAAGAAAAGATATCGTAATTTGAAGTTTTAGTTGTCGGGTAACGAGCGTAGGTCATGATTTTTTTTGTTACATAGTAATATTGTTGTATAAATATTTTGCAACACTACATACGCAGGAATTCCAATTGTTAAACGAAAGTAACCATAAATGAACATAGTTCAGAGTCACAGTAAATATTATTGTCAAAAATTTCCTAGATATTTGAAAGTGTACAGGTTGGCTACAAAGGCAGAAACTGTTTCAGTTCGTTAGTGTAGTCGAAGAAACCCGTATCTAACATTTATTGTAGTGACCCAGTGGCGACGGAGCTACTCACAGCGTCTGCGAGGTTAACATATTCTGTGAGCCGAAAAACACGAAATTAATTTTTTGATATATATACAAGAATTTCTCGTATAAAGATATAAGATAGTAGTTCAGCAAAGAACCAATAGCGATGCAGTTATTATGAAGTGCACCAAACAACTAATAGATGACGCTGCTGCGGTGTTTTCCATGCTTGTAAATACAGATTAGTTCAGCAAGGAACCAACAAAGGCGCTGTAAGTTTCTTAGTAATCAAAGAAATAGTAATGGCCCTTTTCGCGTATATTGCTTCAATAACAGAAATAATTTGGTAAACGTACGTAACTGACAGAATTAACCGGTTCAGTCTCATCTCTACGAATACAAAGCAACAATGAACAGCTATTTACTGATGTCACTTTGTGTGTTAAAAGTTTGACGACATTTCTTTGCTTCTTTCGACAGATTTCATTTGTATTTCAAACATAACGCAATTCCATCGCTTGTATCCATAGCTTTCATTTACATAAGAATTCTTTGCAAGGAAAATGGAATTTATGTAGTTTGGCTTGTTATTTCGATGCGTTCTTATTAGACTTTGAATCCGTTGGGTTTACGAATACACTTGCTTAGAAAGCGCTCAAGTCTATCACATTACACGAGAGCGGCTACAAGACTCAAGATTGTGCGGTCTCTTGGCTATGGCAACTGAGTTTATCGACAAAGCGATCTGCTAAGGTCATCGGTCCTTAAAAATTGCTTAAATTTACCCTGTTGTTGTTATGGTCTTCAGTCCGGAGACTGGTTTGATGCAGCTCTCCACCCTACTCTATCCTGAGCAAGCCTTTTCATCTCCTCATAAGAACGGCAACCCACATCCACTTGAATCTGCTTACTATACGCGTCTCTTGGTCTCCCTCTGCGATTTTTACCCCACACACTTCCCTCCAATGCTAAATTTACGAATCCTCGATGTCTAAGAATATGTCCTACCAAGCGATCCCTTCTTTTAGTCAGGGTATGCCAAAAATTCCTTTTCTCGCCAATTTTGTTCAGTACCTCTTCATTAGTTATGTGATCTACCCACTTAATCTTCAGCATTCTTCTGTAACACCACATTTCAAAAGCCTCTATTCTCTTCCTGTCCGCACCAGCTTTTCCATTCTCCTGTAGATAATTCGTGTTAAAATTTTGCAACCATGACTTATCAAACTGATGGTTCTGTAATTTTCACACCTGTCTGCGCCTGATTTCTTTGGAATGGGGATTATTACATTTCTCTTAAAGTCTGAGGGTATTTCGCCTGTCTCATACATCCTACACACCAGTTCAAATAGTTTTGTCATGGCTGGCTCTCCCAGAGACTTTAGTAGCTCTGAGGGTATGTCATCTACTCCTGGGGCCTTGTTCCGACCTAGGTCTTTCAGGGCTCTGTCAAATTCATCTCTCAGTATAGTATCTCCTATTTCATCTTGATCTACTTCCTCTTCCCTTCCTACAGCATCGTCTCTAAGTTCATTTCCTTTGTAGAGCTGCTCTATGTACTCTTTCCACCTTTCATCTTTCCCTTCTTTGCTGAGAACTGGTTTCCCATCTGAGTTCTTGATATTCGTAGAATTACTTTTCTTGTCCCCAAATGTGTCTTTTATTTTTCTGTAGGCGGTATCTATTTTCCCCCTTCTTATACATTCTTCTACAGATTTGCATTTGGCTTCTAGCCATTCCTGCTTAGCCATTTTGCATTTCCTGTCAATCTCATTTTTTAGTCGTCTGTACTCCATTTTGCTTGTTTCATTTACTGCATTTTTATATTTTCTCCTTTCATCAATTAAATTTAGTATTTCCTGTGTTATCCAAGGATTTTTTGTTGGTCTTGCCTTTCTACCTATTTTGTCCTCCGCTGCCTTCACTATTTCATCTCTCAATGCTACCCATTCCTCTTCTACTGTTTTATTTCCCCCTGTTTCTGTCAATTGTTGCCTAAAGCTCCCTCTGAAATTCACCAGAACTTCACGTTCCTTCAATTTATCTAGGTCCCATCTCCTTATTTTCCTACCTTTCTGCAGTTTTTTCAGTTTCAGCCTACAGTTCATGACTAACAAGTTATGGTCAGAGTCTATATCTGCCCCTGGGTATGTCTTGCAGTTTATAACCTGGTTCCGGAATCTATGTTTTACCATTATAAAATCTATCTGATACCTTCCGGTGTCTCCTGGTCTCTTCCAAGTATACAACCTTGTTTTGTGATTCTTAAACCACGTGTTTGTTACAATTAAATCATGTTCCGTGCAAAATTCTACCAGGCGACTTCCTCTTTCATTCCTTCTGCCCAGTCCATATTCACCTACTATTTTTCCTTCTCTTCCTTTTCCTACTACCGAATTCCAGTCTCCCATTACAATTAAGTTTTCCTCTCCCTTAACTGTCTGAATAATTTCCTTTAGCTCCTCATATATTTCTTCGATCTCCTCATCACCGGCAGAGCTAGTTGGCATATAAACCTGTACTACTGTTGTCGGTGTTGGCTTCGTATCTATCTTGACAATGATAATGCGATCACTGTGCTGCTTATAGTAGTTTACCCGCATTCCTATTTTCTTATTCATTATCAGTCCTACTCCTGTGATACCCCCAACTGCTTTTGTATTTATAATCCTGTACTCACCTGACCAGAAATCCTGTTCATCCTGCCACCGAACTTCACTAATCCCCACTATATCTAACTTCAACCTATCCATTTCCCTTTTTAAATTTTCTAATTTTCCTACCCGATTAAGGGATCTAACATTCCACGCTCCGATCCGTAGAATGCTAGTATTGTCTTTCCTGATGATAACATCCTCCTGAGTAGTCCCCGCCCGGAGATCCGAATGGGGGACTATTTTACCTCCGGAATATTTTACCCGAGAGGATGCCATCATCATGTTTTCATACAGTAGAGCTGCATGTCCTCGGGAAAAGTAACGGCTGTAGTTTCCCCTTGCTTTCAGCCGTTCGCAGTAACCTTGTGGCAAAGCCACATTAGCTGATGTTACAAGGCCAGCTCAGTCACAAGGACATCAAACAAACCCATTCCCGAGGGAGGACTCGAACCTCCTGCGCATTCCGTTACATGTCGCCTCATTCCCGTCTAGGGTTTAAAAGCAGAAGTACATTGTAAACAAAAGCTTTTAGAACGATGGTGCTATCTGGTGGCTTATATTGTAAATTTGAGGTCTAGCCGCAAATTATCTGCTCAGTCTTTTACTAACTGTTACCAATGAAAGATATTACTCATGAGCTAAACACAGTGTGGTTTTACACTATATTACAATTATTACTGTTGAATGTATGCTCAGCCTGCTCAGGTATGAAAGTAAATTCAAATGCTAAAATGAGATATATTAGTTCCTCTCAGCATTTTAAATAGTACTTTGTACTTAATTACAGATAGATATATGGGGCTCCTTACACAGCACTATCAATGTGACGAATGTTGCTTGACTATTTTCCTTGATTGGAACAATCTGACTTCTAGGTAATTTTAAATTTTTGACTCTTATCCAGTTTTATAAATATATATTAAAAGGGGGAGGTAATTTTTTTTAAAAATAGGACTGTGCATTACCAGTTAAATAATAGAAAGAAAGATAGTAGACAATCTATTTGATTTTTAGGTTGATTAGGACTGACCATCTCTCTCAAACACAGGCTTCTTACAACTTGGTCCTAAAACAGCTGCTGGCCAAAATGATACATATGAGATCATATGTTGTAACACTCTTCTGACCATTTCCAAAATTGTAATGTATCTTACTTTTTGTCTTTACGACTTTTATAAAACATTTCTTTACTCTGGAGCACTTGAAAATGATGGCCATAGTGCATCGAAACTGGTTGTGCATTACGCATGAAGTATTAAAAATATTCCTTTTTTAACAAGCAGCTGTGGCTTAGAATATACTTGTATTCCTTATTATATGGACGAATTTTATTGTAAGTAGTATGATTTCGTGCGGTTTGCAGCACTCAAGATAAGTGTGTCTTCTGTAATAGTCATCTGTGTCACACTAAGGGAGCTCATTACTGTATTTTCTATTTACTGGTTATTTAAAAACAAATGATAGCCTGTGGGTATTTATAATTTTCTGCATCATTGATGAACATTTGTGAAGTTGGGGCGACGGTTGGGGACTTGTCTAGAATTCGGAGACATGTAGGATTTGGAGGCATGAGCTATTTCGTACGATTCCCTTCCTACATCCGCTGCAGTCTCTATGGATGCTACAAAGCGAGTTAGTGCAGTAGTAAGTACACTGGACTCTCATTAGGAAGAACGGCAGTTCAAACCGTCTCTGGACATCCCAACTTAGATTTTCCATGATTTCACCAAATCGTCCCAGGAAAATGCCTTAATGGTTCTTTTCAAAGGGTAAGGCCGATTTCCTTCCCAATCGTTATATAAAATTAACCGAGCATGACCTCCGCCTCTAATGACAACGCTGAAGACGGATCGTTAAAGCGTAACCTTCATTTCTTTTTCTATCGATGGCAAAATTTCAGTTGTGCCTTAACCCGTTTAATGGTTTTGTTCCAGTTTGTATTACATAAGTAACTTGTACCGTTAGGCATTACAACAAGCGCAATTTAGATGTCCTGACGCTCATAAATGTAAACATTCCAGTAAATAGACGTAACTGATAAAAGGCGTTGCCTTTTTGATAGGCGAAGCAAACTATCTGTGGTATGTAAACTGAGAGTAGCTCTCCTATTCTGTAGTCTGGCTTCAGGATGTTGTACTGCTTCTGCAGCCCTAGTGGTGGCAGCACTCTCACGGAGTATCGCTATCATAGGAAAAAATCTAGTCTACTCTCGCCTTTTTTGTGTCTAGCTTTCGGTTGCACTTTGTTAGTGACTGTACGTTTCCTTGGTAGCACTGCTACTGTAATTACAAAATACAGTAAAATTAAGAAATTGTCATTATAAAGTTGCCTGAATACCTAAGAAACATTGTTACTTGCTGACAAATTCGTAAACATTTACACGTTTATCGACAATATTGAAATAAGACATTCACCATTAGTACATGAATCTTCACCATGGCACCTGCTATGTATGAGTATCTAATGTAATTAGTTTACGAAATGTATATGGTATACATAATATTTTACGGCATAAATGAATTAATTATATTACTATATTCTTATTCAACCATTCCGCATAATATTCAACTGTTTTATGTAATGAAATAATAGAAAATATTTTAGGGGTCATAGTCTACATTAATTCGAATAAAACGTCCGGAACAACTTCAGTCCAATAACTGTTACGGGCACAGCTCTTACAGTGTAAGACAAACAAACACATGAGATTATCAACAAGGAAAAAAATTCTTGATGTTCTGCAAAATTGTTTATTGAGTTGCTAACCGGCTTTCAGTTTCTTAGGTAAAAGATGAATGTCGCTATCGTATGTTCACAAATTTGCGAACTACAAAGATATTATTTCTTGAGCGCTTAGCAACATATAATCCGAAGCTTATAAAGAGCATCAAAAGACACACAGGTATTAGTGAACTCAGAATTGTCGTATCGAGACTGAACATTTGACTTTCAAAATCCAACAAAATTAAATGAAAAGTACATTAGAAACATAAAAATTCTAATAAAGGTTTTCTGAGTGACAGTTTCCATTATTTAGAAACTAACAATGTGACTGTAGATCAGATATGGCTTATATTCGACGAAACGGACACAAAATCTCCAAGACTAGCCATATTTTACAGAAACTAGAAATTTAACTCGAACCTCAATGTGAGAAGCTTACAATAGTTACCACAACGAAACCCTCTCACTTAATATGGTAGAGAATCCTAAGAAAATCTGGTCGTTTGTGAAGTATACTAGTGGCAAAATACAATCAATACCTACATCACAGGATGGAAATGGTGTTCGTACTGATGACAGTTCTGCTAAAGCAGAATTTCTTATCACAGCTTTCCGAAAATCCTTCGCTAATAAAGACGAAATAAATACTCCAGAATTGGTATCAAGAATAGCTACCAGCATACGTAATGTAATAGTAAATACCCCTGGAGTGTTAATGCAAGTTAAATCACTTAATAAAAGTAAGTCTCCCGGTCCCGATTGTACGCCAATTAGGTTCATTTCAGAGTATGCTGATGCATTAGCCCCATACCTAGCTATCATATACAGCCGGTCCATTAGCGAACGCTTCGTACCCAAAGACTGGAAATTTGCACAGGTCACTCCAATATTCAAGGAAGGCAATAGGAGTGATCCCAAAAAGTACAGGCCTATTTCAGGATTTTAGAAAATATATTTTCCTCAAATATTATGAACTACCTCGAAGAGAACGACCTATTGACCCATAGTAAACACAGATTCAACAAAGTGTCGTTCTTGTGAAACACAGCTAGCTCTTTACTCACGTAATGTGATGAGTCCTATCGACAAGGGATGTGAAATAGATCCCGTACTTCTACACTTCATGCAGGATTTTGACACTGTACCTCACAAAAATCTTCTAATCAAATGCGTGCTTTGGAATATCGCCACAGTTGTGCGAATGGATACGTGATTTTCTGTTAGAAAGGACGCAGTACGCTGTAACTGACGGTAAGTCATCAAGTAGAACAGAACTGACATCTGGTGTTCTCCAGGGAAGTGTTAAGGGCCCCTACTATACCTTATTTTTATAAACTATTCAGGAGACAATCCGATTAGCTCTTTTAGACTGTTCGCAGATGATGGTGGCATTTATAGATTAGTGAAGTCACCAGAAGATCGAATGCAGCTGTAAAATTATTCATATAAGATATCTGCATGGTACAAAAATTCCTAATTGAAGCTGAATAACGAGAAGTGTGACGTCATCCATATAACAACTAAAGGAAATCCGTTAAATTTCATTTACACGATAAATGAGACAAATCTACAGACCGTCAATTCAACTAAATACCTAGGAATAACAATTACGAACAACCAAATTGGAATGTACACATAGAAAATATTGTAGCTAAGGCGAGCCAAAGGCTACGTTTCATTGGCAGAAACACTTAGAAGATATAACTATTCTACTAAAGTATCTGCCTATACAACACTTGTGCTTCCAATTCTGGCGTATTGCTACGCATTGTGGGATCCACATAAGACTGGACTGACGATATAGAGAAACTTCAGAGAAGGGCAGGTCGTTTTATATTATCACGATATGGGGGAGAGAGTGTCACGGAAATGATGTACGAGTTTGGGTGGAAATCATTAAAAGATAGGTGTTGTTCGTCAGAGATGCATGCATGTCTGAAAGAATGAACACTGCGGCGACGGTGTCTGAGGAACATTTGCTTCCTTCTGTGGATAAACATGGATATGCATTCACATCTGCAGGATATCTGGGTAGTTCTATCGATAAACATAGACACTGCACATTGATTTTCATTGTTTTCCTTACATATCATCTCTGTGAATAACTACATCAAATCAAAGCTACTTTCAGAATTTAAAGCACATGGTCATATGTGAAGACGCTGCCACTACCTACAGCTGAAAAATTTCAAATATAGCAAGTCAAGATTAAAGTGTTCAATGCTATTTGCGGTGTAAATATTAGCTACGCCACTGCATATATTGTAGACCATCGATACAGGTAGAGTGGGCATGGCATCGCTTTCATGGCACCAACATGTCTACAGCTAACCATAGCTTTGCCAACAGTCAGGTGGTAGTGTCCAGCATAGCTTATGAATTTACAGAAGGTTTTGTGGGTATACGGGTAAAGCTGGGTTTACACTAGCAAGTCGCTTGCAGAAGTTACTGCTGCTAGTTATTGCGATTAAATTGCAGCTGTCTTTACACAACACTTGCAAGAAACTTCCGCTAGTACTTTGACAAGTGACTTGCATCAATAAGTTGTAGACACCGTTCACATGTACTGTTAGTGAAAGGAAGTAAAGTGACGAGTAGGTGGGTCATTTATACTGTAGCTATTTTAATTATTACGAAGAACACAAAAAGATGAATATTTCGGTTTGAGAGGATACTTAGGCCACAATACGGAACCTACAATAATTTGTTGCTAGGACTGCGTTTTGATAACTTTAGCTTTGAAAACTTTTCTAGAACATTTCTATAAATTATCTGTGTTGTTTATTAATATCAATTGGACATATCATCAAAACAGGACACATATCACATCGTTATTTCAGCCCAGGAACGGTTGTTACGCTACATTCTTAAGATACACTCCTTATTTTTTACCATTGTTCTCTCAGTTTGTGCAAAAATATCAACTTGCAGAAAATAGGAATGAATCCTAAAAGCTGCAAGTAACTTGCAGAAGCTTCTTGCATACTGTTCACACTGAAAGTCAGATACTTGCAGCAAGTTACTTGTGCAATATATTGCAACGGCCGCCAGTCCACTTGGTGACGTATTTACACTCGCAAGTAGTTCAGCAAGTTTCTACCAGCAAGTAAATCGCTGCAATAACTTGTTAGTGTAAACTCAGCTTAACATAAAATTTAACGTGTAAGTATTATTAGTTTAAAATAGCGGCATTTCTTGAGAACTGCCAAATTGCTTTTTTATCCGTCTAGTGGCGGCACCTCCTAAAGATTTTTTAATTATATTTTTTATTGCTTTTTTTAAGCAGGTCGGCACCGGAAATTAAAAATTGTACACATGTATTAAATCACAACGTAAATATCATTTGCCAGGCACAAATGAACGTGTGCTGCTGTTACTGCGAGCGGTTATGCCCCGCGACCGGCTTTGATGCTGCCGCTGTTATTGTTATGGTGAAGTTACGAGCCGATTGAACATATGCGGCAACCCAATGCTTAGCAGGTCAGCGGCAATGTTGCCAACTCGTTTCCAACCATGTCCCTACATGACGTATCAAAAATCCCTACGTTCGGCATGAAAGTCCCTACGCACCGAACTCATCTGTAAAAAAAAACTACATGTAGGATGACTTCCCATTCATTAATATTATTGTACAGTGAATTGTTACTGTTTTGAATTAAAAAAAAAAGGTACTTTCATTCAATGAGAAAAGTCCCTACGTTTTGAAAATCCGTCCCTACAGTCTGGAAAAAAGAGTCAAAAGTCCCTACGCGTAGGGACATGTCCCTACGGTTGGCAACACTGGTCAGCGGCGGCACTGGGTGGAGTCTTATGAAGCCCAGTTCAATTTTTACACATAGTGTCTCATGTTAATTAAACGGTTATAACATCGGCGTGCTTCTTCTATTTCTTTACTATAAATAAATTCAGTAGGCTTTATTTATTTTTAAAAGTGAGCCCCTCCCCCCCCCCTCCCCAAAACGAAATCCTGATTGCGCCACTGTATCCAGCTAATGTTTGCCAATAGTCACGTGATCCTATGTTGCTGCCACATATATGTATAACCTCTCCGCTGTTTGCCCGGTCTATTAGTATCTATGGTCGAAGATTTTACCATACAGCTAGCCCTAGAAAACGATATCTTTGTCATGGAAATTGTATTGTTGAATACGTCGGACGGCTCTTTGAAAAATGTGACGTGCCCATAAATAACATGATACATGCGTGTTTGCGTGTTTGCAAGAGAGCTTCTGTGAAGTTTGGAAAGTAGGAGGCGAGGTACTGGCGGAAGTAAAGTTGTGAGGCGGCATCGTGAGTCGTGTCGGGATAGCACAGTCGGTAGTGCGCTTGCCCGCGAAAGGCAAAGGTCCCAGGTTCGAGTCCCGGTTCCGGCACACAATTTTAATCTGCCAGGAAGAATCAAGTTTCAACATGATACATATTTGAGCATCATGTATTCAATATTTTATATAAAATAAAGTAATAAAAAACGTAATCAGTAATATTTGTTCCTGAATTTACTGAAAAGCCTCATTTTATACCAATAATGAGAAACCATAGTTGAAGAACGCACTGTTTTTCTTCAACCATAAATTTTATATTTTCGGAGTACCATAGGCCAAGATGTCAGTAAATTCAACCTTCACATTTCACTACAGTTCACAAATGTGCTGAAAACTGTTCTATAGGTAAAAGTAATTTCTCTATAAAACTTCCTGGCAGATTAAAATTGTGTGCCGGAACCGGGACTCGAACCTGGGACCTTTGCCTTTCGCGGGCAAGCGCTCTACCACTTTCTTTTTTTTTACTTTTTTTTTTTTTTTTATGGGCCTCCTACCTCCCCTTCAGCCCCTCCTTACTCACACCATGGGTGCCTTCTTCGGCCGGCTTCATCGCCATTAGAAATATCGGAAAATTATAATAGACTGAACAGTATTCTGTTCGAAATATAATGTGAAACCAAAGTGAACGAAAGGTAAATAAGAACGTCTGCCTTCCAGACCCTTTTCCGAGGAAAGAAAAGAAAACCATAAAGAAAATATATAAAATGCTTTAACTAAAGATTTTATTCTTCTGTGTGTCCGTCCATTCGGAGCTTACTGAAACCTTCATTGCTTATACAGGCCGTCAGATTCGGGATATCATAATGTCCAACATGTTTCCACATTTCTTATGGTAATCCAAGTCAGATTTAATTTTAAAATTTTCAATTTCAATATAGGTACAATAATCGGTATAATTGGCGACACGATTTTGAATTAGATAGCCAATGGTATGGCCTAGCATCCAGGTCGCTGCATTGTTCTTGCTTCTGGGGTAGCGTAACTTCTGCGGCCACAGAAGTTCGGTCTTGTCAATGTGCGCTGCAGTGGTACGATCTATGATGGCCAATCTTCTGCACAGAAGGTCGGTGACTTGTTTCGCAGGCCCGCAGGTGAGGCGGTGAATTAAAGTATCCACAAAGCCACATGTACCACAGGTCGGCTGATTTGCGAGATGTATTTTGTGTAGCTTGTCATTCGTTGATATCTTGTCATTTGCGACCATATACCACGCTGACTGAATCGCGCTGGGGAGAAGGTCGCTAAAAATATTTCGCCAGATAATGTTCCAACTGTGATTCGGCCATTTCCGTTCCACAGGGTTTCGGTTTGTAGTAGTTGTTAAGAATTCATATACTGCCTTGTTCGTTAGCCTGGTGGTTCTTGAATGGGACGAGCAGCCTTTATAAACATAGCTGAAATTCAAGCAGTACTGTTGTATGTAAAGAAAGGTGGGAGGAATTGTCGATATATTAACGGGAGGCTCAAGTTGGCCTGGGCTCCATCTAGCGAACAAGATCTTGGTAGTGCTGTCCTGAGGAGCCTCGATAGTCTTCCGGAAGCGATTGATTAGTAGTACTGTACTCTGCACTCTCGCATCAATCAAGTTGAGACCTCCCTTCGTAAGAGGCAAGACCAAAGTCTCGAAGTCGACCTTGAAGATATTGTTCCTCATGACAAACCAGCAAAGGGCCTTTTGAATGCTAGCAACTACAGGAGGCGGGGCTGGCAGTATTTGTGCGAGATAGCTAAATGTGTTGGCAATCGTAAGCCTGATGGTTTGGACCCTTTGCAGGATATTAAGTTGTCTGTCCCTGTATATTTTAAGCACTGCTCGAATCTTATTCAACATGTCCGCCCAGTTCCTGGTATACATCCTGGCTGGGTTTGCGTCAAGCTGGATGCCCAGTGACTTATGGCTGCTGTTAGCAGTACACCATTCCAGGCCAGCTGCGTTGCGCAAACCCGCGCCAATATGCAGGAGGACAGTTTTGTTATCACTCAGCTTGGCCCCTGTGGACACTACGAAATCGTGCGTTGCTCGGTCAATGGCCATAAGATCTTGTTGAGATGAGACCCCAATGCACAGGTCGTCTGCATAAGCGATACAGCGGTGCCTAAGGCTACCAATCATCAGCCCTGACGTTTCTTCTGTGATAACGGTCAGCAGGGGTTCCACGGCGAGGGCATATAATACCATCGATAAGGGGCATCCCTGCCTGATAGACCGTTCAATTGATGCAGGTTGGCTAAAGTGGCCGTTAATCAGGACGCGAGACTTTGCTTCAGTGGTGACCTTACGTATGGCATTCATGAAGCGGGAACCAAAACCCATCTCTTGCATCGTTAGAAGTAAGTACTCGTGACTAATCCGGTCATACGCCTTGTCAAAATCCAAAAAAAGAAGCGCAGCCGATTCTTTGGAGTCCGCATAGATAGCGATAATGTCTCGTAGTGTGCACGCAGCGTGTATGATGCTCTTCCCGGGAATGGCACTATGCTGATGGTCTCCTAGAATCGTGCCTAAGACTCTCTGAATGCGTGTCTTCATAGCTCTTGTGATAATTTTAAAATCAGCATTCAGTAACGTAATGGGACGCATTTTAGTCAGTTGTTTGCTGTTCCCCTTCTTCGGGACAAGAACAATGATGCCCTCCTTAAAGTCTGAGGGCACATTGCCCGCCTCTGGAATTTCGTTGGCGATGGAAAGTAGCGTGTCACCAACAAGCGTCCAGTAATGCTTGTAGAATTCTGCGGGAAGACCGTCTGGCCCTGGGGTTTTTCTATCTGCCGCTGCACGGACGGCATCGTGGATGTCATCTTTGTCGAATTGCGAGTCAAGTACGGCAGTATCTTCCGGCAAGAGACGAGTGGGTATCCTACGTGTAAGAGCGGTACAGGTTTGCAAGTCGACAGGGTGCTTCCTATAGAGGTCACTAAAATGCGCATGAGCGTAGCTGAGAACATCTCGGGTGCTGGTGAGTTTGCGCCCTGCTGCATCCGTAATGTCGGCAAAGAAAGTTGAATTGCGACGTTTGAACGCTCTCAGTAGATGGTATAGAGCAGCTGTTTCTCCTGACGCAACGTTCTTAGGTTGTGTACGAACGATATAGCTTTCCATTTTCTTCCTCTGAAGCGCAGTTATTTTAGCTTTACACTTCTTAATGTTGCGCGCGGTCACGGGATTGGGGACATTTGCGTCTTCATACAGATCACGCAAAGCCTGAAAATACGTTTCAATCGTCTGTTTGCGCCAATATTCTTTTTGCCTGGAATATAACATAATCGTAGATCTTATTTTAGGCTTAGCAACATTGACCCACCAGTCCAGTGTCGTGTTGAAGCGGGGTCGAGATCGGAGAGCTTGCTGCCAGGCACGCGCAATCTCCACATCGAGCTCCTCATCTCGTAAAAGACTAACATTGAGCTTGCAATAACCCTTCCCGCGGTGAAAGGTGGTTCGTTGGTGGTTCACATAGACCTGATAGGCACTATGATTGGAGAAATTTATGGGTGCAATGTCATCATTTACAACTGCCTCCTGTATATTGCGCGAAACGTAAATTCTGTCTATTCGGCTCGCTGAGCAGTGGGTAACATGAGTATAGGCGCGTTGATCCCCGTGTAGCTTCTCCCAAACATCGCAAAGGTGAAGGCCGACAACTAGATGCTTAAGTTCTTCGCAAATGTTAGAGTTTGGAATCTGGTCCTTGGTGTGAATCGTACAATTGAAATCTCCTCCAAGAAGGATATTATCGGTATGGAGGCCGATTAATTCGGGTACATCAGTTCGGAAAAAGTCGGCTCTTTGTCGTCGATGGCCACTACCAGAGGGGGCATAAACATTAACAATTAATAATCCATTTGTCTGACAGGATATGCCCCTTCCATTGCTCAGAATTTTTATATCTGTAACATGGATGCCGTCTCGGTACATAATTGCAGTACCTGTTGAGTCCTCTGCACTAATATTGGTAATCGTGACGTAGCCGGGGATGGAAATATCAGTTAAAACTTCTTGAAGGAGTGCGATATCCACCTGAGTACCATATAAGAAATCCTGCAGGGCTCGTAACTTTAGAGCAGTCTGAATACGCTGTATGTTAACGGTTGTTACGTTATACGTTTGGGGCCTGCTCATGGGGTCGACGGAATTAAGGCTGTTCATTGGCCACCGGGCTCGTCGTCAGCCCACCAGGCCCCATCACCTGGGGGTGGGGGAGGACGTGGGGGCGGACTTTCGGTGTCCATAGCCTCGTGGTCGGCGGTGGCGGTCTCCGAAACAGAGTCAGTAACATCGTGCGTGGCTGCCTCCCCTCCTTTAAGCTTCGCAGCAGCCCTGATTACTTTCTGTTGGAGCTGCTCGTGAATCTCCGCGTCCTGTCGGCGCGCGACTCGTAACTTCTTGTTACTCGACGAAGCTTGTGTGACAGCTTTTGATTTCCCTTTAGTAGCTTTTTTCTGTTCCGGCGGAGAGGCAATGTCCATGGGTGTGGATGGCAAGTCGGAATCATTTGCGGGGATCGCTTCCGTGGCGACAGTGGGAGCTGTCGTCGTCTCAGAAGGTTCCTCTGTAGTCAGTGACTGCGGTACTACATTGTCGCGAATAGGTTCACTTGCTACTACGCTTTCCGGCGCAGTGGGCTCCTGCGCACGCTCAGCTGTGCAGGGGTCGGCGTCTGCTTGCATAGACGCCACCTGTTCCGCGGCCGGCACGGGCGCAGGGCCCGCGCGTGGCGTGATCTGCGTCAAAACGGCCGCGTAGGACGGCGGCCTCGCTGCTGGCGCACCGTGCTCGTTATCAACAAAAGACGTCACTTGCACAGGGCGTCTACGTGGACATTGTGCACGCATGTGGCTGGCAGAATTGCAGACGGCGCAAGTACGAGGTTGATCCTCATACACCACCAATCCTTTGTAATTTCGCACAATTACAAACGATGGTATATGTCTTTTGAGCTCCATGCGAACTGTTCGGACTCCGTTCTCAACATTAAAAAATCTGTTATTGGACCATCGTTCGCGGGTAATAGTGAACACAGTCCCATACACAGATAAAGAATCTTTAAGCCTTTGGTCCGTGATTTCGAAAGGCAAGTTGTAAATCTTCACATTACGCAAACCTAAGCCGGAAAACGTAATTGTTACACGACTCACAGTGCCATCTCCAGACTTGTAGTCAGAAGACCCGTTTGTCAGGTTCATAATACGGAGACACACTTCTTCGTTACGAAGCTTCACGTAATAGGCGTTGATCAGAAAGTCGTACTGCATACCTATAACTTCCTCATCACGAAGTCCTAAATCTTCATGTAAGAAATAATCAAAGTCATAAACTCTCGGACGCGGACTGTCGGAACTGAAACTGAACTTCAGACTACTCATTCGTACTTCTGGTTCCATATCAAAACAAATAAAATCACAAACACGAAAGTTGAAAGAGCTGCAGCGACGATCACGCGCTGCTTGCGTCCGAACGCCACTGCGGCAGAGCCGCGACTGACGACGCCGCCTCACAACTTTACTTCCGCCAGTACCTCGCCTTCATTCTGGAATTTCTCTATACATACCTTTGAGTTTCTATCTATCGCCAAGAAATGTAACATTTCAGTAAATTTAACAGATTTTTCTGAATTCTTCACGTATTACCTTACCTAGTAAAATTTTACGGTTAAATTTAACTTTAGGAGCCACTATCTTTTGTTTGATGTTTACATGTTGGTAGCAAAAGGCAGCCAATCAGCAGCGTCGTACAGAGAGACTATGAAAACGCCATTTTAATGTAATGACATTTACGTATGGTGTACATTTTAATGTAGTCTGTAATTCTTCATTAATCCGAAACGACATTTTTGAGGTTGTTTACTATCTTCAATAAGGTTTCGTAGTAGCACAAAGAAATTTTATATTCGCGAAATTAATTAGGATATTTGGCTATTATATGGCTTATGACATATTTGATTACGTCTTTTATCACGATTAATGACAACATGAATGATATTACAGCCGTACATACGGACACTATTTTACGCCTTTTACAAGGAAACAATGTTATTTGAACTAATGAACGGAAATACCGTAACATCTAACGTTACTTTGACTTAATTAATAACTCTGTATATTTTAATGGGCGATGTTACTTTCATGTCATCTACATCCGTCACATGGTGTGCATTAATCTTTGGGAATGCAAATAGCTACGACAAGGTGAATGGAGAAAGTACAGCGAGAACCAGTCAGTACATGGGTGTGACTTTTTTCCCCCTATTTCATTTACGTACTCTTCACTGAAAAGTATCTTAAAAGTTAAGAAACCCATATTATTGACAAATTGCACTCAGTTTTCATTAATTAAAGAACATAACACACGCATGAAAAAGCATTTACACTCAGATTCTTCAAAAAAAAAAAACATTGAATAGTTTCCTGCATACTTGTCACTATTCTCATATAAAAATATTCATGTCATCGGTGATGTACAGTACCACTCATCACAAACATTCACGAATTTTCAACAAATATGGAATGAATTTAGGCTAAGAACATTTACATGGATATCGCAGCGTTGTTTACAAAATAATACTGAAAGACGCATTTTCATTAGCTCACTCTACGTCAAATAGAAGCTAGTGGCTGCTACAGCAGAATATAACCAATTTTACATACAACGTCAGGGGGTGTAGTGTGCTGATGCTGGCAACGACCTTTGAATGGTCCTTCAAATCTCTTTCACATAGGATAAGACGGAATAATTTTTTGTGTTAACAGGTTCTTTTATGCACCTTAGTTCTGTCAGTTAATTAATGAACTTCGTAAAGCGAACATTTTGCTGCCAAAATTAGCACACTACCTCGCCGATGCCGTAAGTAAAATTTAACCACCTTATCTTATATGAATTTGTTTAGCTTATCTTTCAAATAATTTAATTACGGGTACTTACTTTAATTTTTGTTGTTCCTTCGCATAAAAATAACATCTTCATTTATCATTTATCTAGTAATGATGTGCTGTATTTATATTCCAGATTTCTCTCTGTTACGATTTTTACGTATTTTCACGTCAGTGTGAGCGAAACCTGAAAGTAAATTTTTGATTAACTTACGATTTGACATTAATTATACTACATTGCGAATTATGTACGGAGACGAGGACACCTATAACCTATAACATTGCAGTTACGATAAAGAATTTCTTCTCAAGTAATTGTCATTTGCTGTGTAATATATAATATTGTTCTTGACATAGGCTACTTAACTTTTCAGTGCCTGGCCATTGCTGGAGGAACGTGCGTTGTCAGTCGTAACTGTATTGTTAGCCACGAAAAGTCTTCTAAATAAATAAATATTGCAATCCGGCACTACGACGCAACGGTAAACGGCACTTGTGGCGCTCATTTCACGTACGTTGATGTAAATGCCAAGTTCTGTACGTCCAGCTTCCAAGAAATAAAATTTCTTTGGTTTGCGCTACTTAGCTTCAACATTTCGATAAAACATCAGTCAGTACAAAAATCATTCAACATATGACTGCCACCGATCGCATGCGTAATATTTGAAGTGCCAAAGATAAAACCAAAGAGAAACGCATATCTGTTACGTAACAGTCAAAGATTTTGACAGTTTGTGTAGTTATAGCTAGAACTGGGTTTGAACATGACACGAACTGTTCGAACAATTTACGTCACAGTTCGGGAAATCTCTGGAAATGTTCGAACATTCGATCACGACGCTATCTAGCAATGTCAGGAGGTACTATCTCTACGATTTACAACGATGATATTCATAATCTTTTCTGTGCTGTGCAGTATACGATTTATAACGAAGATAGGGTGTCATTAATGTATTATAGGGATTGATAAGTGTGAAATTTCGTTCATAGTAGCTCCTAGGATGCAGGTCATAAGTAAAAACAGTAGCGAATATAGGCTATAAGTAAACGATAACAATCGCGATTTAAAATTCTAGTGCTGCGATCTAGCGACGCCTGTTGATACTACGTACAAGCAGCGCGTGCACCGTTTATTCAAAGGTCGCAATCAGTTCATTTTATTTCCGTTACTGGGTATTAAATTTCTAATGTTGTCCCTATTTCATCTCTTTTAATCTTGTTTTCAAGGCGATGAAAAGGTGTAACATTTTTATGTTACTGTACCGTATGAACAGGGAATGGAATGGTCATTTCCAACCTCTCTCTTATAATCACATTAAACGTAATTTCTACTTACGAAGGATCCACATTTTTTTTCCATTGAATGTTAGCCGTCAGTAATGAGGTGCAGTAGTTCTGTTCTAGTAGTAGATATTTTCTTTTATCAATGGATCATATCTTGCAGTGACACCAGACACATACGAATGCACTGTTTTAAACAATATATACAGTTTTTTCATAGTGTTGCCCTTCTTTTATTTTACATGTACTTGTACTTACAATGAAATGAACAAAGCGATAGCCCGTTAACTTTAAAATTTCCCGTGTATCGTTGGCAGATACGCAGCGCCAGTCATTTATTATGAGAGTGTTCGAACAGTTCGATACCGTATCGAGTTCTCCGCTGTATCGGGAAATCCCGAGCATGTTCGAACGCGAGTATCATTTGCCCAGCCTTAGTTATAGCCTACTTTGGGTGATGTAGATTACGAAGCCATGTTTGTTGAACCGATAGAACAGGAAGTAGTTTCCCAGGAATTTACGCGCAAATGAATACAATATATGGCGCGCATTAAGTACACAGCTTGTTAGTAATTTAGCCGCGGTGGACTAGCCGAACGGTCTAAAGCGTCTCGCTGCGGAGCGCGATTGCTCGTCATCGGAGGTTCGAGTCCTCCCTAGGGCATGGGGGTGTGTGTTGTCCTTAGGTTAGTTTACCTAGGTTTAAGTGGTTTGTAAGCTACGGACTGATGACCACGCAGTTTGGTCCGATAGATTTACAAACATTTGAATTTTTGTTAGTATTTTCATTGCTGAACGTAAGTCCGGGGTGATCATATTACGCCGTCTATTCGTGCTAATCGTGTTGTATCCCGGCTCAAACAGGCAAGCATATGCTTACACAGAACAGAGCTACCGAGGAACGTAACTCTGCAGAGTCAGCGAAGTCGTCGAAATTCGAGCCACAGCAGTCGCAGTTATAGATCACGACTTGAATAATTCAGTAACTTCTTCAAGGTTCGCCCCAGGGTCGCATTCATGCACAACTCCCAGACGACGCTTCCGCAGAATTTTACCTGTTCGTCCTTCTTATAACTAAAGACCAAATATTCGTTTTATTTGCTACTATAAAAAGTAAATTGGACGAGGCTGTTTAACGTTCTTAAATAAAGGTATGCAATAATTTTTCTCGGAGCTTAGCTTCTGATTCATATCGAGGAGAAGAGTTTCCTATTTATTACAGACATATTTCAACGATAAAACTACACACTTATGGAATGTATAATACTGGAATAATTTGTACGGCGATTTGGTGTACGACATGGGACTGAAACAATACGTATCCCTCATTTACTGAACTAATTTTCATAAATGTCCTCATTTGACAGTTATTATTTTAGTTGAGCAAATATTTTGTAAAAACCTGATCTTTCAGGTGCATTAAATAATCGTATTTTGACACTACGTGCGTCACTTTTGTGTCGTTACAATTTTATGATGATGCAGAACGTTTTGAAACTCACTGTACTATGGTTGTTTTGTTTTTACTGTGGATTCAGGCAAATTGCTTGATTCAAAAAAATGTTTCAAACGTTTGTATAGCTTATGGGACTTAACTACGGGGTCATAAGTCCATAAACTTACAAACTACTTATGAACTAACTAATTCTAAGGACGGCACAAATATCCATGCCCGAGGGGGATTCGAACCCCCGACCGTAGTAGCCGTGCAGACCGTGACTGGAGCGCCTCAGTCCCCTCGGCCTCCGCGGCCGGCGTACTTCAGTTTGCAAAAAGTGAGGTAGAAGAGTTGTTTTCATTATTTTATGTATATAGTGTAGAATATGTGGAATCTACCTCGGACAACTTATTGCGGAAAAAAAATTCCGCGAAATTTTGTCACTTCTTACATCTTTTTTCCTGTTACTCGGAAACTATGCACCCCACTGAATTTGTACTCCTGTGCTGGCAACGGCACATTGCTGTCTTTGTGATGACTTTTGCCATGCGCGGTGGCGACGCCATCGGGAGTATAGATATTAACAGCCAATGTCCTGGATGGAGATAGTTCGACAACTGCGGTCTAAGCGAATTGTTGAATGATATACGCTGACGCAGGTGGATGCTGTCAGTTATACGATACGTTAAAACATGTGTGCTTTAAAAAGAAAAGCTGTGTATAACTGTTCGATGCCCTGTGAACGTAAGTGATTCTACGTAAAACCTTTGAGTTGCGCTGAAATTGAATTTTCGACTATTTAGCACGTTTTTGCTGCCCCTGTTGATTGTAGTTTGTGTACTGAACAATAAGTGGTTTAAGTGGTATTTCCTGGCCGACTGTTATTCACGGCAACACGATAAACGGTGTTTCTCTCGTTTGTCCATGGTGACAAGGATCCGTCAAATAATAATAATAACAATAAAATAAAAAAAAATTAAAAAAAACTGTTGTTAAGTCAATGAATCTTTCTGTAGACTGGAGATGTTTACGGTACTGCTGCCAAGGAACTATGTTCATTGATGCGTACTTCCGTCGATTGTAAAAAGCTGGTCTACCCGTTCATTTAATTTACGTCTCAAGGTTAGAAGTTCAGTGAGCTACGAAATACATTGTCTGGGGCTGTGGCCATGTTTCCATTGTTAAAGAAATAAAGGCAACGCTATTTGGTACTTGATAGTGTGTTCTGTTCGATACAGGGAATCATGAGCATGCGTTTTGAAACTATTATTAATTGCTTGCGGATGCACCAGACAATTTTCTCTCAGAGTTCATGCAGCCACTGAAAAATTCCTGTGTATGTATCGGATGTACTCATTTCATATTTGGTCTAATGAACTGTTGTATTTTTAAGATAGTTATATAGATATGTTTTGGTCCTTCAGTGAAATTGTTAATAGTCAGTCCATCTTTTCTGATGCCAAGTGCTTCCTTGTATCCTCAAAATTGTACATCTACATGGGATACTCTGAAAATCACATTTAAATGCCTTGCAGGGGGTTCAATGAAACACCTTTATACTATTCATCTACCATTCCACTCTCGAATAGCTCGCGGGAGGAAAGAACACATGAATCTCTCCATTTGAGCTCTGATTTCTCGTATTTTATTCTGTTGATCATTTCTACCTTTGTATGAGGGAGTCGACAATATATTTTCGCATTCGGAGGATAATGTTCGTGATTGGAGTTTTGCAAGTAGACCACGCCGCAGCGATAAACGCCGTTGTTGTAATGATTCCAGTTCCAGATCCTGTATCATTTCCTTGACGTGGTCTCCCCTGTATCGTGACAATACAAAACGGGCGGCCCTTCTTTGGACTCTTTCTATGGCTTCCGTCAAACCCACTTGATAAGGATACCACGCTGGGCAGCAATACTCCAAATGAGGACGGACAAGCGTAGTGTGTGCAGTTTTTAGCACCTCTTAAGCACTGCGTCACAACCCTTACAAAAATGAAAGAGTATGGAATTTTGAATCCAACGATCACTCTTAAATGTCAAAATCGTTGCAGCTCTTTGGCTGCAATCACTTCTCAATGGTCGCAAATTTTTACCAACTTGGCTGATAAATCCGGCTCCGGCGAGCCATTTTAAGGGTTCTTTCTATTCTTTTTGCAAGTTAAAGTTATTCAATGAAATGCAATTTCCTCTGGGAAGACAGCTCTGTAATGAGCACATATGTTTTCTATGTATGTCTTTCTAATTATTCATTCACTTGTATTTTTATTCATTTTTATCCATGCCTTAATTGGTAAGCTTGGGCTGCTGAAATGGAAACCAAGTACATTGTAACGGCCAATATGCATTTATGTTTGATTGATATAAAAATTCGTACAAATGAACAAATAAAGGGTATTACTATATTAAAAGAACACTGTTTATATATCAGAGATTTACATTTTATCAGTTATCAATAACATCGTGGCCGTTTGGCAGATTCCGACAGGTCCTGGTCCAGCATCCGATGTTCTAGTCTATTGCGACGCCATCATCAGTTTCCCCGTCCTGGAACATATCTTCCATCCGCTCCTTATCCTCGTCGAGTTCAATTTATGGGGCGTTTTCGCAAGATAAGTCATAACAGTTTTTGCACTTTGAGGATTGTTCAGTCCATATTTGCGACATCCCCATTCAAGGATGTAGAAGAATGTATAAGTAGGGGGCAATAGATACAGCCTACAGGAAAATAAAAGAGATGTTTGGAGATAAGAAAAAGAGCTCTATGAATATCAAGAACAAAGATGGTAAACCAGGTCTCAGCAAGAAGGGAAAGCTGAAAGGTGGAAAGAGTATATAGAGGGGCTCTACAAAGGAAATGAACTTCGAGACAATATTGTAGGAAGGGGAGAAGAAGTAGTTGAGGAAGTAGGAGATACTGTACTGAGAGATGAACTTGACAGAGCACTAAAAGACCTAAGTCGAAACAAGGTCCCTGGAGTAGATGGCATCCCCTCAGAGCTATTGAAGTCTCTGGGAGAACCAGCCATGACAAAACTGTTTCACCGGCCGCGGTGGCCGAGGAGACTGAGGCGCTCCAGTCACGGTCTGCACGCCCACTACGGTCAGGGGTTCGAATCCCCCCTCGGGCATGGATATTTGTGCCGTCCTAGTTCGTAAGTAGTTCATAAGTAGTTTGTAAGTTTAGGGACTGATGACCCCGTAGTTAAGTCCCATAGACTGTACAAACATTTGAACATTTTTTGAAAACTGTTTCACCTGGTGTGTATGTAAGATGTATGAGACAGGCGAAATACCATCAGACTTTAAGAAAAATGTTATAATCCCCATTCCAAAGAAAGCAGGCGCAGACAGGTGTGAAAACTACAGAACCATCAGTTTAATAAGTCATGGTTGCAAAATGTTAACACGAATTATTTACAGAAGGATGGAAAAGCTGGCAGAAGCCGTCCTCGGGGAAGATCAGTTTGGGTTCAGGAGACATGTAGGAACTCGAGAGGCAATACTCACTTTACGGCTTATCCTAGAAAATAGATTAAGGAAAGGGAAACCTAAATTTATAGCTTTTGTAGATTTGGAGAAGGCTTTTGACAATGTTGATTAGAATAAACTCTTACAAGTTCTGAAGCAAGCAGGAGTAAAATATAGGGAGCGTAGAGTCATTTACAACTTGTACAAAAACTTGTACAAAAAATGGGTCATTTTCACAAGATACGTCGTAACAGTTTTTTCACTTTGAGGATAGTTCAGTCCATATTTGTGACATCCCCATATAGCTGTGCTACCGGGTTTCCATGACCAGAAACAATCTTCAGTACAATGTATGGCTCCGCATCAGTAGTCCTCGTCACTGAAAACGAGTCTAATAAGTATTTGTTCCATCCCCAGTGGCGTGGATCAGCCATGATTGCATTTGATGGCAGGTTCACAATGAGTGCTACCATGCTGCGCCCTATGTTGGCGGTAGCTAGAGCGCCTGTATAGGGTGAGAACGGCCAACCGGCCTGTGGCGGCCATGTTTTTACCAGACTGCGCGCGGGACGTGCATTTACATAGCGACCCAAACAGAAATGCAGCCATTTAACGACTGAAATAAGCCATCACTTCTACACATGACACTGAAGTACATCTTCTAGCTTACTAATCAGTACGCAATTAAAGAAATGCCTTCAAAAATGTTCAAATGTTTTTTAAGCTTATGGGACTTAACTAAGGGGTCATCAGTCCCTAAACTTACAAACTACTTGTCAACTACCTTATACTAAAGACGACACAAATATCTATGCCCGAGGGGGGATTCGAATCCGCGACCGTAGTGTCCGTGCAGGCCGTGACTGGAGCGCCTCAGTCTCCTCGGCCACCGCGGCCGGCAGAAATGCCTTCATTTATGTTCATACA
Organism: Locusta migratoria; assembly: GCA_026315105.1. Lineage (NCBI taxonomy): Eukaryota > Metazoa > Arthropoda > Insecta > Orthoptera > Acrididae > Locusta > Locusta migratoria. The sequence goes on from CM048744.1 coordinate 712,870,163, forward strand.
GGCCTAATAAATTTTTAAGCAAATAAGTGTCGCGAAACAGTTTCTATGAGTGACGAATTTTAATACACTATTTTACGATGTTCTGGTAATTTCGACAGTTGGCAGTTAATTAATAAGAAAGAGAGATACTCCATGTTACGTATCTCAAAGAAAATAATACTATTTCAGAATTTTCTGTCTGAATATCCAACGCCGAAATTAGTACAATGTTACCCCTTTTCGCCCTGATATAACGCATTTTAAGTGTTCTGTCGATCTTTTATCATTTTCTGGGAAATACCAGATACTTTTAGGGACAGTGTATCACAGAAAATTGCGAAAATACCGATACTATATCTAGTGAAACAGAGATAACTGAATATCTACAATAGTCCCGCCCCCTTCTCTTTCTCACGACACATCCCGTAACCAATCATAGGATTGTGAATAGCCAATAATACGCAGCCAAAGGGGAGGTACTGCAGCAATGTTAAAACATACCTTGTAGCACGACACATAGAAAACCAGAACCGTGGACTAACAAAAAGCTAGCAAATACTGTTTTTTTAATATCGCTTATCGGATTTGAACGCACATCTTCACATTATGAATTCTGTACGCAACCACTCCACCACGCGGAAATTTCACAGGCAGTAGTTCCATTACAAAATTTCATCAATGCATTTCTTGTTTAATTGAGTCGCCTTTACGGTTCCCGCTTTCTCAATTAATTTTCATTGCACACTTTTCCCGTATTTCCTCATTTCTTGCGAACACAAGCATCATATAAAAATCTTTAATCGGTTTTTACAGTCAACAGAGAGAGGCGAACAACGAGCCATTTCTCTTGTTTACGCTTAATGATTATATAAATACATTATTAATTATACTCAGTAAATGACTTCAAACCAACATATAATCTTAAAAATTGCTGCGAAGTTCTAAGGTTATCGTCAACGACCAACGAACAAGTTAATTTACGTAAATAGAACCTACAAAAGACGTGCAAAAGTGGAGCAGTGCTTACCGCAATACAACCTGTACGTAACTGTACAGTGAAATCGCTGTCAGAAGCTTTTAAGACACTCCAACGTACAGAAACGCACACTGTAGCTATTCAGACACATGTAAAACTCGCCAAATCTGGTAAAAACATGGCGTCCTGGGCTGTCAGCCAATCAGAAACAGTCTCACGCATGGCCACTCTCTCCCCATTCAGGCTCTATAACGGTAGCCTTTGAAGTTTGAAAGATTTTCACGGGGAAGAATTTGCAGAAAGCTCTTAACTGACCTCGCCCGAAGTCACTCAGTTCGAGTTCCCATACAATTCTAACATCAGCTGTTCTTCTGCCTTTGCTATTACGTCTTGGAAGACTAAGAGTTTAACAAATTGATCAGCTTGCACTTTCAGGTGTGGTTTTTGTCTCATAAGTTTAGTAATTTCCCTTTTCATTGACGAAAAGAGAGGATGTGGTATCACATCCGCCGGCCGCGGTGGCCGAGGGGACTGAGGCGCTCCAGTCACGGTCTGCACGGCCACTACGGTCGGGGGTTCGAATCCCCTCTCGGGCATGGATATTTGTGCCGTCCTCAGTCTTAAGTAGTTCATAAGTAGTTTGTAAGCTTAGGGACTGATGACCCCGTAGTTAAGTCCCATAAGTTCCACAAACATTTGAACATTTTTTTGGTATCACATCCTACGAAGACATGGTCCCCTCAAAACCCCCAAAACAACAACAACATGGTTAAAAAGGGCAAATTAAGGATCGAAATTGGAAGAATTACTAGAGTGCCAAACTTCTGCTAATTTACTATTTCCAGATTTTTTGAAGTAGAATAATTTTTATTGTAGTTGAACCTCGACACTTTAGGAGAACAAAAAGTCACTGTCCTCGCTCACTATTGTCGCACAGTCAGACTCAGTAACTTAGGAAATAGGTATTTACAGAATTAATGAATGAGCATTGTCTTCTGCCTGTAATACTTGAATACCTCCATTCTCAAATTTCGCAGTGGGCATCAAATTAGTCGGTTCCTTATGATCTCATTTGCCAAAAGCGTCTCCACTGTGGCTTCAGCATTTTGTATCTTCATCGAAAACGAAACCTGACGAAGAATGTGGTGGACTGTCAGAAACCTCCGTTTCCCTTTGTGAAACATCAGTTGGATAGCCATCGAATACAAATGAGATTACGGATCAGTAATCATTTTTCAAATGTCTTTAAACTCTTGTTTGATGTGGCAAACTACCTTATTGAGTTGGTGAGCAAAGTCGATGACAAAGCTTTTTATTTTGGCTATTCCACAGTGTTGAAGAGGTGTGTGTAATGCATAGAGAGATGACATTGTCTCCTTATTGAGACCGTCTTCAGTGAACAATGATATGGGGTAGAGAGAAAGCTCAAATGACAAACAGAATTTCAAGTCTTTATCAGATTGCTTCAGTGAACAACGATATGCGGTAGAGAGAAAGCTAAAATGACAAACAGAATTTCAAGTCTTTATCAGATTGCTTGATAATATACAGTTTTTGAAACAGAGTTTAATGGATTTATGGTAGAAATTATCTCCTTCAGTATCTTGAGAGCAGCCTCGACTGTTTACTGCATGTCAGTTGAGAGACATCTACAGATACCTCTACACTCGACCGCGGGGTATGTCTTCCCAATGGAAATTTCACTTCATTGACTTGTCTTACAGGAAAGTAACTGAAGTTATTTTAGTTTCCTAGTGTATGAAATCTAAAATTGCCTAAAAAACAACTAGATACATATCTAACATGTAATTTCATGCTCTACAATTTTCAGAACTCGACGTTTTTCATTTGGAGTAGCAATTTTTGAGTTACAATGAGCGAATATTGAGAACTGTTGCAGTCAAACAGCTGCGCAGATTTTGACATTAAAGTAGATCGTTGGACTTGAAGTTTAATGCTCTTTCATATTTGTAATGGTAGCATTTTCTGTGGGATGCATAGTTTCGGAGTAATAGGCGAAAACCCTTAATAACTGCCAAAATTTCGCGTTTTCTTGGCCACAAGAGTTATCTTGAGAGTTTTGAAGGTCGAAAACTTGGATTCTACTTACTCTCGACTATATACAGAAGATAAAAAATAAAGTCTTCAATCTGATTTTTCTTTCCCCAACAGCTCGCAACTCAGAAAATGAAATCACTTTTCTACTGACCTCACAGTCCTCCACAGAGCATAATTAAAAATGTTAGCTGTGTCATAAGCAATTTTAAGAAATGAAATTGTAACTCAGTTAGGAATGTGATTTTAATAATAAAAAACAATTAAAATTACCAGAACTTCATACAAAACTGCCAGGCGAAATTTTGTGATGTTATTCTAAGCAATCTATTTATTTCAGCTAACCAAATGTAAGAAGCGATTTATGAGTTTCTGAAACACTAGCAATACGTTAGCTTCTGTCTCTGTTATTCATCGTTTTCGCTTCAGGGGACACAAGTCCATTTGTTACGTATTCGTACGGGGCTTATCATTTATCTATCATGGTAGCAAGAAATGTAGGCTTCACTATGAAGTTTGTTTCTATATCCCTGGAAGCGCAAGACAGAGCGTTATTTTTTTACAACACAAGAGGTCGTCTGCAGGTTACAGGAAAGAAATCCCTTTCCTCTGTACTTGCAATCCACATCCATTTTACCTTTTGCATCGCTTCCTTTCCTTCTAAATATTTTATCCCTACTGCTTCACTCCAACACTTAACTGACAATTCGTTGATATCTCCTATTCAATATTAAGCAATATTCTGTAGCACTACAGTTGAAAAACCTTCAAATGTTCAAATGTTTGTGTAGTCTATGGGACTTAACTACGGGGTCATCAGTCCCTAAACTTACAAACTACTTATGAACTACTTACGAACTAGGACGGCACAAATATCCATGCCCGAGGGGGGATTCGAACCCCCGACCGTAGTGACCGTGCAGACCGTGACTGGAGCGCCTTAGTCTCCTCGGCGACCGCGGCCGGCTAAAAAACCTTAATTCTTCCCTTGTAGAACTAAGGGGATAAACGTGTCACCCCAGAACAAGGCTACACTTGAGACCAATACATTCAGGAAAGACTTCCTAACTCTTAAATGTCTGTTTTTCAGAAATATATCAGTTAGTCTTTACTTCGGCCATCATCAGATGTTTTGATCGTTATTACAAGAAACAGTCTTGATCGCAGAAATTAACAGTTTCAATTAACCGGATTCGACCTGATGTAGGTCATCTTCGGAATTACAAGTAGCTCATGTGGCCAGTGCTGCACTCGGCTGGGCTGGGCTACTTGTAGTTCCGAAGATGACCTACATCAGGTCGAAACCGGTTAATTGAAACTGTTAATTTCTGCGATCAAGACTGTTTTTTGTAATATCGATCATACCAAGTCCTCTGACAATGTTGTCAAAATTAATCAGATGTTTTAATATCTAAATAGTGATCCACTCCTTTTAGCAACTAATTTCCTAATGGAATTCTCTCAGAATTACCATATTTAATTCGAGTGCATTACATTTGTTTTGTTCTTGTTAATGTTCATCGTTTACGCTCCTTACAAGACAGTCCATTCAGCTCAGCTACACTTACAAGTCCTCTGCAGCTTCTAACGAAATTGAAATGTCTGCAACAATGTCTTTTCTTCTCTCTAAACTTTAATTCAATCACTGAAATTTTCTTTCATTTTCTTAGTGCTTGTTACATGTACAATTTGAACAGCATCGGGGATATGCTGCCAACTTCTGTCACTCCATTCCCAACCATTCTTTCTCTTTCATGCCCTTCGACTTAATTTTGGAATCGAGTGAAGATCTCATCTGTATCGAATATTCCAAATTTCATTTCGAATCGAAAGACCCGCCTTGATGGCCTGCATTCAATGATCCTGAGTGTGTTTTGGCTCCACGCCGTGTACACCAGCGCGCGTATTTCTCAGTGTGTCCTCTCATTGCATACCAAGCTGTATGCACCGGCTGCAGCGCGTTGGCCAGTGGCTCCGTGTAAACAAGGCGCCACCTGTCTGGCGGGCGGTCGATTGTTTACCGCAAGCAGCGCGAGGTGCGGCGTAAACAGCTGCTGCTATTCCGGGCCTCAAGTTTACAGTGGTCGGCAAGGGCACCTGATAAATGTCCGCGGATAGTTCGCCTTGCGTCACATCACGCAGTCGGTTACTTTTGCGATCGTGTTACAACAAATAAACATGAAGTGAAGCAACAGCGACAGATAATAGACGACTTTGGACCGTAAAGCTCCGAGACAATTCGCCTACAGTGATAATGTTATTCTTGCTCTCTGTCGCAATAGACATTTTTTCTTTACTTTTTAAGTTAGTTGCGTTTGTGCAGATAAAACAGAAATAATGTATTGCGCGGAATGAAACTTTCACTCTGCAGCGGAGTGTGCGCTGATATGAAACTTCCTGGCAGACTAAAATTGTGTGCCGGAACCGGGATTCTAAACTGGAACCTTTGCCTTTCGCGGGCAAGCGCTCTTCCGTCCGACCTTACACGTGTTTGTTTGGATTACAGCCACGGCGGAACAGCCGTGCGCACTGAGGCGTCGTGCTACGGTGCGCGCGGCCATTCGTCGTCGGAGTCCTCCCTCGGGCATGGGTGTTCGTGTTGTCCTCAAGTTAGTATAACTTAGTTTAAGTAGTTTGTAAGCTAGGGACTAATAACCAAGCACTTAAGTCCCATAGATTTGTAAACATTTGAACATTTTGAATCACATCCTCCTCCGCGTAGTTTGAAAAGTAAGAGATAGGCCAGTCGCCAGGTATGTTTAGGTCCAAAATAATTGAAGGAAGCTGAATTTTTGGTATGTTGTTAGGACATATTAGAGAAGTATTAAACCAAGTTTGCAGCTTCGAAGTCCTTTAGCTTAGCTTTTAAGAGCCAAAAAACCTCGAAAGTTTCGGTCTTTTTTATGATTTTGGCTTGTAACTCATGAAAGATGGTTTTTTGACGAAAAGTCACTCGTACCTTTATTAATGTAGAGCCACCATCATCCTCAGCTCGTCAACATAGCTTGGAGGTTTTCACCTCATGTCATTCATGCGGACCATCGGTGCCATATTGGCAGGAAGTGGACTCGAGGAACTTCTCCGTTCAATATTTGCTGAAAACAGTGAAAAATTCCTATTTATATACAATGAATTAATAATCATCGTTAATGAGTAATTCCTCCTCCTTTAACATATATTGGATAAGAGGGCTGCAATTCATCTGGGTCAGTTTATTAAATAATCCGATTTTTCCAACTTTTCGTTTTTTAACTTGTTATCTGCAGGGCCCACAGTGTTAGTGATGTCGCACATCTACATTTTAATAATAACAATTATATAATTTCAACACTGTATATTTTAATTCCTATTATTTACACGATCAGCTTATTTCGACTTAATAGTCATCTTCAGGTGTTATGCCTGCAATACATAAGTTTTTATAATATTTACTACTATGCTGCCTACTATTTTTATACAGATGTAAAAGAAATGCTACATACCACATTCTCTTATGTTGTTCATTTCAATATTATTGTGACGTGATATATTTTATTATTATTATTTCTTCTTCTTATATATATATATATATATATATATATATATATATATATATATATATATATATATATATATCACCTAACTAATAATATTGTGCTGTCATGCAAGATCTTTATCAAGTTACAGATTTTGACATTTACTTGGCAGCTCTACAGAGATGTAATATGCTTACATTATTTGCACAGAGAATATATATCTATGAGCAAAGCTTTTATTTAAAATTGAACGAAATATGTTGGGATATTTTATCTTTGATAATTTTGTTGCACTATTATCTATAATTGGCAGTGGGATTATTTATCCATTGTCATGCAGTAAAATATGAATAAAATTATCGAAATAATTTTTGTGCTTGAAATCCGTTTGCTCGTTTAGCAAATTATTTGTGTTTTTAATTGCATGTAGGCATACTTCAATTTCTTCAAGAATATTCATCTCGTATCCCTTCTGTACAGTATGCAAAATTTCTAGTGCATTATCTATGGTGTCAACTGTGTGATTTTCGGACTGCAAATGTTGATAAAATGTGGAAGGGTTCTTTTCACTTTCTCTAGTGTGTTCTTTGCATCTTATAGTGAAATTTCGCCCGGTCTGTCCTATATAATACTTATTACATGAATTACAAGATATTTTATAAATTCCAGAGTTAAGAAATTTTGAAGGTTTTGTGGTATGTGTTACGAACTTGTGTTGAAGGGTGTCTGTTCTGAAATACAAAAGTGGTGTTAGTCTTTCTAAAAATTTGCTGCACTTTATTAGATATTTTACCTACGTATGGTGTACTGATGTAAATTGGTTTATTTAGCTCTGAAGTTTCCCTCTGTAATGTAATTTCTGTTCGTGTTGTTGGTGGTCTAGGACTCGTTTTGTTGTTATAGAGCTTTAGAATAATGCTGGGGTCGTATTCATTTTGTTGTGCAATGTATTGCAGTATGGTCATTTCTTTTTGCTTGGATGCATCATCTAATGGTAAGTTTATAAGTCTATTTATCATTGAATGGAAGAATGCTAATTTATGTGAACTAGGATGGCAAGAATGAGCGTGGATAATGTTGGTCGTTGTTGTTGGTTTCCTATATATTTCAAATCTGTGTTTATTTTGTACATTTTGTACAGTGAGGTCCAGATGGTTAATCGTTTTGTTGGTTTCTATTTCCATAGTAAATTTGATTTTACGGTGTAGCTTATTGATAAGGCCATGAATATTATTTATGTCTGTTTCATTTCCATCTATGAGAACGATTATGTCGTCCACATATCGATAATAATAGATAATTTTGTTTGTTTCTTGGTGTAGGAAAAAAGTTCTTTGAGGGTATTTAAAAATATGTCTGCTATGGTGCTTGCTAGGTTACAACCCATTGTAACACCATCATTAGAAGAAATAATAATAAAATATATCATGTCACAATAATATTGAAATGAACAACATAACAGAATGTGGTATCTAGCATTTCTTTTACATCTGTATAAAAAAGTAGGCAGTATAGTAGTAAATTTTATAATAACTTATGTATAGCAGACATAACACCTGAAGATGACTATTAAGTCGAAATAAGATTATCGTGTAAATAATAGGAATTAAAATATACAGTGTTGAAATTATATAATTGTTATTATTTTGGTATTTTAACGATAACTAGAAATCTATTGGGCCTATGGACTTCGTTCTTTACTTAGATTAAAGCTAAATAACTGCTCTATAATTTTGTTTTGTATGACTTTCCCCGTGGGATGATCATTAGAACCAATATTCTAGACGAAAGATGACGAAAGTGGAAATTTGAACTTTTCGGAGAAGTAAGTCAATTTTTGAAGTCCAATATCTCGGGAACTGTTGGACTTACAGAGCTGCGGTTGGCCTTAAATTTTAGAATATTTTATCTACATTAATAGAGGTGTGAGTGACTTTTCGTCAAAAAACCACCCTTCACGAGTTATAAGCCAAAATCAGAAAAAAGTCCGATAATTTCGAGGTAGTTTGGCTCTTAAAAGTTAAGCTAAAGGATTTCGAAGCTGCAAACGTGGTTTAATACTACTCTAATATGTCCTAACAACATACCAAAAATTCAGCTTCCTGCAATTTTTTTGGACCTAAGACGGGATACTGGCAGAAGTGAAGTTGAGAGGACGGACTGTGAAGCTGCCGGGATAGCCCAGAAGGTAAAGCACTTGCCCGCGAAAGGCACAGGTCCCAGATTAAATTCCCAGTTCCGCCACACAATTTTAATCTCTTAGGAAGTTTCAATCCATTGCGCGTTTGCGAAGAAATGACTCCATGTACGTCTGCATGATTTTTGTAATTTTGTGATTGTTTCCGCATCGGATGTTGAGTTTAGGTCTGTTTTCTGTATAATATCTCCTGAGTATTTGAAACTTCCTACTTGTGTTAATTATCCATAGCTGTTATCAGGGGATGTCTATCTGTGGATTTTGTATCCATGTACTGCTTATTTCTTTCATACGAGATTTGTAGTCCTGTTTGGCTGTCATACCTTCTAATGTCTCCAGATCTTCTTTGGATAATTTTCTGTTATTATTAGAATAGGTATATAGGGTGAATCTAATGCTAGTAATAAAAAAAAATGTCTCTCACAAAATTTCGTCCTGCGCATATTTCCGGCAGTAAATGGACGTCATAGACTGAGATGGCTGTGTGTTCCAAACGTGTTTCAGAATTACACCAACAAACTTGTAAGGGATGTATTAGGCGACTTGAGGAACAACATGAGCATGGAAACCCATGCCAGGAAACGCCATTCAAGGACGCTACGGAGAGTCCACCTTACAGGCACCAGCTCCTGCCGCTAGACATCCCCTCCAGCAACTTCGACCTCTGTAGCGTCATTGGATGACCTTTCCGGACATGGTTTTCTGTGCTCACCTTGTTCCTCAAGACACCTCCCACATCCTCTAGAAGTTTGTTGATATTGTAGTGTAATTCTGAAACACACTGATGTGTGGGACACACACCCATCTCAATCTTCGACGTCCATTTACTGCCGGAAATATGCGCAGGACGAACTTTTGTGAGAGAGATTTTTTTTTAATTTCTTTCGTGTGAGGAAGCGCGCTGCGAAGTCCGAGTGTGCGAATTTAGATTCACCTTGTATAATGGCAAATGCCAGAAATTTTAAGTTGATTGATCTTTTTTGTGTCTCCCGTTGATCTTTCATCTCACGTACCGATTATTTCCTCTGAGTTTCATAGAATGGGTGACACGTTGTCTCCATGATTTCGTATTACTCTGAGATCTCCCCCATGAACTTCACATGTTAAATAACATTTCTTGGATTAACTTTCTGCTCTCGTTGTACACCTTTATTTCTTCCAGTGAGACAAAAAAAAAAAAATTCTCTGTCTAATGAGTTGTAGGTTTTCTTGAAATCAAGAAGTGTTATTGTGCTGTTCGTGGTGTTTCTTGTCCTTAACATTGCTTTTAGGCACCAGATCTGCTCACTGCACGATCTTCCCTATATGAATCCTTCTTGATATTCTCCGATCTGTGGATCTGTTCTACGCGATTTAACAAGACTATGGATGGAATTATGTATGGCACTGTACAATATTGAAATTCCTGTATAGTTATTAGGGTCAGTTTTGTCTCCTTTCATGTAGAGGTTATGTACTGCCGCTTCCATTCTCCTGGCACCTCTCCTGTTTCCCAGATGTTTTTAATGATTCTGTGTATTTCGAGTGTAACGTTTTCTTGATCAAATCTCCAAATTTTTGCAAGCAGTCCATCTACCTAAGCGCTCTATCACTTTTCTATGAATATATTATTTTCAGGCTTTCTTGTTATGTTGGGGGCCTTAGAATGCGGCTTGAGTTCTGGAGTTGTTAACTGTAATACTTGCATTGGTTTATTGCAGCAGGGTACACAATCAATATTTCACAGATACTTTTTGGTTTTGTCCACAATGACCTGTCTGGTCTTTTGAACTATAAGCTCGGTGGTTGCTATCCCATCACATTTTCTTTGAATGCTCTGTAAAATTTCTGTGCGTTGTTTCTGGTAAACCTGTTGATTTCGTAACTTTTTTTTGTGCGCAGACAATTTTTGAAGTGATTTGGAGTACCTATTGAATTCAATTCTTATCTTCCTGTGGCTGCGAAATTTTTTAAGGCTTGTATTCCGTCTTCTATATCTCCGTCGCATGCCATGTTCTACCATCTGTGCCTCCTCTTTGTCTGGTGTTGCCCTACCTTTGTCAGTTTTCACTTTTTTTCTGAAAGTCATCTCCAGTCATTTCTGTCAAAATTCTTATTTTTTCTTATCATTTCTTTCTTCTTTAGTTGTAGGTACTCTGTATATGTTCTGAAAGGTATATTGCGTCTCTTGAGCTTCCTGTCAGTACAACCACGTGTCAATTAGTTCTCCACGTAATGTGGAAAATATCACGAAAACCGAAGTACATCAACGTTCCATGCCATGGAACGAGACCAAAAATTACTCTATCGCTAGCTAAGAAGACGCTCAACGAAATTTCCTAACAAATCCAACTAGCTGCGAATCGGGTCGAGCTCAGTCTATATATCTGTGATGCAAATTCAAAGTGGATAGAATATTTAGGGACACTTCAGAAGTTTTGCTGCGCAAGATCAGAGCACGTCTGAACATCTCAACCACTCCGACCACTCGCTGTGCACAATCCATGCTTCTTTAAAGAAATTCCCTTGCAAAACCGGGCGCGTCCAATAGGATTAGTCAGTTTCTAAAAACCCGAGTATGGCACCTTTTGGGACATCCACTTGATGTCAAATGTCGAGTAATACCGACAAATTTACTGCAGGGCCTATTGCAAGGTGTGGTACATATTTGGTGCAAGAGTAGCTGGTGGAGTCTCCCTGAGGTCAGTCACCTGCTCAAGGTCGGAGACTGTTGCCTTCTTGTTTGTTTAAGTTAGTGCTCTGTCGGCGTCAAGGTGATTTCACGGTCATCAGATCGGATCCTTGAGTGGTCAGTTAGTAGAAGTCGATATCCTCACAACACGTGACCTCTGGCTTTGAAGGCAGGGTGTGTTTGATCATTATGGAGCCAGTCACATTTCCGCCTTGCTTGTTGGGTAGACCGGCATGTTCTCTTCTGCTCCTGTAAACAATTTACAGTCCAGTATAAAAATCTCTCCATCCAATTCCCTATGAAAAATCACATTTCAAGACCAACTGTCTGGCATTGGGGTACAAAAATACATTAGAGGATATCAGGCATATTGCAAGCATTTGGTGACTTTCATTCGCATTTCCCGAAATGTTCAAATGTTTCTGGGTATAGGTCCGAGTGATATGCAAAACACTGTTTATACTTTTCACAGAACATGTTTCAGCACCTCTGTGCCATCATCATTTTTTAAATTTATAAATTTTATTTAACTATTTAATTATTTTTTTATTTATTAATGGCTTGGTTTTACATTTCGGAATCTTACGAGACCCTTTATATACCACACTTAGACAATGGTCCTACATGGCCACAAAATGTAAACCAAGGTAAAATAAATAGAAAAATCCTACTGATGATGGCACAGAGAGGTTGGCACATGTTTATGTGAAAAGTAAAAGCAGGGTTTTGCAGATCAGGCGTACCTGTACACAGAATATTTGAATGGAAACACGAAAATATAAGAGCTGGACATATAAAATGATGCATAGTTCACATGTTTGTTACATAATGGACAAAATTGCTGATCAACAGCCCCTATACTGATGAACCACTTAAACTAATTTATCCCTTTGAGGCCCTACACGCACATTTGTACAGTTCTGGTTTTGCTCGTTCTATTTCTTTGTGATTGACGCTAGGAAGTTCGGGCCTGCATTACAGAATCGTGGATAGACTGTGGTGATGTGCGCAACGTGGTTTAGTTCCGTGTTGCTACACTGGGTGACACTAGCAGTCTGCAAACGTCCAGTACACTTACAATGGCGGCAAGAAAGAGTTGTTCACAACTCGTTGATATCCTTGTTTTGACATGTGAAGCTATCATGTCTGACAGCCAGTTGGTTTTATATGAAGCTTTGATGTTATTGTGTCATTTCTTTCGAAAAGCATGTTGCAGTAAGATTGTGCAGATCATTAAAAATTTGTAGTGAAGGCCCAAACCACACAATTTTGTGGGTACAAAATTTTAAAAAATATATTTAATTTCTTTTTTGAAATGAAGTACTGTATTTATTTTGTATTTTAAACGTCCCTTACTATATTAATGTCACATCACTTAAACCTTGGGACTGAAACTGTTATCCAAGGGACAAAAAGCACCTACCCGAGAGGACTCGAGCCTCTGGCGGGAGTGGTCGCGCCATCCACATGACGCGTATAATAGCGCGACCGCCGATTACTCGCAAGGAAAGTACTTAGGCTCGAACAAACAGAAATACACCAAAATCGTATGATTGATAATGTAAATGTCCCTTGTTGCACTAGTGATACTCCCGCATCTGCGAAACTCTGCAATCGCCCATTAGAGGCCTCTGCGTGTGCCATGCCGCATTGCACATTGACCTGCCGGTACGCCAGTAGTGAGGGTGCAGTGTACCTCTGAAGTTGCATTTTGTGACGTTATTTGTGTACTGAAGCGTCGGATGGATTGGCGATTGATAATCAATCCTGCTAATATAGTGTGACTTGTTGAGAGGAAGTTACGAAGAAACCTTCTTTGTGAAGATGGTATTAGTGGAGAAGATGAATCATTCACATGTTACCGGGTATCTGTTATAGTGTTTCTAATCTATGCTCATATTTCTGCACTATAACACGAGGCGCGTCCAGAAAGTAAGTTCCGTTTGGTAATAAAATGAAATTGTACACAGATACAGAAGAAATTTTTATTGCACAAAATTCTACAACTCTTACTTTTCCACATTACTGCCGAAATTTTGTACGCACTTGTCATAGCGTGCCACAGGTTTTTCATGCGTCCTTCATAGAAGGTTGCCGCCTGTGTATTCAACAGCTCTTTATCATCGTTGATGTGTTGACCACCAAGGACAGATTTTAGGTGTAAGAAGAGATAAAAGTCGCTAGGAGAGAGGTCTGAGCTGTATGGAGGATGATCAAACAGGTGCCATTGAAATTTCTGTAAGAATTGTTTGGTCACATTCGGTGTGTGAGGTCAGGAATTATCGTGAAAAAAAAAAAAAAAAAAAAAAAAACAACCTTTTCACAGTAATCCTCTTCTTACACCTAAAATCTGCCCTTGGTGACAACACTTCAACGATGATGACGAGCTGAAAGAACATGTTACCACATGGTTGAATACACAGCCGGCAACATTCTATGTAAAAGGCACACAAACCTTGTGCCATGCTATGACAATTGCCTACAAAATTTCGGAAGCTATCTAGAAATGTAGTGTAACAGTTGTAGATTTTTGTACAATGAATATTCTTTTTGTATCTGTACCCGTTAGTTTTATTTAACCAAACGGAACTTACTTTCTGGACGCGCCTCGTATATATCAGAAAACATATGAATGATTCATCTTCTACACTAAGACCGTATTCACGAAGAACGGCTCTTAAGAATTTCATCTCAACCAGTCGCAATACATTAGCAGGATTGATTACCAATCGGCGACCCCTCTGACGCTTCACTACACAAATAACGTCACAAAACGCAACTTCAGAGGCACACCGCACTGTCCCTACTGGTCCCGACTGGCGTACCGGCAGGTCAAAGTACAATGCGACGTGGCACACGCAGAGGCCTCTAATGGGCGACTGTAGAGTTTTGCAGATGCGAGAGAGCAATAAGGGACCTCTACATCATCTCTCACACGATTTTGGTATATTTGTGTTTGTTCGAGCCCGAGTACGTTCCTTGCCAGTGTTGCTTACCAGATGACTTTTCATTTACTGCTTATCACTGACAGTCAACCTGACTTTCTGGATAACTCCTGAAGTTGTAAAAGTATTCATCCCATGAAGGCTTTCACGGCCGGCGTCTTCATCAGTAAACACTTCCGGACTGAGTTTCCGTGGTCGATCTATAAAACTTTCTCTCCCTGACGTTTCGTTCTCGACTACGGAGAACATCTTCCGAGGTTGAGTCGACGACTGGCTACTGGGGGCTGAGGCGGCTCCTTATATAAGATCGTAGAGGGCGCCACCTCACGTCACGTGGCGTCGATGTGTGGCTGTCTCTGGCTATCGCCTGTTCTCTCGATTGCGAGCAATCGATTGTCACGTGATTTATGCAACGTCGATCGCCATATCTTGTCCAATTTTAATCCTTCTTCTTTACGATTAAAATTGTATTGATGTTTGTGGATTTCAATTGCTTCCCTATACATACGTGTATAATAGTGTGACGGCCTCGCCAGCACACTTGTCTCACCAAATTTTATATCGTGATCTCCTTCCGTGAAAACATGTTCCGTCACTGCCGATTTGTCGATCTGTCGCAAGCGACAATTTCTTTTATACTCTGTCAAACGTGTATTAATGCTTCTTTTTGTGGTTCCTATGTAAACTTTGCCACAACTACACGGAATTTTATATACCCCTGGTGTGGCCAGGGGGTGACGAGCATCTGTTGTTGATCTAAGGCATTCACTAATTTTCTTAGTAGGTCTGAAAATTGTCTCCACCCGAAACTTGGCCAGTAGTTTTCCAATGCGATCCGTGATGTTATGAATGAACGGAAGAAATACTTTTCCGGCTGATGGTTGTTGCTGTCTCCTGTTTTTGTGCATTTTACTACTTGGTTGAAGTACTCGGTTAATCTCGCTATTTGTATAACCATTGTTCACAAAGACCTGCCGCAAGTGGTTTAGTTCTTCCTGTAAGTAGCCTGGTTCACAAATGTTATTGGCCCTATCCACTAGTGTTTTTATAACCCCCCTCTTTTGCCTAGGGTGGTGGTTTGAGTTCTTATGGAGGTAGCGATCAGTATGTGTGGCTTTCCTATAGACCTTATGGCCTAAGGTCCCATCCGCCCGATTGATAACTGAAACAGCCAGAAAGTTGAGTTGTCCATTATTCTCTTTTTCCATGGTGAATTTGATCTTTGGGTTGATGCTATTTAGATGCACCAGGAAATCATTCAGATCCTCTTCCTCGTGATTCCATATTACGAAGGTATCATCGACATATCGATACCACTTTGAGGGTCTTTTTTTGGCCGACTGCAGTGCTTGATGTTCAAAATATTCCATGAAAAAATTCGCAATTACGGGGCTTAGGGGGCTTCCCATGGCTACCCCATCGGTCTGTGCATAAAATTCACCATTATACTGAAAGTACGTCGAGGATAGATAATGCTTGAACAAAGTCACTATATCAGAGGGGAACATATCGGCTATATGTGAGAGAGCTTCATCAACTGGAACCATAGTGAACAAAGACACTATATCAAAACTGACAAGAATGTCGTTAGGACCGACAGTAATTTCCTTCAATTTCTCAATGAAATGTAGAGAGTTTTTAATATGACTCTGAATTTTGCCTATGTAAAGTTGTAAAAGTATTGTTAAAGCTCTCTGATGTTCATTCTGTTTGACAGCACAGTGACGTACTATAAAATCGGAACCTTTAAATGTAAATTAGCTCGTGAAGAGGAAACAGCGTTACGGCTTATTGTGTCGCCTGATGAGCGGAGAGTAGGAGTGGACAATAAGCGGCGCCGTGAGGATGTGACGAGGGCCGGCCGCGATGAATAATGCATTAAAGACGCAGGTGTGGTGTGGATGGCCGCCGAGGACCTCTGGGCGGGCGAGTCGCTCTCAGGCGGGACTGGACGCCGAGGAATGAAAACGTCACGGGCTGGCGTCTCTGAGTAGCCACTGCCAGCGCCATTAGGGACAACTGAAAGAGGTCGTTAAGAGGTGCCAGGTGCCCAGCTGCGCTGTCCACAATTGTGCTTCTCTAGAATAATGATAATAAAAAGAAAAAATACACTGAATGCTTATGAGAAAGCAAGCTAAGAGCCCATATGTTTGCCACGCACACACTTCTAAGAAGGAAGCCTCCTACGGGCAATACTCTTTGTCTGGAATCTGTCTAGCAGACCAATATGGCAAGGGTGATCCTACCATTTGATTTGATTTTTTCAGGGAAGCCAAAATAGTCTTGGTCCAACCCGCCACTGCCCGCACCGAAACTAAGTTTATTGTGCGGTATCGCTCCCTGTATATCTAGTAAAGCCAACCAATGCCTTTGAATAGTGCAAGGAGTCACTTTACCAGTTCTTTATTAGACACAATTTCTTCGGGTCTGGTTGTCCCAAATGTTCTGTGGCTTTTACTCTCCAATGCAAAGCATTCGAAGATTAGATGTGATGCAGTTTCATCACCGTCATCACAGATCCTACATTTAGGGTCCTTTTCTGTTATTCCCATTGTATGTAGGTGTTTTTTGAAATTCCCATGGCCTGTCAGCAATCCAACCATGAGTCTAATCTCTCTCCTGTTCAGGCCCAGGATTGCAGAGCTTCTTTTAAAATATGGCGTTGTCATCATTACCTTGCCATATTTTTGTTGATAGACTTTGGTCCAATATTCTACGTGCTGTCTTCTGAGCCAGTTACGTAGCTCCAATTTGATCATTGCCTTGGTGATTGTCAGGACAGGTTCCGGTCCAATAAATGGAGTCTCTGCCCCACCCTGGCTAATCTGTCGGCATGTTCGTTGCCACTGATCTCCGAGTGGCCAGGGACCGATAATAGGTTTACTCTTTTGCTTTCCCCTAGCTCCACCAGAGCCCTGTGACATTCTGCAACAATTTTAGACCTTGTTGCAGGAGCTGCCAGTGATCTCAGGGCTGCCTGGCTGTCTGAATAGATATAGATGCTACGGTCTTTGTAGCACCTACCCAAATTCTCCTCCACAC
Source organism: Locusta migratoria (assembly GCA_026315105.1). Classification (NCBI taxonomy): domain Eukaryota; kingdom Metazoa; phylum Arthropoda; class Insecta; order Orthoptera; family Acrididae; genus Locusta; species Locusta migratoria. The sequence goes on from CM048744.1 coordinate 712,887,543, forward strand.
AAGCCTTGATGGCAGTGATTTCGGCCTGGAATACTGAGGCCAGTTTCCCTAGAGAGATGACGCCCTCCAGTCTTGGCTGCACCCCGTATACCCCGGCCCCAACGCCTTGGTCTGATTTTGACCCATCAGCGAACCAGACAATATCCCCCGTACAGTGTCGAACTATTTTCTCCCACTGCTCCCTACTTCCAATTGTTATATTGAAAGGTTTGTTGAAGCAGTATGGGGTTATAATATAGTCGGCTGGCATTTCCCCAACCTTTCCTATATTTACCTCACTCACTATTTTAGTGCGTGATTCTGGATATCCCTAAGAGTTCCAGTTTTTGCCGGTTTTGAGTCTGTATGCACCAGCCACTGCCTCCATCTTGGTACAAAGGTGTAATGGGGACAACCTGCTGTTCTACCTTCTTCCACCACACGCCCGTCCCATAGGTGATCCTGGGTCTAATCACCGTGGTGTATATCCAGTGCATAACCTTGGGGCTCAGGACCCAATTTTTTCCACAAGCTCTCCTGGTACTTACCAGAGTAGATCCTACGATAGTTCCCGCCAACGTAGCCCAGTGTATCACTGAGACACACAGATTTCCCCACCAACAGTGATAGTCCATTAGGAGAGAGCAGAATAGGCATATTTCATAAATCAGAATCAAATATTGAATACAAGGTTAAACCCGAGGCTCCGATCGCATGTTGGTCGATTATGATAGATAATGCGTGAAACGTGAGTTCGATTTTTTTAAAGATATGTATTAAAAAGAAATTTCTTTTTTACTGCTTTATATGTTTGTTCTTATATTTCCTTATTCGTATGCTTATCTTTACAGAGAAAGAGCTGAACACATTGTAGCACGCGTAGGCCAAAGATATGGTCTGTGGCATCACTTTTCGCTGTATGTAACCTCCTTGCTATAGAGTCACAAACGTCATCGCTGGCCTTCAGCCCGAATTTTGTTTTATAATTTGACGACTTTCAATCACTATATCTTCCACCCCCTTATAGTTATCGGTATGGAACTGCTATGGTGTACAACGGGAGACTTCGGACAATGATTACACACAGACCATTCGTTTGCGTTATGTAGTTTACGCTGCAGAGCGAAATATTAACACACATACGCGTAGAAGTTTATAGGCACCGATAACTTTGGATCCCAATATACTCCACCATTTTATCATTATCAACTCTCAAGCAACAATGCAACCAGTAAAACCATTTTCAAAGAGTAAATATAATTTTCAAAGAGTAATTATTGTTCCACATTTCGCGTTATATTGTTCTAATTACTAAATATCTATCATATCGCTATAAAACCGTGCCTAAACTCTTCCTCAGTTATAAATTAGTAACTTTACAAATATTTAAGTCTCTGCGTCTTGTCGTTCGGACGGGATAAGCGTACACCGAACAGACATTCACTTTAATATATATCCAATCGCCATAAAACCGCGCCTAAAACCGGGTACACATTAGTTCAAATGTTCAAATGTTTGTATAGTCTATGGGACTTAACTACGGGGTCATCAGTCCCTAAACTTACAAACTACTTATGAACTACTTACAAACTAGGACGGCATAAATATCCATGCCCGAGGGGGGATTCGAACCCCCGACCGTAGTGGCCGTGTAGACCGTGACTGGAGCGCCTCAGTCTCCTTGGCCACCGCGGCCGGCGGTACACATTAGTAACTGTAATTTTTAACTCTTTATGTCTTGTGGTTCGGACGTGATATACGTATACCGAACAGACATTCAAATTTATAGATATAGATAGATAATGCAGTGTTTATTATATTACATGTAATGCAGTGTTTATTATATTAAACTTACAATTATAAATGATATGTCAAATGAAAGAGCAACCTAAACAGTTTTAAACATAAGGAGAGGCATTGAATTAAAATTTGTTCTGTAGCCGTGATTCGAACCTGGGACCTTCTACTTATTAGGTAGATGTTTTAGACCGGCTTTTTTTTTCTTGTTGTTCTTCAGGTAGATCTATGATCTGCGGTCGTTTTCATTGTTTACTTTTGGTCGTTCGTTGATCATTTAGCTCAGCTTTTTTGTTACAGTGTACGTTCAACACTCTGACCGGGCGCGCTGGGGCACGGCGCACGGCGCCCGCTCAGCAGACACAGCGTTGCAGACAAAGCGACTACACGGACTGTCTTAAAGCACGTCTTCCTCCACACCACATACTTTAATTCTGCGGCAATGTTCCCTGTGCAATGCGTATCAAATTGCCAATGCTCTCCTATATTGCAATAGCACCCTAGCAAAAGAAAGTGAATGGGAACAATCCCGCCTTGTTCCTCAGGCCAAGGTGATATAAATAACAACAATACATTTCCTTGAGACACATTTTCTTGTTATACCAGAGGTATTAAATGTAAGAAGATGCATAGAATTAAAATTTGTGCGGCGACCAGTATTCGAACTCGGGACTTCCTGCTTTAGACTGCTCAGCTAACACAGCGTTACAGACTAAGCGACTACACGGACTGTCTTAAAGCTAGGGTGATGTTCCAATATGTAGGGGAGCCTTGGCAATTTGATATGCGTTTCACAGGGAACATTGAGGCAGAATTAAAGTATGTGGTGTGGAGGGAGACGTGCTTTAAGACTGTCCGTGTAGTCACTTTGTCTGCAACGCTGTGGTACCTAAGCGGTCTGAAGAGCCTGCCTAGTAAGTAGCAGGTCTCAGGTTCGAATCCCGGCCACAGCACATATTTTAATTCAGTGCCTCTCCTTATGTTTAATACCTTTGGTATAAAGAGACAATGTTGTCTCAAGGAAATGTATTATTGTTGATATTTATATCAAACAGTTTTGTTTGGCACCAGTGCGCATGCGCTGAAGTGACAGTTTTTTGTCCCGTATCCCGGCGGAAAGTTTATGGGCCTCCCTTTTTTATGAAGCTACTGTAACTAGCACTTCTTACCTTGATATACTAGAGCGATGGCTCTTCCCTCAGTTGGAAGAAGATGAGCCAGATAACTTCATTTTTCAGCAAGATAGTGCGCCACCTCGCTGGCACAGTGAAGTACGCGATTGGTTGAACGTCACTGTACCCAAGCGCTGGATAGGTGGCAAGGGGCCCAATATGTGGACTGCCGTTCCCGCCGGAGGTTCGAGCCTTTCCTCGGGCATTGTGTGTGTGTGTGTGTGTTGCCTTTAGTGTAAATTAGTTTAAGTAGTTTGTAAGTCTCCCTACGTTCACTTTCGCAGAAGAAAATAACTAAAAAAAAAAAAAAAAAAAAAAAAAAAAAAAAAAAAAAATGCAAATAGATCTCACAGCAACCAGCTGATATCCCTGAATTAAGAAACCGGATTCAAGCAGCTGTTGCTACAATCAATGAAGTCACACTTATCGACGTTCGGGGAGAACTCGGCTATAGGCTTGATGTGTAGCGCGTGACAAATGGTGCTCACATGTCACATTGAACATTCGTAACGTTATTCGTAAAGCTGTTTGAGATGCTCTTTCAATTGACATATCATTTCTAATTGTAAGTTTAATACAATAAATATTGTAGCAGCGCACGAGAAAAGAAACAGCAAAATCTTTCGGTTTTCCAACTGATTTCTCCTATTTCATTATGATGATCATGTCTCCCTACGTTCACTTTCGCAAAAGAAAATAACAAAAAAAAAATTGCAAATAGATCTCACAGCAACCAACAGCCTTTCTCTTAATGATCTCCTTCCCGAGTCGTGCATCTTTTCCCCTGCATCACAATAGTACAACTCGAGCTGCCCTTCTCTGAACTTTCTCTATATCCTCCATTAGTCGCACTTGGTGAGAATTCCACAATGCGCAGCAATATTCCGAAATATGTCGGACAAGTGTAGTTTAGGCAGGTAATTTACTAGAACAGTTGCATCTTCTAAGTATTCTGCCAATGAAATGTAACTTTTGGTTTGCGTTAACCACAATATTTTCTGTGTGTTCTTTGCAATTAAAGTAGTTCGTAATTGTAACTTATAGGAATGCAGTTGAATATAAAGCAGTAGCGTATCCGGGGGGGGGGGCGCTGTCGAGCTGCAGCCTCCCCCCCCCCACACACCCTCCTGGAGCCCTTTCTCTCCCAGACCTTATTCCAGCTGCCCAGAGAGAGAGAGAGAGAGAGAGATTTTTTGGGTGGGGGGGAGGGGGAGAAAGTGATCAACCCCCCCAATATGAGTGAATGCCCAGCCCCCATTTCTTTCTTTCTTTTTTAGAAATCACCTCAGCCCTCACCAGACCACGATCCTGGATACGCCACTGATATCAAGACTTTATATTTGATTCATTTATCATGTAAATGAAGTTTAACATTGTCGGAATAAAATAATGCACAGGGAAAAAGGATGTCAATTTTAATTCCATGACAGTGCATGCTATGTGCGGAATAATAAATGACAGTCTGAACGTCGTCCGCAAATGGATATTGTAGCGATATAGCTGTCACACCTCTGTGATTTGTAACTTTCTATAGAGAAAGTTTACAGCCATTAGGTTCAGTGTGACAGCAACGTCTGAAGCAAACAAGTGCCAGGCAAAAGAGACGCACTCGTGCTTCCCATGGCCAACTGAGTAGGTTTCAAAAGTGTCATCAAACCATGACCTTCCGAGTGCTGGAATGGTCCTTTCGAAGAACTGCCATCCAAGTTGGACGTGCTGCGTTAGTTGTGCAACAGTGCTGGTTTCTATGGTACACGTGAATTATTGCCAAACTTATAACGAATTTTTGAATGGCCGCACGGTACAGACTTCCACCCAGGTACCCGCAGGCAATAGTGACAGATCGTACAACTATAGAGGGCTGCCAAATGAATTACGGTGACCATATTTTTCGACAGAATTGCAGGATCTACCAAATTTACCTCACCTGTTTTGCTTACTTTTCGTAATTGGTTAACGAATCATACAACAAGTTAATAGTCAACCAATAAACATCTTATCACTCCAAATATGGTGAAACCTATGATAATACAATTACAGTGAATAATCTGATTATGGTGAAAGATAACCAACTGTATTTTTCACTTCAGTAAATTAGTTTAATATTCTACAGTTTCTCGGAAGTGTATTATAGAAATTTACACACTTTCAACCAAATGTTTCTGTCTCAAGTCAGGATTTTCCATGGGTCCGTATACTGTTCATTACAGAAGATATTCGTTCTGTTGGCGCATTTGTAACCAAGGGGATTCTAACCTACTTGTATGTATTAGACAGGCAAAGAATAAAATTTAGTACGTTCCCGGCAATACGGTAATCAATATTTAACTCAAAGCTTTGCAGATATTTTAACACCTCTTTAATAAGTTTGTACATTTGCATTCCATTTCTTTACTGTAGTATTAGAGGAGCAGTATTTTGAAATTCTATAACAAAAATTGTGTCATTATTTTCACGTAACTAATGAGGAGGTGCTTAACTGATTCGGGGAGAAAAGGAGTTTCTGGCATATCCTGAGTAAGAGAAGAGATAGTCTGGTTGGACACATTTTGAGACATCAAGGAATTGTCATAGAAGGATGTGTGTGGGGTAAAATTCGTAGAAGGAGACCGAGGGACAAATACAGTAAGCAGATTCAAAGGGATGTAGGTTGCCGAAAATATTCTCAGATGAAGAGACTTGCACAGGACAGGTTAGCGTGGAGAGCTGCATCGAACCACTCTGCGGACAGAAGACCACAATAACAGCAAACAAAATGTTCAAATGTTTGTATAGCTTATGGGACTTAACTACGGGGTTATCAGTCCCTAAACTTACAAACTACTTATGAACTAACTAATACTAAGGACGGCACAAATATCCATGCCGGAGGGGGGACTCGAACCCCCGACCGTAGTTCCGTGCAGACCGTGACTAGAGCGCCTCAGTCCCCTCGGCCACCGCGGCCGGCAAACAACAACAGCAATATACATTGTTTATGCCTAAGATTATTTTATTATATTTTTCTACTAGCGAGTGGAAAGAAATGTTGTAGAACGACTTGTTAGCTCTATAGAAATGTTTATATATGTTTTTTATTTTTCTAATTTATTCTAAAGAAACTCAGCAACTGTATGCTAATAAAACGGTAACAATAACTGGATGTAGTAGTATCCGACTCACCTTACATTTCTAGGCGGTGGGCTTCTTCTAACAGTAAATAAAGAAACACAGGTAACCCTGAAATAAATTCAAGACACACGCAAGGAACACACGACTCCATGGCATTAAGCCAGAATTCTGACACAGAGGCAAGTAACCATGGCGGAAATGGGTAATTCAAGGAAAAAGATGTGTTAATGAATTCACGAACTGGAGATGTAGATGATAAACCGTAGACGCCCAGTAAATTATTCATACAACTCCTTTGTAGTGGCGTAGAATAAACATCGGCTCAGAGCATTTCAAATTCCTTCCAAATAAATTCTCCGAAACACAAAAGAAATAGAATTACAGATCCCCAAGAACTTGGAGAAGGAAAAGCCACTCGTCAGTTGAATCTAAATACGCTTGAGACACAGACGAATTCAGATCACTGAGTGTTCCAAATCAACCGAAAAAATGTGAACAAAGACCCTACATTCTGTACCTGAAACCTGCATGTAGAAACACAAGGAAACAATATGATGTTACCTAATATTTTATGGAAAACGGATGTAGTGCTTGTGGCTTGCTGTTGTCTCATCATTATACAGGTATTTGCTGGTCGAATGCTTTTACGAGGGGGCATCCAGAAAACTGTAATTACTTTTTTAAAGCTACATATTATTCTGTTGTTGACGAAACAGCCATATCTCCTTCCATTACAACTGATACATTTGTCCCAACGGTTTCTCCACTGTTCGAAACGTTTGTAATCACCTTCAGAAATGACCGACAGCTGCTCCTTTCTTTTTCTTGACTCCTTCACTGTTGTCAATCTTGTGTCCTTTCATGCCCCTTAGCATGCGTTGATATAAGAATGGAATCAGGTTGGGCGAGTAAGGTGCGTGCCACAGCGAAACCATAACTAAACGATGTTCATGGTTTCTGCAACGAGAACACCCATTCGTTGTGTATGTAGGAATACTGGGCAAACAGCCTATATATGTTGATTCCACGTGTACGTAAGTGATCCATTCGCAACGTTTGAACAAAACACCTCGCTCATGAATAACGAACTAATTTTTCAGTTAGGAAAAGCCGTAATAATATAAACCATCTCATTTCATGGGGGCGGGAGTGGGGGGGGGGGAGGGGAGAGAAAAAGAAGTACAAAACAAACATGGCTTCCAATAAGCTTCAACGGTAGTGTACGTGTGTAATAAGAACACGAAACGTCAAGTTATAAAAATAGATAAAAGGTAAAGCTCAGCGACAAAGCGTTCATTAAACAAGCAACTTTCGAACTAGAAGACACTTAGTAGACGATATATATCGAGATCCAAATCAAAGCAAAGGATCTGCGACCGTTGATTCACTACTGTTACATGTTCGGGACAACGAACGTGCCCACACTGAAGAAAATGCTGTAGCATCTACTTTCAACGAGATTTTTCCTACCTTGCAGTTATTTTCTTAGTTTATTTCCCAAATCAAGAAATGACGGAATTTCAAACTGTTAGTGGGTTTGAACCGTAACATCAAAGACGATTCACCAAGAAATTACAAGGAAGCTTCGGTTTGTCAACTCGACGTTCTATATTATTATGAAAGGCCGCCGTTGTGTTCTCCAATTTGCACCAGTCTCGTCGTAATTTGCTTGCTTTATCGTCATTCAATTCTTACAGTGATAAGCGTCTTCGGTCTACGAGAAAACTTTTTTAAACATCAGCTTCTTGGTTGAGTAAGATATTACTGCAAAAGTAAAATAAATAAATAAATAAAAATATAATAAAAAAACTAAATGATAGTAAACAACTACAGCAAAGTAGTTATACATTTCTTCACCTGTTTTGTAGGTTATCCCATGATGACAGCTAGCCTCCTTATTGCTTTATGTGAAACCCGATATTTTTTTATTTGTCATAGGAATAACAAATGGTTCTTCAGTTGACAAACTTTATTGCATCAGTAAAAAGTTTTACATTGACAAACCATATCGTGTCTGATCAACAACGGCTCACTACATAGCACATACATAGACACGTTTAGATACTTCGTGCCACAATGCACACCAGTATACAGATAATGCCAGTTTCTAGAGTGTTCTAGAATAAAGTTGATACAATAACATTCCTGAGTTTCATTTCCGTAATTAAATTACACATTTTTCACAAATGAGATATACATCACATTAATCAGCACAAACAGCGAACAATTTTACAAATAGTTGTAAATCGGATGAAATTATATAGCACACACGTATGCAAAATATGATTGGCGCAGTATGGGTTTGTTTAAGTAACTGATTTTGATAAACAATTAACTTACAGTATAGTATCATAAACTGATTCTGTCAAATTGCTTAGGATGCCATACATATGTTCAGGAAATGGTAGTAATCATATTCTTGTAAAAACACGAATAATTGCATAATGTTTCCAGACATCAATGTCACTATTATTACAAGATTTTGATAAACTGTAATTAAACAAAAGTAGTTTGACAGAAAATGGTCGAAACGGTAAAGTTGAAGGTGTAAGAAAATTTTTCTGTGACATTATATATGAATTACAATATAACTATGCACTATTGATTTTGGACAACATATTTAGAAAATTTTATTTCATTAACATTGCAAAAATTGATGTGGTTAACTGCTATATTATTCTCTGTATTTACAGAAATCTCGAATGAAACCGAAGTATTGATAGATTTGTTGCCTGTAGATATAGAAATGACTGAACATTAGTGAACATTCCACATTGATAAAAGGGTATCGGGGCCTTCATTAATCTGTACAAATATGTTTCTTAAGGCTGGATTCATCACAGTTAGAATCGGCCAACCCTAGATGTGAGCATTGTTTTCTGTTCAGTCTCACTTAGCTGGAAAGTGACGCTTCTCCCTTGTTTCTTGCTTGGTGCAGCAAGATGTAGCAGTTTTTGCAGATGTCTTACTATACGAATGAGTACCCAAAAAACTGAAAAAAAATGACAAAAAAAAAACAATTAACATTGCCATGGGTGGGGCTTATGAAGTACGCATTTCTGCCTCTAGTCGTGTTGGTCGCAACTCATTTGCTAGTCCATTGTCGCCTGTGTTGTCGACCAGGCTTGTTCAGTTAAAAAAAAAAAAAAAAAAAAAAAAAAAAAAAAAAAAAAAAAAAAAGGTCAAATGTTTGTATAGTCTATGGGACTTAACTACAGGGTCATCAGTCCCTAAACTTACAAACTACTTATGAACTACTTACGAACTAGGACGGCACAAATATCCATGCCCGAGGGGGGATTCGAACCCCCGACCGTAGTGGCCATGCAGACCGTGACAGGAGCCCCTTAGTCCCCTCGACCACCGCGGCCGGCTTGTTCTCTTCATCTGCAGTGATTATTCTTCTTTCGCTGTTCATTACGATAAGTGGAACCAAACCAAATGGAGCTGTGAAATTTTGTTTTCTACTCGGTCAAAATGCTGCGACGGTAAGCAGAGAAAACAAGAGCCGGCCGCGGTGGCCGAGGGGACTGAGGCGCTCCAGTCACGGTCTGCACGGCCACTACGGTCGGGGGTTCGAATCCCCCCTCGGGCATGGATATTTGTGCCGTCCTTAGTCATAGTTAGTTCATAAGTAGTTTGTAAGTTTAGGGACTGATGACCCCGTAGTTAAGTCCCATAGAGTTTACAAACATTTGAAGACTTGAACATTTAGAAAACAACATGCCACTATTGCGTAGACTTGAGTAACCCCTAGTGTCGTGGTAGAGGACCAAAGGCTATTCGTCACCTACAATCGTTCTTCAGTAAAGGCATTTATCATACATATTATGCATCCGCCAGTCTTACCAACACCACTTAGAAGACAAGGCCTCACAACACGCCGTGCCACGTCACACCGCTAGGCCGCGTACGCTAGCTGACTGGCACAGCCCACTGCCTCATTGTGGCCAGCCAGTCAGTTAGCGTTCCTAATATAAAAAATAAAGTTCTAAACAAAAATATAAAAAAAATTAATGAACAAATAGAAAATAAATACACGACTTAAGATGAAAAGATCATATCATTGATTCCACAAAACAACATTTTAAATTAAAATACTTAAGTATTAAAAATAAAAATATTCACCCTCTCGGTGTGACGTGGCACGACCTGTTGTGAGGCCTTGTCTTCTAGGTGGCGTTGGTCTTACTTTAAAAAAAAGTTCAAATGTCTGTAAGTCTATCGGACCAAACTGCCAAACTGCGTGGTCATCAATCCGTAGCTTACAAACTACTTAAGCCTAGGTAAACTAACCTAAGGACAAACACACACACCCATGCCCCAGGGAGGACTCGAACCTCCACGGCGAGCAACCGCGCGCTCCGCAGCGAGACGCTTTAGACCGCTCGGCTACTCCACCGCGGCGTTTGTCTTACTCCTTATGGCACAGCACGCTGGAAAAGTAGTCCAACATGACAGTGCACGGCTGCAGAAAGAACGTGTGTCTACGCACCGCCTACAGTATGTCGTGGTCTCCCATTACCAGCAAGGGCGCCAGAGCTTTCCATTGTTGAGCAATTGTAGGAAGCCGGCCGCGGTGGCCGAGGGGACTGAGGCGCTCCAGTCACGGCCACTACTTTCGGGGGTTCGAATCCCCCCTCGGGCATGGATATTTGTGCCGTCGTTAGTATAAGGTAGTTGATAAGTAGTTTGTAAGTTTAGGGACTGATAACCCCGTAGTTAAGTCCCATAAGCTTAACAAACATTTGAACATTTGAATTGTGGGAAGACACTGGTGGGACCTTCGACCCAGTACATCTACCTCTACATAAGTACTCAGCAAACCACATTTATGTGCATGGCAGATGATGTTCTGATATCACTCAAATGTTCAAATGTTTGTACAGCTTACTACGGGGTCATCAGTCCCTAAACTTACAAACTACTTATGAACTTCTTACGGACTAGGACGGCACAAATATCCATGCCCAAGGGGGGATTCGAACCCCCGACCGTAGTGGCCGTGCAGACCGTGACTGGAGCGCCTTAGTCCCCTCGGCCACCGCGGCCGGCTGATATCACTCCACAATCATTTCGTTTTCGATTTCATTCCTCTTACTTTATTGCGACAGTCATGTCTTCCTATGCAAGTGGGTGCTGACAAAATATTTTCGCATTCGGAACAGAAAGTTGGTGAAAGAAATTTGGCATATAAATCTCGCCTCAACGAATAACGCCTTTCTTTTAATGATTTCCACCCCAACTCGTGCAGCATTTCTGTGACACTTTCTCCCCTATATCGGAATGATACAAAACATACTGCCCTTCTCTGAACTTTCTTTAAATCTTAAGTCAGTCCCAGTTGGAGCCACCCCACAATGCACAACAATAGTACAAATTAGAACACACATGTGTAGTGTAGGCAGTTTGTGTAGTAGTACTGTTGCATCTTCTAAGTCTTCTGCCGATGAAAAGTAGCCTTTGATTCACCTTCCCTACAATATTTTCTGTGTGTTCTTTCCATTTTCAGACGTTCGTAATTGTTATTCCGAGGTACTTCGTTCAATTTACGGCCTGTAGACTCGACTCATTTGTTACGTAAATGAAGCTTAACGGATTTCTTTTAGTGCTCATATGGATGACTGCACAGTTATCACTATCAAGTGTGAATTGCCAAGTTCTGCACTTATCTACATTGTTTTGCAGTTTCTTTGGATCTACTGGTGACTTCACTAACCAATAAATTATAACATTTTCCGCGAACAGTATAACAATAAGACAGCTGCTCAGATTGTCTCCTAAATCTATATATAAAAAAGAAAGTCATGTTAGTTACACTATTTATAACTAAAGAACGTCAGAACCGATTTGGCTCAAAATTGGTGGGGAGGTAGCTTAGAAGCGGGAGACGGACGTTTTGTCCTGTTCGACCCCGTTCCCGTGTTACGTGACATAAAACTGAAAGTACGCTTCCAGATCGGATCATTTTCTAGATTCTCCAAGAATCAGCTTATTCATTCGTTACTCGCCTAGCGACAAAATACGCTGCATCGGAGCAAACAAATAAGCCAAGGGGGTTAGATTAAAGGGAGACGGCGTTATCAATGCTATGAATACATGAGAAACATCATCTTCCTCAGTAAGTTTAATGTGTCTGAAACTAAATTATTATGCGGAGTATCAAAATAATATTATTTACTATGAAGAGAAAACAACTGTTGCCATCTAAAATTTCATTGGCTATCTCAAGCTTTGCCGCGAATGGTCGGCTTCATTCCCACGATCCAGCAGCTGTTGCCAACATAGCTATACCACGCCTGTGTCCCGGATTGTAAAATTTTACCGGTATATAGCGATGTTGTTAATCGTGTTTCAATTAGATTCCTAATAAGAGTTCATTATACACTTACAGGTCAGGAAACAAACAGACGAATATTGCTGTCAATTACAAAAACCATACTATCAGGTTGAGCGAACTAGCCATTTTGGCAGCGAAAAATAAGGACGTTGACGATTTGAACATAAAAATTCAAAGCCGAATCGCTGGCCAATAACATACATTTATTAATATTGTTTCAAGGAAATGTATTATTGTTGATATTTGCATCATTTACTTCGATGGTTTCCATTTCCGACCTTGATGAAGTCATCAGTTATCCAACAAAATTCCTGAATTCATTGGGTTTGCTAAGAATGCCACCGCACAATTTGCAAATTCAGGTTGGGTCTGTGATAATCATGTTACGCAATCTAAGCCAACCGAAACTATCCAATGGAACAGGACTCTCTGTGAAGAAGCTGTTGAACAATGTGATTGAAGCAACGATAATCACAGGAAATTTCAAAGGAGAGGATGTTCTGATTCCAAGAATACCACTGATTCCAACCGACTTGCCGTTTCAATTTAAGCGTACCCAGTTTACCGTTCGCCTTGCATTCGTAATGACGATTATTAAAGCGCATGGCCAGTCGTTGGAAGTTTGTGGAATAAATCTTTAATCGCCGTGTTTTTCACATGGGCAGTTTTACGTGACGTGTTCGAGATTTGGTAAACCATCTGCACTGTTCGTTTTCTCTCCAGACGGAAAGACAGAAGATATCGTTATCAACAAGCGTTACAATGTATGCAACTCAGAGAATTCCGAAACTTATTTGTATTGTTGTTAATTCGTTTTATAAGGACTCTCTGTCATTAAAGTATGATCATACTGTAATTACTTTGTTTTCAACTCATAGGCACTCAAGCAGGTATAAACAAGTTATAAAAAGCAGTTCTAGTCTGCTCGCTGGGAAGAAAACTTGCTAAGCTGTGCTGTAAAAATGTGCGGTCTTGTTTTCCTTTTTCCAGTCATTTGTACAATAAAATAATTAAAAGTACGGTCATTAAAACTACTAACGTCACAGATAGAGCAACTCCAAAGGTTTCTCTAATAACCCGTTTCCAATTGATTTACCCATTCATTTTGACATCTCGCTAAAACTCGAGAACGGCTGGACCGATTCGATTAATTTTAGTCTTGATATATTCGAGTAAGTCCAGGGAAGGTTTAAACGGTGATAAAATATGGAAAAGTTGTCCGGCAAAGAGGAAAATCGGAAAAAAGCTGAAACAGCTTTTTCCAGTGAGTTATCAATACCGTTCGTCCAATTGCGATAAAATTTAGTACATTTCATGTTGAAAGCAAGAGGAAGGTTCGTATCAAATAAACATTTGGAAAATTCGCCCGGAAAGGAGTAAAATTTAGGAAAAACCGAAAGCGATTTTTTTCTATGAACAAAAATTAATTGCCACATGGTTGTAAGAGCATCACTTGAGTACGGCTTGACAGGATAGGGTTTGTATGAAATAAATGTTTTGGATAATCTACCGGAAAATTGGAAAATTTGAGAAAAACTGAAAGTGCGTTTTTCAATTTGTTTATGATTGAATTCAACACTATAACTGACTATTCGCACGACGGAGAGGGGTAATTCTTTTTTTGTTTTGTTCATTATGGACTTGGAAAAGTTTCCAGTAAAGAAAAGGGACAATTAAAAAGGAAAGTAGCAAAATTCGAACCAAGTTTCTTTTTCAATGTATTTGTAAATGTACTCAACACTGTAAGTTGAGAACCGATCATCCGATTGCTATAAAATTTTGATAATTTGACGTTCAACGAAAGATGAACGTTCTTATGAACTAAGAACTTAGGAAAGTTACCAGGAAAATTTGAAAATTCGCGAGACACTGAAAGAGCTTTTTTCAATGGGCTATCAATATCATTCGTCTGATTGCGATAAAATTTGCACATTCGACGTTCAAAGCAAGAGAAAGGTTTGAGTGAAGTAAAAGTTTGGAATCGTTGGCCAGAAAATAGGAAAATTTGTGGAAAGTTGACACGTACTTCTGTTCTGCCGTTCTATCTCCTTTTTAAAAAAAGGATATGCATTTTTAAAAGTTCTGAAAAATAGTCGAGGAATCAAAAATTAAATAGGTTTTCCAGAGAGTAATTATTGTTCGATATGTAGCTTTATATACTTCAAATAAAAAAATCTTGTATTACACACTTTCTAAAGTATCTTATCCGCTGCTTCACTGCTCAAGCTATCTCCACACCAGATTTCATCACATTAGGTTCATTGGTTTATGTAATGATACCTACCCAATCGGTTCAGTCGTCCTCGAGTTTTAGCGAGACTAACGAACAGCAATTCATTTTTCTCTTGTCAGTTCATATACGGATTCAGATCGTGTAAAGCGAACTTTACTCTTTCAAAGTATATTTCTGAACGCACCCAACACAACAACCAAGTCATTATTTTACATGTTTTAAATCTAAATTTTCCTCGAAATTTTTCCAAATTTTATCGCCATTTAAACCTTCCCTGAACTTCTACGAATGAGACATGAACATTTTCCTTGACATGTGCGCGTGATTTAACCACTCTTTCCGGCCACTATCGTGCCGGTACTGTACTTAAGACTATCTGATAATGCCTTTATAAAGTTACTGGGTCTAAAATAAATAAGATTTCAATTAATATGGTTTATATTAAGAGGTAAGTGATACGAAGTTCACCGGGTCATCTAGTCGTTCATAAAGATAAGGATCAGTAGTGGCTCTATGACACTTCCCTTGGCACAGCCAGATATGGCCTGTTGTAATCGCTGACTTTCTGTCAGTTACTACATACTGTGTTCATTCTGATCGGAAATCGCGAATCCAATCACACAGTTTTGCCGACCATCCATAGACATGCAATTTGATTGAAAGATGCTTGTGAGGTATAGTATCAAAAGCCTTCCGGAAATCTAAAAATATGGAAGGGATCTAAGACCATCACAACTTTGTTTCACAAGATCGGTACTTCCTGAATCTGTGTTGACTATGGGTTATTAGGTCGTTCTCTTTGAGAAAATTATATGTTCTAAAATCCTGCTGCAAATCAACGTCATTAGTATTGGCCTATAGTCTTTCTTGAATATTGGACTGACCTGTGTAGTGACCAGTCTTTGGGTACGGATCTATCGCTGAGCGAGTTGTTTGTAGTAGCTAGGTTGGTTGATTGTTTGGGGTAGGGGGAACAAACTGCAAAGGTTATCGGTCACCCGGTGGGGAGGAAAAGGGAAAGGAAATGCGGTCCTGGGAGGAGAAAAGGAAGAAAGACTGCATTAGCTCGGGGCCCCGTGCTCGCCACGCGTATACTGATGAAAGAGCCGTGAGATCCCTGGGGGGTTGTAGCTAGGTATGGAGCTATTGCATCAACATACTCTGAAACAAACCAATTTGGTATATTTTCGTTCAAATGTTTGTGTAGCTTATGGGACTTAACTATGGGGTCATCAGTTCCTAAACCTACAAACTACTTATGAACTAACTAAGACTAAGGACGTCACAAATATCCATGCCCGAGGGGGGATTCGAACCCCCGATCGTAGCGGCCGTGCAGACCGTGACTGGAGCGCCTCATTCCCCTCGCCCACCGCGGCCGGCAATTTGGTATAAAATCTGTACCGGGAGACGTGTTTGTGTTAAGTGTTTTAAGTTACTTTAATACTCGTGGGGTATTGTATTTTCATATTACGCATACTGGAAGCTGTTTTTAATTCGAATTTGCTTCGCCCTGTTTTGTATTTGATTGGATAGCTGCACAAGTAGGAAAAATCTTAAGGAAGAATCGAAATGCTGTTTGCCAAAATTTAGAACCGTACGAAGTCATGCATTGCGGCCAGATGGAGAGCGACTTCCTACTGAATTGGCGCCAAAGTCTGCTTGTCAGAGCAGTTGGTCTTGCCTCTTTCATCCCATAGTCTACTCACTTCCATACTTTTACATTGTCTTTGAACTTCTGCAGTTATATTTATATCCAACATCTCCCCCTGGGTATATTATTATTTACTTTTTAAGGCAGTGAATATACGCTGGTGAAGTAATTTCTGCGTCACCATTCTCCTTAGAAATGTTGTATAATGTTTGTATAGCTTATGGGACTTAACTATGGGGTTATCAGTCCCTAAACTTACAAACTACTTATGAACTTACTAATTCTAAGGACGGCACAAATATCCATGCCCGACGGGGCATTCGAACCCCCGACCGTAGTGGCCGTGCAGACCGTGACTGGAGCGCCTCAGTCTCCTCGGCCACCGCGGCCGGTGACAACGGACCCATTCTGACAGTAGCTTTGATTTGATGTAGTTATTCACAGAGATGATATGTAAGGAAAACAATGAAAATCAATGTGCAGTGTCTATGTTTATCGCTAGAACTACGCAAATGTCCTTCAGACATGCACGCATATCCATGTATATCCACAGTAGGAAGCAAATGTTCCTCAGACACCGTCGCCGCAGTGTTCATTCCTTCAGACATGCATGTTAAAATATTCAAATGTTTGTAGAGTCATCAGTCCCTAAACTTACAAACTACTTATGAACTACTTACGAACTAGGACGGCACAAATATCCATGCCCGAAGGGGGATTCGAACCCCCGATCGTAGTGGCCGTGCAGACCGTGACTGGAGCGCCTCAGTCTCCTCGGCCACTGCGGCCGGCAGCTACAACTAAGGACGCCACAAATATCCATGCCCGAGGGGGGATTCGAACCCCAGACCGTAGTGGCCGTGCAGACCGTGACTGGAGCGCCTCAGTCCCCTCGGCCACCGCGGCCGGCAGAAATGTTGTAGTGCTACACACTCGACAGTAGCACTTTCAGTTTAAACGCTCCCTATAGGGTATCGGTTGACTCAGCGCATAAAAGGGCTGTATCGAGCTGTGTGCCCGCTGCTTTGGGGTTGGAGCCGCCGGCAGCTGAGCCGTCAGTGCGAGGTGGCCGTCGCCGCGGCGCGCTCGCCAGTTTTAGCTGCGGGCCACTTTGCGGACACGGTGCCGCCCACTGGCACATCCTCGGGCCGCGCCGCTCTGTTGCAAGTGGGGCAGATGCGCTCCGCTGATACCGCGTCCAAATGTCTGGCGCTGGCAGCTCAACAGTCTCTCAGGTGTTCCGCTACGAAAAGTAGACCTGAGTGGAATAAAGCAACAGGGGCTCTTTATATGTGGCACACAATGTTATATCATTCTGTAAGTTAAGAATATTATGCAAGACATAGCCGCGCCAAAGGCCGTGCGCTCTAAGGTATCTTGTTGCAGAGCGCTCAGTCGCTCCCCGTCGGTGTTAAGAGTCCTCCCTCGAGCATGGGCGTGGTGTGTGTGTGTGTGTGTGTGTGTGTGTGTGTGTGTGTGTGTGTGTTGTCCTTCGGTTAATTTAAGTAGTTTGCAAACCTAGGTACTGATAATTACAGCAGTCAAGTCCCATAGATTTACAAACATTTGAACATTTTTTTTTTTTTTTATGACGATCTTGCAGTATACCACATCTTGTTACAAGTTGCCACCACTGTGCTAACACTGAGATGCAAGCACAAATAACGTACGAGGTCTTACCTGCCAGTACGTTACACGTTTTCTTCTGTGACGATCAGCTAAAATCAGTGTTTTTCAACCTCTTGGCCGCGAAGTCTTGCTCGGGGGTTCGCCATCATAGTAGGAAGTACTTGCACCATAAAATAACCGAGGGTTCACTAATACAAAAAAGTATCAGTAAATAAAATTTATTTATTTTAAAATTACGGAGTTCCTTGTGTAACGTTGATTATGAATTGAATATGTCATAGATTGTGTTAATGACGAATAAGATGGAGTGGTGGGCAAGTTTGAGGCCCTTACTCTTACGGAAATTAGTTTCAAAACTACGAATTTGAGTATTGTGGCAGGTTAGAGCTGGGAATTTGTATCTGACGGGAGGCGTGCTTAGGTAGTCCTTCCAGGTGCGGTTGTCACTGTGTCCCCAATGGTGTAGTGGTCAGCGCAACTGCCTAGAAAGCAGGAGATCTGTGTTCGAATACCGGCTGGGTACACATTTTCAACCTTACCCATACATAGTTGATGTCATACATTCTTTGAATATGAAAGAATAACAACTGCAGTATCAGAAGTGATGTCTGTTCATTGGGAACAGACGACACAAGTATATAAATAAGAGAAAAGCCTGAAAATTGTTTTCAGAAACCGATCGATAGGTAAAACAATACGACACAATATCTAACTCTGGAATATTAAAAATAAATAAATAAATAAAATAAAACATTAAATTTGTTTTCGTTGAGATAACACAGTTTTGTTACAATTCATGAGGTAGGAGGGATGAGGTGGGGGGTCCGCCAGAACATTTTTCTCATAAGGGGGTCGCATATTCGAAAAGGTTGAAAAACACTGGCTTAAATGAGCGGTGAAGTGCATGACGTATCAGTCTTCCAAAGAGACCAACTCGACGGATTGCAGTTGGTGGGAGCTTCTCGACGAAAGCGGCTGCACTGTTTAACGTTTCACTAGCGACAGCATTCTTAATGGTGACGGTGTACACGAAACCAGGCAAAACATTATAGGCAAAGAGGGATGGTGGCCGAAACATTAACTGACAACGACCGACTAGCATGAAGAACTATTTTGGCCAGAGAACATATAACTATTATGCCAAAAGCTACTGTAATACAGTTTCGATAAAAACTGTGTGCTGAAGCTTAAGATATGGCAAATGGAACGTCTGCAGTTACCAAACCCCTAATAACGGAAGCGAACGCAAAGATGCGAAAGAAATGGTAACACCATTGTAAAACCTTGATACGATCTGTTGAATCATCATTTATTTACTTCCTACAAATACCCGAGATTATATCTCTAAAACCCCAAAAGAACGGTATGCCTGCTTCCATCATTAAATCAGACGGAAGCTCCTGTCATGATTTGGGGATATATACCGTGATATTCAACTATTTCTATCACTACCCTCACTGGTCTGCAAACTGAGAATGAATATCTCACCATTCTCGACCACTAACTGGTCTATGACTAACAACGTGCTAACGAACTCTGGCATATTCCAAAATGATAATGCGCCCACACACACAGCCAGAAAGTTTCAGGCGTGCTTTGAACAGCACCAGATAATTATCAAACATCTCCTTTGGTCAGCAAAATCACCAAGTCTCGAGATAATTCAACGGTTATGGAGAGTTTTATAGCAGAGGGCGAGGACTAGATTTATAGCTCCAACATCATTGAAGTAATTGGCGGGTGTTTTGGTATTAAAATGGACAACATTCTGTTGCAAGTAACGTAGCCACTTTACGAATCTGTTTCTTGAAGAGTTGCAGCTGTTGTCAAAATCAGTGATGGGCCCGCTCATTACTAATAAATAAATATTGTGTCTATGTTAGGTTTCCATATTGTATCGCCCAACCACCGTCTCCCTCTCTGTAGTTTTCGGAACCGGATTTTAAATTGAAGGCCATTCGGAAGCAGATATAGAATGTGAACTAATCTTATCTATTACGAAGAGCAAAAATGAACATACAGGAAAAAGTCAGAAAAAGTAGAACTGGAGCCAGAATATGTCGAAGGAACCTGAGGTTGACAGGGAGCATTTGACAGTCATGACTGAAACGGGGAAAAACAACTATGTCGAAAAGCAATGGGTCGTTGAGAGATGAAACAATGAATGCAGCAGAGGACCAAATAAACAGAAAGACAAGGCTTTGGAGATATACTGGGATTTCAAAGGCGATAATGAATTTGACGAAACGAAAGAATATGAAAGTGCGGCAAATGAAGCAGAAAAATGTGAATAAAGACAGCTGAAGAATGAGGTAGATAGTAACTGCTAAATGGCTAAGCAAGAGATGGCAGAGCACAAATATATACAGCATTCATAACTCGAAGATCGTCTGACTGGCTTAAAGCCCAACAAGTAAAACATAATTAGCAACATCAGAAGGACTAATATTTATTTGTAAAGAAAAGAGATAGATGCCACTCACAAGTAATTTAAAGATAGGTTTAGACAAAAGAAAAGCAATTATAGGAATATAATAAGCTCTAATGGAAAACACGTAGTAAACAAATAGGGAATATTTAACAGGACGGAAGAATATATAAAGGGCTACGCAAGGAAAACAAAGGCAGAAATGGAGAAAGAGAAGAGGAGAAAGAAGAGGATAAGACTGAAAATACGATACTGGAAGAAGAAGTTGATACACCACTGAAAGTACTGGTTTGAAACAAGGCCCCTGAGATATATGATATTCCCTCAGCTATGTATTTGCTACAGTCAACCACGACGTGATGTGCAAGATGTGTGAGCCAGACAAAGTACCCTAAAAACTCAAGAAGAATGTAGTAATCCCTATTCTAAAGAAATCAGGTGCAGACAGGTATGAATACTACAGGACTATCTAATAAGTCATCATCATCATCATCAACGTCTTCACTTCAAGGATTAGGAACATGCCTGTTCCGAATTCACGTCGTTAGCTCCATCTCTTTCTTGGTCGTCCAATATCTCTTCTTCCCAAAGAGTTTGCAGTTGTCACTACGACTGGGATTCTCTCTTCATTCATTCTTCCTAGGTATTGTCAACGTTCTTCCTTGTATTTTTCAATATTTTCGTTTAAGCTGTAGCTAGATTCCTAATTCTGCCCTAATGTCATCATTTTTTATGTGGTCTCTCCTTGTCCAACGTTTAACTGATCTTAAAAACCTCATTTCTGCTGACTTTATCTTATTTTTATCTCTTTTTCTTTGAATTCAGGATTCACTTCCATAAAGGAGCACAGGCATCGCCATTGTTTTATATAATTTCAATTGTGCATTCCTAACAATCTTAGATCGAATTGAGAATTTACCGTAGTGGGCCGTAACCTTTGTTTTAGTGGCTGATTGTTTTAAATTGTAGTGTTTTGTCCCCATCTCGAACAACTTATACACAGAGAGTTGTGGTGTGCTTCTGTATTTTCTAATACAATTACATCGTCTGCATAAAGCATAACATTTAGATGGTAGTTCTTTTCCAGCTGTATACCTTCATGGACTACCTTCTTCCAGATTTTATGAGGTCATCAATATAGATGTTAAAAGTCTTTTAAAGTCTTTTAACTTTAATATGTCATGGTTGCAAAATACTAAGAATGGAAGACTTTACAGAAGAAGATCTTGGACAACATAAGTTCCGATTTCTTGATTGTTTGTTTGCAAATCTATGGAACTTAACTACTCTGGTCTTGAGTCTCAAGGCTTACAAATTATTTAAACTAGCTTATGCTAAGGACAACAAATACACCCATGTCCGAGGGAGGACTCGAACCTCCGATGGCGAGCAGCGGCGCGCTCCGCAGCTGGGCGCCTTGGGACGCTCGGCCACTCCACCGCGGCAGTTTGGATTTGTGAGGAATACAGAAACACTGAAGAAATTAGAGTAGGATATTAGACAGTATAGTGGTAGATGAGTTTTACTATTTGGGCTGTAAAATAACCTGTGACGGCTAGAATAGAAAAGATGTAAAATGCAAAATCACAGCGGTCAGAAAATGGATTTCGAAGAAGAGGAATTTGTTAACATCGAATATTAAATAAAGATTCACGGAGTTTTTTCTGAAGTGTAGCCTTGCACGAAAATGAAATGTGAACAAAAACCAGTGCAGTCAAGAAAATGATTGCTTTCGAATAGAGCTGCATAACAATGGTGAGAAATAAATGCTCCGACTACGTAACTTTCATAAGTGGTACATAACAGAATAGGGGAAAGGAAAAGTGTATGTCTTTACAAGACTAAAAGAAGCGATCGATTGACAGAACACATTGTGAGACATCAATGGTTCGTCAATTTAGTTTTGGAGGGAAGTGTGGCTTGTAGAACTCGCAGAGGGAGACCAAGATATGAGTACAGATAAGTGGCTCAATCTGATGCGAAGACCCGTTTTTATTCAAAGGTCAGCAGGGTGGAATAGTGTAGTGAGCTGCATCAAATCACTCTTTGAACTGAAAATGACAACAATAAATCACAATTAAGGAGCTTTTCGCAGTGAACTGAATTTACAAAAGTAAGGGGTATCACCTAATATCCTGGGACAAAATGTAGCGGGTGCAGGATTTTGTTCACTGATAGACATCTCGATTACGTCCCATAACTGTTCATTGGGTTTCATGTCGGAGGATAGAGGCCAAATCAGTAATTACCTGGAGTTGTCTACAGGTTTCTTCAGAGTAATCGTGAACAACTGGTCTGTGTGTCATGAAGCGTTGTATCCACAGAATTTCCACTGTTGTATGGGAACATGCGCAGTCTACAAGTATTCTAGCATAAATATTTCTTGCCAATGATCGATTAATTTGAAGCAAAGGAGTCAGTCCGTTCCACGTAATAGCATGTGACACTATTGTTGAGTCATCACAAGTTTGCGACGTGATTTGTGAACAACTTCATTGAGAATGTGGCATACACAAACCCTATCATATTTAACTGAAACAGAACCTCGTATTACCAAGCTACGGATTACCAATCGATATGGTCATGAACCCAGGAGACGTTGAAAGCTATGTCGTACTTTCGACAAAGGCTCTCAAGTAGGTCGTCTGTTACCATAGCGCGTTAACGTCCAACTGGGCGAAGTATCTCAACGGATAACATTTTTTGCGGTCATTTCATGCACGGTTCCTTGACTTTTAGAACCGACCAATCTACGCAGACATCGCTGCTCGTGATCATTAAGTACGGGCCGTCGATCACTGCGTCGTCCGTAGTGAGAGGCAATGTCTTAAATTTGGTTTCTCGATACACTTCTTGCACTGTGGATCTCTGAATATTCCCTAACGAATTCATAACTACCATTCCGCTTTCCAAGTCTGTTAATTCGCGTCGTGCGGCCGAAATCACTCCGGAAACCTTTTCACGTGAATCCCAGAGGTCCAAATAACAGATCTGTCAATGTGTCGCCCCTTCATTCATTGTCTACACGATACTATTGCCACCTGTAACTGTGCACATCGCAGTTCCATGAAGCTTGTTACGTCATTATAACATGTCCTGTGGAATGTAGGTCTTATTTTTTATCTCTTTTTCTTTCAGTCCAGGACCACAGACACTCCCATTGTTTTATATAATTACAATTTTGTGCCTTCGTCTCAGGCTCCTCAACCGGTAGCGGACATGTTGGAGTGTCTGTCCAAGTGATGATACTGCGGAGGAAGAAGCAGAGTTGCACGAAGTGCCTTCCGCCACACACAAAGTTTTTCATAATGTAGCTGTAGACAGATTGAGATGTATATGTCGCCTTCACACTCACTGCGGCCTATAGTGTGTACAGCCAGTGGGCAGTAAGAGCGTCTAAATTTTCAAGAATGGTGGTTGAAAAGTTGCGCAGAACTATAAGCCTATATCTCGGTCAGTTGTAGAATTATGAAACACGTTTTATCTACGAGTTTTGTGACATTTCTGCATACCGGAAATCTCTGTAGGATCCAACGTGAATTCTAAAAGCAACCATCAAGTGAAACGCAGTTCGCGCTATTCATCCACGAACCCCAGAGATAAAGAAAGGCTCCCAGGTAGATGCTGTGTATCTTAACTTCCGAAGGCCTTCGATACGGTTTCGCACCGTCACCTGACTGGCAAATGCGAAGATAGGAAAATCACACCAACTCAGGTTTATAGTTAACAGAACGTAGCATGTCGTTCTCACTGAGAGAAGTCTTGAGACGTGAAAATTTCAAGCGTGCCCCAAGGAGTGTTGCTTTTCACAACATATATGTGACCGACTAAATAGTATCGGAAGGTCAATGACGCTTTTCGCAGATGATCATGTAGTATATCGGTACACGCAAGATGTAGCGAAATGTAGGAAGATCTGCATTGAATCGCCGCATGATGCAGTGAATGTATATATAAACGTTGAAGAACTATGAATTACTACAGTTACTTTACTGTCCTTCGAAATAGCCACATCCCATAACTCTGCTGCTGAGCTCTGCCATACATGACCTGTAAACTTTGCTCGAATTCTCCCTTTGGGATGGTGTTCAAAACCGTCGTCACGTTTCTTTGGATACCAGGTATATCGTCAAATCCATTTCCTTTCAAAGGGAGGTTTAGTCGAAGCAATAGGAAGAAGTCTGGAGGGTTGATTTCCGGCGAAAACGGTGGATATTCAAGTTAAACAATACCGCTCGCCCACACACAGCCAATATAGTCGCACAGATCCTTCCAAACGGGTGCTGGTGCAACGTGAACATCCAACATACTTACTTTATCTAAATCCTCCAGACTTCTTCCTCAAACTCGCTTTGAAGAGAAAGAAATTTGACGATGTTCCTGATATCCATCGAAACGTGGCGAGGCTTTTGAACACCATCCGAAAGGAAGACTTCGTGCAAAGTGCCCAGGGCAATTGTAAAATGTAAACTTTCACGGCCGGAATGGTCAAAATTACTAAAAATTTCCGGGCTATTATGCCGTGGTCTAGTGGATTTATTGTCGAAACCCAACGTTTCGTCCTCGACTGCGGAGGACATTCTCGAGGGGCACTTTGAATGTCCGATACACACCCTGGCTCGCTACTGACTCCACAATAAATCCACTAGACCACGGCATAATAGCCCGGAAATTTTAGTAATTTTGTCCAGGGCTAGTAACGCACACCTCAGTGGTATTTAGTTATGGGCGGTGACTATTTCGGGGGCAGTAAAGTAACTGTGGTTCATAGTCCATCTACGTTAATATTACAGGACTATTCACCGAATTTTATTGTCAGAAGCTGTATACACACAGAACAGCAGGAAGAACACTGTAAGCTGTTACCTCCATAAAATATCTAGCTGTAGACATAAGGAGCGGTCTGATATTCAGCGATCAATACCAAGCGTGAATGGGCGCACGGAAATGGCCGTGCGGTCGGAGGCCCCATGTCACGAATTCCTTGGATGCTCCCGTCGAAGGCCCGGTGTTGGTGTTTGTGTATATGTGTGTGTGTGAGTGTGTGTATGTTTTGTCCTTAGCATAACTTAGTTTGAGTAGTTAATCAGTCCGGGGCAAATGACCTCAGCAATTTGCTCCCTTAGCTTTACCAGCATTTGAAAATGTGCAATAACCATATTAAAATAATCGTGGAGAAGGCAGATGGCAGACAACAGAGATAGCTCAGGACGAGTAGTCCGTCAAGGGAGGAAGTAGGTTACAAAACGCTCATACGGCCAACGTTTGATTATTACTCATGAGTGTGGGATTTGTACCACGTATGGATGATAGAGAACATAGAGAAGGTCCAACAAAGACGGGCACTTATTTTCACAGGCTCATTTAGCACTCACGAAAGCGTGACAGACATGATTGAGAAAATCCAGTGGCAAACGCTGCAAGATAGATGTTCTGCGGCTGTTAAAGTTCTGAGATCATGCGTGTCTTGAAAAGTCAACCAATATATTACTTTCTCTATAGTATATTTCGCGACAAGACAAAGAGAATTAAATTAGGGAGATTAGGAAGCTCTTGGAGGTATACCGACAATAGTCGGCCTTTCAGGTCGTGAACGCGCAGTTGTGCGGTTCTGGTTTTGCTTATTCATGATTCACGCTAGGAAGTTCGGGCCTGCATCACACAATCTTGGATGGCCTGTGGTAACGTGTGCAACGTGTTTTACATCTATTTCTACACTGTGTGACACCAGCAGTCGGCACACTTCCAGTACACTTACAATGGCGGCAAAATAGACTTGTTGACGAGGCAGAGATTCGTGCGTCTATAAAAAGATCGATGCGCGAACCATACAATAATTAGCACAGAGACGAGTGTATCGTCAGGCGTGCCCCAGGGGAGTGTGATAGGAGCGCTATTATTTTCTGTCTATATGAATTTTCTAATGGTCAGGGTAACTTGTAATTTGCGGCTGTTTGCTGATGATGCTGTAGTGCATGGGAAGTGTCGTCTTTAACTGACAGTAATAGCATACAGGATGACTTAGACAGAATTTCTAGTTGGTGTGAAGTATGGCAGCTAGCTCTCAATGTAGAGAAATGTAAAGTGATGCCCATGGGTAAGAAAAAATACCGTAATGTTCGAATACAGCTTAGCACTGAACTTCTTGATGCAGACTCGTCGTTCAAATACCTAGGCGTAACACTGCAGAACGATATGAAATGAAACGAACATCTAAGGACAGTTATGAGTAAGGCGGTCAGCCAACTTCGGTTTATTGGGAGAATTTTGGGAAGATGTACTTCATCTGTACGACCACGTCTCGAGTATTGCACAAGTGTTTGGAACCCGCAGCAGATCAGTTTAAAGGAAGACATGGAAGCAGTTCAGAGGCGAGCAGCTAGGTTTGTTACCGGTAGGTTCGACAATGCGCGAGTATCACGAAAATGCTCCGGTAACTCAATTGGGGATCGCTGGAGGAAAGACGATGTTCTTTTCGTAAGTTTCTGTTGAGGAAATTTAGAGGGCCGGAATTTGAAGCTGAGTGTAGTACGATCTTGCTGCTGCCTACTTACATTTCGCGTAGACGAAGAGAAGAGAAATTAGGGCTCATACGGAGGCACACATGCTTTCTTTTTTTCCTCGTTGTATTTGGGAGTGGAAAAGGAAAGGAAATGCCTAGTAGTGGTACAGTGTACCCTCCGCCACGCACCTTACGGTGGATTGTGGAGTATGTATGTAGATGTAGGTATAAGGTGTTGATATCCTTGTTTCGACTTGTGAAGCTATTATACCTGACAGCAGGTGGGTTTTAAATGATCTTGTGATGTTATTATCTCATTTATTTCAATGGTATGTTATTGTAAGATGGTGCAGAACCCAAATTTTTTTTAAATAAATTTATTTTCTGTTTTTGTAATGAATTACTGTGTGTATTTTGTATCTCAAACGTACCTATCTATGTTAATGTTACATCACCTACAACCTTGGGTGTGAAAGAGATATGAGAGGGGGAAGTGACGGTGGATGCAAAGTAACCTTCGCTGAATATGGATGTATTGTCCGCTTCATAATGATTGACCCCTGGCTTTGAGCCCATATTCTGGTCACACCGCACGACGAACATCGATGTTTTATACCTCGCCGGAATCATTGAAATGTCTCGTTTTATTTGGTGTATGAATATTACATTTTATTTGAGAAGGCGTTGCCATACGCGGTAATATTTAAGAGAAAGAGTGCTATTTCTGGCTTTTTTCGGTGAATTTCAACTTTAAGGATGCACAGAAATCAGACTGTAATTAGGAGAAAGTTTTCCTTTGCACAGTTCAAAAATCCAACTTTGTTCTATTTACAGATCAGTCGTTTTCTCTTACTAGTGGTAGGCGTAGACTGGTGCAGTTCGCTTGATGATAATACGTATTAACAAGACTAAAAGTGTGAATGCAAGCTCTCTCCATGCCTTTCACAGCTGTTATATTTTTATGCTCATAAATCTACACCAAATCTATCGCCGCTTCTCTTCATTCTCATAATGGACACCGTCACAGTTGACCTGCACCGGCCATTACCATGAACCCTACTTTATGTGGATGACGTGATGCTGGCATCAGAAAGCAAACTTGATTTGCAGAGACAAATCCAAGAATGGAGTGATCGATGAACATTTGACTAGTATAAGTTTAAGTACCTTGGTTCCACGATCACTGTTGACGGCCGACTCACCGAAGTGGTCAACTCCAAAACAGAGATAGCCTGGATGAAGTGACGAAAAACAAACGGAGTCTCTTGCGATCGCAGTATCAATATATCACATCATTAATTTATCTGCTTTTTCGTTTCTATGCGCTACTTTCTCGCGTGTGCTGTGTTGCCGTTCTTCATAGTTGAAAAGGCGCTTCTGGCGCATTGCAACAGTGGTGGCGCGCTGGTGTGACAAATACGCACGGCCATAGCGTCGCATATACTGCATCTACTAACACAGTTGCTTTACAAACTGGTAAAAAACAAAACACGGAGACAATATATTAGTAATGACTAAATGTCACCAACAAAAGTTCGAGCTTTACAGGAATGCCCTATCCGTCTCAATAGCTACAACGGTAAGCTCAATCGCAGCTTCTTGCGTTTTATATTATAGCGATGAAACAAATTATCAGAAAATAACGAAACTCCGTCTGTAAATAGAACAAGGTTGGATCTATAAACCGTGCAAAAGAAAACTTTCTCTTAATTACGGTCTTATTTCTGTGCATCCTTAAAGTTGGCATTCGCGGATAAAAGCCAGAAAAAGCACACTTTCTCTTAAATATTACCGCGTATGCCGACCCCTTTGTAAGAAAGTGGAATATTCATACACCAAATAAAATTATACATTTCAACGATTCCGGAGAGGGTTTTATTTTATTTTTGTGTCCAGAACACCATCCTTTACAGTATAGTTTGAGTCGGTGTAATAAATTTTAAAATTCAGATATTTCTTGCCCAGTAATCAGCCACACAGATAGCCTTGTCATTAGCTAGCTGTAAATCCAGGGGGCGAGGTACAGCATGTGCTGAGGTTTGGGCACGTCAGTAAGTGGTCGTCCGTCTGGACATTCCCACAGTCGCACAGAGGTTCCCCGTCGAGGTAGCCCCATCTTGAACGGCTGAACTTGCAATTTTAGACCCCAGTCCTCAGCCTGTTGAGAGCCTTGAGGATTTGTTACCTCCAGCTGCAAGTTGTTCTTTCAGGGCCAAGATAGGATTAGATGTTACCTCCTTCCATAGCTGAAGCCTCCTCTCTTCGACAGTGACACCAATTGGCTCTGATGTCCAAAGGAAACTCTTTCTTGAGCGAAGCCGCCTAGGCCATGTAGGCGGTGGTGATTGTCTGTGAACTATTTCTTCCTCTCCACCTCGGCAGCTACTTGCCGCCGTATGCTAGGGGGAGCTATTCCTATCTACATCTACACAGATACTCTGCAAATCACATTTAAGTGCCTGGCAGAGGGTTCATTAACCACTTTCATAACTTTTCTCTACCGTTCCATTCTCTAATAGCGCGCGGGAAGAAAGAACACATAAATCGTTCCGTTTTCGACCTGATTTCTCTTACTTTATTGGGATGGTCATGTCTCCCTAAGTAGGTGGGTGCTAGCAAAATATTTTCACATTCAGAAGTAAAAGTCGGTGATACGAAACTTCGCAAACAGATCACGCCGCAATGAATAACGTCTTTCTTTTAATGATTTCCACCCCATTCGTGCAACATTTCCGTGACGCTCCCCCCCCCCCCCCCCGTAACGCGATGAAACAAAACGAGCTGCCCTTCTCTGAACTTTCTCAATTTCTTCCGTCAGTCCCACCTGATGAGGGTCCCACAAGGGGCAACAGTACTCCAGGAGAGGACGCACAAGTGTGATGTATGCAGTCTCTTTGGTGGAGCTGGTGCATCTTCGAAGCGTTCTGCCAATGAAACGTAACCTTTGATTCGCCTTCCCCACAATATTTTCTGTGTGTTCTCTCCAGTCTACGTTGTTCGTAATTGTAACTCCTAGGTATTTGGTAGAATTTACAACCTTAAGGTTTGACTGATTTATCGCGTAATTGAAGTTCAGCGGATTTCTTTTAGTGGTCATGCGTATTACTTCACACTTTTCTTTATTTAGTGTCGATTGCCAATTTTCGCACCAAGTAGAAATATTGTGTAAATCGCTTTGCAGTTGCTTTTGATCCTCTGTTCTTCACTAACCGATAAACGACAGCATCGTCCGCGAACAGTCTAAGGGAGCTGTTCAGATTGTCTCCTAAATCATTTATAAACACGAGGAAAAGTAGGGGACCTATAACGCTTCCCTGTGGAACGCCAGATATCACTTCTGTTTTAGTCGATGACTTACCATCAATTACAACGAACTGTGTCCTTTCTGATAGGAAATCGTGAATCCAATCACACAATTGGGAAGATATTCCATAAGCACGCAATTTCATTAGAAGCCGCTTTTGGGGTACAGTATCAAAAGCCTTCCGGAAATCCAGAAATATGGAATCGATTTGAGTTCCCTTGTCGATGGCACTTAACACTTCATGTGAATAAAGGGCAAGCTGTGTTTCGCAAGAGCGATACTTTCTGAATCCCTATGAGAGGGTAGATCTTCTCTCCGGCGAGGTATAAAACATCGATGTTCGTCGTGCGATGTGGCCAGAATATGAGCTCAAAGACAGGGGTCAATTATTATGAAACGGACCGTAGAAGTAAGGGTCAGAATGTGGGAGATGTTCCTTACATAGGAAGTATCCCGCGAGACAAACAGCTGTGATCGCAGACGCTGCGTTGTCCAGAGGTGGGCCACCGTGAGCGGGCAGCCAGTGGTGGTTGTTTGGGAGCTTGGCGGCAAGTAAACCGTGCCGTGTCGCGGTGCAGGAAGTGAGCGGCGCGGCGGCAGGTTGATGACACCGCGCTGTGACTACAGCGGTCGCTGCCGCTGCCGCTGCCGCATTCCGGGCCCGCCGCTCCGTACGGCACGCGCATAACGGCGCGCGTCGCCCCGGTAACGGCCCATAATTAATGCCGGAGACCGGCCCCAGCACTGCACTGCCGCATTGTCCTCCAAATCTAGGGGCCAGCATTCCACTTTGCGGTCACGGTAGTACAGTTGACTGGAGAAGTTTGTTTTCAAGCTCCTAGTTTGCAGGGTACAGAATTGCTACTTTAATACAGACTACTGGGTGCGCGTGGGTGGTCAAGGCGTCACTCTACGGACTCTTGCGTTAGTTCCCGCTGGAGGTTCGAGCCTTCCCTGAGGAATGCGTGTGTGTATGTGTGTGTGTGTGTGTGTGTGTGTGTGTGTGTGTGTGTGTTATCCTTAGTGTAAGCTACAGTACTAAATGTTCAAATGTTTGTAAATCTATCGGACCAAACTGCGTGATCATCAGTCCGTAACTTACAAACTACTTAAACCTAGGTAAACTAAACCAAAGGATATTCGTCACCTACAATCGTTCTTCAGTAAAGGCAATTATCATACATATTATGCGTCCGCCAGTCTTACCAACACCACTTAGAAGACAAGGCCTCACAACAGGCCGTGCCACGTCACGCCGCTAGGCCGCGTACGCTAGCTGACTGGCACAGCCCAGTGCCTCATTGTGGCCAACCAGTCAGTTAGCGTTCCTAATATAAAAAGAAAGTTCTAATCAAAAATATAAAAAAAACTTAATGAACAAATAGAAAATAAATACACGACTTAAGATGAAAAGATCATATCATTGATTCCACAAAACAACATTTTAAATTAAAATACTTAAGTATTAAAAATAAAAATATTCACCCTCTCGGTGTGACGTGGCACGACCTGTTGTGAGGCCTTGTCTTCTAGGTGGCGTTGGTCTTACTTAAAAAAAAAAAAAGTTCAAATGTCTGTAAGTCTATCGGACCAAACTGCCAAACTACGTGGTCATCAATCCGTAGCTTACAAACTACTTAAGCCTAGGTAAACTAACCTAAAGACAAACACACACACCCATGCCCCAGGGAGGACTCGAACCTCCACGGCGAGCAACCGCGCGCTCCGCAGCGAGACGCTTTAAACCGCTCGGCTATTCCACCGCGGCAAGCTACAGTACTTTGTAAGTCTAGAGCCTGATAACCATAGTAGTTTGCGCCAATCATTTTATAAACATATGAGCCGGCCGCGGTGGCCGAGGAGACAGTCTGCGTCAGGCAGCACAGCGGTGCGGTTGGCGTGTTTACGTCCCGCCGCTGTGTCTCGCGCCTGAGGTTGTTTACGTAACTCAGCCGCCTCTGCGGGACTTACTCGATAGAACAACCATGGCTCAATCCTGGAGACATTCGACCTTGAAGATCAGTTTTTCGAAAGCATATCCACGACCAAAGGCATTTGACATCGAACAGTTCATTAGAGACGAAGTGAAAGTTGCCTGTAGCGAAGTTGTAGGTATTCACTTTTCGATAGTGAGCAGTGTGGTGTACTTAAAGCTCATCAACGACGCGGTCTGTGAGAGAATTCTAAACGCGACCAGAAGTGGCCTGAAGTTCCGTCACTCGGACGGACATATTGGTGACGTGACGATAGAACACACGGGTCTCTGCACGATAAGAGTGTTTGAACTTCCCTTTGAGGTGCCGGAAGAAACTGTGATTTCCGCGCTTCGCCCTTATGGGCATGTGATCAGTCATGAAGCTGAAAAATGGGCACAGTTTACCACATACCCCGTGCTCAATGGGGTGCGGCAAGTGCGTATTGAACTGAAGAAACATGTTCCATCTTATCTGACCATCGGTGGATGCCGTGCAATAATAATTTATGACGGCCAGCCGAAGACGTGTTCGGGCTGTGGACAAGAAGGACACCTACGTTCCCAGTGCATGCAGCGCAGGATCACACAGTTGCCACCTGGGGATGAACAGCTCCCGCCTGCACCGACGACTCTTCCGGTGACGTATGTTCAGGCTCTCCAGCATCCTGTGCCGTCGTACGTGCATGAACCCTCGCTGAACGCGGTAGCGCACCAAGGAAACGAGGACAAACAGGAAACTACGTCCACGTCCGACCGTATACCACTAACGAATAATGAGGTGTCTCAGGTGGAGGTGATGGACGCCACATCACCGGTAGTGCCTAATGACGTTCTCGCAAAAGACCAAACAACAGTGCAGCAATCGACAACAGACGGCAATACAACGGCCAACGTACAAACGTCGCTCTTACACCCGGCCGAAAATCCTGAAGGCACCGACCTACCAAACCACCAGACTGACACGCTCGAGACGATGGATGTCGAAACTGAAGTAGTACCGACGGGGTCGGCGTCCGATGACTGCCGACAGTCCTCCGATACGGAACACCACGTCCGCAAACAGCGCGCCCCGCGGAAACGCAAGAAGAGGCGCCATTCGCCTTCTGATGATCAGACGCCAGATAAGGACGAGGAACCGACGTCGGATGAAGCAACTGACTCTGCCTCACAGGTGTCCCGTGGCATCACTCCCCGTCTAGCACGTCACGATACAGTAGCGACAACAACACCTGCTCCTGTCTCAGATTTACCTTCAACTGCTACTGAACATGAGACTCACGACGAAACGTGCCCTCCACAACTACGAAGATGCACGTCAGACGCTTGGGCAGACGATATCGAGGATGAAGCGGAAGACCTTGAGGGAGCCGAGGGTAGAAGTGCTCCCTCGGGTGCATCCAGCACTCACCTAACACAGTGACTGAGGCTACACCAACAGCTTCCATGGCGCCGCCGCATCCGCCTGCCGACGATGTACTGAACAGCTCCATAGAAGGACCAAGCGGACAGACATACCGGATCGCTACTGTTAACATCAATAATATACGTGCACGCCATAAATTGGCCATGCTACAGGACATGCTCAATGCAGCGGACATCGACATTGCCCTCCTTCAAGAGGTGCATGTAGAAGACTTCACAGAACCCTACGGATACACGACCTGCATCTCCCATGCGTCTCCCACTGGCAGTGGAGTGGCAATCATCCTCCGTGAAGGTCTTCTTGCTGAAGATGTCGAGTATCTTCCTGACGCTAGAGGGATGGCTATCACTGTCCAAGGAGTTCGAATCATTAACGTCTATGCGCCGTCGGGATCGGGACGACGTCGTGAACGATCCATCTTCTTCGCAGAAGCGATCACACCTCTCTTTGTGGGACAACAAGACGCCTTGATAGTAGGAGGGGATTTCAACTGTACTCAAGCTCCGAAGGATCAATTACCTCGTCACTCTCCGTGCGTGGAACTCGGAGCAATTGTCCACAATCTTCGGTTGGTGGACTCATGGGAACATGTTCATGGCGACCGGTCTGGCTTTACGCATCATACTAGCCATTCGTCTAGCCGCATTGATAGGATTTACATCTCGCGTTCCATTGTCAGGGGGACGAGAGCAGCCGAAGTATGGCCTGTAGCGTTTTCCGACCACGAAGCCTATATTTGCAACGTTACCCTCAGACGTCAGAAAGTATGGCACAGTCGTGGTCCATGGAAGCTGAATGTGACCCATCTCGCCTCTCCAGAATGTCGGCAGCTCGTAGAGAACACATGGAACAACTGCTTACGCCGACGCGGCGCCTACCAGTCTGCCCTTGCTTGGTGGTTATTCTGCGCTAAGCCTGCCCTGAGGAAGACCTTGATAGGCTATGGGAGAGACGTAGCGGCATGGAGGCGACATACGAAGGAATTTTACTTCAATATTTTAAGGGAATGTACCACAATGCCATATTCACCTGCGAGGCAGACTATGGTGAACCACGCCAAAGCCCAAATCATCAAACTACACGCCAGCATCTTGAAGGAACGATCGTCAGAGCCCGTACTCAAGACAGGGTAGCTCAAGAGAGTCCCTCCATGCACCATATCATCGCAGAACGACGGCGTCGACGAAGGGCCTTGATACATGTGCTGACTACAGATAGAGGACGATACGACACCCAGCGAGATATAGGACATGTCCTTCACGCTCACTATACGCAACTGTACTCAGAGCTCCGCCACCCCCCAGAAGTAATCGAAGCGGTATCCCAGCTCACATACGGCAAAATTCCACAAGCTGCGGCTACTGAACTGACAGCCGATATAACAGAGGAGGAAGTCACTGAAGCGATACGGATGGGACCCGCCAATAAGTCGCCAGGCCCTGACGGCCTCCCTCTGGAGTTCTACAGGACCTTCCAACAACTGCTGGTACCAGTCTGGACGGATATCTGCCGCGATCTCATGTCTCCCATGGTGCGGATCCCTGAGACTTTTTGCGAAGGACTGATCATACCTATACACAAACCACGAGGTGGGACCAACATCAGCGACTACCGCCCCTTGACCTTACTGAACAGCGACATGAAGATCTTCACTCGACTGTTGGCAGCAAGACTCAAGCACACGGTCCGATACGTTGTTTCAGAGGATCAGGCATCTTTAGGTGGCAGTCATAACATTCGCACTGCCCTCTGCCGGTATCGCGATATGATCGCACTTGCCAAGGCACATAAAATGCCTGGAGTTTTGGCCTGCCTCGATTTCAGCCAAGCTTTTGACAGAGTCGACCACGCATTTTTAAAGGCGGTAATGCAACAGATGGGTTATCCCGAGACCATCATAGAGTTATTGGTGCGTCTCCTTCACGGTGCGACATCAAGAGTATTGTACAACGGACGCCTCACACCGCCGATCCACATCCAGAGATCGGTGCGACAGGGGTGCCCCCTATCAACGATATTGTACGCCCTCGGTTTGGAACCGCTGCTCTGTGGCTTTCGACAACGCTTGACAGGGATCACACTCGGTGGACATACTTTTTGCTGCACTGCCTATGCCGACGATCTGGTTCTCTTTCTTCGTGGTGAAGACGACGTCCGCGCAGCTTTGGCGTGGGTGGCGACCTACGGCGCAGCATCGGGCAGTGAACTGAATGTACACAAATCGCACGCTCTATCTATAGGTGACGGGCTGCCCGATAGGTGCGTGGCCCCATTGAGAATAACAGACACAATGCGCTGTTTGGGCATTGATTTTGCAACTGACCTGCGGCGGACGATTGCCCTCAACAGTAGGCGCCTATTGCAACAGATTAGGGCAGGGATAGGCGACCACCGTCTTAGAACACTAGACATTCTGCAACGGGTGCGATATGCTAACGTCTATTTGGCGTCGCGCATCCCCCATGTTGCGCAGACACTGCCGATCCCGCCATATCTGGCCCGCAGCATGCTGGCGGCTATGGGGTCTTTTGTAAGTACCGGTATGCTCTTCAAGATTCGTTACGACTCCCTCACACTACCAAGGAACAGAGGTGGTTTAGGACTTTTTCACGTTCCGGACAGAGCACGGGCCTTATTTGTAAGCTCTCACATGAAGATATGGCGACAGTGTCCGACGAGTCTTACAAGCCTGCTGCTAGAGGCCTTAAGGCCGATCTCCCTCACCCCTCCAATACCACTATCCGACATTCCAGCCCCTTTCTTTTATTTCGGGCAATTCTTCCTCGATCTCAGCTACATGCGTACCGCACTTCCGCCCACACAATTGATATCGGCGAGGGCAATATACAACACCATGGAACTGAGCAGAGCCCCGAATTTGATAGAATCAAAACACCCCCATATTAACTGGCGAGCAGTGTGGCGGGCGGTGAGCGCGCCCACTCTCAGCACAGACGTACAGTCTGAGTGGTACATCACAGTCAACGGGAAGCAGGTGTGCCAGTATCGCCTCCACCGAATTCATCTTGCGGACTCTCCTTTGTGTACCAAATGCGGAGTCGTGGATACAGATGAGCATCGCCTTGACTGTGGATCGGCGAGGGATGTTTGGCATTTGGTGCGCCAGGTACTGGCTTTCTTCACACGCACAACCCCCGAAATGATAGCTACCAAATCGCTTCTCTTTCCAGAAGACTCGTATTACCCGAGAGCGAAAACGAACTCTGTTCAATGGATATGTGGCCACGCTGTACACTATTTGTTCGGCGATGGAGAGAAGACTGTACTTGATTTTTGGAACTATATAAACGAGCGACATTGTGCAATAGTTAGGAACCCCAAGTACCGCGAATATTTTTCCAATTTTCTTTGGAGTGCGTTCCATAACCCGCCTCGCAGCTGGAATATCGATGAAAGGAGAAGTTGACCCCAGAACGACAGAAGCACTGATTGAACTACAACCGGCAACGAAAGAAATCGAGAAGACGTTCATTGATAATCCGCAGCTAGACCTTCATTGGAACGCACCATGTCGTAATGCGACGACCTCTTTATTTTGTTTTTACGCCGGATGTGGAACGGCAGTATTTTCTACATAAAAATGCAGAACTATACATACTAATAAAGAATATACATGAAGCAATTATTTATTTCTCCCTTTTCCCCATTACAAATCTACATATATCTTTATGGGCCGATGCGGAGGAGGATTTTTATTTCATTTTATTTATTTTTTTTTATTTTTTTACTTATTTAATTTTTTTTTCCATCAAGCACGACTGGAGCGTTTGCTTACGTTCTATACTTGAGGTTAGGGTAAAAGTGGCGGTGGCACTAGCTTATTTTTTTTTTTAGGTTTGTACATAATTATTAAGGGCGTGATGGGTGTTAGGAGCCAACGCCTGAAGTGGCAGAGATAGAGGTAAAAAAAAAAAAAAAAAAAAAAAAAAAATTGGCGGCCGCTGGTCAGAAGCGGGAAATCCGGGTTCCAGAAATTTTTTTTAACTTCGTCGTTGAATTTATTTCAACGCCACGAAACAGTGGAAATGTTTCATACAGTAGAGTCCCGGAAACTCGATCTAATGTGGACCAAAAAAAAGGTGACTGAGGCGCTCCAGTCGCGGTCGGCGCGGCCGCTGCGGTCGGGGGTTCGGGTCCCCCCTTAAATACAAAAAAAAAAAAAAAAAAAAAAAAAAAAAAAAAAAAAAAAAAAAAAAAAAAAAAAAAAAAGGAGACTAAGGCGCTCCAGTCACAGTCTGCACGGCCACTACGGTCGGGGGTTCGAATCCCCCCTCGGGCATGGATATTTGTGCCGTCCTAGTTCGTAAGTAGTTCATTAGTAGTTTGTAAGTTTAGGGACTGATAACCCCGTAGTTAAGTCCCATAGACTATACAAACATTTCAACATTTTAAACATATGAGCATTTCTACATCTACATCTACATACATACTCCGCAATCCACCGTAAGGTGCGTGACGGACGGTACACTGTACCACTACTAGGCATTTCCTTTCCTATTCCTCTCCCAAATAGAACGACGAAGGCCGGCTCGGGGGCCGAGGGGAATATAGAAATAAAAGACGGGTATCACCGATAGTTTTTTATTTTATTTATTTATTTATTTATTTCTATATTACATACTGAAAACGGCTTAAACTCCTATAATTTTCGAAGGGTGATACAGAGAGGTTGCTGACTGATGATTCATGGTACAAGAGATGTGAAATGAAAGGAAAAATATATTAGAAGATGGAGACACAAGATAAACGGAATCAACTGCAGTAGCAGCATATATGAGAAGATAACCTTGAAGTACTCGGAACGCCGAATTAACTCATGTTCATTCACGGAAGTACAAAGATATTTAGTTTAATTTATTGTGTCTTCGAAGAAGAAGATTAAGTCATTTCGAAGACGAAGCTTTCAAATTAGTTTATGACGAAATATTTCCTTCCTTTCATGGAGACTCTAGAAGGAGTCTTCAAGAAGATGTTAATTTTTTAATAATAAGAAATCCCATTTATTTAGGAAGAAGAAGATATTAATGTCTGTTTTACGAATCCAGATACAGTGGTACAGCTAATGAAGCTGGTGAGCGCAAGGACGAGTTGTAGGGGTGGATGGAGACCCGACAATGAAGGTAAAAAAATAGAGAGAAAAAGAAAAGGGGTCTGAGGCGCTCCAGTCACGGTCTGCACGGCCACTACGGTCGGGGGTTCGAATCCCCCCTCGAGCATGGCATGGATATTTGTGCCATCCTTAGTATTTGCTAGTTCATAAGTAGTTTGTAAGTTTAGGGACTGATGACCCCGTATTTAAGTTCCATAAGCTATGCAAACATTTGAACATTTTAGAACGAGGAAAAAAGAATGCCTTATGCCTCGGTACGGGCACTAATTTCTCTTGTCTTTGTGGTCACTACGCGAAATGTAAGTAGGCAGCAGGAAGATCGTTCTACACTCAGCTTCAAATTCCGGCCCTCTAAATTTCCTCAACAGAATTTTTCGAAAACAACGGAGCATTTCCGTGACACTCACACACTGGTTGAACCCACAAGTAACAAACCTAGCTACTCGCCTCTGAACTGTTTATATGTCTTCCTTTAAACTGATCTGCTGCGGGTCCCAAACACTTGTGCAATACTCAAGACGTGGTCATACAAGCGTTTTATACGTGGTCTCCTTTACAAATGAAGTACATCTTCCCAAAATTCTCCCAATAAACCGAAGTCAGCTGTTCGCCTTACTCTCAACTGTCCTTACATGTTCGTTCTATTTCATATGCTCTGTAATGTTACGCCTAGGTATTCGAACGACGC
Source organism: Locusta migratoria (assembly GCA_026315105.1). Classification (NCBI taxonomy): domain Eukaryota; kingdom Metazoa; phylum Arthropoda; class Insecta; order Orthoptera; family Acrididae; genus Locusta; species Locusta migratoria. The sequence goes on from CM048744.1 coordinate 712,926,909, forward strand.
GACTGCATCTAGAAGCACACTGCTAATGCGGTATTCGAACATTATGGGATTGTTTTTCCTACTCATGAACATCACCTTACATTTTTCTACATTGAGAGCTAGCTGCCATCCTTCGCACTAACTAGAAATTTTGTATAAGTCAACCTGTATGCTATTACAGTCAATTAAAGACGACACCCTCCCATACAACACAGCATCATGAGCAAACAGTCGCAAATTACAAGTTAATCTGTACATCAGATCATTTATATACATAGAAAATAATAGCGGTCCTATCACATTCCCCTGGGGCACGCCTAACGATACACTCGTCTCTGATGAAAACTCGCCATCGAGAACAACGTACTGCGTTCTATTACTCAGGACTATACGAATAATTGTAAGCATTTATGCCTCAAGACTCTTAGTAGAGAAACATCATGAGGAAACGAAGCCGCTGCATTTAGCATTTCTGGACCTCGTAAAGGCCTTTGCTCGGGCGCCACACAGTTTCATCCGGCGCACTGCGACAGCATGACGTGCCAGAACAACTTATTAACTGGGCACACTTGCGTTACTCATTGACGACAGGAAGGGCATCCGGCCACCCCGTCAATATTAACACAAGACAAATCCGATTAACAAAGCCGACCCTGCTTGTACAGCAGGGGTATGACTAAAGAGAAAGAAGCTATATCCGCACAACTCAGGACTTTCCAAGGACTTCCCCCTCACAGTCGGCATCCACAAAGTTTCTGCTCTATCGCCGCTTTTCTTAATTCTCATAATGGACACCGTCACAGTTGACCTGTGCCGGCCATTACCATGAACCCTACTTTATGTAGATGACCTGATGTTGGCAGCAGGAAGCAAGCTTGATTTGCACAGACAAATCCAAGAATGGAGTGATCGGTGAACATTTGACTCGTATAAGTTTAAATACCTTGGTTCCACGATCACTGTTGACGGCCGACTCACCGAAGTGGTCAACTCCAGAACAGAGGTAGCCTGGATGAAGTGGCGAACAACAAACGGTGTCTCTTGCGATCGCAGTATCAAACATAGCTATAAAAAACAAAAATTTACCGCACTATCATCCGAGTAGTCGCCGTGCCGCTGCGAGTGCTGGTCGACTACAGTTGAGAAAGAACGCCGCCTAAGTGTAATGGAAACGAAGATGCTAACAAGGGAACCTCCCCTTGGTGACAACCCCCCCTTCCCACCCCCTCAGATTTAGTTGTAAGTTGGCACAGGGGATAGGCCTTGAAAAACTGAACACAGATCAATCGACAAAAGTGGGAGAAGTTTTGTAGAACCATGAAAAAAAAAAAAAAAAAAAAAAAAAAAGCGAAATATAAAAACTGAGCAGTCCATGCGGAAGATAGGCAACGTCGAGCAGATTAGCGTGGGGAGCGACGGAGCGAGAGCTCCTTGGTTCAACCTTTTCCTTGAACGAAAATTTTATTTTCGCAAAATTATCTGTCCTTACGTTTATTGATGTCTCTGCTCACTGTAATAAGTTTAGTGTCTGTGTTTTACGACCGCACCCCGCAGCAATCGGTAAGGTATCTTCATCACCACACTTCTATTCATCAACAAATGTAGGAAATAATTATGCAAATGTTCGACAATCGTTCGATTCTTAAGGAACTGTTAGATTCCTTAAAGCCGCGGTGGAGTAGCCGAACGCTGCGGAGCGTGCGGTTGCTCGCCGTCGGAGGTTCGAGTCCTCCCTCGGACATGGGTGTGTGTTTGTTGTCCTTAGGTTAGTTTACCTTAGTTTAAGTAGTTTGTAAGCTACGGACTGATGACCACGCAGTTTGGTCCGATAGATTTACAAACATTTGAACATTAGAACATTTATTCATCATTTTCTTGATTTTCAGCTCGTATTTTTCCGTGTTTGCAGTAAAAATTACCGGGGATGAGGTCCGCCTGATATGCAAATCACTACCGCCATTCAACTGGAGAACAGCTGAAAGTCAACTGACACATGTGCAGTTTAACAAAGTAAACATAGACGAATTTTTAAAGTGGAAAGTGGTTGTGATAAAAGAAGTTCGCAAAATATGTGTTTTACATGTGTGCTATGAAAACAGTGCGGAAGAAGAAGTGTGTGCCAAAAGAAACTGTAAGTAATAGATAGTAAACAGACGACAGAAATATCCCCACATACCAAAAATTACGTTTTCGCACCATAAGTAGCTGTTTAAAAACCTCACAAGTTGTTAAAAAGAGATAATTTTGGTTGCAGATGACAACGCTACCACTACATAAGTATGTAAAAAGGGCTCCACATGACTACAAAATGTAACATAAGGTAAAAACCAAAATAAGACTGACAACTTTTGGCCTAAATTTACAACTAGCACAGTAGTAAAATGCTCACTGGGGGACGGATCTGGGGATAATGATGGCCAGGGTAGTAGACGTACACCTTGAAGAGCACGTCAGGTTGCACGGGATACGCGTGCACGTGCATTGTCCTGTTTGAAACAACTTATCGCCTTGTTGGTGCATGAACGGTGGCAAGACGAGTTGAATGATGGTTTCAGTGTACCGTGCACTCTTAAATTTTTTCTCGACGATCACCAGAGGAGAACGGCTAGTGTAGGATATGGCTTCCCACACCATAATGTCAGGTGTCGGCCCCGTTTTGCCTCTGTTGCGTACACTCCAGATTTTCGCATTCCCCTTCACAACACTTCATACGCGTACGACCACCATTGGCACCGAGGTAGTAGCAAACGCTTCCATGGGAGAATTGCGACTTACATTGATGCAAAGGCGGGGTATTCACGTTACTAGCGTCGACTATTTTCACATTCTGTTGACTGTAGTCTCGTAAGTATGGCTCTGAGTGATCGTTTATTGTATACAAGAATCTGCTAATAAAATTCCCCCCTTCTGGGTGGACGAATTCATGGTGTTATTTTTTTCATTTCCCAGGAGTGTATATCTGGTCGCGGGAGACTTGGTTCCTGTGCTCTGTTATTCTCTAGGGATTCCTGCAGTTACTGAGGAATGAAATACCAGTAGTAATTTGAGACATACTGCGTTCTTTCTACTCCTTCCGTTAGGGGGTCTGGGGACTACGTCACGGTTGGGTCTAAATGTATTTTGGGGTTCAATGAATTACTGAGAACGTGGCTTTAAGAGTAGCTAGTGGAAAACTGAATATGAAGTAAATTTCATTTACGTACTATTCTCAGTTTTGCAGTACTGCTAGATTGTGGAAAACTGAATATAAATTAAATTTCATTTACGTACTATTCTCTGTTTCGCAGTACTACTGCAATTAAGGTCATTACCTCACGTCCGATGTAGGAGCAGATATCGAATTATGAATTTCGTGCTCTCTTTTCTTCCAAGAAGATTTATTTGCCAACATCGCTTGTAAATATATTGTGACAACTTGTTTTAGTGAATCTAAATCGCCATCTTCAGTTTACATGAGGAATAATTTGTCAGCAGTATAATTTGTCATAAAGCTTTTCTATGAGACATTCCAAAAGTATGTCTTACCATATAATTAAAAATATATTAACATGTAGAGTGCAAAATTCATATCACTAAAACAATTCCAGAAATAATAAAATGACATGTGTTCGGCTTGCGAGACCAATCATTTCATTTTTATCATTGTCTGAATTGTTTTAGTGATATGTATTGTGCAATGTGCGACATTGGTTTGTGTTTTACTATATGATAAGACATTCTAGTGGAATGTCACATCCAGACGTTTTTTGATGAAACGAGTTTGCGTCTGACAAATTATTCGTTGTATGATCTGAAGATAGTGATTGGATACACTGTATTTGCAAGCAATCTATGCAAATGAATCTTCTTAGAAAAAGAAGGGCAGAAAACTACTGTAATTATTTGTATTACTTCATCTACTTTATATGGTAATGATCTATAGATGGAAAGGGCTCAGAATGAAATTAGACGAGGTGTTGATGAATGAAGCAGTTTAAGCTGCGATAAAAGGTGTTTCACAATTAGACCCAGAAAACGTTTTAAAGTGTCGTTTACGTTATCAAAAGGAAAACATCATATTACGTACTAATAATTTTTAACAGAAAATATGCATGATAACCCTGCTGGACATTTCTCAAGATTTTCATTGGATTCTCGCCAATAGAATGGTATGAAACTTTCTGGCAGATTAAAACGTTGTGTCAGACCGGGAATCGAACCCATGTTCTTTGCTTTTCTCGAACCAGTGTCGGTAGAGCATTTGCCCGTGAAATATAAAGGTCCTGGATCCGTATACCGACCTGGTGCATAGTTTTAAACTGCCACGAAGTTTCATTTCAACGCTCCACTCTGCTGCAGAGTGAAAATATCTTTTGCAACAGAATAACACATATGAGAAAATGGGGATTTGGTACTTTACATAAACACGTGCGTAATGCAGCTTTATAAATACAGCTGTCCAGAATGACACCAAGCATACCCGAAAACTAGCTAGTAAAGGCCGACGTGTTCTCTGCTGTAAGAATTACTGACGCTCAAAGAGGCACGAAACGGACTCATGAAAGTAATTGCGACGGAAAAAAGAGTATAAGTAGTACATGAAGAATCTCTTGAAACCTATTCAACGAGAAGACTACGAAGAGTAAAGGGAAGATTTAGCCACCGATTCAGATAGACGTTTCTACGATGTTATAACCGCAAATAATTATGAGGGAATAGAAATAAAATGGAATTGTGGACACTCTCAGATAAAATGGTCAAGGGTTGCACGTAAAGATAAAAGTTAGTAGATACAATGCCAGAACGACAGGCCGTAACATGAATACCGCCTCAGTACGAAAGGTCACAAGCAATTTCTCTATAGAAGCGAGAAGATATTTGTACGAGAAGAGGAACATTTTCGACTGTCAATTACTATTAATCTCTACTAATACTAAAACTGTAAATGTGGGTCGGTGGTTGTACCCTTGAAACTTCAAAACTATCAGACAAATTTTCATGCGGTTTTCACAGGAAAGTGTGATTTACCATATCCTTATTGTCTGTTTGTTCATCTATATCTGTCTCCAAAACTACTACACTGATTTGAATGGGTTTTCTCAGGTAACCAGGTCTATCGTCCGGTTAATTGAAGACTTCATTGCATAAACATCGGATCAGAGAAAGTAAAGATATCGTGACTGAAACATCCGTCTTTAAAGTAATTGTGTGTTTTTATCTGCAGTACGTGAACTTCCACTGGGTTTAACAGGTAAACTGAGAGGGGCTTGGGGTAACAAATTTCTAGAGGAGAAAATGCTCTACAACTTTGTTCTCTTATGTTTTTTTTTTTTTTTTCATACCTCGTATCCTTTGAGAGATATTTGCAAAAATAACGGAGTTTCGACACCCTCCATTGAATTAACCAAAAACCAGCCGTTCGCAGATGTCACGTGACATTCCTCGCCCAGAAATCTCTTTGACATACACCATCTTGCATTGCGTATTTGATGATTTTCTTATTGTAACTTACACGTTGTCATTTCAAAGCAATGGCGCACTGAATAATTAACAAAAACACGTCGTTCTTCGTACGATATGTGATATCTAGTGTCTACAAATGCCATATTAGCATCAGTTGACAACGGCCACCAATAGTATGAGATTAAAAAACTCAAGTCCTGTTAGTCATAGCTTAGTGGGCAACGCGATGGACTGTGACACTGAAGGTCAGTGGTTCGGAACCCGCCATTACCTAAAACCTTTTCTTCCTAAATGGGTTTCAGACACTGTTATTAATTAATTTTTTGTTATTTACATAGCCGGCCGCGGTGGCCGAGGAGACTGTGGCGCTCCAGTCACGGTCTGCACGGCCACTACGGTCGGTGGTTCGAATCCCCCCTCGGGCACGGATATTTGTGCCGTCCTAGTTCGTAAGTAGTTCATAAGTAGTTTGTAAGTTTAGGGACTGATGACCCCGTAGTTAAGTCCCATAAACTGTACAAACATTTCAACATTTTATTATTTACATTATTATTTTGGTCCAAAATATTTGCAAAATCTTATAAAACTAGAAATCTAAAGAGGGTCATAAAACACGTCAGTACGATTTTTTTTTCTTTGCAGAAACTTTGTATTGTTAATACCAGCTCATACCACGCATAATTTGGAATAATAGCACAAAGTTAACAATGGAAGTGGTGTGTCTTGGATAGAATACAGTGGTCCAGTAAGGTAGACAATTCTTTCCGACGATGAGCTACGCCCAACGCTTCCGATGTTCCTCGAAAGCGCCCGACAGTGTCGATCTAAAAATACGGAAAAGGCTGTGACACATGCCGAACTGCGGCGTCTACCAGATTATCCAGAGCAGGATTATCGCGATCTCGCTGTGAGGTGAAGCGCTGGTGCTGGCCGCGACCGCAGCAGCAGTAGCGAGCAGCGCACTCTGCGGCGGGCGGGGCGACTTCCGGTCGGGAAGACGGCCAGCTTCCGGTGCACGGCCGCCACGCCCACGCCCTGCTGCCCCCGGTCGACCGCACCGCCGCTGGCTGCCCTGCGCAGCTACTCTGCCGTATCACACGGACACTCATACTGCGGAAAACCACACACTGAATGGATTCCGCTTTGCGTGATTCTGTACACCACGTCCATGAGACAATTTTGGTACCCAAAGAAAGCAACAGCGCTGTTAGTAATCTATTTTGTCCCACTTCATCTAACGGTAGTAACACTAAAATGGAGTCTTTGCGTTCGGCTTTTGATAGTTCGAAATTTAAATTAAATAATGAATCACCATAGATGAAGCAGTTAGAGCGAACAGACTGAGAGGGTGGGACATGTTACACGCATGGGAGAAGCAAGGTTACCTAAGAGACTCATGATCTCGGCAGCGGAGGGTAAGAGAAGTCGAGGTAGACCTAGAAGAAAGTACTTAGATTCGGTGCAGAATGATTTTGAACTAAAAGGCATAACATCAGACGAGGCATCAATGTTAGCATTGAATAGGGGATCATGGAGGATTTTTATTAGAGGTAATATGCTCCAGACTGAACGCTGAAAGGCATAATCAGTCCTTAATGATGATGATGATCAAAAGAGGAATTAAAGTTAAGGGAGAAGAAATAAAAACATTGCCTTTTGCCGATGACATTGTAATTCTGTCAGAGACAGCAAAGGACCTGGAAGAGCAGTGAAACGAAATGGACAGTGTGCTCAAAAGCGCATATAAGATGAACATTAACAAGAGCAAAACAAGTGTAATGGAGTGCAGCCTAAGAAAATCAGGTGATGCTGAAGGAATTAGATTAGGTAACGAAACAATAAAGGAGATAGATGAGTTTAGTTACTTGGGCAGTAAAATAACAAATCATGGTCGCAGTACAGAGGATATAAAATGCAGAATGGCAATGGGAAGAAAAGCGTTTTTGAAAAAGAGAAATTTGTTAACATCGAACACTAACTTAAGCTTAAGCAAGTCCTTTCTGAAGGCATTTGTGTGCAGTGTTGCTTTGTACGGGAGTGAAACTTGGACGATAAACAGTGCGGACAGGAAGAGCCTCTATCGACGCTTTTGAAATGTGGTGTTACAGAAGAATGCTGAAGATTAGGTGGGTGGATCGTGTAACTAATGAGGAAGTACTGAACAGAATTGGGGAGAAACGGAGTTTCTGACGTACTTTGACTAAACGAAGGGGTCGATTAGTAGGACACATTCTTAGACATCAAGGAATTGTGAAATTAGCGTTGGAAGGAAGTGTGTGGGGTAAAAATCGCAGAGGCAGACGAAGAGATGAACATAGTAAGCAAATTGAAATGGATGTAGGTTACCATTCTTATGAGGAGATAAAGAGGCTTACCTCAGGAAACAGATGGAAAGATGCACCAAACCAGTCTCCGGACTGAAGACCAGAACAACAACAACAACAACAATCAAAAATGTGTAAATGTTTGATTTTATCCATTAGAAAATTTTTTGAAAGCCTGCGACTGTGAGATAAATGTATTTGTTTATAAATTACAATACTGCTACCGGTCACGATTTTTTATTCATTTAGCACGAAGCGTTTCGAGAAATAATTCCCATCTTCAAGTGCGTTTTTTGCGCTGTTTCATATTATTTATGATGTTTTGAGTCTGTGAGTGCCCGCTTCATTCTGCTGTCATTGCTGTAACATATAAATACGCCACATTTATACGCGTATTTATATATTACTGCAACGACAGCAGAATGAAGCGGGCACTCACAGACTCAAAACATCATAAATAATATGAAACAGCGCAAAAACACACTTGTGGATGGGAATTATTTCTCGAAACGTGTCGTGCTAAATGAATAAAAAATCGTGACCGGTAGCAGTATTGTTATTTATAAACAAATACGTTCAAAAGTTTAAGCTTATGGCACTTAAATGCGGGGTCATCAGTCCCTATACTTCGAAACTACTTATGAACTAACTTATACTACAGACAGCACAGACAGCCATGTCCGAGGGAAGATTCTAACCCTCGACGGGGAACGGGCTCGTGCATTGGGGCATAGCGCCTCAATGCACTCGGCCACTCCGCCGCGGAAATGATATCATCGAAACACAAAATGGGACGTAAAGGAAGGAAAACAACGGTCGGAAAGAGAAATATTGTAAATTATATGTATAAACAAATCAAATCTCTCACCGAAATTGCCAGGGCACTCAACATAAGCCAAACTATAGTGTTCTGCGGCATTCAGCGGTTGAAACAAACAAATAGTGTTGTAAACAGACGTTGAACTGGCGCTTCTTCTAAACTCACTACCAGTGACAGGAGACAAATAACGAAAATGGTGAAGCAGCATCCAAAAATTATTGTAACTGAGATTGGAGGATGCCTTAAACAATATTCTGGCACTACGGTTCACACAATAACTCTTGAACCCGGTTATAACTAGTGCTGGCTACAATGCACGTGTGCCGAGGAAGAAACCATTCATCAATCTACTGAATCAGGTAAACAGTATACAGGGTGTTACAAAAAGGTACGGCCAAACTTCCAGAAAACATTCCACACATTCAAAAAAAGAAAATATGTTATGTGGACATGTGTCCGGAAACGCTTAATTTCTATGTTAGATCTCATTTTAGTACGAATGAAGCTTCATTCCAACGTGATCAAATTGTAAATTTTCACAATCAACATGTGTGGGCTGACGAGAATGCGCACACAGTTGTGCAATCACGACATCAACACACATTTTCTGTGAACGTTTGGGCAGGAATTGTTGGTGATGTCTTGATTGGGCCTCATGTTCTACCACCTACGTTCACTGGGGCACGTTATCATGATTTCATACGGGATACTCTACCTATGCTGCTAGAACATGTGCCTTTACAAGTACGACACAACATGTGGTTCATGCACGATGGAGATCCTACACATTTCAGTCGACGTGTTTGTATGCTTCTCAACAGATTCCGTGACCGATGGATTGATAGAGGCGGACCAATTACATGGCCTCCACGCTCTCCTAACCTCAACCCTCTTGACTTTCATTTATGGGGGCATTTGAAAACTTTGTCTACACAACCCCGGTACCAACTGTAGAGACTCTTCGTGCTCTTAGTGTGGACGGCTGTGATACAATACGCCATTCTCCAGGGCTGCATCAGCGCATCAAGGATTCCATGCGACGGACGGTGGATGCATGTATCGTCGCTAAGGGACATTTTGAACATTTCCTGTAACAAAGTGTTTGAAGTCACGCTGGTACGTTCTGTTGCTTTGTGTTTACATTCCATGATTAATGTGAGTTGAAGAGAAGTAACAAAATGAGCCCAAACATGGAAATTAAGCGTTTCCGGACACATGTCCACATAACATTTTTTTCTTTATTTGTGTGTGAGGAATGTTTCCTGAAAGTTTGGCCGTTCCTTTTTGTAACACCCTGTATAATTTTTCTATTAGGTGTGTGAGGAAACCAACCGCTTTCTGGGTCCACGTTGAGGGGAGGAGGGGGGGTGAATTTTTGTTATTAGTAGACATTTATTTTACTTTCGTTTGCCTTGTGCGGTAAAAAAAAAAGGTGCGCGATAGGAATTCGCGGGAAATGTTAAATCGCGATCGATCATAGCTGTTTTACATTAACTACGTTCGCCACTCTTTGTCTTTGCCATAGCCAGAATGGCTCTCTTGATGCACAAGGAATTTCTTCGAACTGCTCGGAAGTGTTCTTGCTGCACAGAAGTTACCAGCGCGTGTTGAAGTGCTGAAACTAGTTGAGCAAATGAACAGATATCAATCGCCGATGCAATTAAACAAGATCATCTCGGAGCACAAACAGACGCGTACTATGTTCTACACTTGCGAGTGTGAACAGCCAACTTGGCCTTTCAATTCGGAGTTCAAATGAAACTTCTAAAGCCTCACGTCCAGATCTGCAGAAGGCAGACGCCATAATCTCTTAACCCTTTCATTCCCATTGTTGTTCCTGGATAACAGGATATTGTGGAATCCACACCAGGGTGAACTCATGGACGATTTAGAGAATGTTCAGAGATTGGCAGCTCGTTTTGTATTATAGCAATATAGAGGAAAGAATGTCACGGAAATGATGCACGAGTTGGAAATCACTAAAAGAAAGGCGTTATTTGTTGCACCGAGATCTATTTGCGAAATTTCTCTCAACAACTTTCTCTTCAGAATGCGAACATATTTTGTTAGCACCCACCTTCATAAGGAGACATGACCATCATAATAAAATACGAGAAATCAGCTCGAAAAATGATTTAGGTGTTCCTTTTCCCGCGAGCTGTTAGAGAGTGAAACTATACATATCATAAAAGTGATTCGATGAAACCTCTGCCATGCACTTCGATGTGGTTTGCAGAGTATCCAAATAGATGTAGATGTAGAACGACGAGGCAGAGACGAGAATCCTCTAACTTAACAAAGTAAAACTTGTTGCTTGCTATGCGCTCTGGAATCACTCCCTCCTCTTTTCCAGTGTCCAATTCTAAAGCTGGTGCCTAGTATTCCCCAACAAAATCCAGCAAGCGTAGCTTGGCGGGAACGCGGCGTATGAATACACGCTTTTTGCAAATAAGGATTATTCCCCCTTGTTTCTGGCGCCAAAACTAAACGTTGCCAGCTGACGAAGAGCGTCGCTATCTCCCTCTCTCTCAACATCTAGTGCTGCCGTCTCCTCTTACTCGGAAAGGAGCTTTCCGCTTGCTCGGCCGATGATTTCAACTAACGGCATCTGCGTCCACAACTGGCTCCCCATTCATAGCGAGGCTGTCGCGATCCCTCCTTCAGGGTTTAACACGTCACTGGCCGCTCTAGAGCACTGTATAGTACAAGCAGAACAATCCGCCATTTTGAATCCCACATTGTAGGTGCGCATTTAAAGATTACGGCACACTTACGCTTTTTAATATGCTCTTAAGGCCATTAAATATACTTTCCTAGCGCAGAAATTTTACAGCACAGTAAATTTATTGGCTGTAAGAGGCAAGTTAGTGATTAGAGGGATATTTAGAGATATGATACAATCACTTACATTCCATATTAAAGCATATGTTGCCGTACTAAATATAGTTAAAATACGTTACAATTATCGTATTTTCTAGTTTAGAAGTAGTACATCAACATAAGTTTACGGTAACTAAAAGTTGCATACGAAAATAGTTACGGAATAATATTGCGTTACTGTACTTCCCGTATTGCCCCATCTCGCATATTTTACACCCACCGTATTTCAGAGAAGATTTTAGGCTACGTCTTTCCTGTTCCAACTCTTTGCGAAGTTCAATTTATTATTTTTCTTTTTCAGACATCCTGTTCACAGCTTGGCTTAGGCCTACATATTCCAGTGTTGAGAGTCATATTTAATTTAATCAATATACTAATGTGAAATAATATAATTTGAAAACAAATAACTGGGTAAAGTCAGCTGCACTCATGCATCACTTAAAAATACAATTAATATATCTTAGAATAAGTACCTAGTTGGTCTAAATAATATCAAGAAAAGCAACTTTAAACACACTGTGTGTCGTGATATATTAACAATCTATCAAAATTAAAATAAACCACTGCTGACATGTATAGGCATATATCTTATTTACTTCCTCTCTGTTAGCATAACTATACATAAGGTTAACAGACAGTTACTCGATTTTGATGTCCATACTTGGCACCTGAAATTTACAAGCACCTTTTACGCCGACCTGTGTTTCAAGAAATCCGATAAAACTTCTAGCGACCATGTCTGCTATTATTTGAGCAGGTTGCAGATACACAACCAACCATTTCACACAGTGAAACAATAAAATCACAAACTGTTGGCTGATTCACTTCGCTGCACTAGGCAAAGCATACAACTATGTCGTCGGATTGGGATTCAAAATGGCGGATTGTTCAGCTCGGTATATCTAGTGCTTTAGGCCGCTCAGCGGCGGCCTTCCGCTAGCTTTGACATACTCAGGATGGGCGCCTTGCTCCTTCAACATTTCTCTTGTCTGGGCATTGAGCTAAATTTATCGTCCACCGACACTGCGGCCAGCCAGGTCCCTTCCTCTATCTCAGCTTTCGCCGCCTGTTTCCATTAGACCACTGGAGACGTGGCTTTTCCACCATGCTTCCCAAACCAACACCGGATTCATACTAAATATTCATGCACATCCCAACACCTCATAATTACAGGCAGCAATTAAAATAAAAGAAGACTGAGTCGGAACAGGCGACGCCTTTCAATGTACTTTGGTCGTACGAGAGCAAATTCTGCATATATAAGAGCGATGGACGTCTGAAAATGTGGAAACTTCTAATACAGAATGGGATCATAAGAACACGGTAGCTACAGTAAAACATGCAAGCAGTAGTGTGATGCTGTGGGACTGTATAGCTTCATTTGGCGTTGGAGATCTGGTCTTCATAGATAGAATCATGGGCAAGTTTGAATACAAGAGGCTTCTTGAAAACAATTTTAAGAAGAATAATGCGGAGCAGCTGGAATTAGGAAATGATTATTATTTCCAGTAGGACAATGATCCAAAGGTTACTGCTGAAACTGTATGGCTTTGGATCGTGTACAACATTCGACACAAGCCAAGATGACCGGCCACGACGGAGTGGCCGACCGCATTGAGACACTCTGCTCCGACGCGTAAGGCCGTTTCCCGTCAAAGGTTCGAATACTCCCTTGGGCATCGATATTTGTGTTGTCTTTAGCGTAGGTTAGTTTATAAGTTTGAAACTTCCTGGCAGATTAAAATTGTGTGCCAGAAGCGAGACTCGAACCTGGGACCTTTGCCTTTCGCGGGCAAGCGCTCTACCATTGAGCTATCCCGACACGACTCACGGACCTCCCTCACAACTTTACTTCTGCCAGTACCTCGTCTCCTTCTGTTCATACTTCACAGACGTTCTCCTGCGAAACTTGCAAGACTAGCACTCCTGGAAGAAAGGTTATGGTGGAGACATGGATTATCCACACCTAAGGGATGTTTCCAGAATGAAATTTTCACTCTGCAGCGGAGTGTGCGCTGATATGAAACTTGCTGACAGATTAATGACTGACCGTGAGTCTTGTCGGGATAGCTCAGTGGTAGAGCACTTGTCCGCAAAAGGCAAAGGTCCCAGCTTCCAGTCCCGGTTCCGGTTCACAATTTTAATCTGCCATGAAGTTTGAAAAAAATGTTTGTAAATCTATCGGACCAAACTGCGTGGTCATCAGTCCGTAGCTTACAAACTACTTAAACCTAGGTAAACTAACCTAAGGACAACACACACAAACACACCCATGCCCCAGGGAGAACTCGAACCTCCACGGCGAGCAATCGCGCGCTCTGCAGCGAGAAGCTGTAGACCGCTCGTCTACTCCACCGCGGCGACGTTTCAGATCAGCGCACACTCCGCTGCAGAATAAAAGTTTCGTTCTGGAGTTTATAAGTAGTTTGTAAGTTTAGGGACTGATGACCCTCACAGTTAAGTCCCATAAACGTATCAAATATTTGAACATTTTCTTAAATGATCGCCCCAATCACCAGATTTAAATGCCATTGTTAACATGTGGAACGAACTTGAGGAGCGGGTAAAAAAATACATCACATCAGAAGTAATGATCATATGAGACAACTTTTTCAAACAAGAGGAGAAATAAGGACTCTGCGCTGACAGAAAAGATATACAGACAATGCCCAAACGACTCGCGGCAGTTATTCAAAGAAAAGAAATGATCAATAAAATCTAGGCGTTCAGTTGTGAACTGATTATTTACTTTCTTTCTTGTAGGAAATACGTTTTTATTGGATTTCATCAGTTTATATGTTTCATTAAAGACTGAAGTTTATTTTTGTACTATGTATGTTTGCAAAATCCTTGGCGCACGCTTTGCAGCTGGCTGCGTTGGCTGGCTGCTGAGCAGTGGACCGTGAGAAACCTGGGCAACAATGTAACGAAATAAAGCGTAAAAAAACACGGACGACATTGAGGATTCAAAGCGAGTTAGAATAATGTTAAAAGTACGTATTATGTATAACTTTCTTTGAATAGCTATAAAATGATATAATTAAGAAATATGTTGATGTTTGAATACTTATGTCGGTCCCTGTACTTTGGACAGAGGTCGCGGAATGGGAAACACTATTAGCTGCTGCTTTTGGCATGTTGTAACGTCACCACGCTAACTACTTCACGCTTACGTGGCAGACGAACTGTGTGCCATCTCATGGCCATCGTCCTAATGACGAGTAGGTAGGGGTGTGGGAAAGGCAATGGAGGTGGGGGAAGGGGGGAGCGTGACGTGCAGCAAATGATAATTGAATGCCACGTTCCCTGAGGATTAAGCGTCAGTCACGGATAACTTATTCATATTTCGCTGGCTTAACGAATGAAAATGAACCCATCAGTCATCAATCATTATTTCAAGTTGCGCATGCTATTCGAAGTGAAATGGATTTCTGAGTCCAGGTCGATGGCTGCCTTTCTGCTCGTTTCTCGTCTGCTGAAACGTATGAGGAATAACTACAAAGAGGAATAAACACCTCGTAGCTGTCGAACACATTTGAAACTTATAATAGCGACGGCCACGATTACATTAAAATAAAGAAAATCTCATTTCCGTGAAGGTGTTTTTTTATTGTCATTACATCAAACATGATTAAATTTTAAATGTTTTAACTGCAGCGGCAGTACAAAGAATTGCGAGACTGGAATAATAAATATTCAGAGAAATATGGTGGTTTTAAGGTTTGCTCACTACTCTAGTACTAGTCAGAGAAAGTTCATTCAACCACTCAGTTCTTCTTTTGGATACATTCGCTTCAGAGTAATGAATTGCGAGTTCATAGAGAGATATTTTATTACATAATTACACATTTGCAGAGCTATCAGTGGAAGCAGTTTCTTCTATAAAATATATGAGAGTAGTCATTAGAAGCAATTTCAACGACGACACAAAATTAATCGTGCATAAAGCAGATGTTCAAATGTTTGTAAATCTATCGGACCAAACTGCGTGGTCATCAGTCCGTAGCTTACAAACTACTTAAACTAAGGTAAACTAACCTAAGGACAAACACGCACACCCATGCCCCAGAGAGGACTCGAACCTCCACGGGAGCAACCGCGCGAGGCGCTTTAGACAGCTTTTTTTTTTATTTTTTTTTTTTTTTTTTTTCTCTGTGGTTAGTTTTATTTTTGCGGACGCTGATCGTGCTTGTTCTTTTTTGTTCGGTGAGTTCTTGGCTCAGATTTTTTATTACAGAGGGCGTTGAGCCCTCTGACCGGGGCTCGGCTACTCCACCGCAGCAAAGCAGATGTCAGACTGAGAGATACTTTGGAAGAATCCTTGGGAAGTGTAAACTATCAACAAAGGAAGTGGCTGAAAAGGCACTCGTTCTATCAATACTCGAATATTGCTCCTCAGTGTGGGTTCCTTAGCATATAGGGAGAGGGAGAAGATCCAAAGAACAACACTACGTTCGTTGTAGGTTTATTATTAACCACTAAAGCGTCACAGTGATGATCGGCGAACGCCAGTTCTTTACTTGTTCGAAACAGGGGTACCAAACTGCTAAGGTTATCAGCCCCCGGTGGGAAGGGGAAGAAGTGAGGATAGGAAAGGAGGGAAAGGAAATGCAGTCCAGGGAGCAAGGAAGGAATAAAGACTGCATTAGTTCTGAGCCCCATGCTCGCTACGCACGTACTCACGAAAGAACCGTGAGCCCTGGGTCGGTGGGGGCGGAGGGCGGGGAAGGGGGGGGGGGGGCGAACTCCAGTGGCAACGCTACAGGGGAGGCGCTCTGCACCACAATCTACATCTACATAAAATACACTAAATAAAGAAAAGTGGGCAGTAATACATATGACCACTAAAAGAAATCCGCTGAACTTCAATTACGCGATAAATCAGTCAAACCTTAAAGTCGTAAATTCTACCAAATACCTAGGAGTTACAATTACGAACAACTTAGACTGGAGAAAAAATTGTGGGGAAGGCGAATCAAAGGTTACGTTTCATTGGCAGAACGCTTCGAAGATGCACCAGCTACACCAAAGAGTCTGCCTACATCCTCTCCTGGAGTACTGTTGCCACTTGTGGGACCCTCACTAGGTGGGACTGACGGAAGACATCGAGAAGGTTCAGAGAAGGGCAGCTCGTTTTATCACGTTACGGGGGGGGGGGGGGGGGAGCGTCACGGAAATGTTGCACGACTTGGGGCGGAAATCATTAAAAGAAAGACGTTATTCATTGCGGCGTGATCTGTTTGCGAAGTTTCAATTACCGACTTTTACCTCTGAATGTGAAAATATTTTGCTAGCACCCACCTTCGTAGAGAGACATGACCATCCAATAAAATAAGAACAATCAGATCGAAAACGGAACGATTTAGGTGTTCTTTCTTCCCGCGCGCTATTAGAGAATGAAACGGTAGAGAAAAGTTATGAAAGTGGTTAATGAACCATCTGCCAGGCACTTAAATGTGATTTGCAGAGTACCTACGTCGATGTAGATATACACCTGGTGGGACTGAGGGACGATGTAGAATAAGATCAGAACAGGGCAGCTCGTTTTGTATTATTGCGATAAAGGGGAGAGTTGGGGTAGACATCATTAAAAGAAAGGCGTTATTTGTTGCTGCAAGGTCTACTTGTGACATTTCTTTCATCAAATTTCTCTTCAGAATTCGAACGTATATTGTTAGCTCTCACCTACATAGGGATACATGATCACCACACTAAAATAAGAGAAATCAGATTGAAAACAGAAAGACTTAGGTGTTCCTTTTTCCCGCGAGCTATTAGAGAGAGGAATTATATGTAAATATCATAAATGTAGCTCGATGAACCGACATGCAATTTAATGTGACTTGCGGAGTATCCATGTAGATGCAGAAGTCGTTAATCGGTTGTGGAACAACTTAACAAAAACCGAGTATGCAGAAGACATAGAAAAGCATGTAAGATGGTTCGATAAATGCCTATATTTGAACGGAGACTACATAGATAAAGTACCAAGAGTATCAAATTGCATGAAAAATTAACGTCGTTTAATTATAACAAAAAAAATTCATGTAAAAGAAGTTTCTTTACTCTCAGAATGACCCTTAGAAATATGGTACTTCTGACACTGGAACATAAGAACATAAGCTTTCTGTACCTAGAAATTAGTCAACCAGGTAGTGGCGAAATTGTGATGTACATCTTGCAATTAAAAATAAAAATTATATAAATAAAATAAAAAGTAAAAAATAAAAATAAAAAAACTGAAACGCCCTCCAGCACATACAGAAGCCTTACAGCGTTAGTGATTAATTTCCTCAGCATTGATGTACAGATGGCGAACAGGAGTCCTGTCTTGTACCATCTGTGATGTGTTCACTGCAGAGTTGATCATTGTGTACAAGAGTTTTATATTGAAGAGTAAAGTTGTTCCCCACCGACAAGTACAGCAGTAGAACAGCATCAGCCACTTCAACAGGTCGTACTGTGAGCCCGAGGGAAGACGGATCGATGTGTCGACTGTTACTTGTACATTCTGCGCGCAGTAAGTCAGTGTTGTCTCATGAAAGACGTGACTGGAGAGCAGAAAGGTTCTCTGTTGTCCTCAGTGATGAGACGAGGTTCTATCTGTATGCGAGTGGCAGATGTACATGTGTTTGACGTAGGCACGGTGAGCTCATAGTGCAGTGCTTTCCAAACTGGAAGTCTTCAAGTCCTCATATACGTGGTTGTGGGGTATTAGAATCATGGGTATCGCGAGACTACTGAATTCAGTACGTAAAGCAAATGGAAAAAAAATGTATTGTCAAGAAAGAGAGCATTAGCAGCCACTTTATAAATCATCATATACAGAGCAACAATCAAGCAATATGCCGGCCGCGGTGGCCGAGGGGACTGAGGCGCTCCAGTCACGGTCTGCACGGCCACTACGGTCGGGGGTTCGAATCCCCCCTCGGGCATGGATATTTGTGCCGTCCTTAGTCTTAGCTAGTTCACAAGTAGTTTGTAAGTTTAGGGACTGATGACCCCGTAGTTAAGTCCCATAAACTATACAAACATTTGAAACATTTTTTGAATCAAGCAATTTGCCTGAATCCACAGTAAAAACAAAACAACCATAATACAATGAGTTTCAAAACGTTCTGCATCATCATTTAATTGTAACGACACAAAAGTGACTCAAGTAGTGTCAAAATACGATTATTTAATGCACATGAAAGAGCAGGTTTTTACAAAACATTTGCTCGACTAAAATAATAACTGTCAAATGAGGACATTTATGAAAATTAGTCCAGTAAATGAGGGTGATACACATCTATGAATTCATAATAGCCGTGTAAACATGTATCTGAAAAAAATGTGATTGATGTATAATTATACTGTATTCAGAAAAGAAACATAGGAAGAAATATATTTTTAAAATATTATTTGTTACTATAGAGTAGCTTTGGTATTACTAGGTGAAAGACATACACCGCCTAAAATAAGAGACTTTTGGGGACAAGAAAAAGCAGCAGCATGATTATCAAGAACTCAGACGAAAAGTAAGAACTAAAGGGATATCATAAAGACAGAATGAATATATAATGAGCCTATACAAAAGAAATGAACTGGAGGGCACTATTGTAGGAAGTAGATTAAGTCTACTATACCACGAGAAGAATTTGTCAGGGTACTGAAAAATTTAAGCCAACGGCCGTGCCGCAGTGGATACACCGGTTCCAGTTAGATCACCGAAGTTAACCACTTTCGGTCTGAGCTACCATTTGGATGGATAACCGTCAGGAAACACGTGTGCTCGCGCTCTCCGGCTTGGCGGCGTACTTACGTCTCGGCACCGGCCTCCTAGGCTTAAAAAAAAAAAAAAAAAAAAAAAAAAAATACAAATTGCTTACGAACTAGCTAATACTAAGGACGGCACAAATATCCATGCCCGAGGGGAGATTCGAACCCCCCGACTGCAGCGGCCATGCAGACCACGACTGGCACGCCGCAGGCCTGCCCCTTGGCTTCCTGCGAGCGGTATTTCTCTTCGCTTGGCTGCGCTTTCTACATATTTCATTAAATCCGTAAGTCAAATGACATACAATCCATTTCTAAATCGTACGGTACAATGCATATTTGATCGGAAGTCGTTACAGTCCACCGGTTTTGAAATACATTCATGGATTCGGGATACGCTTCGTTTGCCACGGGAAGTAGTACTAGAACTGCAAACTGACTTCTACTTGTATTCAGTGTTTTTGAAATGATGACGTCTGTGAAAAGGTTGTGTCCGGAAATGACGGCGTTCGGAAATTTAAACACGTGGACGGCTCTATTAGTGACGTCCGTGTGCAACACGCTGGGCAGGGCGTTCGCGATTTACGGGTGTTCAATGTGCAATTCGAATGTCCTAATTCAGTGATTGAAATTGCTTTTCGTCCGTACGGTGATGTTGCAAATGGTATTATCAATGAAAAGTGGTCGGATTCGTATTACTATCAAGTGGACAGCGGTGTTCGTACTGTGAAGATCAACTTACAGAAACATATGCCGACTTACTTGATTATCGGTGGTAGTCGGGCCTTTGTTTCATACCCTGAACAACCGCAAACTTCTGGGATTTGTAATGAGCAGTTTTCTGCCAGCTCCACCACATCAATGGAGCTAAATTTCCTGAAGATGATTTAAAAGAAGAGCGAAACTAGTCGGAAGAAAATAAATTTTTTCACTCTAGACTGTTTTTATATATAAATATAATCATAACTGCCATTCCACAGCGTCCCAATGAGTGCCCATGACATGTGGCAAACGATCAAACAAAACAGTTTATAGAAAGCAGCTCCATCGAGAGTAGACACGATTACGTCCGATAGTTCCGAACTGTTCCTAGAATCACAAACGAAAAGCAAACAAATGTCACAGTTAAAAACAATGTAATTTCAAAATCCGAAGTATTAGCACAGTCCAGTTTTCCCTCATCTTCCCCTCGTCACTCCGTCACAAACTCCACGAAGCGTTGACAAGATTATGAAAAACAGTAGGGAGAGATATTTTTATGAAGTTTTGAAAAAGCTCTTGATAATGTATGTGTCCTCTAATACACTGATGTTGTTCGCACAAAAACATGAGGAATTGGGTCACATCGGTAAGTTGAAAGATGAAAGATGGCATACGTCACATGCGCAACGATCCACGTAGTGGCCGCCCGTTTACTTGCGGGGAACGGGTTGAAGTCCGGAATCAGTATTATAGTGGCGTCAAAACAATCAGCGGTATTGTGATTGACGATGCGCAACAAAAAAAATTTTTGCTGTCCTATTGCGCGACTCAAAGTATTCAAGTGGAATATATCTCTTCTGCATGAAAAATTAGCGCACGTACATTAATCGGAAAGGAATTGTCATCGGGGTAAGTGGAGCGACCTGTGATTCCGGTTGATGGATACGGAAGAACTCAGCCGTAGGCCCGCGGGGGTGTTTCTCATAGACGGCGAGTGTACGGTGTACCAACAGCATGGCGCACTTAGCCGGCAGGTCGATCAGTCGAAGTCCTGGTGGCAACGTACAGTTCGCGTGGGAGACTGAAAATATCTCCTCTCCAAAACAACCAATATACTGCTTGCACGATTGTTCTGCCTATTTCCTTAGGTAGGTGAAAAACCTGCGCCAAAAACCACGCATTGTACAACAGGAATCCATTAATGAGAAGCACTTTTGGTCCCAATGCGAGGTACCTACGGTAATGCAACTTTGCTATAGCCCTAATAAAACGGCATAACACTGATCACCTGATCACCTTGGTCAGAGCAGCAAAACAAAAAGCAACCAACTTATAATCTCCGTTTAAAAGAGTGAGCGGCCGCAGGTGAGCTGCGAACATTCTTCAAACAAAACAATGACGCCCTCTAGGAAGGCTGCAGGAACCAGAACGCCGTTAACGATTTCATTGACAATATTCGTAAGTGTGGCACACAACAAATTCAAGAAACGCGAATAGAATTCAGGAGGCAGACCGTCAGCCCCAGCAACCCAGCTTCTGGCTCTGGTTTTAAGCGCATGAAGAATCTCATCTATCGTGAAACGTTCGTATAGAGCCATCCTATCCACCCGCGCGAGAGGATGTGGGAGGCCTTGTGGAAGAGCGTACCTCGCAGCATCGTCTATGTCTGCACACTGAAATAGGACGGCAAAGTAACGATGTGCCTCTGACAACATTGCAGCATAATAAAACATATGTAAATCGTTCTGCAGTTGGCGTAGATCTTCAGATGACTTTACAAAACTGTAAATGAGATAATCGTCTGCAAACAACGTAACAGGACTTCTCATTATTTTTATTTGTGTGTGTATTATGGTCATCAGTCCGGAGACTGCTCATAAGAACGGCAACCCACATCCATTTGAATCTGATTACTATATTTGTCTCTTGGTCTCCCTCTGCGATTTTTACCCCACACACTTCCCTCCAATGCTAAAATTACGATTCCTCGATGTCTAAGAATGTGTCCTACCAAGTGATCCCTTCTTTTAGTCAAGGTATGCCAAAAATTCCTTTTCTCACCAATTCTGTTCAGTACCTCTTCATTAGCTACGCGATCTATCCACCTAATCTTCAGCATTCTTCTGTAGCACCACATTTCAAAAGCCTATATTCTCTTCCTGTCCGCACTGTTTATCGTCCATGTTTCACTCCCGTACAAGGCAACACTCCACACAAATGCCTTCAGGAAAGACTTCCTTGCACTTAAATTAATATTCGGTGTTAGCAAACTTCTCTTTTTCAAAAATGCTTTTCTTCCCATTGTCATTCTGCAATTTATATCCTTTGTTCTGCGACCGTCATATGTTATTTTACTACCAAAGTAACAAAACTCATCTACCACCTTCATTGTTTCGTTATCTAATCTAATTCCTTCAGCACCGCCTGATTTTCTAAGACTGCATTCCATTATCTTTGTTTTGGTCTTGTTAATGTTCATTTTACACGCCCTCTTCAACACAGTATCCATTCCATTCATCTGCTCTTCCAGGTCCTTTGCTGTCTCTGACAGAATTACAATGTCACTAGCAAAACGCAATGTTTTTGTTTCTTCCCCCTGAACTTTGATCCTTATTCCAAATTTTTCCTTGCTTTCCTTCACCACCTGCTCGATGTACAAATTGAATAACATCGGAGAAAGGTTACAACCCTGTCTTACTCCCTTCCCAACTAATGCTTCCCTTTCATGCCCTTTGAGTCTAATAACTGCTTATTTATTATAATTGTTAGCAGAGTACCAATAACACTAGTCTGGGAATACCAGATATATCTGATTTAGTCGATACCTTTTCACAAATAATTATGAATAGCGTCTTTGACAGGAAATCCTAAATCCAAGCATAAAACTGAGACGATATTCTATAACAAATAATTTGACTGAAAGTTGTTTGTGAAGAAGCCTTCTCAAAATCAAGAAATATGGAATCGACACGAGATACTTTAGCAACAGAATTCATTAGTTCATGCGTGTAAAGAGCTATTTGTCTTTCACAAGTAAGATATTTTTATACATCCTTATTGACATTCGGTCATTTTACCATTCTGTTCGAGGTAATTCAAAACGTTTCATCGCAGGATATCTTCCAAAAACGTACTCCAAATCGACTTTAATGATATGGGTCTGTAAAATAGTAGGTTACTGCAACTGTGTTCCTTGAATATTGGTGTGACCTGTATAACTTCCCAGTCTTCGGGTACAGATCATAAAGCAGGAACGTGCCTCATTCTTCAGTATCTGCAAAATATTCGCAAGATCCTTGAGACAATCTAATGCAGGACATCGTTTTGTATCTTTGTAACAAACTTAGGTAGTCGGCAACAGTCAGTTGTCATTCTAATTTCCATCTTTATTTATGGAAATCTAGATTTCAGCCAGTAGCCAGCCGATACCTATAGATACATTTCGAAAGAAAAGTATTTTGTTGCACGCAATGTTCAGAAACATACACACTTGTCACTGTTCGTTCATATTTTTAACAACTATTTTTCACAGAGCCTCATTTTTTTTTTTTTTTTGTTCTATCGTCTGCATGGTGACGGTAAACGAAATATGAGAAGGACATTTTGGTTGTAATACTATCTGTACTGAGCTGCAGACGGATTGCTTCATTATTGCTGTGCATTTCAACTGATTAAGTACCAGCAGATTGTCTTCTGACAGTAAATTTAACCTGTTTTCATTACTTCTGTAGATTATATCACTTTGAACCAAGTAAAATAGTGTCAAATATCACCAATCAATAAACTGAATGAAAACTATATAATCTCTCGCCTTCACCTCTCGAAGAGCTAGTCAAGACATTTCGCGATAAAGAGCGCCAATTTACAGAAGAATTGAGGCATTTAATGCCATATTTTGGTGTTATATAGCAAAACGAGTGGCATTCACATGTCCTGCGGCACAGCTACGAGAGAGGCTCTTGGGACTGAAGCACGCCCCCCCCCCCCCCCAACACATCCCTAATATTTTTTAATTTTATTATTTTTTATTGTTTTCATTTTTTAGCTTTTTAAACAGTTCGGCACCGGGAATTTGAAGAAGTACCCATGTAATAAATCACAACATAACTATAATTTGCCAAGCACAAATGAACGTGACAATGGGTCGCTAACGTGATGCCGCCACTGAGAACGTATGCTGCCGTTACTTGAGCGGTTATAATGCCCCGCGACCAGCTTTGATGCTGCCCCTATTGTTACCGCTACACTGAAGTTACGGGCCGATTGTTGATAGCCACGGCGTATTAGCCGTGTGCACTTAAGCACCATTTGCGGTACACGCTGCCCTTCGCCGTCGGGGGTTCGAGGCCCCCTGGGCATGGGTGTTTGTGTTGTTTTACCTTAGGTTGTATAGTTTGTAAGCTACGGGATAATAACCACGCAATTGAGTCCGATATTTTTACAAACATTTGAACAATTTTAATCGATTTTTCATCACCCTATAACCGTTTGATTGCCTT
Organism: Locusta migratoria; assembly: GCA_026315105.1. NCBI lineage: Eukaryota > Metazoa > Arthropoda > Insecta > Orthoptera > Acrididae > Locusta > Locusta migratoria. Next base: position 712,951,313 of record CM048744.1, read on the forward strand.
CTGCGATCGCCAGTGACGTATGATAGCATCATGTAATGCCACCCCAATGCATCAGGGAACCACCACCTAGCTGCACTCGCTGGACGACGTGTCTAACACGTTCAGGCTGACCTTGGTGCCTCTAAAAACGTCTCCGTCGATTGTGTGGTTGAAGAGAGATACGAGTCTCATCTGTGAATAGCACTTGATGCCTATTCTTATGAGTCTATAAAGCATTCTGTTGGGCCACGATGTCTAGGTGTCAAAGATGGACCTTGCCATGGACATCGGGGGCATGGTTGCATGTCGTGCATGCATTCTATTACGAACAGTCTGAGTCGAAACACGACGTCCTGTGACTGTACGAAAATCATTATTCACATGCGGCGACCCGCTACCTAGCAGGTCAGTGGCGCCACCGAGTGGAATCTTATGAAAATCAACAGTGTTATATTAGTTCAATTTTTACGCCTAGAGTCTTATGTTAATTTAACTGTAAAAACCTTTCTCTTTAGCTAGTAACATAGTATCAGCTTAATTTTTTTACGAGCTGATTATATAAACTCCATTTCCACCACATTGCTCCTCTTTCACTTTCAAATTAATGTGAGCCTACTCATTATGTTTCTTGTGCATTTGTTTTCATAATATAATTGGCTAAATTATAAAAACTCTACAAATAAGTCGTAGATTAATAAATTCAATAGAGTTTGTCAAAAAACAGAACCAAATCCTGGCTGCACCACTGAACACACCTATTACTCATTATTACGTAATCCAATCTTAAGGATTGAGTATTATTTTGTCGCAAGTATTTCTACATCTACATACAATCCAACGTAAGGTGAGTGGCAGAGGGCACACTGTACCACTACTAGGCGTTTCCTTTCCTATTCCAATCCCAAACAGAACGAGGAAAAAAAAAGAATGCCTATATGCCTCCGTACGAGCCCTAATTTCTCATATCTTGTCTTTGTGATCACTACGCGAAATGTAAGTAGGTGGTAGCAAGATCCTACAACACTCAGCATCATATTCTGGCCCTCTAAATTTCCTCAATTCACGAAAAGAACGTCGTCTTTCCTCCATCGATCACCATTTGAGTTGCTGGAGCATTTCCGTGACACTAGCGCATTGGTCGAACCTACTAGTAACAAACCTTGCTGCTCGCCTCTGAACTGCTTCTATGTCTTCCTTTAAACTGACCTGCAGCGGGTCCCAAATACTTGAGCAATACTCAAGACGTGATCGGACAAGCGTTTTATACGCGTTCTCCTTTACAGATGAAGTACATATTCCCAAAATTCTCCCAATAAACGGAAGTCGGCTGTCCGCCTTACTTACAACTGTCCTTTCTTTGATTGATGTTCTGAATTCGAGTTTATTGGGACATCTTTGATGCTATTACTCGACACACTGCTCCATTTGGAAAGCGCTGTCCATTTATACAGAATGAACCGTTAGTAAGGAAAGAGACAGTCTGGAGGGACAGATGACCTAAGCAGTTTATTCCCTTAGGTTTACAAAAATTTGAACTTTTGAGATAGTCTGGTGATTGAAACTTCGCAAACAGATCACTCCGCAATGAATAACGTCTTTCTTTTAATGATTTCCACCCCAATTCGTGCAACATTTCCGTGACGCTTTCTCCCCCGTAACGTGATAAAACAAAACGAGCTGTCCTTCTCTGAACCTTCTCAATGCCTTCCGTCAGTCCCACCTGGTGAGGGTCCCACAAGAGGCAACAGTACTCCAGGAGAGGACGCACAAGTGTGATGCAGGCAGTCTCTTTGGTGGAACTGGTGCATCTTCGAAGCGTTCTGCCAATGAAATGGGGTTCGCCTTCCCCACAATATTTTCTGTGTGTTCTCTGCAGTCAAAGGTATTCGTAATTGTAACTCCTAGGTATTTGATAGAATTTACGACCTTTGAGTGATTTATCACGTAATTGAAGTTCACCGGATTTCTTTTAGTGGTCATGTGTATTACTCCACACTTTTCTTTATTTAGTGTCAAAAAATGTTCAAATGTTTATAAAGTCTATGGGACTTAACTACGGGGTCATCAGTCCCTAAACTTACAAACTACTTAGAAATTAGCTAATACTAACGACGGCACGAATATCCATGCCCGAGAGGGGATTCGAACCCCCGATCGTAGTGGCCGTGCAGACTGGAGCGCCTCAGTCCCCTCGGCCACCGCGGCCGGCTATTTAGTGTCAATTGTCCATTTTCGCACCATGTAGAAATTTTGTGTAAATCGCTTTGCAGTTGCTTTTGATCCTCTGTTCACTTCACTAACCGATAAACGAGAGCATCATCCGGGAACAGTCTAAGGGAGCTATTCAGATTGTCTCCTAAATCGTTTATAAACACAAGGAAGAGTAGGGGCCATATAATGCTTCCGTGGGGAACGCCATATATCACTTCTGTTTTACTCGATGACTTACCTTCAATTAGAACGAACTGTGTCCTTTCTGATAAGAAATCGTGAATCCAATCGCACAATTGGGGAGATATTCTAGAAGCAAGCAATTTCATTAGAAGCCGCTTCTGCGGTACAGTGTTAAAAGGCTTCCGGAAATCCAGAAATATGGAATCGATTTGAGATCCCTTGTCGATGGCACTTAACACTTCATGTGATTAAAGGGCAAGCTGTGTTATTAATACGACATTCAAAAGTAGCTTCGAGAATCAGCGAGAAGCGCTGGAAATATTTTGTTTGCGAGTTGCGAAGTGAGCTAGTGGCGGGTCGCCGCACAAGCCGGCAGCGCGCGAGGCAGCGGTGGAAGTTGACGCGTGCGCACAAGTGGCGGCGAGGGCGTCAGCAAGTAAACAGGAAGCGGAGGGGGCGGCAGGAAGCAGTGCTTGCGCAACCACGCAGAGGGAGCCACGTGCCGGCGGCCGCTCAGTGGCACCGCGGCCGACCCTGGCGGCACAGTCATCTGCTTGTTCTTGTTTGTATGGCTTATGGGACGTAACTACGGGGTCATCAGTCCCTAAGCTTTCAAACTACTTATGAAATAACTAATACTAAGGAGGGCACAAATATCCATGCCCGAGGGGCGGGGGGAGGGGGGGGGTCGAACGGTGATCTGCGTGTCCTCTTCATTCCACTCGTCCACATATGGTACAACGTGGCAAAAGTCATGGGTAATGTGGTGGCGGTGACCCCTTAAAATTAAACACGTCGAATCCATAACGATACCGGCTGACCACGCGCCACACAGGACAGAGGTAGTAGAAAGAGAGAGTAGTAGTTTCAAGGCTTAACTCATAATATTGTTATCTGATTATGCTGGACCGATAGCTCCTTACTTAACAGCCATATACAGCCGCTCTCTCATAGAAGGATCTGTACCAAAAGATTGGAAAGTTGCACAGGTCACTCCTATATTCAAGAAAGGCAGTAGAGGTAACTCACTAAACTACAGGCCTATTTCATTGACTTCAATTTGCAGCAGGGTTTAGGAACATATTCTGTATTCAGATATTATGAATTATCTCGAACAGAACGATCTATTAACCCAAGATCAACACGGATATAGAAAATATCGTTCATGCGAAACACAACTAGCTCTTTATTCACACGAAGTGATGGGTGCTATCGACAAGGGTTCGCAAATAGATTCCGTATTTATTGATTTCGAGAAGGCTTTTGACACCGTACCTCACAAACGGCTTTTAATCAAATTCCGTGGTTATGGTATATCGCCCCAAATTTGCGATAGGATAGGGATTTCCTGTCAGAGAGGACTCCGAAGTAATCGATGGTAAGGCATCGACTAAAACAGAGGTGATATCGGGCATACCACAGGGTAGTGTTATGGGTCCTCTGCTGTTCCTTTTTTACAAAAACGATTTAGGGGAAAATCTAAGTAGCTCTCTTAGGTTGTTTGCAGATGACGCCGTCATTTACCGTCTAGTAAAATCATCTGAAGATCAAAACCAACTGCAGAACGATCTTAATAAGATATCAGTATGGTGTAAAAATTGGCAATTGACTCTAAATAATGAGAAGTGTGAAGTCGTCCACATGAGCACGAAAATAAATCCGTTAAACTTTGTTTACAACATAAATCAATCAAATGTGAAGGCCGTAAACTCCACAAAATACTTAGGAATTACTATTACTTCTGACTTAAACTGGAAAGAACACGTAGATAATATCGTGGGAAAGGCGAACCAGAGACTGCGTTTTATTGGCAGAACCCTTAAAAGATGCAACAGAACTACAAAAGAAACTGCATACACTACGCTTGTCCGTCCATTTTTGGAGTATTGCAGCCCAGTGTGGGATCCTTATCAGGTGGGTTTGACGGAGGACATCGAAAGAGTCCAAAGAAGGGCAGCTCGTTTCGTACTGTCACGATACAGGGGAGACTAGAGATGGGCAAAACCGATCTTTTCAGAGATCGGATCAGAAATAGTCATTCACTGGGATGAACTAGTTCTTTTTCATGGTTCACCGACTCACCAACTGATAAAAAACGTAAAACGATGTCACATTGCTTTTTTGTCACTATACCTTTATCTGATTTGGCCATATTGTGAAAGAAGAAAGAAGAGTAATAATTTTATTGTAAGTCAGTAGATTCGAGAATTAAAATTTGTTAGTTACACCTACATTAAAAATTAAACATGTTATAACAGAATTTAAATATTTTTGCATGTGAAAAAGCAAAATTTATTATTTTTATATTTTTATACTTTCATTATAAAAAATACAATATTTTGCAGAATAAAAATACTAGTTCCATATTTATACAGTGAGTAGTTTAAGCGAGTTGAATGAAACGTGATATATCGCGAGAGTTCCGTGCACAACGTGGCAACTGCCGCAGCGGAATAGCCGTGCGCAATAAGGCCGTGTCCCACGTGAGCGACAAAAGCGAGCGACAGCGCGCGATATTCAGCGACGCGACACGGCAGCTACAAGCAGCGACATTCGGCGACACGGCCGGGTGTCTTACGTGAGCGCGACAGATTGTCGCTACAAGATGGCCGCTAGAACCCATCACTTGTTATCTAAAAACTAAAGTCTGGCACCCATAAACAGTAAAATAATGATAGCTCCAAAGTAAACAATGAAGTTTTATTTAATTTCGAAAATAGGGGTCAAAGAGTAATGTCCATTAAATTTACAAAGCGAGGAATGTTCGTGGACTATTTCATTCGTAACTTCAAGTACGAAAAAAAGACAGTGAAAATCTCAAGCCAAATTCTTCGAAAATACGATGACGAGTATTTATACTTTCGACTATGTCGTCAATGAGTTTTTCTTTTGTAAGTACAAACCATCAACAACTGATGAAGTACGAAGAGAGTCTTACCGAAAGAAATAATTAGGTAAATAACGGCAGTGATACTCTTACGGTCGGCGCAGTACTTGGGTAGCGTTCTGGGCTCCTATATTCTAAGTTTCGCAGTTGCTGGTAAGATTTCTGTTCCACCTTAAATTTTTAGTTCCTGTAACTATAACCCTTTCACCTGTTATTTGTGCAAAGTTATATATTCCCTATACAAAGCAATGCGAATTATTTTTTTAAGTGCTTCCCAATATAGTTTATCTTTAATTGCAAACACTCACATCCTACTGTACCAAACACATTAAATTCGTAATGAAACATTATAGCAAGATATTTTACTCAGAAACGTAATTATAGACATCTCGTTTGACATCCTAGTGTTCTCTCTCTCTCTCTCTCTCTCTCTCTCTCTCTCTCTCTCTCTCTCTCTCTCTTCGAAAACAAGTTTGTTGTTACTGTAAAAGATTTGACGCCAGCAGCAAAAATTTCAAATGGACACATTCCCGAAACTGAATGGTTTCAGATATAGAAAACATTAATGAACATTGTTGTTTTCTTTGTTATTCGATTATATAGTCATTGCTTTCAAGGTGGCAAAATAATGTAGATACATAAAAGACGCATAATTTCTTACAGGACACACGTCTATCAAGCCAGGAAACTGCGTGATATGGGCTTACAAAGTTTAAGCAACATAATGCACATTGCACAAGACTTTGTCTTTCTTGCTTCCTTCATGCAAACTACAAGTGTTCGAGAAAAGTAGGATCTTTTTCGCAGAAATTTTATATAGTTTAATTTTGTTCTGTAACGCGTTTTTGCTACCGACTGCAGATTTCCTGTTATTAAGAAAAAACATGTAACGTTAAATAAATACGTTTCATCTCGAGTACTATTCGAAATAGGAATATGACGGTTTCTGTTGCTTCAGATGATCGTTTCTGTAAGTGAGCTGCAATCTTTATCAGAACACACGAGTTGAGAGAACAGAGAGATGCGCGGCCTCGCTTTGTTCGGCACCATGCGGTTCGCCAGAGGAGTGGGGGGGGGGGGGGGGAATAATGAGCAGCGCGCCACACGGACGGCTCCGCAAGCGAGCGGAGTCGGAAGAGTGGTGGGGAGAGGTGAACCGGTGAACCATTTAACTCACTGACTCAGTTGGCGGTCGGATTGCCCCGATCGCTGGAGTCGCGCAGAGCAGCGAGCAAGTGGGATTCGGGAGTTGCGCGCTCACTGAACCGCGGTGCTTGTGTGACATTCCGACTCTCGACTCACCGATTCTCGACTCGCTGCACGTGTTTAGGCGCTCATTTTTTGCAGTTTTATACTTGCACATGGTCTTTAGTACATTTATTTTGTAGCTTAGGAAACTTCTGAAACATGCGGCAAGGGGTTTAGGAAACTTCTGAAAAATGTGGCAAGGGGTGCTTATGCAGCTCATTGCTGTCACCAGAGGGACTTTTCGGATTAGATGAACTAGCACTCTTTTTTTTTTTTTGGATTCATCCATCACTCACTCCTTAGAAGGATCTGGATCTTTGAATCAGTTCAGGAGCAGATTGCCCATCTCTAGAGAAGACAGTGTTTCGGAAATGATGCAGGATCTGGGATATGAATCATTACAACAATGGCGCTTATTGCTGCGGCGTGGGCTACTTGCGAAACTCCAATCGCCAACATTCTCCTCCGAATGCGAAAATATATTGTTGACTCCCACTTACATAGGTAGAAATGATCATCAGAATAAAATACGAGAAATCAGAGCTCGAACAGAGAGATTCAGGTGTTCTTTCTTCCGCGTGTTATTCGAGAATGGAATGGGAGATAAATAGTATAATTGTGGTTCGATGGACCCTCTGCCAGGCACTTAAATATGATTTGCAGAGCATCCCTTGTAGATGTAGATGTAGAATTCTACTACAAACTAAATCAGTAACCTTGTCTGGTTATTGTAAAACAAAATATTATGAACATTGACAGTTTATTCATCATCACTAGACTCAGTTGTCTCAGTCTTGTCTTTATCACTTTTGAACTAACCATATTTACGATCCAGTATTAACCCTTACGATACTTAAACAACTTACCATTATTTGCAAAGAATGTGTACGTTCCAGCAGGGCAAATCAAAGATTTCGCTTCATGTTCGCTTTTTCCTGTATTGAATATTTGTATTTCTCCAAGAGCACATCATGTAACACTGACTTCCTTTTCGGCATTTTGTATTCGTATTTAAGTTCGTAATTTATTTTGAAGCAAAAGCCTACCTACGATCTCTAACATACAATACAGCTTTAACATAAACCTCAAAGTATATCAAAGGCAACATCAAAGAACTTAATGCAGAAGACAGAATGATAGACAACCGGGTTCCTTCGCAGGAAGTTCCGAATCGTTTGCAACTGTCTGACCCATGCTGAGAGTAAAATTTGAACGGAAATTTCTCTCTGTTGTTGCGCATGATCGTTGAAACAGTTTGGAACTGCAGTGGGAACGGATCCAATAACACAAAAAAGAGAACAATTTGTAGAATTTACAATGTGGTACAACGTGGCAAAAGTCATGGGTAATGCTGTGGCGGCGACGGCGACCCCTTTAAATTAACCACGTCAAATCCATAACAATACCGGATGACCATGCACCACGCAGGACAGAGACAGTAGAAAGAGTAGGAGTTCCAAGGATTAACTCATAATATTGTGTCCAACTGTTGCGTTTGTATTCTTTTCTCCTAGTTAAATACTCTCAGTAAAGGTGTCTGTGCGTAGGTCAAAAAATTGATTAACTCTCACGCTCAGTCTGTGTACCATTCTCTTAATTCCATAATGGAATGAGACCCCTCCATAGTTGAAGCTATGAAATGTATCGAAGATATCTAATATATAAAGCAGAGTGTCCGTACATTTGTATGTGTTGCATAGAAATCTACAGTTTTCTTCCAATCTTTAAGAAATTTTGTACACGTAAGCTGCAATCCATGAGAACGGTCGCCGTAAGTGTAAGAATCACGTACGATACATAGTTCACGAGATATGACGTCATAAACAATGAGATGCGCGAGAAACTGCTGAATATAGCGACAATGATGCTCATTTTCGCCCAAAACAAAGGACCGATTTCAACTAAATTTGGTTCACATTCCTTACCGTGAGGTAAAACAATTGTTGCACGGTTAAGAATCACATACGACGCATGGTTCAAAGATATGACGTCATAAATAATAGGAATCGCGAGAAACTGCCACATAATGCGGCGAGGCTTTAAAAATACACTATATGAGAATGAGAGTACTTAGCGACTTCCAACAAACTTTAAACATAATTTCGAACCTTTATTAAACTTTTCCTCGCTGACAACCACAACAAAATACTGAAAGGAGAGAAGTTTCTTGCTTACTACTTTTCCGATGTTCATGGAGCAAAACTACGGCATTCACAATTACGTTGCAGTTTATAATTTCTACACTACAAATTGTAGCCGCAGGAAAGTTTACAGACAGTCTACTCGCATATAGTCGAGTGTACCTTCTAAATTCTATCACAGTACGACACATAGTTCATGAGATATGAGCACATAAACAGTAACATTCTTGGGAAACCGTCCCTTCCCGCATCTAGTTTTCATCTATTACTTCTTTACTATTAGCTATACTCCCAAGATATTTTACAGACATACAGCCCTTATACAAATGAATATATACTTAAAAATGGCAGGAATAAATAATTAAATACCCGGGCAAAGCCGGGTTTTCAGCTAGTTGAATATAAGGCAAGGCACTGAATTAACATTTTTGCCGAGGCCGGGATTCGAAATCGGGATTTCCTGCTTACTAGCCACTCACTTTACAGTTTTCGACTAGCGTATATTTGCGCTCATTGATCATCCTCGTTCAATTTTTTCTTAAAATTTCAATTTTTTTTTTTTTTCTTTTAAATACAGAGTTCGACTAACCTAGCCCTCTGACCGCGTCGCCTCCCACTCACCCACCGTGCCATTATGCACAACGCGAATTCGCGGAATAAACTATGCGCATCTCCCTCCACAACACAAATTTCAATTCTGCCTCCATATCCCGGCTGTGGTATAAATTTTACTCGCTTTGTAGTCAATATCTTTTATATTTTGATACTTCATACGTCTCTGGTAAATGATTTCATTGTTTGAAATTAACATTAACTTAAAAGAAAAAGTACAAGCATCAGGTTGGGTAGCAAGAAGAAAGAACCAAATTGAATATCAACAGCAACATTCCACTATTCGCTATAATCTTAATTTTCCATACAAATGTGCATGTTGCAATCTGTAACTTTTCATCAATTTTGTGGTAGGTAAGACAAATTATTTATTTTGGTTAATAATGTGTATACAAGGCGGCCTACTTAAACTTTTCACTCCAAATATTTTTGGAATAAAAACACTTATTGACTAACGACTTTAACGGACATGAAGGTACGGCAGATGCTAAGAGAGTTAATAGTATGAGACGTTCTAAAATTTACATAAATATTACTTTCGATACAAACTTATATTTTTTGAAACGGACACCCAATATTATCTCTTATGTAGTTAATAGCATCAAAATCACAAAATGAATGGCGTGTGTGGCATCGAAATACGTCAATTACATTCGTAGAAAATGCGAAGTTGACGCTAGCGCACGTGTTGAAACACAGCCCGTAATCGTGGGTTTCATTTAAGCATCAACTTCGCTTCGCATTTTCTCTGGACGTAACTGACATTTGCGATGCAAATAAACGGAATTACTTTTGTGACTATTCATGCTATAGACGGCATAAAAATAATATCGAGTGTCCATTAAAAAGAAGTAAGTCTGTGTTAAGAATAATATTTCTTTACGATTTAGAATGTCCAGAAGTACTTACTTTCATAAGCCCCTGCCGTACGTGTATGCCCGTAAAAGTCACTTTTCAATATCTATTGTTGTTCCAGAGACAATTGGGGTGAAACGTTTATGTCGGACACCTTGCATATGGAGAGAATATCAGAAAAATGTTCAAATGTTTGTAGAGCTTATGGGACTAACTACGGGGTCATCAGTCCCTAAACTTACAAACAATTTATGAACTAGTTAACACTAAGGACGGCACAAATTTCCATGCCCGAGGGGAGATATTCGAGCCCCCGACCGTAGTGGCCGTGCAAACCGTGACTGGCGCGCCGCAGACAGCTCTGCCACTGCGGACGGCAGATTTTCAGCAAGAAAAATAATCTACTGCTGCTCTATTATTCGACAACAGTAGTAATGTTCTGGTCTTGGAAAATATTCGTGTCATTTACTACGTCCAATGATCTGATACAACGGTATCCTTACCTGATTTATCCGTAAATCATGTAAGAATAATGGTTTTATCAGTAATACAAGACTATATACCACACATAAAAATAAACACAGGTGGTTAGAATAGCTCGACTATGATTTTGATGACTTCGTAGTTTGAATGAGATGAATGACTTTAGAAGAACGTAGCACGCCCTCAGAGCCAATGGGGACCTACCACAATCCTCGTAAGTCACACGGATTCTCTCCAACTTACGTGTAGAAGGGATGGCAAATAGTGGACACACTAAAATATTATAGCAATTTAGTAACGTGAGATGTAGGATTCAGCCAGGAGATAATGCTGACTAACCTGTATCTTCATCTGGTAGAAAGACAATCAACGGAGCACCCTGAAGAGGACGTCTATTGTTGCAAAGAAACAGATGTCTGGACCACCCGCAACAGGTGTGGTTGCTTTGTCTCGTGTCTGTATTTCTGACCGTTATGTTTTCCTCTAGCCAGCAACGAGAACTGGAAGTACGTCGAACATAAAACACGACTCGTCTGCACGATAGTCAACAACTTCCTCGTATGTCTTTCCACGGTATTCATGAGATAGTTGGATCGGTATCACTTCCTCTTCAGATGGTTGGAATTATTCCGTGTTTCATCATCTAAGGCATGTTCCATCACTGCTTGACAACTGCTACGGAACATCCGACCAATGATATAGAAAGTTGACAAGTTGACACCATCAAGTGTCTTGTTACAAGTCGGCACCACTGTGTACTGTTAGTACTGAGACGCGATAGCTGTTCACAATTGACGTACGACGTGTTGGACGTTACCTCGCAGCACATTATATGTTTTCTTCTGCGACGGTAACCACAAATGAGCGGATAAATGCGTGTTCTCTCAAACTTCCAAAAATAGCAACACGTTGGCGCGCAGTTAGCGGGAGAATCTGTGACTAAAACAGCTGCACTGTCCAACGTTTCACCTGTTCTAGATAAGCTCACATATTGTGATATGAGTGGGACAGTGCACAAATGGTTTAAATCATACGTAACTGAAAGAGAGTAGGAAGTTGAAATAAGCATTTCACATGATATAAATGAAGCAATCAAAAATGGGGTTCCACAAGGTTCGGTCTTGGGTCCTTTGCTGTTCTTAATATATATTAAGGACTTGCCATTCTACGTCCACGAAGATGCTAAGCTAGTTCTTTTTGCTGATGATACAAGTATAGGTATCACATCTGACAAACAGGAATTACTGATGAAATTGTAAATGATATCTTTCAGAAAATTATTAACTGGTTCTCTACAATTGCAACTCTCATTAAACTTTGATAAAACCCAGTATATACAGTATCATACAGTAAATGGCATGTCACCATTAATAAATTTTGAACATAAAACTGTGTCCAAGGTAGAATATCCAAAATTTTTAGGTTTTTGCATTGACGAGGGATTGAATTGGAAGAAACTCGTTGAAGATCTGCTGAAACTTTTGAGTTCAGCTACTTATGTTATCAGGGTCATTGCAAAATTTGGTGATATACATCTCAGCAAATTAGCTCACTAGGCCTATTTTCATTCACTGCTTTGTAATGGGATCACATTCTGAGGCAATTCAACATTGAGTAAAAAAGTATTCATTGCACAAAAACGTGTAATCAGAATAATTGTTGGAATACACCCAAGATCATCCTGCAGACATTTATTTAGGTATCTAGGGATATCCGCTGTAACTTCACAATATATATTCACTCATGAAATTTGTTATTAACAATCACACCCAATTCAAAAGTAATAGCACTGTGCACAGCTACAACATTAGGAAAAAGGGTGATATTCACTATTCAAGGATAAATCTGCCACAGAAGGGGGTGAGTTATGCCGCCACAAAAGTCTCCGGTCACTTACCAAGTAGCATCAAAAGTCTGACAGATAGCCAACTAGTATTTAAAAGGAAAATGAAGGAATTTCTGAATGGCAACTCCTTCTACACGATAGATGAATTTTTAGATAAAACCTAAAATAAAAATAAAAAAAGAATACAAAAATGATAATAAAAATTCTTAAAATATTGTCATGTACAGACAACATGTTGCTAAACAGACACGTTCCACATTGTTACGAAATGTCGTATATATATGGACAAGTATTAATCTAATCTGACAGTGTCGTCGGTAATCACTGTGTTCGCGAAACAAGCCATAACCTTATTGAAGAAGGCGAACATTGGACAAATCTTGAAGTTAACTGACAATGGCCAACCATCATTAGGGACGATAATGGTTCAAATGTTTGTAAATCTAAGGGACTTAACTACGTAGGTCATCATTCCCTAGACTTAAAAACTATTTACACTAACTTAAAATAACTTATGCTAAGGGAAACACAAACAAACACCAATGCCCGAGGAGCACTCCAACCCCCGACGGACGATAGTGGTAGGACGACACAAAAAATCCATGGAAAAGGGTCTGAAAAGCTCATCAGTCACTTAAGTAACACTATTTCGATGAAGCTGTTCGGCTGGAGCTTAACAGCCAAAGAAGTGTTGCAGTTCCTAAACTCTTAATGTGGAAACCAACTTAAGGCTGCAAAGGATGTGGTGATTCAACGATAAAATATGGACCCTTTATGACTAGTATGCAGTTTGGTCCGATGAATCATCATTCACATTGAAGGGTGGCAGCATTGCTTTGTCACTGTCACCCTCTGACCAAAGACATTAGTTATGAACTGTTGAGAGACTAGCGAGGGAAAGACAGACAAAGAGAATGAGTGAGTGGAAGTGGACGGACGAAGTTAGGTGCTGGTTCAGAACTATAGACTGCGAGAGTATTGTTGAAAGCCGTTAGGATTCTTAATAATTCTGATTTTTATTTTGTATGTTTTTGTAATGATCATGTTGATAATGTAACTATAATAACAATCATAGGCATAACTTACAACTTTGTTTTAATTCAAGACAGCTTTACATCACCCTTTTTTGTTTAAACTTAAAGATCTTATCCCTAAGTTAAGTTATTTTAGGCTGCAACTTTTAAACGGTAGGATAGATACAAGTATCAACTTATTTATATTTCATCACTAATGTGCTGCAAGAAGCTGCTGTCTTCCGATAAGAGGTGAGTGATTTTTGATACAAGAATCGTAAGCAACTAGTTTATCAGGTAGCTACCAATATTTCTTACCAATCGTGGAAAGTACTCGACGTATCAAATTAATTATACCACTTGCTTATTGTTCAGTTTTGTTAAGTCATTCATATTCAGTTGTAGATGTCGCAACCAACTTTCTTATCAGGTAGCTACCGGTATTACTTGTATATTGTGTAACGTGCCTTTTCATACAGATATTAATTACACCACGTGCTGACAACACAATAATTGGTTTGTTCATAAAATTAGGTCACAAATTCAGAAGATGTCGGTACACACAATAATTGTTGTTAAGCTCGCAACCGAAACCATACTTAGTTTTGGCATTTAATAAACTAAACTTGATCTGTACTGTAAATAATTAGTCAATTGCACAATTATCGACATAGACGTTTGCAAACTAGAATAGATTGTTCACGTTTATGGACTTAGATGTATTATTATTATTATTATTATTATTATTTTTTTTTTTTTTTTACTATATGATAGATTGTAGGCTACAATTTCCTTTCATTGCTATTAGCTACTGTTATAGTTTGTCATTCCACGAACAGATATCTTACTCAGTCTGTGTCATAGTAGTAAGTTAAACTTTAATCTTTGATTAACAGACACATAATTGACAACTTTAGTGTTTTTATTGTGTCACACCATTACATAATTCCGCTGCTATCAGTCACTGTTCTAAATTGTCTATCACTCCTTCCAAAATCACATTTTATTTTGGATATCAAATTTGTGTTAATCAGTTTTGATCAGTATTTAATTAATGATTTGTGTATCTGATTAACGAATCAGAACTTGAGCTACAACCGGACTTGGCATTCATTGTTTAACCTGACTCGTGTTCTGGATAGTTAAGCGCATTAACAGGGCCATATTCATTGCAGTCAGTCGATGCCAGGCTGATTAAGTATAATACTGACTCTTACTTGATGTTCAGACATTCAGATAAGTTTTTACATTCACAGCGCTGTACAAATCTAGATAGGTACTGTTGCATCAGCACACAAACCTCACACACGCTAGTTTCAGTCGACGATCCCAACCGTAATCATTCATTTTATTTAAACATATAACTTTCAACATTGCTTTTTACAAACAATAGTGTTTATGCATCAAACACCCCAAACGACACAATACGTCATGCCTGCATACTTCGGTCATAGACACCCCTATATCCTGTCTGCTGCTTCTACTATTACCCTCACTGGTAGGATAACTCTGAGTACATACCACACCACTCTCGACAACAAACTGTTTAATGTGAACAAGAAATTGCTAACACTCATTCGTATATTCCAGAATCATAAAATGTCCACACACACACACACACACACAAACACACACAGCGAAGAAATTAAAGGCGTTCTTTGTACACCAATAATGAAATCTCACCACCCTAGCTGGAGAAAATCGTCACATCTCTCATAAAAGAATCGTTATGGATAATTTTAGAGCAGAGAGTGATGACCAGGATTACAACTCCAGCATCGTTAAAGTAATTGAAGGATGTTTGTGTACAAGAATGGCTAACATTTCGTTGAAAATTATATATCTGTACCTCGAAGAGTTGCAGCTGTTCTCAAAGCCAGTGGAGGGACAACTCCTTACTAATAAATACATTTTGTGTCTATGATAGGTGTCTGTATTATTTTGTTCACTCCTTCTAATTTGGGAATTCGAATGGGACCCCTAAACTGGAGGTTTTTTCTATATTTTTAAATTTTGATTTCTATTTATTTATTTACATTTCTGTCAGATACAGCAAAGGACCTGGAAGAGCAATTGAACGGAATGGACAGTGTGTTGAAGAGAGCGTATAAAATGAATATTAACAAGAGCAAAACTAGGGTAATGGAGTGCGGTGTAAGAAAATCAGGTGATGCTGCAGGAATTAGATTGGGAAACGAAGCAATAAAGGAGGTAGATGAGTTTTGTTACTTGGGCAGTAAAATAACAAATGATGGTCGAAGTACAGAGGATATGAAATGCATAATGGGAATGGGTAGAAAAGCGTACTTGAAAAAGAGAAATTTGTTAACCTCAAATACTTATTTAAACCTAAGGAAGTCCTTTCTGAAGGCATTTGTGTGTAGTGTTGCCTTGAATGGGAGTGAGACATGGACGATAAACAGCGCGGACAGGAAGAGAATTGAGGCTTTTGAAATATGGTGCTACAGAAGAATGCTGAAGATTAGGTGGGTGGATCGCGTAACTAATGAGGAGGTACTGAACAGAATTGGGGAGAAAAGAAATTTCTGGCATACCTTGACTAAAAGAAGTGATAGATTGGTAGGACACATTCTTAGACATCAAGGAATTGTGAATTTAGCGTTTGAGGGAAGTGTGTAGGGAAAAAATCGCAGAGGAAGACCAAGATATGGATACATTAAGCAGATTCTGACAGATGTAGGTTGCCGTCCTCATGTGGAGATGAAGAGGCTTGCTCAGGATAGGGTATTGTGGAGAGCTGCATCAAACCAGTCTCCGGACTGAAGACCACAACAACAACATGAAACCTTCTCAGAAATACTATAATAATTGCACCAGTCAAAATCGCAATATGATATTTATTTTATATTATTATGATGACCGGTTTCGATCAGTAATGATTATCCTCGGATCATGTCCATGCAGAGTTGTCCCGTCTCGTGAGGAGCGTTGACTTTTTGTCTCCATACGTTCCTTAATTTCCCTTATATTAGCCTCATCGTTCTTGCGTAACAGGTACAATGATGCTAGTAAAATCGTACTACAATCAGCTTAAAATGACAATTCTCTAAATTTTCTCAGAAGTGTTGTATGGAACAATTCTCTAGAGAAAAACGAATAGCGCTCAAAGATTTTTTTTGAATAATATATGAACTGAAGCGGTCAAGATCGCAATATGATATTTATTTTGTATTATTACGATGACTGGTTTCGATCAATAAAGTTCATCCTCAAATCATGTCCATGGAGAGCTGCCCCGCCTCTTGAGGAGGCTAATATAAGGGAAACTAAGGATCGTATGGAGACAGAGTCGTTTTTCCCTCGCTCTTTTTATGACTTGATAAGGAAAAGAAATGTAGTACAGTAGTGATAAGATACGCCACGGCACGAATCATGCGGAGCGTGTGCGTAACTATAGCAGTTAATTATAGTTCATTACAGTTACTTCTAAGTGGCACAGAGAGAAACAAGAAAGCGATAATTACACATTAATTTAAGTAGTGAAGTAAAAAGTGACAGCAACTCCAAGGTCCACAAGGAACAAGTGCAACGGAACTGACTGCCATCACAACAAGTATTTCTCGAAGTAGCGTAACAGTGGATTGGCTTGGTCGTTCCAGAGAAATGTGTGAAACTGACATACAAATGACGAAGTCAGTTCCGTAGTGAAAAATCCTCTGATTCTCTGGCAAGATTTTAAATCAGGACACCTGATACAAATTGAAAGCAAAGCCCATAGTTGTGACATAAAGTCAAGAAAAAGACGGGCAACCATCTTGAAAATTATGTAATGTCTGCGAAATGCTGAGTAGGTCGCTGAGATAGAAGTCATTAAATGTCTTCTCTTGCGTGTAACTGCAGCATGCACAGGTATTCTTAAAATATCCAGACTTACTGATGGTCGTTATTACCGAAACGCGTAAAATGAAGTCATTTTGCAGACAGTTAATGATACCTTACATAAAAGGAATGCACCGAAAAACGCCTTTCTCTCTTCCCTAGTAGCTTGTGCCGCAAACTATTCTTATCATTTATATACAACATATGGCGTCTGTTCCGAAAGAACAGACGTCACTTCTGACCCTGCAGTTGTTATTATTTAATATTCACAGAATATATGACATCAACTGCGATTGGGCAAAGCTGAAAATTTGTACCCAGCCGGGATTCGAACCCGGGTCTCCTGCTTTCTAGGCAGTTGCGCTGACCCCTACACCACTGGGGACACAGTGATCACCGCCCCTGCAAGGACTACCTAAGCACGCCTCCCGTCAGTTACAAATTCCCAGCTTTGCCCTGCCCACAGTACTCAAACTCGTAGTTATGAAATAATTCTTATCATGTTTGTTGGGCTAGGGGTTAAAGTCAACATATGGTGGGATTGCTGTCAAGTTCTCAGGGGTTTACGTAATTTTTCAGTATCGAAAAAAACTGCAGCAGAATTGTCAACGTGTAAAACTCGAATTTGGTATACAGGTGCATTGTGAGCGGTTAATAGTAAAGCTTCATGGATATGTCTGTGGGAAGGGTGGGCGGGGGGGGGGGGGGGATTATGTGCCACTTATTCCCCGAACTCACTTCGATCGTCCCTTTATCTTCGCACCCCTCCAGCTGCTATAATTCCTGCGTGATGAACTGACCCTCGGGAAGGTCCGCCTCTGAAGTACAGCATTCGCTTCTGTTCATCTTCAAAACACCGAATGTCTGTTTCCGCATCTCCATTAAAAATATATAAATCTGTATGTAGACTGAAGTTCAACTGTTTGTAAATATAAGGGACTTAACTAAGTTGGTCATTAGTCCCCAGGCTTATAAACTACTTTAACTTAGAGCAACTTACGCTAAGGACAACACAAACACCCTTTCGCAAGAGAGCAAGGCGACTTAGAACGCTCGGCCACTCCACCGAGACTAGACTGAACTAACGGAGGACTATTTTGTACGAAGCTCGGAACTCGAGTGTCCCTTTCACTGTTTTCTGCATTTATTGCCACAGGAAGCCATTTAAAGGCAGTTTCGCTCAGCACTGTGCCTCTTGACTACAGTAATTTCGAACACTCTCACACTTTTATCATGTCACGCCTCACTCCACAGTCGCGAATACGTATCTTTTGCTTCTGACAGCTATTGTTAGCTGCGATACTGGTACTTCAGACATTCTTCAAGGTGTCAACAGGGCCGGCCCTTCCATATAGGCAAACTAGGCAATTGCCTAGGGCGCTGGACTTTGGGGGGGGGGGGGGGGCGGCAAATTTGTCGTGCGAGACGCACCCTTGTGCGCTCGGGGTGTGGTTTACTTTGCTGTTGTGGTGCGGTTCCGGGAGCGATGAATTCCCGGTTACTACACATAGACAGAGCAACAGGCAAGAGAGAAGAGCAAGTCAGTGTTTCATGTATTCTCTTTGACTCATCATAATTGTGATCACAGTTGGCGACACTGCAATAAATTCAGTTGACGAGAGATTTCATCAGATTAACAATCTAAATCGCGTATTTGGCTGTCTGTACACCATACATGATGTACGAAATAAAACTCTCAAAGCTGTTCTTGAAGAATTTGTTATTTTGGAAGAGTCTCTAACGCGATAGCAGTTCACAATTGACGTACGACGTGTTGGACGTTACCTCGCAGTACATTATATGTTTTCTTCTGCGACGGTCACCACAAATGAGCGGTTAAATGCGTGTTCTCTCAAACTTCCAAAAATACCAACACGTTGGCGCCCAGGTAGCGGGAGAATCTGTGACTAAAACAGCTGCACTGTCCAACGTTTCACCTCCTCTAGATAAGCTCACGTATTGTGGTATGAGTGGGACAGTGCACAAATGGTTTAAATCATACGTAACTGGAAGAGAGCAGGAAATTGAAATAAACATTTCACATGATATAGATGAAGCAATCAAAAATGGGATTCCACAAGGTTCGGTCTTGGGTCCTTTGCTGTTTTTAATATATGTTAAGGACTTGCCATTCTACATTCACGAAGATGCTAAGCTAGTTCTTTTTGCTGATGATACAAGTATAGGTTTCACACCTGACAAATAGGAATTACTGATGAAATTGTAAATTGTATCTTTCAGAAAATTATTAACTGGTTCTCTACAATTGGACTCTCATTAAACTTTGATAAAACCCAGTACATACAGTTTCATACAGTAAATGGCTTGTCACCGTTTGTTATTTTGGAAGAGTCTCTAACAAACAAAGACCCTAAATATATTCATGCGACTGATCTATGCAATGAATTAGAAGCCATTGCTAGCAGAGTACCCAATAACTCAGGGCCACAAGACCTTATGAGTTATATTAGTAAAAATGGACTTATAGACATTGTACCTGTTTTAGTTACTGCACTGAGAGTGTTGCTTACTCTTCCTGTGTCTGTAGCCAGTGGTGAGCGCCGCTTCTTCAAATTAAAACTATAAAAACATATCTGTGATCCAGAGTGACTCAAGAAAGAGTTGTGGGAACGAGAAACAGCAGACACAATTGATTTAAAGAACACCGTCTCAGGTTTTACTAAAGCCAAGGCAAGAAAAATTAAATTTGGGTAACTCTTCTACATATACATAGATACTCTGCAAGTCACATCGAACCACTTTCATGATATTTCTCTGTAGTTCCATTCTCTAATAGCTCGCGGGGAAAAAGAACACCTAATCTTTCTGTTGTCGGTCTGATTTCTCTTATTTTATTATGATGATCATGTCTCCCTATGTAGGTGAGTGCTAACAGTATATGTTAGCATTCTCAAGGGAAAGTTGGTGAAAGTAATTTGGCAAATAGATCGCGTCACAACAAATAACGCCTTTCTTTTAATGATTTCCTCCCCAAGTGTTGCCTGATTTCCGTGACACTCTCTCCCCTATAACGCAACAATACAAAGCGAGCGAATCCTCACTCGGGGATGAGTAATATATATATATATATATATATATATATATATATATATATATATATATATATATATATATATATGTGTGTGTGTGTGTGTGTGTGTGTGTGTTGTCCTTGCCTTTCTCTGATTTTTTTCTAAATCGTCCGTCAGTCCCACCCACTCTTTGTATAGTGAAGCTTATAACTGTATCAGTTATTGTAAACTATCAACCAAATCCTTTCTAAAAGACAAAATGTAAGCCATTGCCTACGATGAAAAAGTAACGTTATTGTATAAAAGTGTATGATGTGACCCATTTTAATATGGAAATATGTTTATGAAATGTATATCTTGTGATTATGTATTTGAATAACAGAATATGCAATGTGTATTTTAGATTGATGTTTTGTTGCGATTTTATTAAATGGGGCTCCATTAAAATAATTTGCCGAGGGTGCCGAATTTGTTCGGGCCGGCCCTGGGTGTCAAGGTCATTGCATAGTAATACATCACTGACACTGCAAATAACATCACTTGTAAAAGACAGTACGACAATACAACGCCGTCATTGTGCTGAGGGAAGTTGTGCTAAGAGGGTACTCATTCAGAAAAACGAGTAATACGAAAGTAAGAACCCTGAGTGGGGCAGGCAGCGAGTTTAATGCATTGTTTTTGCAAAACGTCTATTCAAAAGTTAACTTTTGTGAAAGATGTAATTTATAATGAAGTATTAACTGGAGAATCAGGGCGCTCTTTTGTTGTGAAACACTGGGAGGCTAACTTTGGCTGCCCGCCAGTGCGAGCCGACATTCGTTGCTGCTCTCCTCCGCTTTTCTCGGCGCCCGATTAAGCCGTTTAAACTGCCGTAACGAGTTTATTTCTTGCACAGCGGTTTTAACTTCGTTAGAGAAGTTTTAAATGAGTTTACGTTCGGCTGTCGCGCGGTCCTCGGGGGCAGCTCGAAAGATGGCTGGCCTTTGTCAGCCAGAGCGCCGGTCAACAAGAGCTCCAGGAAGTTTTCGGCTTACAGGAAGACGCCGTCTCGGAAGCGGAGGAGCTGTCATGTGAACAGTTGCGAGGACTTTTTGAAGGCGGCACATTCAGAAATTGCTTTGTTAAAAATAGCGGACTTTCCCCCTTGGATTTTACTATCGTTCACTGCTAATTCTGTAAAGTTAAAGCTTATGATTCAAGCTACGGTTGAAATAATTTACAGACGAAAGTAACGTTACCTGTGGATCTGTTAAATGTTGTAGTCTGCCTTTATCACACTGCGCTTGATAATGGAATCAAGACTAATGAAAAATCACGGTTCAAAGGATAGTGGAACTAATAATAATAATAATAATAATAATAATAACGACGTCAAAATACTTCTTGGAGATTTCAATGCACAGATTGGCAAAGAAAAAAAATTTAGGAAGACAGTTGGCTTATATCCAGCACACAGATTGACCAACAAAAACGGCATGAGACTAATCCAACTCTGCAAACAGTTCAACATGAAAATCAGCTCAACCTCCTTCAACAAGAAACCTAGCAAACAAAAAACCTGGAGATCCCCAATAAACCAACTTCAGATAGACCATGTAGCCATCTCTTATGACTTTCAAAAAGAGATCAGAGATATCCAAGTCAAGAAAGGCACAAATATCGACTCTTATCACTACCTCGCCAGGGTTCGAGTACAGTTCACTCCAAGACGAAAAACACAGCAAACACCACCGGCAGTCCCAAAATTTAATCTACAAAAACTAACAGAATCAGAAACAATAGAAACATGGGAACATTCTCCTGCAAACATCTGGGAAAAATTCAAGACAAAAATTACAGAAATAGTCAAAGAAAAAATACCGTTACAGAAGAAACCCAAACATCCATGGTGGAATATAAAATGTGAAAATGCCGTTGAATTACGCAAAAAAGCCTTCGACAAATATAGCTCGAATTAGAATGAGGGGAATTACCAAAACTTTCTAGTAACACGAAAGCTTTCGAATAAAATTATCAGACAAGAGAAGAGAAAATATGTAATCCAGCAACTAGAATCAATAGATACAGATTTTAAAAATTATAATACACATGGATTCTACAAAACTTTCGCAAACCAAATTAAAGGTTATAACCCTCAAACTGTTTGCTTTCGAAAACCAGATGGGAATTTAGCACTAAGCGATGAAGAAAATTGTGAAGTACTAGCCGAATATTTTGAAAAACTTCTAAACTGTCCAGAACCAACAGAAACCCTCCCAATATCCAACACCAAAGCTACACAACAAAAAGATTCCTCACTGCCAACAGAAGAAGAAATTATCAAAGACATAAAGAAACTCAAAAATAACAAAGCCTCTGGGGAGGATGGAATTGTAGCTGAATTTTTAAAAAATCTAGGGCCTAATTCAAGAAAGGAGCTAGTAGGAATTATTCAAAATATAAAGGGGCACCGAAGAAATCACAGAAGATTGGAAGTGTGCCTTAATACATCCATTACACAAAAAAGGGGACACACATGATGTGAATAATTACAGAGGAATTTCTTACTTCCTGTCACATATAAGATTTTATCGGCTTGTATTCTTGAAAGAGCACAAAAAATACTAGAACCCAAAATAAAAAAAAAAAAAAAATTGGTATGACAAAAAAATTGCAAAAGCAATAAAATACAAAGTAATATAGAATGTAAGTAGGTACGTAGACGGTCAAGTAAAATGTTGAAAACTAGACTAGAATGTCCAATTCTTGTAGCCGCTGAATAGCAGGTGTAGAGGGTCAAGTCAAGTGTACTATATAACCCGTCGGCTTTGACCAATGACGTCATTAGTTAGAGATGTTTATGTATATGTACGAAGATGATATTAAATTTTTTGTATCAAAGATATGGAATTATTTTCATTTGGTCGTTGATGTAATGAAAGAAAGACGATTGATATCTTGATTCGTTTGTGGTTAAACGGATTGTACGAGTTCGTCAGAATTATAAAAATGCATACACCATGTATTAGTTACCCTAAAATCAACTAATGGCATTCCAATTGTCACCTGTACTGGATTCTTTACTTAACCTCCCCCTCGATCGCGTAAAGAATACGATACAGATATCGCATTAAATAGCGAAATTTGCTATCATTTAAAAATTGTATTGTACACTAGACTTGACCACGGCTCAAGTAAAAAATACGATACAGATACCTCATGAAATATCATGGTATCATTTAAAAATTGTATGCTACACTAGACTTGACGCCCCCCCCCCCCCCGTTCAAGTAAAAAATACGGTAGAGATATCTCATGAACTATCATGGTATCATTTAAAAATTGTATCGTACACTAGACCTCATCCAACCAATCAAGTAAAGTATAAGAAACAGATATCTTACAAAAAATCGACATTTAGTCACAAATGAAAAGTGTATTTCCTGACTTTTTTTAAATAAATAGAAACATATATTATTACGCTAGACTTTTGCGTGAGCATTATAGTAAATGTATTTTTTAGCGAAATCTTTCGGATTGTACTAGAATGCGTCAATATAATAATAATAAAGTATATTTCGTGTACGTAACGCTGTAACTGCTTTCTTGTTTTTGTTACAGGAGCTATACTTCCAAAAATAACATCGCTAAAAATGTATAGTGTATATTCGTTATAATATGTAAATAATTTAAACACAATTCATTGTTTCATTTAATAAAAAAATATTGATAGCATGTGTTTCATTTATCATACACACTTGTTAAACTAGCTAATAATCTTACATCTATAAACTCGTTCATCGTATTGTCTTTGGTATATTAATAATCGATATATATTTCTTGATAGACGTCAGATGTTCATATGTAATTATTTCCATATCTTTGCTTCGTGTATGACGTCACTGGTCAAAGCCGACGTGTTGTATCGTACTCTTGACTAATCCCGGTGTAGAAGCTGTCAAGCCACCGAGCCGGTGGCACTATTAGGGCAGCTGAAGGTGCCACGTTGTTTGGAAGACCACCACAGTCACAGAGCGCCTGCGATGGTGTACGCAACGACGAACCTGGTTACACGAATGGCAAAACGTCATTTTTTCGGATGAATCCAGGTTCTGTTTACAGCATCATGATGGTCGCATGAGTGTTGGGCGACATCCCGGTGAACTCACATTGGAAGCGTGTATTCGTCATCGCCATACTAGCTTATCACGGTATGGGGTGCCATTGCTTACACGTCTTGGTCCCTCTTGTTCGTATCGTCGCCACATTGAACAGTGGCCGTTACATTTCAGATGTGTTACGACCCGTGGCTATAACCCTCATTCGATCCCTGCGAAACCCTACATTTCAGCAGGATAATGCACGACCGCATGTTGCAGGTCCTGTTCGGGCCTTTCCGGATATGGAAAACGTTTGACTGCTGCCATGGGCAGCACATTCTCCATATCTCTCACAATTGTAAACGTCTGGTAAACGGTGGCGGAGCAACTGGCTCGTCACAATACGCCAGTCACTACTCTTGATGAACTGTGGTATCGTGTTGAAGATGCATGGGCATCTTTACCTGTACACGCCATCCAAGCTATGTTTGATTCAATGACCAGGTGTATCAAGGCTGTTATTACGGCTGGAGGTGGTTGTTCTGGGTCTGATTTCTCAGGATCTATGCGCCCAAAAGGAGTGAAAATGTAATCACGTGTCAGTTCTTGTGTAATATATTTGTCCAATGAATACCCGTTTATCATCTGCATTTCTTCTTGGTGTAGCAGGTTTAATGGCTATTAGTGTATAATGTTATCAATGATAAGATGCGCTGATGACGTTGCTATCTTCAGTCAAAATGAAAAAGAATTACGGGATCTCTTGATTGGACTCAAAGTAAACCGAAAACAGACAAAAGTAATGAGAATTGGTAGAAATGAAAGTAGCGAGATGCTTGACATCAAAATTGGTGATGACAACGTAGAAGTATAGAAATTCTGCTACCTCGGAGGCAAAATAACCACTGACGTGTGAAACAAGGAGGATTTGAAAGGTAGATTGGCACAGGAAAATAGAGCAATCATGATGAAGAGAAGTCTACTGGTAACGTATATTGGCATTCATTTGAGGTGAAAAAAATACGAGAATATACGTTTGGAGCATAGCATTGAACGGAAATTAAAATGGTCAGTTGGAAATCCAGATCGGAAGAGATTCCAGTCATTTGAGATGTGGTGCCACAGGAGAGTGTTTGCGACTAGCAATGACTATCTGCAAATTACCAAACTACGCTGGGGCGTTAAACATGAAGAAGTAAAACCCCAAAAAAAGGACCTTCAGTGTTTCTCTTGAAAATGATATATGTATCATATCTGAACAATGTTTGGTTCTTGTGCAATAAATAATTGAAAGTGTTCCCGGACTTTATGTACACCCTGTATTATTGATGTTCTTCACCGTTCTTTTGAACATTTTAATCTTTCTGTCTATACGAATCTTTTCTGTAAGCGAAAAGTGAAGTTCGTGAGGCTCTCTTCAGCTTTACGAAGGTTAATTTTTTTCCAACAAGAGTGAATTGCTTTCCATTACTTGTTTCAAATTTTTTCCCCAAATTGGGCGTCTTCAGGTTCAAAGGCCACCTTTTCCTTTATCAGACTTATTTCACGATTCCAGCTCAGTTGCTCTGTAAAATACCTGCTGCTTGTGAAAGAGATTGTTCGAAGAGACTTAACTAACTTCATATCAGATATTGTCCTGTTAAAGGCAAATTAATCTGAAATGTGTGCTTTCCGGTTAGGTGACTAATGCAACTCAAATATCTGTGTCCTATTGAAGATGTAATACAGCGATACTTTAACAAGTAAAAAAGAGCAGATCGTAAATATAATCATACCAGTCAAGAAGAGTGAAGATTTTCAACTATTTGTGTACTACTGTCATGGTACTCAAATGGAAATGTTTCCTTTAGGTCGATTAAAACATGTTTTATTGTGTCTGCCTGCGGTCGTTTGTACGTTTTCAGTGGTGACATCGTTTACGTGTGCAGGTTGGACAAACACTGAAAATAGCATCCACTATTTACCATGTACGTATACGTCCCTTCTTCGAATTTTCCTATCCGTATATTGCTTAATGCAATTCCCAATTTATAAGGAATAAATGACGCTATCGGTTTTACTGATTTAAATTTAGTCTAGGTTCGTTTTCTTCTTACGTCCTTCTGCTCGCTGGAATCTCTGTCTTTGAAGGAAATCCACAGAGCTGTAATTCATTACAGATGACTATTCGACACGTTCCATCCATAATAGGAGTGCTGTCTCGTTTAATACATTTAGTGGCTGTTTATTAACCCCTACTCAAGAACGTATATTACTATTCATTTCGTTTTATAATAACTCATCACAACACTCCATGATGCACGGAGTAACTCCCATCATGGGTCTTCCAAAGAGCGTGAAGCACTCGCACGATACTAAAACCTCACCAAGTTTACGTTATCTTTAATGCACCGCCGCGGCGGATTAGCCGTGCGTACTAGAGCGCCGTGTTGCTGCGCGCTCGACCGTTCGCCGTTGGGGGTTCGAGTCCCTCCTCGGGCGTGGGTGTTTGTATTGTCCTTAGGTTAGTTTACCTTAGTTTAAGTAGTTTGTAAGCTACGGACTAATGACCATGTAGATGAGTACGATAGATTTCCAAGCATTTCAACATTTAATGCACCCAATCCCCGTATTGACATGTATGGCAAAAAGTTATTTCGTGGGGAAGGAGAGAAGAGAGGGACGAGACGTCACAAAACGACAGGTTGGTATCTTAAAATAAAATCACAATACGAATTTCGTTGCAATATTTATCGAGTGTGTTCAAATTTTTGTACATCTAAGGGGCTTAACTACGTTGGTCATTAGTCCCTAGGCTTACAAACTACTCACACTAACTTAAAGTAACTTATGCTAAGGACAACACAAACCCATGCCCGAGGGAGGACTTGAACCACCGACGGCGAACGACCGCGTGCACTGCAACTGGGCACCTTAGTTCGCACGGCTATTCTGCCGCGGCTTATCGAGTCTGAAACTGGGACTCAGTCTTTAATTATTTAATCCGCTATTTCTTGATTGTCAACGTTTCAACTCCACTGCACACTGCATAGGCGGATCCAGGGGGGCGGGGGGGGGAGGGGGACGAAGGGTCGTTCGCCCCCTACCCTCCCAGCACTTTTTTTTTTTTTTTTTTTTTTTTTTAAGAATGTGAAGCTAGCGCGCTATCACTGCACTGAGCCTTCAATATTGTGAGACTTTTGTTTCATTGTTCGTGGGGTAAAAAGAGGTGGCCGGTAGTAGAGTCTTTCTACTGAGCCAGAGTTAAGCTGACGGTGGAAAATTCCCCTCCCCCCTAAGCAGGCCGTCCTGGATCCGTCTCGTCTGCACCGATCTTCCTTAAGAACAGTCCACGAGGGAGAATATTGTTTAACTCTTACGTTCTATATGGAGAAGCTCTTTCAAGTGGTACAAAATCTCTTGTCAACCTTGGTTTTCCGTAGAGAAGACATTTTCCGCCAGTTATTTGCAAAGATAATGGCGGCGGTCCTTACTATCGACTTGAAACGGTTAGTCAGTACAGAGCTTGCACGAAAACTACACAGTGATTTTATCAGGCTTGATTGCATGTTGGAATGGGTGCTCCACGACTGTATTTGATTTGTGGTAATTATTTCAGCAATCAGTCGTAAAAAATATATAACTTTTTTGTTTGCAAATCTAGATTTCGACCACTGTGTTGTCATTATCAATGCTAAAATAAATACAAAAGGGCCAGTTAGAATAACAAATGTTCAAATGTTTGTTAAGCATATGGGACTTAACTACGGGGTCATCAGTCCCTAAACTTACAAACTATTTATCAACTACCTTATACTAAGGACGGCACAAATACCCATGCCCGAGGGGGGATTCGAACCCCCGACCGTAGTGGCCGTGCAGACCGTGACTGGAGCGCCTCAGTCCCCTCGGCCACCGCGGCCGGCAGTTAGAATAACAAACATGTCACATTATAAGACAACTGTACAAGTTTCAGTTATAGTCAATGATAAAAATACATACCTTAAAACCAGTTAAAATACTTAAAATATCTCGACCTCCATGTTGGAGGTTGCGTTTGTACTGACGCAGCTGTTACAATCCTTACACAGTTGACGTCAGCTTGAGTCATTTGCGACTAAGGCGCCCTCTTTAAAGTTTCATATAAAGAACAAAATTATAGGATGTATATTTATGGTAGAAAAAGTTACATTTTATTGTAATTGTTGTAGGCATTTTAACTGTAATTTGTTCTTTATTAATGAGTCTCGTTTACTGTTTATATATAATTGGTAGTAAAATGTGTACTAATTGGTGTCTTGCAATATATATATATATATATATATATATATATATATATATATATATATATATATATATATATATCAGCAACTCTTAAAATAAATAATAAATAAAAAATAAAAAAAATTATATATATTTTTACGACTGATTGCTGAAATAATTACTACACAGTGATTTGGTAATGGCCGAAAAATCTAAATCTTCCGAAGAATTCGAGACAAAAGGAAGCGTTTTGTCACGGATGTACCTACTCCACAGTGGTGGTACGAAAGGGAAAACTCGGCAGCCTCCTTTACATTGCAGAGACCAAAGAGTTTTGGCAGAAATATGTCCTGTGGGGGATTAGAGGGGGCGGCGGTGCTTTGAGTAAGTGCGGCTGTTTTTAGCGCAGGAGGGGGAGCAGCTCTGCGACAGACGGACGTCGCTAATGAAGTGGGCTGGCTGCGCGCGGCGGAAGCTGGGAGACCGCGCAGATAAATAATTCGGCAGCTGGCGCGAGACACCTGCGCCAGCCACCGCCGCGTCCGCCTGCCAGCTCTCCAGACACTGTGCGCGGGGAACGATCTGCAGGCAGTGGCGCGCGACCCGTGTCGTCACTGCTTCAGTGAACCCTTGTAGCAGTCAGCCACTGTGGTCATATCAATGACTAGAGCCAGTGGCGTAACTAGGACTTGGCTTTGGGGGGGGGGGGGGATAGATCTGCTTGACGAGCAAAATTTTAGTCAGTTTCCAGACAGACTGCCATCTACCACTCCCGTTGAAGAAACTAATTCACTCCCATCCAATGAAAGATTATGGTAACACACCTTTACCAGATTGCTGTTATAAGATTTTTTTTTCCTTTTTTCTTTTTTTCCGGTTCTGGGGGGGGGGGGCTTCTATCCCCCTCATCCCCCCCCCCCCCCTTAGTTACGCCACTGACTAGAGCAATGACAACAAATACGTATGTTACAATTTTGAATTCTTGTATTACGACATGTTAAGCTATTAGCTAATCTCTGTTAACGCTTGATAATGGTAAATGACCGAAACCGGTAGCATTGAGAAAAGATAAACAGCTATGGTCAATGTGTCGTTCTGCAATTATCTCAAAGCTGTTATGCCCTATCTGTTCACCTTTCTACCGAGTTAACATTAGGGGGTAGTTCTCGTGATAGAGCTGATGTGTAAAGTTGTCTATAAAAGTTCAAAAAAAAAAAAAAAAAAAAAAAAAAAATCAAATGTTCAAATGTTTGTAAAGCTTATGGGACTTAACTACGGGGTCATCAGTCCCTAAACTTACAAACTACTTACGAACTAGGACGGCACAAATATCCATGCCCGAGGGGGGATTCAAACCCCCGACCGTAGTGGCCGTGCAGACCGTGACTTGAGCGCCTCAGTCCCCTAGGACACCGCGGCCGGCATGAAAGTTCCTTTAGAGATAAGAGTAAGGAGAATATTTATGTATTAATTAATCTTGTCTTTTACCATCGGTTTAGTTCCTACAATAGTTCCGTAATTCGGTTAAATGACGGGGAATAGTTTGTCCGGCATTTTCATGGAGAAAGCATTGAGCAAAATACAGTCTCAACTTAATTTTGGGTTTGCCAAACGTGCAAATGCGTGGCTGTCTTTTTTTTCCCTACACATAAAATAAGTTTGTAAACCAATTAGACCAAAACTGTTATGGTCATCAGGTTCTATAGTATTGGCAGAGATCGAATTCTGACTCATAATGAGGTCTTACAAATGTATAGAGATGTTCGAATATTTGGAACCACAATTTCAAGACTTACGTCTGGCAATGTAGTACACTTAAAGGAACAGTAACGAGTGATCCAATTTGCTGCTATGGTCTATTAACGATAAATTAAGCTGCTCTGTCGTAACGGATATATTTGTCTTAAGTTTACATTGATTACTGCCGTTGTCCCTGGTGACAGATAATAACCCGAAAATGGTACTGGCGGCGCACTCTTGACGTGTGGAATTCCCTAATGAGTTCCGAAATGGAATGTCCACTGCCAATTTAACACTCGATGTTAAGAGTATTTTACAAGGTGCGTCTTAAAAGTTCGTTGAATGATCCCATATTTTACAAACCGCGTTGGCGAAGTTGAGGTGCCCGCGCTTAGGGATTGAAGACAATATCAACAAGCGCCCCCGTATTGCGAAAAGCAGTGCAGCTCTATCACGAGAACTTCCCCCTGATGTTAACTCGGCCGGATGAAACGGACAACTGCCTATTAAGTCCACATAAATCTCTTTCGGAACCATTTCTTTCAATAAAAGAATGACTACATCCTCATTTCTAACACTTTAAACATTATAATTTCTTAGGCTTCCACGGCCGGTGACATTTTGAATAAAATATTTCTGGGTGTTAGGCCGCGTCATTTTTTAAAACACTTAGCAAATGAATTGCCGACGTTTCGACCACTCTGCAGTGGTCCTCTTTAGGGTGGTTAAAGATTGTACGTGTCGGCTTTCATAGACGCTTCCACTGGCCATTTGTGTTCTATTGCACATTCTTCACTGCCGTCTTTTTTGCTTGCAGCTGCTATACGTGAGTCGCCAGCATAGCATCAATGTCCTCAACACTTCTTAATTTTGCAACTGATAATGATAATGACAATAACCCTGGATAACACAGAATATAGTAACCTTAATTGATGGGAGCAGAAAATACAAACATCCATCAAGTGAGGAAGGGAAAAGAGACTACAAATGCCTGAAAAATGGGATTGCCAGGAAGTGCAGACTGGCTAAGCAGGAGTGGCTAGAGGACAAATGCAGAACCATAGAAGAATGTATAACCAAGGGAACGATAGATACCGCCTACAGGAAAATAAAAGAGATATTTGGAGACAAGAAAAGCAGTTATATAGGCCTAAATATCAAAAACTCAGATGGAAAACCAGTACTAAGCAAAGAAGGAAAAACTGAAATGTGGAAGGAATATATAGAGGGCTTGTAAAAAGGAAATAAAATTTCAAGGTAGTATTCTAGAAATGAAAGACGATGTGGGGGAAGAGAAGATAGGAGTTACGATACTGCGAGAAGAATTTGATAGAGCGCTGAAAGATTTGTGTTGAAAGAAGGCCCCTGGGAAAGATGATGTTCCATCTAAACTGCTGATATTGTTAGGAGAAACACTCATAAAGAAATTGTTCCACCTGGTATGCAAGGTATATGAGATAGGGAAAATAACCTCATTCTTCAAGAGGAATATTGTAACTCCAGTTCCAAAGAAAGCAAGTGCAGACAAATGTGAAAATTACATAACTATCAGTTTAATAAGTCATAGTTGCAAAATACTAACACGAATTACTTACAGACGAATGGAAAAACTTGTGGAATCCAATTTTGGTGAATATGAGTTTGGATTTAGGAGAAATGTAGGAAAACGGGAGGCAATACTCACTTTACGACTTAGAATGTAGGCTTATGAAAGGCAAACCTACGTTTTTAGCATTTGTAGAGTTGGAGAAAGCTTTTGACAATGTCGATTGGAACAAACTCATTGAAATTCTGAGGGTAACAGGGGTGAAATATCGGCAGCGACGAGTTATATTCAACCTAGACAAAAACCAGACAGCGGTTATTTGAGCCTAAGGGCATGAAAGGGCTGCAGAGGTTCGGAACGCAGTAAGATAGGGTGTAGCCTTTCCCCGATGTTATTCAATATCTACATTGGCCAAGCAGTGGAGGAATGCAAGGTGAAATCTGGAGAGAGAATTAAAATTTATGGAGAAGAAATAAAAACTTTGCGGTTTGCCGATGAGATAGTAATTCTGTCAGAGACCGCAAAGGATCTGGAAGAGCAACTGAATGGAATTGACAGTGTCTTGAAAAGAGGGCATAAGATGAACATCAACAAGGATAACGGAATGCAGCATCAAAAAGTCAGGCGATGCTGTAGGAATTAGATTGGGTAAAGAAACAATCGAAGAAGTAGCTGAATTCTGTTATTTAGTTACCAAGATAACTTCTAAGGGCCGAAGTAAAGAAGATTTAAAATGCAGAATGGCTATGTGAAAAAAAGGGTTTCTGAAGAAATGAAATTTGTTAACATCCAACATTAGTTTAAATGTTAGGAACTAACATAACTAAAGAGTAGGTGATTAACTGGATTACGTAGAAAAAAAGTTTTGGCATATCCTGACTAAGAGAAGGGATAGATAGGTGGGACACATTCTGAAACATCACGGAATCGTCAACTTAGTATTAGAAGGAAATGTGTGAGGTAAAAATCGTAGAGGGAGACCGAGGAACGAATAAAGTAAGTAGATGGATAAAGATGTAGGTTGCCGAACGTATTCTCAGATGAAAAGACTTGCACAGGACAGGGTAGCGTGGAAAGCTGCATCAAACCAGTCTGCGGACTGAAGACCACAACAACAACAATGACAAACATAAAAAGCAAAAACATATTTCATACATGCAAATGTAGGCTTCCGCGGCTGTTGTCACTATCAATAAAATTCTTCCGGGTATGAGACCGCGTCGTCATTTTATAAACTTTACCGACGTTTCGGCCACTGTTACAGGCGGCCTTCATCAGGGTCTGTGTCTGACTGCTGAATGTATGATAACTTGGGGTTTATATAGCAGCGGATGAGGGAGAGGAAGGGGGACGTTGGTTTTCCTTTATTGGTGGTTATATTATTACATGCCATTGGTGGAAAGCGGCAATGATGAATGATGTTTTAAGGCTTGTTCCCCTTCACCTCCCTCATTCGCTGCTATATAAACCCCAAGCTATCGTACTTTCAGCAGTCAGACACAGACGCTGATGAAGGCCGCCAGCAACAGTGGACGACGCGGTCTCATACACGGAAGAATTTTATTGATATTTCATACAGTTAATACCTTTCTTTGGTATAGTGGATGCACATGTTCTGAGACGATTTATTTTAGTAAAGCGAATATCAGTAAATCTAAATTTTGTTACTTTACATGAAACAATAGAGAGTTCAAAGCATCCATGATGAACGTATTTAGACCGAAGTACTCCGTGAAAATTTGTACCGGATCTCCTGCTCACCAGGTATTTGCAATAACCGGTATGAAATCGTGAAATAAGGGCTTTGAATAAATGTTCAAATGTTTGTTAAGCTTACGGGACTTAACTACGGGGTCATCAGTCCCTAAACTTACAAACTACTTATCTACTACCTTATACTAAGGACGGCACAAATATCCATGCCCGATGGGGGATTCGAACCCCCGACCGTTTAGTGGCCGTGCAGACCGTGACTGGAGCGCATCAGTCCCCTCGGCCACCTCGGCCGGCTGGCTTTGAATAACCGTATGGATTTACCCTTACACGCTTTTCTTATCAGTCCTGTGTCGCCTCTCCGTCAGTCTATATCAGTTGTTCTCGTAGAATCCTCTACACTATCATAGGCCTTACTTCCACCCTCGCAGCTACTTTCCTGTTGCTGCTCCTGCTATTTCTTCTCTCAGTACGGTTGAGAACTCGGTCCTATGTGTCAGGTGCTCTCGTGCTTCTAGGTAATCCATTAATAGCAACACTACTGCTAAACAAAATTGTTTCGTACTGACACCCATGTATTTCTTGGAACGTCTTGTTGTTCAGTAAACGTCTATAGGAAAATGTTTCTCATACATCGCCATGTTGCGTTTACACTGAACCCACCCAAAAGAAGGTCTGCCATTTCCTGATTCGAGTATCATATTGTAATAATACACGAGTTGTACTGTACGTGCACTCAATAACAACTGTTCACACATCACTCCAGTTGTACTGTACGTGGACTCTGTAACAGCTGACAACACGTACTATTCCACTTGTACTACACGTGCACGCAATAAAAACTTACAACATGTATCACTCCACTCCAGCACATGACCTGTGTGGGAGTTTTTACTTTGTTACGCAACGGACGGACGCGTGGCTTTGAATGCAAAACAAACACACACAGACGTGAATAGGGGCGAATCGTACATTTACACCTACTTAGATACGCTGTAAGTCACTTTGAAGTGCATGGTAGAGTGTTTATCGTACCACTTTTATGATAGTTTCCTATAGTTCCATTCTCTAATAGCCCGCGGGAGAAAGGAACGCCTAAACCTTTATTATGTTGATCATGTCTCCCTATGTAGGTGGAAGCTAACAAATGAAATTCGCACTCGAATGAGAAAGTAGGTGAAAGAAATTTCGCAAATAGATCTGACTGCAACAAATAACGCCTTTCTCTTAACGATTTCCAACCCAACTCCCGCATCATTTCCGTGACACCCTCTCCTCTTTATCGCTATAATACAAAACAAGCTGCCCTCCTCTGAACTTTCTCTAAATCGTCCATCAGTCCAACCTGGTGTGGATCCCAGAAAGCGCAGAAATACTCCTGAATAGGACGCAAAAGTGTAGTGCGGAACTTTTGCATCTTCTAAGTATTCTTCCAATGCAACGTAGTCAAAAATGTTCACATGTTTATAAATCTATGGGAGTTAATACTCTGGTTATCAGTCCCTAGACTTACAAACTACTTAAACTAACTTACACTTAGGACAACATGAACAACCATGCCCCTGGGAGGACTATAACCTCCAACGGTGAGGAACCCCGCGTTCCGCAGCAAGG
The DNA here is from genome assembly GCA_026315105.1 of Locusta migratoria. NCBI lineage: Eukaryota > Metazoa > Arthropoda > Insecta > Orthoptera > Acrididae > Locusta > Locusta migratoria. The sequence continues at coordinate 712,986,577 of CM048744.1, forward strand.
CGCCTTACAAAAATATTCTTTGGTTCGCCTTTCCTACAATATTTTCTATGTGTTCTTTCCAATTTAAGTTGTTCGTAATTGTTATTGTTAGGTATTTAGTTGAATTGTCGGATTATACTGGTATACTGATTTATGATGTCACTGAAGTTTGACGGATTTTTGTTAGTGGTCATATGAATGACCTCACACTTTTCATCATTAAGGATCCATTGCCAAATTTTGCACCATGCATATATCTTGTTTAAATTATTTTACAGTTACTTTTGATCTGGTGACTTTACTAACCGATAAGTGACAGCATCATCCGCGAACAGTCTAAGAGAGGTCCTCAGATTGTCACCAAAATTGTTTATAAAAAATAAGGAACAGCAGGGGCCTTATAACTGTTCAGTGGGAACGCCAGATATCACTTCTGTTCTACTCAATGACTTACCGTCAATTAAACGTACTGTGTCCTCTCTGACAGAAAATCACGAGCCCAATCGCACAACTGAGGCGATGTTCCATAAGCACGCAATTTGATTAGAAGCCAGAATGAAACTTTTCATTCTGCAGCGGAGTGTGCGCTGATATGAAACTTCCTGGCAGATTAAAATTTTAATCCGCCAGGAAGTTTCATAACAGCGCACTCTCCGATGCAGAGTGAAAAGTTTCATTCTGGAAACATCTCTTAGGCTGTGGCTAAGCCATGCCTCCACCATATCCTTCCCTCCAGGACTGCTAGTCTTTCATGTTTCGCAGGAGAGCTTCTGTGAAGTTTGGAAAGTAGGAGGCGAGGTACTGGCGAAAGTTGTGTGGCCGCATCGTGAGTCGTGTCGGGATACCTCAGTCGGTAGAGCGCTTGCCCGCGAAAGGCAGAGGTCCCATGTTCGAGTCCCGGTTACGGCATACAATTTTGATCTGTCAGGAAGTTTCATGATTAGAAGACGCTTGTGGGGTACAGTGTCGAATGCCTTCCGAAAAAAGTGTGACGAAAACAAATAGTCTACACGGTGCGCTTTTTGTCCAGTCCTCTATGGAATCCCCGGAGCTTTACGAAATATTTAGATGCACCCTGTATATACTTCTTACGTTGTGCTTGATAAAGGAAGCAAGATATAAAAACTGAGGACACCTCCGAAGGTTTTGTAGTTATAAGAATAGCGTACAACACTGTAAAATGCTGCCATTAAGCTATAAGGAGTGACCCTTAATAATCGCCAGGTGATTTACTTATTCCTCATCCGCGCAGTCCATCTCCTCTCCAATCATCTCTCTCTCTCTCTTTCTGTCCACTTCCCCCTTCCTCTCTCTCGTCCAATACCTTCCACCACCTCCATCTTCTTATTTTCGCTCTGATCATTCCTCATCTTCAGTTCATCTTCTCCTTTCCTTATTTATGAAAAAATCACTTACCTGTGAATTTTCTGGTGATTAGTGAAACATTGCCACCTATTGCAAGGCACCCTTGACCATGCACCACATGCTGACCTGTGGTTTATAGAAAACCTTTCCATGAAAACATTCATACACAAGCAAACTTTCTAAGAAGTAGTAAAACGCTGTGAATGTCTGCAGTATAGTACCTCCTTGTTTTGATGGACAAGTACCTAAAATTCCTACAAGGCAGGAGTAAAACCATAGCAATGTGCCGACGCCTGTACGTAAAATACTCTCCGCCTTATACCATACAAAGTTTTACGTGGTAATTGACCTTCCTCTTGGTTTTGAAGATCAGGTTTGCAATACAGCATCAATATTGAAATAAAACTACAAATTTTGTCGAAGTTAGTAGGTAAACTACCCTACGCCTACCAGCATACGAAATTTTATATACACAGTAAACTTCCTCATATTTTGATGGACAAGTGTGCAAAATTGTCTGTTAAGATCAGAATAAAACTTTAGGTAAGTCTGCGAGTAAACTACATCCGGCATCGACCATATGAAATCTTATGTAGACAGAGGCCTTCCTTTTGAGTTGACGTTCAACTGTGCAAAACTTCACCAGTATCGGAAAAAATCTATAGATGTGTATTAACTGATAATTATGAAACAAACGCACAAAGGACGCTCTTCTTTAGTTGTAAGGAAGATGAAATTAAAAATCGGTACTTCAAGTTTTGTGTCCCGTATTAATATTATGATGCATCAAAGGGGTAGCAGTGTCCCCCTTTCCCTTCCTAAGGCTGCAGCTACCAAACAGCAGTCTACAGCGCGTTGCCTTTCAAAGGGATAATATGAGTCGCAATTTAGATTTTTTTCGGCTTTTCAGCTGTTACATTGGGTTTTCCTTTTTTTTCTGAGCCACTCCTGTGTTACAGCGAACAAAAAGAAAAAAAATCAGATCGGACAAAATATTTCTAACTTTTAACGAGTCTTACATACAGCTATTCAGTGGCCCAATTTAGGTTACGGCAATAACACTAAAAGTGGGACTCTGCGAACGCTACTTTACAGCTCCAAATTTAAATGAAAATAACGGCTTAACCGTTCATCTGCCAAGAAAATTGAATAAACGAATTTGTAAACGAGAAAATTCTGTACAACATTGCTTTCTTGTGCTTTTTTCATATCGCGCAACGTTTCAGAGATATTTCCAAAAATAACAGAGATTTGACACTGTCTGTCTGTAACGTGTTCGCACTTCTTAGGACGCACCGTTCAACCAATCGGAACCAAATTTTAGGGACGTAATTCTTGGCCGCCAGCGACCAGAACATCCTCTTTTCAAATAATTCGGACAAAAAATAGCTTAGTAACACTAAAAATAGGCCCTTTGTAATGGCCTTTTGACAGCAGGAAATTTAATAGCGAATAACATCTTAACCATTCATCTGAGACGGAAATTGAATAAACGTGTTTGTAGAGGAGAAAATTCTGAACAACTTTGCTCTGTTATGTTACTGCCATAACTCACACCGTTACGAGATATTTCTAAAAATAACGGCGATTCGACATTGTCAATTTTACGTACACCAATACAGGGAAAGAAAATAAACTAGAAAAGAGAGGACATACTACCACGGCTAGACATGCGATGTTATTTTACCAGAAAAATATAATTGAAATATGGAAAACATATTAAAAGAATAGTTTAAAGAGGTAAAAGTTCAAAATAAGTGTATGTCAAAACTAAACTCAAATGTCAAATAATTTTGAGTTGGTTTGCGTTTTAGGAGGCGATCCACTTATAATATTGTAAAAAGATATAAAATAGCCAAGATAGCTGATCATCAATTTTTATTAACGACGACCGGTTTCGCTGAACTATGCCAGCATCATCAGGTCAAATAAAATATTTTACAAGGCTATAATCTTGTAATGTCAAACAGTTGTTATGTAACAACAATTTACAGTGCATAGATGCACTATGTCATTATAGTAAAACATAATTATCACAGTGAGTGACAAAAGCAAACTGATACATGATACAAGTGAAGGATAAAAAATATGACCATTGTTTGGATAAAAAATATGACCAATATTTTATATCTTTTTACAATCAAATAATTTTGGTTGTTTGTTAAAATACGATCAAAGAGAATATTAAGTGTTCAGTGCATAAATATTACCATAATAGTAGAGTCGTAATCGTAGCTTCCATAATTTTTTATTGTTCATATTATTTTTATTTTATTCGAAACGGTTGCAAAACCCATAAAACTAAAGGAAAACAAAGTGGGCCGTAAAATAGGCCAGTGCTATTTTTTTAATATGTAACGAAGATGTAAATGGAGCAAGAGGGGCGAGTAAACGTGGAAGACCGAGAAGTAATAGTAAAAAAAATCAGACTGTAAAACAGAGGCTCAGTCTTCCTCGCGCGGTATATGATCTGTGCGTCGAAGGAGTAATGGAGAATATAAAATATGGGTTCAAGAGCGGAATTAAAATCCATTGTCAATCAATGATAATACTTTCTGATAACATGGTTATCCGCAGTCCAGAGAGAAAAATTATAAGAGTTAGTTGGTGGAATTGAAAGTCTGCTGATTACAGAATATGGATTGAGAATAAACTATAAAAGACGAAGGTGGGGCGTAGTAGAACTGAGACTGGGGAGGAACTTAATGACTTTTAACGATTAAGTTTGAGCTTTATAATCACCATACGTTGTGCTTTGACTACATCAAAACATTCAGATTAGTTACTTTAGTGTTCACCACTACGCAAACACATAAACAGAGAATTAATTACTAAAGAACAGCAGAAATACATGCTTAGGCCGGATTGAAAAAGATCTCTCAAAAGAAGCCAACTTTGAATTCTAAATGTTATTCAATAGAATGTTTACGAAATGAGAACTCATAAAATTAAATCTTTATAACACTGCATTCAACAAATGATTCTATTTGCGTATGTATCCGGGTACATGGCTTGACTGAACACCAAGACCGGCCGTCTAAAATCGACTTTACCCAACACTATGGACAGGAATTTTTAAAACGGTTAGCACTCATGAAATATTTCAGTAAACCACTGAGATCATGTATAAATCCCTTTAAAAGGATAACTGAATGACGCGATAAAAATACATAGTCAGCGTAGACATATAGAGATTATCACGAGCTTAAAATTATTAATAAAAATGTATAACACAAATGAAACTTAAAGCCTAGCCGATTAGTAGAGGAATTATAATTAACGAACCAGATTACAGATTTTAAATAACTAGGGTTTACATTTGCTGTTGACCGCTTTGTTCTCAAATAAATCAAATGAGCCAGAATATACTTTCAATTAATATCACCTAAATAAATCTGCTCGGTGCTTGGCACCGTTACTTTACGAAAGAACAAGAATATAATACGAGGCAGGAAGAAATAAGTGAGCCAGTCGGAATATTATGCCAAATTATTTGCAGTGCCTTGCAATCAAGGGAAGTCTCACGAAACATTTCCTTACAACTGTAGTGTCTAAACTGGTTTTTTTTTTTTTTTTTTTTTCCTGAGACAAAAACTTTGTAACAAAAATATGAAACCCTAATGTGTGTGTTAGTGAGTATAACCATTTGCTACCAACATACATAAAAAACAATCTTTCAGGCACAGAAGAATAATGAACGTAGTACGGTATTTTAGTCCACATGAAAAACTAAACCTGCAAATAAAATAAATATTGGAAGACTGAAATTTTTCTTTGTTTCTACTACATATTTATTTTCTTATTCGCATGACATTTGATCAGGAGTGTAGATATAAGCTCCTGCTTTTGAAACGTTTTCAGTTCGACAGATTACTATCGAGTTGGTTTATGTTCTAGGAGGCTATCCAATTATGATATTGTAGATACAAAAAAGCCAAGATCGCTGATCATCAATATTTATTTAAGACGAACGTTTTCGCTGAACTATGTCAGCATCATCTGGTCCAATAAAATCATTTTACAAGGCCATAATCTTGTAATGTCAATCAGTTGTTATAGAACATAATTTACAGTGCTTAGGTTCACTATGTCATTATAATAAAACATAATTATCACAGTGAGTTTGCTGTTGTCACTCACTGTGATAATTATGTTTTATTATAATGACATAGTGCACCTATGCACTGTAAATTATGTTACAGCAACTGATTGACATTACAAGATCATGGCCTTGTAAAATGATTTTATTGGACCAGATGATGCTGACATAGTCCAGCGAAACCGGTCGTCTTAAATAAAAATTGATGATCAGCGATCTTGGCTTTTTTATATTTTCTACAAGATTCCTATCGCATGTTAGTGACGATAAAAGCAAGAGAATGACTTCGTACTCGGAATTCAGTATGAAATGCAAATTTTCTTTTTATCACAGAAAGTTTTTCCACCACTCTCCGGTCGCTGTCGTACCTTTTCACCCGTAAATTAAGCACTCCTACTTTTTTCGTCAAGAACACATTCCCGAGTTGGCAAGTGAGTGAAGAGCGGAATTCCCATTCGACTTAATGGAAGGCACTTTATCACTCGCGGCCCGGCAACTATTTGTCAGCGTCGTCTCCAGAACACTCTCTCTGCAGAGGAGACGCAACCTCCGTTCGCGTTGTTGCACCACTCTGAGGGCGATGACTGAACTCTGGCGTCCCCGAAAGCCGCGAGTTTCCGACCTCTTGACGGCCCACTTTAGACGAATTTATTGCAGCTCGCCACTCTCTCTGGACTTGTTTGCTTGAGAAGAGGGGAAATCCAAGATTCCCATACGAAAGAAGTATGTGAATAGTGGTACTCTTACGAATGTATATTTGCCGATTAATTCGAACAGAATTCAAGAACTTCCACCTTTAAATGTTCTTGTGAGTTTCTTTAACCTCAACTTGACAAACAAAGTCATTAATTACTGACTGGACAGAACTGCTATGGTCATCGGTCCCTAGACTTACGAAATACTAACTTACACTAAGACAACAAACACAACCATGCCCCAGGGAGGACTCGACCCTCCGGCAGAAAGGCCGCGCCTTCCGTAGCATGACGCCTTAGACCACGCAGCCATTCCACACAGCACTGCAAGTGGGTCACTGTTTCTTGTGACGTGGACTCTGTATCAATAGTGCCAAATACATCGTTATCAGTCAAAATGGCAGAAAACAAATCATTGAAACAACGGCTGCTGATGTACGCTAAATTGCTGTCGCAATCGAAAGTTGCGTATTGTGCAAATTTTGAGAAAGCGGGAGTACTGAAGGAGTGAAACGAAGGTAAAATTCTAGATCATCTACTCTACTACAAGAAGACAAGCCATTGTTCAAAGCCGTTCAAAAAAATCTCGAAAAGTTATTAACCAATTAACCACAGATACTTACGCGAAGCTTTACATAACAATCGGATGGTCGCGGGATATATTTTTCCCAAGCTACACATTTTCTGTTGTATACGGTATATTCTTAGCAAAGTTAGACAAGAATCCGAACTGATCAGAGTAATACAATGTGCATGCCAACTAGCTCCGCCGACGATGAGAAGATTGAAAAAATGCGTGATGAGGTGAAAGAAGTAGTAGACAGTTAGGGGAGAGGAAAAATTGATTGTGTTGAGGAATTGGAATTCAGTAGTGGGAAAAGGAGGTGAAGGAAATAAAGTAGGAGAATGTGGACCGGGCAAAAGAAATGAAAGTTAGGTCATCTAGCAGAATTTTGCGTGAAGCACAATTTAAGCATCACAAACACTTGGTTTAAGCATAATGCAAGAAACTTTTGTACATGGAAGGGACCAGGAGACACCAGATGGTACCAAATTGACTTTGTAAGGGTATGACATAAAGAAACAAAGTTTTGAACTGTAAGAGATATCCACAAGCAGATACAGACTCGAAGAAAGCGAAAAATAAATAGTAGGAGAATATGGACTAGGAAAGAGGAATGAAAGATGAGGTCGTCTGGTAGAATTTTGCGTAGATCACAATTTAATAATCGCAAACACTTTGTTTAAGCGTCTTGCAAAAACGCTGTGTACTTGGAAGAGGCCAGGAGACACCGGTACTCTTCCATGTCCTCCATCTACGACATATAGTTTCGTGTATACTTGCTTCTCTAGTTTTCCTTTTCTCCTTTTCTTCCGCCTTGATCCCCAACTGCAAAAATCTTTCTGGAGTAACAACCTACTGTGTGTCTGCCTTTCCTCTTACCTTCCCTGTTATTTCCCATACTCTTTTCGTCATTCTGTCCATATTCATTCTAATTACATGTCCCGCAAATCTTGCTGTTCTGAATCTGATTTCTCATAACACAGTTCTCATGTTTCGATAGACTTCTTCGCACCCATCTCTTATAATCTCTTTTAGGGCCTAGTATTTTCCTCAGTGTTTTTCCTTTTTTTTTCTCCAGGTGTTCTGCGTAATTTATTTTTAGAGTTTCCGTATCAGAAGCACATTATACTGCATTCCTCACTGTTGCCTTGTAGTGTCTGAACGTTGCAGCTGAGATATACATACAGGAAACTGATCTCATCTTCTTAATCGTTTCTGTACTTCATGGCTCCTGTTTCCTTCTGTTGTCTAATTTCCCCAGGGATTTAAACTTGTCCACCTTTTCCATAGTTCCTTCAGGTGTTCAGTGTCTTTGTCTTGCTGTAGGTGATCCTGAGTCCCATCCTTCTGGCTACCTTGCTTGGATTCTCAAGTGTATTTGCGTCTTATTTCGTCTCTCTTATTAAAAATATATCGTCAGCAAAATATAGGCTGTCAACTTGGGCCCTTCTGTCTTTGTCCTACGGCATGTGTGTTAGGGATTCTCATTTTCTCGTTTATAGTCCTCCAATAGTTGATGCCTTCTTCCACTACTGCGTTGAACAGAGTCGGTAACATTCCATCCCCCTGTTGGACGCCAGTCTTTATCTGTAACTATTATGATAATACTCTCAGTATCTAACCTTTGCTTATGCGTCTGATGGAATTTCCTTTATGAGTGCTTGTGTAGTGCCGTCTAGTCTTCTGTTTTTTATGATCCTTCCAAGAGTTTGATTGTCGACCGAGTCATATGCCTTCATGAAGTCCACAATGGCTACTACTGTCTTTTTGTTTTTTAAGGCCCTATATTCTATAAGTTGTATCAGTGGATCGTCTTCCCTTCCTGAATCCCACCTGATAGTCTCCAACATTTTTTTTTTTTTTCTACTAGTCTATTGAGGAGGAATTTTAACTGCTTCTGATATCGGTGTCCTTTGTAGTTGTTTACTGCTTTATTTATTGGCCCTCTGACTGCAGTCTTCCGTTAACCTCTTTGTTCTCGAAACCTGCGGTCTCCTTCACGGTTTTTCATCTCAGCTGTTATCCCATCTTATCCAGATGCCGTTATTTTTTAGACCACTTACGTTATATAAAAATATATATCTAATCTATACTGCCGCAGAAACGCAAGTTGTTGCTTACTTTGTTATCAAATATATGGACAAGTTTAGGATGTATACAATGTTGTTGTTATGGTCTTCAGTCCGGAGACTGGTTTGATGCAGCTCTCCACCCTACTCTATCCTGAGCAAGCCTTTTCATCTCCTCGTAAGAACAGCAACCCACATCCACTTGAATCTGCTTACTATACGCGTCTCTTGGTCTCCCTCTGCGATTTTTACCCCACATACTTCCCTCCAATGCTAAATTTACGATTCCCCGATGTCTAAGAATGTGTCCTACCAAGCGATCCCTTCTTTTAGTCAGGGTATGCCAAAAATTCCTTCGCTCACCAATTCTGTTCAGTACCTCTTCATTAGTTATGTGATCTACCCACCTAATCTTCAGCATTCTTCTGTAACACCACATTTCAAAAGCCTCTATTCTCTTCCTGTCAGCACTGCTTATCGTCCATGTTTCACTCCCTTACAAGGCAACACTCCACACAAATGCCTTCAGAAAAGACTTCCTTACACTTACATTAATATTCGATGTTAGCAAATTTCTCTTTTTCAAAAATGCTTTTCTTCCCATTGCCATTCTGCACTTTATATCCTCTGTACTGCGACCATCGCATGTTATTTTATTACCCAAGTAACAAAACTCATCTACCACCTTCATTGTTTCGTTACCTAATCTAATTCCTTCAGCATCGCCTGATTTTCTAAGACCGCATTCCATTATTTTTGTTTTGCTCTTGTTAATATTCATTTTATACGCTCTCTTCAACACACTGTCCATTCCATTCAACTGCTCTTCCAGGTCCTTTGCTGTCTCTGACAGAATTACAATGTCATCAGCAAAACGCAATGTTTTTATTTCTTCCCCCTGAACTTTAATCCCTATTCCAAATTTTTCCTTGCTTTCCTTCACCGCCTGCTCGATGTACAAATTGAATAACATTGGAGAAAGGCTACAACCCTGTCTTACTCCCTTCCCAACTGATGATTCCCTTTCATGCCCTTCGAGTCTAATAACTGCGGTCTGGCTTTTGTACAAGTTGTAAATAACTCTCCTTTCCCTGTATTTTACCCCTGCTGACTTCAGAATTTGAAAGAGTGTATTCCAGTCAACATTGTCAAAAGCTTTCTCCAAATCTACAAAAGCTAAAAATGTTGGTTTGCCTTTCCTTAATCTGTCTTCTAAGATTAGACGTAAAGTGAGTATTGCCTCCCGGGTTCCTACGTTCCTCCTGAATCCAAACTGATCTTCCCCGAGGTCAGCTTCTACCAGCTTTTCCATTCTCCTGTGGACAATTCGTGTTAAAATTTTGCAACCATGACTTATCAAACTGATGGTTCTGTAATTTTCACACCTGTCTGCGCCTGATTTCTTTGGAATGGGGATTATTACATTTTTCTTAAAGTCTGAGGGCATTTCGCCTGTCTCATACATCCTACACACCAGTTCAAATAGTCTTGTCATGGCTGGCTCTCCCAGAGACTTTAGTAGCTCTGAGGGTATTTCATCTACTCCTGGGGCCTTGTTCCGACCTAGGTCTTTCAAGGCTCTGTCAAATTCATCTCTCAGTATAGTATCTCCTATTTCATCTTGATCGACTTCCTCTTCCCTTCCTATAACATCGTCTCTAAGTTCATTTCCTTTGTAGAGCTGCTCTATGTACTCTTTCCACCTTTCAGCTTTCGCTTCTATGCTGAGAACTGGTTTCCCATCTGAGTTCTTGATATTCGTAGAGTTGCTTTTCTTGTCCCCAAATGTCTCTTTTATTTTCCTGTAGGCAGTATCTACTTTTCCCCTTGCTATACATTCTTCTACAGATTTACATTTGGCTTCTAGCCACTCCTGCTTAGCCATTTTGCACTTCCTGTCAATCTCATTTTTTAGACGTCTGTACTCCATTTTGCCTGTTTCATTTACTGCATTTTTATATTTTCTCCTTTCATCAATTAAATTTATTTTGATCACAATATGTGATCAAAAAGTATCCTAACACCTGGCTCCCTCGCTCGCTCCTTAACCTAGCAACAGTCCTTACTGTTGAGCAGGTGTGCAGGCTAAATCTAGGGGAGTGTTTCTGCATTTCCTCACTTATTGTAACTTATAACTACTTAGCGTAGCTTGGTTGTATGTCCTAACTGCTCCGGAGCAGGAGCTTTTCCTTAATAACTAATTTGCTCTCAGCACATTTAGTGTTGGAGCAGGTAAGGCCTCCTTGTTGTAGCCCTTCTGTGAATTTTATTGCCTAAGCTGGCAGTTAACCTATTTCTGGAAATGCGCGCCAGTCCATAGAATTTTCGTGCAGTCGTCTTGAAGCGATTCTTTAGCAGTGGTACTCACATAGCGTGGCAGTGCTAATAGACGAAACTGATAGCGGGAATAGAGTACAAATTTGTTGTGCATAGTTACCTCAACAGTATAGTCCTAAACGGAAAAAAATCACCTGATAACAATTTCGTACCCATAAAGATTACCAAATAATTGTTGCTTGAAAGTAAAGGTTATTTGTTGCAGTGCAAAAGAAGTAGTATTTCAAGAAGAAAATGATGACACTTTTTCTTAGCGTAAGGGTGTTATACATAATTGTCGCGTTCTTCTTGTAGTGCACAGAGGCAAAAGGCACAACTACGTCTGCTATATGAGCAAATGGGTTACGGAATATCGTCAAGTCGAACACCAGAAAATTTGTTCCATCAACACAGGAAAACACCAGGGAAGAAAATGACCGGCATGTCCAGCTGCCGCTATCTCTTGAAGGAAAAGATATTAGGGTGTAAGTGGGTTAAAACACGAAGAAATATTTTAGGAAAAATAAAATCTAGGTGCTGTCTAGCAAGCGTACAGTAACGTATACCATTTCCTTCAATGTGTTACTGTTTTATGAGCATTTCCGACAGGCTAAGACTGCTCCTTTTTTCAACGCTTACATAAAACGTTTTTTACTTAAATGAGACCAATTTCTTCGTTTGTGTGGCCATAATGTCCGTAGTTGCTTTCATAATTATGAATAGCAGTGTTTGTCCGTCATTGAAACTACAATAAAATGCGTTTTTTTCCTCACCAGACGCGTTTCGTTTTAATGACTGTAAAACATCTTCAGTGGTGGAGATTTTGTCTACTTTTCGCTTCACATCATGGAATGCCAGTCTGTTTCAGGCAATACCGCCGGTTCTTCATTGTGTCGTTTTTCCACTACTTCCATTTTCACTTTTGCACTGGCTATAGTTGTTTCCAATTTTGACTAGTCTTTCTTTCCACACTCAGATTACTTAACAATTCAGTGTTACAGGGTATTACATAGTCTCTTTACTTACAATCTAAAATTGGACATTGCAAACATAGTCAAACCCACGTTGTAATTAATTGTGAAGAATCTAAATATAACTCTGTAATATAGAAGTGTTATGTGATCTGAAGGTGGAAACTATTACTTTCCAAAACTGGTCTTTATAAAACCCAAAAATGTTTCAAATGTTACGAAACTATCGTGTTTGCTTATACAAAATTTCATTATAAATTATTACTAAATCCGTTACGCTAGTTTATTTGCTTTTTTAATTTTTATTTCCTCTTTTTTTCTACAAATTTCTTCTAGTTTCAATAAAATAGTTACTTGTGAAAATGTAATATAACAAAAAGAACTTTGCCAAACGATTAAAATTTGCATCACCAAAGTGGATCGTCATCTGTATTACACATTTAAAAAATGTATGCGTTCTTCCCACAAGTAATAATGCAATACAGATGACGATCCACTTTGGTGATGCAAATTTTAATCGTTTGGCAAAGTTCTTTTTCTTATATTACATTTTCACAAGTAACTCTTTATTTTATTGAAAATAGGAGAACTTTGTTAAAAAAAATTAAAAAAAAATCTGATGATGATATAGTTCATCGAAACCGACAGAAAACCAGCAAATAAACTAGCGATCGTGGCGGAAGTAAGTGTGTGTTATATAAATTTTCGATCGCTCTCCATAGGCGTAATATGCCACTTAACTATCACTAAATCATTTCGTAAAACACTTACGGTTTTTATACCTTCCAAGAGATTCTTTTCTCCTGTGAAACAACAAGAAAAAATTATTCAGTATTATTACTGTCGCAATGCTATAGAGGTTGGTTCTTTTTTTATTTTTTGTCTGATACCGAGAGACTAAAAATTCTAATTACTTGACAAACAGCAACCTGAAAGCAACATATTCCGAACATTTTATTTCGTTCCTCCATCTGCTAGGCATGTAATGGTGTTAATACACTATTTAAAATGTCAATAACGATGAGGATTATTTTAACAGCGCTGTTCTGGACCAAAATAACAGCTGAGTCAGACCTGAAAGCACAATGGTAGCGCAGAATCTACGACTGTGGTTATGTCTCCGACATCGCCGGTACCATAAAACAGTAAAGCACACGACCGTTTCCATTTGTATCCCGTAGCCTAAATATAAGATCAAAGACACGGCAGCACAATACCGAAGCTCGGAACACCCCTTCGTTTTTTCCGCCAGACATATTAAAAAGCAACCGCTGCAGGAGACACGACAAAGTTCCGTCGTTTCCGGAGCAGTGTTTTAAATCGGGCATTGTATTCTCTTTCTGGAACGACAGTGGCGTCGCTCACATTCGGCTTCGTGAAACATCAGCTTTAGTCCAAAACTTGGCACTCGCCGTCAGTGGTTGAGCGCTCAGCTGCAGGTTGTATAACGAAGATAGCCCTGCAGACGGTTTTGCCAAAAAGGTCCCTATCGAAAGTAGAACTTGCAAGCAGATGACAAGGTTTAAGTCTCCCAATAGCGCAACTGTGCTGTGATGTTGGTGCTTCTGTAAGTACATTTGTTGTACGAGTGTCAGGTAATTGCACGTTACTCTTTGAACGTTACAAATAAAAGGAATTGTAACACCATTTACGGAACTAAATTAGACAATGTTAATATGGGATGATAGAAAAGAATTTACTTATTTAAATGATAAACCTTGTAGTATAATGGTACAACTGTGGTACACTCCTAACCATTAAAATTGCTACACCACAAAGATAACGTGTTACAGACGCGAAATTTAACTGACAGAAATAAGATGCTGTGATATGCAAATGATTAGCTTTCCAGAGCAATCACACAACGATGGCGCCGGTGGCGACACCTACAACGTGCTGACATGAAGAAAGTTTCAAATCGATTTCTCATACACCAACAGCAGTTGACCGGCGTTGCCTGGTGAAACGTTGTTGTGATGCCTCGTGTAACGAGGAGAAATGCGTACCATCACGTTTCCGACTTTGATAAAGGTCAGATTGTAGTCTATCGCGATTGCGGTTTATCGTATCGCGACACTGCTGCTCTAATTGGTCGCGATCCAATACCTATATGCAGAATATGGAATCGGTGGGTTCAGGAGAGCAGTACAGAACGCCGTGCTGGATTTCAGCGGCCTCGTATCACTAGCAGTCGAGCTGACAGGCATCTTACCCACACGGCTGTAACGGATGGTGCAGCCACGTCTCGATCCCTGAGTCCCTGAGCGACGTTTGCAAGACAACAACCACCTACCACGAACAGTTCGACGACGTTTGCAGCAGCATGGACTATCAGCTCGGAGTCTATGAACTGCGGTTACCCTTGACGCTGCATCACAGATAGGAGCGCTCGTGATGGTGTACGCAATGACGAACCCGGGTGCACGAATGGCAAAACGTCATTTTTTCGGATGTATCCAGGTTTACAGCACCATGATGGTTGCATTCGTGTTGGGCGACATCGCGGTGAACGCACATTGGAAGCGTGTATTCGTGATCGCCATAATGGCGTATCACCCGGCGTGATAGTATGGGGTACCATTGGTTACACGTCTCGTCTTGTTCGCATCGACGGCACTTTGAACAGTGGCCGTTACATTTCAGATGTGTTACGACTCGTGGCTCTACCTTACATTCGATCCCTGCGAAACCCTACATTTCGGCAGAATAATGCACGGCCGCATGTTGCAGGTCCTTTCTGGATACGGAAAATGTTCAACTGGTGCCCTGGCCAGCACATTCTCCAGATCTCTCAACAATTGACAACGTGTGGTCAATGGTGGCCGAGTAACTGGCTCACATTACGCCAGTCAGTACTCTTGATGAACTGTGGTATCGTGTTGAAGCTGCATCTGCATCTGTACCTGTACACGCCATCTAAGCTCTGTTTGAATTAATGCCCAGGCGTATGAAGGCCGTTATTACGGCCAGAGTTGGTTGTTCTGGGTAATGATTTATTAGGATCTATGCACTCAAATTGTGCGAAAATGTAATCACATGTTAGTTCTGGTATAATATATTTGTACAATAAATACCCGTTTATCATCTGCATTTCTTCTTGGTGTCGCAATTTTAATGGCGAATAGTGTATAATTACCTTTTTCATTTATTTCATCAGAAATTATTGCCGTTTTAGATGCAGTTATTTAGTGGCGTACGTTTCGTTTTATTTCATTACGTATTTTAGCGTCACTCAAGCAGTATGGAGACAGGGATGATTTAATAACAATCATTTATTTTCAGGAGAAATAAGTGAGGAATACTAGCATAACTAGCTATCCTCCACAGTTCCTCGTGTCTCTTTGAGAGTGAATGTGTGTGTGTGTGTGTGTGTGTGTGTGTGTGTGTGTTCTGGCGCGTGAATACAGTGGGCTAGGCTGCTAGCAAAGATAGTTAGGTTATTGGTCTGGTGTTGGTTAGCCAACCTTTAGTTTAGTGGGAATCAGCAGCTAGGACTTCTGGAGTTTCGGTGGACGTTGCCTGTAGCCGTGTAGACTTAGGGTGTTGGCAAGTTGCCAGGAGAACCGTTTTTGCGACGAGGCAATGGAAGAACGGCTCCCGTGAAGTTTAACTGCCAAAAAGGCAGAAATTGGCTGGTATTCGGCGGAGTTAGAAGTAAGTATTGGAGCTTCGAAGTAAATGTGTGAGATAAGAGTCATTTTTTGTCATTTTTCTTCGAGATTCTAGCTGTATTATCAGAATAACAGTCACATCTAAGTTGAAATTAATTTGCTGATAACTTTTGGTCATTTTAGCGTGTAATGCAACGTTTTGTCGACTTGGTACTACAAGTAAACCACGAGGTGTGAGAATCTTCAGTTATGCACCTCAAGTAATTGATGTTTTGTTGGAATAAGGGGGAAATACGTTGTAGAATCGAGTGTGAGTATCGCTTGTGGAAATTTGGTGAGGATAAAGATAATAATTTCGAATTATTCTTTGTGACTAGTGCAGTGGTGGTATGTGTGCGCCATTTCTTCGTGATCACGTGATAGGTTCTACTTGGTACTACACGAATTGGGTGTCAAGGTTTTCCTGTTCCGAAGCAAGGGCAATAAATTTTGTTCTAGTAACTTTTTACCACGATCGATTTGTCTTGGCTCGGCGGAGCCGTCTTTAGTATAAGTTAGTTCATAAGTAGTTTGTAAGTTCAGGGACTGATGACCCCGTAAGTTAAAGTCCCATATGCTATACAAACATTTGAATATTTGAATTTGATTTTTCTTGGTGTAATGTGTTTGGTGTGCTTGGCCGTGCTTCACTTGGTCAGTACGCAAGTGTGGTGAAGTTAATTAGCAATTATTAAGAAAACATGCATAATTAAACTTTTAATCTCATTAAACAGATGCCACCGGTTTATAATTTGTCTTTCTGTATTCTCTTGGTACTTGAATTTTATACGAGCATGTGTACCGCTACGTGTTCAGTGAGAGGAGCATTACAACAATAAGCGTGCTTAATAGTAAACATTAGTTCTTTTAAGACCTTTAAATGAAAATATGTGCCTGTCCATTATTTTGATACTGTTTGTGAATCTTGTGCCAGTCTCTTTGTTTTGTGCTGAAGTAGTAAAGGAAGTGTTTTATAACAAACTAAAATGAAGCCAATTGATTTGCGTCGGAAAGTTTACAATGTTCACGCCTTCAGCTACACAATTCAATTACGATCTGTGCACAGGAGAGGAAAGATGATCGGGGGGGGGGGGGGGGAGACACCGCTCTAGGACGTATCTATTCAGGAGTGGATCTGCATCATGAGGACTGTTAAAAGAAGTTCTTTGTAACATCTGAACCTAAGTCAAGAAAATGAGAGTGTTCCTAAGATGAAGATGTTTCTGGAGCAATGGAAGAGATTTAATTACGTAGATGTATGTAACGACTGTCAATTCTCCGTGGAGGAGTTGTTAGAAAATGTGTCAGGAAGAGGACCCCATTTAAAGACACTGAAGGAGAGATTGAGAGATAGGTATGGGGATGGAATAACTTTGAGAAGAAATCTTTTGATTACAAGAAATGTATTCGCAATTGCGAATATTAATCGTCATCAGCTGTATGGTATAATGGTAACATGAAAATTTGTGCCGGACCGGGACTCGAACCCGGATTTCCCGCTTATAGCGAGCTGTCGAGTTACCATTACGCTACCCGCGCACGCTTCCCGGAACGACCCAAACCTTCATATGCCACACATTGTCTACTGCCCTTGAGTGCTCGTACATTCTATGATGTAATTCCCGCACAGGGTGAGACGTTTTAGTACATTTGTCGCAAGCCTTGCTATGACTGATTTTAAATACGATGAGTAGACTCCACGCATGCATGTCTGAAGGACATTTGCTTAGTTCTATCAATAAACACGGACACTGCACATCGTATTTAAAATGTATTGTTTGCTTTTGTAGAGCAGGTGAAAAAGTTTCGAATGATTTGTGGTGTTCTTTAATTTGCAAAGACGAACAGATAGAATGGAAGAGAAAAATAGCTGAAACTGCTACAATAATCTCGGAAGATATTGAATCAATGGCATATGACAATTTTGCATTTCCATCTTGTGACACAATTCAGCACGGGAGCTGAAGAACTGGTACTTTGTTCCCTCTGTGCGTTAATGGATTGCATTACAGCAAAAAAGGCTGCACATAAGATTGAAAAGAAACTGACATCAATATGAGATGCTCTCGTTGCTGCCATTCGACTTCATATGGAGTGCTCTTCCTGACACTTGTTGTAACAACTCGTTCACGGATAACTGGCAGTCATCACTTACATCGACGTAATTAAATATCTCTCCCATTGCTGCAGAAATATCTTCATCTTACGAACGCCCTCTTTTGCTTGACGTAGGTCCATATGTCACAAAGAACTTCCTTTAGTAGTCCTCATGCTATACAGTATATGAAGGATGCAGATCCGCCACTGATTGGATACGACTTATAACGCTGTCTCCCTCCATTCACTTTTTTCTTCCCTTTGCACAGATAGTAATTGAATTGTGCAGGTGTAGGATCGAATATTGTAAACTTTCCGACGCAAAACAATTTGCCTTACCTTTAGTTTGTTATGAAACACTTCCTCTATTGCGTCATCACGAAACAGACACTTAGCCGCGGCGGAGCGGTCGAGCGCATTGAGACGCTATGCTCTGATGCGCGATGCCGTTCACCGTAGAGGGTTCGAATCCCCCTCGGGCATAGATGTTTGTGTCATCTTTAGTATAAGCTAGTTTATAAGAAGTTTGTAAGTTTAGGGACTGATGACCCCGTAGTTAAGTCCCATAAGCTCTACAAACATTTGAACAAAGAGACTTAAAATCAAGTTTCACTTCAGCTGAACACAAATGTGGGGGAATCACGACCTGCTGAAGGGTATTTCTCTGTAAAAGTGGCGCTCTAAAAGTTTTAAATTGAATGCGTTTTCTTTCCTGGAAGGCTTCTGAGAAACACTGTGATTGATCCAGAATGAAACTCCACTCTGCAGCGAAGTGTGCGCTGATATGAAACTTCCTGGCAGATTAAAATTGTGTGCCGGAACCGGGACTCGAACCTGGGACCTTTGCCTTTCGCGGGCAAGTGCACTACCGACTGTGCTATCCCGACACGACTCACGATGCCGCCTCACAACTTTACTTCCGCCAGTACCTCGCCTCCTACTTTCCAAACCTCACAGAAGCTCTCCTGCAAACACGCAAGACTAGCACTCCTGGAAGAAAGGATATGGTGGAGAAATGGCTTAGCCACAGCCTAAAGGATGTTTCCAGAATGAAAGTTGTGAGGCGGCATCGTGAGTCGTGTTGGGATAGCACAGTCGGTAGTGCACTTGTCCGCGAAAGGCAAAGATCCCAGGTTCGAGTCCCGGTTCCGGCACACAATTTTAATCTGCCAGGAAATTTCATATCAGCACACACCCCGCTGCAGAGTGAAGTTTCATTCTGGAAACATCCCTTAGGCTGTGGCTAAGCCATGTCTCCACCAAATCCTTTCTTCCAGGAGTGCTAGTCTTGCGTGTTCGCAGGAGAGCTTCTGTGAGGTTTGGAAAGTAGGAGGCGAGGTACTAGCGGAAGTAAAGTTGTGAGGCGGCATCGTGAGTCGTGTCGGGATAGCACAGTCGGTAGTGCACTTGCCCGCGAAAGGCAAAGGTCCCAGGTTCGAGTCCCGGTTCCGGCACACAATTTTAATCTGCCAGGAAGTTCCACTGTGATTGATGTTCAAGACCCTTGAGCTTTCCAATCTTCTCTTAAACTACTTGCATAAACGAATACATTAATTCAATTTTCCTCAACGTTGCAAATGTCACTGACATCACATTCACAAGCACTTCACTGCCATTCTTCACAGTTGTCTTAAACGAGAAAAATCATTCACTAACTGGAAACAAGTATTCACTTAATAAACCCAAAATAAATTAAGTATGTAAGCACAAACAGTATTAACACCTTTCGCGCACTCACTGCAGAGAACTGAAAATGACACAAAAATGCTTTCGGCTGTTGGGTCAGTTTGACAGGCACGAGGAGGGGGTTCGTACAGCAGATGGTGGAGCTCGGCCACACACTACTCCAGTCTCCCACCTGCCACCTGAAGGCGCAGCCGTCCAGTCCCCTCCCCTTCCCTCATACCATAAGCACACAATGTATTCCCTAGGTGTCGATTGACATTTTTATTCAACAACAAAATCGACCTAACATTTTAGCATTATAATATAAAAATCGGTTTTTAAGAATTTGCTGTTTTTGGTTCTCGCGTATCTCGCAAAATATCGATCCTAGAGAAATTAGAGTCGAAGGGCAAGAAAGGTACGCAGAGGTTGGGAAGGGAGTAAGACAGGTTGTAGCCTTTCCCCAGTGTTATTCAATCTGTACATTGAGCAAGCAGTGAAGGCATGGAAGGAGAAATTTGGAGAGGGAAGTTCAGGGAGAAGAAATAAAAAGCTTGCGGTTTGCTGATGACATAGTAATTTTGTGAGAGACTGCAAACGATCTGGAAGAGCAATTGAATGGAATGGACAGTGTCTTGAAAGGAGGATATAAGATGAACATTAACAAGAGTAAAACGAAGGTAATGGAATGGAATGTCAGAAAATCAGGCGATGCTGAAGGAATTAGATTAGGTAAAGAGACAATAAAAGTAGTAGATGAATTTTCTTATTTGGGTAGCAAGATTACTTCTAATGGCCGAAGTAAAGAAGATATAATATACAGAATGGCTATGGGGAGAAAAGCGTTTCTAAAGAAGCGAAATCTGTTAACATCCGATATTAATTTAAATGTTAGGAAGTCCTTTCTGAAAGCATTTGTCTGGAGTGTAGCATTGTATGGGAGTGAAACGTGGACGATAAGGAGCTCAGATAAAAAGATGATAGAAGCTTTTGAAATGTGGTGCTACCGACGAATGATGAAGATTAGATGGGTAGATCACGTGACTAATGAGGAGCTGCTTAACTGAATTGGGGAGAAAAGAAGTTTCTGGCATATCCTGACTAAGCGAAGGGACAGATTGGTCGGACACATTGTGAGACATCAAGGAACTGTTAACTTAGCATTAGAAGGAAGTGTGTGGGGTAAAAATCGTAGCAGGAGACCGAGGGACGAATACCGTAAGCAGATTCAAAAGCATGTAGGTTGCCGAACATATTCTCAGATGAAGAAACTTGCACAGGACAGGGCAGCGTGGAGAGCTGCATCAAACCGGACTGCGGACTGAAGATCTCAACAACAGAGAAATTATGGAGGGGGAACTTTTTTGTAGTAAATTTTATGCAGTTTAATTTTGTTCTGTTGTACTTTTTCGCTAGCGATCACGGTTTTCGAGTTATTTAAGGAGAACGTAAAAAGTGTTCCTTTAAACGCTCACCCATGCTCGAGCACATACCTCAGAGGTCGGGTGAGAGACAAATTTACAACAATTTACAAGGATTTGTAAGTGGTTAATCACCTGACATCTGAGTAAGATACGTATGTAAAACAAAATCTAACTCGGGTCATCACTCAGAACAATAAGAATTCCACCAGACTAAAAAAGCAGTTTCCATAGTTAGAAATGCTCTTCAGATTTGCACTTCGAATTCTGTTTTTACTGTTTCTACATTCCACTTGAGAAATCGTCACTCGCACCACAACTGTCTGAGTTTAGACTGGATTTTGGCAGAGAAGTTATTGGTACCATGCCAATTCTAAATATGGCGAGACACAGCCGCAAGAGCTACGTGGGCGATGAGGAGAAACAAAGGTCACTTCAAGACGCTCAGGATTTCCAAATTTAATTTTGGAGACACTCTTCCTGTTAGTTTATCATGTTTTCACCTTCAGCAATAGATGCAACTAAAATCCTTCTACAGCATTTCTTTTTTTTTTGTAGTCAGCGTCATCAAACATGTTACATTCCCTGCATACTTAAACAATGTGTTCAGATTTGAGCTAACTTATAAAACTATTATACAACCTTTATTAAACTTGCCTTCGTATTTTTGATGAGTTGAGTACTCATTACATTAATTTCTTTGGGATGTTATTGCTTGCTTAATAATAAATTTATTTTATAGTCATCAGTTTGATTTTGCATTCAGTTGCATTCTTCATAATTGTTTTTATAAATGAAAAATTACGTATCTCAGATGGTGCAAAGCGAAACTATTTAAGTACATTATCAAATTAATCGGTCATGAGTAGTCTCACAGACGTCAAGAAAACGCACGTACAATTGTACGGCGTGTTATGAGCAGTGAATTTATGGACAACGGCAGAAGTGAAGAGTTTATAAATTACAGAATGGCAATATCGAATGGTTATTGTTAAAGAGTATTACTGCAAATGAGTAATTCGCGAACATCGAATAAAAATTAATTTTATTAACATTTTTCTGTATATTTATGAATGATAATTTACCTTGTCTGAACGTGGAAAAAATACCATACAAAATAAGAGAACCGGATATGGAATGTTGTGCTACAAGGAAATGGCGAAAATTAGTTGATTAGTTCAAATGTTTGTTAAACGTAAGGGACCAAACTGCTGGCTCATCAGTCCCTAACTTCTTACGAACTAGCTTATACTAAAGATGGCACATACATCCATGCCCGAGAGGGGTTTCGACCCCCGACGGGGAAGGCCTCGCTCATCGTAGCATAGCGCCTGAATGCGCTCGGCCGCTCTGCTGCAGCTACATGATTAGTTTGAATAACTAATAGAGATACTTAACCGAAAATAGAAAAAGGAAATTTGTGGTAGGACCTGTTAAAATAAAGGAATTGTTTAACTGGATACAAGTTTGGTATGGTTATCAAGAAAAGTGTCGGAAAAATATTATAAGGAGAAACCAAGGCTCGAAAATGGCAAGCAGGTTGAGATGCAGGTATGGTGAGATAAAAGGACTTACATAGCATAGACTAGCGTGGAGAGCTGTATCAGACCGGTTTTCTGACTGAAGATCACAATGGTACATATTTATAAACGAAGAAATTACGTTATTAGTAATGTTTTACCTTTTACCTGAATTAATGCATAATAATTTACTAGACTTTTGTCAGTAACTTCAATACGGACACTGAATGTCATGAAAAAGTTTATTAAATAAAAATGTGGGAGTAATGGTACATCTAATAGTGATAGTTGTTCCTTCCCTGTTCAGTCATTTTACAATAACGTTCAGTTTCTTTAATGTCAATTGTTTCGTTGAAAATTAGGAAGAGAAATACAGTTGCGACATTGAACACGTACATCAAGAAACTTTTATAAGACTATGTTTCATGAAACAATCTTTGCATCCTGCGATTTCAACTGCCACTGTATTGTCAAAGAAGGGTGCAAAAATAACTGTTATTGACATGTCATAGAGCTGGAAATCTGGGATCTGTAGTAGATAAGATGATGTTCTCTAGTTCAAATTATTATTACAGCTTAATAAAATTCGGATTTAATACATTAATTTTCCACGTAATCCTTAGACACAGCAAATAACAGTTTGCAGAAAATGTGACCAAAAGTATCTAAATTCCTGCAGTGTTGATTGAGGCAGTTCCCTCCGAGCTTGAAGTAACTCATGAATAGTACCGTCTCGTTACATCGTCGGTAGTTTTGTGGGGTATGAAATTCAACCATGAAACGCTTATGGGCTCTGTTAACACAGGAATTAGAGGAATACATGGCTCCTTTTTGTCTGAAGTTGTCTCAGTACTTCACTAAATATACTGCAATTTAGATATGTTCGTGATAAATTACTGAGTATTTTAATGGAACATGTTTAGCTCATTTGATGTTGAGAAATAGTACATTGTGTTGCTAAACGGCTTCGAATCAGCCCCGTTGCATAGGAATCGATAGCCGACTGGCAGACGAATGTCTCTCTATTTCGGTGGCTGTGCGGGTTCCCCTTTAAGGTCTATCTTGTTTGGCAAGAGGAGAGGGCCCAGCACCATTGTCTGCTAGCCAGAAACAGAACAAGTATGTGGCGTAGTCGCAGGTTGTTACAAAAGCGTACCGACTGCGATATGTCCAAACGTCGCTCATCGCCAACGTTAAGCTTTTATCACGTAGTAAATATTCACTGCTTGTAAATGCGTTATTTTATGTTGTTCAATGGCACATTTTACTTCCTAAGTCTATGCTTAGAATAGACATGCCTTACTAAGAGGAACGTGGGTTTTTCAACTCCACTTACCGCTGCCTCATTTGACATGTAAAACGTGGACAGTTTTTTCATGAAAAAAAAAAAAAAAATACATCACGGGTTGCAAAACTTCGTGTAACAAACACGAACCTAACAAGAGACCACATGGGTATCGGATTTTAGAATTTTTTGATACTTATGGTACGTCAAGTTCAGAACTCAAATAACAATCAGTCAAAGCCATTCGACGCAACTCTGAAATATTATTGAGAAAATCAACTTTCAAATTTTGCAAGTACCAATAATTAAATCACTTGCAGCATATGTCAGTGTAGCTCATAACATAACAAGTATTGCAGCTCTTAAATATTGTAGAAAAGACATTTTTTTTTAATATGCACCAAAGCTGCTTTGGTGCATATTTAAAAAAATTTCTTTTCTACAATATTTAAGAGCTGCAAAACGCGACATATCAAAAACATTTGCAGTTATTTATCTTTCACGTTCTGTGAACTTTTATATATTTGTGACATGCTTACTCCCAATGTAAGAATTATCTAGAAAAAGTGAGGGGAAAAGTATATTATTTATACTTGTGTACTTTTGTATCATACAATGTGTACAGAGGTGTTTTTCATTAATTGAACAAACCTCATTGCACGGTTTCACTCTACGATGTTGTGTTCCTGCTTCTGTGTAGTCAGCGTATTTTCTGTGTCTTGGTCTGCCCACTCTACACTGCCTTTCCTCTGAATGTGTCTAAGTTTACCGTGCACAACCTTAAAATTGGGCCATATTTCAGTAAAGTTGTTCATTAATTAAGTAACGAACTCTGGACCAGCGCCAGACTGCAACACTGAGGGAGCGCCTAACAACGTAGAAGTATCAATAATGTTATTGCATACATCCTCAGGTTTTTTGGACTTCATTGTCTTCAGAACAACGAATTTAGTTAGATGGTCTTGATAAACCTTTAAGAGTTGTTCCCATCTGGTTGGGATACGAAGTCGATGAGATCAACTTGAGGTCTGGAGTTTCATTCTTTGAACAGCGTGGACTTCACTACTATCACTTTCTTCTGACCTTATATATATATATATATATATATATATATATATATATATATATATATACAAGGTTCACATAAGATAAAGCTGGGTTTCTCTGATACTTTAAGCATTTTATCATTCGGTTGCATCCACCATGGCCAGTCTTTACGTAAGCATCATGCAAAATATAGTACTTAATCATAAACATAGTATATAATCTTACCGTCTTCACTAACAGGCTGTATTACTTTTGTTATTCCATTCTCCTTTAGCACTTCATACCTCTTCAAAAATTTGTAGTCAATGCCATCCCTCTTTTGTGCAGAAGTGAGTTAACCTTGCCGGTGAGTGATTCGTACTTTTCTCTGTCCATGAATACACAGTTGTAATTGGGATTTCCCCGTTCCACTGTAAGATGTTCGTAGAACTTTGTAAACGTCAAGTTCAAAGTTTCAGCGGCCCGGATATATCTTACGCGATCTCGGCTCCTTGTATTGAAATTATAAAATGTCCGAAATGAGCTAAAAGTTCGTGAACATGAAAGTACACGCTAAGCACGAATTTAGAACCGAGACGTTTCAAACTTTAACACATCACGTTACAATTCATTTCCAGTTACAAATCTTTTTAGACGATACAATTTCGATTTACTACTGTGTGCCGTTTTGTCACATTGTGCTGACGTTTTGTTCCTACAGCGTGACAGCAAGAGGATAGATGATACAAGTTTAACTACATTTTCATATTTGTATTAGGAATTTTGCCACCACGTTTAGTGACTAGGAAACATGAAAGTAACGGCATTAATAGCAGCAAATTCTCCGTTTGTATGATCAATAATTCTTCTAATGTTACCTCTTGGCAGCTGTCAAAAGGTTAAACATTTTTCGTGATACAGTAGTGGCTTCAAACCTTTTTCACACCAGGCCCCAATTTGATTCCTTTCTTGTGAGTAGGAACCATAAGGTTTAAGAAAAATAAACTGTGTTAATGCAGTAATAACCTCAATCAGAACTTTTAATTTATTCGATAAACTCAAAAATAATATGCAAACACAGTACTGTTATAATACAAACGTTTCGTAGTATATTAAATTTAATTTCAAGTTCGGTAATGCTACGGCTAATAATGTTGCAGCAATATATAATTTATTTATTTATTTTAAGCAGGAGGTCCTCGTTCATCTAAATAAATCCTGGTGAAAATCGTGAGACAACAGAAGTCGATAACCGGAATGTTATTACGTAATTGTTGCCTTTTTACAACAAAATGGAGTAAAATGCGTTCTTACAGTTTTTATCGCTTTGGAATCCAAAAGCGTTCTTAACAATAGGACACAAATGAATATATTTCAAATCATCGCTACATGAAGGTAGTCAAAGTTACACGGAAGTAATTTTTATTGTGGGTGACTGGTTTTGAACACAAAGTCCATTATCAAACAACCAGTAAGTAAGTAGCCGACTACAGTATACACAACGGCAGTCAAATGTATATTTCGTTACTACAATTGTAATGTAGTCTGGGAGTAAGCATGTGACCAGCATAATATTTACTATAGTAGTCTACTTACCGGTGCTTTGATAATGGACTCTGTGGCTAAAGCGGTCACGCATAACAAAATTTACAACTCTTCTGCGCAACTTCGGCGGGCTTCATATAGCGATCAAGATAAAAGCTACTGCTGACCTATTCTCCAGCTTGCTGGAAATTAGAATATATATTTCAAATCGTTATCCACTTCTGCCATAAACACTGGAGTTGTCAACTTTATGGAGGTCACACTGTACGACTAAATGACGACGTAAGAAGGTTTTAAGAATTTATAATGAATAAAAGCTTGAAATATTTCATCACTCGTGGACCATATTTTAGCTCTTCCGGGGCACTTGTGGTCCCCGGACCAGGTTGCGAACCACTGCTGTAAATTTTCGCGACTGTTTTAAACTGTGTTTTTAACAGTGGCGGACTAAGGGGGCTGGGGGGCGGTCCACGCCGGGCCTCCGGTTTTGGGGGGGGGCCTCCAAATATCTCAAAAAATAATGTTCAAATGTTTGTTAAGCTTATGGGAGTTAACTACGGGGTCATCAGTCCCTAAACTTACAAACTACTTATGAACTACAATATACTAAAGACTGGAGCGCCTCAGTCTCCTCGGCCACCGCGGCCGGCAGCAAGAGTGTTTTTTTTTTTTTTTTTTTTTTTCAGCTTGGCACCTTGTTTTGCTGGGTACTCCAAATCTCGAAAGCTATTTATTCAGACTATCCTGTGCCTCTCGTCCTGGGGGGCCTCCAATTCCTGTTTATAGTAATACTCGTTGTTGTTATTGGAGCCTTATGGCGAACAACACCGCGGTCAGCAGCGGCCGTAGTAATTACTCGCATTTCCAAGTGGACGGGAGTCCTCATTTCGTTTCGCCGTCGCCCCGGGCCTCCTCCAACAGCCTCAGTTCGCCACTGGTTTTTACTAAACAAGAAGCTCCAAGTTGGTGCGTAGGCTGAGTAATTCTCTCAACGCTTCGACGGGAATGGTCGTGCGCTCTAAGTTGCCTGGGTTGGAGTGCACGGCTGCTCCCCGTAGGAAGTACGAGTCCTCCCTTGGCCGTGTGTGTGTGTTTGTTGAAGTAGTTTGTAAGTCTAGGGACTGACGACCTCTGCAGTTTGCTCCCACAGCGTTACAGACATTAGATTTTACCGCCCGGTCTTCGAACAGAAACTTTTTAATCGCCTCTCAGGCTTTTCCCTGAGAAAACGTGCTTCTCTAAGCTGGTGGTATGTGGGGTGTCTGCTACTAAAGTGAATAAGTTTGGCGAGCGTTGCGCGCGCCAGTTATATCCGTCCCTCCCGCCGGCTTTGGACGGCCGTGGGCTGGAAGAAAGGCAGACGGCGATACCGCGGCACAGTGGCGGACGCCATTGTCTGCCGCTGCTGGCGATGGCAATTATGGACGCCAGCCAAATAGCTACCATTCACCGCGTCCGATGGCTCTTATTCAACACGCGTGGAGAGCCTTCCTAATAGGCTGTTGCGCCACCACATTTTCCCGATACAGCAGCCGCTCCCACAACACGTATCTCTCTGACACGTTCCGTTATCTCAATTCGTTCGGATTGCGCTAAGCTTTTATAGGCTCTGTTTCTGAAACATCAAGTAACTTATTTCAAACAGCATTCTAATGCCTTCGCCATACTCAGAGAATTGTAAACACCTCCGCCTTAACGAGTGTAAACGCTAGGTGTATCGCCCGTAACCGGCTACCATTAACTTTGAAACGTATTATGTTTAAGTTAAATTAAGCTCAGACTACAGCTGAGCGTCTGCATGACTACTTGTGTATGTGTGCAAAAGCGAGTGGATTGGCACTGCACTGTGAACTTGGAAACTGCTCTGAATATCTGTAATAAAAGTAAGAATATGTATGTGATAATCAGCCTGGCATCGACTGAGTGCTATATGTATGAATCTCTTAATGCGCTTGATTATAAAGAATCGATTCCATATTTCTTGACTTCCAGAACGCTTTTGACACCGTACCTCACAAAAGGCTTTTAATCAAATTGCGTGGTTATGGTATATCGCCCCAATTTGCGACTGGATAGGGGATTTCCTGTCAGAGACGACACAGTTTGTAGTAATCGATGGTAAAGCATCGATTAAAACAGAGGTAATATCGGGCGTTCCGCAGGGTAGTGTTATTGTTCCTCTGGTGTTCCTTATTTACATAAACGATTTGGGAGAAAATCTAAGTAGCTCTCTTAGATTGTTTGCAGATGACGCCGTCATTTATCGTCTAGTAAAATCATCTGAAGATCAAAACGAACTGTAGAACGATCTGAATAAGATATCACTATGGTGTAAAAATTGGCAATTGGCTCTAAATAATGAGTAGTGTGAAGTCGTCCACATGAGTACGAAAAGAAATCCGTTAAACTTTGCTTACAAGATAAATCAATCAAAAGTGAAGGCCGTAAACTCCACAAAATACATGGGAATTACTATTACTTGAGACTTAAACTGGAAAGAACACTTAGATAATGCCGTGGGAAAGGCGAACCAGAGACAACTTATCCCCTTCCCCAGTCAGCTTCTTCCCTTTTGTCTACAAAAGACATTCGTGTATATAAAATCATAATTAAGTTTATTAAGATCATTGTACACAATCTATAAGCATCAAGTGTGTTGGTAATATGTTTTGCTTGTGTATATGTGAAAATGTTCCAACAGTATTTAAATTGTAATGTAATGCAGTTTTCGTTTTGTTCCCACTTTTCATTTTGCAAAATGTACTTCTGTTTATTTAAATACATGTACATTTCCACTGTGTGTTGTAGATGGCCACATTGAGTTAACACTCAGAAGGCCAAAAAAAAAAAAAAAAAAAAAAAAAAAAAAAAAAAAAAAAAAAAAAAAAAAAAAAAAAAAAAAACTTTTATTAATGAACCACGCCCCAAATTTGCGATTGGATAGGCGATTTCTTGTCAGAGAGGACACAGTTCGTAGTAATCGATGGTAAGGCATCGACTAAAACAGAGGTGATGTCGCTCTCTAAAAGAATAATCTGTACCAAAAGATTGGAAAGTTGCCCAGGTCACACCTATATTCAAGAAAGGCAGTAGGAGTAACCCACTAAACTACAGGCCTATTTCATTGACGTCAATTTGCAGCAGGGTTCTGGAACATATCCTGTATTCAAATATTATGAATTATCTCGAACAGAACGATCTATTGACCCAAGGTCAACACGGATATAGAAAATATCGTTCATGCGAAACACAACTAGCTCTTTATTCACACGAAGTGATGGGTGCTATCGACAAGGCTTCGCAAATCGATTCCGTATTTCTTGATTTCCAGAAGGCTTTTGACACCGTACCTCGCAAACGGCTTTTAATCAAATTCCGTGGTTATGGTATATCGCCCCAAATTTGCGATTGGATAGGGGATTTCCTGTCAGAGAGGACACCGAAGTAATCGATGGTAAGGCATCGACTAAAACAGAGGTGATATCGGGCATACCACAGGGTAGTGTTATGGGTCCTCTGCTGTTCCTTTTTTACAAAAACGATTTAAGGGAAAATCTAAGTAGCTCTCTTAGGTTGTTTGCAGATGACGCCGTCATTTACCGTCTACTAAAATCATCTGCAACCAACTGCAGAACGATCTGAATAAGATATCAGTATGGTGTAAAAATTGGCAATTGACTCTAAATAATGAGAAGTGTGAAGTCGTCCACATGAGTACGAAAAGAAATCCGTTAAACTTTGTTTACAAGATAAATCAATCAAAAGTGAAGGCCGTAAACTCCACAAAATACATGGGAATTACTATTACTTGAGACTTAAACTGGAAAGAACACTTAGATAATGCCGTGGGAAAGGCGAACCAGAGACTGCGTTTTATTGGCAGAACCCTTAGAAGATGCAACAGAACTACTAAAGAAACTGCATACACTACGCTTGACCGTCTTTTTTTGGAGTACTGCTGCCCAGTGTGGGATCCTTATGAGGTGGGTTTGACGGAGAACATCGAAAATTATTGTTGTTGTTATTGGAGCTTTAGGGCGCTCAACATCGTGGTCATCAGCACCCAAACATCGAAAGAGTCCAAAGAAGGGCAGCTCGTTTTGTATTGTCACGATACAGGGGAGACAGCGTTACGGAAATGATACAGGATCTGGGATGGGAATCATTACAACAACGTCGCTTATCGCTGCGGCGTGGGCTACTTACGAAACTCCAGTCGCCAACATTCTCCTCCGTATGCGTAAATATATTGTTGACTCCCACTTACATAGGTATAAATGATCATCTGAATAAAATACGAGAAATCAGAGCTCGAACGGAGAGATTCGGGTGTTACTTCTTCCCGTGCGCTATTGAGAGAATGGAATGGGAGATAAAGAATATAAAGGTGTTTCGATGAACCCTCTGCCAGGCACTTAAATGTGATTTATAGAGTATCCCATGTAGATGTAGAATATCAATGTGGCTAAAATGGCAAGTCCGGTTGTAACACAAAGTAGAATTTACAATAAACTATTTCATTAATTAAACAGAGTACAGACCAATGTTTAACACGAATGTGATACAGAACATAAATGTGATCGCGAGTGGAATAACACTGACAGTGACAGAAAGCAACAAAATAGCATGTCCATATACAGCACAGAGTGGAAACGCTTACATTAACAGTCCTAAAATATGTTAATTATTTAAACAAATAGTCAAAGTTTAGATTACAAATATAAAAACGAACTGAGTATGGACTCTGTTGTGGCTTCAGCACTGATTGTTGTGTTTTCCAACTCGTGCTGAGACCAATACTTAATTCCATTAAAAAACAAATTAGTGTGTTGTCATCAGCTTGTGTAATTAATGTCAGTATATCACGCGCTTTCCGCAAAGTGGTCAGTAATACTGGCAGCTGACTGACAATATCATAGTTTTAGTTATAATGGCAAAGAAATGCAAGTCCGAGAGTAAAAGTTTTGTGAAACAGATAAGTAAGAACACTAGTGAGTGGTCTTTTTCTCGCTGACAATCCCAGCAAAATCATTAGAGGAAAAAAGTCTATCGCTTACGACTTCTGCACTGTTCATGCATTCGGTGAGACGTTACAATTTATTACTTCTTTACTACTAACTGTATTAGCCATGCATTTTACAGACGGTATGAATATTCCTCAGAAATTATATCACAGTGCGACTCATACTTAATGAGATAAGGCGTCATAAAGAATTTCGTTCATGAAAAAGCATCTCGTCTCGCACGAGGCCTCGATTTGTTACATCTTTACTACTAACTGTATTGGCACAATATTTTATAGACAATGTGTACTTACATATACCACTGAATGAACCTTTCAAATTATATCATAGTAAAACAAATATTTCAGGATATCCGATGTCATTAAAAATCTAATGTATGAAAATCTACTCCAATATGCATGATGTAATTTATTACATCTTTATTTCCAACTCCATTCACATGACTTTTCGCACAAAGATTTCTAATATTCCACTAATAAACTGAACAATACAGTTAGGCCAAATAGTTCAGATTTCCTTCGTAATAGATGTTTGAAATTATGGTATTAATGTAAGAAGAAATACTTCTGATAAACCATTATAGATTGTTTTCCCATAAATCAGTGTCAGTAAATGATAATACGGAAACATTTCTTTGATGAATTGTGCTGTTACTCCCAGAATATACCATGGAACTAATGTGATTCTCCACAACATCTGCCATCTCTTCTAAAGATAAATTAGTAAAGTAATAGTAATTAAATTGATCAGAAATAATTAATCTATACAAATAAAATAACACTGTTTTATCATGTGGTCCATCTATTATGATAGTTTCAGTGATACAGTTTCTAGTTACTAAAGGACATTTATTTTTGTTTGTTTTCTTCTTTGCCATCTTCCTTTCCAGCAAGGATGTCTCTTTCCGAA
Source organism: Locusta migratoria (assembly GCA_026315105.1). Lineage (NCBI taxonomy): Eukaryota > Metazoa > Arthropoda > Insecta > Orthoptera > Acrididae > Locusta > Locusta migratoria. The sequence continues at coordinate 713,018,778 of CM048744.1, forward strand.
ATAACTTCTGCAGATGTGTTGAGATAAAATCGCATAACTGTTATATTGTGTTTATTTAGACACAACAAGTTTCACATTGATATAGATGTATCTTAAGGTAACATATGTGGATAGGAAATACATCAGAACTAATTGCTGTAGTATCAAAACGAGCCAATAACCCTAAGAATTTCTAAATATTTCATTACAAAATTTAAAAAATTCAAAGGGAGTGCCAAAAGTACTCACAAGAAAAATGATTACATGTTATTTAAAAACAGCGTCCAGCTTTCTGGAGGCCTTTCTAAAATACTCTCACAATAGGGTGTAGTCATCATTTGATAAATAACTTCCGGGATGTATCAATTCCGAAAAAACCAGCAATGTGACTCTAAAATCGAGAACAGATTACGGTCAGAATTGCTATCCACGCTCAATAATCTCACTGGAAGTGGTCAGTATAAACCGCGTAAAAGACAGTATTAGAAAAGTGTGCGATAGGAATCATGCAATGAACCGCTTACCAGGAACAGATGGCATCTCCAGAACCAGGAAGTGGTGCGCCCACGGTACTTAACAGCAATTGCATACTCAATCAGACTAAAGTGCTAAATGTGTGATGTGAACTAGGAAAACTGACGTAAGACGCCGTTGACCGCTATAGGGCTCGCGTAGCAAGAGCAAATGAAAGCTGGGCACCGCGTAAAGAATTTACAATACTGTTTATTGAAAATGATGAAATCCAAATAATAAAATATACAAATGGGCTGCTTAATTAAATATACTCTTCTCGCAAGATGTGCAACATATGTACGATAGATGATAACTTGTCAGTCACTTGAGTAAAGCTATCGTGAATAAGAATAATCAAAATTTGCGAAGGTACACTCCTGGCCATTAAAACTGCTACACAACCAAGATGACGTGCTACAGACGCGAAATTTTACCGACAGGAAGAAGATGCTGTGATATGCAAATGATTAGCTTTTCAGGCCATTCACAAAATTGGAGCCGATGTCGACACCCACTACGTGCTGACATGAGGAAAGTTTCCAACCGATTTCTCATACACAAACAGCAGTTGACCGACGTTGCCTGGTGAAACGTTGTTGTGATGCCTCGTGTATGGAGGAGAAATGCGTACCATCACATTTCCTACTCTGATAAAGGTCGGATTATAGCCTAACGCGATTGCGGTTTATCGTATCGCGACACTGCTGCTCGCGTTAGTCGTGATTCAATGACTGTTAGCAGAATATGGATTCGGTGGGTTCAGGAGGGCAATACGGAACGACGTGCTGGTTCCCAACGGCCTCGTATCACTAGCAGACGAGATGACAGGCATCTTATCCGCATGGCTGTAACGGATCGTGCAGCCACGTCGCGATCCCTGAGTCAACAGATGGGGACGTTTGCAAGACAACAACCATCTGCACGAACAATTCAATGACGTTTGCAGCAGTATGGACTATCAGCCCGGAGACCATGGCTGCCGTTACCCTTCATAGACAGGAGCGCCTGCGATGGTGTACGCAACGACGAACCTGGGTGCACGAATGGCCAAACATCATTTTTTCGGATGAATCCAGGGTCTGCTTACAGCATCAATATGGTCGCATCCGTGTTTGGTGACATCGCGGTGAACGCGCATTGGAAGCGTGCATACGTTGAAACGTGTCCATAAAAAAATTTGTAAGAAAATGTCTAATATTGTGCCTCCTGTTTTGTGACGAGTAACTTGCTTGCAAGAAAATGTATAATATCGCTTCTATTGTGTGTATCGATATGTGTACTTAACTCTGTGAAGTTTCATCTTTGGCAAAGATCATGTATTGCATAGCTTTGTAGCTCGCGCAGAGAGAGAATGCACTTGTGGTTTAGCTCGCTTAGAGAGCGGTTGAGTTGTGTGTATGGCTCCGATGTAGAGCAGAGGCTGTCACCGCTGGAATGAAGGTAATTGCATTTGATGTCATTAGGAACAAGTTGTATTATGTAGGTAGTGTAATGCTGATTATTAATAATAAGTAACAAAGTTCACCTTTCTTTCCTGTTTCATTTACGTAGTTAGAAGATTAACCTACTTCCTTCATTTGATAATTAGTTATTAGTGGATTTAAACTGCAGTATTGATTTTGATAATATTGTTGAACAGATTTCGTTATTTGTGCCATAGTAAATGATTGTCATGCAACACTACAGTTAATTGATTATGATACTAAATTTTGATAACCAGGTACTGATCTGCATAAAATTCTCGCAGTCAAAAATTTTTGAGTATAGTCAGTGTCTGTTTCATATGGTGACTTGCCACAGTTGTTTTGTTAAAAGATCCGTTGCGCACATACTCAGTTTAATGCACTGTTTCTTATTTAATAGTATGTACATCAATATCAGGGCCATAATTAAACCAAATTACTGTGTTAATGAACAATTTGTTGTCTGATTTAACGATAGGTTCAACATCATACAACACACACACAGCTTTTAACGTCATCGCCATACTGGCGTATCACCCTGGTTGATGGTATGGGGTGCCATTGGTTGCATATCTCGGTCACCTCTTGTTCGCATCGATGGCACTTTGAACAGTGGCCGTTACATTTCAGATGTGTTACGACCCGTGGCTCTGCCCTTCATTCGATCCCTTCGAAACCCTACATTTCAGCAGGATAATGCACGACCGCATGTTGCAGGTCCTGTACGGGCCTTTCTGGATACGAAAATTGTTCGGCTGCTGCCCTGGCCAGCACAGTCTCTAGATCTGTCACTAACTGGAAACGTCTGGTCAAAGGTGGCAGAGCAACTGGCTCGTCACAATACGCTAGTCACTACTCTTGATGAGCTGTTGTGTACTGTTGAAGCTGCATGGGCATGTGTACCTGTACACGCCATCGAAGCTCTGTTTGACTTATTGCCCAGTCATATCAGGGCCGTTATTACGGCCAGAGGTGGTTCTTTCGGGTATTGATTTCTCAGAATCTATGGACCCAAATTGCATGAAAATGTAATCACATATTAGTTCTAGTGTAATATATTTGTCCAATTAATATCTTCTGCATTTCTTCTTGGTGTAGCAATTTTAATGACCAGTAGTGTATTATAATGCCCCAGTTCTACTTGGTTTAAGGGGTGCATCCAGATCCTGCTTAATTGCTTTAATAATGTGAATCTCTTCCATGATATTTAAAACGTTCTCCTTTTCTCCCCTAAATAAAATCTTCATGTTACTCTCTACATTGAATACTCTTTGATCAGTGTCTTTCAAATGCACTGAAAGATCCGATTTGGAGCCCTTTCAGTGCATTTAAAATACACTGTTCATAGAGTTTCCAATATAGAGAGTATCATGGAACAGGTGAATTTTTTGAAAACACCTTAGCAGGCTCCGGATTCGTCCCTTAACAATCATAATCAAAATTTGTTTATCTGTTTAATGTCTCAGTTCAATACATTAGCAAATTTTGATTATTTGTATTCACGAGAGCGTTACTCAAGTGACTGACAAGTTATCATCTATCGTACACATGTTGTACATTTTGAGAGAAGAGTATATATAATTAAGTAGCGCATTTGTTTATTTTATTATTTGGATTTTATCATTTTCAAAAAACAGCATTGTAAATTCCTTACGCGGTTCCCAGCCTTCATTTACTCTTGTTGGGAGAGCCCTCTAGCGGTCAACGGCGTCTTACGTCAGTTTTCCTAGTTCACATCACACATTTAGCACTTTAGTCTGATTGAGTATGCAATTGCTGTTACGTACCGCGGCCGCACCTTGTAAGCGGTTCATTGCATGATTCCTATCACATGCTTTTCTAATACTTTCTTTTACGCGGTTTATACTTAACTCCAAATCGGATCTTTCAGTGCATTTAAAAGACAGTGGTCATAGAGTTTCCAATATAGATAGTAACATGAAGATTTTATTTAGGAGTGAAAAGGGAAATGTTTTAAATATCATGGAAGATATGCATATTATTAAAGCAATTACGCAGTATTTGGATGCATCCCTTAACAACCAAGTAGAACTGGGACATTGTAATACACCACTGGCCATTAAAATTGCTACATCATGGGACAAATATATTATACTAGAACTGATATGTGAAAAAATTTGACGCAATTTGGGTGCATAGATCCTGAGAAATCAGTACCCGGAACAACCACCTCTGGCCGCAATAAGGACCTTGATACGCCTGGGCATTGAGTCAAACAGAGCTCGGTTAGCGTGTACAGGTACAGATGCCCATGCAGCTTCAACACGATACAACAGTTCATCAAGAGTAGTGCCTGGCATATTGCGACGAGCCAGTTGCTCTGCCACCATTGACCGTGGATAGCTATTCCTACCGTAATCTGTTCTCGTATTTAGACTCACATTGCTGGTTGCTTCGGAATTTATACATCGGGAAGTTATTTATCAAATGATGACTACACCCTTTTGTGAGGGTATTTTAGGAAGACCTCCAGAAAGCTGGACCCTGTTTTTTAAATAACATGTAATCATTTTACTTGTGATTACTTTTGGCATTTCCTTTGAAATTATTTATTTAGTATTTTTTTTTTTTTTTTTTGTGAAATATTTAGAAATTCTTAGGGTTATTGGTTCGTTTAGATACCCCAGTCATTAGTTCAGATGTGTTTACTATCACCAAATGTTACCTGAAGATATATCTATATAAATGTGAAACTTGTTGTGTCTAAATAAACACTTCGTAACAGCTATCCGATTTTATCTCAACATATCTGCACCCGGGACTTTGTATTATTAAAGTTAATTTTTAGTTTTTGCTGTGTTTGTGTATTTAATTTTATCAAAACTTCTGATTACTGACGACAAAGTTCAAGAATATTATGTAACCGCTAAATACTTACCCATGACATCCTTTTCTTTTTCGGAATTCACCGGATGAAGCACCACTAGTGTCAGATGTTTGTATATTCCGTTACTATATTTCTGTTTCTAATGTGGAAATGACCTGTATATTAGTGAGCCTAGTACTGATACATGTACTTCATATTTCGTAACAAAAAACAGAATAACCTGATATTGTGTAATATGAATGAAGAAACTTTGGACGTTCCGGCAAGTAAATATGTGTTGATTGAACGGGCGTGGCCTAGAGTTACAGAAAAATCGGCGTAGATGTCATTCAATGCGTGGTCTAGATTTGTCGTCCCTCAGATGTAAGATGGAGTCCAGTCAATAGCGTTTTGCGTGCTGCAGCCTTCAAAGAGTGAGTCAGTTCAGTCAAACCTGCTTTTAGTTACTCTTTTAGCATTGATTCGCCTGCACCAAAAACATTCGTCGTTTAAGTCGCTGATTTGAAGAGGCAGGGTGCTTGAAAAAAGGCAAGAGTCATGGTCGAATCCGCACTTCTGAAGAAACGGGAATAATCCGGCATACGATTGTACGGAGTACACGAAAATCTACTCAACGCGTAAACAGAAAATTGACATTGCCTCATACCGACTGCCTGGCGAGTGCTAAGGCATTCACTACGGTCGGGGGTTCGAATCCCCCCTCGGGCATGGATATTTGTGCCGTCCTAGTTCGTAAGTAGTTCATAAGTAGTTTGTAAGTTTAGGGACTGATGACCCCGTAGTTAAATCCCATAGACTATACAAACATTTTTGCTAAGGCATTAACCGGTCTATAGGCCACAAAGGCTAAGACTGGTGCAAGCTCATTAGCTTGGTGATAAAAGAAAACATTGACTTCAGCAATCCTCTGGTAGAGGACTTGGAAGACGATAAATTTTTGCGGCAGTTAATTTTCAGCGATGGAGAAATATTTAACGTTAGCGGTAATGTAAACAGAAATAACGAGCGCATATTGGGACTCCAGAACGCTCGTAACATCATTCAGAGTGAAAAGGCTCACCTTAGGGCAGGCTGTTCCAACAGGCTGCTCCGCGAGCAGGAGCGCACACGAGCGCTCACTGCCCCAGCTTGGAGCTGCGGTGGTGGGGGAAGCTGACGTCACGCACGCTAGAGCTCGGCGGCCAAAAGTAAACAGACGCGTTCGTTCAATGTCTTAGTGGTATCAAAACCTGCAGGTAAACATGTTTTCTCGGCTTCATAAGAATGCAGCTGGGTTCATATGCATGTTCGGTCGACGTACTCTTGTCAACAGGTGTTCTCTGCACTGAACAGAATAAAAAATAAGGAAAGGTCATTGCTTCAGAATCCTACAATGAAGAATCGCTGTAGCAAACAAGATAACAGCTGATATCTGTTCACGACAAAATAGTCAATAAATCTTTTGTTAGTTGTACAACCGTTACTTGTCACTTGTCAATTTGTTCTGATTGCCACTTCCGCATAGCCGGCTCACGATGTTGCGTTCTTATCGCCGTAAGTTAGTAGGCCTAATACTGATTTATGGCAAGCAGATTTAAAATAAAAGTACAGCCCTTTTATTTGCTTGTGTCTCTCACAATTTTTATTAGGAAGCAAATTGGTTCTGTGCTTCCTGGCACTGTTTTCCTGAATTGAAAACCTTATTTGTGTTATTTCTTGTGATAGATGATGGATCGGCTGTTATGCCACTTATTGTTGCCACTGTTTAGCACGTTACGGTATGTGAACATTCAAGACAGGCGTCGCTTGGTAAGTCTAGGTACTGGCAATTAACATGGCGTGTAATTTGCCTGAAGTAAGCTATTATGTCTAAACGTAAAAGTATCATTTCTTTGAAAAGAAATACGTTAAACTTTGTTTACAACATAAATCAATCAAATGTGAAGGCCGTAAACTCCACAAAATACCTAGGAATTACTATTACTTCAGACTTAAACTGGAAAGAACACGTAGATAATATCGTGGGAAAGGCGAACCAGAGACTGCGTTTTATTGGCAGAACCCTTAAAAGATGCAACAGAACTACTAAAGAAACTGCATACACTGCGCTTGTCCGTCCATTTTTGGAGTATTGCAGCCCAGTGTGGGATCCTTATCAGGTGAGTTTGACGGAGGACATCGAAAGAGTCCAAAGAAGGGCAGCTCGTTTCGTATTGTCACGATACAGGGGAGACAGCTTTACGGAAATGATACAGGATCTGGGATGGGAATTATTAAAACAACGGCGCTTATCGCTGCGGCGTGGGCTACTTGCGAAACTCCAATCGCCAACATTCTCCTCCGAATGCGAAAATATATTGTTGACTCCCACTTACATAGGTAGAAATGATCATCAGAATAAAATACGAGAAATCAGAGCTCGAACAGATTCAGGTGTTCTTTCTTCCCGCGCGCTATTCGAGAATGGAATGGGAGATAAATAGTATAATTGTGGTTCGATGAACCCTCTGCGAGGCACTTAGATGGAGATGTAGATGTAGAACTTAAATAAAACACACACTTTTCTCGAAGACAGGCACTGTTATGATGTTCATTGTAATATTCATATTGCCATATTTACGATTAACATGGTGGAAATTGCGGTGAAGCTCAGCGTGATAAATCAGTCAATCATAATTTGGCTTCTTTTGATACTCTGGCAACAAGTTCTAAAATCAATGACATCTTCATTAACAGATAATGAGAAAATTTGTTATACAATTCAAAGGAGTATTCCTTACTTTGTTTCCATGAAACAGGCGTATAGCAATGTGAAATAATGTCCCGATAAAAATGCTTTATTACACTCCAGTCATGAAATCAAATAGCTGATATTCAGGATCACAGAGCTTTCCAGTAATTACAATAACGAAAGAATATAATATTGCGAGGGTTGTCCAGGTGTCGCGTGTCGCGTGTTCCGCATTTTCATGGAGAACAATGGCAGTCTCAGTTGTAGCTATTTCAAAAGCAGTCGTACCCGTGGTGGGAATTGCAGTGCAGCTTCAGTTTCTCGTGACGTCACAGCCCAGCAGGCTGCCTCAACTGCACACACGCTCGACGCAGCCTCAGCTGTGTTGAGTGCCGCATTCGACTGCAGTGAGCACGTGACACCGGCCGCGGTGGCCGAGGAGACTAAGGCGCTCCAGTCACGGTCTGCACGGCCACTACGGTCGGGGGTTCGAATCCCCCCTCGGGCATGGATATTTGTGCCGTCCTAGTTCGTAAGTAGTTCATAAGTAGTTTGTAAGTTTAGGGACTGATGACCCCGTAGTTAAGTCCCATAAGCTTAACAAACATTTTTATTATCAACAACTATCGCTCTGTCGTATTGAGGGACCGTCAGCTTAGCATTAGAAGAAAGTGTGTGGGGTAAAAGTCGTAGAGGGAGACCGAAGGACGAATACAATAAGAAGATTCAAAAGGATGTAGGTTGCCATTCATACTCTCAGATGAAGAGGCTTGCTCAGAACAGGGTAGCGTGGAGAGCTGCATCAAACCAGTCCCCCGACTGATGACCGCAACAACGACTGTAGTCTTGATGTCGTCTGTGCTACTGTTTCTGGCCAAATCAAACATTTCTGATATAATAGCAAAAACTTTAAGCTTTTGTGGCTATTTTGCAATACAGCTCATTTTTAGTATGTTTCTTTTGGCAGATTCGATTAAAAGTTTGCAGACTAATATTTCAGAGGTTGATCAGTAATGTAAGGTACATGGTATGACGATTATCATCTTCAAAACTAAACTAATGCCTGGTAATTACGAGGGTCACTCCAAAAGAAATGCACACTATTTTTTTTTTAAATACAGATTTTATTCTACATGTTTGAAAGTTTTACAGTGTGTAGATACATCCTTTAGCAACAATACTTTAATTTCTCCACATAATCCGCATCCCTCTCAATTGCCATCTTATAAGCAGCGCCTGTATACCCGCACGGTAAAATTCTGGACCAAAACGTTGGAGCCACTGTTTGGCAGCGTGCACATTGGAGTCATCATCTTCAAACATTGTTCCACGAAAAGGGTCTCTCAGATTCCCAAAGTTTAAGGCGGGTGTTTCATTGCTGTCCATCCTAGTTTTGTGGTCGCTTCCATGGTTTTTCGACTGAAATGTGCCCGTGCATTGTCGTGCAACAACAAAACGTCCTGCTTTTGCCGATGTGGTCGAACACGACTCAGTCGAGCTTGAAATTTCTTCAGTGTCGTCACATATGCATCAGAATTTCTGGTGGTTCCACGTGGCATGATGTACACATGCAAGAGTCCTTCGGAATCGAAAAACACCGTAGCCACAACGTTTCCAGTAGAAGGTGTGGTTTAGAAGTTTTTGTTTTTCTTAGGTGAATTTGCATGATACCACTCCGTTGATTGTCTGTTCGTCTCTGGTGACAAATGATGTTTCATCACCTGTCATAATTCTCCCACGAAATTCATCTCCACCATTCCCATACTGTTCCAAATGTTTCTGCATACCGGTTTCGTGTTTCTTTGTGAGCCACTGTCAATATCCTGGGAACCCACCTGGCACAAACCTTTTTTAACGTCAACACTTTCAGTATACTGCAAACAGTTCCTTTCCCTATCCCAACGTAGCGTGACAATTCGTTCACTGTGATACGTCTGTCAGCAGTCACCAATTCGTTAACTTTCCGCACATTTAGTCTGTGCAATAAGAGGCCTGCCGCTGCGAAGACAATCCTCAATATTTCTTTGCCCACTTTCATCACGTAACCTGCTTGCCCACCGACGAACTGTACGGCGATCGACAGCAGCATCTCCATACTTTTCAACCTCTTGTGGATGTTTTCCATTGTCTCGGTTTCACAGCACAGGAATTCAATGACAGCACGTTGCTTCTGACGAACGTCAAGTGTAGCAGCCATCTTGAAGATATGCTGTGATGGCGCCACTCACGGGAACAGGTTGAAGTAAGTTTGAAAATATGCGGGAAGGATGTATCTAAACACTGTATAACTTTTAAACATACAGAATGATAACATTATTTAAAAAAATAGTGTGCTTTTCTTTAGGAGTGACCCCCGTAGATTGGAACAGATTGAGTTTTAAGTAGGAGGAACAAATAACAGGTATGTATATCCTTATCAGGAGGGCAACGTAGTGAAAGAATTGGAGTAAACGTGTAGCAAAGCTAATGCAGTAAGCACTCAGCTACGATCTACTCTCCTGTACAAGAAGGAAGTCAATACAGACACTAAGTTAGCACTGAACCGTTCAAACTTTCGACCAACTGTGTGGAAAGAGGTTACCATATTCATAGTTTTGACTTCGAAGAAAGTAGGGGGAAAGCGTAGGTTGGTCCCCCCAGGGTGTCATGGATTCCTCAGTAGACGGCAGGGGGAGAAAGTACTTGCATTCGATCAAGAAGGATTTTGAAGTAAGAGGCTTAACATAAGACCAGGCATCAATGTTACTATCGTATAGGGGATGTATGTACCATGCTCCAGACTGAACGCCAAAAGGCATAATCAGTCTTGAATGATGATGATGGTGTTTTTATCATTAAAGGCGAAGTTTTGAAACCAGAAAACTCGTTTTATAACACGATGATCTTATGAACTTTAAAGTCTGTTCCTCCCAGTGACGTTTCGGAAGACTTTTTTCCTATTGAGTCCCTTTCGAGCCCACTTACTATTTCTGAGATGCACAGAAACATTTAATCTTAGTAAAAAAAAAAAAAAAAAAAATGTATTCGACTGACAATGTTCAATCATTTCGATACGCACACATGCTACCATCTGTGGTGGATCACTATAAAAAAAAAAAAACATTTGCGTGTAGTACTGCCGCGGTGCAGTGGCGGAGCGGTCTGAGGCGCCATGCTGCGCGGCGTGCGCGGCTGCTCGCCGTCGGAGGTTCAAGACATCCCTTGGGCATGGCTGTGAGTGTTGTCCTTACGTTAGTTTAAGTAGTTTGTAACCCTAAGAACTAATAAACAAACAAGTTAACTGTCATACATTTACAAACATTTGAACATTTTTAATGTTGTACTATGCAGCAGTGTGTGAACTTCAAAATACAAGGAAGCTTTGGGTTGGTTATTCCACTTTGTAACTAGAAGTTTCGATTTTGCGAGGTTAAGGAGCGGGGGTTATCAATGCCCTATCCTGACAATATTAAAATTAACAAATTTACATCCCGTTTTCTCGAGAATTATCCAAGGTAACAAAAAACTTTGCCAGGTTACAGAGTCATATCTTATACATTCACTGATCTACAATCAAGAATCCAATTTTGTCAGGAGTCAAGATACAATTTTTTAAATTAAGATGTAATAAAAAATATGAAACTTTTAAAGAAAGTATTTTTATTATCAAAATAAGAGGGTTATCTCTACCATTGTAGATCGATATAAACATAACACCACCGTCAATAAGAAATAAGGATTTAAGAGCTTTAGCTTAAGTACTTTCTGAGATAATGGGAAACACTGGCCAAATAAGTAGTTATTCAGAACTCGCAATTTAATGTTTAAATAAAGGAAAACTCACTACTGAATGAAGACACAGCCTAAAACACTCCAGCTTTGCAATCTTTATCTTCTTGAGGTTCAGTCAGATTCAGTCTCTTTCTCCTTCTGAGGGATCGTGCAGCTTCTGTTATATTTTTGACCATAATTTCTGCCTTGGAAACTCGCTGTCTGTCCAGTTCTTGTAGGATTGCTTGAGTTTTATCCCGTGAGGTATCTCTTCAGAAGATCTGGATGTGCAGCAGAATGTTTACTATAACTCAACATAAAAAGAGCAAATAGTAATAATCCTCATCTCAAAAAAATTAAAAATACAACAATAATAATAAATATAATTTCAACTACCAAAACGTAATATTCATGAAATAGAAACTAAAATAGAAACATCACCAATACGATTACATAATGCTGGTATATCCTGAGATATCTTGTCGTAACTGAGCAAGTGCTTTTGGAACCTGTAGAAATTACTTGTGCAGTAAGTTATTTAAAATCATTTAAAAATACTTACAGTCATCCAAAATTAACGAAAGATACATCAAATTACACAGAAAACTCCGAAAAACAATTATCCATTAAAAAAATGAAAATCGACATTTTTGCCCCAAACCACCTTGAGTACTTCCCTTACTTATTAAATGATCAGTTTATTTGATTCAATAGTTAGTACTTAAAAATTGTTCTTTTAGTCCAAAAAAGAAGTAGTTTTTCAGTAAACAAAACTGTGCAATATGAAAAGTGTTGTATATACAGGGGCGGATCCCGAAAATGGCTGCTTGGGGGGCAAACGACCCTTCGCCCCCCCTCCCCCCTCCACTCCGCTGGATTCGCCTATGTGTATATAATTGTATAATCTTTTTTTCCAAAGTCATTAAAATAACAACAGAATCAGAGCATGAAAAATAAAGCCCTACTTCCACAAATCAATTCGGAAAGGGTTAAGGTAAAGAAACCGAATCTTGCTAAAATAACCCGCTGATTAATTTGAGAAAATTTACAGTAAGAGGGCACTTTATCCTGTACATCCTTCTCCCGGAAAACGCCCTAATTTGCGTGTTAACCAGCAGTAATAAGGCTTACCCCAGTACCAGAATACGACAATTTCTCGCGTATCTTGCGCAGCCTGCGAGCGTGCGGCAGCCGCCACGTGGCGGCGGAGATGCCGGCCGGCTCCTTTCGGCGGGATTGAATTATTTTTGTGCTCCTTTTATCTGCGACATGAGCTCAGCAGTCGCGGGAAATTTAATCCGGCCTGAAAGCCGAGCCCCGTGGCTTTTAGTGCTCTGCTCTCTACTTTGTGCCGGCATTACGCGTGACGGAGAGCCCCCACCGTGACGTACCGGAGCCGCTCCTCCCACGCCGGCAAACTCCTACCAAACTCCGCGGCTGCGGCCGCCTCTCCAGCACACCCACGCCTCACGTGCGCGCCTCTTAAACATCTCAGGCAGCTGCAAGGCGTTCTCTCTGTGCTGGAGACACACTGTAATTCAAAGGGCTAGTCTCTGCTTGTTCAAGGAATGTGACGTCATTACAGTAATATTTACAACGGGACGCGTTAACGCGTTAGAATAGGCTGACCATATTTCCACAATCAAAATACGGCACAAAAATTACAAGGTGTTATTAAGCCACATTTTTTGAAACGTTTCGTAAATACTGTATCAGTAAAATACTTTTGAGTTCAAATATTTGGTCCATATTAAAGCTACATGCATTGCCGATGACATAGTAATTCTGTCAGAGACCGCAAAAGATCTAGAAGAGCAATTGAATGGAATGGACAGTGTCTTCAAAGGAAGATATAAGATGAACATTAACAAGAGTAAAACAAAGGTAATGGAATGCAATGTCAGAAAATCAGGCAATGCTGAAGGAATTAGATTAGGTAATGAGACAATAAAAGCAGTAGATGAAATTTGTTATATGGGTAGCAAGATAACTTCTGATGGCCAAAGTAAAGAAGATATAAAATGCAGAATGGCGTTGGGAAGAAGAGCGTTTCTAAAGAAGCGAAACTTGTTAACGTCCAATATTAATTTAAATGTTAGGACGTCCTTTCTGAAAGGATTTGTCTGGACTGTAGGATTGTATGGGAGTGAAACGTGGACGATAAGGGGTTCAGATAAAAAGATGATAGAAGCTTTTGAAATGTGGTGCTACATATGAATGATGGAAATTAGATGGGTAGATCACGTAAACAATGAGGAGGTGCTTAACCGAATCGGGGAGACAGGAGTTTCTGGCATATCCTGACTAAGACAAGGGATAGGTTGGTGGGATACATTCTGAGACATTAAGGAATTGTCAACTTAGCATTTGAAGGAATCGTGTGTGGTAAAAATCGGAGAGGGAAGGACGAATATAGTAAGCAGATTCAAAAGAATGTAGATAGCCGAACGTATTCTCAGATGAAAAGACTTACACAGGACAGGGTAGCGTGGAGAGCTGTATCAAACCAGTCTGCGGACTGAAGACCACAACAACAACACCACCATACCTTTTTGTTAAGACTTAAAAAAGGATAGAATATGTTGCGTTACTAATGGCGTAGATATTTTATTTTTGTCACATGCAAAAACAACATAACATGACATCTTTTATACGTGCTGACAGCTATTATTGTACAGAGTGAATCACCTGACACTTGCACCGTAAACATTATGGAAACGGAAAGTGCGATTATTGTGCGGTTTTCGAAGAATGGATTGGTAGTCAGGGGCTCGTATTTTTAGCCAACAAACAGATTTTACTATTACTTAGAAAGTGGATTTTTTATGAAAACATACCGTTTTTAGGAACAATGGTTGTTTCTATCATGCACTGAAATTTTTGACACCAGCTGTGTACAAAGAATTTTGAATGACATTTTTATCGCGTTTAGTTTGGCAGCTACAACCGTTTAAAGTTTCGAGGGCGGAGGCTGCGATAGCGTAGCTGACTGGCCGAGTGGCTAGCCCCTGGGGCACGGTCCACTGTCTCATGACCACCAGCCAGTTAGCTACGCTGTAGTACTCTCCGCCCCCAAAACTTTGAATGGTTGTAGCTTTTTTTATTTTTATTTATTTTATTTGTTTTTTCTGTTCCATAGGACCCACTTGAGGAGTAAGACTCCATGGTCATGGAACAAGTCAATACATTGTTACACAAGAATGGTAATAGAAAAATTTTAAGTAGTCCTTTGCACACGACAATCTTCAGACAAAGTGAAAAGAATCAATAAAGAAAAAATGAATTAGCTTAATTGTTTAACTTTTCTAGGAGCTCCTCGACAGAATAAAAGGAGTGAGCCACGAGGTAACTCTTCAATTTAGATTTGAAAGCATGTGGATTAGTGCTAAGATTCTTTAGTTCTTGTGGCAGCTTATTGAAAATGGATGCCGCAGAATACTGCACCCCTTTCTGCACAAGTGTTAAGGTGGTGTGGTGCAAATGTAGATTAGACATCTGTCTAGTATTCACCGAGTGAAAGCTACTAACTCGTGGGAATAAGCTGATATTATTAACAACAAAAGACATTAAAGAAAAAACGTATTGTGACGCCAGAGTCAAAAATCCCAGACTACTGAAAAGGGGTCGACATGACGTTCGCGAACTTACACCAGATATTGCTCGAACCGCCCGTTTTTGAGCCAGAAATATCCTTTTTGCATCAGGCGAGTTACCCCATAAAACAATGCCGTACGTCATAAGTGAGTGAAAGTAAGCGAAATAGACTACTTTTCGTGTTGAAAAATCACTTATCTCAGATATTGTTCTAACAAACGTGATAAAAATGTCATTCAAAATTCTTTGTACACAGCTGGTGTCAAAAATTCCAGTGCATGATATAAACAACCATTGTTCCAATTGAAAAATTGTATGTTTCCATAAAAAATACACTTTGTAGGTATTTTTACAATCTGTTTATTGGCTAACAATACGAGTCCTTGACTACCAATTCATTCTGTGAAAACCGCACATGAATCGCACTTTCCGCAATATTTGCGTTGCAAGTGTTAGGTGATTCACCCTGTATACATAGATTACGTCTCACTCTCTCAACTGTATTTTTCAAAAGAATACACATCATTCAGGAGTAAGATAATTTGTTTTAATTAACACATGAAGTATACTAAGCATGAGTCTTAGTTCTTGTAATATCCTTAACACATTCAATACTAAACCTCTTGTTTTCATCAATCCACAAAGCAATGGCATCAGTTGAACACTGTGCGAAGACAATTGTGAGCTGCAAATTTTCCAACAGATACCACGACATGAAAGAAATTGAGAGAGAGAGAGTTTTCACCAAGACAGTGTTTCTAAATTCGTGCTTTACCGTTTTTAATGCATTTTTAACATTGTTCATTTAATGCAATTCATTGACTTGAGGGAACAGTACGTAAGTTTTGCAACAAAAGACATCAAACTTCATTACGAAGTTTTTCTCTAAAGAGCTAGGCCGTGTGTATTGCACAAAGCCAAACTGACCTTGTCCGAAAACTACTTCTATTCAGTGTCAAAATAATTTCTCGCTTTGCTGCTGCACTTTCGGAAATGTAAACTCGCCTTCATTCTGTCATTAAAAATACACATTCCTTCTGGTACTTGTATCTGAAAGTAATGGGTTCAAACGAAAGATCCAAATGATATGTCCAGGAGCAATAACCAGGTGCATAACTGCTCGCCATGTGATAATGTTACATAGAACCCAACAGAGAATTTAAAAAATCGTTCCCTGTACACTTTGCTTTAATCAAATGGTCTACTTTTCTTTATCCTTTAGTAATATCACATACAGAGTTCTCCGTTTTATGATACATGTTACTTATAAGCACAACGTTTCAAAAGTGTGGGACGATTAAAGAAAAACGGGACAAAATACGTCTTGTGTGTGTTTTGTTGGTACAACGGGACACTGCGGCTAAATAAGGGACGAACCTGTAATTTCGAGACGTCTGGTCACCCTACCTTCCTCTCTATACTTTTCTTCCAGAACGCATATCTTGCGCACACTTTCGATGTAGTCATCGTATAAATGTATAAAGACACATGTACGTCGTGCGCAGAAAAAAAGAAAAAAAAAAAAAAAAAAAAAAAAAAAGAAAGAAAGAAACGAACAACCTGTATTGCGTTCCACGTGATACGCATGCATTCCGTGCAACGTAGCTGTCTTGCGGGTTCTCTAACCGCTTCACAATACAAACAGTTTACCATAGAAAACCACTACATAACAGAGCCCTTACTGGCAATCATTCCACAACTAAAGCCCGCTTTACACCATCGTGGTTATTTATATTTCGTTCGATCTGCCACATACATTCTACAAAGAGCAGATAATATTAACCCTTTAATGCATATCTAATTTTTCCCATTAGCTCTCAAACTGATTAAAATTTTACCACAAATTCATTTGTAACTGCTTCTATACATAGTGCTATATATGCTGGTAGCTTGTCCCAGAAATTAAAATTTCAGAGTGCTACTGAATCATTTCGACAGTTAGCTGCATTGAGTTACTCCTTACATGTATGTTGTTTACTTTTGTATTCCTCCGTTGCCATGTAAAAGTAGTCAAACCCATACTACTGTTTCATTATGAGTTACTTTCTGGAAAGATTAGAAGCATAATAGTGACATTTACTGTATTGGGTACATCACGGAAGCACTATATAGTTGACCAGCTATGAACTTTTTGTTGCTAATAGTGAATAATAATTGTAAGGAATTTTTTGGAATATTTTTCTCAGTATGTACACACTATACATTAATAGTGGTAGTCTTTATAGCTTCAGATAAAAATTCATGCATTAAAGGGGTAACATAAATCAAGATTAGCGCCCGCGGCGGAGTTGACGGGGGCACTGAGGTGCTACGCACCGATGCGCAAGGCCGTTCCCCGTTGGGGGTTCGAATCCTCCCTCGGGCATGGATGTTTGTGCTGTCTTTAGTATAATTAGTTCATAAGTAGTTTGTAAGTTTCGGGACTGATGACCCCGCAATTAAGTCCCATGAGCTTAACAAACATTTGAACATTTTTTGAACAAGATGAGCGTTTGGAGCTTACAGCATGGAAACAAATTATGTCAGTTATGGCAATGTCCAGTTAACTTATGGAGCGACATTAGTGAACCGTCTCTGAAACCTTGAATGTTACAAACAATAAGATAGTCCATTGTTTGTACCTCACCACAGTCACAACACGAATTGTCTGTGTAGCCCCAATTGGTTGTTTGCTGCCTGCATCGTCCAACTCCAGTGTTTCCTGTTGAGGTCAAGGCCTTCCTGTTGAGGTCAAAGCCTTCAACTCTTTTGGTTAGCTCGTGGATTAGGTATTGGTTCTTCAGGACGCCTCTCCTCAGATCCTGCCATGTAGTCCTCCATTCAGCATCGACACACTCTGTGCCCAGTGTTCTGCTCCAGAGGTTTCCTAAACTTGAGTCTCATGGGTCCTCCCATTTCGGCATGTAGGGGTAGCCTTGGGTTTGCTTAAATGTTTTCTTCTCTATCTGGGGTTTCTTTCTCTATGCGTATGGAAGCGGAAGCGATATTTACCAGCACTGGAAGCCACTGAATGGGGATTGGCCTGAGTTTGCCGGTGACGGTTCTTAGTGTGGCATTTAGTTGAACCTCAATTTTGTTGCCGTGCGGCCTTCTGCCCCAGACTGGGGCACAGTATTCTGCAGTTCTGTACACCAGTGCGAGTGTGGCAGTTCGCAGAGTGTCAGCATCAAAACCCCAAATGGTGCCTGCCAGTCTATTGAGCAGGTTACTTCTCGTCTTTAGCTTTTAGCAGTTTCAGTTAGGTGTTCTCTGTACGTCATGCGGCCATCTAACTAAATTCCGATGAAACACGTCCACTAAATGTGTGGTTGTGTTCCACTGATTTATTCATTAACCTGAAGTGTTTGTGCACCATTAATGTTATCTATCTGTGTGTGAATTTTTTTATTTTTTTTATTAATGAGCAATGCGCCATGTTTATGTTTGGCCCGTATTCATATATGTTTCCACTCATGTGATTGAACTTGTGTGTTCATGTAAATGTGGAAGGTTGCTCTTAATATTGACTGACTGCCGCGCAATGGCTTACAGTCACCGCCTCGCGTTCTAGGCCTCGTTTTGCTGTAGTTAACAGCACATGGCTTCGATTGTTGTCTGCACTGGCGTCTGCTGGCTGGCCAGAGACAAGCTTACTTGGCAAGATGGCGAGGTGGTCGTATTGTTAGTGTCGTACGAACCTAATCTTGGACGCAAGAGGTGACAGGAGACCTCTCTGAGAGCTGTTGAAAAGGGAATCGTCTTCGCCAGGTAGCAAGAGTTGGTAAACAGTTGGTTCTGAACGCTCTCTGAGTCACTTTCAGCGCGCTCTATTTCCGGCGTGTGGCTTGGGGACGTTTTTCAGTGGACTGAAATCTGCACTCTTGATTCTGATTTCGACGACCATGGAAGTAAGTGCTCCGCCGAATCATGCTGAGGGGAAGGCATGCTGTTAGGACTTTGCTTTCTTTGTGATAAGGCACTCTTGGTTTTTCACTGATAGTTTTCTTGAGTAATTCTTTCGCTATGTGAGGCGAAGTGTTTCGTAGTTTACAGAACTCATGTAATTCAGTGTAAATTTATTATCTGCATTTTCATTGCCGTGATGATTTTGTGTGTGGGTTTGCTCAAGTTAGAATACACCCGCCATCTTATCAAGACGCTGCGGACGCTTCGTTTCGCTCTGCTTTCATGTGTTCCAGCATTGTAATGTACCGCCAAGCATTATGCGCGTATCTGTGAATGAATGAATGTGTTTTCAGCTACCCATTGTGTGTTTGCAAATTTCCTCCCACATTACCTCCATATTCATAAAGGGCAAAAACAATATTATTAAGGACAGTAATTATATGATTTAATTCACTTTTGTACAAGGTGTGTGCTTAATTTGGTCATTTAGGTGCTTGTTCATTTTACTGAATAGATTATGATTTTAAAGTATCAAACCTCTGCTTTATGATTTAATGCTTCCCATCCCATGTTTAATTATATGCTCATTTATTTTTAACGATGATTTTGTGTTTGTTAAAACGTTGGCTGCTCCCTTAAGGAGTGAGCAGTTAGATAAATTTCCGTTGCACATGTACTGTGGCCACTCATTAAGTAATTTAGAGCAGGAGTGAGCGTTTTAACTTACATATGTGGATCTCAACTGCCCGAGATATTGCTTATTTTTTAAATACAGGCTACTTTCACCTAGATATTTTGGAAAATTGTCGTGGCGGACTTTGTGGTGAAAACTGTCTGATCAAGGTGCGTGAGCCTTTCGTGCCTAAGTGTACATCAGCAGCCAACTCCAACGCGAGTACATCTGTGAAGTCATGTGATCTATAGATTGTGCCGAATGTGGAGTTCTAAATTTCCGAGAGTCATGCAGAATGTGCATGTACAGAAGCAAGAAACTGTAGTGCTGTCTGCTATCATCGGAAGTTAATTCTGGTCGAGTTCATTCATATTACAGAAATGATTTCGCTCTTCTTAAACATTTCTCTGTTGTTTGCTTTGTGTTCTTATGACACTGAAAAGAATCCACCGCAGCCTAGTATTCTTTCTTGAATTAGTGTTTTCTTACAAAACAGACAACATATCTAGAAGTAGAAAGACATTTACGTTTTACAGGGGAAAAGCGTAAATTACGTAGAAATACGAACGTAAATATATAAACGTGTTTTAACGAAAATTATTTCAACAGAAAAACAGTAATAATTATTAGACGAGAAAATAATTTACAACGATATTTATTCTTTAACAAGAGAATAAGACATGAAAACTAACGTAAACTGGCGCTTTTAACTGAATTTGCGATACTGTTTGATGTGTATGCAAGCATAGATTTTCTCCAGCAAATAAATCTATAATTTTTGAAATGTTTGGATGACGCTTTTCCAGTTTTTTAGGTTCTCATTTGTGTGCAGAATTTACCATATGACATTTAACGAGAAGTTAAGTAAATATTATCCTTTCGTTATTAATAAAATCAATTATCATTTCCTGCTCCTACATAAAAAATGCCCTCATAACCTCACTTCGTCATTTAGATGCGAAACTACACAGTAGTCGGCTCCACAGTTTTGGTGCTGACATCTAAACGACCACTCCAGACAGGCGAGCGCAGTACGGGAATAGCGTGCCGGGGGCGCAGCAGTAGACCCACCTGTCTTGAGTAGTCATCTGATGAGGCAAGAAAGTCGATCGTGTAAAAGGGGCTTAAATTAACACTTCGATATCGTTAATAGAAAGAAACACGTTACTAAAGATTAGTCAGTCCGTGACGCTTGTAAACCCAGATCTTAATCTTCAAAAGCAGTACAACCCTCATTTGTAACTATAAACTCTGTCACATAAAACATTCAGTACACCTTACACAAAATTATACCGTCGTGTACCTCCCTCCCTTCATCTCCATACTCTCCACATCGTTTCCCAGGGCAACTTTCGCCACCTCCCCCTCCCAGATGACGCCCTCCGTCCTGAAATATACCCGTCCTGCCAACCCTAATCCCTTACGTGAATGAACCCCCCCCCGCACCTCCCCCTCCTGTTCTCTCCCTCCGCTTGGTTCTTCCTCTTCCTGCCCTGGAGTCCCTACGCCTCCTCTGTGCCCTCTCCCTACCCCCTCCCCGTGCTTCCTAATTCCCCCCCCCCCATCCTGCGGGGTTCTGCACCATCAGTTTTAACAGTGCTTTGTCCAGTGTTGTGTATAAAGTGCACCTGTGTGTGTGTGTGTGGGTTTTTTTTTTTTTTTATCTACGTCTGCCGCTTCCAGACAAGTGTTGCAATCGATACTTTTTAACATTGACTCCGAGTGCTCTTCATCTTGTCTGTGTTTTGATGTCATACATTGTGGCTCATTTTAACTGACTACGTCTGTTTTATTCATCTGTTGTAACTGTCATTTCTCTGGTTTTTATCATCTTGTCTATTTTTAAATCTCCATTGTTTTAACTCCGTTTCTTCTTCTTCTTTCTTTCTTCGTTTCGGCCATCAAAGGACTACGCACCAATTTCAATGTTTCCTCCTTTGTTCTTCTTTCTTTTTCCTCCAGTATTCTTTCATCTTTTCACTATGCATCCTTTTTCTCTTCTCAGACAACTTTATTCCTGTATTCTTCTCCCTCCTGTCTTGGAATCCTCCCATTTTTTAACACTTCCTACTTAAACGTTTCTCTTTCTGTTGCATCTTTTTCAGTAATATTGTTTCCTTCCAAATCTTTCCTAACTTCTTGAATCCATGCTATTGTCGACTTCTTGTCCCAGAGATATTTAAAAATCTGTTTAGTTAACCTGTTGCTGTTCATTCGGAATAAATGTCCAAAAAATAGCAGTCGCCTCTTCCGTAGTGTTTCGGTTATGTTTTCTATGTTGCGATAAACTTCTGCATTACTCTTAGTTTCCATACCTCTGTATTTCTTAGTGGACGAAGTATTTTTCGAATGATTTTTCTTTCTAGGACTTTAAGTTTATGTAATTTGTAATTCAGTACTAAACATTCACTTGAATAAAGACATTCTGGCTTTACTACTGTGTTGTAGTGCTGTTTTTTTTCAGATTTTTAGACAGACCCTTTGTTGTAAATGTTCCTGGTTATACCACATGCTCTCTCCATTTTATTTACTCTTTCTTCTACAGCAAATTTTTCTAAGCAATTTTCCTGAATCATTTCTCCTAAATATTTAAATTTATCTACCCTCTTTATCGGCCCAATATCTGTTAGTTGGATTTCTGAAGCATTTTTTTGTTTGTCATAATTTTCTTTTCTCTACAGAAATTCTTAAACCTGCTTTGTTGGCTATTTCTTCTAAGAGATTGATTAGGATTGCTGCATTTGGGTGGTTTTCAGAAAGAATGGCAAAATCATCCGCAAATGCTAGACAGTGAATTTCAATACCTTTGTGTTTAGTCTCCAGTCTGATTGGTGATAGCTTATGATCTTCTAGTTTTTGTTTCCATTCTCTTACTATTTTCTTTACGACGCAGTTGTATAAGAGTTTCATGTTTTAATTCTTCATGTTTATATATTTAAGTTCTCTCGGCTGAAGAGCAGCACTTAATGCTGCTACCAGCCTTCTGACATGTATCATGTTCAGTGCGAAATAACAAAAAATAAAAAAAATTCATAAAATTAAACATTATCATTACGATAGATGTAATGACAATATCGTGGTGTTGGTTTCGATACATTATGATTGCCATGAAGAGCAATGAGGTGTAGCGTTTTTTCTGCTCATGATAGTACATTATTATAGTATTTTGTGGTTGGTATCTAAACGTTGAATCGTTAAGAATAATACATTGATGGGTTACATGACGGGAAAGACTTTTCTGCTGATGTGATAGAAGAAGGAATTGCAGTTGTTATATACAGGGAGTACCTATAGTCCGGGAACACTTTCAGTTATTTCTTGCACAAGAACCAAACATTGTACAGGTATCATACACATGTCAGTTTGAAGAAAAAAGGTGAAAGTATTTTTTTTCTTTTTTCCATGTGTATGGCCACAGCGTAGTTTGGTAATTTGTTAGTCGCAAACATGACTAGTTAAGGTGCTATACGTGGTATGGAGTGCCCCCTGTCGACAGGCAACTCTCATTGCACAGTGGTGTACCGGGAAACACACTCAAGGGGCTGCAACATGTCCAAATAGGAATATTCAGTGAGTGCGTTCTCGGCGAAGCAGAATAGATCTTCCAGTTTTCGAAGCGACAAGGCATTCGTGTGGACGCTTTGCACCTCAGACTCGACAATTATGCTTGCTCACTTTCCCATTATTGTGAAAAGTTGCTTCGTCGCTAAAAATTAAGCGATGAATAATGCGATCCCCATCCTCATTGTTGCAACTGCGAACAAAACTCAGAACACTTGTCTCTGTTGTCATCATTGAGCTTCTGCACTAGCTCCCAATTGGAATGGTTTCATAGACAGTTTCTGTCACAGGACTTTCTACACTATCATTGGAGCAATTTCGAGTTCACGTGATGCACGACTCACCAATTTCTTTGGACTCTTTATGAATGTCTCTCGTACGCGTTCCACATTCACTTCATTCACACTGGGACGTTCTCTTCTTTTTGCCGGGCACAAGCATCCCGGCGTAACGAATTTATTGTGTCAGTGGTAAATGGCCTTTCTTGTTGGTGGCTTCATACCGGAGGGGAGAGTTGTACGAAACGGGGACAGCGGTTAAAATGGGGACAGTGTGTATGTGCTTAATTGGTGCTGCTAAGAGCGGAAAAATACGGTACTAGTGACTCTCGGCATGGCAACCAGTGTTGCCAACTTGGGGGTTTTGCCCCTAAATTTAGGGGGACTCTGCTATCTTGGGGGGGGGGGATTTGGAGGGATTTGTACTTCAGGGGGAAATTTAGGGGGAAGTGTTCTTTGAGGGGAATTTTTGGGGCTTCTCAGACATGAATAACGCATACCTATCGAAATTTTTTTAGCCCTACCTTACTTCATTGTTGTTTTCGTTGGCTCTGCCCTCCTTTAAAGGCGCTTCTGTACCGTACTTCTGTTATATTGGCGATTGTGAACTGAAGTTGAATACGCTGGAAGTGTATTCAAGTTACTATGACTTCAAGAGAGAAAAAATATTCCCAAAGGCGTGGGAATCAGATCCCTTGTTGAAAGGTACGTTTATTGCCAGTTTGTTAGATATTAGCATAGGTGAACAGGGACGTTTATATAGCCTAACTTTTCCCTGTAGCCTATATACTGCGGCTTACATCTTAGAACGTCATGTCAGAAACTACTGCTTTTTCTTTTAGTGACCACTAAAGAGTAGAATATTAGTAATTAGGTTTTCGTTAAGTGACATTTAGAACGAATGCATTAATACGTCATGCAGAGCTTCATTAGAATGTTTTACCAACGAATATTGCGCCAAAGCTGCTTTTTTTATTGAAATGCTGAATAGTTTCGGGCTTTGCCTATTTTCTTAAGCCACATTATTTTATGTTTGGACACTGTGTAGGTCACGGTATTTATATCAAATAGGTATTTGGAATAAACAGCATGACCTACACAGTGTTTAAACATAAAATAATGTGGCTTAAGAAAATGGGCAAAACCTGAAACTAGTCAGAATTTCAATAAAAAAAAAAACAGTTTAGGTGCAATGTATATGAAAATGTCTTTCCTAGAGTATTTAAGAACTGCCAAATGCCACATAACCAAAAACTTTTAGGTTTTACTTTTATTTATTTATTTATTTATTTATTTACTTTTTTTAAAGGGGGACTTCACATACGATTTAGGGGAAAATTTTGCTTCAGGGTTGGCAACATTGATGGCAACGGCAAGTTTGAGTTAGTTTGTGACGGCAGAACACCGTCTCTTTCGTCAGTACCAATTTTCAAAGTTTTTCGCTGTTTTTCTTTCGATTTTCTCACGTCTTTAGTTGTGCCGATATACAAAAATACACATAGAAGGATCAATGGTAAGTTACCATTTCTGTTAAGTAGTATTAAGACGTCATTTTAACGTTTTAACATAGAGGTTATCTGAATTCCTACCTTAGAGATGCCATATTTCGTTATTCACTGTCCGTTCGAGTCAAATGGGGTCATAAGAGATGTAAAAAACGGGGACATCCCCGTTTTGTACAACGCAAAAGTATTTTAACACTAGTAGGCTAATGTTATATATTAATTTTTATTTTTCATTAGTCTCACATTATTTCAGGCCCACCGTTATAAAAATACATCTTTAGGTTTCTTAAACATATTTTATTAATAATATTGTAACAAAATCTTATACTTTTTTTCTTTTCAGGTATCAAGATGAGCCGGAATGTGAGGAAGAGTGACAGGCAGAGCTGGTTCGAAGAGTGGATGGCCAACGCTATACAGGCTGTTTTAAGGGGCGAGTTGGGGTATAGAAAAGCGTATAAGGTCTTCAACGTTCCTCAAACTACTCTTGAGAGGAAGGTGAAACAAGCTAGGGAACAAAACATATCGTCAGAAAAAAAAACATATCGTCAGAAAAAAAAAAAAAAACTTTGTTTCTTATGTTTTACCCCGTTTTATCCGACTAGTTATATAAAATGAGGACATTGGACACATTTTGAAATTGTTGTGTTACATATTAATTTAAAACTCAAATTCCACAAATTGCAGTGCAAATAACAACCTAAGTAGATCAAGAGGGATTGTGATACATTTGTTAATAATGTTTTATATATTAAAAAAAAACTGTTACCGTCGCTATTTTGTACAACTTTTCCCTACTTTCTTTTTTATTTTATTTTATTTTTTATTGTTGACTTCCAACTTACAAATACTCAAAATGCACGACAACGCTGGCCCACACACAGCCAATATCGTCAAACAGTTCCTGGCAGAAAAGATCCTGGTGTAACTTGAATAACCACCATACTCCTCGGATCTCAATCTTCCAGACTTCATCCTATTACGTCAACTCAAACTCGCCTTCAAAGGAAAGAGATTTGAAGATATTCTGACATCCAACGAAACGTAACGAGTCTTGTGATCATCATCCCAAAGGAAGGCTTAGTGCAAAGTTTCCAGGACATGTATAGCAGAGCTCACCGGTGCATAGTTCAAAATGTAGAGCTTATGGGACTTAACTACGGGGTCATCAGTCCCTAAACTTACAAACTACTTACGAACTAGCTAATACTAAGGACGGCACAAATATCCATGCCAGAGGGGGCATTCGAATCCCCGACTGTAGTGGTCGTGCAGACCGAGACTGGCGCGCCGCAGTCCACTCGGCCACCGCGGCCGGCGGTGCATAGTTATGGCAGGTGACTATTTCAAAAGACAGTAAGGTAATTATAGTTCATTGTTCATCTACGTTCATCTCACAGGACTATTGGCCAAACTTTATAGTCACAGGTTGTATGTCATTCGGGGTCCGCTTATTCGAGATAAACTCATTCTTGCAAATTACCGACTTTCGACTTACCATCAGAATTTCGAAAAATTGACGGTCTTACAATTCCGGATAGCTAGGGCAGATTTTTGAGAACTTCAGCACAATCGGCTTAACAGCTCACGTACTGAGGTTCCTGACGAGGATCATATAAGAACAACGAAAAAGTGACGATTTGTTAGATGACGATGTGTGTGGCTCCAGGAAAGGTAAAGGATGTTGCGAGGCAGTCCTGACATTTCCCCTGACAGTGGAAGCTGGACTGAGGAAAAATCACGACATGTTTCTACGATTGGTTGATCGGGAAAGAGCTCTCTGCACTGTTAAATGGTGCACGATTATCGAAATTCTGAGAAAAATAAGACTATGCTGTAGGGAAAGACGGATTATGTGTAAGAACTTAACAACCAAAGGAAATTATACGGATAGATGATTTGTAAACAATACAAGAACTAAATACTCTGAAGAGGATGTGAGTAAGAAATGCTGTATTTCTGCCCTACTGTTCAGTATTTACATCGAAAATGCTACGTCGGAAATAAAAGAAAGTTTCTTGAGCGGTATCAAAATTCATGGTGAAGGGATATCAATGTTAGATTCGCCGATGACAATTCTATCCTCAGTGACAGTGAAGAAGAATTACGGCATTTGTTGAATGGAACGAATCATGTGATAAGTACAAAATGTGAATTGAAAGTCAACTGGTATCATACAATGACATTAATGTCAGGAAGAAATTTCTGGAAATGCACATTTTTGAGCGTAGCTTTGTGTAGATGTAAAACACGGATATTCGAGAAAACAGAACGGAGTTGAACGAGTTTATTTAATCGCGTCAGAGCAACATCTGTATTTAATTAATAGGTTGCATATACTGCGTTACAAATAAAAACTATATAATAATTATTCATTCATGATTTTCACATATAAAAAGTCATTATTGTCTATAGCAGGCTCACATCGCTCTTCAACATTCGGCACCCTTCACTGCAGCGTCGTTGGCCAACCACAGGTCTTGGAAAGTGCAAGGGGCCGGCAAAGATGGACAGCTCAGCGGGTGTGTCATCGGTTGCTTCTCTCCAAGTTGGCAGGGATGTTCTTCTGCGTATCCCCACTTGAACAAGTTCATTCGACACCTAAGTCTGTTTAGGCTCTTCCAGACTCCATTCCAGCTAAGAAACAGCCGAAAGATTTTCTTTAATGTTCTAACATTGCAAGCTGCATTTCTCCAGTTTGTGTTTCCACATGTAATCCCGGGTAGTAGATTGAATTTCATTTAGTTGACATTCAGATTCAACGAAATCTATCCTCGATTTTATTCTTGCCACCACTGGCTGGTGTCTGAACAGGGAATTTCTTCTATCCTCGCACTCTCTGGTTCTTTCAGCCGTCGCCAACGTTTGCCGTCTGATCTGCAGGGAAGCTATACCAGAACACATATAAAGAAGATCACGGTTTTTAGGCTTCAGGCATCCCGTAATTAATCGGCACGAATCGTTCAGTGCTGCATCTAGCTTGTGGGCGTGGGACAGTCCCGTGGGCAGCGGTAAATACTGGCAAATCCTTCCGTATACTGAGCTATGTCTAAACTGACACTGTATTCAGAATCTGAAATGATGAAACGGCCCTTTTCAGACCCATCATTTACAGTAGAACAGGTGACGTGATGCTAGAGAAGAATTTTCAAATTAGTTGAACTTATAAGTAATGAGGAAGTACCTCGTAGAATCGGCGAAGAAACGTAAGGGAAACATTGGTATGAAAACTTTGACAATAATACTAGAGGGAGCCGTAGCGTGTAAAATATGTAGGGGAAAACAAATACTGGAATAAATCAATCAAATAATGAAGGACGTACGTTGCAAGTGCTTTGAGGTGAAGAAGTTGGCTCAGAAGAGAAATAATGTACACGGCATGAAGCTTATCAGAATTAAAGATTGATCTAGAATATGTGTTATTGATTAAAAGACGTGGCGTTCACGAGAGTTCCACGATTGATTCTTAAGTGTTGCATGTCAGTCCGAGAAAACACGTTTAATTAATGACAATGGTCTGATATAGAAATGTAGATTTCGTTGCGTGATGAATTAGTAATCTCGAAACCATAACTAACATGTACACTAACCTTTAGTAGTATGAGCTACACGTGAGGTTTCCTACACAGTCCTCAAAGGAAAGAAGGATGCTTGATATCTAGTTTTGAGGAACCTGAGGCGTTTTGTGCTTCAACGGAGGATTCAATATAATGTGTTCAACGAGAGCACAGGTCTAAAAGCAAATAAGTGACATTTTCTTCACTTTTAAAGAGCTACGTCAGGTTTTGGTATTGCTGATTAACTTAGAAATGTATTCCATTTGTTGTGGCATTAATTTTATTGTTTGGATTAAAAGAGAAATTTGTGAGGTCTCTCGGCGGTATTATCGTAGGTCACGTTGGCATTTTCGTTGCTTGTGGATTGTCTTTGCAATGGGAGAGCTGCTGTCGTGTAGTCCACAACCTTGGATCATGACATCAGTACGGTATGTTTTCTTTTAATCGGCATACACGATGACAAACCATATACACTGCACGTGTTTTATTGATGACTTATCCTAATGGCAGACAAATTTTTTAAGTACATTAATTTTGTGAATTTCATTTTTGGTTCGTGAGTCGTCTAAATCGTGCATCGTATTTTACTGGGCTATGTCAACAAACGAACTACTGGATTTCCTTTTCCAGCATCACTGCATCGCCTTAAGCGTCTCTGAGACCATAAATGTTAGACCCTAGACGAATGGAAAACCGTCGCTTGGTCGTATCAGTCCCGAATTCAGCTGATAAGAGCTGCCTGTAAGATTCGAGTGAGGCACGGACCCCACGAACCATGTACCGTTTACAAGTCACTTTGCACTATGGTGGTAGCTCCATAAAGTATTGCCTGCTTTTGCATCAATTGGTCCTGTGTTTGAATTCAGCCAATCACTGAAATTGTTTAAAATGGGATGTTCTATGCTTCCTGGTTGTTCAGTACAATTTACAAATGATGCCTGATTTGCCTTAGTACAATGTGAGGTGGCTTGCAGAGTATCGATGTGGATGTAGTGATGGTCTTAATTTCATTATGTTCATTACTACACTCCAGACCTCGAAATTACAGACGAATGGAAAAACTGGTGCAATCAGAGCTTAGGGAAGATCAATTTGGATTTAGGAGAAAAGTAGGAATACACGAGGCAAACTCACATTACGACTTATCTTATAAGATAGATTAAGGAAAGGGAAACCTACGTTTTTAGCATTTGTGGATCTGGAGAGAGCTTTTGTCAGTGTCAACTGGAATACGCTTCTGTAGAGTCTGGAAGTTGCAGGGGTAAAATATAGGTTACGAAGAATTACATTCAACTTGTAGAAAAACCAGACAACAATTGTTAGAGACAGAGGTCATGAAAGGGTCGCAGAGGTTGCGAAGGGAGTAAGACAAGGTTGTAGCCTTTCCCCAATTCTGTTCAATCTGTACATTGAGCAAGCTGTGAAGGAATGGAAGGAGAAATTTGGAGAGGGAATTAAAGTGCAGAGAGAAGAAATAAAAACATTGCGGTT
This sequence comes from Locusta migratoria, assembly GCA_026315105.1. NCBI lineage: Eukaryota > Metazoa > Arthropoda > Insecta > Orthoptera > Acrididae > Locusta > Locusta migratoria. Next base: position 713,048,585 of record CM048744.1, read on the forward strand.
TGCCGATGACGTAGTAATTCTGTCAGAGACCGCAAAAGATCTGGAGGAGCAATTGAATGCGATGGACAGTGTCTTGAAAGGAAGGTATAAGATGAACATTAACAAGAGTAAAACGAAAGTAATGGAATGCAATGTCAGCAAATCAGGCAATGCTGAAGGAATTAGATTATGTAATGAGACAATAAAAGTAGTAAATGAGTTTTGTTCAAATGTTCAAATGTTATGGGACTTAACTACGGGGTCATCAGTCCCTAAAGTTACAAATTACTTATGAACTAACTAAGACTAAGGACGGCACAAAAATCCATGCCCGAGGGGGATTCGAACCCCCGACCGTAGTGGCCGTGCAGACCGTGACTGGAGCGCCTCAGTCCCCTCAGCCACCACGGCCGGCTGAGTTTTGTTATTTGGGAAGCAAAATAACATGTGGTGGCCCAAGTAAATAACATATAAAATGCAGATTGGCTTTGGAAAGAAAAGGGCTTCTGAAGAAGAACAATATTTGGCATCCAATATTAGTCCTTTCTGAAAGTATTTGTCTGGAGTGTAACACTTATGGGACTGAAACGTGGAGGAAGAGCAGAAAGAGGTGGAGATAGATAGAAGGGGAGAAGGATACGGGAAAAAGGGAGTGATTTTTACTATTATGTCTGTTCCAAGGAAACAGACGTTGGCGGTGATCCGCAGCAGAGATAAATATATACATGTATATACTTCGCAAATTGCGTAATTTCCCGACGTCTGCTACTCCTGAAAGACGGACGAACGATCTGCAACACATGAAAATTTGTGCCGGACAGGGACTCGAACCCGCGTCTCCTGCTTTTCACGAGCGGTCGCCTTAACCACTCGGCCACCAGTGCACCTTCCCCGGCCAGACCCAAACTTCCATGTGTTGCACTTGTCTCTTTCCCTAACATACTCGCACACATTATAGTCTTAGTCCCGCAAGAGGGAGAGACACAATTCTACCACTGTAAGCCTATCATGGCGTTACTGTTTACTGTTACGTTTGTTCCAAGGGAACAGACGTTCACTACGATCGGGGGTTCGAATTCCCCCTCGGCCATGGATATTTGTGCTGTCCTTAGAATAAGGTAGTTGATAAGTAGTTTGTAAGTTTAGGGACTGATGACCCCGTAGTTAAGTCCCGTAAGCTTAACAAACATTTGAACATTTTGAACAGACGTTGGCGGTGATCCGCAGCAGAGATAAATATATACATGTATATACTTCGCAAACTGCATAATTTCCCGATGATAGAAGCTTTCGAAATATGGTACTACAGACGAATAATGACGATTAGATGGGTAGATCACGTAACTAATAAGGAAATGCTCAACAGGATTGGGGAGAAGTGAAGTTTCTGTCATATCCTGAGTAAGAGAAGGGATAGGTTGGTAGGACACATTCTGAGACCTCAAGGAATGGTCAACTTACCATTATAAGGAAGTGTCTGGGGGTAAAGATCGTAAAGGGAGGCCGAGGGACGAATGCAGTAAGCAGATTCAAAGGGAAGTACGTTGTCGTATGTATTCTCAGATGAAGTGGCTTGCACAGGACAGGGTAGCGTGGACAGCTGCATCAATCCACTGTGCGGACTGAAGACGACAACAAAAAAGACCTGGAAATACTACAAGGTGCACTTTTTCGGCAGTAGGTTCGTCGACTGTGCTGGAGGCAGGGAGCTGGTGTCCTCGCTGTGCTGTACACACAGAGGTCGCGGCAGACGAGCGCGCGCGAAATGTTAATGAGCGCGCAGACTCTGCCGGACTGTAATGACTGCGCTTGGCCTTGAACCGTGCCCAACTGCAGCGCCTGCCACCAGCCGGGGCCTGCCCCCCCCTCCCCTCCCCCTGCTGTTGTCGCGACGTCAATAACCGCGCGCCAGAGCGCAGCCCGCCTGCACTTGACGGCTTTCCACGGGCACTGAAGGCCGGCATGGACACGTGACCAGGGCCCGTCTCGCATTCCGTGCTCTCCGCGTCCACACTGTGCTGGCTGAGAGGTACCTTCGAGGCAGGAAATCGGTATCGACCAGTCATACTACTACGCATTAGCTACAAAATGCTGAAAAGACTTCTTCATGACCAAGTACATCCAATAACTAGCCACTCCCTTCGGCTTCGCACAAGTGGAATTTATAATTAGCTTTAGTACCTTGCGTTGCCTGGGTATACAGGGTGTTTCACTAAGTGTTTGCCTCTGTAACTTATAAAATAATACGTGACGAGAAATTTTAATGCGGTAGGTCAACACAAGAAATGTTACACTTTCTGCGGAGCTATGAACGTAGTTTATTGAATCATTTTCCAAAGCGTTACACCACAAAGATATATTTTTTTTAATGGAACAGTAGTTTTTTCTGGTGGTCATGAGACAGTGGGCTGTGCCCCAGGGGATAGCCACTCGGCCAGTCAGCTACGCTATCGCAGCCTCCGCCCCCGGAACTTTGAAGGGTTATAGCTCCCAAACTAACAGTGATAGGAATGTAGTTTAAATTCATTCGGACGCAGCGGTTTAAAAGAATCCAATCTAATCTAATCTACTAATCTCCTCATCTTTCGACCAATCCCACCTTTCCTCTCTAACCATCCCTTCTTTCTCTTCCTGTACATTTCATTTAATCATTTCTCAGTCCTTCTCCTCCTTTACTCACTCCTTTGCTCCTACAGGAGCAGCAGACGTCGGGAAATTACGCAATTTGCGAAGTATATATCTGCTGCGGATCACCGCCAAAGTCTGTTTCCTCGGAACAAACGTAACAGTAAACATTAACGCCATGATGGGCTAACGGTGGTAGAATTGTGTCTCTCCCTCTTGCGGAACTCACACTATAACGTGTGTGAGTATGTGAGGGAAAGAGACAAGTGCAACACATGAAAGTTTGGGTCTGGCCCGGGAGCGTGCACGGGTGGCCAAGTGGTTAAGACGACCGCTCGTGACAAGCAGGAGACCCGGGTTCGAGCCCAATACGGCACAAATTTTCCCTAGGAACAGACACAATAGTAAAAATCACTCCCTTTTCCCGCATCCTTCTCCCCTTCTATCTATCTCCACCTCATTCTGCTCTTCCTCCATCACTATTTCTTCCTGCTCCCATTCTATACATCCCTCTGCCTCTGTGAATCTCCACCTGTGCTCCTTCTGCTATAAGCGATGGTATATGTACCAGTAATTCACAATAATATTTCCTACGTCATGCATATATTAACATTTTCTCTCTCTCTCGTTCCATCTTGGCATACCCTCTCTCCCTCTCACTGTTCACCTGCTCGTGTCACCTGTCCATTTTTATTTATTTATTTTTTCTCAGTTTTCATTCCCAGTCCTTAAGAAACAGAAGGTCGCTCGAGAGCGGATTGGGCCTTAGTTTATGGAACGCTGTGGTGGCGCTTTATTTTGTTGTAGATTGGGGCTAGAGGAGGGACTTCATTTCTCCCAACTGAGAACAATCTGTGGGCATCGAGACAGCTCTGGTATTGCCCCCCTCGCTTTCTTTCGGTCTCCTCCCCTGCTCTTTGCTCATTTTACAATCTCGGTCCGACTCCTCGCCACTCTTGGCCGCCTTGTCCCTAGATTAGATTCAAGATGATATAATAGTACTAGTTGTATGAATACAATAGACATCATTTGGTTCTATTCCAAAATTCGTCAATGTAGTAGAAGGAGTTGAACACTAATAGCTCATATTTAACTGACGTTTGTTTGTAGCTAAATGTTTTATGATTGCTGGTAAGTTATTGAAAATATATGTTCCTGAGTAGTGGACCTCTTCTTGAACTAAAGCAAGTGCTTTTAACTCAAACGATCCAGAGACTTAAACATTCATGAACCACGCGTTCGAATAAAATACAGGGAACGCTCGATCAAGTCAACCGTTCTGATCGGTGGATAACGACGTGGTAATTGTGTGCAGACTTGAATGTTCGCTGTAATGTCTCGCAAACAATTGTGTGCAAACCTGAATATTCGCTGTAAGGCCTCGCAAACAATGTTGTAACATCTTTATGTACGAAATGGGTCCAGCGATTACTTGCAAAAGAACAAGTAAATCATCGAATGGAACTTTGTGTTGCATCAGTATGAAGGTAAATGTGGCAATTTTCAAGAACATCGTCACTTGAATTGGAACGTATCACAACTACGAGTCATGTATGCTGTCGATCATCCTTGGCAATAGTTCATAATGAATGTTAGTGCGATGCAGCTATTTAGGAGTGTTGTTGTGATCTACGTTCAAAATGTTCAAATGTTTGTAAACTTACTGGAGAAAATTGCTATGGTCATCAGTTCCTAAATGTACAAACAACTTTAACTTACGATAATGATAACAACACCCATGCCCGAATAAGGACTCGAATCTCCGACGGGAACGGCCGCCCAGTCCGTAACATGCCGTCCTAGACCACGAGGTCATTTCGCGCGGCCTGTTGTTTCAATAAAGAAAAATAGAAAGCATTAGTTTCGGAACGACACTCGTACGCAAATGACCTCACAGATAACATCGGGAGTTCATTGACGTTGTAGTATATCAGCAAGTCACAACGCTGCAAATTGTAATGAAATGCAGAGCATCTGCGACGAATCAACGCTTGCAGTGGGAGAGTGCCATTTGAGTCTCAAAAGACAAAAATGCAACGTATCAGGAATACGTAGAAAGAAGAAACCTGCATAGTATGATAATGTAATTGTAAATCACTGGAAGGAGTCACTACATAAACAATGTATGAGTTGGCATTAAGAGCGATTTGTAGTGTAACGACTGTATAAAATTAATCTTAAGGCAAAATGAGATTCAGTGGAACATTCCTCAGGAAGTGACTTATTGAACACTCTTCGACGAGTACATGAATATTGGCTATCAGAGTGGGTTCTGTGCCAGACAGTGTTGACAGAAGAGATACGTAAGACCAAAAGGACAGATTCACGCTTCGTTACTCTTTCACTTAGTAAACTTGAAAGCGTTACTAAGATGGTAGGTATTCTTCGGTTACAGACGTCCAAAGAGAAGTATTGTATCACAGTATATCTGAAAAAATTATTGCTGAGCGTACTTTTCTTCTATGTAAACCCGACGAAAGGCTATGATCATAAGAGAGCTTAGAGTCCACATGAAGGCGTAACTGAATTTTTCCCCCGCAATGCATGCGCGACTGGAAGATGAAAATTAGCAAGTGACAATAGTTCAAAGAGTGCCCTTCGCAGTGTGTAGACAGTTGTATACTCAGGCCTCTCATTTCTGTTAATACTCAGGCTTTATAAAGAAAAGCCATCGGTTACGTTCACAAAATCAGTATACACATTCTAAATAGTCTGAATCAATATACATCTACGTGGGGACATATCCACTGTATAAGGCACGTGCTAAAGAATAAAAATTGTGTTCCGTCTTCTGGCCAAAAACTCACACACGATCTCTGGTTTGTAAGCTGAGTAAGTTTCGAAGAGGAACGAGCACAAAAAATCGTATTTGTATTCGTATGGAATTCGATGAATTCTCACTCATAAACGATGCAAAACGTCTAGTAATAGAATTAACGTTTTACTATTCTGGTGTAAACTATTTGTAAAATATTCATTTGCATTAGAAGCAAACAGTTAACATTGTCTAGTACGACCACCCTCGCATGGTTACGCGCTTGCAGAATAATCAATGTAAGCAGTCACCTCCATTATATAACTGAGAGCTTACGTACTGAGCGACATAAAGTAAAAATACCACATAAACCTAATGAAGAATGAGACTTCCAGAGTGGCGACTAAATCAACTAAAGGGTGTCCTTGAAGCGGATGTAAATCGGGCATGCGTGCATCAGCATAAAGATATTTCTATCTAATTTCTTATAAATTTTTGTTGGGAATACTACTTCATCATAATATACGATATAAATTGGTACTGACTGCGGTGTACGTTATGCTAGTAGTCAAATGCCCAAATGAATAATATATTATTTTGGGGAGAGGGTTGGAAATAAATGTCTTTCCCAACAAATCTGGGAGCTCCTTCATTCAAAAGTATTTTATCTGTTAACGTTTCAAAGATATTCGTTTCGAAAGATAGATTTATTGTAGGGTGTGTTTAACACCATTAAAAAAATGCCGTATGGTAACGTATAAAAATATGTGCTTTATTCTGATCTGCATATTCAAAGCCGATCAAAACCGAAGTGTAGCTCTTGTGTAGTTTTCAGGAAGACTAATCCATCCACAAACTTTCGGACCAGTATTTGAATAATGAATCCATACCAGAAAAAAATTGGAAGATAAACTAATGATCAAAAGTACAGAAGTGCGTTTTATTGCAAGCTCATTTACTTAGCACGAAAGCGCCAAGTACGGTTGCAAATGAAAGAAATCGATGTTGTTTGAGGCAAAATTTTCAGGGGCGCACGCTCGTAGGTTACTGAGCCAATACATTACTAGATTTTACAAACATCTAAAAGACCATAAAGGTAAGATTAGAGAGATTCAAACGTACCAATCGCATTAACCAATGAAATGAAATGTGGGAAGTGACGGCGCTACATGACGTACCATTTGTCACACAGCAATAGGTGAGCTGTGAAGCTTACATGTAGATGTTACTATGGGTCTACATTGCAGGCTGTCATGAAGTTAATTAAAAGTTTATGTTTGAATCAACAGTCTCGAAAGTTTGCTTCTGCCCGACTCACAAACGTAACTTACATTTCGCATGACCTCATTCAAGAGCTTAAGTAAATGCAAGAACCTGTTTGTACTTGATGATGGACCTACAGGGGTAGAAAACAAAGTGTGCGATTTAATAACCTACAGCTTTCACCACTGATGAAATTCAGAGGCCACTTGCAACAGCGTCCTTCATTACTATGAACGTATCTTTCGCGACACTAAGGTGCAACGACCACCTAAATCTATTCTGGAGAAAGCGCCGAAATTCACTTCAACTAAAAGAATACCTTCTCGAGACACGAAAGATGTTACTTTTAACTCGTTCGGCCAGTTTTTCAATATGTTCTCTACGTTTTCCTGAAAGAAACATATTTGTTGGTTCAACAAACCCACGACGGTAAAATGATACTTATTCGAGAGTAAAAAGAGGGTCGGCAAAATCTCATTCTTGTATGCCATCCATGAATGAAATACGAAGAGGAAGAAATGATCTTGTACGCTGTTTAAACTCTGACATACACCAGCTTGCAGCGGGTAACAGATTTAGATGTCGTTGTCGTTGTTATCTTCATTCCGTTAACTAGTTTCGTATAACTCACCACCCTATCATATACTACGCAAATCTCTATATCTTTGCATACATTCCGTTTGCATGTAACGTACCTTTATTAGATGCGGTTGAAAATTACTCACTTTTGATGGGACTCAAGACTCCACACTCCTGACAAGAATTACACGTTCTGTATATTTTCTTCCTTTATTTTTTTTTTTTTTTTTTCCTTTTTTCGCGCCTCCCTCTGATTGGCCATTATCGGAGCTAATGCATACAGCGGTTGTGCAACGTCTCAAGTAACGCTCATAGAGCTGTGATGTTTCATCTATTACGTTAGAAATTGAGTAAATAAATTTGAGTATTAGCTGTGGAAAATGAAATATGCGCGTCAAACATTCGTGACTACCACTGGTACACGAAGCGTGGCAATGAGGAATGTTACCGTGTTAGCTAACTTGGCCTTGCGTGTTTACTGAAGCTTCGTCTCACGTCAGCAGTGCAAACTATCCGTTACCTGTACTCGTTTCGCAAATAACACAACAGCCGGTACACTGTTTACGAAGTTACTTATGTGTACTTGAAACGGTCAGTGAACCGAACGTATGAGCTCGATATATTGACACACAGTTCTGCGTAGCTCAGAACACTGGTAAAGGACAACGGCGTGTTTTATATTAACTTGTTCAACTATAACATTGTTACAAATGTTGCGTAGTGTAGAAGTTGGACACAATTTTATACAGTATTTTACAAGCATTGCCTGTGGACGGGGAAGGTGGCACAGGCAATAACAGCTCTACATATGGCTCGCAAATCTTACTGCTTACGAAACGGACGGGTAAAAAATTCCTACGTTGTTTATTTTATCCGTATGCTAGTCTTCTTCTGTCTGTAGAATACAGTTCACAAATAACAGAACTACCAATTGGCACTGTTTCTTATCTAAGGCGTCGCGCCATATTTGCACAGAATAGTCTCAACAAGGGGCCGTATCTTACAACGTTATAACAAGTGCATGTCCACATAGGGTGAATTTGGAACAAAACTGCAGATTTGTATGCAACACGTACACAGAAACATACGGACACTCTTCTTTGTCTATAAAGATTCACTGTTCCCATACATATAGTAGAAACTCACAAACGTTTGACAATATTATAAAACAATTTACGCGGTACCCGCACTCGACTAATATACGTATTATGTTTCTGAGGCCCCTCGCTCCAGTGACTGCGGCAGGAGTATCACTCCGTGTCTGAGGCTACATATTGGCGCCAAGGGAAAATTCTAGAGCGTTACGGCTGTCATCTTTCTATTAAACTTACTTTTAAATTATTTATTGAATAACAGAAACATAAAAAATTACAAGAAAATTACATTGTATAAACAGACGTATTTAAATGAACTGCCGTATCTTTATACACAAAGCAGAGTGGCTGTATGTTTGTGTTGTTTGTTTATGTGTACGTATTGCATACAGATCCACACTTCTGTTCTAATTTTTATGAAATTTTGCACACTTCAGTTTTAATGCATGAGGACGGTAGCCGTAAGTGTAAGGATCACGTACAACACATAGTTCACGAGATACGATGTCATAAACAATGAGATGCGGGAAAAACTACTGCATTATGTGACAATGTTGCACTTTTCCTCCTAAACCCTTGGATCGATTTCAACCAAATTTGGTACATCTTCCTTACCCTGAGGTATCAATTCTGTAATGATAAGAAACACATACGACACATGGTTCAGCGGATATAACTTCATAAAGAATAGGAGTTGCAAGAAACTATCACATAATGCGACGAGACTTTATGGGTACAGTATAAGCGAAGGAGATTACTTAGCGACTTGCAAGAAAATTAAAACTTAAAATGTTCAGATGATTGTAAAGTTATGGGACATAAAACTACAGTGGTTATCGTTTTCCAAACTTAGAAACTACTTAAAGTAACTTATCCTAAGAACAACACGGACACCCACGCCCCAGGGAGGAATAGAACCTCCGACGTAGAACGGCCGCGCGCACCGCAGCAGGGCGGCTCAGTGAGCACGGCCATTCTGCCGCGGCTTTAAACATAATTTCAAACATTTATTGAACTATTTCTCGCTGACAACCATAGCGAAATTATGAAAGGAAAAAACTTCTCGCTTACTACTTCCGCTGTTCATGGACTAAAAAACTACGGCATTCGGTATGACGTTACAATTTATAATTTCTACACTACAAATTGTAGCCGCAGGAAATTTTACAGACAAATGTAGTTGAACGTACCTTCTAAATTGCATCACAGTATGGCACGTCGTTCATGAAATATGAGCACAGAAACAGTAACGTTCAGCCGGCCGCGATGGCCGAGGTGACTGAGGCGCTCCAGTCACGGTCAGCACGGCCACTACTGTCGGGGGTTCGAATCCCCCCCTCGGGCATGGATATATGTGGCGTCCTAGTTTGTAAGTAGTTCATAAGTAGTTTGTAAGTTTAGGGACTGATGACCCCGTAGTTAAGTCCCATAAGCTTAACAAACATTTGAAATTTGAGTAACGTTCATGGAAAACCGTCCCATCGTGCATCAAGTTTTTATTTACTTCATTACAATTAATTGGTTTTCTAAGAGATCTTACAAACATATAGCACTTATACAAATGAATATATACTTGAAAAATTATACAGTTGTGCAACATATAATTGAATAAACATAAGATCGTACGAATTTTATACATTTGTATTTTGATTACTATTTTTCTTTGTCTGGATACTGCATTTATAATTTTGTACATTATGCAAGACTGCCTTATTTCTTATATATTCTCCGATAAATATAACATGATTTTAGAAAATAAAGTAGATGGGTAGAGAGAGAAGGGATAGGAGAAGTTCTAACTCTAGGCAGGAATAAATAAATATCCTTGCAATGCTGAGTTTTCAGATAGTATTAAATATTAATAAAACTGCTGGAGGATTTTGGTGGACTGACACTATTTGTAAGAGCCATTCAGAGCTGAGACGGAAATATGGTCGGAGTTTTCCCACAGGATATTTGTTCATGGGGACCACATGCTCTATGCTTTACTCACTCCTCATTATGTAATACTCTTCCCAACATAGTAAAGGTATCTTACAGATCAGAAATATGAAAGAGCAAGTAAATAGCTACGTATCAGTTGTTCACAATGTATATAACAGATACATTGCGATTTCCGAGGTTTACCAATCTCGAAGAAAAGGGTGTACTCAGGAGCGTAGCCAGAGAGGGGAGGGGGCTGATTCTGTAGTTCAAATCACTCCAGAAATGTTGACCTAATTAAAAAAAATGGCATAATTCTGAATACATATTATTATGAGGCTGGGAAGCTGTTCCATTTGGCCCATACGGTCCGATTTTTTTCCATGCGATTCCCATATTTTGCAGCCTTGAAGAAAGACGTTCATGGCCATCGACATGTTTCGAACGAAGAGGTGCACACCTGGGAAAAAAATCACGGTCCTCTAGCTAACTGCAAATAGTTGTGCGTGGAGGAAATGACCGTCTTGCTTCGGAGCTGGTTACATGTATTGCTATGGTGATTAATACCCAAATAATGAGCAGTCGTTGTCCTGGAGCGTCGTTGTGCTTTAGAGATCTGAACAGTATTTCAACTCCGCTATTACTAATTACAATATCATTCATTTGCACATCACAGTGTCAGCCAGCAATATTTCCTGATGTTCCTATGTATGAATTCGGATCCCACTCCAGCTACTGCCGGGTCTGGCTGCTAACGAGTCCTCTCCATTTGCCTCGTTCCTCCTACCACTTTTCTCCCTCCACTTGCTGCCATGTCACACTTCTTCTTTCTACAGATGTTCCCACAATCATTTTCCACCGTGGACGTGGCTGCCCTCTAGGTCTTTTTCCAATCAGTTTTTGTTCTTCCATAATTTTTTGAAGTCTCTGACCACACATCCTCTTACCATGTCCGTACCATCTTAATCTCTTTTTTCAATTTCTTCTCTCAAACTTACTTGTTTAAGGACCTTTCTAATATCTACATTCCTTACTCTGTGCATTCTTGTTTTTTCCTTAACTGCTCTGAGAAATTTCATTTCCCCCTGCTTGCAGTCTTTTTCGGCCCCTTTCTGTCATTGTCCATGCCTTCCCTCCATAGGTGACAATAGGGAAATAGTAACTAAAATGTTCAAATGTTTGTAAAGTCTATGGGACTTAACTGCGGGGTTATCAGTCCCTAAACTTACAAACTACTTATGAACTAACTATGACTAAGGACGGCACAAATATCCATGCCCGAGGGGGGATTCGAACCCCCGACCGCAGTGACCGTGCAGACCGTGACTGAAGCGCCTCAGTCCCCTCGGCCAACGCGGCCGGCAAATAGTAACTCCTATATATAAGGAGTTTTGCTATGTCTGGAACTTCCTTATTCCAAATCAGGTGTTTTATTATCTGATAGAAATTGCCTCCTTTCTGTAACCACCTGTTAATTTCGTTGGTTATTTCTTCACCTCTACATATCTCATTCCCTACATAAGCGAAACTATCTACCACATTGAGGGGTTCTCCATTCAAAGTAACATTCCTGTTGATCCCTTTGTTTCTTCCAAATACATTACTTCACTCTTTTCTTTATTTACTTTTAATCCATACCTTTCCACTATTTCCTTCCACTTGGAACTGTACATCTTTCTCTTTATCACCCCATATTACAATATCATCTACTAACATTATCTGTTTCTTTTACTATATCTTACTACCCTATGCATTCCCTCCATCACAACACTAAAAAGTGCAGGATTTAAACGAATTAATGTTCTTCTCTAGTCAATGCGTACCTGTACACTTTTTTTGCCATTCACAGATTTCACGTACTTCAAAAATTTTAGTTACGGAGTGCTTCTCTGTTAATGCTTCATAAAGTATTGAAAGCTTGACGCACTGCCTTTCTGATTGTCATCTACGTATCGATCCGAATTTTCCCATCTTCATAATTTGATTTGCTTTGTCTCTATTTTCGACAATATGTAGGTTCTTAAGAATTTTACTAATTTTGTTTCTGTACCATGGTCACTCTTGTATACACTCTTTGGAATGAAATACAATATATTAACAGAATATACGACATGAGCAAAGCTGAAAATGCGAACCGAGCCAGGATTCGAACCCTGGTCTCCCACTTTCTAGGCATTTGCGTTCACCAGTACACCACTGGCGACACAGTGATCACCGCACCTGCAAGGAATACCTAAGAACGCCTCTCGTCACATACAAATTCCCAGCTTCACCCTGCGCACAGTACTCAAACTCGTAGTTTTGAAACTAATTTCCGTAAGAGTAAGGGCCACAAACTTGCCCACCCCTCCCACTTATGAAAGGATCGTTGCCCGCCACCGGCATATTACATATATGCATGTGGCGTCAGTACTGAAAGAACAGACGTCACTTCTGATCCTGCTGTTGTTATTCAAATCCCGGCTGGGTTCACATTTTCAGCTTTGCCCATTCGCAGTTGATGTCATATATTCTGTGAATATGAAAAAATAACAACTGCAGGATTAGAAGTGACGTCTGTTCTTTAAGAAACAGACGTCATATGTATATATGAAATACAATATATACAGGGTTAGGGCCGGTACATGTTACGAGGCGCGTCCACAAAGTAAGTTCCGTTTGGTAATAAAATGAAATTGTACACAGATACAGAAGAAATTTTTATTGCACAAAATTCTACAACTTTTACTTTTCCACGTAACTGCCGAAATTTTGCAGGCATTTGTCATAGCGTGGCACCAGGTTTTGTATACCTCCTTCAAAGAAATCTGCCGCCTGTGTCTTCAACCAGTTGGAAACATCAGTAATCGTGAAATTTGGGGGAAGTCCATAGCGAGAGCACTAATTGTAATTCCTGGATCTTGTCGTCAATCGCGTGAACCAGTTCTTCTGTAACCAAATGTGGACGCCCACTTCGTTCTTTATCGAGCACATCACCATCGAATCATTCATCGCATTTGGTCCGTAAACATCACAAATTTGCCGAAAAATTTCACTTGGTTTCACTTTCCTCGCATTCAGAAACCGAATCACCGATCTGATTTCACAGGCGGCGGGATTTCCAATCAACGCCGACATTTCAAACAAGCACAACAAAGCGTACGTAACTGACAGCGATCTCCAAATAGCGCACGTTCTTCTCCTCGATACACACCGTCTACAGCGCACACAAAGAAAGAAAATATGTTATGTGGACAGATGTCCGGAAACACTTAATTTCAATGTTAGAGCTCATTTTAGTATTTCTCTTTAAATGTAAATTGAAATAATTCGTGCAGACAATTGTAAAAATTCCAAATTGTTTCGTTAGTATGTACTGTACTTCCTCGATTCACTGCCAATTGCCCCAATTGAAGAAAGGTAATGTTGACTTCAGTGCTTGTGTTGACATGCGACTCATTGCTCTACAGTACTAGCTCAAAAAATGTTCAAATGTTTGTAAATCTATCGGACCAAACTGAGTGGTCATCAGTCCGTAGCTTACAAACTACTTAAACCTAGGTAAACTAACCTAAGGACAAACACACACTCCCATGCCCCAGGGAGGACTCGAACCTCCACGGCGAGTAACCGCGCGCTCCGCAGCGAGACGCTTTAGACTGCTCGGCTACTCCACTGCGGCACAGTACTAGGATCAAGCACATCAGTAGGTACCATCAACTGCTTAGTGTTCATCACGAAAGTGGTTTCGCAGTCAGTGCAATGTTTACAAATGCGGAGTTGGCAGATTCCCATTTGATGTATGGGTTGCTTCGAACGTCTTCCTGTCGGGTCACCTTCGTTCTAGAAATCTGTCTCGACCCAAACTTACAGCGCCACGGCTATTGCTCCGTGCTAATCCATACATCAAATGGGCATCTGCCAACTCCGCCGGCCGCGGTGGCCGAGGGGACTGAGGCGCTCCAGTCACGGTCTGCACGGCCACTACGGTCGGGCGTTCGAATCCCCCCTCGGGCATGAATATTTGTGCCGTCCTTAGTCTTAGTTCGTAAGTAGTTTGTAAGTTTAGGGACTGATGACCCCGTAGTTATGTCCCATAAGCTATGCAAACATTCAGACATTTGAAACATCTGCCAACTCCGCATTTCTAAACATTGCACGGACTGCAAAACCACTTTCGTGATGAACACTAAGCAGTTGATGGTACCTACTGATGTGCTTGATCCTAGTACTGTGCTGCAGTGGTGTAGCCGAGTAGTCTAAAGCGTCTCGCTGCAGAGCGCGCGCTTACTCGCCGTGGAGGTTCGAGTGCTCCCTGGCGCATTGGTGTGTGTGTGTTTGTCCTTAGGTTAGTTTACCTAGGTTTAAGTAGTTTGTAAGCTACGGACTGATCACCACGCAGTTTGGTCCGATAGATTTACAAACATTTGAACATTTTTTGAGATAGTACTGTAGAGCAATGAGTCGCATGTCAACACAAGCACTGAAGTCATTACCTTCCTTCAATTGGGCCAACTGGCAGTGAATCGAGGAAGTGCAGTACATACTAACGAAACAATTAGGTATTTTGACAATTGTCTGCACGAATTATTTCAATTTACATTTAAAGAGTAATACTAAAATGACCTCTAATATGGAAATTAAGCGTTTCCGGACACACGTCCACATAACATATTTTCTTTCTTTGTGTGCGAGGAATGTTTCCTGAAAGTTTGGCCGTGCCTTGTTGTAACACCCTGTACAGAAACACGCTTCTGTTTCCGGGAGGAACGCCCCACTGACGTGCTTCCACTGCGCTGCGCAGCGCCAGGGGCGCGTCGCGACTTGCGGGGCAGCGTGTGTCTGCTCAGGCCGAACACGTAGCCGGGCCGCGGCGCGGTGGGGCTCGTTCTATATTTGACCGACCAGCGGCCGCAAGGTGACATTTGAAAGCCACATAAAGGCAGTTTATCTGCCGGTCGATAGCCACTCTTGTCTTGCCGACGACTCCGCGAATCAATAAGGCCGGCCCAGCGCACCCCTTGGCATCCGGTGCGGTGCCTCCGCCGCCGCCGCCGCCGCCGCCGCTCGTCTTTAAAATTCAGGGACGGCGGTGCGCACAAGAAACGCGCCCGCCGCCGCCCAGTTCCGTTTCCCTCCCCGCCCAGTTTTTACGCCGAGCCGCCCCCGGGGGCGGCGCGCGAGAACAGCACGGCGAGTGGCAGGCGCCGCGCCGGCACGTTTAATAAAAATGTCATTTGCCTCGCGCTCCCGTGACGACTGTTTAAAGCGGAACTGTTTCAAAAGGCAGCTGGTTACTCCACCTCCAGTGCATCTGCAAAGGGAGCAATTTTTTTCCCTCAACTTCGAGTAATACGCTGTTACCAAGACCACATATAACAGCAAATGCCTCTCAATAGACACGAAACTGAAACACTACGAAACAGACACACAGCTGCTAATAACATGTTGTTGTTGTGGTCTTCAGTCCGCAGACTGGTTTGATACAGCTCCCCACGCTACCCTGTCCTGTGCAAGTCTCTTCATGTGAGAATACTTTCGGCAACCTACATCCTTTTGAATCTGCTTACTATATTCGTCCCTCTGTCTCCCTCTACGATTTTTACCCCACACACTTCCTTCTAATGCTAAGTTGACAATTCCTTGGTGTCCAGAGTGTGTCCTACCGATCTATCACTTCTCTTAGTCAGGATATGCCAGAAACTCCTTTTCTTCAAAATGTTCAAATGTTTGTAGAACTTATGGGACTTAAGTACGGGGTCATCAGTCCCTAAGCTTACAAACTACTTATGAACTAGCTAAGACTAAGGACGGCACAAATATCCATGCCCGAGGGGGGATTCGATCCCCCGACCGTAGTGGCCGTGCAGACCGTCCGTGACTGGAGCGCCTCAGTCCCCTCGGCCACCAAGGCCGGTGACTCCTTTTCTCCCCGATTCGGTTAAGCACCTCCTCATTAGTTACGTGATCTACCCATCTAATCATCATTCGTATATAGCACCACACTTCAAAAGATTCTATATTTTTTTTTGTCTGAACTCCTTATCGTCCAAGTTTCACTGCCATACAGTGCTACACTCCAGACAAATGCTTTCAGAAAGGACTTCCTAACATTTAAATTAATATTGGATGTTAACAAGTTTCGCTTCTTTAGAAACGCTTTTCTCCCCACAGCCATTCTGCATTTTACTTCGGCCATCAGAAGTTATCTTGCTACCCAAATAACAAACTTCATCTACTACTTTTATTTTCTCATTAACTAATCTAATTTCTTCAGAATCACCTGATTTTCTGACATTACATTCCATTACCTTCGTTTTATTCTTGTTAATGTTCATCTTATATCTTCCCTTCAAGCCACTGTCCATTCCATTCAATCGCTCTTCCAGATCCTTTGCAGTCTCTGACAAAATTACTATGGCATCGGCATACCGCAAAGTTTTTATTTCGTCTCCCTAAACTTTAATTCCCTCTCCAAATTTCTCCTTTCATTCCTTCATTTCCTGCTCAACGTACAGATTGAACAACATTGGGGAAAGGTTACAACCCTGTCTTACTCCCTTCCCAACCTCTGCGTCCCTTTCTTGTCCTTCTACTGTAATAACCACTGCCTGATTTATGTATAGGTTGAATATAACTCTTCGGTCCCTAAATTTAACCACTGCTACCTTCAGAATTTGGAAGAGTGTATTCCAGTCGACATTGTCAAAAGCTTTCTCCAAATCGACAAACGCTAAAAACGTAGGTTTCCCTTTCCTTAGCCTATCTTCTAAGATGTATGTGAGTAATGTGAGTATTGCCTCTCGTGTTCCTACATTTCTCCCAAATCCAAACTGATCTTCCCCGAGGTTGGATTCCACAAGTTTTTCCATTCGTCTGTAAATAATTCGTGCTAGTATTTTGCACCCATGACTTATTAAACTGATAGTTCTGTAATCTGTAGCTAATAACATATGATGGCGAAACTATATTTAAAACAATCAACACTGTAGTAATAGACAGACAGGATAGTCAGAACATGCATAATTAAAAAGTACCAAAAAGTATCGCTGTGCTTAGAGAAGCTGCAGCCTACAGCGAAAGAGCGAGGGCCGAGTTGTCTGAGAGCCACCTCATCCACAACATTCAGCCAGCCACCAAATGCTTAATGTCTAGACGGATCTTCCTCACAGCAACCGAGGACCTCAATGACCAACCTAGATCTAAAAAAAGGGAGGAAACTTAGGGTTTAACGTCCCGTCGAGAGCGTGGTCTTTAGAGACGGAGCTTACTCGCTTATTTCCAGGGAAGGATGTGGGAGGAAATCGGCCGTCCTTTGAAATCATGGAAAACCTAAATTTGGATGGTCAGAGGTGTATTTGAAACACCATCCTCCCGAATGCGAGACCAGTGACTTACCATTGCGCCTCCTCGCTCGGTCAACCTGGATCTAGGTGGTTCAGATCGGGAGATAGGCAAATGATGGAACCAAAGGAAGAATTGGCACCAGGCTACAGTGAGGACTGGGCGGTTTGGAGGTCACTAAACAGGCTACTCACCAACAGGAGATAACCTTCTGAAGTTGGGAGAGTCTACTACATCTAATTTCTGCAACTGTGGAGACGTGCGGACGACCCAGCATTTGTATAAATGCACTGAATGTTCTTCACGTTGCATTTTAAAAGACATGATGTTGGTAACTCCAAATGTTATCGACTTTTAGGCCAAATGTATATGTTTCTCTCCGTCGTTTATAATTTGGTATTTTACTGGTACGCAATTAATTAATTGCTGTGTGTTCTACCTTTTACATTCATGTATTCATGATGCTTCTGACACGAATAAAAATAAATAAATAAGAAAAAAAACAAAAAGACGGGATTTGGAAAAAGCTTCAAATGAAACCGTTTATTAAAGAATAGAACCAGTGAAAAGCATTAAGAAAATGAAATGGATCTGTTCCCTAGGACATTTGATGAGGACAACAGTAAAAAATAAATTAATTAAAAAAATAAAAATTGCAGGAGGATAATTGAAACTATTATTGGAACAGTAAGAACAGCATAACATGGATCACAGAGATCATGAGTACATGATGATAAAATTACAGATAACAATGAACGACTTGAAAGGCACTCGGGATATTTCAGGACACGTCACACTGCCAATAGAAATTGACAGAGACTGGGAAAGGTGATTCCGGATGAGGAGAGAAGGGTACAATCTGAAAGAATGAAAAAGGATTGGGCGAACAAAAACAGAAGAAATTGGGCCAATGTTGGCCATAAAAGTGTATATACGAGGGTTTGAACTCAGTGGCAACACTAACATGGAGACACTATGTAATGGAATCTACTGCTGTCGCTGATAGCACACGTTGTTAACATACCTACCTTACCCCCAAACAAATAGACTCGCCCGTCCCACGGCACCGGCGTGCGCACAATCGACGGAAACACGGTCACTTGTGAGCGAGCGGTCTTACGTAACAATGTTACTATGTTTTGCATTGCGTTCCTTCACGGCAGACCGTCAAAGCACAGTATTACTGTTCGTTTTTTGAGCAACGCCGGCGAGCAGCTTGCGAAAGAAGCGGCAACACTTTTTGCACAACTCAACCGTCAATTTGCACGACAATGCGCTGGCGTATACAGCGCAAGCTGTGGCTGCTCTGTTCGGGCGATGGGACTTTGATTTTATTCCGAAAGTGAAGGGACCACTTCGTGGCATTCGCTTCAGAACCGTTCCAGAAATTCGACAGGCAGTAGACCGCTCCATTCACACCCTCAACAGAACAGGCTCTTCTAATAGTATACTACGCCTTCGACATCGCTGGCAATGGCTTCTACACAATGCTGCGATTACTTAGGAAGCCAGTAATAGGTGCAAACACGTATCACTTTTGTATCGGTTGTGAATAAGTGGTTGCCACTATCTAAGTTGCAACCCTCATATATTTTGGTGCTGCTCTTTTATCTATTTTCCTTCCACACCGACGTAGTATATCTCGAGCTATGTTTTCAGAAGACGTCATAGTACGTAGCACGTATTCTGGCTCGAGAGACGTGCTCTTCATACCTTAAAATTCGTATTAGGATGATCAATGTTTGAGCAACCTGTGAAGAATGCAAGGACAAATTTGGAGAACGAGTTAAATTTCAAGGAGAATAAATAAAAACTGTGCAGCTTGCCGATGACATGTAATTCTGTCAGAGACAGTACAGGACCTGCAAGATGATAGAAGCTTTTGGAATGTGATGTTATCAGCGAATGCTGAAGATTGGATGAGTAGATCACGTAACTATTGACGAGGTTCTTGACAGGATTGAGGAAAAGAGATTCTACGAGGAGCGTTTAAATGAAAAGGTACGAAACGACACACTGGGTACAATAGAAGTCTTTATCCCAAAGTAATCACAAGAGGTCTGAGCACAACTATGCCACTGTTTAACGAACCGAAGGATTTCCCGTTCCCAGAATACCTGTGGCTGCGACAAGAGCCAGTCCTTTATCATGTCAGTTTGTCATCCTAGTTGAAGCGCTTCTGTTTGTTGTATTTTAGCGGACCAAACAAATGGAAGTTGCAGGGCGACATGTCCGAGCTGTATGGCGGATGATGAAGGGGTTCCCACTTGAACCTGGCTAATACACTTTATGCCACTCCGGAGACGCGCGGAGGCGCGTTATAGTAGACCTCCGTAAGCAGCCCAGACCATTTCTCTTGATGGACTTTCGTTGGCTACGGAGTATCTCAAAATACACGCACTGTTAATGGTTTTGTGGTGCTCGAGGAATTTGATGATTATTAAGTCCTAGGATGTCACAAAAGTCGGTGAGCTTCACTTTGATTGCTGAGGGCACAACCTTGAATTTTTAGGGGTAGGGACGATGCATGCTTCACGTCCCTAGATGTCACACACTATGTTATCCCAAAGTGGCAAATTCAAATTTGAACGAATTTGTATATTAAGACGTTTGAACACCTTTCGTAAGATGAACAATAACAAGAGCAAAACAGGTCTAATGGGATTAGTGTAAGTAAATCAGGCGATGTTGAAGGAATTACATTGAGTAATGAGGCAGTAAAAGTAGTAGGGGAGTTTTGTTATTTGGATAGCAAAATAACTTCCGATGACCAGCCGGCCGCGGTGGCCGAGGGGACTGATGCGCTCCAGTCACGGTCTGCACGGCCACTACGGTCGGGGGTTCGAATCCCCCCTCGAGCATAGATATATGTGCCGTCCTTAGTATAAGCTAGTTTGTAAGTAGTTTGTAAGTTTAGGGACTGATGACCCCGTAGTTAAGTCCCATAGACTTTACAAACATTTGAACATTTTGAATATTTGATCTGATGGCCAATGTAAAGAAGATATAAAATGAGAAGTAAAGAATTTACGATGAATCTAAATTTGCTAATATCTAATATTAATTTAAATGTTTGGAATCCCTTTCTGAAAGCATTTGCTTGAAGTGTAGCATTGAATGGGAGTGAAACGTGGAAGATAAGGAGTTCAGACTATAAGTGATAGCGTTCAGGCAATAAGATAATAGAAGATTTTGGAATGAGGTGCTACAGACGAATGACGAAGATTAAGTGAGTAGATCACGTAACTCGTGAGGAGGTTGTTAACTGAATTGGGGAGAAAAGAAGCTGCTGGCATAATCTAAGAGAAGTGATAGGTTGGTGGAACACATTATGAGACATCAAGGAATCGTCGCATTAGAAGGAAGTGTGAGGGGTAAAAATCGTAGAGGGAGACCGAGAGATGAATACAGTAAGCAGGTTCAAAAGTATGTGGGTTGCCGTTCTTATTCGGAGATGAAAAAGGCTTGGAGGGTAATACGGACGGCTGCATCAAACCAGTCTGCAGACAACAATAACAACAACAACAATATTTGTGAATCTAAGGGACCAAACTATTATGGTCGTCGGTACATAGATTTAAAGACTACTTAAAGTAACATACTATAAGGACATTACATACACTAATGCCTGAAGGACTCGATCCTCCTACAGGGAACGGTCACACAATCCGCAGCATAGAGCCTTAGACCACGCGGCCATTCCTGCATGGCTTGTATTTGTTCATTGTTGAGGTAAAGCAGTCAACAGTCTGATGATTGATTTGAACAAAAACATAATATACATTAGAAAGTAATGGGAGCTAACCACACTAGTCATCTGTCCCTCAAACTAACTTATGCTAAGAACACCCATGCCTGAGGGAGGACTGGACCCCACATACGTTCATAACATACTGAGCAATATGGCTGTAAATATTTCCCGTTAAAGGATACACACAGAGGGAACTTTGGGAGCTATGTCACTACACTATCTGTTAGCTGATAATTTTGAAACCATAAACAGTAAAAACAAGAAATTTCCAGCTGGATGACATGTTACAAGTTTAGAAAGAAGGAAGAAAGACCGTTTTTAGTTATTTTATGGATATGACTAAGAAATGTTTTATGCAGAGTACGTGAGTATTTATGACTGGAAACCTGCACTGATGATGTTACATCTTGGGAACTAACACGATATGTAAATATTTTAATAAATATCTCATATCTCAACACCAAGCTGGAAATTTCTTGTTTTTATTGCAATATTGTGGCGGGCTGACACAATTTCCATTATGGAATCACCTGACATAATCAGCACATCCACCATACCCCCAGGTGGGATGTGCCATCAACGGATCAATAAACGTCTTGTTTCTTGTTTATCCTGATGGTGAAACCATTTTCAAATGTTCAAATGTTTGTAAATCTATCGGACTCAACTGCTTGATTATTCGTCCGCAGCTCAAAAACTACTTACACTAAGGTAAACTAACCTAAGAACAACACAAACACCCATGTTCGAAGGAGGACTCGAATCCTCGACGGCGAACGGCCGCGCGCACCGCAGCTGTCCTTTCTACCCCGTTTTACTGCCTCGCAAGCATACACACAATGATCAAGAATTTTCATTAGGCTAACAGAAGTGCAAAAACTGTCAAAGTAGACTTCACGGTTCTTGTTCACATTACTCAACTACCCTTTGAAGCAATTGTTTTTCTCGACATTTACCAATAGTCAATGGATGTTTCTGCTTTGCTCTAGCATCGCCACTGGTCTTTCCGAAGATCATTAATGAAATAGTAGTTTCAGGCAGAAACCACTGGTATTCAAAGGGCTAAAGTTCGATCTATATTCTTAATACAAATCTTCTGGTATTACCAATATCAGTTAACATTTAATTTTATTCATATGGACGGAATGTAAGACAATAGCTGCGAATGGGTGATGTTGAAAATATGCACGCAGCTGGGTCTCGAACCCGGGTCTTCAGCTTTCTAGGCAGTTACGTTGACCTCTACACCACTGGGGACACAGCGATCACCGCACCTGTACGGAATTACTCAAGCACACCTTCCGTCAGAGACAAATTCTCACTTTTACCCTGCTCACTAGAACTCAAACTCGTAGTTATTGTAAACTAACTCCCGTAAGAGTAAGGGCCTAGGAGTGCCTCCGCACTGAAGAAAGGATCATTGCCCGTCATCGGCAAATTATATAAGTTATATGTATATATGTATCGTAAGGTCCCTATGGTCTCAACATTGTTGGTTCTCTGTAATAGTTAGTTTTGTGAACGGGCCACATATGTATATTGTAAGTGGCATAGTAATCTTTGGAAGTTCGGTTATAGAGTAAGTGCTCTGGTTGCGAGAGGGCAGTCAGTTTGCGAGCGAGTTGCGAGTTCGTTGCCGGGAGTTGTCAGTTGCGTGAGGTAGCGCGAGGAAGCTATTGGAGAAGACAGTCGTTAAGTATGCGTTGTAGCACGCAATTATTGTAATGTATGAGGTTAATTTAATTTTCTGTAATATTTTTTCTGCTTCATATTTTTAAGAATACATAATTTCTTATCTTAATTCCGTTTTATTCGTTATCATTTAGTAGTTAGTTTTCCTTCCTTTCATTTATGATTTTTTTAAACTAAATTACTACCCACCTAACCTGCTTGCTGCGAGGTGCTTGCTGTTCCTGTTTCCAGGTTTTTTGATTAAAAACATAACTATCGCTCCTGGCAGGGTCGCCAAGTGCATGGTATCCCAGAAAATAAATCAAGTTTAATGGTGTTTTGCAAGGTATCCCGAATAGATTAAGTTTAATGGCAATTGAGCAATAGTGCATACTACATACGTGCAGAACTGAACTTTTAAAAGCCGAACAATGTGGTGACTACGATCACCGAGGTAAGCCTTAGGAAACATCAATATGCGCAACGGACACGCCTGGAAAATGGAAAAACTCAAACACTAGAATTTATGGCATTGTCTAAAGTACTCCCAAAGGGTATAATGAAACTGATGAACTTGAATGATGAAAGGGAGGAAACAATATAACTGCGACACAGATAAATAAACAATTGACTTACCTCGTATATTCTTATAACAAAACTGGAAACAGGAACAGTAAGCAACTCGCAGCATGCAGCTTAGATGGATAGTAATTAAGTTCAACAATAATCATAAATGAAGAAAATGAAAGGAAGGGGAAACTAACTACCAAATGAGAATGCAGAAAACGAAATTAAGACAAAAATTAACAATTAAAAATATGACGCAGAAAAAATATCACAGAAAATTAAATTAACATCATGCTTTACAATAATGTCGTGCTGCAAGGCATACTTAACGACTGCCTTCTCCAACAGCTTCCTCGCGTTACCTCACGCAACTGGGAATTAACTCGCGACTGATTCGTAACTGACTGCCCTCTCACAACCAGAGCGCTTACTCTACAATCAAACTTCCAAAGATTACTACGCCACTTACAATATAAATCTGTGGCCAGTTCACAAAACTAAATATTACAGAAAATGATGTCGGGACCATAGAGACCTTACAGTATGGCGTCTGTTCTTCCGAAAGAACAGACGCCACACACACACAGTGTGTAACTTATTTAATTTTGTTGTTCTTAGTAAAACCAACATGCAACTGAGCGACAGCTCCTCAACACAAAATTACCACTAGTACCATTTGTAACATTACGTTTCTGTTGCCTGTACGCATTCATTTTAAACTCCGCGATTAGGAGATTAAGGATATTTTTTTTTAATTTCTATCATAGAAAAATCGGATAAAAGTCTGATTAAATACTTTTGATAAGGGTGGATGAAATTAGTACACGAAATGATTGAATAGATTAAATGGCGGAATACAGATTGGGGTTGAGGCAACACACAAAAATAACGTTACAGAGAAAACTTACGAAAAGTACCCATTGTAGCTTCTTTCTGGAAATGTTGATCACAGCAGCTGAAACTGTTACTCTGTTGAATGGTTTAGATAAACTTTATGATACTTCCGCAGTAAAATAATGTTCAGACTGTTCGCCTCGTAAGTCATTGTTGACGGATCGTGTACTAAATGTTCAAATGTTTGTATAGATTATGGGACTTAACTACGGGGTCATCAGTCCCTAAACTTACAAACTACTTATCAACTAGCTAACACTAAGGACGGCACAAATATCCAAGCCCGAGGGGGGATTCGAACCCCCTACCGTAGTGGCCGTGCAGACGGTGACTGGCGCGCCGCAGTCCCTTCGGCCACCGCGGCCAGCGGATCGTGTACTTAAGTTTGATTACGCAAATAACAAACAGAAAAAAAAACATCTGTAGCATTTCGCGAATCTGTTTATACGAATTCAGATTCTAAAAGGAAGAAAGGTAATGATTTAAAGTGACTGATAGGGATTTAATCAAGGCAATACACGAAGCGAAAGAGTGATGGCGTCTGAACATCGTGTTACGATGGAATATGGAGGAGCTGAAAATCTCAAAGGAAATGACTAATTAAGGAAGGATGGGATATTATTAAATGAAAACAGGATAAAAACATGCCTCTTAACAAATGAGTAACGAAAAGAAATCCGTTAAAGTTTGTTTACAAGATAAATCAATCAAAAATGAAGACCGTAAACTCCACATAATACCTATGAATTACTATTACTTCTGACTTAAATTGGAAAGAACACATAGATAATGTCATGGGAAAGGCGAACCAGAGACTGCGTTTTACTGGCAGAACCTTTAAAACATGCAACAGAACTACGAAAAAACTGCATACAATACGCTTGTCAGTCCATTTTTGGAGTATTGCTGCCCAGTGTGGGATCCTTATCAGGTGGGTCTGACGGAGGCCATCGAACAGTCCAAAACAGGGGAGCTCGTTTCGTGTTGTCACGATACAGGGAAGACAGCGTTACGGGAATGATATAGATCTGGGATGGCATCATTACAACAACGGCTCTTATCTCTGCGGCGTGGGCTACTTAAGAAACTCCAATCGCCACCATTCTCCTCCGAATGCGAAAATAAATTGTTGACTCCCACTTACATAGGTAGAAATGATTATCAGAATAAAATATGAGAAATCAGTGCTCGAACGGAGAGATTCAGGTGTTCTTTCTTCCCGCGCGCTATTCCAGAATGGAATGAGGGGTATATAGTATAATGGTGGTTCGATGAACCCTCTGCCAGGCACTTAAATGTGATTTGCAGAGTATCCCATGTAGATGTAGATGTAAAGGGTATATTTTAAAGTATAATTTAACAACACTCACACTTACATTACAGAGAAGTCTGCGTACATGTCCACACTTAATAAACTGAAAAAAGAGAGTGAATGAAACTTCCTGGCAGATTAAAATTGTATGCTGAACCTGAGACTTTTGCCTTGCGCGGGCAAGCGCTCTATCGACTGACCTATCCCGGCACGACGCACGATGCCGCTTCACAACTTCCGCCAGTACCTTACCTCCTACTTTCCAAACTTCACAGAAGCTCTCCTGCGAACCATGGGAGACTAGCCCTCCTGGAAGAAAGGATATGGTGGAGACATGGCTTAGCCACAGCCTAAGGGATGTTTCCAGAATGAAACTTTGGCTCTGCAGCGGAGTGTGCGCTGATATGAAACTTCCTGGCAGATTAAAATTGTGTGCCGGAACCAACTCGAACCTGGGACCTTTTTGAGACTTGTCGGGATAGCTCAGTCGGTAGAGCGCTTTCCCGGGAAAGGCAAAGGTCCCAGGTTCGAGTCCTGGTTCTGGGACACAATTTTAATCTGCCAGGAAGTTTCATATCTGCGCACACTCCGCTGCAGAGTGAAAGTTTCATTCAAGATAGTGAATGATTGCGGTTCCGTCCAATCGGCACGCCGGAAGAAACGAAAGACGACCGAAGAAACCTTTCCACAGATAAAATATTTCGAGAAGGAGGGAAACACGGGGTTGCTTGCGGACGTGGTATCGTGTTTGTTTCATATTGATCCTTAAGATCTGAGCTCTTTTTTTCTTCTTCTTTAATTTAGAGAGGCCAGTTATGAGGTGCATCAAGTTGTAACACCCCCGATTTTTCTTCTCAGAAGATTTTAATTAACTCCTTGACCGTGTAATTTTTCTCGAGCCTCGCGACATTTCATGCTTCGCTTAGTAATCTGACATGTTTCGGAATGCTTTTCTGCGATTGCACGTTCCTAATAGTTCTGCGCTATTGGCAGCAAAAATGTTTACGGCAAAAACAAGTAAAATTTTTTAATATTTTTTATTTAGTACTTTCAAAAACTTTACAAGATGTGCAAATGCATGTACGTTATTATTAAAAGAAATCACCTTTCTAAGTATATCTTTCCTTTAGTAATACATTTCAAAATATTGTTTGTTTGATAAAAAAGTATTAATTTAATTACGTATCGTTACACAGGGGGAAGAAATAAAAACATTGCGTTTTGCTGGTGACATTGTAATTCTGTCAGAGACAGCAAAGGACTTGGAAGAGCAGTTAATGGAATGGACAGTGTGTTGAAGAGAGCGTATAAAATGAACATTAACAAGAGCAAAACAAAAATAATGGAATGCGGTCTTAGAAAGTCAGGCGATGCTGAAGGAATTAAATTAGGTTACGAAACAATGAAGGTGGTAGATGAGTTTTGTTACTTGGGTAGTAAAATAACATGCGATGGTCGCAGTACAGAGGATATAAAATGCAGAATGGCAATGGGAAGAAAAGCATTTGTGAAAAAGAGAAATTTGCTAACATCGAATATTAATTTAAGTGTAAGGAAGTCTTTTCTGAAGGCATTTGTGTGCAGTGTTGCCTTGTACGGGAGTGAAACATGGACGAGAAGCAGTGCGGACAGGAAGAGAATAGAGGCTTTTGAAATGTGGTGCTACAGAAGAATGCTGAAGATTAGGTGGGTAGATCGCATAACTAATGAAGAGGTACTGAAGAGAATTGGTGAGAAAAGGAATTTTTGGCATGCCCTGACTACAAGAAGGGATCGCTTGGTAGGACACATTCTTAGACATCGGGGAATCGTAAATTTAGCATTGGAGGGAAGTGTGTGGGGTAAAAATCGCAGAGGGAGACCAAGAGACGCGTATAGTAAACAGATTCAAGTGGATGTGGGTTGCCGTTCTTATGAGGAGATGAAAAGGCTTGTTCAGGATAGAGTAGGGTGGAGAGCTGCATCAAACCAGTCTCCGGACTGAAGACCATAACAACAACATCGTTACACATTGATTCAAATAAAATAGAGAGCGCGCACAGGTCGGGAGCAGCATACTGTGTGCAGTGAGTACCGCTCTGGGAGTGCATCGCAGTGTGGTGTGCGGGCGGACGTCAGCGGCGGGTGGCTCGCCCTTGGGCCCTGTTTGAGCGCAGTATTTGCAGCCCGTGCGTCACAAGCCGCGCCGCCTGCCTCCCGGACACGTCGCGTTACTGCGCCAGCCGGCAGGCCTTGTATGACCGGCCGTGTTCCGACCAGGCTCCTATGTTTGCCCCACTCTGCTATCGATTAACAGCCCGCGTGCTCGTGTCCTACCCGACACACACCACGACTCGACAAATTGGAAACAGACTTTGCTTCGTCTATGTTACTAACTACCTCGTTCGTTCTCTCAGTTCTTCATTATTGAGCCAAATGAAACAAACAGAGTATCTACTTTATACTCTGTAGTAGCTAAAAACCTGACGGTGCCCGGGTATTTATTTATTTGTTCCTGCCTTGAGTTAGTAAGGGAAAGGATTGTACCTTGGGACTGTTTCACTTTGGGACACTTTTTAATAAAGGCAGTGTGCGTCATCTATTTACACGGCAGAGTTACTAGCCATCAGGGAGGCCATTTATTACGGCGCACGAACATTTAACTCTATATTGATCCTCACCGACTCTCAAAGCGTGCTGAAAAAATTACAACATCCGACGTTTGACAAACGAACGAATAGATATATATTGGACGTCTTGGAGGCCATAACAAATGCACAGAGAGTGGGCATAGACATCCACTTACTTTGGATTAAAGGACATCGAGGTATACCCCATAACGAAACAGTAGACCGCCTTGCCAAGAGAAGTATTACGGAAGGACAACAACGCCCCACGCCGATTCCATATACAGACTTACGAACGACGATTCGGAAAGCTGCCTATCGCACTTGGGACCACGAATGGCACCTCTCTCATGTGTTTAAGGGAGGACACCTGGCAGCTATACAACCAAATGTCTCCTCACGACCGTGGTTTTCATCGATGACGCTTAGTAGACGTCATGCAACGTCTATCATTCGGATGAGACTGGGGCATGGATGTTACCCTGCCCACCTACACCGTTTGAAAATCATCGCTTCTCGGCATTGCGACAAAGATGTAACGGCAGTGGCGGATCTCAACCACATCATACTGGCATGCACCAAGTACACGGCCGCACAAAGTGTATTCTACCGAACGCTGGTCGCGAGGGGTTACCCCCTCCCCACAAGTGTCACTGTCCTCCTTCATGGATTCGACAAGCTTAAGTACACTTTACTGAAGGACTACCTCAAAGTCACTGGCATACAGCTCTAATTTTAGAGCTAGTGTGTTTACCTTGAACATGCACAGCGGGAAACTGCATAAGTGATTTTATATTATATTTTGACTTTTATTTGTCTTTGCACCTCTCATTTGGTCCTATGCTTTCTGCACTTTTATTTTATTACAAATATCTGTCGTACTGTTAAATATGTATTGTTTAATGTCTTTACATGTTATTTTTCTACTTTAATTCTAAGGCTATATGATGTAACATACTTATTAATATTGTGCTGTACATTGTAAGAATCTCAATTCTATTGTAATGTTGTCAATGTAATAACCGCTGGCTGTGTGGTCACTGTCACCAGAAGCCATAATAAAGAATTAAAAAACAAAAAAATAAATAAAGGCAGTGCACTCGAGTGGCAACTCTAAGAACTACGAAGTAAAGTTGTCAGGCCTATTTTCATAGGGAATAGGATGCCATCTTGTATTAGGACATTGTTTGATACAGAGGAGGAGTTTTACAAGTTTTCGTGTCTGAAAGTAAAATATAGCCACTCTCCTCAGAAGATATAAATAAAAGCTAAGCATCAATATTGATATTTCTTAAATACAGTGTTGTAGGGCATTGTTTAAGTAAGCTATTGATACCATAAGTTATAAAGATATAAATGTGTACATAGGCTAGGATACTATTTTCTTTTATTGTGTATTTGGTTGTACCTTGGGACGCTTCTCTGGTTGCACCTTGGGACAACCAAACATTTCGTCTACAGTTTTACTTAAGTTCGTTCATAGTTTTAGATGGGTAGAAGTAAGGTGGGATCAAAAAGAGAAAAACCAAATGCGGAGTGCATGGAGGCAGCAGCCAATCAGGTTATTACACAGAAACTAATCTATACGATAATCGGCTGAAGTATATGGAGTGTCGAAAAGTACTCTTCCTAGGCACATCCAAATACACAAATGTTCTGGTCAAACTCATTTCAAGCATGAAGCCAGCAGTGCTACAAAAGAGTATTCACTGTAGAGTAAGAAGAGGAACTTCTTTCTTATATAGTAAGGGCTGTGCATTGAAACTCTTGTGTGACCGTGAATGATCTGAAAAACTTAGCCTTCCAATATGCTAAAGCTAACAACTTAAAATATCCTCTGACATGGGAGGAAGAGGAATTGGCAGGAAGACAATGGTACAGAACCTTTCGGAAGTCTTAAAAGAACAGAATATCCCTTAGAAAACCAGCTGAAATGGCATCTTTCAACAAACACAATGTTGAATCTTTTTTTAAGAAACTCTAAGAAGTTTATTCCGGATTTGGTCCTCAACCTCAGAGGTCTGGAATCTTGATGAAACAGGATTTTCTACAGTACACAACTGAAGAAGGAAAAAACAGGAAAAAGATGTCTTTCCCAAAGAAAGAAGCCACCTAACGGACAAAGGAGTTTTCATCTTCCACATCTTCTGATGAAGAAGTTCTCGAACTTGGCAGAAGCTCTGGAGGTAGCAGTAGTATAGTGAAAGAACTACCAGCTCCAGTGGTGTGTTGTGGGTTTAATATTTTATTCCATCTGTTGTTTCAAGGTAAAATAATTTTTGTATTTGGACTACCTAAATCAAATATGA
The DNA here is from genome assembly GCA_026315105.1 of Locusta migratoria. Lineage (NCBI taxonomy): Eukaryota > Metazoa > Arthropoda > Insecta > Orthoptera > Acrididae > Locusta > Locusta migratoria. Next base: position 713,079,236 of record CM048744.1, read on the forward strand.
TTTTTTTCATTCGTAAAACTAAGAAACTTAAATACATCACCAAGTTCCAAGGTAAAACCACCAATGTCTCAAGGTGAAACCATAGGTTGTACCTTGGGACAAGTGTCACATAAGTCTTTATTGGTGAGTAATTGTGTAAATATTGGTCTAGCCTAAACTGCTATTCGTTCAACACTACCTAAAATTAGTGCCTGTGATAGGATGAATTTTCAAATTTCTTGTAAAAAATTTATAGTATAAAAAAATTAAAATGTAAATAATGTCCCAACGTACAACACTTTCCCCTACTTCTCCTATCCCTTCTTTCTCTGTCCATCTCCTTTTTCTTTCTAAAAACATGTTATATTTATCAGAGAATATATAAACAATAAGGCTGTCTTGCGTAATGTACAAAATTATTCGTGTATTATCCAGACAAAGAAAGATGGCAATCAAAATACAAATGGCATATAAAATTCGCACGATCTCATATTTATTGCGTTTTATGTTGTACAATTGTAGCAATTTTCAGATGTATATTCATTTGTATGAGTGCTGTATACCTGTAAAATCTGTTGCGAATACAATTAGTAGTAAAGAAGTAATAAATTAAAACTATTGGCGTGATAGGGCAGTTTTCCATTAACGTTACTGTTTATGTGCTCATATCTCATTGAACTGAGTGTCGCACTGTGATACAATTTTGAAGGTACATTCGGCTATATGTCTGTAAAATTCCCTGCGGCTACAACTTGTAGCGTAGAAATTATAATTTGTAACGTCATACGAAGCCATTACCCGTCGGGGGTTAGAATTCCCCCTCGGGCATGGATGTCTGTGTCGTCTTTAGTGTAAGGTAGTTCATAAGTAGTGTGTAAGTTTAGGGACTGATGACCCCACAGTTAAGTCGCTTAAGCTTAAGAAGCATTTCAACATTTGTAACGTCATACCGAATGCCGTAGTTTTAGTTCATGAACAGCGTAAAAGTAATAAGCGAGAAACATTTCTCCTTTCATAAGTTTACTATGGTTGCCAGCAAGAAAAAGTTCAGTAAAGGTTTCAAATTATGTTTAAAATTTGTAGCAGTAGCCAAGTACTGTCATTCTCATACAGTGTGTGAATAAAGTCTCGTCGCATCGTGTGGCAGTTTCTTGCAACTTTATTGTTTATCACGTTGTATCTCCTGAAATGTGTCGTGTGTGGTTATTACCCCGACAACATTATTACCTCACGGTAAGGAATGTGTGCCAAAAATTTGGTTGATATCGGTCCAATGGTTTACGTAGAAATGTGCAACACGGTCGTTTGATGCAACAGTTTTTCGCTCATCTCATTCTTTATGGCGTCATATCTTGTGAACAATGTGTTGTACGTGATCCTAACACTTACGGCGACCGTACTCATGGATTGAAGCTTACGTGTGCAAAATTTCATAAACAGTGAAAGAAAACTATAGATTCGTATACGATACGTACACACAAACATACGGACATTCTGCTTCATAATATAAAGATTCCAGAGAATATGCACAGGTTCGCAAGAATGAAACGAATTAAAGAATATATTTCTACATCTACATCTACATACATACTAGGCAATTCACCGTAAGGTGCGTGGCGGAGGGTACACTATACCACTACTAGGCATTTCCTTTCCTATTCCACTCCCAACTTGAACGAGGAAAAAACGAATGCCTATACGCCTCCGTACGAGCCCTAATTTCTCTTATCTTGTCTTTGTGATCTTTACGCGTAATGTAAGTAGGCGGCAGCAAGATCGTACTACACTCCGCTTCAAATTCCGGCCCTCTAAATTTCCTCAGCAGAATTTCACGTAAAGAACGTCGTCTTTCCTCCAACGATCCCCAATTGAGTTGTCGGAGCATTTCCGTGACACTAGCGCATTGGTCAAACCTACCGGTAACAAATCTAGCTGCTCGTCTCTGAACCGCCTCTATGTCTTCCTTTACACTGATCTGCTGCGGGTCCCAAACACTTGAGCAATACTCAAGACGTGGTCGTACAAGCGTTTTATACGCGGTCTCCTTTACAGGTGAAGTACATCTTCCCAAAATTCTCCCAATAAACCGAAGTCGGCTGTCCGCCTTACTCACCAACTAGAAATTTTGTCTAAGTCAACCTGTATACTATTACAGTCAGTTACAGACGACACCCTCCCATACACCACAGCATCATCAGCAAACAGCCGCAAATTACAACGTACTCTGTCCATCAGATCAATTATATAGATAAAAAAAAAAATAGCGGTCCTATCACACTCCTCTGGGGCACGCCTGACGATACACTCGTCTCTGATGAACACTCGCCGTCGAGAACAACGTACTGCGTTCTATTGCTCAGCAATCTGTGAACCTATTCCATAAGCTCGTATCTTCGTTAGCAGTCTGCAGTGTGGCACCGCGTCGAAAGCCTTTTTGAAGTCGAGAAAAACACAATCCGCCTGTCGCCCTTCATCCATGGCTTGCAAGATGTCATGTGAGAAAGGGGCAAGCTGAGTTTCACATGAACGATGTTTCCTAAACCCGTGCTGATTCATGGAAAGAAGCTTTACCGTTTCAAGGAAATTTACTATATTCGAACTGAGAATATGCTCCAAAATTCTACATGAAACTGATGTCAACGATATTGGCCTGTAATTGTGTTGGTCAGTTCTCTTTCCTTTCTTATAAACGGGAGTCACCTGCGCTTTTTTCCAATCACTAGGAACTTTGCGCTGAATTAAAGATTTGCGATAAATGCAAGCTAAGTAGGGGGCCAAAGCCGCAGAATAGTCTTTGTAAAACTGAACTGGTATTCCATCCGGACCAGCAGACTTTTTCGTATTTAGCTCTCTCAGCTGCTTCTCTACACCGGAAATACCTATTGCTATGTCCCCCATTCGGAATTAGTACGTTGATCAAATGATGGTACATACAACCGAGTATGTCCTCGGAGCGAGTGAAAGGGTGTGGAGAGGATTTGCTCACAACAGAGAACTTTCTCCGACTTTCTATGAGTAAGAGACTTTTCTCACGAATATACTTTCGCGGATGATGCTGTAGTATAGAACAAAGCCGCAATGCTGGATGATCTGTAACGTGTACACGCTTTGTGCTAGGAAAGACAATTCACTCTCAACGTAAGTAAATGTAACGTTTAGAAAGTACATAGAAAGACAGATCCCTTACAATAGGAGTATACAATAACAGGACAATTACTGGAAGCAGTTGCAGTCATAAAATATCCGAGACGCCATTTAACGAATTCTCTGGTTGCTCTCGCCGGAGTTTCAAGTCCTTCCTCGGGAATAGTTGTGTGTGTTGTTTACGTTAGTTGAAGTAGTGATTAAGTCTTGTGACCGATGACCAAATCAGTTTCGTCCCTCAGGGAGAAAAAACGTTCTGGGAGAGTGCATAATGAATGATTTTTAAGGGGAACGATCGCACACATTTAATCGTGAAAAAGGCAGACGGCAGACTGCGATTCATTTGAAGAATGTTAGGAAAGCGTAGTCCATCGACAACAAAAGTAGATTACGAAAGCTTGAATAATTCTCGTCAGTGTTGATCCGTACCAGACAGGGGTTGATACAGGCGTCGGAGAGATTCGAATGGAGAGCAGTACACTTTGTTATAGGTTTAATTAGCAAGCGCGAAAGCGTCATCGAAATGAATCAGATAACTGCGGTGGCAAAGACGGTCTGCATCATGGTATTGGTTACTGTTTGAGTCCCGAGGGCACACCTCAGCAGATGATTCAAACAATATATTTCTTCCTCCTACATTTATCTCGTGAAAAGACGATGAGAGTAAAATTAGAGAAATTAGAAACCACACAGAGGCTTACCTCTATCCTGTCAACTATACGCTAACTTGAAGAGAAAAAAGAAGGAGTGAAAATATGTCAAATGTTTGTAAATTTAAGGGACGTAACTGCTACGGTTATCAGTCCCTAGGCTTACAAAATACTTATACTATGGACTATACACTCAACCATGCCCGAAGTAGGACTCGAGTCTCTGACGGCGAGCAACCGCGCTCTCCGCAGCAAGGCGCCTTTAAGCGCTCGGCCAGTCCACTACGGCCAAATGGGAGTTTCAGTGGTACACAAAGTACCCTTCGCCACACACCGTGATGTGGTTTGCGGGGTATAGATCTACTGTATATGTGTTCGAACGGTGTCCGTGGTAGACAGAAACTCCAGATTACTATCTGACATTTCGTAATGAGGCGTTGTAAACTCCAATTGAATTTCTGTGTTTTGTTATCCGTCTATTCGTCCAATCGAGTCAAAGAATTCCAAAAGTATTCTGTACTTCTTGACCGAACCGTGTTCACTCTTCTTGCTACACTGTTGTCTTGAGTCCATCTCTTAACCACTCATTCTACCGCCATTGCAGTACAGCGCACTTCCATGTGAATCATGTCAGTGGTTGGAGCTACATCTCCATACATACTCCGCAATCCACCCAAAGGTGCGTGGCATACCATACTCAGTACCATTACTAGTTACTTGCATTTCTGTTCCGCTTCCACATAGAGCTAGGGAAAAACGAAGACTTGTACGTATCCGTACGAGCCCTAATCTCTTTGATCGTTTCTTTGTGGTCTTCACGTGAAATGTAGGTCGGCGGCAGATGAATCGTTTTGCAGTCCCACTAAATTTCTTCGACAGTGTTTCTCGAAAAGAACGTCGCCTTCTCTCCAGCGACTCCCAGTTGAGTTCCCGAAGCATGTCAGTAACAGTCGCGTATTGATCGAATCTAACAGATACAAACCTAGCCGCCCGCCTCTTAACTGTCCTTCTTTAAACCGATCTGGTGGGAATAGCAAATACTTGAGAATTACTCAAGACGGGGTTGTACAAGCGTTTTATATGCGGTATCATTTACAGACGAAACACACTTTCCCAAAATTCCCCCCATCATGGAAAGAAGCTTTTCCGTTTCAAGGAAATTTACTATATTCGAACTGAGAATATGATCCAAAATTCTACATGAAACTGATGTCAACGATATTGGCCTGTAATTGTGTTGGTCAGTTCTCTTTCCTTTCTTATAAACGGGAGTCACCTGCGCTTTTTCCAATCACTAGGAACTTTGCGCTGAATTAAAGATTTGCGATAAATGCAAGCTAAGTAGGGGGCCAAAGCCGCAGAATAGTCTTTGTAAAACTGAACTGGTATTCCATCCGGACCAGCAGACTTTTTCGTATTTAGCTCTCTCAGCTGCTTCTCTACACCGGAAATACCTATTGCTATGTCCCCCATTCGGAATTAGTACGTTGATCAAATGATGGTACATACAACCGAGTATGTCCTCGGAGCGAGTGAAAGGGTGTGGAGAGGATTTGCTCACAACAGAGAACTTTCTCCAACTTTCTATGAGTAAGAGACTTTTCTCACGAATATACTTTCGCGGATGATGCTGTAGTATAGAACAAAGCCGCAATGCTGGATGATCTGTAACTGTCCTTACATGCTCGTTCCATTTCATATTACTGTGGAGCGTTACGCCTAGATATTTAATTGACGCCACTCTGTCAAGCAACATACTACTAAAGCTGTATTTCTCCTATTCATTTGAATCACCTTACATTTTTCTACATTTTGCGCTAATTGCTGAAACCGCCAATTATGAGGCACCTGGCCAGCGAGCGGTAAGGTAAGACAAACGAACTTTCGAGCAGGAATTGTGGAAGACTGCCCAAGGATTGGTTTGAACATCTTTCTCTGAAAAGGTCAGTTTACTGGACAATAAATTGGGGGAAAAATTCCCAAAAGATTATTTTAAAGATAGTAGATTGAATCCCAAAAGGATACAGCAAAGAAAATACAAAACTCCTTTAAACCTTCGAACGGCTTTTACAAACACTGCAACAAAGAGTAACAAGATCTACACTCCTATCACAAGTTTAAGAAAATTTCCATTGGCCTTAAAAGAAAGATACATTTAAAACAACTAATCTCTAACTTGATTACACAGTGAATTTACATAAATCATTTACAGAAAATTATGCGGCAAGCCACTTAAAGTTTGAAAATGCCCAGAGCGTTCGGTATCATGAAAACTCGCCACAAGAACTACACTACAAGAATCAATTGAAAAACAGAAGCTTAAATCTGGCGCCCGTTTAAGTCATCAAAATTGCCAATGTGGATTGACTTTAGTGAAAACTTTACTTAATTACGATATATACATTCACGTAACTTAAGGTAGGAGCCCAAGCAGAAGTCCAACTGTCGCACTCTCAACAACAGGAGAACACGGACGGCAGCCAATCCGGTGACTTAAACTGACCCCGCACACAGCACGGTAGCTCGTACGAAACAGCTGACAGTCCCACTAAGCACGTCAGCCACGGGCCCCACCACAACAGCCACAACCAACATAGAAACTGGCTCTATAACACAAAGACATAGCTACTTAGTATGCAAAGCATTAATGTACAAACAGAAAACACTTATATTTGGGCACCAGAAAGTACACGAACCCCCCCCCCCCCAAGAAGCTTAAAAGTATTAGCTACGGGTGTTTGAAACATTTCCCCACAAAGGTTCTTTGAATAAAAGCAACTTTAAACCAAATTAAAGTCAGAGTAATTGGCTTGCAGAGAGACAAAATGTTCCCAAGTTAGGTAGCTTAGCAGCACTCGACTAGGAACAGAAAAACACGGAGGGTGAGACGGAGAACTTCCTCTAACAGATTGCGAGTTCGTTTTAAAGCGGCAAAATTTTAGCAAACTGCGTTCGCCAAGCTCAGTAACAGCTCGTAATACCATAACAGTCTCCTTTTACCCCAGGAAACGCACCACCATGCGCATGGACAACTTCGAAAAATCGTTCCCGAGTCCGGAAACCACACTTGCCGGTAAGGCAGACACAGTCCCTCCCCACAGAACTCAGCCGTTCACTTGTAGACAACTGGAGAAGCGGCGGTAATCTTCACCACATCAGCAATCCCCGTGCCATGTTGCCGCGCACGGACCTCCGCACACGCACCACCGCTTCGTGCATGCCTCTGGCCGAAATTACTCACGTCGCCCTCCATACTGTCAACATCCTACCAAGTGGTTCCCTCCCCTCTCCAGAGCACAGCCCACGGCAAAGATCAGACCCGATCAAGACCCGATAGGTCGATACACAAGGGGCGATCGTACTCGCACCGGCTCACTTGCCATTCCTCGTACCATCTAGAAAATTGGCCCAAGGCATCCTGCATCATACTACAGTCATCTCCTGTACACCACAGCATCATCAGCAAACAGCCGCATATTGTAACTCACTCTGTTCGTCAGATCATTTGTATAGATAGAAAATAATAGCGGTCCTATCAAAATTCCCTGGTGCTCCCCTGACGATACATAATCTCTGATGAACAATCACCATCATGGCCAACATACTGCATTCTATTATTCCATAAGCAAGTATCTTCGTTAGCAGTCTGTAGAGTGGTACCGCGTCCAAAACCTTTAGAAAATCGAAAAATATTCAGTATGCTTAGAACGGAAGACGTCATGAGAAAAAAGAGCAAGCTGGGTTTCTCACGATCGATGCTTCCTAAAGTCGTGCTGAACCACAGACAGAAGCTTTTCGGTCTAAAGGAAGTTTAATTTATTAGAACTGACAATATGTTCAAGAATTGTACAGCAAACTGATTGAAATAGGTCTGTAATTTCATGGGTCCGTTCTTTTGCTTTTCTTTTACACGGGAGTACCTGTTTGTTTTTCCAGTCGCTTGGAACTTTACGCTGCATTAAATATGTAAGCTAATGCCGCTGAGTACTCTTTGTAAAACTGGATTGGTACCCCATCTGGACCTGGTGACTCTCTCAGGTGCTTCTCTACACTACCTATACCTATGTCCTACATTTTTAGTGCGACCATCAAATGAAGGGATGTTTGAATGGCCCTCCTGCTTGAATGATTTCTTGAATGCTTAATTTAAAATCTCGGCCTTCATATTTGCTGTCCTCTGTCACAACCTTCGGAAAGATCTGCAAGATGGCGATAAGCTGCACTTTGGCTAGCATATTAGGTAGCGATGTGCACTTGAAAGTTCCTGTAACGAAAGTCACACTCAAACAGTGATCTTCATTACAAACTGGTCGTATAACTATGGTGTCTAACCACAGAACTGCACATTCATATGTTTTGCACACGATTTCACATTGACCGCCATTTTTTTTTTTGGCAATGAATTCCTGTCAGCTATTGCGTGGGAAATTATTGCTAGCTTACCTCTGGATTTGAAATTTTGCCAACATGGGATATAATAGGCTGGTATGGGAGCGATATCGAAACTTATTTTCTCTTCATTTTCTTGTAGCACTTCATCGCAGCCATCTTTGAATTTGGCAAGGAAGGAAATGTGAACATCAATATATATATATATATATATATATATATATATATATATATATATATATATAGGTGGTTTCTCTGTGAAACCACTGTGACACAAGGAAGTTATCAATGTGTTTCATAGAGTCCACCAATTTTGAATGTTTAACATTTATTATTACACTAATATTACATTTTCATGCATATTTAATGTTTTCTTTCAAACTAAAACCAATTTATTTTTTCGTTTTAAGCAAAATTTGTAAGTCCATTGAATACAGTACGTTTTTTTTTTCTTTTTCTCACGATATTAAAAATATAAAATTTAAAAAAAAAGTCTTTTTTCCATCAGACAGAATCCGACATCTCACACTTTGCATGACCATGTCGTCCAATGTGGCTTCTTATTTGAACTACAATTTGCTTATCGAATCGATTTGCTATGAGCAGGCAAATGCTGTTCATTGGATTGTGTTGTATCCACAGAGACTTTCATTCAAAAAGTCTTTTTTAGGGCTTTAGGGTGATACAGTGGTTTTACAGTGAGTCACCTATGCCACAAGGGGATATGGCACACCAAGTAGTGGTTTCGCAATGAAACCATTATAACACAAATAGTTAAGGGGACATGCTAGCGAAACATGACAAAATATTTTTACTCTCTGTAAAATAGTTGGAATGTTGCACAAGTCAGCGTTTGTTTCTGTTGAAACCTATTAGTAAATAAATTTTCCGACCCAATGGAGTGTCACGTTCAACAACAGAAGACTCACTACTTAGCTTGCATTTATCGCGAATCTTTAATTCAGTGCAAAGTTCCTAGTGATCGGAAAAAAGCGCAGGTGACTCCCGTTTGTAGGAAAGGAAAAACTGACCCACACAATTACAGGCCAATATCGTTGACATCAGTTTCATGTAGAATTCTGAGGCATATTCTTCGTTCGAATATGGTAAATTTCCTTGAAACGAAAAAGCTTCTTTCTATGAATCAGCACGGGTTTAGGAAACATCGTTCATGTGAAACTCAGCTTGCCCTTTTCTTACATGACATCTTGCGAGCCATGGATGAAGGGCAACAGGCGGATTGTGTTTTTCTCGACCTCAAAAAGGCTTTGGACGCGGTGCCACACTGCAGACTGCTAACGAAGATACGAGCTTATGGAATAGGTTCACAGATTTGTGACTGGCTGGAAGACTTCCTAAGTAATAGAAGGCAGTACGTTGTTCTCGACGGCGAGTGTTCATCAGAGACGATTGTTCAAATGTTTGTAGAACTTATGGGACTTAACTGCGGGGTCATCAGTCCTTAAGCTTACAAACTACTTATGAACTACCTTATACTAAAGACGGCACAAATATGCATGACTGAGGGAGGGGATTCGAACCCCGACCGTAGTGGCCGTGCAGAGACGATTGTATCACAAGGCGTTACCTAGGGGAGTGTGATAGGACCGCTATTATTTTCTATCTATATAAATGATCTGATGGACAGCGTAAGTTGTAATTTGCGGCTGTTTGCTGATGATGCTGTGGTGTATGGGAGGGTGTCGTCTTTAACTGACTGTAATAGCATACAGGATGACGTAGACAAAATTTCTAGTTTCTAGTTGGTTTCTAAATGTAGAAAAATGTAAGGTAATGTGCATGAGTAGGAAGAACAATCCCATAATGTACGAATACAGCATTAGTAGTGAGCTTCTTGATGCTGTCGCGTCGTTCAAATATCTAGGCGTAACACTACGGAACGATATGAAATGGAACGAACATGTATGGACAGTTGTGAGTAAGGCGGACAGGCGAGTTCGGTTTATTGGGAGAGTTTTGGGAAGATGTGCTTCACCTGTAAAGGAGACCGCGTATAAAAAGTTTGTACCACCACGTCTTGAGTATTGCTCAAGTGTTTGGGACCCGCAGCGGATCAGCTTAAAGGAAGACATAGCGGCAGTTCAAAGGCGAGCAGCTAGGTTTGTTACCGGTAGGTTCGACCAATGCGCGAGTGTCACGGAAATGCTCCGGCAACTCAATTGCGGATCGCTGGAGGAAATACGACGTTCTTTTCGTGAATTTCTGTTGAGGAAATTTAGAGGGCCGGACTTTGAAGCGGAGTGTAGTACGATCTTGCTGCCGCCTACTTACATTTCGCGTGGTGATCACAAAGACAAGAGAAATTAGGGCTTGTACGGAGTAATATAGGCATTCTTTTTTTCCTCGTTCTATTTGGGAGTCGAATAGGAAAGGAAATGCCTAGTAGTGGTACAGTGTACCCTCCGCCACGCACCTTACGGTGAATTGCGGAGTATGTATGTAGATGTAGAAAAGCTCTGTTATCTGCACAGATATTACAGTTTTCGCACTCTAGTATTTCGAGCCCTCTCTGTAGCGCCGGTGCCGGCAATGCTCGTCAGCACGCACTTTCAACTGCAGCTCAGCAGAGGATTTTATTATACGCGGCACGGCACGGCGCGGCGCCAGAAATACGCGGCCCGGAGTCGCAGCTGTTCCGCGGGGAGCGGCTGCCGGCAGCTCGGCTGCGCATTCGGAATGTCCCCGCATCGATTTCTCGCGCGCGTCACACCGCGCCTCGCCCGCTTTACATTTTCAGCGCCGACGCGAAAAATACCGCCGCGCTGCCGCTGTCCTACCAGCAGCGCAGCAAAAAGCAGTTATCTCGCCGAACAGCGCAGGTGCTCATTCACTCACTACTCGTCCACGTCCACATACATACTCCGCAATTCACCGTAAGGTGCGTGGCGGAGGGTACACTGTACCACTACTAGGCTTTTCCTTTCCTATTCCACTACCAAATACAACGAGGAAAAAAAGAATGCTTATATGCCTCCGTACGAGCCCTAATTTCTCTTATCTTGTCTTTGTGATCTTTACGCGAAAATTAAGTAGGCAGCAGCAAGATCGTACTAAATCAGCTTCAAATTCCGGCCCTCTAAATTTACTCAACGGAAAAACAGGAAAAGAAAGTCGTCTTTCTTTCAGCGTTTCCCAACTGAGTTGCCGGAGCATTTCCGTGACACTCGCGCATTGGTCGAACCTACCGGTAACAAATCTAGCTGCTCGCCTCTGAACCGCCTCTATGTCTTCCTTTAAACTGATCTCCTGCGGGTCCCAAAGACTTGAGCAATACTCAAGACGTGGTCGCACAAGCGTTTTATACGCGGTCTCCTTTACAGGTGAAGTACATCTTCCCAAAATTCTCCCAATAAAGCTAAGTCGGCTGTCCGCCTTACTCACAACTGTCCTTACATGCTCGTTCCATTTGATATCGCTCTGCAATGTTACGCCTAGATATTTGAGCGACGTGACAGCGTCAAGAAGCTCACTACTAATGCTGTATTCGAACACTATGGGATTGTTTTTCTTACTCATGCGCATCACCATACTCATTTCAGAGTACGCCTGTCCAGCTTTTCATTTGCAGTGACGGAGGACCAATGTTATTTTGTTCAATGCGTTTCTCAAGCGTAGGGCAAATGCTAATGTCGCCGTTGGCTTTATTAAGACTCAAAAGGTATCTAATATTTGCAAATGATTGGTAAAGTAAGGTAAGGAAGAAGGATAGAAAATAAAGGACTGACAGTGGCCGCATTTGGACATTGATATTAAGCAATGGCGACAAGAGAAAATGTGAGCCGGACCGGGACCCGAACTCGGGTCTCCCGCTTCGGGCCGGCGGTCGCCTTAACGTTTTTTTTTTTTTTTTTTTTATTTTTTTTTTTTTTTTATGGTTCGCTGTCGTTCGTTGAGTTCGTTCGTGGTTGTTCGTTGAATGGTTGGCTCAGCTTTATTACTACAGATGCCGGCCGCGGTGGCCGAGGGGACTGAGGCGCTCCAGTCACGGTCTGCACGGCCACTACGATCGGGGGTTCGAATCCCCCCTCGGGCATGGATATTTGTGCCGTCCTTAGGCTAGTTCATAAGTAGTTTGTAAGTTTAGGGACTAATGACCCCGTAGTTAAGTCCCACAAGCTATACAAATATTTGAACATTTTATTACAGAAGGCGTTTAGCCCCCTGACCGGGCGCTCTGAGCCACGGCGCACGGCTAAAATGTTGAAATGTTTGTATAGGTTATGGAACTTAACTACGGGGTCATCAGTCCCTAAACTTAGAAACTACTTATGAACTACTTACGAACTAGGACGGCACAAATACCCATGCCCGAGGGGGGATTCGAACCCCCGACCGTAGTGGCCGTGCAGACCGTGACTGGTGCGCCGCAGTCCCCTCGGCCACCGCGGCCGGCTATCCACTTGGCCACCCGTGCTCGCCTCCCGTCCGACTCAGATTCTCACAAGTCGCACGCTATGTTTGTAGCGTTCCTATCGTCCATGCTGCCTTACACTCGCCATGACGGATTCCTGTACGAAGTCGGACGTATGACCGCATCTGCGGTGAAATAACTGAAGCTAACGCCGTCGTCGCGTTTAAATACTTATTGTATTGGTGTGGTGTCTGTTCTTTCGGACGTCCGAAAGAAAAGACACCACACCAATACAATATATATCTAATATTATAAATGGATTTTTCCGTCACTTCTTGATAGAACGCTTCCACATCTAAGATTGGAAACAAACTAATTGTTTCTGTTCTACTAATTTTTTGTTTATTTACAAACTAGTTTTCGGCTTATTAGACCATCATCAGGCAGTTTACAGACGGCTACAAAGACCCTACTGCTTAGTTTCTCGCCGGCCGCGGTGGCCGAGGGGACTGAGGCGCTCCAGTCACGGTCTGCACGGCCACTACGGTCTGGGGTTCGAATCCCCCCTCTGGCATGGATATTTGTGTCGTCCTTAGGATTAGCTAGTTCATAAGTAGTTTGTAAGTTTAGGGACTGATGACCCCGTAGTTAAGTCCATAAGCTCTACAAACATTTGAACATTTGAATTGCTTAGTTTCTCAAACATGGTAAACAAAGAAACAATACACAGAATACTCGATCTTAACCCTTTCAGACCTGATTTTTTTTCTCTGTTAAGGAAATTATTTTTAATGCTGTAATACTCTTGAGTTAAATTTTCTATGATTTCAGAAGCAAGATTTTTGCAATTATATGTACACATTTTCATTCTACAACATTGCGTATACTGAAAAACAAGGCTTTTTGTAAGGACTAAATTAATTAATTTTGTAGTACCGACTGTTGTACTAAATAATCTGATCGTTCAATAACTACGTCGCAAAATAACAACTACTACTTTCAGTTACACAGTGGAATACAAGTAACCCACAATTCCCGTGTTCTTTGAAGTTCGAAAACTGCTGCGCAGTACAACACTCGCATCTTAATATTTTTATAGTGATCTTCCGCAGGTGGCAGTAATTGTGCATGATGAAATGATTGAACACTCAGGTGTCGTATACTTGTTCTTTCCATTGAGAAAAAACGCTTCTGAACCATCTTAGACACCGTAGAAGTTATGTACACATTTGTAGCCAGAGGGTCCGAAAGGGTTAATATCACACATATAGTACTCATTACTACCTTAAATATGTTAACCTAGTCAGATGTTGTCAAACAGGTGAATTGTAAACTCAGTGTAGAAAAAGTATTTAATGCAACATATGCTACAATCTCAATAATGTTAACATACTTTTTAATTCAGTAATATTTCGTATGCAATGTGTTTCACTTTGTTCACTTGCAAATTACACTGTAAAAAAGTTAAAGAGTCCACTGATTACGTAAACATATTATGTCTACATGGCAAGAGATGATTTTTTTGCAATTCCAAAATATGTCATTTGCAAAGACCGAGTAGGCCGTGTGTTGTATCTGTGTTTATCATCTTTAAGAACCTAAGCAATAGCGTCTTTGTAGGCGCCTGTCAACTACCTGATGATGGCCTAATAAGCCAAAAACTAGTTTGTAAATAAACAAAAAATTAGTAGAACAGAAACAGTTTGTTTGTTTTCAACCTTATGTATCTAATATTTTTCACGTAACTAACATACTGCAATCTCTGAGACTGAGAGGAATTTATCTGTGTATGTAAAAATGGATGTGAATATGTATGGCCCCTGTAAGTCCAAGACGGCTCGAGCTTTTCTGAAGTAATCAGCAGGAAATCTTCAAATTTGCCCTGCAGGTGACGTGCAGCTTTCTAGCCATGGGATACGTTGAGGATTACGTCGGACACTAGGAACGGTAGTAGCTCCCTTAGAGGAGAAAGTATGCATTTGTATGCATGCCAATCTTATGTTATTGCATTGCTGTCGTTTGAAGCTGTAGGTTAGCTTCCGCGAATGTTCCTGTTAGAATGTGCATTGATAGTGCCGCAATAGATTACTCTCTGCTAGTGGCAGACGTAAACTTTTACATATATTTTAGACTGTGATATCTTTATATACGTGGTGGTCCATTGATAGTGAGCGGGCCAAATATCTTACGAAATAAGCATCAAACGAAAAAACTACAAAGAACAAAACTTTTCTATCTTGAAGGGGGAAAACAGGTGGCCCGCTAGATGGCGCTGCCATAGGTCAAACGGATATCAACTGCATTTTTTAAAATAGGTTCCCCCATTTTTACTACATATTCGTTGAGTACGTAAATAAATATGAATGTTTTATTTGGAGTACTTTTGTCGTTTTGTGATAGATGGCGCTGTAATAGTCAGAAACGTATAAGTACGTGGTATCGCGTAACAGTTCGCCAGTGCGGACGATATTTGCTTCGTGATACATTACTCGTGTTAAAATGGACCGTTTACCAATTGCAGAAAAGGTCGCTATCGTATTTATGTATAGCTGTTGTGATTAAAATGCCCAACGAGCCTGGGCTATGCATGTTGATCGTTATCCTGGAAGACATCATCCAAGTGTCCGGACCTTTCGTCGGATAGTTACGTTATTTAAAAAGACAGGAAGTGTTCAGCCACAAATGAAATGTCAACCACGACCTGCAACAACTGATAATTCTACATCAACATATGTTTCACCCCTACCATATTTCTGTGCACCAGGATTTGCATGTCGGAGACTTTGAATATTGCGTGCGTACAATTTTGCCACCGGGCACAAAATGAATTATGGGGCGATAACAGATTTTTTTCACACATTCTCTTTAGTGACGAAGTGTCATTCACAAACAGAGGTAACGTAAATCGGCATAATATGCACTGGTACCGGAAATTGTGGCAAGGACAAGAAAATACAGAGCCAGGCGCAACAGGAACCGGACGAGGAAGCGAGGTCCATTGCTAGCGGAAGTGATCGAAAGTGTAACATATAATCAAATTTATTAACCGACAATCATTTACAGTAATCAACCAGGCAATTAATATTCTCTTTAACTAAGTAACAATAAGTAGCTGCTTCAAAACATTAGGGCTGCATATATATATTAAGAATCTCCGGCCAGAAGGGCCCAAACACGTAAGAGTAAGCCACTAACCTCAGGGCAAAAAGCCAGCAACTAAAATCAAATTATCCTCAACTGTGCCTGAAGAGCCAAAATAAAATTAAAATTTATATTAAAAAACTCAACAGAATTAATAAGATTCAAAATTGAGAGGTGAGCCTGAGGGGCGCCCCTTTCCCTTTTGCAATCATTACTAATCAACAACCAAGATATTTAACTCACAACAGGACTGAGGGGCAGTAAACTTCAAAATGCCAACTTGGCAGGATCACTAACAACAAGGTAATTTAATATACAAGCAATTTAAATGCAATCGGCCTGACGGGCTTTGAATTTTCACACAAGACGCCTGACTAATAAAAAAAATGTGGCCTGAATTATATTACAGTCAAATGCTACTGAACTTTTTGTTTAAAGAAATTATTTGGCCTGGTCATCCGTGCAACCGTACTCAATAATATTTAGTTTCTTACTAACGTCGATTTATGTTCCATAGTGGGGTATTTCCTATTCTTGTGCTTATTTGAAGTAGAAATTCAAGATATAAGAATGGGTAACGGAAGGAAACGTGGTAAATGTTATGGAAGACAAAATCTGAAACACAATAAAAATTATCAATGAGGATGTCAGCAGTAAATGTACCGACAACATATAATTGACTCTAAATACATCAAACCGTCAGTCTTGGATAGCTATTGCGGAAAGAGCAATTTTTGGTAGTGATACAGAGCTATTTCATCAGGGATTTCCTTGAATTGTAGAGTGTCCATTTGTGCAACACAAGGCAACAGATATCGAGTCACAGAACCTGAGAAGCTGATAATCTCGATGTTGAGCGCCCCTCAAACCCACCCCTCTGAACCTGGAAGCATAATTGAAAAGACATTTTAAAGAGCCTAACCATCATCTCTAGACAAACTTTCATAAGCACTTGTCAGTGTGTTTATCATTTGAAGTCGATGGATTTCGAGGTGTCAACCCGGCTGTGTAAATAGTCGTTTCCGCAAAACTCATGTTTCGTAACAGAAAGTGACTATTTGTTCACATGGAGCGCACTGGGAGAAGATATAACATAGTCTTATCACGTAAGAATGACATTCTGAAAAACACTGTGCAGGCTTAGTAAACAACAATTCGTTTCACAAGTGCTCCCCAAGGACAAAACCGTTGTATGCTAACTAGCAGACCACGATGAACAAACAACGTGTTCTTGCATTAGATAACTACTGACAGAGACATGCTAAATGTACATCGCACCGGAGTATTTCGTAAACCTTGGGCCTGTCCCTAAGAAGTACGTATTATATATGGCACAGAAGTAAAAGTGGGTTCCACTGGAAGAATCCAGTTTCGAAAAAGGTCATGCGCCTAGTTTGCGACTACTTTCTGTTCTACATTAGAGACAGGATAATAAGAAGGAATGAACAACTGTCGTTTCACAAAACCTGCCCCCTGCTAGGGCGAAATTTCCGTTCTTAATAACATTTCTTTCAACCCGATGCCAAATTCGTAGGTAAAGAGTTAGGACAAGAAAGTCGTTTTGTTTCACTTAAAAAAGAGACGGTTCAGATTGAGAAGAGTAGAATAAGAAAGGAACTGCACCATGCTAAAAGAAACACTCTGCAAGAGATAAGAAATTTTAATTTCTGCTATATTTACCATTAGAACAATATCTGAGATAAGTGATTTTTCAACACGAAAAGTAGTCTATTACGCTTACTTTCACTCACTTATGACGTACGGCATTGTTTTTTGGGGTAACTCGCCTGATGCAAAAAGGATATTTCTGGCTCAAAAACGGGCGGTTCGAGCAATATCTGGTGTAAGTTCGCGAACGTCATGTCGACCCCTTTTCAGTAGTCTGGGAGTTTTGACTCTGGCGTCACAATACGTTTTTTTTTTTTTTTTTTTTTTTTTTTTTTTGATGTCGTTTGTTGTTAATAATATCAGCTTATTTCTACGAGTTAGTAGCTTTCAGTCGGTGAATACTAGACAGAAGTCTAATCTACATTTGCATCACACCACCTTAACACTTGTGCAGAAAGGGGTACAGTATTCTGCGGCATCCATTTTCAATAAGCTGCCACAAGAACTAAAGAATCTTAGCACTAATTCACACGCTTTCAAATCTAAATTAGTTACCTCATGGCTCACTCCTTTTATTCTGTCGAGGAACTCCTAGAAAAGTTAAACAATTAAGCTAATTTATTTTTTCTTTATTGATTCTTTTCACTTTGTCTTAAGATTGTCGTGTGCAAAGGACTACTTAAAATTTTTCTATTACCATTCTTGTGTAACAATTAATGTATTGACTTGTTCCATGACCATGGAGTCTTCCTCCTCAATTGAGTCCTATGGAACAGAAAAAAAACAATAAAAATAAATAATAAAGTAATAAAAAAATCTCAATAATGGAGGACACATGACAACTAAGCGTAAAGAGGCTCGGCCGAGCGGTCTGGAGCTCTTTGTGGCGGATCGCGCGGCCTTCCGCGTCGGAGGATCGAATCCTTCCTCGGGCGTGGATGTTTGTGCTGTCTTTAGTATAAGTTTGTTCATAAGTAGTTTGTAAGTTTATTTAGTGATGACCCCGCAGTTGAATCCCATAAGCTTTACAAACTTTTGATTATTTGAAAGAGGCTTGCTGAACTGTTGACAGGCACGAAAAATTGAGAATCACATTCACCCAAATTAAATTTTCGGCCATGGCCTTCATCAGAAAAAGAAACACACACATTCACACAATAACTCAGAAAACTATAAGCGTTGGAGCGGCCGGAGATGGTGGTTGTGTCTGAATAGATGACTAACTGATCGTGTGAATGTATGTTTCTTTTCCTGCTGAAGGTCATGGCAGAAAATGTGAGTTATGTGAATGGGATTGTCTGTTTTTCGTGCCTGTCAGCAGCTCAGGGAGCCTACTTACGGTGAGTTATCTTTCATCCATTATTGACATTCCTATCGGATTTTCGACTGTGAAATAAAAATTGATAGCTTATGCGAGATGGGCGGGCGGTACCAACAGACTTTAATCAATCTGGCAACTAAAAATAATCAACAAATTTTGCATTCGAGAGGAGCATTGTTCCAGTCTTCTTGCATCACATTTTCTTTCCTTAACTACAGCTGACTTTTTTTTCGATTATTGTAATTTCAAAGCCCCTTGAAGTAGGATGGCAGCGAGATACGTTGACTCTTCGGCTAAACATGCTTTAAATGGACTGAATAAATGAACATGATGGTGAAACGATGGACTGAAAGAATTGAGATGGTGTTACATCGGATATACATAAAACGATTAGCTGAATTAAAAAACACATATTCAGTTTTTAAAAGCGGCCACAGTGCCTAAAATATACATGTAGCGAGACTGTCACTATTATACTGGCCGCTGTGGACTGGCCGAGCGCTCTAAGGCGTCTGGCTGCGGAGCAGGCGGTTGCTCCCTGTGGGAGGTTCGAGTCCTCTCTCGGGCATGGGTATGTGTGTGTGTGTGTGTGTGTGTGTGTGTGTGTGTGTGTGTGTGTGTGTGTGTGTGTTGTCCTTAGGTTACTTTATGTAGTTTTAAGCCTAGGGACTGATAAACTCAGTAGCTGACTCCCATAGATTTACAAACATTCGAACGTTGAACAATAACACGGAGATGTCGATGGAGAATACGGATTAAAAACACTGACAACACGATAACACTTGATCTGTCGATGACGGTGGGTGGGACACTTTCAATTGGCGACTACTCATAACATCAGCTTTTTATTATTTATTTATTTAATTATTGTTAAGGGGGGATCCTAACCTCGTAGTTTCTAATGTGCAAGAATGCAGTCTTCTATTACATATCCGTCCACACCACTTCATAATTTTCCTATACCACTCCTGCTTCTCACCCAAGTCAACCAGAATTAAAAGCAGATTTAGTAAAAAAAGACAACTGAAAAAGATTCGAATTACTGATGGATATACACTGAGGTGAGTGGATGAGCGATGAGCACCGTTCCAGAGAGCGGGATTATCTTGCACACAAGGTGTATCGACAGAGCTGTCTTTTGACTCGGGTGATTCACGTGAGCAGAATGCCGACGTGATTACGGATGCACGACGGAAACCAACGGACTTTGAACGCAGAATAGTAGTTGTAGCTAGACGAATAGGTGATTCCATTCGTGAAATGGTAGGGAATTAAATATTCCATGGTCTATAGTATCAAAAGTGAGCCGAGAATACCACATTTCAGACATTACCTTTCACCACGGTCAACCCAGTGATCGGTCTGTACCTTCAACGAGTTGTTGAGTCCATGCCGAGTTACTGCAGTTATCTGGGAAAAGTGAGATGCGCCATGATACTGGGAGGTATGCTATGACGTCACCTCACAGTACAACTGTTTTGGGGTGTGTTGGTAATGGGACGTTTTTACTTTAAGAGAAATAACCCATGACTTTGAAAAGAAATGAAATTTATTACAAACAAATGATGACTCGCCTCTGTAGTTGGAGAAATAGAATCATTCCAGACTGATAAAGTAAAAGTCCAGACATCTGACTGAATAATTAGAAATTCCCTTGAGATTCCGCAATAATTTTTACGCTTCAGTGCGTAAACGTGACTTCATACTACGTGGGTCACTGTACCTAGACTAGTGACTGAAGACAATAGCATTACAGCATCAGAGATAGTGGCAATAACAGAAAGTTGCTACAGAAGGGGTCGGTGTACATTTCTGTTTACCGAAGTAATTACAGAAGCAGTTGCGTTCAGATAGTGTAGTGAACAGGTAGTCCAATGCAACAACAACCTGACTTACCCGAAACTATGGAATGGAGAGCCATACGAAGGTTGGATCGGGAATGACTCAGGGGGAGGTGGCTGCAGTTACTGGAGTGTCCCACAGAGCAATTTCCAGAACCTGGACGCGATTTAAGACAAAAGGAACCAGTAAAAGAAGACAATCCCAAGATCCTTCGTGGGTAACATCAACAAAGACATCTTTTATCCCGGAGAAACTGGGCGGAGGAACATCAGGATTGGAGTCATAACGAATGGCGCCGGGTTCTGTTCACAGATGAGTTTACTTTTGTGTACAGCCGAACGTCGTCGTTCCCTCATCTGGAGAGGACGTGGAAAATGGAACAATCCTGCTTATGAGCAGGCGACATCACCATATCATGGTGGTAGACTAATGGTGTGGGCAGGAGTCAGTATTGCCGGATATACGGACCTCTATGTCGTCCAGACTGGAGTTAGCATTGCTCAGAGATATAGATACGAAATCCTTCGACCTTTTGTTATGTCCTACGCTGGTGTCATAGATGGGAGTGACCAACTTGCTCACTGGTCTTGAACGCAATTGAGAAGGTCTGGGATGCACTTGACAGACGCATTGGAGCCAGACCACCGACTCCCACAACCGTTTCCGAGCTTGATTTTGCTCTCATGGAATAACGGCCCAATATCTCTCAAGAGCTGATTGAGGCGATCACACACCATATTAGAGTGCAACGAAAATTACTTTTTTACAGTTATGCTGAACCCATGGTGCCTTGCTCTAATTAAACACCATGCAAATCTCAAGTAAATTGTTGAGCTGCAAAATATCATACTGTATCAGACACAAATTACAATCGTAACCAACGTTTGAATAAAATACATTACCATATGTATATTGCGTATGATATCTCAACTGATCCTCTCATTTATTTGAGCTGTGTAGCAAGGCCAAATAAAGTAAATTCACTTGACAATCTTCATAGCTTAGCGGTCTCTCAAGGAAACCTAGGAGCCAGTGGCGGCGAAATGAAATAAGCACCCCCTCCCTCGTCCACTTGGAAATATATGTATTACTATAAAAAAAATTGGAGGCCCCTCCAGGACGAGAGGCACGGGACAGTCTGAAAAGCTTTCGAGATTTTGAGGTCCCAACAGGACAAGATCCTAAGCGGGCTAAAAAAAAAAAAAAAAAAAAAAAAAAAAAATTGCTTTTGAGATATTTGGAGGCCCCGCCCCCAAGACCGGAGGCCCGGCGCGGTCCGCCCCCTCCGCCCCCCCCCCCTCCCGTTCCCGTTAGTCCACCAATGCTAGGAGCTGACGTCAAATTTTGGCGTTTTTGTGAAGTGACAAATATGATTGTTAAGTGAAAACGCGAAAGAAGAGAAACAGAGAAGTCAAGACCAGACAGACCTCAAACAGTAACGGCCAGTGACTGTCAAGCGTAGCGGAGGACAGTTTAAACATAGGATGATATGAGCGGAAGGGCTTACTCTTGATTTGCTCTCCAGTTGAGCAAGCAAGCCTATATTGTCTGCGCATATAGGTTACATACTATGGTGAACAATTGTCGAGTTCTATTCATAAGGCACGCTTTTCTCTACTCAATACTAACCGATGCTTGAGGTACAGAGCGACGCCACTGGACAGTGTATGACAGAAAACGAGTAAATGGGGGTAAATAATCGTGCAAAACCCTTTGGCAATCTGAAGGAAGGGTTCTGCTTTAACTAACATTTGGAGGACCTTAGCTGTCAAAAGGTGTACTGCCAAAAGTGAAGCACGGAGGTGAAATAGAGGGATGTTTTTGTTCTTTTATTGTTGATAGGATTGTTAAAATTTTGGATATGAACACATTTTCAGTAGTTTGTACCACATACAGGAGAGGAACAGTTCGAGTATGTTTATTGCACTTCATAAAGGAACAGCTTCTTCTTGCGCACTTGATCCGCATTGACCTCCAAAATCCCCCTAATAGTTTCATGCACAGTGATACGCCTTCTGCCACGAGAAAAGGACACTACAACTAGCATATAGCTAAGTACGTGCCCTACTATATTGTACATAGTGTCTCAGGAGATATACTTTCTTGTTCAGAAGAAACAGAAGGCCTTGAAAGACTAGAGTTACGAGATTATAAATTACATGTTTATTAATACGTTATGAAAAAAAGTTTATTGTGTCAACCTCTTCGGTTGCCTAGTAGGCACGGGTCTGGAATGGACCATGGAAACTTGTTCCGTGTTTGATGGCATCGACGCTTATAAGGCGCGAATGCCGCCCTGTGGTACAGCCTTCCAGCTGCATTCACCTGCTTCCAAAGTTCATCCCTGGTGGTTGGTGTTGAGTGACACCTCTTCACCCGTCGTCTCTCCATGTCCCACAAATTTTTGCGTTTTGCTACAAGGCTGTCATCGTGTGACCCCAAATAAAGCACGTGTTGACGTAGAAACATGTGGTCGTGCAATGTCTTGTTGAAAAATGGCGTATATGGTGTTGTGCAGATGGGGCATGGCTACGGGTCACGGGTTATCATTCACATAGGCACAGAGGTCACATTGTTCTGGACAGGCACCAACTGTGATTCGTCGTTGTGCACGACAGAGATGGTGAAGCCACTGTTGACAGTTCTAAAAAAATGTTCAAATGTTTGTAAATCTTATGGGACTTAACTACGGGGTCATCAGTCCCTAAGCTTACAAACTACTTATGAACTACTTACAAACTAGGACGGCACAAATATCCATGCCCGAGGGGGGATTCGAACCCCCGACCGTAGTGGCCGTGCTGACCGTGACTGGAGCGCCTTAGTCACCTCGGCCACCGCGGCCGGCTTGACAGTTCTGCTAAATCAGAATTGCTTACCACAGCTTTCCGAAATTCCTTCACTACAGAAGACAAAGCAAATACTCCAGAATTCGTATCAAGACCAGCTGCCAGCATGCGTAATTTAAAAGTGGATACCCCTGGAGTATTAAAGCATCTTCAATCACTTAACATCCTTTTCAAATCACACTAATCAATTATGTTTGGTTTATGCCGTAACGAGAGTTCCAGGCACATTTTACCAACTTGATATCGATGCTAACTTTGACCCCACAGGCCGATATTGTTATTATGTTGAAAGAGTGTACAATTTTTAAGTAGGACAGAAGGTTGAGGTCCAGGTTTGTATTGTGATATTCGTAAAGGCTTTTCCAAGTTAGAGGAAGATCACTTTCTACATAAGATTTTATGCAGTGCATTAGTACATTTGCACTATCACCACGGAAGTTGACACATGTGTGTACGTTTTCATGGACGATAACTTGCAATAAAATTCATTTCACCGATGACCTTATGTGGAGGAGGAGGTAAATGGGCAGTAAGCCAGGGGGAAGATAGACAAAAAGAGGGAAGGAGATAAACAGAGAGAGGGGAGGAAAAGGTTAGCAGTGAGAGTCGGAAGAAGGAGATGCGCTAATAGAAGATCGTAATAATACATTATCTACGGAATGTCATTATAAATTACATGTCGGCTTCCTTCGTTTGCATCGGAAGGAAGGAGGAGGATCTGGGCAGTAATGTGGAGATGGATAAAGGGGGCTGGGAGGATGGGGAGCCAGCTGATACAGGGAGGAGGTGATGGATAAAGAGAGGGAGAAGCGAGGGATGGAAAGAAGATGGTGGATTAGATGAATAAAGTGAGTAGGGAATAAGAAATGGACTAATAGAACACTGGAATAAATAAACACACGGGCAACGTCGGGTTACGATCTCACGGTACTATTTTCATACATAATTAGTGATGTCAGCAAGTCGTGGTACCTGTAGCAGTAGTCAGTCATTTTGTGCTGACACAGAAATGAAGGATTGTTGTTATATAGAATGTTTTCTACAAATTATTTTTTCTCTGGTCACCAAAAATTGCTTTATTCCTCTTCAGAGCCTTATAATGTGCAGGCAACTTGCAGTGTATTATGGTCAATGTCGGAGCTACATCATGAAACGTGTCGGACTACCTTACGCAGCAGAACAAGCAGGAAGAGGAATAAAAACAGCTTTTCGGACATCGTTCGACAGTGGACAAAAGCCGGAAAACAAAATCCGACATTGGAGAGTGAGAGGTTTATTACTGGTAACGCAGCACGTTTTGTTTCTCTCGGCGCGTGTCTTTGAAATGTACGTGACGTGCTACAACGAGCGGAATGCGAAGTTAACGCACCGCTGCTTTAAAATTACGGCGACTCGCGAACGGATGCGGGTCACGTAGTGCAGTTGCAATTTACGCCGGCTGGCATTAACGGTGTGCAGCTGGGAAAAGGGCATGACGAGTCCCAGGCTTAATACCAGAGGTCCCTGCCCGGCACTCGGGGTAACAGCGTGCGACTTCCGCTGCCTAGGAAGAAGCGAGGCTCGTGTATACAGCACTGGGGAAACCAATACCGTACCCTAATCTGAAGGAGGGAGGAAGATTAAGATTTAACACCACGTCCAAAACGTGGTCATTAGAGGCGGACAGCACACTCGGAATGTTTGCGTAACGATGGGGATGGAAATCGGGTGTGCGTTTGCAAAGGAACCATCCCAGAATTTGAAGAGAGTGATTTTAGGAAATGACGTGAAACCCAAATCTGGATGGCTGAAGGTGAATTTTTAGCACAGTCCTTCAGAAGGTGAGCGCATTGTGTTACTGCACACCTCCCTCGATAGTAGAGTCTGCGGCTTATGGATATTCGTGCTGAGAGTGGTAATTGATTCTCGACTTGAAAACAAATGTAACATATTGCGAATACATTGACAGGAAGAGACTTTACTAAATTATTTAGCGATTATAGAACCACCGATGTTAGCAGTTACTTTACAGATCTACGAACTAGTTTATGTTGGCAACTAGACGCCTTTTTGGGAACCGTTCATTCTACTTGTTGACTATCCAGTAGCAGGTAATCATAATTGTTAGCAACTGAGTAGTTTGCTTATAAAAGCTGAACAATAATTTCTGAGGTAAAAAGTACAAGTGATATTATTGCAGGCTACATGTTTCCAAATTAAATCCCTTTTCCTACTCGTCCGACATCACGCACAACTGTTTATGGCTAATCCGTCGCGGCTTCCCCTATATATAGGACCTTTCCCATTCTGCTCCTCATATTTGTCCAATCATTACCTACTTATCCTATCACGAGTTTACCTCGCTACTGGAATGTTTCCATAGGTGGATGCCTGTAGCAACACACCTATCTGTAATGCAGATGACAAACCACTTTTGTGGTGCAAATTTAATCGTTTGACAAAGTTCCTTTTCTTATATTAAACTTTCACATATCTATGTTATTGAAAAGAATAATAATAATTCTGAAGATGGTGACATAGTTCGTGGAAAGCGGTAAAAAAAATTAAACAAAAACAGCTAATAAACTAGCGATCTTGGCTGAAGTAAGTGTGTTTGATATAAAATTACAAGAAAATCACCGTCAGTATAATTATAATATATAACATTGACAGATGAGAAGCAAATAAATCTAGTTTACGGTAATACCATAATTTTTTTTACGTCAGTGTGATATGCATGTGCATTTTTTAATCCCCATAAAAGATATATAGTAGACTTATCACAGTTTAGTTAATACGCAACAGTACTGCAAGTAAAAGTGGGCAGTCCATAGGAAAGGTCGGCTGGGCATGTGGCGCCCTCTTTACTTTACATGCACGTCATAGTTTCTACAATTTGTTACAACTTGTGGAATAAAATATTAAAAATAACTGTTTGTTTATCCATGATTTTTTTTTATCTTCCTAGTATAGTTAACTCTTCAATGCATAGTGTAGCTAATCAGCAACGTACCTTATTTTTTCCATTATCTCTCAAACTGATCAACATTTTAAAACAAATTCATTTTATAAAGTCCCACCTGAACTGTTAAAATAACATCTACTACTGACGCCACTTCAGTTGTGTGTAAACGAAGGTATTCACGTTGCCACTAAGTTGTATCACGGAATGTCAAGTCACATAATTATTCTCTTACCATAGTGATATTAGATATGCATGATGGGCATACAGCAGTATAGATTTTAATCCACACATAACTATTGTTTTCTCTCTGTACTAAGTCGTTGAACTGTTAACACGTAATTATATGTGCGGACAGATAAAAAAACAAGATTGTTATTCAGCAGCCATTAAGTTCAGGTCTGTAACGAAGGTTGATTTTGTTTTATTATTTGAAAATACAATGTCATTAAAAATATTATGTGTTTAATTCAAGTATGTAGAATTAATTCCAGATTTTGAGCATTTTCAGTATATTTGGTGCCCCTGTTCAAAATCCATAGTTGGCGGGAGGCTGCCGCCATTATTATTCGAACCTACGGCGGATAAAAATAAACTGGTCTGACTTTAATTACACGAAAGAGGAGAATGAAAACTAAAAATGAAATTTATTTTGTATCGCAATTTCAAATTATTACTGCATTGATCAGTTGCGTAAGTATTGGTGTGTTGATGAGATATCCAGTGTACAGAGTAGTAAAACTGTCTATATGAAAGTGTCAAATTTTAAAAGAAATCGCTTCTCACATTTATGGCAGACCTATTCACGAAACTTTCTGTGGTGTTCGAACTAGTTGTGTGTAGGTCGAAGACTGTACAATTACTAAAGAGTCTCAGAGCCCAGATTATATTATTTTAGAGCTAGCCACTGAAAGGAAATACTCCAGATATCTATTTCGTGAATTTAGTCTCCATATTCCATGATCAGTGTTTAAATTGGGTTTAGGCGTCAATTTTTAGTTACGTATCACAGTCAACTATCAGTGATCATTCGATAAACTGCTTTTAAATCAAAATGGTTTAATGAACTACTGTGGACCTTTATGAATTTATGTTTGGACAGGTACACGTCAAGTACAGTAATACTTCTACACCACTACAACAGTTTTATTCTTATGCACTAACACAAGCAACAGGTAAAATCACATACACGCACAGCATATACACAGACGCTATAATTTGTAGCTCGTCCTAGGAATTATAAACTGGAGGCTACTGAATCAGTTCGACAGTTAGCTGCATTGAGTTACTCCTTACATGTGCGTTTGTTTACTTTTGTATTCCTCCTTTGCCATGTAAAAGTATTCAATCACATACTAGTGTTGCATTATGACTTCCTTTCTGGATAGATTAGATGCATAATAGTGAGATTTACTTCATCGGGTACATCATGGAAGCACTATATAGCTGACCAGCTATGAACGTTTTCTTGGTAGTAGTCCATAATAATTTTAAGGATTTTTTTTCAATCTTTTTCTCAGTATATACGCACTATAGATTAATCGTGGTAGTTTTTATAGCTTCAAATAAAAAAAAAAACATGCATTAAAGGGTTAATTTTTATATAAACAGAATAGGTTTAGCTTTACTCTCATAAATTATTAATTTTTGCCATATTATAATTCATATGGAGAATATTCAGGTTATTTTATACTAAGTATTTTAGCTACACATAGATGTCGCTGGATGCTGGGACAGTTTAGAGCCCTGGGAAGGTTGCCGGTTTCGTACCTCTCACTTACAGTTCAAAAAGCGCAAGTCTCACTTATCATTTAATTTAAAATGACCCTTAAAATTATACCCGTATAAAATGCAATAAGATGCAAACATGTTCAATTGCTGTTAAAAACCAAGTACATGAATCTAAAATAGTATAGACAAGAGGTAAGTTTGTATTTATAGATATGGTACTCATATAGGGGAGTGTCAAACTGTTTGCTGCACATCACCCATTTGGAAATAGTTGATGCCTCATATGATAATATGATTGTTCCTGTACTGCCTTTCATCAACATTTGTACACCTTTACCTTCTGTCATAATAAACCACGGATAATATGAAGGAAATGTATTAATACTACTACATTTCCATTGTATCTGGTACGCGTTGAAGCATATCGTAAGGAGTGGTGGGCTTGAACTTCTCCTCCAGGCTTGCGTGCCTGATACAGAGATTCACAAACACGAACGTCTGTCTGGACGAGTCAGTATTGTAGTCCGAAGCGCGGAGAAATTTAGCACTTGCTATTCGCGAGTGGCAGCAGCGGTTTATACTATCTTTACGAGCGACCAAGCCCGGACACAAAAGGTCGTCCCGTGTTTTACTGCTGCGACCGACAGTTGGTAGAAGTTCATTGTGGTCTGCCATTTTAAAGTTCACTGTGGAAAGTCGTTTGCCTTCTCCGAAACAAGGGCACTGCTTACGAAAATATGCAACAGCTCGGAGGAACAGCAAACGACATTTGTAATATTCTTATAAATGATCTCATAATTTAGCCATTATGAAACTGGCGGAACGCCAAAATACGGCGTAGACTGACACAGCAAGCGACGGTGGACACTTGAACATTTAGTTTGTAAACTTTCCTAACTTGTAGAGAGAATTCGCGCAGTCATTCACGTCAGGGAATGAACTGTTTTTGTTTTACATGATCTGATACGTAAAATAATACTAACAGTACTAGCCATGTTAATTATTGCTTTTGCAAATAGAAAACCGCCAGAGCAGCAACAGCTAACACTCTTATGGAAGATGAATGTCATATGTCACATTACGGAAAAACGATTAACATTAATTTCGCTGTTTCATTAGTTAACTGTTACTAGATGACTTCGTCAGTAAATGTTTGATACCGAGGTGTACACTTATTCAAGGGTTAACCAAAATAAATGGCCGAACTGTTAATAATGTCCCATAAATACGTAAATGAAAACTACTCGTGAAAATAGTAGGAGGAAAGTAAAAATTCGTCGTTCACATGAAGTAATTGTTCAAACCCCGTTTCCTGAGTATTTATTAATCATCAAGCAAAAACACATAGAGGCGATATTCAACTGATGTCCATTAAACCTCTTTTCTTGTTTCTACTATCATATTTCTCCAAGCTCCAAATATACTGCGTGATCAAAACGATTCCGACATCTCTACGTAATGCGGAATTGAGCAATTTGTCTCAGGAGACAGGGAATGGAATAGCATGGAAAGAAAGGGTATTTCATTGATTGTATGTCATCTGAATAACAAATTCATCAGGGATAGAAATCTTTGTAAAGCTTAGCTGGTGGATTGTTGATAACGTGATTGTGAACAACCGCAGCCAAAATGTGTAGCGTGACTCGGTTTATCTGGTATTGTTTAATAGATGATATCGTTTATAGTTTAGACGATAAGTTAAATGGAGAAATGCCTACTAAGCTGTATAATTTTAAGAATTAAAACAATGATTATTTTATTATAGTTTTTTTTTAATTTTTCTTTATTTTTACCAGCGAAGATCAGCACGGCCACTACGGTCGGGGGTTCGAATCCCCCCTCGGGCATGGATATTTGTGCCGTCCTAGTTCGTAAGTAGTTCATAAGTAGTTTGTAAGTTTAGGGACTGATGACCCCGTAGTTATGTCCCATAAGCTTAACAAACATTTGAACATTTGAACCAGCGAAGAGGTTCACAAAGTTTTCCGTGTCGAGTGAACGCACAATTTGTATTTCCACTGCTATTCACACAAAACCTGGATGATTGTTGCTGCGCCGTGCCTGAGCTGCCGAGCGCATTGAGGCGCTATGCTCCGATGCGCGAGGCCGTTTCCCGTTGGGGGTTCGAATCCCCCCTCGGGCATGGATGTTCGTGTCGTCTTTAGTATAAGGTAGTTCATAAGTAGTTTGTAAGTTTAAGGACTGATGACCCTTACGTCCCTTAAGCTTAAAAAACATTTGAACATTTTGATTGTTGCTGCTTTAAGAACTCAGAAAGAAAGATCTTTCTGAGTTCTTAAAGCAGCAACAATCAAAATGTTCAAATGTTTTTTAAGCTTAAGGGACGTAAGGGTCAGTAAGAACTGATATTTATTTTGAAAAATAAACTACTTTCTGCATGGACTGCAGATATTGGGATGGAGGGACAGATATTCTTCAAGTAATTGATTAAACGCATTCAAGTACACCTTTATTGACATGTAATGATGTCTGCTTCTTCCTACTTCATTTTTTCATAGACTTTGGTATTCTCTGGGGTTCATAGGAAAAATTGAATCTAATGCATGAAGAACCAGTTAACGCCCAGTGCAGCTGAGATTAAGAAGGAAAGAACTACAAACTAAAAAGGAATGTGAATACAAACTAGCAAACACGTCAAGAACAACAAAAAGCCTCCCTTATGAGTCCTCAGAGCCGGTAACTAAATTATTCAAGTCTGATACAGTTCATAGTCATCGGATAAAAAATCAGAATCATAGGAGTTTGAATGAAACTTAGCTTACAGTGAAGACGCTGTCGGATCTAGGGGTAAAGAGTTTGATTGCTACGGAGGGGGGGGGGGGGGCGAACTAGAAACCAAAGGGTCCCGATTTCCAAAGGTCATATCACGGATCTTTTACCGTCTGCGGTTTAACTCAGCCTTCATCTCTCAGCGATGTGTGAAGTCAGCAGCAGAAACGACGCGTGCTTGAGATTCCATAAACTGTAGGTCCCCTTTCTCCGGTTGCACTGAGATATTACCTCCAAAATAATCTGCATATTGAATATTGACATCAGGTAACCACTCACAGCATTAGCACGTCACCCATTTGACTAACAACGTAAAATATCCGTTGCTAGTTAAGCTCACGTAGCAAAGCTTTTGAATGTAGACATCACTCCACAGACCAGTACTCTCACTCGCTGAGGCCACTATTACAGTATTTAAATAAACTTCATATCATTATACTGACGAATTAATTCTGCCACTTGTTCACTTCTATCAGTTCAGCATATAAACTTTATAACAACACCTACAAAGAGCGTTCGCTTTACCCATGTGTCTATATATAATACAGTTAACGTCATAGTGATTATTACGACACGTCATGTGAGACACAAATCTCAGGGTTTTATCATATTACGTTTCATGTAATATCTATATATAACTATTTCTGTTAAACTGAGTCATTCCAAATATTTTATGAATAAAATTACTCTTAATCATAAAAGAAAATTTTAATATAATTATATGTTGACATTCGGCAAACATATACTACTGGCCATTAAAATTGCTACACCAAGAAGAAATGCAGATGATAAACAGGTATTCATTGGACAAATATACAAGAACTGACATGTGATTACATTTTCACGCAATTTGGGTGCGTAGATCCTGAGATATCAGTATCCAGAACAACCAACTCTGGCCATAATAACGGCCTTGATACGCCTGGGCATTGAGTCAAACAGAGGTTGGATGGCGTGTTCAAGTACAGATGCCCATGCAGCTTCAACACGATAGCACAGTTCATGAATAGTAGTGACTGGCGTATTGTGAAGAGACAGTTGCTAGGCCACCAGACCTCTTCAATTGGAAGTGGGGGGGAGGGGCGCTTCTAGCCCTTTCCCCTGCCCGACAAGTATTTAAAAAGAATAATTTTAACGTCAACATTTTTCCAATTCCAAAGACAAAGATAAGTGTAAAGTAATATATTTTATTTTTATTTTAGTTGTATTTCTTCTATTTGGCTTCACCTGGTGTTAATTTAGGGCCACTTCGATCTCAAAAAGGAGAAAAGTAATATTTTAATATACAGTAATTTCAATTTCTCGTTTTCACACGTAGACCTACACAACAAACAATAAACTCTTCGTCGTAGTGAATCCATATATATTTGTTTACCCACCGTTTTATAAAAGTCCTTCCCCCGCGCTATTACATTCAGTGCCGGCATCATGTTTCTTGGAACTACCAGAAACAGTAACAGAGAATTCACTGTCGCAAAATGTCGCATATGGATCACTTTTATTACTAAACGCTGTCGATGCGATATTACCGTCACCATCATGATTATCAGTCGAAGTCCTTTTGTATTTCACTGTGTTCTTATCCATTTTAACGATTTTCACACGCAAGACATTAAGACGTAACGCCAAGCATAGATGACATAGGTCAAACAGCACAGGAACGAAGGTCCGACTACTTCGTTCAATTGTTGACAACAAATTGCTGAACCCCTAAAATTCATATTCAGGAAAAGAATCTCTCGCTATCTGTTGCGTTTCATGATTTTTGTAGAACTGCCAATTAAAACCATAGTTATTATGAGGACTGACTATTTACACAAAGTTTTAGCTAGGGGGTATAGGGCACTCTTGGCAGCATGTATGTCGGCTCACTGGTAACATTTGTGATTGTCGAAAGGTTATCTTAAGAGTATCGGGAATTAAATTCATAGTATAAGCATTTTCATCGAATCGTTCCAAACCCTTCATTTCAATTTTTTAATACACAATTAAGGGTTGCCGCCTACAGTTTGCAATATTGATTTAACAAGTGGAATTCCATTAATAATCTATTTAGAAAACTAATACTTTACTCACATGTGAACGTGGATTCTAATGCCTACGAAATCAATTAACGCTGGCCGCGGTAGCCGAGCGTTGTGCGGCGCTCCAGTCACGGTCTGCACGGCCACTACAGTCGGGGGTTCGAATCCCTCCTCGGGCATGGATATTTGTGCCGTCCTTAGTATTAGCTAGTTCATAAGTAGTTTGTAGGTTTAGGGACTGATGACCCCGTAGTTAAGTCCCATAAGCTCTACAAACTTTTGAACATTTGAAATCAATTAGCTGCTTCTTTTAAAAGGCAGTCGTCCAGAAAAGGGATTAGAGAGTCGATTTTAATTACAGTCAAGAAATATAACGTAAAGAAATAATAATACCAAAAATTTTAGTCGGGTATGCCGAGCGTACCCACTGCTGCGCCTGTGATCTACAGTGATTAATCTTTGATGTATGCGCCACACTGTAAACTTCGCACTTCCGTATTCCACACGCGATCTGTGTAAATTTGTTTTATTGACATCAGGAATGTTCGTTCTGTAGCGCCTTCATTATTTCTACATCTACATAGATACTCTGCAAATCACATTTAAGTGCCTGGCATAGGGTTCATTAACCACTTTCATAACTTGTCTCTAACGTTCCATTCTCTAATAGCGCACGTTTTCGATCTGATTTCTCTTACTTTATTGGGATGGTGATGTTTCTCTAAGTAGGTGGGTGCTAGAAAAATATTTTCACTTTCAGAGTCGGTAATTGAAACTTCGCAAACAGATCACGTCGCAATAAATAACGTCTTTCTTTTAATGATTTCCACACCACAATTCGTGCAAACAATTCCGCGACGCTTACCCCCCCCCCCCCCGTAGCGTGATAAAACAAAAGGAGCTGCCTTTCTCTGAATCTTCTCAATGTCTTCCGTCAGTTCCACATGATGAGGGTCCGACAAGAGGCAACGGTACACCAGGAGAGGACGCACAAGTGTGATGTAGGCAGTCCCTTTGGTAGAGATGGTGCATCTTCGAAGCGTTCTGCTAATGAAACGTAATCTTTGGTTCGCCTTCCCCACAATATTTTCTATGTGTTCTCTCCAGTCTAAGTTGTTCGTAATTGTAACTTCTAGGTATTTGGTAGAATTCACGACCTTAAGGTTTCACTGATTTATCGTGTAATTGAAGTTCAGCGGATTTCTATTAGTGGCCATGTGTATTACTTCACACTTTTGTTTATTTAGTGTCAATTGCCAATTTTCGCACCGTGTAGAAATTTTGTCTAAATCGCTATTCAGTTGCTTTTGATCCTTTGTTGTCTTCACTAACCGATAAACGACAGCATCATCCGCGAACAGTCTAATGGAGCTATTCAGATTGTCTCCTAAATCGTTTATAAACACAAGGAAGAGTAGGGGACCTATAACGCTTCCCTGGGGAACGCCAGATAGCACTTCTGTTTTACTCGATGACTTACCGTCAATTACAAGGAACTGTGTCCTTGCTGATAGTTTTGTCCCATCGAATTTCAGTCAGCGGTTACCGAGACCGTCAAGCTACGAGAACTTCTAGAAGCAAAAGCTTACGACCCGGTACTTTACACACTGCATACAATATAGCGTGTTCGCGATACAGGACAATAGGAGCACGTTCGCTGACAGGGCGGAATTGATTTTGCACGCGGAAGCGATGCCGCGCAGTCTGCGAGACGTCAGCTGCTCGAAGCAATTTCGTCGCAGACGAGGCGAGCGCCGGGGGAGCTGGTAGCTGGGAGGTGGGAGGTGGGAGCGGGCCATGGCGCGGCGGTGACGGCCGCCAGTCGTAAAGCAGTCCTCGGGGCGGCATCAAGATGGGGCGTGCTGGAACGCGGGGCGGCCGCTGGAGCCTGCTGGAGCCTGCGGGCCGTGTGGGTGGCGGGGCGCGGCGCGGCGCGCATTCCAGATGAGAGGGCCGCCGAGCCAGCCTCCAGCAGCCTCCAGGCGACCGATAACCGGGCAAGCTCCCCAGGGAGACAACTTCTGCACGGCGCCGCAGGCCGACTGCGCACCGACCAGCACACGCCACGCGCAGCACGGGGGTGTTGCCTTGCCGCTGCGGGGGAAACTGTGTTCACAGCGGAAACTCTGCATCGCACACCCCTTACATTTTGTGGTAAGAAGACGCAGCAGACAGCCCATCTAAAACTAAACACAGATGAAGCACTAACACCGAAAAAAAGAAGAAAAAGAAATGTATGGAACTGTGAAATAAATTTAAAAAAATGAAAGTACAGAGTACACAGAAGATGTGCTTCATCTGCAAAGGAGACGACCACGTCTTGAGTATTGCTCAAGTGCTTTGGACCCCTAGCATATCAGTTTAAAGGAAGACATAGAAGCAATTCAAAGACGAGCAGCTACGTTTGTTACTGGTAGGTTCGACCAATGCGCGCCGGGCGCGGTGGCCGAGGTGACTGAGGCGCTCCAGTCACGGTCTGCACGGCCACTGCGGTCGGGGGTTCGAATCCCCCCTCGGGCATGTATATTTGTGCCGTCCTAGTTCGTAAGCTAGTTTCTAAGTAGTTTGTAAGTTTAGGGACTGATGACCCCGTAGTTAAGTCCCATAGACTATACAAACATTTGAACCAATGCGCGAGTGTCACGGAAATGCTCCGGCAACTCAACTGGGGATCGCTGGATAAAAGACGACGTTCTTTTCGTGAATTTCTGCTTAAGAAATTTAGAGGGCCGGAATTTGAATCTGAGTGTAGTGCGATCTTGCTGCCGCCTACCTACATTTCGCGTAGTGATCACAAAGACAAGATAAGAGAAATTATGGCTCGTACGGAGGCATATAGGCATTCTTTTTCTTTTTTTTTTTTTTTCTTTGTTCCATTTGGGAGTGAAATAGGAAAGGAAATGCCTAATAGTGGTACAGTGTACCCTCCGCCACGCACCTTACGGTGAATTGCGGAGTATGTACATAGATGTAGATGAAGTTCGTCTGAAAAGTTAAGGAAATAAAGGAAACAAGAGTTACGAACAAAATACCTTTATTGGCCTTTAAAGTAATTGCCATTGGCTACAGTACACTTCCGACATCGATTGTACAGCTATTGGAAACTGTCAGCAAACAATTCTTGCGGTATCGCTCGAAGCACTGAGATCACGTGTTGTTGGACCTCCACAAGCACTCGAACACATTTTTATTCACTGCTTCAACACCATACACTTCCACTAACATCCCGTGTGTCTCTGTCGCCATTTTGCCTAATTTGAAACGAAACTTGATGTTAATGCGTTGCTTCATTGCTCCATTTTGTGCTCCATGTAGCAATGACACGAGTTCCCACACTGACCCTGTTAGTTGGGTCGCAGCGTGTACCACCGCTTGCCTACAGTGCTTTGCGTGATAGGGAGCGCTTGTCGACATGTCGCTCAAAGTGCATGCGCGGGCAACACAATCCTCGACAGCGCGGTTTGTAAAATATGGGACCATTGCCGAATTTTTCAGACGCACAGTTGTAGAAACAGTTGATGGTCGATGTGCTACATATGGAACATCAAGAATCCAGCTAAAACCGGGGCGATGTGGTTCCTTGTTGATGCTGATGGATTGCGATGCTGGAGATACGAGTTGAAGTCTCTGTCGGTCTATCCATTTTTACTTTTTCTTTTCACAAAATTGTCAACTGTTCGTTCGATCAGTGGCCTCTCCGTTCTCATTTTGTTTCGTTCGAAATTGTCATGTTGTACATATTCATGTGGTAGGTATATATTACCGTCGTCGCAAGATAATGTTACGAGCAGACGAGGCCTCTCGAAAACATGAAAACAATACAAAATCATTTCCATTAAGTTTCGGGTGTGCAGCCGCAAGAATCCTCCTCCTCCTCCTCCTTCTTCTTCTAATATTTCGGCTGTATAACGTTCAGCCATCTTCAGAGTGACCCGAAAGACTGACTCTCCAGTATTCGCTTCGGCACCCTATACTCGCGTGCCGCGCGACTGCGCATGCGGCCACAGATACATATGTTGGTCGGCAGCAAAGACGTGCATAAAGCACGAGTTGAATCTATGACTCCACAGTCGATCGGTGTTGGCATGTCGATGTATCACTGTGAGCTGCACTGTGACGAGGTATTCCGGATTCACTGCGTTATCTAGATTGAAACCACTATCTCTATTAATTAAATTCGTCGTCAAGCGGATTTCAATTGCCTCCTTCACTATTGAATCCCAAAAAAGATGATGTCGTTGCCAAAATTCCAACGTTGTCAAACAACGTACTGTGACCAGTGACAATGCAGTGCTCTGCCACTGCTGACTTGTTAGGTTGTAAAAGTCGTGTATACCTTTGGTGTTCTGTACATCTTTCATGAACAATACAAGTTGCTTGTCCCATGTAAGAAAGACCACATTTATACATTCATACAAAATCAAATTCCCTCTCCAAAACTCTAGGACATCTTCTGATTACCTTGGATATATGCAGAATTCTACGGTGTACGTGTCAAAAATTTCAAAACTATGAGGAGATATGTTTTGAGAGCGTACAGAGAAGAGTGTGTCATTATAAAACTATTGCGTTTATCTGTTGCACGTATGTGACAAACTTTTAAGTTTTCATCATTTCCTTGGGAGTGATCACACATTCATACGACCACACAAATCGGACCTGGATGCATATCTCACTCAGCAGGCGTACAAGTTAAGTGCGCGGATAAGCGATTCCTGTCCTATGACGCACAAACTGACACAAATGTTGTGTATGGTCAAACATGTTTCCCAGCTGTTCTCTTATCATCAAATGTTTGCGGCTCCCATTCAACAGCCACTACATTTCGACTACCAATCAAACACTTGTGCGTTACGGACTTCACACCGCAACACAGACACAAAATTGAATACAACGAACAGACATTTCAGACGGACAGTTAATAAATTCTGAATAGCAAAAACTAGAAATTATACAGCACGACGGAGCACTGGATTCCATTGAAGTCCATAGTCCAACACCATATCCACATAACCAAGACGTCGTGGCTTTTGACTGCTTCTCCACGTCGAACATCACGCACTTAAACCACTGTTTAATGTTTGATCGGTGTTCAATTTTTTACGATCTACCCACTGCGCCAGCTTGCAACTAAACCTGAAAGCAATACGATGGGTAGTTTCCCTTGTCAGAACCAGAAAAAGAGATTCTCTGTCCTAGGAGCTGAAGGTCTGCAATACAGAATAATGAGATTATGGTGTAACACGTAGTGTTTACAAAGACGCTTTACAATTTCTAAAATATATTATGAACACAACAGATATCTATTATTCACATTGGGTTTCTGTTCCAGATATTATGTTTCTTTCTTTCTCTTTGCCCATGTTCCCGATTTGTTGGCTTTGTTAATTCGGATTTGGTGCGTTAATATTTACGGCGTAGCCGTATGCTGTTCCTGTCGCCACCCCACGCCCCCCGGTATTCACCTAGGGGGTTGTGGAAAACCGCCTAAAAGCCACATTCAGGCTGGCCGGCACTTCGACCCTCTTCGTTAACCCCTGGGCGGATTCCAACCAGGGCCGGTACGCCTGCTCGCCTTGGAAAGCAGTGAGTTAAACCACACGGCTAACCGAGCGGGTTCATGTATCCTGTTTAAGGAAGAATCTGAATTGGATGTTAACCTCAGACCGCGGGACAGCAATGACACCCCTCCCCACAAAGTCGCCCACATCGAAACAATGGTGTAGGCAAATGAATCTTTCGCTGGCCCATATTGGAAACATTTTTAAACATAATTAGGGATCCCAAAGAGAAGATAAATGATTTCTGTCCTGTCCTAAACTGCTGAAAACTGAAAACTTCAAAATATTTGGACTATTTTCAGTTGTTGGCTTATTTCTCGAAAAGCAACAGCCCCACAGAGAGAGAAGAGCATAAAATTTCCGGTAAAATAACTTACTAAAACGCTAAGGTCACTTTAGTCGTTTAGCCACAGTCTATCTCCAAAAACGGACAATTTTTGCCATCTCGGCGTAAGATAAGTTAGCTAATGTTCTAATGCATTTAACTCAAATACGGCTATTGAAAATGAACACTAAGACGGCTGCAAGTTCCAGAGAAATTGTAACAGGAGCCTGAAGATGGCATCATGTCGGCGAAACACTTGACCAAGTGTGACGAAATACACCCCTTCAGCTGTGCGGTTGTCTGAAAAGTCGCATGACAGACTCCTGTTGAGACTGCAGAGGCATATCTTGAGGCAAAAGGTTTTTTTCGTTGTCTTTGTTACTGATCCAACAACACAGCATACAAGTCTGCCCACGCTAGCGATTAGCACTCTACGAGTGCTACGATATGTACTAAAGCTCACACTCATCATTTAACGCTAACAAGGTATCATGTAAGTTAACGCGTATGTTGGTTGTAATATTTCAGTGTATCGAAATAGCATCTGGAACGCGTATAGTAAATTATTCCAAGCTGTTTTTAATTATTTCGTTAACTATAAACCATGCTGTTTCTTTAATGTATATGTTAAACTCCAAAAAGAATTTATTGAAGTGTTGTTCTTAGGTTTGAATTATGAATGGCTGTTACGGTTAAGTTGACGAATTTACTGGGCGGACAAGGTGACGACTCGCCATCTTTCCCAAACAATTCCTAAATCATTTTAACGAACTTTTCATACTAACTTGCAGTGTTGAGTGTGTGTAACAAGTATAAATGAAGAACCAACTGACAGCAATGACCACAGGAAGGCAGGAATCGATGACTATTGTGCAGAAGGTACAGGATGGTGCAGTGGTGATTGCAACTACGCGTCACAAACATAAACCAAGCTGAATGAAAAGAAATATAAAAGAAGATAGCAGAAAAATTGAGTGACCAGTGGGAAACCAAGGGCAAAAAAGAAAATTAAACAAATGTGATGTCGCATTCGTTAATTCTTGCTTATGAGCCAAATACACCATGTCGACGATGGTGATTACGATTTCGTTGGAGAAGAACTGTGAAATCAGCCATGACTGTGGTAAATTAGAGACTTAGTATGGTTGTTCATGACTTCATGAAAGGGCCCATGCTGCTCGTAGTCACTGCGCCAGGCACGAAGCGCAGAGCAAATGTATAATACTTCTGAGCTTCAAATAAAGTGATATTTTACTTTTATAAAATTGTGTTTTCCTTCTTCGAATTTACCGCCGACATTCGTCATCTTTTCTGCAAAAGAGGGAAACGAAACGCTAATGTGGCTATGTAGATTTTTCCGGCGTATTAATTGATCAAATTCTTCTCGGGTTTCCTGCCGGATCATACTGACATCTGTAAACAATATTTCTGCGGTCCACCTGGCCGTCATCATCAGGTGAGGAAGCTAAGCCGCTCTCGCCGTGACTGACAAGGAAAGTACTTGGGCTCGAACAAACACATTTACACCAAAATCGTATGAGAGATAATGTACAGATCCCTTATTGCACTAATGATACTCCCGCATCTGCAAAACTCTGCAGTCGTCCGTTAGAGGTCCCTGCATGTGCCATGCCGCATTGCACTTTGACCTGTCGGTTCGCCAGTAGAGACGGTGCAGTGTGCCTCCGAGGTTGCGTTTTGTGATGTTATTTGTGTGGTGAAACGTCAGATGGGGCGGCGATTGGTAATCAATCCTGCTAATGTATTGCGATTAGTTGAGATGAAGTTACGAAGAACCCTTCTTCCTGAAGATGGTATTAGTGTAGAAGATGAATCATTTGCATGCTTTCTCGTATCTGTTATGGTACAGAAATATGAGCATAAGTTGGATACTGTTGTTACAAACTCATAATAATGATAATAGGGATGATAATGACGAACAACTCATTGCAAGCGGTAGTGCTACGGTAAGTGCGGGAAGAGGGCCGGCCGCGGTGGCCGAGGTGACTGAGGCGCTCCAGTCAAATGTTCAAATGTTTGTAAAGCTTATGGGACTTAACTACGGGGTCATCAGTCCCTAAACTTACAAACTACTTATGAACTACTTACGAACTAGGACGGCACAAATATCCATGCCCGAGGGGGGATTCGAACCCCCGACCGTAGTGGCCTTGCAGACCGTCACTGAAGTGCCTCAGTCCCCTCGGCCACCGCGACCGGCGCGCTCCAGTCACGGTCAGCACGGCCACTACGGTCGGGGGTTCGAATCCCCCCTCGGGCATGGATATTTGTGCCGTCCTAGTTCGTAAGTAGTTCATAAGTAGTTTGTAAGTTTAGGGACTGATGACCCCGTAGTTACGTCCCATAGACTATACAAGCATTTTAACAAGCGGGAAGAGGCGATGGAAGCAGTGGCAGTGAATACCAACAGTCTTTCGGGAAGAAAGTTAAAGTTGCAACTTTCATCACGGCTTTTGATGACAATTCGCTAGAGAATATGTTCGATGATTATTACATAAGTTATAGTTAAGATATCTGCATTACGTATGGCGTCTACATTTACATCTACAGTGCTAACTAGATCACGGTTGCAGAGCTTTGCAGAAAAAAGACACCCACTTGCATATTGAGGTGTACGTAGAGATCCTGTAACCAAATGTTCATACAGATATGTTTGTTCGAGCCCATGTACTTTCCTTGTTAGTGAAACTGTGGAACGGCTGGCCCTATATACACAACGAAAGTACGAAGGCGCCTGCGCTAAGTACAGAGGGCGTGAGTTTACTCGTAGCTGCTGACCCTTGGCGTGAGAGCAGTTGCAGCGTCTCCAAAAAAAAAAAAAAAAAATTGTTCAAATATTTGGTAAGCTTATGGGACTTAACTACGGGGTTATCAGTCCCTAAACTTACAAACTACTTATGAACTACTTACGAACTAGGACGGCACAAATGTCCATGCGCGAGGGGGATTCGAACCCCCGACCGTAGTGGCCGTGGTGACCGTGACTGGAGCGCCTCAGTCACCTCGGCCACCGCGGCCGGCCGCAGCGTCTCCAATGGTGGGTACTGTCAAAAACGATAGTTATGGAATTTCATTCATTGCCATTTGAAGCAGATGCTGAAATTTCTTCAGGTTTGAAAACACAGGATTCCACGATTTACTCAGCAAATACCAACTGTCGCGGTTGTGTTATCTGTTATTCTGATTTCAATTGCTTCTTTCAAAACACAATCACAGTAACGTAAGGTGTTTTCAACAACCTGTGTCTCGTCGTATAGCATCCTTTGTCCCTCTGAGGGACTGTGTTCCGCAACCGCGGATTTTTCAAGCTGCATCACTCGCGAATGGCAGTTATGTTCAAATCGGTCACTGGCGGTACGTATTGTCTGACCAATGTATGTTTTGCCTCACTCACAATGTATTTTATAAACGCCAGGTCTTCTTAGGCCTAACTCATCATTAACAGAGCCAAGAGGTGCTCTAGGTTTAGCCGGCGGACGAAATATACACCTTATTTTATGTTTCTTAAAAATTCTTCCTAACTTGACAGACACGTTACCAGCATTAGGAAGAAAAGGAACATATCTGCAAGTGTCTTCAGCTGATTCAGGTGGTGGACCGAACTCAAAGGCCAATCGAATCTGCCTGTCGACATTCTTGTGATGTTGCAGCTCAAGGGCTAAATTTTCAGCATCCGAGTTGAAATACGCTCTTTATACCAATGTCCATAGGACTCTTGCGCGTTTAAAAGGAGGATGACATCTGGTCTCATGTAAATATCTATCACTATGCGTCGGTTTCCTGAAAACTCTATGTCTTTTTTGTAGACCAACACATCCAAAAATGTTAACTTGCTCTCCTTTTCAATTTCCATCGTGAATTTGATGTTAGTATGGAGACATGTGGCCAAACAAGAAACATATCGTCAACATATCTGAAAAAGCAAGTCGGCTTCAAAAAAGATGTTTTCGGTGCCATTTCCTCAAAGTCCTCCATAAAAAGGTTGGAGACTATGGGGGACAAAGACCTCCCCATAGCCACACCGTCAGTCTGCTCGAAATAGTTGCCACTGAATAAATAATAGGTGGATGTCCAAACACGGTCGCCAATCTATGCCATTTTCATATCTAGTTTCTCGTTACTTAGGATGAATGACTCTTCAAGAGGGACTACAGTAAAAAGAGACACACATTAAAACTCATAAGTAAATCAGAGGGACCACGACGAAGAGACTTCAAGTGCTGAATAAATTCCATAGAATTAGATATATGGCAAGTTATGGAGTTACAACAATGGTGAATTTAAATATAGATAAGAAGCAAACTTGAAGTACTTGGACAGATGGATAAAAACATATACAGTCAGTTATAACAAAGAGCCACGGTGACGTTAAAAACATGCACTGTGGCATCAGAACAAGACGGTGAATGCTCGGAGACATTGTATTAAAAACAAACGATGCGATACTTGTCTGTAAATGGCGGACGGAGATAAAAACACACTGGCGCACTTTACACACAACACTGAACGATGCACTGTTAAAACTGATGTTACAGGACCCCATGTGGAGAGGGGGGAGGGGAGAGGGGAGGAGGGGAAGCACGGGGAAGGGGTAGGAGTGAGGGTGGAAGGAGGCGTAGCGATTCCAGGGCAGGAAGAGAACCAAGTTGGGAAGGGAATAGGAGGGGGAGGGGAGAAAGGGGACGCTTCATCCACAGGAGGGGATCAGGGTTGGTAGGACGGACATATTTCAGGGGGAAGGCGTCATCTGGGAGGGGAAGGTAGCGGAAGATACCCTGGGAAAGGATGTGGAGAGTGTGGAGGTTAAAGACAGAGGCCTGGGATTGGTGAGGATGAGGTATAC
Organism: Locusta migratoria; assembly: GCA_026315105.1. Taxonomy (NCBI): domain Eukaryota; kingdom Metazoa; phylum Arthropoda; class Insecta; order Orthoptera; family Acrididae; genus Locusta; species Locusta migratoria. The sequence goes on from CM048744.1 coordinate 713,122,767, forward strand.
GAGGGCGTTGTGGTTGGTGTTTAGGGTCCGGATGTGTTTGAGGTACTGGAGGAGATGAGGAAACGGGATAAAGTCATACATGATATGCGTGGGGGAGAGGATCCGGATACGGTAGGCGAGGCAGAGGGCGTGGCGTTCTAGGATTTATAGTAAGATGGGACAGCGGAAATCCAAGCAGGATGGAAGCTGCAGGGGACAGGCTGCATGGGGGAGCGGTAAGTGTAAAGGATGGTCTGAGTCCCCACGTCCGGCCGGTAAGGAGTTTGAGGTGGGAGAGGGCTTTCTGCTGGACAGTACAGAGGTGTGGGGGTCCAGGAGAGGGAGCGGTCAAGGGTTAGGCTGAGGTATTTGAGAGTGGGGCTGTGGCAGATAGGACGGTTCTGGAGGTTTCAGGGTTGACAGAAAGGAGGCACTGGTTACACTGTGAGGCCAAACTGGTGAGGTGGGACTGGAGCAAAAACTGGTAAATATCTGTGAAACGATGCGAGATATGAAAAAAAAAAAAAATTCGTGTCAGATGAACGATTAAGGCGTAATTTTCATGTAAATTTCGAGCTGTCAAAAGGCAATCGCAAAGGCCCACTTTACTATCGTGACCTAAGGTGGGCCAAAATTGCAGTAACTGCTAGGGATATACCTTCAGCACATTACATATCGCTGCATAAGAAACTGTGGAGACAGAATCACATCAATATCTCCTAGCGCTAACGCACAGGTAGTGAATGGAGGGACAGCGGCCTGTAGTTTATGACAGCGCGCCCTGGGTGATTGATTCAGTCGCGGCTGGCACTGAGTATGAGCCGGCCAGGTGCGCTGCTCGCTGCAGGTGATGAATGCGCGCCAGTTTTATTCCGCACACACACTCCGCACATGACGCCTCTGTCTGAATGCAAACGCAATTTCGCGCCAGCACCGTTCGGCGCACGGACAGTAAACGTCAGACGCATTGTCTGCACGAGTCTCTTTTGTGCTTTGATTTATCTCCCCGTCCCATTGTCTGTGCCAGCTGGCAGTCGGACTTCTGCAACTTGTCTGCTGAAACTTCGATATGGGACGTAAGTCACTTATAATTACGAGGGTGAGTCAAATGGAAACCTTAATTTTTTTTAATATCATTTATTGTGCAGAATCTGCCCCACGCTCAATTGCAAGTCCCTCGGCGCTTACAAAGTGCATAAATTCCTCTAGAAAAAAATTCTTTTAGTAGTTCGCGCAACCACTCATGCACCGCGTGGCGTACCTCTTCATCAGAACGAAACTTCTTTCCTCCCATTATTTCTTTGAGTGGCCAAACATGTGGAAATCACTTGGGGCAAGGCGTGGTGAGTATGATGGATGAGGAAGACACTCAAAATGCAGGTCTGTGGTTGTTGCAACTGTTGTACGGGCAGTGTGAGGCACTTAATTGTCATGTTGCAAAAGGACACCTGCTTACAGCAATCCACGTCGCTTTGATTTGATTGAAGGCCACAGGTGATTTTCAGGAGATCTGTGTATGATACACAGGTGACAGTGGTGCTCAAAAATGACGCCTTTTTCGTCCCAAAAGAGAGTCAGCATAGCTTTCCCTGCTGATGGTTCTGCTCGAAACTTCTTTTGGTTTTGGTGATGATGAAAGGCGCCATTCCTTGCTCGCTCTCTTCGTTTCCGGTTGGTGCAATGGAACCCAGGTTTCGTCTCCAGTAACGATTCTTGCAAGGAAGTCATCACATTCTCGGTCAAAGCGCCGAAGAAGTGCTTCACAAGCATCAACACGTCGTTCTCTCATTTCAGGAGTCAGCTGCCGTGGCATCCATCTTGCAGACACTTTATGAAAGTGGAGCACATCATGCACAATATGGTGTGCTCACCCATGACTAATCTGTAAACATACTCCATTCGTAGACTTGCTGCTGTGACAAACAAGGATCACCGTACTGAACCTTAACTCATCGATGAATTTCAATAGGTTTCACACCTTCACTACGCAAAAACCGATTAACAGCACGCTGTTCTTTCCTGTTACAGCGACGGTATGTGTGAATCTGTACTATGCTGCCACCTGCAGGTCATTCTACACGTTGTTTGTAGCACGCTTACCAACATACAGGATAACGGTGCAAAATTTCGATTTGTTATTACAAATTTCAGGTTTCTATTTGGCTACATACTGTATATGACGAGAGTATACTTTAGTGCAGAGGTTCCCAATATTTTTTTGTACCTGGAAAAAATTTTGCGATCCAGGATACAATATCGGGTGACCAAGCGTTGCTCAGGAACTTTTTCTGTGACAGTGGTTTTCTATATAAATATTTTGAAACACTACCTACGCAGGAATTGCAACCCTGAAAGGAAAATACGAGGGGCGTTTGAGAGTCCGTACAAAGTCCGAGAGATGGCACTACCGGCGCGTATCGAGGACATGTTTAGTTAGCAGCATCTTCGGAAAGAACACACACCAAGTTATAGCCATATTGGTCTATTTCTTTGTGTTTGGCGTTCGTGTGATGATATGGTGATGTTCAAAATGTTCAAAAAAAATGTTCAAATGTTTGTTAAGCTTATGGGACTTAACTGCGGGGTCATCAGTCCCTATACTTACAAACTACTTATGAACTACTTACGAACTAGGACGGCACAAATATCCATGCCCGAGGGGGGGATTCGAACCCCCGACCGTAGTGGCCGTGCTGACCGTGACTGGAGCGCCTCAGTCACCTCGGCCACCGCGGCCGGCTCAAAATGTTCAAATGTCTGTAAATCTATCGGACCAAACTGCGTGGTCATCAGTCCATAGCTTACGAGCTACTTAAACTAAGGTAAACTAACCTAAAGACAAACACACACACCCATGCCCCAGGTAGGACTCGAACCTCCGACGGCGAATAACCGCGCGCTCCGCAGCGAGACGCCTTAGAACGCTCGGGTACTTCACCGCGGCATATGGTGATGACCGACGGAAGAGTTAATGAGTGTGAGATTGCTAGTGCTGTGGGCATCTCGAATGAACAGCTACATAATATTTCGCATAAAGTTTTGGACATGAGAAAGCTAACCGCAAGATTGGTGACGCGATTGCTCACGCTTAACCGAAAACGGAATCGTGTGAAGAATTGCAAGGAAGATTGGCAGCTGTTCAGGTAGAATTCGCAGGACTTTAAGCGTCGTTTCGTCATTGTGGATGAAACGTGGATACATACCAAGGGAGAATCTCAACCAAAACAGGAGAATTTTGGTCCTTCGACCGAAAAGGTTATGGCGACGGTCTTTTGGGATTCGTAAGGGATAATCCTCATCGACTATCCGAAACAGGGTAAAACTATTACAAGTGCATATTATTCATCGTTATTGGACCATTTGAAAACGAGCTGCAAGAAAAACGCCGGCGATTGGCCCACAAAAAGGTCGTTTTCCATCACGACTATGCACCAACACATACACCTCAGCAGTTGTGGTGGTAAAATTATTGGAAATAGAATTCTTTTTACATCCCCCTATTCTCCAGACTTGGCTACCTCGGACTACTATTTGTTCCCCAATTTGAAGAAATGGCTGGCGGGACTAAATTTCATTCAAACCAGTAGGTAATTAAAGAAACTCATAGCTATTTTTCAGGCTCGGACAATTCCTATTACTGGAAGGGTTCAACAAATTAGAACAGCTTTGGACGAAGTGTATAAGTCTAAAAGGGGACTCTGTCGAAAAACAAATGGTTTTCCCCAAACACGTTAGTAGTTTGCAGTTTTGCACGGACTTTTCAAACACCCCGCGTAATCATAAATGTACCCCTAGTTCAGTGTCACAGTAAATATTTTTGTCTAAAATTTCCTAGTTATTTCGAAGAGCATAGGTTGGCCAAAAATGCAGAAACTGTTTCATTTCCTTAGTGTTGCCGAAGAAATCCGTATCTGACTTTTATTGTAGAAATGCAAAACGAGATACAAAATCTTAATGCAAAAAATTAGAGTGGTATCAGAGGTACATAAAATAAAAATGTCTGACGTATATTTATTTTGGGAAATCCTGTTGTTTCAGGAATAACGTCTACACAGGTAAATTAAATAATCAAAACCATATCTACATACAAAATTTGATGCAAATCGTTAGAGATACACGAGGATGACCGAACTTCCTTCCGTGGCTTTTTTCCCACAAGATGGTGTTTTGTTAGAAAATATATTAGGAGTTACATACTGATTTCAGCTTTCGATCTTGACCCTCCTACCCACTGTTGATTGTCGTAGGTCAAACCACGTGCTAGGCAAGCTTGTTTATATTTCTGATTTTCAGTGTTATCCACAGTTAGAAGATCTTCTAAACTCGTTGCATCGGTGGAGCCGAGACGTAGGGAATAAAACCGAGGCAGATGGAACGCCGGAAAACACTTGTGTAGCTCATGGTGTACACCTGCAGATTTTTATACGCCGTGGCCAATTCTCCTACAGAGTTTCAAGTAACTGAGCGAAGTGACTTAGCGAACGTTTGTAGCATATTGCAAATAAGCGGGACTGGCAGCCCAGTCCACTCATCAAGTCTGTGTTTAAATCGCTTAGGGTGAACAGTGGAATACTTATCATTCTTGCTTAGCTTGGTGAATGGTAGACTCAGAGACGGGATTTCCCTATTGTCAAAAATGTTCAAATGTCTGTAAATCTATCGGACCAAACTGCGTGGTCATCAGTCCGTAGCTTACAAACTACTTAAACCTAGGAAAACTAACCCACGGACAAACACTAAAACAATCACTAAAACAAAGATGTTATTCGTTGCGACGAGATGTATTTACGAAATTTCTTTTACCAACTTTCTCCTCCGAATGAGAACAGATTTTGTTAGCACCTACCTACATAGGAAGACATGATCATCAAAATAAAATAAGAGAGATCGAAAACGGAAAGATGTAAGTGTGCCTTTTTCCCGGGAGCAGAATGTAACTGTAGAGAAACATCATAAAAGCGGTTGATGATCCTTCTGCCATGGACTTCAGTTTGACTTGCAGAGTACTTATGTAGATATAGATGTAGAATACAGCCGCGGCGTAGTGGGCAAGCGGATTGAGGCGCTACGCTCCAATGCGCGAGGCCGTCCCGTCGGGGGTTCGAATCCCCCCTTGGGCATGGATGTTAGTGCTGTCTTTGGTATAAATTAGTTCATAAGTAGTTTGTAAGTTTAGGGACTGATGACCGTGCAGTTAAGTCCCATAAGCTTAGCAAACATTTGAACATTTGTAGAATACAAATACACAGTTTTGTTCCAATCGTGATGAAATTTTGCCCACTTGACCCTCGAAGTAAGAGGGAGGTCACTGTGTGTGAAACACATTTCAGCAGATATGACGTCATGAAGAATGAAATGAGCAGAAAACTGCTGCATCACGCAACGACATGTTCTTTATCGTGAGATGACAGTTGCTGTATGGGTAAGAACCAATTACGACACATAGTTCAGGAGTTATGAGGCGTATGGTACATGGCGGAGAGTGCTTTAGCTACGGAACTACACGAATTCTATAATTTTACTTCGATCTTGATTAAAATTGGTACGGTTGATCTTCAGAAGTAGAGAAAAGTGCCTATAAAAATCGTTTTGTGCGTGGCGGAGAGTATTTTACTTATGGACATCGACAAAACCTACATTTTTAATACGATGTTGATGAAATTTTGCGCAATCTAGTTTCAGAACAAGAGGAACGTCCTTGTTTACATAAAACTTCGTAGGGTACTTTACTTATCGACTAGAAAAAAAACTGTGGTTTTAGTCCGATCTTGATGAAATTTTGCACACTTCGCCTTCTAAACAATATGAACATCACTGTTTACATAATATTTGATAAAGTACTTGTATGAGGGTACCTTAGACCTTTTCACCTATCACAATGAAAGTTACATGCATGAATTTTTGTAGGGGTAGGAGACAATGGACAAAAGAAGCGAAGGAGGAGATAGGAGGGGGAGCTAGAGGGAAAGAGACTGACTGAGTTAGGGAGTGGAGGAGATGAACAGAAGTAGAGATGGACAGAGAGAGAAGATGGTAAGTACTGAATGGAATACTCGGGCAACACAGGGCTTTAAGCGAGCTTGATAAACATTATGGTGACTCTGCACCGGAAATATCTACCCATAGTGTCGACACTCATTTAATCTTTCGTGCACAGTAATATAAGACAAATTTAGACTTTTGTTGCACAAGAGTCTGATTTGTTAAACAATTTAAAAATGGAGAAATGATATAGAATTACGTTATAATGAGAATATTAATGAACATTATAATATTTTTCGACGCAGTTTTTCGAAAACAGTGGTCGTACATTACGTGTTTCGTGTTTCACTATCCTGGGTCGTCAACACTAAACTCTGCCTCTTTTGCTGACGAATTATTACCTGAGGATATTTCAGCTTAGTGTATTGCCATTAACTCATCATCCTTTAGTATTTCACTAAAGTGTTTCACTATACTGAAATGGAAGATAACGGCTCGATTTACGTAGAAGACCTTCGGTGCATAGTGGTACAAATCTTGAACTCTGAGTTACTCATATGTTATTCGTTTTCTGTAGAATAAATCCAAGAACCGCGAAGTTTACAGTGATTCCAAACGCATAGACGTCATTATCATTACCTCACATACATACTCCGCAATCCATCGTAAAGTGCGTGGTGGAGGGTACACTGCACCACTACTAGACATTTCCTTTCATATTGCACTCCCAAATAGAACAAGGACAAAAAGAATGCTGATATGTCTCCGAATGTGCCCTAATTTATCTTATCTTGTCTTTGTGATCACTATGCGAAATGTAAGTAGGCGGCGGGAAGATCGTACTACACTTAGCTTCAAATTTGGGCCCTCTAAATTTTCTCAGCAGAAATTCACGAAAAGAACGTCGTCTTTCCTCCAACGATCCCCAATTGAGTTCCCAAAGCATTTTCGTGACGCTCGCGCATTGGTCGAACCTACCAGTAACAAACCTAGCTGCTCGCCTCTGAACTGCTTCTCTGTCTTCGTTTAAACTGATCTGGTGGGGTCTCAAACATTTCAGTAATACTCAATACGTGGTCGTACAAGCGTTTTATATGCGGTCTACTTTACTGCTGTAGTACATCTTCCCAAAAATCTCCCAATAAACCGAAGTCGGCCGTCCTCCTTACTCACAACTGCCGTTGCATGTTCGTTCCATTTCATATCGCTCTGCAATGTTACGCTTAGATATTTGATCGACGCGACAGTATCGAGAAACTCACTTCCAATGCTGTATTCTAACATCATGGGATTGCTTTTCCTACTCATGTGCATCACCGTACTTTTCTCTACATTTAGAGCTAGCTGCCATTCTTTGCACCGACTAGAACAATATATCACATAAAGACGGACACAATACGCACTTGACGACAGAGGGGGGAAAACACCAGCAAACCGTGCACGCTGTGGGAAATAACTATCGTCGCAGATGAGCAACACTGACACCTCTTGGTCATAGTGAGAACTACAACCTTACATACAATGGGTGGGTAAGGAAATGAACCTTCATGACGGATGAGTCAAACCTTCATCATTCATTTCCGCAAGGCAGAATGGCGGTACATAAAACGTACCACCAACCCTGAAAGACTTAAAGCGCGTTCGAAACGGGCGGCATAGCGTTCTGCAACACCCTGTACGAGCACCTTGCGACATAGCTGAGTAGGTGGAGCGGGAACTCGCTTGCTCAGTCACGAGTTTTCCAACAAACTATACCAGGATCCTAGCTCCGCCAGCATAGCTCAGTGGATCACTGACAAGGAAAGTACATGGGCTCGAACAAATATATCTGTATGAACGCTTGGTTATAGGATTTCTACGTACACCTCAATGTGCTGGTGGGTGTCGTTTTTCTGCAAAGCTCTGCAACCATGCTCTAGATGACACTGTAGATGTAATTGTAGACGCCATACGTAATGCTGATATCTCAACTATAACTTATGTAATAATCATCGTACATGTTCTCTAGCGAATCGCCATCAAAAACCGTGGTGATAGTTGCAACTTTAACAGTCTTCCCGAAAGACTGTTGGTAATCACTGCCACTGCTTCCATCGCCTCTTCCCGCACTTACTGTAGCACTACGGCTTGCAATGTGTTGTTGGTCATTGTCATCCCTATTATCATTATTATGAGTTTGTAACAACAGTATCCAAATTATGCTCATTTTTCTGTACCATAACAGATACGAGAAAGAATGCAAATGATTCATCTTCTACACTAATACCATCTTCACGAAGAAGGGTTCTTCGTAACGTCATTTCAACTAATCGCAATACATTAGCAGGATTGATTAGCAATCGCCGCCCCATCTGACGCTTCACCACACAAATAACATCACAAAACGCAACTACCGAGGCACACTGCACCGTCCCTACTGGCGAACCGACAGGTCAAAGTGCAATGCGGCGTGGCACACGCAGAGGCCTCTAACAGACGAGTGCAGAGTTTTGCAGATGCGGAAGAATCACTAGTGCAATAAGGGATCTTTACATTATCTCTCATACGATTTTGGTGTAAATGTATTTGTTCGAGCCCAAGTAATTTCCAAGTGAGACACACCAACCTTCCAACCAACCTCAAGGTGGTCGTTCATGAGGAAGAAGCGGATACTTCGCTATGCAATATATCCTCCAGGGAATACGGTGCAGCCTCGGATTCCTCCACAAGCAGTACTGTTCGGCAGGATCCTTGCTCCCACCAGCACAGCTCAGTGGGTCACTGAGACACACCAACCTCCCAACCAACCTCAAGGTGGTCGTTCAAGAGGAAGATGCAGATACTCCGCTATGCAATATATCCTCCAGGGAACACAGTGCCGCCTCAGATTCCTCCACAAGCAGTACGGCTCAGCAGGATCCTAGCTCCCACCAGCATAGCTCAGTGGATCACTGAGACACACAAACCTCCCAACCAACCTGAAGGTGGTCGTTCATGAGGAATAAGCGGATACTTCGCTATGCAATATATCCTCCAGGAAACACGGTGCAGGCTCGGATTCCTCCACAAGCAGTACCATTCGGCAGGATTCTTGCTCCCACCAGTATAGCTCAGTGGATCACTGAGACACACAAACCTCCCAACCAACCTGAAGGTGGTCGTTCATGAGGAATAAGCGGATACTTCGCTATGCAATATATCCTCCAGGGAACACGGTGCAGCCTCGGATTCCTCCACAAGCAGTACCGTTCGGCAGGATCCTTGCTCCCACCAGCATAGCTCAGTGGATCACTGAGACACACCAACCTTCCAACCAACCCCAAGGTGGTCGTTCATGAGGAAAGAGCGGATGCTCTGCTATGTCAAAAATGTCAAATGTTTGTAAAGTCTATGGGACTTAACTACGGGGTCATCAGTCCCTAAACTTACAAACTACTTATGAACTACCTACAACTAAGGACGGCACAAATATCCATGCCCGAGGGGGATTCGAACCCCCGACCGTAGTGGCCGTGTGGACCGTGACTGGAGCGCCTCAATCCCCTCGGCCACCGCGGCCGGCAGCTCTGCTATGCATTATATCCTCCAGGGAACACGGTGCAGGCTCGGATTCCTCCACAAGCAGTACCGTTCGGCAGGATCCTAGCTCCCACCAGCATAGCTCAGTGAATCTCCGAGACACACCAACCTTCCACCCAACCTCAAGGTGGTCAATGAGGGAAGAGCGGATACTCCACTATGGATTATATCCTCCAGGGAACACGGTGCAGCCTAGGTTTCCTCCACATGCAGTACCGCTCGGCGGAGCCACGGGGCGCCGGCACGGAGCAAGTGGCGCACTTGCATCGATTGCGGGCGTGTTTTTAGGAGGCCTGGTGCGGTGCGGCGGCTCGCGGGGACTCCCCGGGCTGTGGCTGCGCCTCGCCTCGCCTCGCGTTATATCGATCGCTCGCTCGCTCTCGCACCGCGCGCTGCGGCCTGCGAGCGCGCCGGCCCGCGACCTTCAGATGACATTGCGCGTCCGCCGGCCCCCGCCCCGCCGCCGCGCCACACCCCGCCCGACAAGTACTGCGCACCGCCACGCCGCCCGCTGCTGGCGCCGCTGTTCACGCTGCTTTACGACGAAAATCATACTCACACCATCACCAAATGCGGGCCGTCTTTACTACTACTTTAGCAACGTACGGAGTGCGGTATACGGGAAATTGTCCGAATGCTATTGAATTGGGGAAAGTTACACTCAGTAGCAAAAGTATTCGGACAGCACGTAAATGCTCATAATTTTGCAGTTTGCCGCATGAACAAATGCAGAAATTGCACTTTGTAATGTATTTGGGACTCCGGGTACGATGTCGAAATGTGAAACATGCGTCAAATACGAAGAATTGCTCTTGGACATGTGTCTGTTACGTAATATTTCCTGAAGACGGCACGGGAAGGTGCAACAAAAGTATTCGGACAAAGGCGGACAAAGTGAGAGAACAGTTCATTCCCAGACGCACAGAGGGTGGAGCGACTGCAGTGTGTCCGACATTTCCGCGAGACGATAGCGATGTTTAGTAAACACGTGTCGCGAGCCTGTGCAGGTCGACGATGGGACGCAGACGAAAGACACACACGCCCATGCCCCAGGGAGGACTCGAAGCTCCACGGCGAGCAACCGCGCGCTCCGCAGCAAGGCGCTTTAGACCGCTCGGTTACTCCACCGCGGCACAGAAGGAAGTGTTCTACGTTCCAGCAAAGGCAACTTGTTCTTTATAAACACGCGAAGGGGAAACCAGCAGGGAAATTGCCGCAATAGCGAACATGAAAAAAAAAAGCATAGTTCACGACGTTATTAAACGGTCCGAGAAAGAAGACCGATTGGATTTCCGTTGCAGTTCAGGACGGCCACGGACATTTTCGCAGAGAGGTGAACGTGTGATTGTGCGAAAGGTACAACAGAATCCGAAAATATCTGCCACAGGAATTGCAAGTGAGGTGGAGGTTGACCTCGGTATAAAAGTTCATCCCGAAACCTTGCGGAGAGTACTACGACGATCGCAGTACCGTGGTCGAGTGGCACGGCGAAAACCATTCCTAAATGTAGTGAACCAGAAGAAACGTACGCAGTTTGCGAGGGAATACGCTGAATACGATCAAGCTTGGTGCAATCGTGGATATTTTGCGACGAATGTAAATTTACATTATGGCAAAGCGACGGAAAGGAAAACGTGTGGCGGAAGACCAATGATGAGCTGAATCCCAGGAACCTCAAACCAAGAGTAAAGTTTGCAGGTTGGAGCATTGTGGTGTGGGGATGCATCCCCGGCAGTGGTGTGAGTGATTAGTGTTCATTGATGATACGACCAACATGGAAGCGTATTTGAATATACTGCGAAGACATTTGAAACAGAGCGCACGACATCTAGGTATTGCGAACAACTTTCATTTTTATCAGGATAATTATCCCAAGCATGCCGCGCATATTGTACAAGTGTGGTTGCTCTTCAACTGCCCGAAAGTATTGCACCCCCCTCCCGAATCACCAAACCTTAACCCAATCGAACATTTGTGGGATACATTGGAAACGGACCCTACATGCGGACAACATCTATACGAAGGAGACCTCGAAAGAGAAACTGCGCCCAGAATGGGCGAATATAGGCCCAGATTCCACGAAAAAACTCGTGGAAAGTATGCCTAGTAGATTGGATGAGGTATTGAAAATGAAAATTGGACCCACAAGGTATTGATTGACATTTTCGTCGTACATCTTATTAACATTTATTGGAAAGTGTCCGAATACTTTTGTAGCAGCAGGGTATGTAGGTTGTTTCATTTTTGTTGTTAAGTTTTCTTTTATTTATGTCTTGGAAACGAAATAATACAATAATTCTTTTGTAATTACTGTTGGTACGCATATATATTGGTAATAAATATGTTTGGGTTTCAAAGTCTGTGTTCCTCGAGTACTCATTGTGAAACTTCCCACTGTCCGAATACTTTTGCGACTGAGTGTATACTAGTTTAGTTGGCAACCATTAGCAAGACAGGAGCTGCACGAGTACTGTGACCAGCAATGCATCATCAAATTAAAGGCGATTTAAAAATGAAATAGATTGATTTATAAAGAAAATAACTCGAACATCTGAGGTTATGTTACTTATTATGAATGCAAGCGGTTTTGCTGCTTCATTGACACACAATACTTAGGCTTCTACATAAAATACACTTCTCAAAACAAATTTGCTTCATACGTATGGTCCGCCTTGAGCAAACACAATTGTTTTTAGTTTCTTCCATTCATGTTTCGCTGGCGTTGCAGAAACCACTCAATGTTTGTTATGAAAACAACATAACACAAGCATTGAGTGAGGTGAAAGTGACACAGTGCTTGTTTACAACGCGAAAACAGCGCAAATTCACCAAAATGGCAAACTGTCAAAAATTCACAGTGACGTTTTGTGAGTTGAAGAACGACAAACACAACTACATGTGATATTAAGACAGTATGAAATAAACATCACATTGATGATGCAACGCCAGCGAAACATCTATGGGAGAAACAAAACACAATTGTGTTTGCTCAAGGCGGACCATAGCAAATTTATTTGCAAGCAAACACGGAGACTGAAAAACTTTTCAAACCTCAAGATGAATACTTCTCAAAACAAGTGCGGGATCAGGAAGGATAACGTACACTATGTACATATGGGAACGTATTTCATTCATTACAAACATTAAATAAAGCAGCATTGACCGTAAAATATTACGTCGCAAATCGATTTCAGTTACTGAGTAACCATCTTCAGTGCTCATTCAGAAAATTCACAGAATATTCAGATATTGGTTACAATTATAATTTGTGTGTGATACGGCTATGGGAAGAAAAACGTTTCTGAAGAAGCGAAACTTGTTGACATCCAATATTAGTTTAAATTTAGAAAGTCCTTTCAGAAGACTTTTGTCTCGAGTGTACCATAGTATGGAAGTAAACCTAGGACAATAAGGAGTTCACACAAAAAGATAATAGAAGCTTTTTAAATGTGGTGCTACAGACGAATGATGAAAATTAGATGGGTAGATCACGTAACTAATGAGGTCTTCAACAGAATTGGAGAGAAAAGGAGTTTCTGGCATATCCTGACCAAGAGAAGGGATAGATTGGTTGGACACATTCTTAGACATCAAGGAATTGTCAACTTAGCATTAGAAGGAAGCGGGTGGGGTAAAAATCGTAGAGGGAGACCGAGGGACGAATATAGTAAACAGATTCAAAAGCATGTAGGTTGCCGAACGTATTCTCAGATGAAGAGACAGGACAGGGTAGCGTGGAGAGCTGCATCAAACCAGTCTGCGGACTGAAGACCACAACAACAACAGTACGATATTTTGTTGTCTCAACTTCTTACTTGATATTTACATGGCGTTTACTAAGAGTCATTCTCCTTGCCCTCCAATGTGGTGTGTGATCATTTAGGACTGCCAGTACAGTTGCACACTTGCGTGGCATGGACGGCATGAGGTTGTCAATCAGCTCTTGAGGGATATTTGGCCATTCTTCCATGAGTGTAATTTCCAGCTCTGCAACCGCTGTGTAAGGTGCTGTCCTGTCTGCAATTCATCCTAGACTTGCTCAGTCAGGTTTAAGTCCAGTGCGAACCTGGCCACTCCATTCCCTCAGCATGTTGTCCACCAGTACAACTGTGTGGGGACGAGCGATATCTTCCACCAAAAGGAAGCCAACTCCTATAGCATCAGCGTAGGGCACAAAAAGAGTCGAAGGACCTCAGCTCTATACCTCTGAACACTCAAAGCGCCATTCTGAATGATGTAGAGGTCCGTATGACCGCCAATACTGACACCTACCCACATCATTCTTCCACGACCATGATATGGTGATGTTTCCTGCACATAAGCAGGATAGGCCCGTATTCCACGTTCTGTCCAGATGAGGGAACGACGATTGTCCGGTTGAACACAAAATCTTGACTCATCTGTGAACAGAACACGGCGCTATTCGTTACGACTCCAATCCTGATGTTCCACCGCCTACTTTCTGCGGGAGAAACGGTGTCGTGGTTTAAATGGGACACACTCCACAGCCCTCCGTACGTAGAGGCCAAATTCTCTGTTTATTTGAAATCGCGAGTTCTGTTGCTGCCTGGACGGTGCGTTGCAGATGAGTTCCATTCAGCTTCCTGTCTCGACGGGCTGTTAACCGCAAATAACGGTCGTCTCTTTCTGATGTCACCCGTGGACGATCTTCCCTTCTTCTACGGTTCCTGTGGTCTGAAAAAGTTTCCAGATCCTGGAAATTACACTTTGGGACATTCCAATAGCTGCAGCCACCTCCTTCTGTGTCCGTCCCGCTTCCAACCTTCCTATAGCTCTCCAGGTCATAGCTTCTGGTAAGTCACCTTGGTGCTGCATTGCGCTATCTGTTCACTTCAATGTCGGAGCCCAACTGCTTTTGTAATTCGTTTGGTGAAGTAAGCACAAGTCGATACCAATCCACTCTGCAGCAACTTTCTGTTATTAGAACTATCTGGGTTACCTTAATGTTATTGTCTGCACTCGTAGAACCGTCAGAAAGACATCGAACCGTTTAATTCATTTGCCGAGACAATACTTCAGAACCTAGATATCTCAACTAATTCCCTAATCGTTTTGACCAGTGTATATAAGTACAACAGTTTCCAAACGTGATGTGCAATGAAGATAATTCTAAAAATGAATATAATCGTTAAAAAACGTATAGTCACATTGGGTAAAAGTAGAGCTTAAAGTTGTTCATATATATATAAAAACCATAAGCACTGCTGTTGGAGTCATTTTATTCACAAATATTGACGAGCTGCAGTCCCAGATAGTTAAATATGGAGTGAATAAAATGTTTACATTAAATTTTGTGAATGAATTTCGGACAACATGCAGTAGCGAGTTGCTGTCTACGTTCTTTGACACTATTCTCGAAGTCTGTGTCTCCCTCACGAATGTTATTACCGTACACTGAAGTGAGACAATTCGTGGATTAGCGACATACACTGATGTTCGTGGTGTTAGGAAAGCGTTGGAAAGGTATTAAATTTGATGTGAATCCGCCTTCTGGAATGGACAGTGGGACTTCGGCTGGACGCATTGTTGCAGATAAACGTGCGCTTCGGTTGCACTGCGGTAGCGTGCCAGACTACAAATCCGAAGGTCGTCGGTTAGATGCCCGCCAGGTCCTAGGATTTTTATCTGCTTCTTTCCACTTCTTTCCTCTCTGGCATTATTGCTCATGTGAAAAATACTGAGTAGCACCGTGGTTCGGAACCCACGTTAAACTGTAGGTCCCCCTATAACTGGCTGGGTAAGTCAGTTCGAAGGTCGGAGGAAGGCAACGGCATACCACCTCCAAACAGAATCATGCCTAGCACTGTGGTATTTAAATCAATCTTCGAATTGTTGACTGATTTACCTTAAACGCATAATAGTTTTTTTTTTTTTTTTTTTTTTTTTCAAATGGTATGTTCGGGCACACCACTGCATGTTATTCATATGCGGGATCTTTTGTCGCTTTTGTCCGTTGGAACCTTGTTGTAAGTCTTATCAGTGCGAAAATGTCCTAGAAAATGGAACATTTTGGAAAGATGTCTGTTGGTTGTTTTTCTGAAGAAGGTGTAAAAGCCGTCTTTTCCTCTCCAGTGCCGAAAGTCAAAATGTTTCTGGCGTGATTTTGGCTACAAGGCGAGACTTAATATACATTTAGCGAAAGCTGGAATACACGCATTTAACATTCAGTTTTCAAAGTGTCAAGAGTGTGATTTGAAATGTAACTACCGTATGAAATCAATCGTTGGTAAGGTAAATGCCACACTGAGATTGATTGGAAGAAATCTCAGAGAGTGTAGTTCGTCAACGACGGAAGTAAGTTACAAAATTCTCCTTCGGACAGCACTTCAGTGTGAGTTCCGTACCGGGTACGGTTAACAAAAGACACAGAAAAGATCCAAGGGAGAGCAGCACGCTTGGTTACCGGCTAATACAGTAAGCGCGAAAGCCTCACCGAGTGTATTGTGAAGCTCCAGTGGCAGACGCTGGAAGAGAGATGTTTTATATCGCGGTACGGGCTTTTTCCCAAAGTCCCGAGAGTGCACGGTTCATGATGAGTCACCCAAAATATTGTTTCCTGCTACGCATATCTCGTGAAGCGACCACAACGATGAGGTCACACAGATTGGGTCTCACACGGAAGCATACCAGCAATCGTTTTTTCTGTGAACCAAACGCGACTGGAATAGGAGGAAGCGACAATGGTACTTTCCGCCACCAGTGTTGCCAGATACCAACAGTCTCACAAAATGTACCTACGTTTTCCCTACTTTCTCCCTACAACCTCATTAATGCCCCTACATCAGGGTCGTAGCCAGTATTCGGGTCTGGGAGGGGCTGAATTCAGGAGTCCGGCCAGCAGAGGTTAACCAGTTGATTAATGTGACATGTTACAATTTTGAAAAACTTTAAATATTTGTCATCATGCTTCACTTGCTACATATGTTTTTCCAGTGACTAATCGTTACTGATTCATGGAGTCAAGTGTAGATTATGCCGCGAATTCCAAATGCTCTGTTACCAGAGGATTTTTTGATTTATCGAGTAGACAAGGGTACATAAAAAACCTATCAACAATAGAGAGGAACGGCATTAATTAGTTTCCCCAAAGTAGGCCGCTGTTACACGAGGATAACTGATTTATTGACCAGACAAGGATACATCGAGACACTATCAACCATCGAGTAGGATCAGCAGTAATTATTTAGTTCACGGTCAGCACAACAAGAAAGTCCGCCACTCAATATGATTCGATTTTCAAAGAGTAATGCTGTGTAGACAATGAATATCTACCGCTTTGTTCATTATAACGTTGGCTGTTGCAAATGTTTTAGCGTTTTCTTGTCAGCATCTTCTCATTTACAAGTACCAACTAGTATATCTTCCTGACGTAAATAAATAAGTCTAGTCAAGGGAATAAAACGTCTTTCGTTCATTGAAACAATGAATTTTTCTTGTGCTGACATTTTCTAACACGATCTCGAAACCGACTCTTCATTCCACTGATATACTTTGAAATCATATTTCGCATCAATTTTCAAGTGTCTGAAACAAAGTTTTCAAATCAATATTGTTCACTATGAACAGAAAACAACTATGCCGTCTAAAATATCATTGGCTACTTCAAACTTTGCCACAATTGGTCGGCTTCATTCCCGCGTGCTGACAACCGTTCCGTTGCCAACATTACCCGCTAGACCTGTGTCGGCGATTGTAAAATTTTACTGAAGTACCTACGCGTTGGGGACTTTTGGATGAAAATTTTAATGCTTAAAAGTACCTCCACCCCCATGAACCACAGACATTGCCGAGGTGGGGTGGCTTGCGTGCCTCAACGATGCAGATAGCCGTACCGTAGGTGCAACCACAGCGGAGGGGTATCTGTGGAGAGGCCAGACAAACGTGTGGTTCCTGAAGAGGAGCAGCAGCCTTTTCAGTAGTTACAGGGGCAACAGTCTGGATGATTGACTGAGCTGGCCTTGTAACATCAGCTAATGTGGCTTTGCCACACAGCTACTGCGAACGGCTGAAAGCAAGGGGAAACTACAGCCGTTACCTTTCCCGAGGACATGCAGCTCTACTGTATAAACATATGATGATGGCATCCTCTCGGGTAAAATATTCCGGAGGTAAAATAGTCCCCCATTCGGATCTCCGGGCGGGGACTACTCAGGAGGATGTTGTCATCAGGAAAGACAATACTGACATTCTACGGATCGGAGCGTGGAATGTTAGATCGCTTAATAGGGTAGGAAAATTAG
This sequence comes from Locusta migratoria, assembly GCA_026315105.1. Lineage (NCBI taxonomy): Eukaryota > Metazoa > Arthropoda > Insecta > Orthoptera > Acrididae > Locusta > Locusta migratoria. The sequence goes on from CM048744.1 coordinate 713,140,547, forward strand.
AAAATTTAAAAAGGGAAATGGATAGGTTGAAGTTAGATATAGTGGGGATTAGTGAAGTTAGGTGGCAGGATGACCAGGATTTCTGGTCAGGTTAGTACAGGATTATAAATACAAAATCAGTTGGGGGTATCACAGGAGTAGGACTGGTAATGAATAAGAAAATAGGCATGCGGGTAAACTACTATGAGCAGCACAGTGATCGCATTATCATTGTCAAGATAGATACGAAGCCGACACCGACAACAGTAGTACAGGTTTATATGCCAACTAGCTCTGCCGATGATGAGGAAATCGATGAAATATATGAGGAGCTAAAGGAAATTATTCAGACAGTTAAGGGAGAGGAAAACTTAATTGTGATGGGAGACTGGAATTCGGTAGTAGGAAAAGGAAGAGAAGGAAAAGTAGTAGGTGAATATGGACTGGGCAGGAGGAATGAAAGAGGAAGTCGCCTGGTAGAATTTTGCACGGAACATGATTTAATCGTAACAAACACGTGGTTTAAGAATCACAAAAGAAGGTTGTATACGTGGAAGAGACCAGGAGACACCGGAAGGTATCAGATAGATTTTATAATGGTAAGACATAGATTCCGGAACCAGATGATAAATTGTAAGACATACCCAGGGGCAAATATAGACTCTGACCATAACTTGTTAGTCATGAACTGTAGGCTGAAACTGAAAAAAACTGCAGAAAGGTAGGAAAATAAGGAGATGGGACTTAGATAAATTGAAGGAAAGTGAAGTTCTGGAGAATTTCAGAGGGAGGTTTAGGCAACAATTGACAGAAACAGGGGGAAATAAAACAGTAGAACAGGAATGGGTAGTATTGAGAGATGAAATAGTGATGGCAACAGAGGACAAAATAGGTAGAAAGGCGAGACCTACCAAAAATCCTTGGATATCACAGGAAATACTGAATTTAATTGATGAAAGGAGAAAATATAAAAATGCAGTAAATGAAACAGGCAAAATGGAGTACAGACGACTAAATAATGAGATTGACAGGAAGTGCAAAATGGCTAAGCAGGAGTGGCTAGAAGCCAAATGCAGAACCGTAGAAGAATGTATAAGAAGGGGAAAAGTAGATACTGCCTACAGGAAAATAAGAGACATTTGGGGACAAGAAAAGCAACTTATGAATATCAAGAACTCAGATTTGAAACCAGTTCTCAGCAAAGAAGGGAAAGCTGAAAGGTGGAAAGAGTACATAGAGCAGCTCTACAAAGGAAATGACCTTAGAGACGATGTTGTGGGAAGGGAAGAGGACGTAGATCAAGATGAAATAGGAGATACTACACTGAGAGATGAATTTGACAGAGCCCTGAAAGACCTAGGTCGGAACAAGGCCCCAGGAGTAGATGACATACCTTCAGAGCTACTAAAATCTCTGGGAGAGCCAGCCATGACAAGACTATTTGAACTGGTGTGTAGGATGTATGAGACAGGCGAAATACCCTCAGACTTTAAGAAAAATGTAATAATCCCCATTCCAAAGATATCAGGAGCAGACAGGTGTGAAAACTACAGAACCATTGGTTTGATAAGTCATGGTTGCAAAATTTTAACACGAATTATCTACAGGAGAATGGAAAAGGTGGTAGAAACTGACCTCGGGGAAGATCAGTTTGGATTCAGGAGGCACATAGGAACCCGGGAGGCAATACTCACTTTACGTCTTATCTTAGAAGATAGATTAAGGAAAGGCAAACCTACATTTTTAGCTTTTGTAGATTTGGAGAAAGCATTTGACAATGTTAACTGGAATACACTCTTTCAAATTCTGAAGTCAGCAGGAGTAAAATATAGGGAAAGGAGAGTTATTTACAACTTGTACAAAAACCAGACCGCAGTTATTAGACTCGAAGGGCATGAAGCATCAGTCGGGAAGGGAGTAAGACAGGGTTGTAGCCTTTCTCCGATGTTATTCAATTTGTACATCGAGCAGGCGGTGAAGGAAAGCAAGGAAAAATTTGGAATAGGGATTAAAGTTCAGCGTTTTGCTGATGACATTGTAATTCTATCAGAGACAGCACAGGACCTGGAAGAGCAGTTAAATGGAATGGTCAGCGTGTTGAAGAGAGCGTATAAAATGAACATTAACAAGAGAAAAACAAAAATAATGGAATGCGGTCTTAGAAAATCAGGCGATGCTGAAGGAATTAAATTAGGTAACGAAACAATGAAGGTGGTAGATGAGTTTTGTTACTTGGGTAGTAAAATAACATGCCATTGTCGCAGTACAGAGGATATAAAATGCAGAATGGCAATGGGAAGAAAAGCATTTTTGAAAAAGAGAAATTTGCTAACATCGAATATTAATTTAAGTGTAAGGAAGTCTTTTCTGAAGGCATTTGTGTGGTGTGTTGCCTTGTACGGGAGTGAAACATGGACGATAAGCAGTGTGGATAGGAAGAGAATAGAGGCTTTTGAAATGTGGTGCTACAGAAGAATGCTGAAGATTAGGTGGGTAGATCACATAACTAATGAAGAGGTACTGAACAGAATTGGTGAGAAAAGGAATTTTTGGCATACCCTGACTAAAAGAAGGGATCGCTTGGTAGGACACATTCTTAGACATAGGGGAATCGTAAGTTTAGCATTTGAGGGAAGTGTGTGGGGTAAAAATCGCAGAGGCAGACCAAGAGACACGTATAGTAAGCAGATTCAAATGGATGTGGGTTGCCATTCTTATGAGGAGATGAAAAGGCTTTCTCAGGATAGAGTAGGGTGGAGAGCTGCATCAAACCAGTCTCTGGACTGAAGACCATAACACAAACAAAAAGTACCTACTGTAGGGAAAATTCCCTACGTCTGGCGACACTGTCCGCCACACACCTTGAGGTGGCTTGCGGAGTATGGATGTGGATGTGACGAGAATACCAGATACCAGGCATTATTTCTCACTACGGGGACCGGAGTCATCGACTCCCTGCGGTTGATGACGCAGAGCAGCGGCGCCGAGTTTGCAGTCTTATCAGACAACTATTACTGCAAAAAATATTCCCAGAAACCAATGTGGAATATACTGCGCTCGTAGCCGTTACGACAGTAGCAGCGCTGCATAGTGGCACAAACCTTACAAGCCTCGGACACAAGCTGTCAACGAGACGTTGTACAATCTGGTTTCGACTTCATAATCGTGTGTACTGTTTTTACACGGGATGGAACCGGTCCTCTGCTTCAATTAAATGATTCATTGACTTGAAATGTTCGTGTTTGGCTACTTGGAGACCATTGGCAGCTATTCTTACACTCCATGAGTCCAACCACTGTATTTTTATGTACGACAATGGGTCTTCGCTATTAAAGAACACTACTTGACCCGTCCGAATAATTCGCACTACACACTGATCAGTCACATGCAGATAAGATAGTAATGGAGAAAGGGCAGATGCAAGTACATTTGTATAAAACATAATAAACTTTGAATAGTAGTAACAAAAATGAGTGTCGTTCTAAGAAAAAATATATAATTAAATAGTCATTCGTGCAACAAACAACGCTTCCTTGAACAAAGTGAACAATTCCAGCAGCTGTTGTGCATCGGCGTGTGAAACAGAATCTCTTGATAAACTACGCTTGCGTAAAGAATCTAAACAACTGCAAGAGCTGCCGTGTCGTTGAACTATTTGTGTATTTTTAGTCGTTACATCGACGTGTATAGCCGAAAAAGTGTGATAAACTAAGCTTGAATCAAAGAAGATATTTGGCTTTCTTAAAGAATCTAAACAACTGCAAGAGCTGTCGTTCATGTTAGTTAAACAGATTGTCAATACATGGCTCCTTCTATATTGCTTTTATATCGGCCGCACAAACTAATTTGCTACTTGGCACGGTGACTAATGGGAGCATTCGTAAATACATGTCCCATTTACGATCGATCGCCGGGTATCCGATTGTATGCAAATAATTTTCTTTTTGTTAAAACAATAACTTTCAATTATCTATGTTTTCCCGTCATTCTGGTCGTTTCCAGCGAATGATTTGCTAATACAGATCACACAATATAAATCCCATCAAAAAGTCATGAGGCGTAATCGAGGGATCCGCCAGTATGGCTCAGTATTTCTGCAGGGGACTTCCACCAACTGTTCAGAGTCCGCCGGCCGCGTTGGCCGAGGGGACTAAGGCGCTCCATTCACGGTCTGCTCCGCCACTACGGTCGGGGGTTCGAATGCCCCTTGGGGCATGGATATTTGTGCCGTCCTAGTTCGTAAGTAGTTCATTTTGTGTCCCGACTTCGTCGCCGCTTTTGTGTCCCAGCCTCGTCGTAGGTGTCGGTGGAGGGGAGCAGCCAGAAACTATAAACACTCGAGTAAATTAGAAAGATATATATATTGCACAGAATGTAACAATACTTAACTTTTACAGAGTACGGCAGAATGTTGATACATAGTTGTTAGAGGCCTGCCTAGTGCCTGTACAATAGCAAAGTCTTCACTCGTGCCTATCTGAGTACGAAGGTCCTAACTCGTTGCTATCTCAGTCCGAAGTGCGAAGTGCGAAGTGCGAAGTCCTTCAGTGGTGGCCACGAGCGGCGTTGTACCAGAGGGCGCTCGTGGCTGTCGTCGGAAGAACGCCGCGCCGTGCATGCATGGCGGCGCGCGGCGAAAGTAAGTGGCGCGCACTTTGTACTTGTGCGACACCACACCCCTCCCCCCCAAACCGCCGCGCCGTCGTGGCGTAGGGCTGAGGGCCACGGCGACGGCACTGGGAGGAGGGCCTGAGCGGGGGCGTTACTGGTGGGACGGGCGTCGTAGCTGAGGCCGGGATCGAGACGCCGTCCGCGCCCCGGCATCCGCCTTGCGATCCTCCAGGGAACCCGCCGAAACCTGGGGAAGGGCGCCCGCCCCCGCCCAGAGGGAGCAGGTCATCTTCTGAGGTGCGTGGCCCAAGCTGGGGGGGCCCGCATGGTCCCGGAGTCCCTCTCGGTGACGCTGTCATCTGCGGCGGCGACAGCGGCGGCGACGACTGCATCGGAGGTGCGTCGACCTCCATGGGGACGATCTCGTAGTCCGGGGACGAACGATGTGGCTGTGCTCCTTGGCGGTGAACTGGGTCTGGAATCAAGAAACCGGAGACAGGATCGCGCGGTCTGTGCAGGCGCAATTGGTTTGCGTGGCGCCGCAGCTCCGACCCTGTGGAAGAACGTACAACATACATATGGCGCCCAAGCACGCGTTGAATGGTGCCCGGCAACCATGTCTTCTTGTTTCCAGCAAACACTCTGTACAGCACCGGCGTAGAAACCTGAAAACGCGTAGCGCCATACGAACCGACTCGGTGCGTGGGAGGCTGCAGCAGGTGAAGGAGAGTGCGGTGACGGCGGCCGTGTAGCAGCTCGGCAGGAGACGGGCCGTCACGTGGCATGCACCGATACGTAGACAGGAAAATTTGAAGAGCTTGCTGCCTGGAGTGCTGACCTTTCATCTTCTCCATGTGAGACTTGAATGTTCGAACGAAACGTTCTGCTTCACCATTGGACTGAGGGTGAAAAGGTGCGGTGGCGATATGCTGAATGCCATTCACACGACAAAACTGTTGAAATTCCGCACTAACAAACTGAGGTCCATTGTCACTAACGATAGTTTCAGGCAAGCCTTCGATGCAAAACACTGATGTTAAGGCACTGATTGTACTAGAAGCTGTCGTTGAGTTCATGGCAATCACAAAAGGAAACTTGCTGAAAGCGTCTACAACAATTAACCAGCGCGTATTCCAGAAAGGTCCGGCAAAGTCAATATGTAAACGTTGCCATGGTCCCTTGGGGCGTGGCCAGTCTGAGAAACGTTGCGGTGGAGCCGCCTGATGCTCCGCACAAACAGTACACTGTGACGTCATGTCCTCTATCTGAGCGTCCATACCAACCCAGGTACAATGACGTCTGGCCAATTGCTTTGTCCTAACAATACCCCAATGTCCTTGATGCAGGAGGCGTAACACTTCTCGTTGCAGGGAACGAGGAACAATCACTCTTGCTTGGTCGTTGTCGGTATGCAACAACAGTACACCCTGACTTAAAGATAATGCATGACGTTGTGCAAAATAACGTCGAACCAGAGGCCGTTGAATGTCTTTGGCTCTGGCAGGCCAACCAAGGCGAACAAAACGTGCTACCACACTTAAGTCTGCATCCGCAGCTGTTTCCTGTGCAACCCGACGAGAGTTTAAAGGAAAGTCTGCGACAGCGGAAGCATCTCTGGAGTCTATCTGACAACATGCCATTTCGGAAGAATCAAATGACACATCCTGGCCAACCGGAAGACGGGAAAGTGTGTCCGCGTTGGCGTGTTTAGTGGTAGGTCGGTACAAAATCTCATACTGATAATTTGACAATATCAAGGACCATCTCTGAAGCTTTTGTGCCGTACGTGGCGGAATTGGCTTTGTGGGTGAGAACAACGACGTGAGAGGCTTGTGGTCTGTCAACAAATAGAATTTTCTGCCATAGAGATAATGATGAAACTTTGTGACGCCGTAAATGATTGCTAAGGCCTCCTTTTCTATCTGACTGTAATTCTGTTGCGTTGGCGTCAGTAGCTTGGATGCAAAGGCAATAGGACGATCGTGACATCCAATACGATGCGACAGAACTGAACCTAGACCGTACGACGAGGCGTCAACTGCTAACACTACAGGCTTCTGTGGGTCAAAGGGAATCAAACATGCATCACTGAGTAGTGCAGACTTTAGTTTGTCAAAGGCAACCTGACAATCTTTAGACCATACAAAAGGAACATTCTTCCTACGTAAGTGATGCAGTGGAGCTGCAATCTGAGAGGCATTGGGAATAAATCTGAAATAATAGTTCAGCTTTCCCATTACTGCTTGCAATTCGTGCACATTCTTAGGAGGAGGCAAGTCTTTGATTGCTCGAAGATGTGACTGTAAGGGATGAATTCCTTGGGCATTAATCACATGGCCTAGGTACTCTATTTCAGTTTGAAAAAACGAACACTTTGCTTTATTACAGCGTAGACCTGCTGCAGTCAACACTTTGAAAAGACACTCCAGGTTTGCTAAATGTTCTTCAACTGTACGTCCGGATACCACAATGTCGTCTAAATAGTTCGAGCAACACGGTACAGAAACTGTCAGCTGTTCCAAAAAACGCTGAAAAATAGCGGGAGCGGAAGAACTGCCAAAGGGTAGGCGTTGAAATTGAAAAAGGCCCATGTGAGTATTAATGACGAAAAACTTTTTTGACTCGTCATCAAGTGGAATCTGTAAGTATGCCTCTGCTAAATCAATCTTGGAAAAGAAACGAGACTGTCCTAATTTGTCCATTAGTTCGTCAGGTCTGGGCAGGGGATAAGTGTCTACAATGGTTTGACTGTTCACTGTTGATTTAAAGTCCGCACAGAGACGAAGTTTTCCTGACGGCTTGGGTATAATTACTATAGGCGAGGCCCACTGACTCGCAGAAACAGGAGAAATCACCCCACTATCTTGCCAACGTTTAAGTTCTTCGGCGACTGAATCACGCAATGCGATAGGCACTGGTCTAGCTTTACGAAATTTTGGAACTGCAGATTCTTTTAAAGTCACATGTGCCACGAAGTCTTTTGCACAACCTAGTTCCGGCGAAAACAAGTCACTGTATTTGTCACACAATGCATTGATTTTATCCTGAGGCACTACTGACGAAATTTGAAGCACATCTCTTTGAATTGATAAGCCAAACAAGTCAAAAGCATCTAGTCCAAAAATGTTCTGCGTAGATTTGGCCTGAAGAACAACAAAAGCAACTGTTTTCGTTACACCTTGAAAAGAGGCGGGCAGGCTACATGTTCCTAGCACGGGAATATTTTCACCTGTGTAAGCTGTTAACACTTGCTGTGACGGCGACAATTTTGGCGAACCCAGAAGTTCATACGTCTCTTTATTCATTAACGTGACAGAGGAACCAGTATCGAGCTGAAATTGCACAGTCTTATTGTCAATGGAAAGATTCACAAAAAGTTTTTGCTTGTGGCGCTCGACAGGTGCGCGAATATGGGCAACGTCTGCTACGGTTTGTTTGCTGCACTTGCGCGGGCCGCGTAGTGAAGGAAGCGGCGCAGACTCGGCACGCAGCGGATTAACAACACTGTCACTAGATGACACTACCGCCGGATCGGCGTCCGCGCAATGCGAGGCTACTGCACTAAAATTACTTTGAGGAGCTACACCAATTCTACTGTCACTAGCTACACAGTACTGGGCACTATTACAAGGAGCAGTTGCAGAAGGCACTATTTTCACTACAGGAATGCACTGTTCATAGTCATTTTGCTTGTCCCGAACCCTTGTCTGTTGCACTGTTTTACGCGCTCGTCGGCGCTTGCTACGTGGTGCACTATATAGTTTTGCCATAGGCGCACAAAAATTGTTTTGCACTGTTGAATCAAGAGAAACACTGCCCAAATCCACAGCGTGTATGACATTTACAGTATGAACTGCTCTCGCACTCCGCGAAGCACTGATTCCAACGTTACTGTTCTTTGAATTTTTAATTTGCATACACACAGACTGCACATGTCCCGATTTGCCACATTGATAACAGGTTGCGTTGCGACTTGGGCACTGTGCACGTTTGTGGCGAGATACACACTGGGGGCAAGACTTAAGAACATTTTTCTGAAATGGGCGTTGGCGCCCGTTATTCAAATTACTGTTTCTAACACTACGGGGCGACCTTTGCGTCGCACTTTTACTCTGGCTACTGTTCACTGTCTGTTCAGCACGGCCTGTACTATTGTAAGAATCACTAGTGCTACACTGAGAACTACGGCTAGGAAAGCGTCCGTTGCGGCGCACTGAATTTACACTATGGCTTTGCATTTCTACATCTGCTAAGTCAAAAGTATCATGCGCTTCTATAAGCTGCAGTACACTGTCTAATGAAGGGTCTGGCTGTTTCAGAATTGCTGCTCTAATTCTGGGGTCCTGAATATTCTGCGTAATCGCATCCCTCAACATCACGTCACTATACGAAAGTCCACAAGAGCAAGTAAATTTACATTGGCGGGTTAAGCCCTTCAATTCCGTAATCCACTCTTGGTGTGACTGCTGCGGTAACTTTTTAAGTCTGAAAAATCGGTATCGTGCAGCGGCTACAAGAACTTTCCTCTCGTAATGAGCATTCAGTGCATCTACAATTTGTTCAAAGTCTACATCACGAGGAGATGCGTGCGGGAATAGTTTTTGCAGTAACACGAAAGTTTTGGGGCCCACCACAGACAATAAAAGATGCTTAACAGTCTGACCTGTAAGTTGATGAGCCGCTACGAGTTCTTGAAACTGCGCCAGATAATCACTCCATTCTTCCTCACGTTCGTTGTAGTGGCGAAACGTAGGAAGTGTTGCGGCGGCAGGTGTGGGCTGCTGATGCGACGGCTGTTGTTGAGTTGCCGTCAACTGCGCCACGGCGTTGAGAAGTTGTGAGATTTGCGCCGTCTGTAACTGAATAATTTCCATTAAGTTTGGGTTCGGGGTAGTGGCCATGCTGACCGATTAGGCGCCGCGTATACAAGTAACTTATAACAAAACACAAATACAATATGAAAGAAGTCGCTCTGCAACAAAAAAGTCCACAAAACACGTAACAAAAAACGTTCCCCCAAAAATCTTATAATAAGGGTGGGTGGGCGGGCGCAATTTCTGCGTGCTCCGACTGCTGCTGTCTGGCTGCTGCAAGCGGGCTGGTCCAAGGTTCTATCACTCCTCGTCGCCACTTTTGTGTCCCGACTTCGTCGCCGCTTTTGTGTCCCAGCCTCGTCGTAGGTGTCGGTGGAGGGGAGCAGCCAGAAACTATAAACACTCGAGTAAATTAGAAAGATATATATATTGCACAGAATGTAACAATACTTAACTTTTACAGAGTACGGCAGAATGTTGATACATAGTTGTTAGAGGCCTGCCTAGTGCCTGTACAATAGCAAAGTCTTCACTCGTGCCTATCTGAGTACGAAGGTCCTAACTCGTTGCTATCTCAGTCCGAAGTGCGAAGTGCGAAGTGCGAAGTCCTTCAGTGGTGGCCACGAGCGGCGTTGTACCAGAGGGCGCTCGTGGCTGTCGTCGGAAGAACGCCGCGCCGTGCATGCATGGCGGCGCGCGGCGAAAGTAAGTGGCGCGCACTTTGTACTTGTGCGACACCACAGTTCATAAGTAGTTTGTAAGTTTAGGGACTGATGATCCCGTAGTTAAGTCCCATAAGATCTACAAACATTTGAACTTTTTTATTATTATTATTATTTTTTTTAAAGTTATGGCATGGGAAAATATCTCGTCAAATGATCAAACCTTTCTGAAGCTTATGGGACTTAACTGCGGGGTCATCAGTCCCTAAACTTACAAACTACTTATGAACTATCTTATACTAAAGATAGCCCAAACATCCATGCCCGAGGGGGGATTCGAACCCCCGACGGGGAACGGCCTTGTGCATTGCAGCATAGCACCTCAATGCTCTCGGCCGCTCCGCTGTGGCCAATATCTCATCACCAATACCTGTTCTCTGAAGGCAACTTGATTGGAATTTTTTATATTTTTTAACACATTCCTAATCTAGTTAATACTCCAAGTGACAAGGAGGATGTAATGAAAGAGGTGTGTCTATAGTAGAGCAGAGCTATTTACTTTGTTTCAAGCGAGCAACAATTTCCCCTGTGGATGCATCTCATAATATCCCCTCTTCCAAACACAAAAATTTGACGGTAAGGTTCACGGATGCATCTGCGTGGCATTCTACGCGTCAGCTCTAGGACATATATATATTTTACGTACGGTTTACAGCGATAACGAGAGTCGGAGACACATTTTACTGACAGATTGTCGAGCGCGGTGGTCTTGGGTAAAGCGCGTTACTCGAATCTCAAGGCTCGTGGGTTCGAAAGCCGGTCGGGCTTCGGATTTTTTCAGCCTTCGTTTTAATCCATCCTTCACCTCTCAACGGTGTGAGGAGTCACCAGAAACAACAGGTGGTTCGGATTCCACGTCAACCTGCAGGTTCCCTTTCCACGGTAGAATAACTGGGGTAGACTAGGGACACGCAAGTCGCCAAAGTGGCGTCCATTTGAAAGACTTGCGCCATGCCAATGAGCCACACGAAATTATTATTATTATTATTATAGGAGGTTTTGTTGCGCCGTGATATTGATTTTGAGCATGAACCTGCGGGTCAACGTAGTTCATTTCTCATTTCTGCCGATCGTACTGATGTACAAGGGGTAGTTGGAAAATAAGTTTCCCCTTGTCGAATATGGTCATAGTTGCGTATGAAAGGGAAAAAATAGAATGAGACTTTAAAGATAAGACATTATTTTTCTACATAATTTTCAAGTACATTGATACATTTCTCATGCCGCTTTATAAGCTTCAAAAAGCCATCCAGGAAAAAATCAGGGCGTTGCATACGGAAGAAGCTGCTCGTTGGACGCTAACATTGCTTCCAAAGCGCCTTTCGCCGAGTCTTCTTCAAAGCTGGAACCAGCTGGAAGTCACTTGGTGCGAGAGCAGGACCGTATGGCAGATGGTGTAGGCGCTCTCCACCAAGATTTGCAATATGGTTTCGCGCTGCCGTCGCCGACTGTGGTCTCGCATTGTCATCCAATAGCAGAACGCAGATCTGAGAAGGCCGGGCCGCTTTTTCCAAATTACCTCTTTCATTTTCGACAGAGTGGCACAGTACAGCGCAGCATTGATGGTTGCATGAAAGTCTTTCGAACAGGTGATGACGGATGTTTCCACTCTATGGATGCGACCTTCGATTACGGCGTGTAATGGTGGACCTACGTTTCATTCCCAGTCACAATCCGAAACAGAAAGTCATCTGCTTGATCGAAATCGACCTCTTATGGTGTATCGGTGTCTTCCAAGTGTGCGTTCACCTGCTGTGTCGCCTTTCGCCCATAGCCGTTCAACGCTACTTCCGTATACAACACCCTGATTCTTTCCTGGACGACTTTTTGAAGCTTATAAAGCCGTTTGACAAATATCTCAATGTACTTGGGAATTATGTAGACAAATAAAGATAAGCCTTATCTTTTTCTTGTCTCATTCAATTTCCTTCCTTTCATAAATAACTTTGCCCACAGTCGACAGGGGACATTAACAACTCCCATCGTACCTGAATTTGTAATTGCTCTCTCTAGTCATTCACACTGATCTGGTTTTTTCCTTTTTTTTTTTTTTTTTTTTTTTTTTTTCTGAAGTTTACAGTAAGTGGCGAATAGATTTTCGAAATTGACTGCAGGCACAGCGTAAATATAGAGAAGTGAAAACTTAGTTTATCAGTGAAGCTGGATACTTAGTTACTCAGTACTCAGTACAATTAAAAAGAGAGAGAGAGAGAGAAAAGAAAACAAAATTACCTCAGTATTGCTGGTGCGCGACTTGGACAGTTCTTTCAGGGCTCACAAAAATGCATCTAGAACCGTGTTTAATGAGTTTTTATTATAGTGAATAACGAATGAAACTGTTAGCTGACACTAAGGACGGCACAAATATCCACGCCCGAGGGGGGATTCGAACCCCCGAACGTAGTGGCCGTGCAGACTGAGACTGACGCGCCGCAGTTCCCTCGGCCACCGCGGCCGGCCACGATATATATATAACGCACTTTACAGGCTGTTGGAATACTACGAGTAAACCCAATGTCATGATGAGATCTATGTTGTGCACTGAACACTGACCAAGACCATTGTATAGTGTAATTAGATGACATCCCACTGATTTATTTTACATAATAGCAGCTGTCTGATTTTAGCTGCTCCGCTTAAATTGCTTTAATTATCTGCTGATAATGATGCCATTGGAGACGCACTTGTAGCTCTTCTCTGCTCGGGTCAGAGAGGAAATCGTCCACGATGCTCCTGTGAACCGCCTCGCTATCGTTTAAAGCCAAGTAAGACGTTTACGGGAAGGTGACCTCTGTAGCCAGTTGTTATGCAGGAATGTCCTTGTAACGTAGACAGAAGCAACAAGAACAAAGACAGTTGCTTAGGAAATAGCATGAAGCGCAGAACTGGTTTTGAAGTTGGGGTCTACTAGTTTCCTTTCTCAATCTTTGGTTGTCATACGTTAGTCGTTTTCTCAGTCTGTTGCAGTTACATTTGGTTCTTTCATCTTTTTGGAGGCCATCCAATGCATGTTTGCAGAATATACAGTGTGGTCCATTGATAAAGACCGGGCCAAATATCCCACGAAATAAGCATCAATAAACTACACAGAACAAAACTTTTCTAACTTGAAGGGGGACAACAGAGGGCGCTGTGGTTGGCTCGCTAGATGGCGTTGCCATAGGTCAAACGGATATCAACTGCATTTTTTTTAAAGGTACCTCCATTTTTATTACACATTTGTCTAGTTCGTAAATAAATATGAATGTTTTATTTGAACACTTTTTTCGCTTTGTCAGAGATGGCGCTGTAATAGTCACAAACGTATAAGTTGGTGGTATAGCGAAACACTTCGCCAGTACCGACAGTATTTGCTTCGTGATACATTACTCGTATTAAACTGGACCGTTTACCAATTGCAGAAAAGGTCGATATGGTATTTATGTATGCTTATTGTAGTCAAAATGCACAACAGGTCTGTGCTATGTATGTTGGAGGTAGGAAGATGGGATTTTGTTTGTTACACTCTGAAATTTACCATTGTGTACTTTCAACAAACTGATAAATGCTAAAGTTGAAACTAAACTTATTTTAGTAAAGGGGATAAAGGAAACTGGAATTGATGATTTAATAGCCTACTAAACTGGCGTCCTCTACCTTCAGTATTTCCAATGGTGTCATCTTTCTGCTTCTCTTCAGAGGATGTAACATTTCACTTTCTATATTGTAAGAATGTTTTCCTATGAGCAAGTGTTCAGCAGAGGCTGAATCTTTCTTTTTTACCCTCCCGCTTCTCCCATGTTCTCATAACCTAGTAGCTGCAGCCCTGGCAGACTAGCCAATATACTCTTTTCCACAATGTCTGCATCTGAACTTAAACACACCACTCTGTGCTAGGGTGTTTGTGTACTTTCAGATACAGACATCGAACGGTGCCTAATGTAATCATTTTAGTACTATTTCATAATGTAATTAAACTCCACCGTCCTCCCTCTCTCCAATCCCGGCTTCCACAAAAAGTATTCCAGCTTTGAACCTTTGCATACGAAAATCAACTTCCTTATTTTTGAATTTTAGTTAATGTCATTCTTCGCCATAAAAAAGTAACATACCCCATAAAAATGTAACACTTTTCTGTGAACATTTAAATTTACATCTGTGTACAAATGTAAGCGTCATTCAGTTGTTACCTGATGATGCCGTAAGGAGCCGAGAGCCGGTTAGTGACTCACAAAATAATTCTACAGATCATTAACAATTTTTTTTCTTTTTGATCCCATTTGTTTCCGCAAGCAGTGTATATGAAATGTCGCTCTTTCCGGAACATGGGTTTTGTTTTCAAATTTTGACTTGTAACGAGGAACACTGCAGTAGCTAGCAAGCAAGAACATTTAAGCGCAAAACGACATATTGACCATAGCTGTTTATTTTTTATCTCAATGCACTGAGATAAAAAATAAACAGCTATGGTCAATATGTCGTTTTGCAATTACGTGAAAGCTGTTAAGCCCCACTTGTTCGCCTTTCTAAATATTTAAGTCTTATGCAAAGAGTTTACGACATTAATTGTTAGTGAACACTGAAATAATTCAGTTGAGAAATATGAGTCGCGCGGAATGGCCGCCACTTGGTCTAAGGCGTCATGCTACCGACTCACCGGCCATTCCCGTCGGAACTTCGAATCTTCTTCCTTTTGACAAGGGTGTGCCTATGTGTTGTCCTTAGTGTAAGTTAGTTTAAGTTAGTTTAAGGTCTGGGGACTAATGACCATAGCAGTTTCGTCCAGTTGATTTACAAACATCGTCAGGAAGTTAAATATTTGTGCCCAGCAAAGAATCGAATACGGGTTCTCCTGCATATCACTCAATCGCGCTGGCCACTACGCCACTACAAACATTGGAATCGTGCCTGAAAAAGCAGACACAACATATATAACTTCTTACATAATCAGGGGATGACGGCATATGGTCCTTTCGTATGCACACCAGGACCAAACTCTTACGGGAGTCTGCTACATGCCGTGACAATGAATGATGTTGGATAGGGGTCTAACCTGTGGATAAGTCGAGGATTTGCATCTGACTCGAGGCGTGCAGAGGCGGCCCGCACGGTGGCGATATTCCATGTGTTCCTCACTGGTGCAGTCGTCAAGGGGCAGCACTGACTAATAATAATTATATAATCTTAGCCTTTCTCCACTTAATTATTTCTGTGTCCACTAGCAGTTAATGTCGTAAATTCTATGCGTTCGGATCAAAGATGGAGTCTGTTTTTTTTTAACAGACTTCAAAACAGGAGCAGGTTCTCAATTCGACTGTTTTTTTTTATGTTTCTTACCTCATATTTTGACGATTCTTTTATTATTTGTATGCTGGTGGTCCCATTTCAAAGTGGTCCAGTTCTCACCATGACATCCATAAGAAAACCATATTAGTCTAAAATTTGCATTACGTATGTGCGTCACAAATGGACGAATAACACAATATCACGCCAACTGATTTCGATTGTTCCTCTTTTTATTGGAAGGGAAGTAATTCAAGGGTAGTTTGATGAAAGTTTGGTTAGGTCCTGATTTTGGGATCCATGACAGAGATATGCAAACTGCTTATGAACTAACTAATACTAAAGGCAACACAAACATCCAAGCACGATGGAGGATTCGATCCCCCGAGGGGGAGCGTCCTGGCGCATCGGAGCACAGCGCCTCAATCCGCTCGGCCAATCCGCTGCGGTACTCTTTAATCCTGAGGAGCAAATTAACGATACTCGGCAGAACGTTTTATAGGTTATCCGGATATTTTTGAGTCACCAACCGTAAAGTCGTTACGGTGTTCAAAATGTTCAAATGTTTGTAAATCTATCGGACCAAACTGCGTGGTCATCAGTCCGTAGCTTACTAACTACTTAAACCTAGGTAAACTAACCTAAGGACAACACAAACACACCCATGCCCCAGGGAGGACTCGAACCTCCACGGCGAACAACCTCGCGCTCCGCAGCGAGACGCTTTAAACCGCTCGACTACTCACCCGCGGCGTCGTTATTGTCAAGTAATTCCCTGTTCAAATTTTTTTTTCATGTAAAGCCGCATTTTTGAAAGTCTAGTTTTGCGATCTTCACAAGTTTCTTTTTTTGAAATTATGCTCGAGGTAGATTTCCTCTGTTGAGATGACGTTTCTCCCATAGCTTCGTTTGTGTCATTTAAACGGCTCTGTCTCATATGAGTAGCACTTTTAATAGGTCTACCCATATTCAGAAAAATCAGTAAATGTACTTCAGATTTATTAAAAATAAAAAATAAATGAAATAAAATAAACAATAACTTAAACAAAACCTATTTCAAGACAAATTAATATGCACTAAAAAGTGTAAAAAAATTGCGTAATTTTATACAACTTAATAATCAACTTACATTTTCTACTCATCAATATGTAGGTCGATCTGTGTAGGTACCTACCCACTTTAAATCTAACTCACCACATACCTATGAATAACAAACTATGATCAAAATATTCTTTAGAGTTCTCCTAAGTAAAATGAAATGAAAAATATTAAACTACTTAAAAGTCAATCAAGTTATTACGATAATATAATGTAGTTACAATTACTGTTGTTTTTGGAGTCGGTGTCAGCCAAGGAAACACAACAACATGCCTAGCAAAAATAATACGAGAATATTGAGACCGATGTTTCCTTGGTTAACACCGACTCCAAAAATAACAATAATTGTAACTATATTATCGTAATACCTTGTTTGACTTTTAAGTAGTCTAATATTTTTCATTACCTTTTACTTAGGAGAACTGTAAAAAAAAATCTTTTTATCATTCTTTGTTATTCATAGGTATGTATTGATTTACACTTAAAGTGGGTAGGTACATCTACATGGAATACTCTGCAAATCACATTTAAGTGCCTGGCAGATGGTTCATCGAACCACAGTTGTACTATTTATGTGCCATTCCATTCTCCAATAGCGCGTGGGAAGAAAGAACACTTGAATCTCTCTGTTCGAGCTCTGATTTCTCGTATTTCATTCTGATGATCATTTCTACCTATGTAAGTGGGAGTCAACAATATATTTTCGCATTCGGAGGAGAATGTTGGCGATTGGAGTTTCGCAAGTAGCCCACTCCGCAGCGATAAGCGCCGTTGTTGTAATGATTCCCATCCCAGATCCTGTATCATTTCCGTAACGCTGTCTCCCCTATATCGTGACAATACGAAACAAGCTGCCCTTCTTTCGACTCTTTCGATGTCCTCCGTCAAACCAACCTGATAAAGATCCCACACTGGGCTACAATACTCCAAAAATGGACGGACAAGCGTATTGTATGCAGTTTCTTTTGTAGTTCTGTTGCATGTTTTAAGGGTTCTGCCAATAAAACGCAGTCTCTGGTTCGCCTTTCCCACAATATTATCTACGTGTTCTTTCCAATTTAAGTCTGAAGTAATAGTAATTCCTAGGTATTTTGTGTAGTTTACGGCCTTCACATTTCATTGATTTATCTTGTAAGCAAGGTTTAACGGATTTCTTTTCGTACTCATGTGGACGACTTCACACTACTCATTATTTAGAGCCAATTGCCAATTTTTACAACATAGTGATATCTTATTCAGATCGTTCTGCAGTTGGTTTTGATCTTCGGATGATTTTACTAGACGGTAAATGACGGCGTCATCTACAAACAACCTAAGAGAGCTACTTAGATTTTCCCCTAAATCGTTTATGTAAATAAGGAACAGCAGAGGACCAATAACACTACCATGTGTAACGCCCGATATCACCTCTGTTTTAGTCGATGCCTTACCATCAATTACTACGAACTGTGTCCTCTCTGACAAAAAATCCCTTATCCAATCGCAAATTTCGGGCGATATACCATAACCACGCAATTTGATTAAAAGCCGTTTGTGAGGTACGGTGTCAAAAGCTTTCTGGAAATCAAGAAATACGGAATCGATTTGCGAACCTTTGTCGATAGCACCCATCACTTTGTGTGAATAAAGAGCTAGTTGTATTTCGCATGAACGATATTTTCTAAATCCGTGTTGACCTTGGGTCAATAGATCGTTCTGTTCGAGATAATTCATAATATTTGAATACAGGACATGCCCCAAAACCCTGCTGCAAACTGACGTCAATGAAATAAGCCTGTAGTTTAGTGGGTTACTCCTATTGCCTTTCTTGAATATAGGTGCCACCTCGACAACTTTTCAATCTTTTGGTACAGATCCTTCTATGAGAGAGTGGTTGTATATGACTGTTAAGTAAGGAGCTATCGCTTCAGCATAATCAGATAGAAATCTAATGTGTATACAATCCTGACCAGAAGACTTGTTCTTGTTAAGTGATTTTAGTTGCTGCACTACTCCGATGATATCTACTTCTATGTTACTCATTACGGCATCTGTTCGTAATTCGAATCTGGAATATTGGTTTCGTCTTCTTTGGTGAATGAGTTTCTAAAAGCTATTTTTAGTAACTCTGCTTTAGTAGAGCTGTCATCGGCAGGATCGCCATTACTATCACGTAGTGAAGGTATTGTTTGTGATTTGCCCCGAGTATATTTAACATATGACCAAAATCTCTTTGGGTATCCAGTCAAATTTCGAGAAAGGGTTTCGTTGTGATAAATATTGTAGGCATCTCCCATTGAAATCCTCGCTAAATTTCGAGCCTCTGAGTACGATCGCCAATCCTGGGGATTTTGTGTTCGTTTAAATTTAGTATGCCTTTTCCTTTGCTTTTGTAACAGTTTCCTGACCTGTTTTGTGTACCAAGGGGGATCGCCTCCTTACCTATTTACCTTCTTGCGTAGTAAACACATGGATCAAAAACATGTTCAAATGTTTGTTAAGCTTATGGGACTTAACTGCGGGGTCATCAGTCCCTAAACTTACAAACTACTTATAAACTACCTTATACAAAAGACAGCACAAACATCCATGCCCGAGGGGATTCGAACCCCCAACGGGGAACGGCCGCGTGCACCTCAGCATTGCGCCCCTATACTCTAGACCATTCCTCTGCGGCACATAGAGATCGTACATACTAATGAGTAGAAAAAGTAAGTTGATTATTAAGTTGTAGAAGGTTATGCAATTATTATTATTATTATTATTTTTTTTTACATTTTAGTGCATATTAATTTGTTTTGAAATCATAATTGTTTTCAAGTCTGTTTTTTAGTTAAAATTCTTGTTTATCGGACATAGAATGTTTAAAGGTTTTATTGGAACTTACTTATAACTGATTTGCTGGCACCATCTCCGAAGTGAAACTTGAACCGCTAGCGTGCTCGTGGCGTCTAAGGATAGCAGCGGCTGGTGGGAGGGCGCAGCCCGCGGTCGCGTGTCGTCGACAACATCAGTTATGGCGACAGGCTGACGCGACAGCGCGGAGCAGCGGCGCAGATGCCTCACGGAGAACAGGAGACCAGCCTAGACGGAAGAAAAAGCAACGGGAACGTACGGGACGGTTTACGTCGTGTGCACGATCCTGGGCGGAGACACAGAAGTGACTTTCCTTTTCTTGCTAGTTAGATTTTTGTATCTGCTATTATTGTTGATTTCGGATTTCGGATTTTTTGTCAAGAAGGTCTATCCAAAATAACAAGCACATCAGCGCAAGTAAAAAGGCAGAACTCAGAACTCGGCAAAAAAACAGTACATATCTATGCGGCTTTTTGTACTATGATGTTTATAATCAAAACAGTACCCAGCTTAATTAGTGTATAACGTTTTTATTTTCTTAAACCATGACTGGTTTCTGACTTATTTTTACAAGACCATCTTCACATGGTTTTCCATGTTTTTGAGCTGGGGCCTCGTTTTGTATCAATTACAGTATTGGATCGACATATTCGTAGAAGAGCTTTATAGTAAAAAAAAGAAAAAAAAAACACCCACATGCAAGTTTTCGCCACACTTAATGTATTTTTAACTGTATAGCTCTTCTATACATATGTTGAGAAAGACGAACGTAAAGAAACTTAAAGTTAACTTCAGCCAATACCAAGCGAAATATTTTTCATCTATCCTAGGGCTGCAATACTGTAATGTAACTGATACAAAACGAGGCTCCAGCTCAAAAGCTTACAAAAACCATCTGAAGATGGATTTTTAAAAATACTTCCGAAACCGGTCATCGTTTAAGAATATAGGCATTGTCCTTTTGGCTGGTCTCTGTTTTAATTATAAACATTATAGTTCGTATCAATCTTCTTTCTGAGTACCCTCGCCGAGCTATCTTGTCTCTGATACTGCCACCAAATCGCTTACATTCTGAGACTATAATCTGGATGGTTCCTCATCCTCCCTAGATATCAAAATTTCTATTTCCAAAGCGTATCCGTGTTTCCTTGGTACGTTTCGTCTTCCACTGTACCTATCTGCGTCCGTGGCAAGTTTGTGTTACGTAACAACGATCATTAAAAGCACTTTGTCTTAACCCAATGCCCAGCCCTCATCCTTTATACGTGCTTGCGACCGACAGTGGAAACTAACACCAGGCTGAGTTATTTTGATGTTTTTGTCGTAGCAGAAGATTTGAGATTTCTTTAATACTGATAAGACATAGATTTCGAAACCACGTTTTAAACTGTAATATATATCCAGAGGCAGGTATAAACTCCAACCGTAACTTATTTGCAATGATCTGTAGTTCAGGCCACGCAGGAGTGGCCGTGAGCCCTAAGGCGCGTTGCTGCGGAGCGCGCGGCTTCTCCTCGTCGTTACCTCCAGTTCTCCCTCGGGCATGGGCGTGTGTGTTGTCCTCAGCGTAAGTTAGCTGAAGTTTGTTCTAGGGACTGATGACCACTGCACTTTCGTCTCATACCATTCCAAACATTTGAACATTTTAAACTGTAGATTAACACTAGAACCGCCGATAGGACACTTTTGTCCCGTGGCAATATTTAAATCCCTCCCCTTCTTTTAATTTTTGCAGGAGGTGGATGTGACTTTATGACTTGTAATGTTTCTTACCCTAGTCCATTTCTAAATGAAAGCCACTGCTGTGAGTTACGTAGTTTTCGAGAAAAAAACAACAAATACCGAAAACCGCCGATCGGACATTTTTGTCCCATTGTATATACTAAACGTTGCCGATTACTATAAACTATTAGAGGCTTTTTTTGTTGTCTGCTTCTACAATGCCGATGTGACACAAGATACAATGAATCCAAGAATGGTGTAGATATTGTTGACCAAATTGCCCACAAATACTCAGTGAAAGCTGGTGGAAGAATATTTAGATTTAGCAAGCATCAATGCTTGGGTAATCTATACAGAAGTGACGAACACCAAAATAACAAGACGTGGTTTCCTTCTGAGGCTTACAGATGATCTTGCCAAACACAATACAGAAACCAGGGCCAGAGCTGTACCAGTTGACGCTGAAGCATCAAATGTAGGTGCGGCCGCCGCCGTTGCCAAGTTCAAAAATCTTGCAGAGGAGGAAAATGTTCATACAAATGTGCGTCGTGTGAGAAATCAGTTTACAAGAAATTTGTTGCTGTACTTTCCAGCGTCTGTGCACTGTGCATATTGAAAAGTACAGTCTATCAGTAGGTGTCTAAAAGGAATTAAATAGACTGTAATTTTATCTTTGGAAAACGTATCAAATTGCAGAATGACATTGGACTACGGTAATATGTGTTGTTCTTACTTGTAGAAAATATCATTTTGAACTGAAGACTTCATGCTATGGCTGGATTTCTATTTAAAAAAACTTGATTTCGTTATCAACTAATGAACAATTTTCAAGTATTTGTATATTGTTTTGATTTGTCTAAAACTAAAGAAAATATTCCATACTTGTGTTGTTGCATAAAACCGTTTTGTATTAAATTGTATCTAGCACATTTGTGCTTAATATTTAGAAGAAAAACAACAGACCATCAGAGTCAATATTTCTTACAGAAACAGCGCTCCCTTAAAATTAAACGGCTCGGAACAAACAGTAACGCATCGATCTGAAATGGGACACTTTTGTTACGTTGGCGGTTTTAGGGTGTTAAAAACTCCGGCGGTTCTAGTGTTAAAACTGAAGGAAGTGCAGAATGGTATTAAAGCAAGGAGGTGGAACCAGGATAAATTGAAGGAACCCGAAGTTATCCAGTGTTTCAGAAGGAGCATGAGGCGACGACTGACTGAACTTGGAAAATGTAATACACGAGAAGAAGAATGTATAGCTTTGAGAGAGGAAGTGATGGACTCTGCAGATGATCAAATAAGTAGCAAGAAAAGTTCTAGTAGAAATACTTGGATTACACACGAGACACTCAATTTAATGGATGAAAAGCGAAAAGTAATGAAGACAATGAAGGAGGAAAAGAGACAATGATATTGATAGAAACTGCAAATTGGCTAAGCCGAAGTGTCTAGAGGACTAATGGAACTCCTAGGAAGAATGTATAGGTAGGGGAAAGATACATTCTACACAATTACGAGCAAAGCGGATGTATGAATATCAAGAGCTGAGACAAAAATCACTACTAAGGAAAGTAGGGAATGCCGAAAGGTAAAGGCAACAACACATCAATAGATAGAGAGGCTATACAAGGGAAATGAAGGCAGTATTGTAGAAAGGGAAGAACTTGTTAATGAAGATATGACAAGAATTTGACAGAGCACCGTAAGATCTACGTCCATACAAAGCCCCTAGAGTAGATGATATTCCATGTGAACTTCTGATATTCTTTGGACAGCCAGTCATGAATTAAGTATGCCACATAGTGCGTAAAATGTATGAGACAGGTGAAATAACGCCAGGCACCATGAAGGGTGTGTGAATTCCAGCTTCAAAGAAAGCAAGAGCAGGCAAGTCTGAGAATTATAGCGCCATCAGTTTAATAAGTTAGAATTGCAAAATATTTCCCGTATTATTCACAGAGGAATGGAAAAATTCGAGAATGCGAACTGAGGAACCAAAGAAATGTAGGAACATGTGAGACAAGACTCATGACTTATTTTGGAAAATAGCTTAAGGAAAGGCGAATCTACGTTTTAGGCTTTTGTTGATTTGGAGGAAGCTTTTAACTACGTTGACTGGCATACGTTTTATTCTAGTTAAGAAGGTAGCGCCGGCCGCGGTGGCCGAGGGGACTGAGGCGCTCCAGTCACGGTCTGCACGGCCACTACGGTCGGGGGTTCGAATCCCCCCTCGGGCATGGATATTTGTGCCGTCCTTAGGATAAGCTAGTAGAGAAGTAGTTTGTAAGCTTAGGGAATGATGACCCCGTAGTTAAGTCTCATAAGTGTACAAACATTTGAACATTTAAGAAGGTAGAAGGGGTTTGAATATAGAAAACAAACTCCCCAGTGTTATTAAAACTGTACATGGAACAAGATGGAAAAGAAAGCAAGGAGAAATTTGGAGACGGTATTAAAATTCAGGGAGAAGCAATAAAAGCTTTCCTGTTTTTCAACGACATTGTAATTGTGTCGTTGACAGCAAAATACCTGGGAAAGACACTAAATGGAATGGGCGGGGTGTAAGATGAAGATTAACAAGAGAAGAAAAAGGGTAATGGAAGGTAGTGCAATTAAATCAGGCTGTGCTAAGGGCATCAGATTAGAGGACGAAACAATAAAGGTGACATGAGTTTTGTTATTTGGGCGCTAAAATAATTTCCGATGATCGGAGAAGTGAAAATATAAAATGCAGATTGACAATGAAAAGAAAAGCATTCCTGAATAAATCTGTCAACATCGAACATTAAATTTTAGGAAGTATTTTCTAATGGTCTCTTTTTGGATTGTAGCCTTGTACGAGAATGGAATATGGACGATAAATAGTTCCGACAAGAGGAGGAAAGAAGATTTCGAAATGTGATGCTACAGACTGATGTTGCAGATTAGATGGGTAGATCGCGTAACTAATGAAGAGGTACTGATAAGAATTGGGGAGAAAACAGATCTCTGGTATATCTTGGCTGAAAGAAGGGCTCGTTTAGTAGGACACGTGTAACCAATCGTCAGTTTATTACTGATGAAGGAAGTGTGTGTGTGTGGGGGGGGGGGGGAGGGGGGGGGGGATCGCCGAGGGAGACCAAGACACGAATACAGTAAGCAGATTCAAAGCAATTTGATGGATTGCTGCTCTTATTCAGAGATGAACACGCTTACACAGGATAGAGCAACGGAAAGAGACGTATCAAACCGCCCTATAACACTAACAACACATATCTCGTAACTTCAATCTTCGGTATCATTACACAGTTAGTCAACCAAACACACACATATTCGATAGGATTTCACAAGACATAACTTCTGATGACCGATGAGATGTGCTTATAGTGTCAGCTCATATGCTACTGCTGTATACACAGAACGAATGACCATCGAACGTCAGGAGGTCTCCCCTAATTATACGACATTAACAAATTGACTGAGAGCGCCGAAAAAATGGAAATATTTCAAACCGCAAGCGTGCAGGATAACCATCACGGAGCATCAGGGAGTCGATGCTCGATCAGTCCTAATGACAGAAAATGGCGACCACATTTTCGTGTAAGAACTTTCTTTTTCTTTTGGTCGAAACGAGATATTAATTTAAAATAATTCTCGCAGGTAAAACTACATAGTCATTTATGATATTATGTAGTCGTCGAAATGTGTGAGCGAATTCAAAAGTTCCATCCCAGATCAATGATATTTAACGAACCCATGGCTAGTATATTAAACTTTACTGTAGTCGGATGATAAGCTGTGGAGGAATACTGCGTAAATGATCGGGAATAGCACTTTGTCATATGAAACATCTTACGAACCTTAAACACAGAATATTTGACTGCTAATGCCTATGTCGTAAGAGCTGCACATCCAAAATCCTGAAACAGTTGAACAAAATTCATGATACACCTGAAATCGATAAATTCCGTTTACTAAACCTGCGAAGAATACTGTGAAATATCTGTTGCAAAGAAACAGACATTTTTGATGGTGTGCAAGCATAGACCTATAAATGAAACTAGATGACCCGGTGAACTTCGTATGACTTACCTCTTAATATAAACCATATTAATTTAAACCATATGTATTTTAAGTCTCAGTAGCTTTATAAAGGCATCATCAGATAGTGTAAGTGTCGGCTCGATAGTGGGCGGAAAGTGTGGGCAAGTCTTGCACACATGTCCAGGATAATGTTCATGTCGCATTCGTGGAAGTTCAGGGAAGGTGTAAACGGTGTTAAAATATGGAATAATTGCTAGGAAAATTTAGATTTAAACATGTAAAATAATGACTTGGTTGTTGTGTTGGGTGGGTTCAGAAATATACTTAGAAAGAGTAAAGTTCGCTTTACACGATCTGAACCCGTATATGAACTGTCAAAGATAAAAAGGAATTGCTGTTCGTTAGTCTCGCTAAGACTCGAGAACGGCTGAACCGATTTGGCTATATATCATTACATAAACCACTGAATCTATTGTGATGAAATCTGGTGTGGAGACAGCTTGAGCGCTGAAGTACCGGATAAGATACTTCAGATAGTGCATAATTTAAAAATTTTCTTAATTTGAAATATATAAAGCAAAATATTAAACAATAATTACTCCTTGGAAAAGTTATTTACTCTTCGATTTCTTAACTATTTTTCAGAATTTATGATTAACTTTTAAAAATGCATCATTCCCTAGCATACAGACCGAATTCAGCGGTCTCTGATTTTCATCTCTTTTCTCGCTTTAAACGCTGGCTTATGAGGACAGCACTGGCTCAAACAACTGTCTCCAGACCAGCGCAGAGAAATGGCGGAGTTCGCAAACGGCTGACCCTATGACGACAAGTTTTGGAAAGAAACTTCCTGGCAGATTAAAATTATGTGCCTGAACCGGGACTCGAACCTGGGACCTTTACCTTTCGCAGACAAGCACTCTACCGACTGTGCTATCCCGACACGACTCACGATGCCGCCCCACAACTCAAATATTCAAATGTTGGTAATTCTATCGGACCAAACAGCGTGGTCATCAGTCCGTAGCTTACAAATTACTTAAACCTAGGTAAACTAACCTAAGGACAACACACACACCCATGCCCCAGGGAGGATTCGAACCTCCACGGCGAGCAACCGCGCGCTCCGCAGCGAGACGCTTTAGACCGCTCGGCTACTCCACCGCGGCACCCCACAACTCTACTTCCGCCAGTACCTCGCCTCCTACTTTCCAAACTTCACAGAAGTTCTCCTGCGAAACTTGCAAGAGTAGCACTCCTGGAAGAAAGGATACGGTGGAGACATGGCCTAGCCACAGCCTTCCTGGCGGAAGTAGAGTTGTGGGGCGGCATCGTGAGTCGTGTCGGGATAGCACAGTCGGTAGTGCGCTTGCCCGCGAAAGGCAAAGGTCCCAGGTTCGAGTCCCGGTTCCGGCACACAATTTTAATCTGCCAGGAAGTTTCATATCAGCGCACACTCCGCTGCAAAGTGGAAGATTCATTCTGGAAGTTTTGGAAAGTTAGCATGCTACAATAAATATCTAAGTCGGTCTGACGACTATGTAATCTGAAGGGGGTTGTTCAGCGATTGAAACGGTATACACTCCTGGGAAACAAAATCATCGACACAGCGTAGTGTAACTTTATTGATACACTCTTAAGGATGTATACAACGCAGACGGAGCGATACGCATGTGAGTACAGTCACCAGAGCGTCCGCAATGTCGACCCTAGTACCGTGTATACCCTCCTTTTTGCAGCAAGCTGCAATTCGACCATGGAGACGTTTCTTAAGAGGTGCTGAATGTAGTCTTGGGGAATGGTCTGCCAAGCAGTTTGCACCAGGTGCCACAGTTGGGCCAAAATATTTTCAGGTCGTGCAGACTACGGAAGTTGACGTTTCATCCGGTGCCAAACATGTTCTATAGGGGACAGATCTGGGGTTAGTACTGGGCATGTATACCTTGAAGAGCACTACGGGTAGTAGGATTACTTGTGGACGTGCATTCTCCAGTTGGAAAGGCATATCGCTCTGTCGGTGCATCAACAGTAGCAGTAAGGATTGTAGATGGTTTCAATGTCAATGTACCGTGCACTGCTCAGTGTGTTTTGACGATCACCAGAGAAGAACGGGCAGTGTAGGATCTGGCTCCCTACACAACTATCCAGGGTGTCGGCCCCGCGTTCCTCTGTCATATACATTCCAGAATTACGCGATCCCCTGTTCGACGCCCACGCAAGCGTACGACCATCGCTGACACCGAGGCGGAAGTCATCACTGAAGACGTCACCTTTCCATAAGCGCCTATCGTGACACCACTGAAGGTGAGCTGAACGGTGTTCGGGCGTGAATGGAAGACGCTCAAACGGCACGCATGATCTTGCTCACGGTCTGGGGAGCTATATCCCACACTAACCGTTCACCTCTGTGATCGTCGAGGGAGCACTGAACAAAGACAGTCCATTCCAACCATTTTTCAAAACATCTTGCTACCTTTCATGCTCCAAAAGGCACAAAGCGATATGCTTTATCAACAGGACATTGCACATCCACATGTATCCCGTACCACTCAACGTGCTCTTCAAGAAGTACATCAGCTACCCTGGCTAGCACTATCTCCAGATCTCTCCCCAACGGAGCATACTGAGCGCGCCCCACGCGACCGGCATGAAATCTGGCCTATCTGCAGCATCAGGAGGAAACTGTTTGGTAGGCTATTCAGCAAGTTATACACCTCCATGGGTGAATTGTAGCTTGTGTTGCTGCTAGCGTCGACATTGCACACTCTCTGGTGACTGTACTCACATGCGTCCCTCTCTGTCTGTGTGTCGTGTACATTCTCAAGAATGTGTCCATAACAGCCATATACGTGAAAGAGGTATATATCCCGGCTGAATGCGAGGAGACAATTTACACTCAGCGAATATAGCTTGATCGGCAAACTGCAGTGATCGTGTTGATAAAACAAATTCGTACACTGTCTTAGTGACGGTAGCGAAAGGATTACTAAAGAAACACTGCACAAAACAAGTAGGGGTCACATGAGATATCACACACATGAAATATACGGTAATGTTTATTCAAATTTTGGTTACAGTTGTTGGTTACGACAATTTGCTGTCTCAACTCGTTGCTTAAGTTTAGCAGTTCTAGAAAGTAATTCAGGCGATTAAGCCAGGATTCCTTTTCATAAATTATCGTAATCCGCCTTAGCTGTCTTACACGACATTATTAGATTACAACCGGTTTCGTACCATTAAAGGTGCATCCTCAGATATCTTAATTTACATGAGGTTGAATGGCTTATTGCGACGTCCCAATATTCATGTTGGGTGCCGGGTTTCATGGGGGCTCTCCTCAAAGTTGTTTGCTGGGTTTATATGGGACACCATTAGGTATACGTGTATGTGGATGTAATCAACATTTGGTTAAACGAAGTTCACTGCTTAAGAAAATTATTAAATTGAACGTGGTGTGTGTGTTCTACCTCCCATGAATATAAAGTAAAATGGATTGTACCAATTGGTTCGCGTCATATCCTGTTAAAAGACATGAACAAACCAGAAGCGTCTGCGTTGTGATGTCACAAAAAAAAAAAAAAAAAAAAAAAAAAAAAAAAAAAAGCACTGGGTGCGCATTTGGACATAAAATAGCTATTGTCATTAAAAACCATGAGAGATATTCTAGTGCACAGATAGTATTCAATAAGTTCAGAAGTGCAAAATTTCTGAATACGTATTACCGTCATTTAAGATATCATTATGGAAAAAGGTAGAAGGATATGTAATCTATACATGTGAGCAATCAAAGCGCCATTCTGAACAACTTGATGCCGTATATCCTCCAATACTGTATTCTGCCCACTCCATTCTCCCACCTCCATGATATGGTGATGTTTTCTGCACATAATCACGAATGTTCCACGTTCTCTCCAGATGAGAGAACGACGATTGACTGGCTGAACAAAAAATCTTGAATTATATTTGAAAAGATCTCGGAGTCACTCGTTACAACTCCAATCCTGCTGTTCCTCCGTCCACTTTCTGTGGTCTAATGGGACACATACCATAGGCCTCCATACGTAGAGACCATATTCCCGCAGGTGATTTCAGACAGTTTGTGTTGATATTGTGCCTGCAGGTTAAGAAGGGTACTTCGCGGGGGTGATTCTATTTACACTTCGGTAAAATCAGACGTGACGTCATTATGACGTATCCACACTATCGACGTCCAGAAGAGCGGCGCATCGACATTTGCGATCGTTCGAGACGCTGGTTTTTGGGCGCGAACAGTACAAACAGTCGATGATTGTCTGAACTAGAATGTTGCAGCAACTTGGCGGTAGATGAGTACCCAGTTTTATGAAATGTGTTACCTGATGTTCGCAGAGCCTCTGTAACAAATGACTCTATTAATATCCAGCTCATTTGATTTATAGTTTAGGCGAAAACATACATATACCTACGGCGACTGTATGTTGTTTTTGTATGTCGCATATTTTGACATGTCCAAGTACACATTTTCGCCGGGTAACCTTATTTTGTCCTCTTAGTTTAACGTAGACTCCGTACTACAATGCAACTCGGTAGCATTTTTCGCTTAGAGAAAAGTTTCCATTAGTTTTAAACACAACCTACACAAATGGGCCACGATGACAACATCAGATTTGGCTGAATAACGTTTCAGAGCAAGCAGTGTAGGTCCTTTTTCGGAAAGTTTATACCTTCCTACTTAAAAAAAAGAGCAAAGTAATAGTTTCCGAAACTGTAATGAATATACCAATTGAAGATATTATCAGCTACTCCTTTAATTCGTCTGCTACAATTGCAACCGCAGTTTTGAGTCTAGAACTACCACATAAGTCGATCATGGCTCCAGTCGTCATCGATAGTGTGGATGCGTCATAATGACGTCACGTCTGATTTTACCGAAGTGTAAATAGAATCACCCACTTCGCGGAGAATACCGTATTCACGAATGCTCACTGTTGGTCGACCTGATCTCTATGAGATTACAATAGTAACTCGGGCGTCCGATCCTTGATTTTTGTGAGTGCACTCGTGTTCTGATAATCCATTTGTAGTCTGGGGCAACGTCCGAGAGATAAATTGAATTGGTCCCAATTCCCGGTTTCGACCAAGGCTTTCGGGAGGTTTACCTTGGTTGTAACACAGTCTAATATATACAGTCGCGATACTCACTGCTGTGAAATCTGTTACCGTCTGAGATTTGTAGCGACACTAGCGCTCCAAGCGGTCGTAAAGCCGGCTGTCCCTTAACGCCGTATACGACACATTAATAATGCTCGTTTGTAATTACTTTTCTGTGTGGTTTGCTAAATATTGCATATATTCTTGCATTCCAAGCTTTATTTAAGTATCGTTACTCACGACTGAGTCTAAAAGAAATATAAACCGAGCAAAAACTCGTGATTTGACACAAAGTGCAATATATTACGAAGTACTTCTGTAGAAATTGCTTTGTCTCGGCTGACGAGCAGCCTCTGGAGCTGCTGCCAGCCTACTGGTGTAATAGCTGGTGTGAAAACACAATAAAGAAAAAAAATAGAATTTGCTTGCCGCTTACCTAGCTGGTAGTGATAGATAAACACAGTATTTTGCGCAGACAATCCTATAATTGAACTTCCAGGGGACAGTTTAATGTCAATAAATGTAAATTTAGCAAAAAATCGTGAATAAACTGACGCTAACTGCAACATATTTATGACGAAATTCTTCAGATATTGCACCTTACTTCGCTGGTAAACACAGTATTTCGCAGATGAGAAGCATGTAATTAGCCTTCCCGGTGTTAAAAGGTGCGAAAAAAAGTCCCCCCCCCTGCTTTTTACTTATGAGAACACCCACTGGCAATGAAACTTTCGTCTAATATAAATTTCCTTTGAGGCTATTTCAATTACATGTTATTTTAAGATAATACGTCGATTACACGACAGTGTAAATGTCGTATTATATGGATGATCCTCAGTCATTATCACAGTTTGTCATTATATGGTTAATAGAAGAGGGAGAAGTGGGAGCGGGCGGGGCGACAATCGTCTGTAAAATAGACGGCTCTTTGGTTTCAGATAAATAGGTTTATGTATTAGACTGTGATTACCATTAGATACAACAGAAAACATATTTAACCTTTCAATCATTAATAATGACCACACTGAACACTTCTTTTCCATACATTTGCCTCAGTAGTAAATTATTTTCGAATGCCCACGCAGAAACGCTCAGCAGTAACAACAACCAACACACGTCTCGTATACGATATAGAACAACGTGGCTTTACGTCCACAAGGAGCGCTGCAGTCGCCTAGTATAACAAAAATGAGCGGTAGTGTCGCGACTGTATATATTAGACTGTGGTTGTAAGGCGTATGCGGGAACTAGCAAGCCTGTCCCACCTATTCCCAATTGGGATCCCCCGTTTGTCCCACTATCAGCTTGTCTGATAATTGGCTGAATAGAACTGCGAATCCTTATGGGCCGGAGTGGAGAATGAAAAGAATAAGGTTTACAAATGGTGACACTACTCAGAGACTATTGCCGTGAGTGCACTCGTGCTCCTCGACAATGCACTTTAGACTGGGGCAACGTCCCATAGATGCATTAAATTAGTCCCAATCCCCCGGCTCCGACCAAGGCCTCCTTGGCTGTTAGACGTATGCCGGAACTGACAAGCATCTTCCATTTAATCCCAGTTGGGATCCCCCTTTGCACCACTATCAGCCTGATAATTGGCTGAATAGAACCGCGGCTCTTTATGGGACGGATCTCAAACAGCCCGCTCCAATCCTCGGAGTGGAGAATGAAAAGAATATGTATATATATTACAGTCAAATATATCTGGCACACAAGTGCCTTGCAGCCGGGGGGGGGGGGGGGGGGGGAGGCTTCTTGTAGCCAACTGAGCACGCTTGAAAGTGGTCAAATTAGGGACTTTTGAGTGTAAAACAAGGTCGTTTCAACGAAACGTGACGTTCGTTGAAGTGCTGGCTCCATTGTTCACGTGAATGCTCTCACAACAGTAGACAAGGATCTGGGTCCACGTAACAGAAACGTTCTTCAAACTCATCGTGTTGTTATGCAGCAATAGGAGATTGTACAGCTACATCACCTGACGCCTCTGCAGCTTCGTGCACGGATCGACTAGTACCCTGAGAGATCTACTTGGAATGGCGGGCCGTGTTCTACAGCATTGCAAACAGTTTCCGCGTGCGTGGTCCTTTGCACATACAACGTAGACTTGTGCCGCCTGGCCTAAGACGCCATGCTACGGACTCGACGTCCGCTCCTGCCGTAGAATCGAGTTCTCCCTCGGGCATGGGCATGTGTGTTGTCCTTAGTGTAATTTAGATTATTATAAAAAATGTTCAAATGTTTGTAGAGCTTATGGTACTTAACTACGGGGTCATCAGTCCCTAAACTTACAAACTACTTATGAACTAGTTAACACTAAGGACGGCACAAATATCCATGCCCCACCCCGGGGGAGGGGGGGGGGAGGTCCGAACCGCCGACCGAGTTTATTATAAGTCCCGTAGGTTCGCCATTCTCACGACAGAGAGGTGATGTGATGTTCCAACATGATAACGCTCACACACGCTCTGCGCGTTAAAATATGCTCTCCCTGACCAGCAGCATCCGCTCTCTGGTCTCCAATTGAAGACGTGTGGGATACGATGGAACAACAGCTGACACACACTACTCTTCAACACACAACAAGTCGAGCAGTTGTGGAATAATGTATACCAATACAGTATTCGCCATCTGTACGGTCTGAGTTGCCACCCGTGGAGGCTACACCACGTTATAATTTGGGTATTTCAGCAGGATCAGTACATCTACATCTACATTCATACGCCGCAATCCACCGTAAGGTGCATGGCGGAGGGTACACTGTACCACTACTAGGCATTTCCTTTCCTATTCCACTTCCAAATAGAACGAGGAAAAAAGACTGCCTATATGCCTCCGTACGAGCCCTAATTTCTCTTATTTTGTCTTTGTGATCACTACGCGTAATATAAGTAGGCGGCAGCAAGGTCATACTACACTCAGCTTCAAATTCCGGATCTCTAAATTTCCTCAACAGAAATTCACGAAAAGAACTTCGTCTTTCCTCCAGCGATCCCGGAGCATTTCCGTGACTCTCGCGCATTGGTCGAACCTACCAGTAACAAAACTAACTGCTCGCCTCTGAACTGCTTCTATGTCTTCCTGTAAACTGATCTGCAGCGGGTCCCAAACACTTGAGCAATACTGAAGACGTGGTCGTACAAGCGTTTTATACGCGGTCTTCTTTACAGATGAAGTAAATCTTCCCAAAATTCTCCCAATAAACCGAAGTCGGCTGTCCGCCTTACCCACAACTATCCTTACATGTTCGTTCCATTTCATATCGTTCTGCAATGGTACGCCCAGATACTACTAATGCTGTATTCGAATATTATCGGATTATTTGTCCTATCACGCGCATCACGTTACATTTTTCTACATTGAGAGCTAGTTGCCAATCTTCACACCAACTAGAAATGTTGTCTACGTTATCCTATTACAGTCAGTTAAAGACGGCACCCTCCCATACACCACAGCATCGTCAGCAAACAGCCGCAAATTACAAGTTACTTAGTCCATCAGATCATTTACGTAGATAGAAAATAATAGCGCTCCTAAACACTCCCCTGGGGCATGCCTGGCGATACACTCGTCTCTGATGAACACTCGCCGTCGAGAACAACGTACTGCGTTCTATTACGTAGGAAGTCTTCCAGCCAGTCACAAATCTCTGAACCTATTCCACAAGCTCGTATCTTCGTTAGCAGTCTGCAGTGTGGCACCGCGTCGAACGGCTTTTCGAAGTCGAGAAAAACACAATCCTCCTGTTGCCCTTCGTCCGTGGCTCGCAAGATGTCATGTGAGAAAAGGGCAAGCTGAGTTTCACATGAACGATGTTTCCTAAACCCGTGCCGGCCGCGGTGGCCGAGGTGACTGAGGCGCTCCAGTCACGGTCAGCACGGCCACTACGGTCGGGGGTTCGAATCCCCCCTCGGGCATGGATATTTGTGCCGTCCTAGTTTGTAAGTAGTTCATAAGTAGTTTGTAAGTTTAGGGACTGATGACCCCGTAGTTAAGTCCCATAAGCTTAACAAACATTTGAACATTTTTTTCCTAAACCCGTGCTGATTCATAGAAAGAATCTTTTCCGTCTCAAGGAAATTTACCATATTCAAACTGAGACTATGCTCCAAAATTCTACAGGAAACTGATGTCAACGATATTGGCCTGTAATTTTGTGGGTCAGTTCTCTTTCCTTTCTTATAAACGGGAGTCACCTGCGCTTCTTTCCTATCACTACGAACTTTGCGCTGAATTAAAGATTCGTGATAAAAGCAAATAGGTTCAAATGTTTGTATAGCTTATGGGACTTAACTACGGGGTCATCAGTCACTAAACTTACAACTACTTATGAACTAGCTAATAGTAAGGACGGCACAAATATCCATGCCCGAGGGGGGATTCGAACCCCCGACCGTAGTGGCCGCGCAGGCTGTGGCTGGCACGCTACAGAACGCTCGGCCAGCGTGGTCGTCAAGATAAATGCAAGCTAATCATTTCATGTACTCCGTATGCACTGTTCCAACAAAATAATCTGAATGAGAAAACTTTGACAGGGAGTATGAACGTTTACTTCTAGCAGTGCCAGAAATCTAGCCTCCTCGGCCCGATTGCTGGTTTCAGGAAGTGCGGCGATCCGCGCGCGTCTTGCGCCCGCATGCTACCTGCTTTCGACACGCGTGCGCGCGGGACGGCGGCAGTTAACCTCAATTCCGCGCGAGCGCCGTAAATTTGCCTGATAAGCCGTGCCCCCTGGCGACCCACATCTGCAGAGTGCTCCTCCGCCGCAAAGTGGGGCGGCCTCCATCGACGCGCCGTTAACCTGCGCGGCTTACCGGAACACCGGTGACGGCGCGTCTCCTCCAACAGCAGGTGGTCCACAGATGCCGGCGCGGCGTCCCTGTGCGTTCAGCGACAGAGCTGGATTCCTCACTAATATACAGGGTGAATCACTTGACACTTGCACCGCAGATATTGCGGAAACGGAAAGTGCGATTGATGTGCGGTTTCACAGAATGGATTGATAGTCAGCGGCTCGTATTTTTAGCTAACAAACAGATTGTAATATTCCAGAATGAAACGTTTCACTCTGCAGAGGAGTGTGTGTTGATATGAAACTTCCTGGCAGATTAAAATTGTGTGCCGGAACCGGGACTCGAACCTGCGCCTTTGCCTTTCGCGGGCAAGCGCTCTACCGATTGAGTTATCCCGACACGCCTCACGATGCCGCCTCACAACCTTACTTCCGCCAGTACCTCGCCCCCTACTTTCCAACCATTGTTCCATTTGAGAATTTCATGTTTGAATAAAAAATACACTTTCTAGGTATTTTTACAATCTGTTTACTGGCTAACAATACGAGTCCTTGACTACCAGTCCACCAGTCCATTCTGTGAACACTGACATCAGTTTCACTTTGTGTTTGTGTGTGTGTGTGTGTGTGTGTGTGTGTGTGTGTGTTTGTACTACTGGCCATTACAATTGCTACACCAAGAAGAAATGGAGATGATAAACGGGTATTCATTGGACAAATATATTACACTAGTACTGACATGTGATTACATTTTCAAGCAATTTGAGTGCATAGATCCTGAGAAATAAGTACCCAGAACAACCACCCATGGCCGTAATAACGGACTTGATACGCCTAGGCATTGAGTCAAACAGAACTTCGATGGCGTGTACAGGTACAGATGTCCATGCATCTTCAACAAGATACCACAGTTCATCAAGAGTGGTGACTGGCGTATTGTGACGAGCCAGTTGCTCGGCCACCATTGACCAGACGTTTTCAATTGGTGAGAGATCTGGAAAATGTGCTGACCAGGGCAGCAGTCGAACATTATCCGTATCCAGAAAGTCCCGTACAGGACCTGCAACATGCGGTCGTGCATTATCCTACTTAAGTGCAGGGTTTCGCAGGGATCGAATGAAGAGTAGAGCCACCGGTCGTAACATATCTGAAATGTAACGGCCACTGTTCAAACTGCCGTCGTTGCGAACAAGAAGTGACCGAGACGTGTAACCAAGGGCACCTCATACCATCACGCCGGGTGATACGCCAGTGTGGCGATGACGAATACACGCTTCCAATGTGCGTTCACCGATGTCGCCAAACACGGATGCGACCATCATGATGCTGTAAACAGAACCTGGATTCATCCGAAAAAATGATGTTTTGCAATTCGTGCACCCAGGTTCCTCGTTTCGTACACCATCGCAGGGTAAACGCAGCTTATGTCTTCGACCTGATAGTCTATGCTGCTGCAAACGTCGCCGAACTCTTCGTGCAAATGATTGTTGTCTTGCAAACGTCCTCAGGTATCGAGACGTGGCTGCACGACCCGTTACAGCTAGGCGGATAAGATGCCTGTCATCTCGACTGCTAGTGATACGAGGCTGTTGGGATCCAGCACGACGTTCCGTATTGCCCTCCTGAACCCACTGATTCCATATTCTGATAACAGTCACTGAATCGAGAAAAAAATGTTGAAATGTTTGTAATCTTATGGAACCAAACTACTTTGCTCATCAGTCTCTTGTCTTACGAACTACTTAAACTAATTGATGAAATCTTCTCGGGTTACAAGCCGCGTCATGTGGTTTACTGCCCACGAGCTTTCGACAGAGAACTCCTCTGCCAATGTCAAGTGGATGACTGTCGTTTCGCGGCCGCTGCCGTGCTTATATAGCCGCGCAGCCTTCAGTGACGTCACTGGTGCCCAGTTCCATGAACATATATGGCAATGTTTTGGTAGCGCGTACGGGATCCCAAGCCGTACTGAGCTGCAAACCGCCGTCTTTATTGAAGGTATTTTCTGAAATTTTGATCTCTAGTGCCTCGTTTATTACGATGTCCCAGAAGCTGTTGGTCCGTTTAATAATAGATGTCTCATCGAAAGCAATTCGGTGTCCATTTTCCAAAGCATGTTCCACCACAGCTGATTTTTCGGGATGGCGTAATCGAAAACATCGCTCGTGTTCTATGCGTCGCTGTTCAATAGTGCGAACAGTCTGGCTGACATAAAACTGCCCACACTCACACAGAATTTTATAAATGCCTGGTGTTCTGAGACATACATCATCTTTCAAAGGCTTCATTAGTTGTCGGATCTTTGCTGGAGGCCTGAAGATTGTGTCAATTATATGTCTCTTCAGGAGCCGGCTAATTTTCCCTGTTGTGGAGCCACAAAACGGCAAAAATGCGGTCTTCTTGACTTCTTCTTCAGGTGTCTTCTGATTTCGTGCCTTAAGTGAAACTGCTTGAGCAAGAGACAAATATCTCAAGCAGTTTCACTTAAGGACAGAGTGAGTAGCAATCGACAGAGCGAGGGGGGCAGTGGTAACACAATGGACTCGCAATCGGGAGGACGGTAATTCAAATCCTCCTCCGGCCATCCGGATTTAGGTTTTCCGTGATTTCCCTAAATCACTCCAGACAAATGCCGGGATGTTTCCTTTCAAAGGACAAGGCCGATTTCCCTCTCCATTCTTACCCAAACAATTCGAGCGTAAGTTCCACCTCTAATGACCACGCTGTCGACGAGGCGTTAAACACCTTCCTTAGTTCCTTCCTTCCTGAGTGGCAATATGCGGTTGTGGTTCTGTGGTATACAGGAGGGTGTCGCCATAGAAAAACTATAGTAGGATATAAGATGACTTACAAAGTTTATAGTTTGTGTGAAAAATGGCAGCAAACTCTAAATGTGGACGGGTAGGTAAAAAAATCTTGTTGAGTTCGAATACAGAATCAGTAGTGTGTTACTTTACATAGTTTCGTCGATTAAATGTCTAGGCTTAACGTTGCAGAGGGACATGATATGCAACGAGCTTGCAAGACAGCCGTGGGTAAAGCGAAAGGTCGGATTTGGTTTATCGGGAGAATTTTGGGCAGATACGATTCACCTGTAAAAGAGAACGCGTATACGAGGGTCGTCCAAGTAAGTTCCGTTTCTGTTTCTATCCGTGACACCGCTCTGATCACAGTTCCGAGCATGCGCGGCAGTTACTCTCACTCTAGGAGAAGACATGTATGACATTTTCAGATCGCTGCTGCCGACGTGTGTTTTGTAGTACTTCATTACAAAGTCAGCCGTAATTGAAAATGTCGCCGCGAGTGAAATCAGATTCGTGATTCTTTTCTAAATGCAAAGAAAGTTAAATCAAAAGAAATTCACCGGCTAATCTGCGAGGTTTACGGACAAAATGCTATGAGTGATTCAATGGTTGGAAGGTGGGTCAGACTGTTCAATAAAGGACGTGATCAAGTGCACGATGAAGAAGTAAGTGGACACTCGTCTGTGGTTACCGATGAACTGGTTCACACAATTGAAGAGAAGATTAAGCATAACCGTAAATGTTCAAATGTTGGTATAGCTTATGGGACTTAACTACAGGGTCATCAGTCCCTAAACTTACAAACTACTTATGAACTAGCTAACACTAAGGACGGCACAAATATCCATGCCAGAGGGGGGATTCGAACACCCGACCGTAGTGGCCGTGCAGACCGTGACTGACGCTCCGCAGTCCCCTCGGCCACCGCGGCCGGTAAGCATAACCGTAAGTTTACTCTTAGTGTCCTTGCTATGGAAGTTCCGCAAGTCTCACGACCACTAATTCATGAAATTGTTACTGAAAAACTGAAATTTCGATAAGTGTGGTGACATTGGGTACCCAAAATTCTTACTTAATAACACAAAAACCAAAGGCTGGGCAGTGTACTTCAGTTTATGAAATGCTACACTGAAGAAGGCGATGGTTTTCTTTCTCGGATGGTCACGGGGGATGGAATTTGGATAACGTTCGAAACCCCTGAAACAAAGCGGCCATCAATGGAATGGAGGCACACTTCATGACCTTAGCAAATCATGTGCACCGTTTTTTGGGACAGAAAAGGCATTTTGCTGATTGATTTATTACCACGAGGCCAAACAATCAATTCACATGTTTACTGCGAGAGCATTAAGAAGCGCCGAGTGCCGATGATTATTGTCAAAAAGGCGTACTTTTTCCCACGATGATGCCCGACCTCATATGGCGAATGTGACCAAACGACTCTTACGGGAATTGCAATGGAACCTGTTTGATCATCCTCCTTATAGCCCGGACCTCATATGGCGAATGTGACCAAACGACTCTTACGGGAATTGCAATGGAACCTGTTTGATCATCCTCCTTATAGCCCGGACCTCGCTCCTAGCGACTTTCATCTCAGCTTACACCTAAAAATCTGTCATTGGTGGTGAATATACAGGCGGGAACCTTCTGTGAAGAAGGCATACAAAAACTTGTACCACAGCATTTCGGAATCTGTGTAGAAAAATACAGGGTGATCAAAAAGTCAGTAAAAATTTGAAAACTTAATAAATCACGGAATAATGTAGATACAGAGCTAAAAATTGACAGACATGCTTGGAATGACATGGAGTTTTATTAGAACAAAAAATAAATAAATAAAAATAAAATTAAAAAAAGGTCAAAAATGTCTGACAGATGGCGCTTCATCTAGTCCGAAAAGCAATAATTAGCATAACAAATTAAGACAAGGCAAAGATGATGTTCTTAACAGGAAATACTCAATATGTTCACCATAATTGCTCAACAATAGCTGTAGTCGAGGAATAATGTTGTGAACAGCACTGTAAAGCATGTCCGGAGTTACGGTGAGGCATTGGCGTCGGATGTTGTCCTTCAGCATCCCTAGAGATGTCGATCGATCACGATACACTTGCGACTACAGGTAATCCAAAAGCCAATAATAGCACGGACTGAGGTAAGGGGACATTGGAGACCACGCATGACGAAATTGGCTGCTGGCCACACGATCTCCACAACCGACGCGCGCAAGTGATCTTTCACGCGTCGAGCAATACTTTTTTTTTTTCTTTTTGGTTGTTATAAAACCCCATGACGTTCCAAGCATGTGTGTCCATTTTTACCTCTGTATCTACATGATTCAGTGATTTATTAAGTTTTCAAATTTATACTGAGTTTTTGATCACCCTATAGTTTAACATTTCTTGATTTTTGTGTAACGTATATTTTTTCTGTATCTGTACACATTTGTTATACAGGATGTCCCAGCTATCTTGTCCACCCAAAATATCTGTGGAACAATAATAGCTATTGGAAAACGACTTTCACCGGTATCAATGTACGGCTGGGGCCCATGAATTTACATATTTGAAAACATTCTAAAACGAAAGCAAATGTGTTTTTTTTTTTTAACACAAACTTATGTTTTTTTAATTGGGCGCCTTATATTTTTTTCTTCAGCAATGCATAGCATGACAAATCACATAAACAATGGCGTTGATTGCATCGCAATATCCCAATTACATCCAGAGCTATTGCGACGCGAAGTTGACGCTTGAAATACGCGAAACGCGTGGCTAGCGCTCGTCCTGAGCAGCAAGGGGTTCTCGCCTGAATATCAGGCAGGACGTGCTCTAGCAGCGCGTTTCGCGTAATTCAAGCGTCAACTTCCCGTCGCAATATCTCGGGATGTAATTGGAATATTGCGATGCAATCAACGCCATTGTTTATGTGATTTGTCATACTATGCATTGCTGAAGAAAAAATATAGGGTGTCCAATTAAAAAAAAACATAAGTTTGTTTTAAATTCACATTTGATTTCGTTTTAGAATGTTTCGAAATATGTACATTCATGGGCCCCAGCCGTACATTGATACCGGTGAAAGTCGTTTTCCAGTAGCTGTTATTGTTCCACAGATAGTTTGGGTGGACAAGATAGCTGGGACACCCTGCATATAACCAAACGGAACTTACTTTGCGCACATACTTCGTAGAACGCTTGCGCGACTCCATGTTGTCACCACTAGCTCGGTTTATAGGAAGACGTTAGAAGGTGTTCAGAGGTAGGCTGCTAAGTTTGTTAGTGGTAAGTTCGATGAATGCGCGAGTGTTACAGAGATGGAACACAAATAACACCTAAGAGCACAAAGATAGTTTGCGGCTCATTCATTGGCATACACATTCATTTTCCCCTTGTTTTATATGGAACAGATAAGGAAATGACTAGTGGAGTTACACTATCTCCCACGAACCTTAGAGTATGTATGTAGATTTAGATATAGAATGATAAATCAGTGATCCATCTGAACAGCTGATGATTACAGTGGAACCCTGAATCACTACTAATAACTCGCCAGAGTCCCTGTTGGCCCACAGAGTTCCTTTGACTTGAGAGAACTGAGTGTTTCGCCGCTAGCACCCCTCGGGCCTGTGAAGTCACGGCGTCGTTATTACCCAGGGTGCAGTGCGGCTCGTCGGCCCCAGACGCTATGCTCCTTGCAGGGGCGTAGGCTTCGGCGTCGGCGGGGTGCGTCAGCGTCGACAGAATGGCTCTCGTCTCGTCTCAGGGAGGGGCCGACCGCAAGTGAATTTCCAGAGTCTGGGGGAGATGCGGCTGGAGATAGGGGCCGCGATTTACGGACCATCGACAGCCGCGTCATTAGGGCGGCCGCCCTCTATTTCTGGAGCCTCCAGATCCTGCCGCAGATACGGCCGCTCCTCTAATCGCAGACCAGCCACATAATGAGGCGTCAACGACGACAAATACAGGCATTTTTCGGGGGACTCATTTTAATTAACATCTCTACCACACACCTCTTCATTCTGATCCCAGGTGTGTTCTTTCTTACGTACCTAAAGTGCGGTGCTTTCCCCTCTCAACTATGTACATATTTACCAAGCAGCTACCCGTATATACGAGAGCGATTTGGAAGCAAATTTCTAGTTTCCTACGACAAGAGATTGAATCGCGGTAGCATCGCCAAATTCGTTCCGTTAAGGCTAGTATACACGACGACACTCCGTTGATGAAACTGCATTACTAGTTAGTGCGCATGCGTTAGCGAAACTAAACAGTTTCTGCATCTTCCAACTTAAGCAAAAGTGTCTGCGCTGAGTTTTTAGGTTAGATGACAACCAATACACAACAAGATACAAAATCAAGTGGAGAACTGAAGAAATTGTTCGGTTTTTGGACATATATGCGATGCATAGGTGTTTATAGGATTTTAACGATGAAAATTTTTGGAATACGTAGCGGCGTGTAGGTGCTTTTGAACCAATCATTCGTGAATTAAATGTTGATGGATTAACGATAAGTAATTTGCCGACTACAATGTATTCAATATGAAACAACTATACAAACGAACTTAATAGAATCCAATCTAATAAAATATCTGGGTGTCGATTAGCGCAAGTTTACAAGATAAGGATACCGTGATTTGAACTGGCAGACTTTCTAAGAAAAAATGTATACAGAAGAAAAGGTTAACACGAATCTGTTGCCGGCCGCGGTGGCCGAGGGGACTGAGGCGCTTCAGTCACGGTCTGCACGGCCACTACGATCGGGGGTTCGAATTCCCCCTCGGGCATGGATATTTGTGCCGTCCTAGTTCGTAAGTAGTTCATGAGTAGTTTGTAAGTTTAGGGACTGATGACCCCGTAGTTAAGTCCCATAGACTATACAAACATTTGAACATTTTGAACGAATCTGTTAAGCTGAATTCATTTATATTAGAATATTTGTTTAAAACGTGACAGTTTTTACGTTCGCAATTCTTTATAACTGTTTATTTAAAAGGAGACAGGGTTGTACATCAACTTAAAAAAAAATACTTATAAACATGCAGCGTTACATCAATTAGTCCAGCAGTATTTTTATTTCTCCATGTTCCTGGCTGGTAAACTCTACTGTGCAGCCAGCCGCGGTGGCCGAGCGTTCTGCGGCGCGCCAGTCACTTTCTGCACGGCCACTGCTGTCGGAGGATCGAATCCCCCCTCGGGCATGGATATTTGTGCCGTCCTTAATATTAGCTAGTTCATAAGTACTTTGTAAGTTTAGGGACTGATGACGCCGTAGTTAAGTCCCATAAGCTCTACAAACATTTGAACATTTGATCTACTGTGCACATTCTCCTGGTTAACCAATAGCGGGTTTCGGAACATGAAGCAGGTACTCTAGAGAGAAATATGCATCCCCGCTTGCCGAAAAACGTAATGTAATTTTTAATTTCAGCTCTGGTACCAATGATTCATTCATAATAGTATCCTGTTTCATTATTACATTACTAACTATGTTTAAAAAATAAATAATAAAAATATAAACTGTTCTGGTGACTTTGTAAGATGATTAAAATAATTCCGTAGGGTCTTCAAACACAATCTCTTTCAGTGAAGTCGCTGACCTACCAAGATGACATGTTTGTTTTAACGCATTCATCAACCAAAACACGTTTCTTAGTCTTTTTATGTTTAGTCTTATGAAGCGACTTCAGACAGTGACATAATAGCTTAACTACAAATGTAATATCTGCCGAAACTTTTATTTTATGACGACTACGGCACTCATAAAACAACGAAACTGAAGTATATAGTTTCGGTGCCGTGTCTACAGAAATACACGAAACCAATTGCGTGAAACTCATTTCACGCAACGAGTGTCGCAACCTGGTGTCGTCGTGTGGACTAGTCTTTTGTGTTGATTGCTCCCTGCGCTCCCAGTAGCCCCAACGTTGATTTCTACCGACCATTTGTCTCATCAGTGTACATTACCTCCCACAAGTCTTTCGAAGGATTATATTCTGTACTTATATTTATGGAATTTTTTGACCATCTTGTTGCCATACACTTGTTTATTTAGATACCCAGACTATTTTCAGCAGAAATCCCGCCATCATCAGTGAGTTTTTGTTTGTTCTATAAGAATGCAGAAATAACATCTGATCCATTTCGCGATCGATACCTCGCGTCTGGCTCTTGAACATGCTATCTTTGGCCTGAGAACTT
Organism: Locusta migratoria; assembly: GCA_026315105.1. Lineage (NCBI taxonomy): Eukaryota > Metazoa > Arthropoda > Insecta > Orthoptera > Acrididae > Locusta > Locusta migratoria. The sequence continues at coordinate 713,184,544 of CM048744.1, forward strand.
GACCGGTGCGACACGAATTCTGGAGGGCAGGGATATGCAGGAGTTTTGGTGCTGACATGGCATACATGGCACGGTGTGAGTGCGCGGGTAGGACTCAGTACGGAGGCGGAAGTGTAGTGACGTCGGGGCAGACTAGGAATTGGGTCTTCGCCGTTCAGCTGGGTCGTCGGTCCTGTACGCTGTATCGTGGGTGACTGCCGTGTTGTTATGTCGGACACGCTGTGTGTGTTCTGTCAGTACGTTGGAGGCAACAAGTTCGCGGAACGAAACGGGACGACCTGACGGGAGGACGGGAGGAGAGCAATTCTAAGCGACTCGTCACTACAGACACAAGCGCGGCGAACGGGAAATACAGGCCCCAGCGCAGACGTCATGCCACGTAAGCAAGGTAGTTCCGAGCCAGCGCGATCGCTAGCTCAGTGGCTGCCCGCTATGAGGCAGTGGGGTGTGCCCCAGTGGCCGGTCAAACGGCTAGCGATGGCGCCGGCTTGGAACTACCTGTCTTACGTGGCATGATGTGTGCGCTGAGGCCTGTCTTTCTCGCCGGCCAAGGGGCACAAGGCTTCCTTCCGTGCCTTCTTGCTGCCAAGCTGGGCAGTAGCCTGTACTGAGATAGTGCGAGCCCTCTTCGAAACTTTCGCCTAAATTTGTGTATGGTAGGAATGTTTCCTGTGCTCATTTAATATCGGTGTAACTGCATGTTTACGAAAGGGGATGTCATTCCGGCACTGACTGTTGGTACCGTTTGTCATTGGTGTGCCGGCCGCGGTGGCCGAGGGGACTAGGGGACTGAGGCGCTCCAGTCACGGTCTGCATGGCCACTACGGTCGGGGGTTCGAATCCCCCCTCGGGCATGGATATTTGTGCCGTCCTTAGTATAAGGTAGTTCGTAAGTAGTTTGTAAGTTTAGGGACTGATGACCCCGCATTTAAGTCCCATAAGCTCTATAAACATTTGAACATTTTGTCATTGGTGTTTTCAGGAGCAGGCGCTCGGTACAATGATTCACAGTGATTGTGGCTAAGTTTCCCAAGTGAATATTATTTGTTCCATTTCGTAAGTGAGACGATATTGGTGTTTCGTAATCCTTAATCGCTTCTGGTTAAATTGTTGCATTTACGCAGGACATTCAGATGCGATTTACTGACGATTAGTGGTTGGCTGCTTCCAGAATAATAAATAAAAATAAACAAAAAAAAAAAAAAACAAAAAAAAAATTCAGTAATCTTAATGAGCATTTGGTTGCTAAGTATCTGAGTGTTTTGTTTCAGTCTCATGGTTCATTAGGAGATACAGGAAATGATTTCAGGGTCTTAGTTTTACGTGTTTGTAACACAGGTAGCAAGTCATTTATCTATGCAGATGACACAGCTGTAGCTGCTCAAGGGTCTACATTCGGAGAAGTAGAATCCAAGCTAACATCTGCTCTCGAAGAACTCGCTGTCTATTACGATGACAACTGTCTGAAAACCAATCCTGATACCACCGTAGTGTGTGCGTTCCGTTTGCGCAATAAGCAAGAATAAAGCTGTTCGACACCTGGAAAGGGCGCAATTTAAATGACAGTGATCACCCAACATACTTGGGAGTAAAGCTGGATCGCTCTTTAACTTTCAAAGAGCTTGCATGGACACCAGTCAGAAAATATGCGCTAGGAACAAGCTTATTAGCAAACTCACAAACACCAAGTGGGGAGCACTTCCTAGCATCCTCCGCACATCTGCTCTCGCTCTTTGTTTTTCTCCTGCAGAGTACGCTGCTCCAGTATGGCGGAACTCTGCACATGTTAAGCAAGTTGACGTGGCCTTAAATGAGACAGGCCACACAGTCACAGGATGCTTAAGACCAACTCCTTTCAGTAATATTTTCCCACTCATCAGAATAGCACCACCAGATGTAAGGAGGCAGGTAGTAGCGGAGATTGAAAAGAAGAAACAAGAAGATCCGAGGCACCCAATGTTTGGAATCCAAGCCCCTCCCATCAAGGTTGAAATCCAGGAAAAGCTTCCTTCTCATAACTTCATCAATTCCACTATCTGCGGAAGCTCGTCGAAATGAGCTGTGGAGAGCCAAGTCACCAGGAGGACTGTGGACAACGAAAGAGAAGCTACCAGCAAGAGGCAATCTTCCGTACGCGACCTGGAAGACCCTCAACAGGCTTAGAACCGGAGTCACAGAGTGTAAAAGCAATATGAAGAAATGGGGTGTCAGTGACGATGAACTTTGCGAGTGTGATGAGAGACAGGACTCTGAACACTTGCTTGTGTGCAAGAGTCTTAGTGTACATTGTAACGTGCAAGACTTGTTTGCTGCCAATGACAATGCCGTTCTGGTGGCGGAGTACTGGACCAACAAAGTGTGATGTCGTTATTAATTTAGATATACTAGATCGTAAGCTAATATTCAAAATTGTATTGTGAATTAGTGCCTTGTGGACTCGGATAAATAAATAAATTTCAAAGCTAAAGTAGTTCTCTGTGGGGTTTAGAGTCAATTATCTGCGTACGTGTGGGAGTTTGTTACTGAAATGGACGGCTCCTGCTGAGACAGTTGTTTGCGTCACGAGAGACGCTACCTGATAAGCGTGTTGACTGGCCCAACGGAAGACGATAGTGCGCTGTTCATATTTAAATTTTCATGCAGTTCTAAAGATTGTGTCTATTGTACTCGAAGTGTGTAAGTTTCTGGATGGTAGTTTAAAACTTCAAGTCACTTGCCTAGTTTATCTTGGATAAATAATTTTGAATTGCTTTCCTTGAAAATTGCTGACAACCTTTTAAACACAAGGCAGATGTATTCGTTATAGCCAGGCCTTGTGCTGAAACATTGTTAATAGTTGTATTAATTTATTGCAGCATCATCATTGTTTTTTACGAGTATTTAAAATTGATTTTGATAAAGATTCATGTGTCAGTACCTCGAGAGGAACTGTTGTTAGTTCTAACCTGTGATAAAAACAATTCTTTGCCTTGGTAATAAATGATGTTCGACGTAACCTTAGATAACGATGATATTGAATTTCCTACCGTCCGGCCGGCCGCGGTGGCCGAGCGCTCTGTGGCGTGCCAGTCACGGTCTCCACGGCCGCTGCGGTAGGTGGTTCGAATCTCCCCTCGGGCATGGATGTTTGTGCCGTCTTTAGTATAAAATAGTTCATAAGTAGTTTGTAAGTTTAGGGACTGATGACCCCGTAGTTAAATCCCATAAGCTCTACAAGCATTTGAACATTTGATCCTACCGTCCAGTCCTTCCATTATTGTTTCCTGGTTACGTCAATATCGACCTGCCGTAATTAAAGGTAACAACTTCGTTACAAAAGAGTGATAAACATTATATGGTATCCACTTTCTGTCAGCTGTATCATGATTTAAATAGTCATAATCGTACATTTATATCATTTAATTATTGCAGATTACATAGTGTTCGTTGCCGTTACCTTTCAGCATACTGCATGTCATCTGCAATAATATGAGCGCCTGTTATTAGCAAGTGTGACTATTGCGAACTATCATATTTCGATGTTTTTACAACCTTAGGTCTCAGGATTGTAAACATCACCGTTTGTGAGGTTACCAGTACTAGGCTGTACATATTTTGCAGACATAGTTACATTGAGTGGACGGTTCTCTGGAAGAAGCGGAAGAGATCTTGAAATAAGGTAAAAAAAAAAAAAGGTGAAGCAGTCAACAATCCGAAGATTGGTTTGAACACCACAGTGCTTTACTAGGCATGGTCCTGTTTGGAGGTGGTATACCGTTGCTTTCCTCCGACCTTTCGAACTGACTTACCCAGCCAGTTATAGAGGGACCTACAGTTTATCGTGGGTTCCGAACCACGGTGCTACTCGGTATTTTTCACATCAGCAACACTGCCAGAGGTGAAAGAAGTGGAAAGTGACAGATAAAAATCCTAGGACCTGGCGGGGAAATATTGAAATAAAATGCCTTGTTACGAACTTATTCCACATTTCGCCAATACTAAACTCAATACCTGGTGGCTTCACGTTTTGCCTTGAAAACAGCACTGTATCTACCTAGAATGGTGTCCAATAACTTTGCAAGACACTCGTGTAGGATTTTGCACCTCTTCACATTTAAGGCCTGAAAAGAAGATTGCACGTTGGATCATTTCTTCACTCAAATTATTATCGAGCTCACGCCACACATGTTCAATACGATTTTCGTCAGGCCATTGGCTCGGCCATTCCAAAACCTGAATTATGTTCTGAGCGAAATGTTCTTCGACATGGCGTGAGGAATTTTTAGGGTGATAAGCATGTTGAAATAATCATTTACGGGGCATATATCTTTTCGCGTGTGGCATTAAGTGTGCTTCCATTATTTTGATATATGCAAGGCGGTCCATTTTCCCCTTGATTTTGACAGAACGACCAATTCCACTTCTTGAAAAACAACTCCAAAACCCCTTTTTTTCGTGAGAACTTGGTACCTTACATAATTTATTTTCTGTTTAGGTCAACGTTCATACTTAATTCCAGCAGAGGAATAAAGGACGAGCTTACGTTCATAACTCCAGAAGAGTTGCGACCTTTCTGCTTTATTTTCTGCACTTGTCTCCAACCTGTAACTTAGCCATTTTATGTTTACTGGAGACTGAGTCGTCTACAATGTAACTTATTGGCTACGAAGCTTCGTTTGATGGTTGAAACATGCAACTTTACTCAATAATTTATATTAAAAAAAATCTCTGGTTTGTTATGCTGATTTCCGACTATCTTATGTTAATTATATCCTCTCTAGCTCTCGTTTTTTTGGAGCGACCTGATCTAAAATTCTTATTAATGTTATAATTTTCATGTAACGTCGATACCAAACACTTTTCAGTTGATAGGAAATGCCGAAGTTATTTGCAACAGCAGACTGACTCTTTGTCTTGGTATAGTGTAACCTGCCTGAATCCGTGCGGGAAGTGGAAGATGTTTAAATTTACTGTTAAAATGGTTGTGTATTGTAATCATGAAAAGGTCGAAATAAAGCTGAAATAAAATTTGGTTTGTTCTTTATTAACTGCCTGAATGAATGCAATGATCGCGAAGTGACTGAAATGAAACAAAATTATTGGCAATAACGAAGGGAAAGACACGTAACACTATGAGTCGGCGAAATAAGTACATCGTGAGCTGTTTCTCATGAGTGTTTAGAATATAAGTCGTGGTTGTTGGCTCTGCTTCCTATGAAGCTGAAAAGATTGCCCATATTCTGCAGTGGGTTATGAATTGAAGGCAAATTCAGAACTGTTTCGTTCGATGCCTGTGACAGTGCTCATTAAACTGTGAAATTTATATTACGTTGCGAAAAGGTTCTGAACGTTCATAAGAAATGGCACAATAGAGTACAACAAGACGCAGGCTCCAAAAGAAAATAGTGTCTAAGGAAACAGTAAACAATTCTGCAGTTAATGGTGGCAAGGAAATAAACGAACAACTTCTTGAAATTTCTAGAATTTCTGAATGTGAGGGGTAATGGAGTTTATTTCTGAAATGAAAAGGCGTATTAATTATGTAATTATTTAATCGAAAGAAATGGTCATACGGACTCACTTTGCAGTCCAGTGGGCGACAAAATTCCGATCGGCACATCTGCATCTCGCTAACATGAAGGCTAAAGACGAAGGGATAATGGAAAATGAAAGCTTCCCTTAATCCTTCGTCGTGAAGAAAGATCACAATTTTTGAATTATCCAATCACTGACCCTAGAGAGGGAGAAAATAATATATCGTTTCAGTGGTATTGCAAGTTTCTTGTAGATGGTATGACGTACACTACGTTTACGTGCAACACATCTTCCGGAAGACGAAAACAGAATTTTGTCAGCCGGTTACCGCTGTCGTGTTTACATGTGATAGCCTGAATAGGATTTCCTAGCCCACTTAGTATGGCGACTGAAAAACAGCTGATTCAGTTCTTGATTTAGTCAGCACAACCCTATTTTTTTACTTAAATACACAGATTCATGCTCACTCTAATATTTATACTTTCATTTCACATTAGAAAATGTCACTCTGTCCATATGTGCCAAAAATTCTCAACAGGAAAACGCAATCTGACAAGACAAGAACGCTTCAAAAACGGTTGCGTTTACATGGGCGTGAAAATCTATCGTGGAACTGGAAAACCGCTACACACAAGTGGACTTCCAGAATCGATTTTGGAGTTTTTGCATGACCAACCAAAAGCGGAACTGGGAAATCGGTTAACGAAATCCTGTATTGGGAGCCCATGTAAATGGGGTGATAGTGAAAGACAGATGGAGCAGATGTATTGTTTACTCTCACCCCTTCTTGTGCCAGCTAGAGTTGTATATGAAATATTTTCGGACGTGGTAGACCAAATGGTTTATACAATATGCAACAATTTCACATGTGGCTCAAGAAATTGGGCTTCATATGTTAAACCATGGTCGGAGTATATCGCGAGTGATTCATTTAGGATTTCAAATTCAACAGCAGAAGAACTATTGGCGCTCAAGTCAAATGATGAAATCTTCGTAATCCTAAGAGAGCAAACTTCTAGGTTCATGAGTCCTTAGTCTTAAAAAGTACTTAAAATATGTTAAGGACAATTCAACCGCCAACGCCAGAACGTAATTGTTCTGGTAATGACTGATGTCTCATCGAATGTGATGCTGTTTTCCAGAGAGCACTACGCAATTGCTGATTTCTTGGGATAACGTAAACGGTAACATATTTTATGTTCAACACAGCGCTGTTCAGTATTGCGCAATGTCTGCATGATGTTTCTCCTGGCAAACAAACATCGCATTGCGTTCGATGAGACATTACCAGAACAAATACTTTCTGGGATAGTTTAATAAAAGAAGCGATCGAAATGAACATATCTGAAAAATCTCTTAATAAAAGCGGCGGCTTGCAGCTGAGCACAGCTTGGAATGCGGCCATCGGACGGTTGTAGCGGGCGAACAAAATTTTGCCATATATATGGCGATGCGGCGGAGCACCAATGACGTCACAGCAATGACTTCGCAGCAATGACTCGACAGTCACCACTTATCAGTGGCCGAGGAGAACTCGGCCAAAGGCTCGGGGATATCAAATCACATGACGCGGCTGGAAACCCGAGAGAATTTTATCAACAAAACTCACCGCGAATCTGTACATTCATACACCTGTGACACATATTTCGTTGGTTTGCAGTATAAATGTATGCATCCCCCCAATTCATAGTTTTGATACCCAAAAGTCATTTTCCATAATTTTCGCAGGGACAACCTATGAACAAATAATGCTTTTGTAATCCGTGTAAATCCCACCCTCGACCACACATAGTGTACAAAAACCTACCGATTTCTTCAATGTGGCTGGCTGCAGGAAATGTGCAATATTTAAATTTTTGGCCGTGTCCTGTACTAGGATGCGCATCCTTCTTTTAGGTATACAAAATGACCACTATGCCAAGGCAAACCAGAACACATGATCCCTTTGCGTATCCTAGATATGAGGTTACAAGGAATTATCTTTTTGCATGGTATGATTAATATAGTTTTCAATTTATTGTCACTATCAGACTCATTTTGTTTGGATGTATGGATCACTCGTATCATCTTCGGATTTGAAACAAAACCAAAAATAAATGTGAACTATCTGGAGTTTTGCTGTAAGTGGATTTTACAACAAATAAAGTAGATTATAACTAGACTTGTAGACGTAATGGATACTCTGTGTTCTGTTTCCGCAGAGGGACTTAATTAGTCGCAAGGAATTATGAAATATGAAGTCGTTGGCGCAGATACAAGGACGTTACAGTTTCACTGGGACTCGCGAAAGAATTGCAGAATCATTATACCGCGGCTTTCATTAACCAAAGTCATTGGCAAAGTCGGCTGTTCCTTTCTGAGAGTCAAGTGTAATAATAGCACTTTCGGTAGTATCGTGATAGGTCACACTGATGCTACGTGTTCGAAGTATCCTACAGTTAGAGTATTCCACGAGCTAACCTGTTCAGAGTGAAGATTTTTTAGGCTCCTAGCCTCATTGCAGTAGCGAGTTCAGTTCGCTATTTCCCAACACGCCTACGTATTAACTGCTATGATTTATCGCGCATTCTCAAGTGATAACAGTGTCTGCGTAAACTACTTAAGTGCTAAGTAGTGCACTGTCGCTGCTGCGGTAGCGTGGCCGAGCGGTCTGCCGGGCGCCGTGGCTCAGCGCGCCCGGTCAGAGGGCTGAACGTCCTCTGTAATAAAAAAGCTGAGCCATCTGATCAACGAACGAACAAGAACGAGAAATGAAAAACGACCGCACATCATAGATCTACCTGAAAAAAAAAAAAAAAATCCGTCTAAGGCGCTGGTTTAAGGCACCAGTCTCTTCGAAGGCGTGGGTTCGAATCCCACCGCTGTCATACTTTTTTCCACTTTCCGTTGCAGTGTTGCTAATTAGAGAAATATTTTGAAGAACATTTAAACATAAGCATGTAAGCTACTGATTACTTAATCCTATCCACGTTCTGTATGTCTATATGTTCCGAATGTGATATGGTCTCTCAAATTACATATATGCTTGACACTGTTCAAGCCAAGGGGGCTATCTAAAAATGTTGTAAGCTATTGGACAAAATCTTTTCCTTTTTTTCCAATGAATGGTTACTCATGTGCAGTTTCGCACAATTTTTTGTTACCATCATCCGATGTAATAAGTGTAACAAGAAACACTCCAATAATTGATATCACGGCATGCCGTAAAAACGTATACATTAATAGACCATACGAAAATACCATTTCTTAATGCAATTCACTATTTTTCGATTATTTGTACAAACCATTGTGTAAAAACGTAGCCCTAGCTCTAAAAGAACATCGCCGATTATGTAACGTCAATGATTATTGTGAATTAGTATACCGCGGTGATTGTATTGTCTCTGCCTTTTTGTATGTGTTTGACGCTGAAATTAAGATACGTATCGTCATTGTAATTCTTTTCAACTTCATCAAAACTGAGTCATCTTTAAAGCTGATTATTTTTACTAAGATAAAAGGCGACAGCTGCAAGATTTTTTAGGAAATTCATTTTATGAACCATCACCTGTTTTACTATAACTTCGACCGGTTTCGGTTCTAAAACATCTTCACGGACTGTAAGCTAAACAGACTGATTTGATGGATAAATTATCTACCATTCTATCGATGCTTACAGGCAAGTCAACCAATAGAAATTCGTAAGATGAAACGTGACACATGGTCTTAACTGTAGGATAATGTATCCACCTAATCTGTTTGTTTAGCGCACGGTCCGTGAAGGTGGTCTAAAGCCGACGCCGGTCGAAGTTATAGTATAATAAACAGCTGATGGTTCCTAATATGCATTTCGTAAAATGTCATTAAGCAGTTTTAGAAATAACAAGTTTCCATCATTTTGCAGTTTAACAATTAAAGATTTATTTAACGTGTTTAATTAATTGTTCAAATGATTGAAGACCTATCGGACCAAACTGCGTGGTCATCAGTCCGTAGCTGACAAACTACTTAAACCTAGGTAAACTAACCTAAGGACAAACACACACACCCATACCCCAGGGAGGACTCGAACCTCCACGGCGAGCAACCGCGCGCTCCGCAGCGAGACGCTTTAGACCGCTCGGCTACTCCACCCCGGCGTAATTAATTGTGCAGAAGGAAATTTTGTATTAGTGTTTTTCAGTAACTTTTGGAACATGCATGTAGCTGCTTCCAGACTGAACTGACAGGACTTTATAGGATTATTAGATCAATCATTTCCAATAAGTGCATTGAGAATTGCTGCCAAAAAATCAGTAATAACAACTAGAAGCTTTTGGAATTTAACGTTGAAAGAAACAATTATTCAGTGTTAAGTCGATTTCTTACGGTTTCTTTGGCAACGTACTAGCCCGATAAAGGTTATAAAAATATTTAATAATTACCTTAATCACAAAAATAATATTATTTACAAGACACAGAGAGAGACTGTAAGGTTCCGAAATTATTACCATTTCAAGAATAGCGATAACTGTTCCGGGTGTGTAGGGTCACCCTGCATTGCTTCCCTTCCACTGGAAAATTTCCTCGTGCGTTTCCCAACGGTGACAGAAGCCATCGAGGTGTCGAAAATATTACATAACATGTTTATCTACTTCTATTCCACTCCTTAGTCGATCAGTTACTGTGTAACTACAGTGTGTCTAACAGAATCTAAATCCGTTTTGAAGTCTATGAAGTGTAAACAATGTCATGGCCTCTGGGTCGACAAATTACTTCACTCAATGTGATCGTAGTCAATTATGCTACAACCACTGTGGATTTCAGTTTGTTCTATTGAATGTGCATAACAACTATACCATTTGCCGAGACGTTAGAGAAAATTTTGTGGTTATCAGGAAGTTAACTGGTAAGACGATAGTTTTTCTAATCGTGAATACTTAGCTCACTATTTGTACTGTTTCAGGAGATGGGAACGCTGCCTTTTGGTAAAGAAAGTGCTTTAGTATCCCTTCAACACTAAATTAAGCACTAAAATCGTTAGACGTAAACACCTATTTCGCTATTCTGTTTATCAATTGCAGATTTTTTATTTATTTTCGGAGGGTTTCTAGTACTGCGTCATTCTCAGTTTTCCATGACTTTTTACTCACAGTTTGTTGTAGAAATTATAAGCGATATTTATTACTGAATTTTTTTAATCAGTCTCAAGCTTTTCAATAACTTTCTTACAGTTCCTTTTATTTTCGTATACTAATTTTATGGCATTTTCGTTGCATCTTACCATATGTGCTTTTATTTTCTTCCTTTACGTTGGTGATTTTTGAGCATCATATTTTGTTAGTAGTTGTTCAATTTCTTCTCTTGTCTCCTTGGCAGTAAGCTCAAATTTCTGTTGATTTCTCTGGCAGTTTTCCAACGTACATTAGTCCACCTATTTGTTTTGCTATTTTATTCATCGTTTCCCCTAGCTCTTCTTTAGCCGTCAAATTCTCAACCGAAGTGTCTTCAGGAATTTTCTTTCCTCTACACTTAATTCTTTTTTTAGTGATATTAGTTTCTTCTTCAGTGTTGGATGTCTATGACTACAGTTTACCAGTTTGTAGTCACAACCAGTAACCCATAAATATTACTGAAACCGCAAAACCTTAGATCTTAATCTAAAATAATAAAATTTATATCATTCAGTCTCATGATTTGCAATCTTCAAAGTCCATTATCTATTTCGTTGTTCCTTTAAGATGGTACTCATGATTATCTTATTATCTCCTGTAGACTGGAGTAATAGTCGCGTCCTTTATAAAAAAAACGTGTCTACCCAACTTCAGAACAGCTTGTAGTAGGAGCATTAATTGCACAGTTTATAACTATAGGTTCTTCATATTTTTTATAATAACCTGTGCTATCTTGCTTTCCATTCCTTCAATTACTGATACCGTGGGGTCTGCAGCATAGTATAAATAAGCAGGTGAAGCACATATAAAGGGTTAAGATTCGCTGTTGTGAATAATTAACAGACATTCATTAACAGTAATTAACCCTCCTGAAATGTTCCTTTTGTATAAATCACCTTCATCTTCCACAGAGAAATTGGACCTATCGTATTGACACGGTACTCACGATACATGTGGTAAACCTTTGACATTGTATCCAGTAAGTTTTATCGTCACTGAAACATCTGACCATTTTCCCTGCCAATATCAGTATATACCGTCCACCGCCTATTCATTCAAGGATACACCATCATCGAGACTGCAGTCTGAATCGGTCTCTAACTCTATTTGAATTGGCGGCCGTCTTCTTGAATACGCCTGGATCTCTTTCTTCACTCCGTTTTTGGATATAATACAGTGTTTTTTTTTTGACAGTAATTTCTTTATTATAATATGAAACAATACAACCCATTACCTAAGACTAAAATGGGCAATAGTATAAGAAATAAATTTCTTACGGCTAAATGGTGACATTACATTTCATTACATTACATGTGCTGGTTGCTGATGTTTATACTGGGTGTTGTGTATGATGTTGTGTCTTATGCTACTGCTGTGGTGTTACATGTGTGCCAGCATTACAAACATGCTTGTGGTGGCCAGCTCACCGAGCGAATCCCAGTGAGCATGCCCCTGGCACTGGGCGGCCAATTTCTTTTGACACCACAGCCCCCCCCCCCCCAAAAAAAAATGTTCAAATGTTTGTTAAGCTTATGGGACTTAACTACGGGGTCATCAGTCCCTAAACTTACAAACTACTTATGAACTACTTACGAACTAGGACGGCACAAATATCCATGCCCGAGGGGGGATTCGAACCCCCGACCGTAGTGGCCGTGGAGACCGTGACTGGAGCGCCTCAGTCCCCGCGGCCACCGCGGCTGGCCCCCCCCCCCCCCCGCAAAAATTTTCCCCCTGTGTGTCTTATTCTACTATTTAAGAAAAGCCTACATCTAACTTACGTGTATGGTCTAATTCGGTGTTTGCCACATCTAACCCCCGAATCCAGGGGATGGCGGATTCTTCCATTGCTGGAGACCAGTCCATCCCCCGGCAGCATGGCAGATGTGGCTGTCTCAATCGGGTATTGGGTCAGATCCGGTTACTGATTCAGGATAAAGTCCCGAAGCACTTTGCGCGAGACATTATTGGCGATTTCGTAGAGTACTCGGAACGTGTCTAGGGTTCTTATGAGCTCAAAGGTGTTATTACTAGGCAGAGCCCTTCTGAGATCCGCAGCCACGTCGTCATACGTAGGACACTCATAAATGAGGTGTTCTGGCGTGCCTATCTCGGCACCACAGACACAAGCTGGCGTAAAGTTTAAACGTGGTCGGAGAAGCAGGGTGGGCCCGTTCAAATCACCACACAGGAAACCATTGGTAATGGAATATCGAAGATTAAAAGTTCGCGAGATAGCTAACACTGTAGGCATCTCAAGTGTACGAGTGCATTACATCTTCAATGAAAAACTGGCCATGAAGAAGCTCTGTGCGTGATTGGTGCTGCGCCTGCTCACTTTGGATAAAAAAAAGCTAAACGAAACAAAATTGCTGCTCAGAATCTCACACTATTCAGGCTCAATCCACAGGACTTTTTTCGCAGTTTCATAACTGTGAATAAAACTTGGATCCACTATTACACTCCAGACACCAAACCACAGTCCAAAGAATGTACGCAGTCTGAGAAGAGTGCACCAAAGAAAGCGAAGACTGTTTTGTCAGCTGGAAAGGTGATGGCCACTGTCTTTTGGAATTCCCAGGGTAATATCTCGATGGATTATTTGGAAAAAGGCAAATCCATAACTGGTCCCTATTATGCTGCTCTCCTAGATCGTTTGAATGAGGAACTAATCGAAAAACGTCCAAGATAGACACGGAAGAAAGTGCTGTTTCATCAGGACATTGCTCTAGCCCACACAGCAGCTATCGCAATGGCAAAAGTGCAGGACCTAGGATTAAAATTGGTCCAAATCAAAAAATGTTTGTTAAGCTAAGGGATTTAACTGCGGGGTCATCAGTCCCTAAACTTACAAACTACTGATGAACTACCTTATACTAAAGACACAAATATCCATGCCCGAGGGGAGGATTCGAACCCCTGACCGTTGCGGCCGTGTAGTCTGTGACTGGCTCGCCGCAGACAGCTCGACCACTGCGGTCGGCGGAATTGGTTCCTCACCGACCCTAATCACCAGAAGGCTCCGAGTGACGTCTTCTTATCCCCAAACTTGAAAATTCGGCTTGGTGGAAATAAATGTTCATCGAATGAGGAGTTGTCCGCCGCTGTGACAGACTATTTTCCAGAGTTTGACAAAGCCTACTTTACCGATGGGTTGAAAAAATTGGAAACTCGCTGGAGTCTATGTCGAGAAATAATGTTTTTCTCTTTAAAAAATTTTGTTAAATTTTTTCCAGACTTGCCAAACCGCCCTCGTTAGTGTACGTATTGGCTAATGCTTGTATCAGAATACTGCGGATGATCCGATGATCGCTGTAAGCCGAATCCTGTGTATATCTACATCTGCATAGATTCTCTGCACGTCACATAGAAGTGCATGGTAGAGGGTTCACCATGGTCGGGGGTTCGAATCCCCCCTCGGGCATGGATATTTGTGCCGTCTTTAGTCTTAGCTAGTTCATAAGTAGTTTGTAAGCTTAGGGACTGATGACCCCGTGGTTAAGTCCCATAAGTTGTACAAACATTTGAACATTTGAATTTGGTAGAGGGTTAATCGAACCCCTTTTGTGATATATCTGTACAGTTCCATTCTCTAATAGCGTGCTCGAAAAAGAAACATCTGAATATTTCCGTTTTCGAACTGATCTCTCTCAGTGTATTAAAATGATCATGTCTTCCTGCGTAGGTGCGTTCTTACAAAATCGCACTTGGAATAGAAAGTTCGTGAAAGATATTTCGCAAATAGATCTTGCCGCAACAAATAATGCTTTTCTTTAAATGATTTCCATCCCAACTCGTGCATATTTTCCGTGACACTCTTTCTTCTACATCGCGATAATACAAAACGAGCTGCCCTTCTCTGAAATTTCTCTACATCTTGTATTAATCCCACACAATGCGCAGCAATACCCGAAAATAGGACGCATAAGTGCAGTGTATGCAGTTTCTTTCGTCGAATTGTTGCATCTTCTAACTCTTCTGATAATGAAACGTAGCTTGTGGTTCGCCTTCCCTACAAAATTTGCTATATCTTTTCCAATTTAAATTGTTCGTAATTGTTATTCCTAGCTATTTAGTTGAATTGACGGCCTGAAGATATGGCTGATTTATCGTGTAAATGAAGTTTAACGGATTTCTTTTAGTTGCCATGTAGATGATGGCACACATCATTATCAAGGGTCAATTGCCCACTGCATCTGCATCATGCAGATATCTTATCTAAATCATTTTTCAGCTGCTTTTTATTTTCTGGTGACTTTACTAATCGATAATTTACAGCACCATCTGCAAACAGTCTGAGAGAGCTATTCAGATTGTCTCCTAAATCGTTTATAAAAATAAGGTATAGTAGGGGCACTATAATCGTCCCTGGGGAACGCCAGATATCACTTCTGATCGATGACTTACCGTCAGTTATAACGTATTGTGTCCTTTCTGACACGAAACTAGGAATCCAATCGCACAACTGTGGCAATATTCCACAAGCACCCAATTTCATTAGAAGATGCTTGTCAGGTACAATGTGAGAAGCCTTCCGGAAATCTGAAAATACGGAATCTATTTGACATACCTTGTCCATAGCACTCACCGCATTATGTGAGTAAAGAGCTACTTGGGTTTCACAAGAACGATTCTTTCTGAATCCGTCTTGACTATGGGTCAATAGGTCTTTCTCTTCGAGGTACTTCATAATATTTGAGGAAAGTATATGTTCTAAAATTCTGCTGCAAACCGACGTCAATGGTATAGGCTTTTAATTTTGCAAATCAATCCTATTGCCTTTCTTGAATACTGAAGTGACCCGTGCATCTTTCCAGTCTTGGGGTACGAATCTCTCGCTGTCATTACGAATTATGGGCTAACGAGGGTTCTACAGAGATATTTATCCATAAAGTGCAAAAGTTGGTTGCAAATTAAAATGAAAGTGTATTTTCACTCTAGTTTTTGCTAAAACTAATTTCTTTGGATTATTTTGTGCAATATCTGTATTCTGTGTATAAAATTCGGAATGATAACGAAAAGAATTTAAAATGAAATCTTCCTTCTCCTAAATTATTTTTTCTCCCCTCCGTTTCGTTCCTGCACTCCGGAGGAACACAGCGTTTATTTCATGAAATTTACAGATGTGAGCGCTTTTATTGGATTGAGTCTGGAACTCGATAACATTCCGGCAGGCGCGGCTTTCATTTTCATTTTCTGTGGAAGGGAACCGCCTGAAATACTGTCAGCTGTTCTTAAATTCTGGAGGGAACCGGTAGAATGTTATTGCTCCGTCGCTGGAGATATGAATTTATATTGCATGATTATGTTTACATCGGCGTTATAACCTTCGTATTTGGCGTCAGTTAAGGACATGGTTTACTTATTTTGTATTTGTATTTTATTATTTTATATTTGGAAGTATTCAGTTAAAGTCCGAATTTGCATTCAGTCGCTCGTTTAGCACTAAGCCAGTAAACAAAAACGACCCAATCAGTTATATAAAACGTCTGAAATGTTTCGGACATTCGGACATGAGCCTTGGACATTGTCGCTGATAGAATTCAGTACCTCAATCGCTATAGAAGACCCCTTCACAGTATATGCCCACCTGGCATATACTCAGCCATAGACCCTAAGAGAATCTACCTCAACCTTGAGATGCAATTTCAATTGACCAACCCAGAGCAGCCCACAATTCTCACCACCGCATTGCGGCACTTGGTACACTTGGGGCACAAGTAAGAACGAAATGTAACGTTCCTGACAATAGAGGCGGTCGACAGGATACATCTCCGGTCGGTGAACCTCCCCACTGACCTAGGAGCCCTGCTCAGTCTGCTACGCATTGTTTTTGAACGCAGAGGGGAAAGATTTGAGCTGGAAGAAATCTACCATCAGGCAGTCCTGGATTGCACCAAATAATGGCCTGATTGCAACCTCCATACGTACTTTCCATGATGACTGAAATAAAAATTGGACAGATCAATGCACATAACAGCAGACTGGTCACGCAGGAATTCCGCAGGGTGGTGGAGGTAATGAGACCTGATGTGCTTTGTCTGCAGGAGCCATACTCCCAAGTTGAGCAGCAGGATTTCGCCGCGGCCAGCTGGCAAGTCATTCAAACTGGGGATGATCCTAAAGCAGTCGTTGTGGGAACGAATAGATCTCTCCGAGCCACAAGCATTGCGCAACTCTCCAACGACCATTTCAACGTCGTGGAGCTGCAGTCACTCGTCGGACTGGTCATATTAGTGAACATGTACTTTCTGTATTGCAGTCTCTTTGAGACCTAACTCGATCGCCTGGCCAGGGTTATCACGGCGTTGCATGGTCGAAGGATTATAGTCACAGCAGACCTAAATGCCAAATTCCCTCTGTGGAACAGACGCATCAGAAATAACAACGGCGATGCTGCAGAAGAACTGATCATGTCGCTACAGTTGGTAATTGCAAATAGGCCTGGTAACCTGCCAACCTATGTGGGAGGTGAGGGCGAAGGCACAAATATTGACATTAATCTAGCCACAACAAATGTGGCAGACAAAATACAACACTGGAAAGTTCATATCAGAGTCACCACCAGCGACCACAACTTAAGTACTTTCTCTATGGAGAATGCGGAATGCGATTGGGAAGTGGGAGTGGCAGTTAAATTATAATAGAACTGACTGATAGCGCGTAGCTCGGGAGTGTGCCGTCCCTGCATTAGGTCGGAGGACATGGGCGTTGACAGGGGAGCGCGATCACTAGTGCAGTGCCATCAACCGTGCCACTCAGTAGGTGGGTCGTGGCGGCCTCTCCATCGCCATGGTCAGCCGAACTCCAGAGCCTACGACAGTCTGTCCTACGAGCGAGGAGGTATTACCCAAGATGTGTGGTCTGGCAACAGAAGCAGTACTGGCTGCATCGTTACAGAGACCTAAAGGACCAGTTTACCAAAAAACTGAGGGAAACTAGGCTCTGAAGCTGGGAACGCTTCGTGAAAAACCAACTGGCTACAGATCCCTGGGTTCTGCCATACGAACTCGTAAAAGAGAAGATCCGCACACCAACGGTGCTCTCTACCATCAGGGATGGGGACTGGGTGACGGGGTTCTGGCTGGAGACTGCCGAGATCCTTCTCCGGGTCCTCCTCCCAGATGATGATGAGGGCACGAACACGGAGGAGCAGAAAAGAATAAGGAGATCAGACACAGACAGACACATCAACAACACGCCAGTCTACCCCTTCTCTGAGGAGGAGGTAGCGGAAAAGATCAGGACGGTCAGAAGAGGAAAGACACATGGACCAGACCAAATCACATCCGAGGTGATACAGTTTTTTTGCCCCCCCCTCCCCCCCAGATAGTCCCTGAGCTCACATGACTATACAATGAATGTCTGAGGACTGGCCTTTTCTCGACCATTTGGAAGAAGGCCAGTGTGGATATAGTCAAAAGGCACCCTATAAGACCCGGCACTTGTCAAGTCCTATCGGCTAATCTGTTTAATGAACGTACTTGAGAAGCTCTTTGAAAGACTTCTGGCGGACAGGCTGTCGGACCATCGAGTTCTATGCGGGATGAGGGACAGGCAATTTGGCTTCTGCCCAGATCTGCGTGTGACGCAGTAACTCTGGTGGCCAAGGTCTGTGGCTCTACACCGCATTAGTACGTGGTTCGTATCATGGTGGACATTAGTGGCTCCTTTGACAATCTGTGATGGCCTACGCTCTTCTCCTACCTTCAGGAGATTGAGTGTCCAGGGCCGCTATATGGTTGTCCGAGGAGTACTGTGTAAACAGGGTCTGTCTATCATCCCCTAGTGGGAAAGTAAGAATATCACCAAGGGGTGTTCTCAGGTCTCAGTCCTGGGGCCGCTCCTTTGGAATTTGAACATGGAGCCTCTCTTGAGGGATATGAATAACACTGAGGATGTACTAAAGGTGATAGCCTACGCCAACGACTTCCTCCTACTGGTAGGTGGTCGCAGCCATGAGGATTTGGAACTGCGATTAGATAGAGCTTTGGAAATCCTAACGGCTTGGTGCCAAGCCACTATACTCTCAGTTGCACCTAACCAATCCAACTATCTTTCCTTGAAGGGCAGCCTTACACGGAACCCGAGAATGAGGATATCAGGAGAACCAGTGATTCGGCGAAACCAGGCAAGATATCTTGGGCTGGAACTTCATGGCTCACATGGATGTAGTAACTGGGAGAGCGTCAGTCGCACTACACAGGCTCGCTCTGGGATGGAGCATCGAAGGAAGGGATAGATTGGTTAGACACATTCTGAGACATCAAGGAATTGTCAACTTAGCATTAGAAGGAAGCGTGTGGGGTAAAAATCGTAGAGGGAGACCGAGGGACGAATATAGTAAGCAGATTCGAAAGGATGTAGGTTGCCGAACGTATTCTCAGATGAAGAGACTTGCACAGGACAGAGTAGCGTGGAGAACTGCGTCAAACCAGTCTGCGGACTGAAGACCACAACAACAACAACTTAAAGCACTTCTGTGTAGGTAGTACAGGTATCAAAAACGTTCCAAGTAGAATACGTGAGTCTAGCTGAAAACTGGTGATTATTCTTCGCTATTTAAGTTTCACTCAAAGTTTTACAAACACTCTAAAAATTTTGAACACATCTACAAAAGCCATGTCATGATAATAGGGACGTAGGTACGTATGTTTATGCTTTCGATAGGTATGTCAGACTGTGTCGTGTTAGTAACTTTCGTTGACCTGTGCTACATGTTGAACCATTTTGGAATTACGAAGACCGGAATTTCAGCCGCTAGCTAAAAGGCTACAGAGCACTCAACCTTGTTATTACGAAGGTTAAATTACACTGGGGTTATTGAAAAGGTTGTCAATAGCTGTTTATTTGCCATTATGGTGGGAGAACCTCCGTCAGCAATATGGATAACGAATTCGTCACCAGCTGAGCAAAAGTATACCGTTATCTTATAACAATTGAGCTTACATATTATTAAAGAACGAGCACGTCAATCATAAAATCTTTGTTGTTTAATTCTTTGTAAGACTATATGATAAACTTTTATATTATGCTTCAGTAATTGTATTTAGTTATGTTTATACTAAGCATTGCCGGTGTTTTGGATGTCTTCGCTAGGAACTTTCATTTTATATCTCCCTATCATGTAACATATTTGGCTGATGTCTTCAAAAACGCCTTATTTTCAACGTCGCGACTATAAATAATCCACTGGAAGACCTGAAAATAACTAAGTCCTTTCTAGAGGAATATCTAGTGAAAGAACTCTAGTTGGTGACAGGAACACCTGTGGTGTTCAAGAGCTTCGATTACCGCTTGATACTCTGCATCTTGAGAAACAGTTCAGACATACAAAAGTTTCATGCAATTTCCAGCCACCTGGAACTTTTAATTTACGTTCACCTCTTCTTGTTCCTCTTGCATTATCAGCCACTTAGTTGCAAGTTTCAAAGGACGAATGGCCATATTACGTAAGAAATTTACCAAGTAAAATTTCAGTTTTGTTGAGTTAAAAAGTAATAATGAGAATTGTGAAGTCGTCCACATGAGTACGAAAAGAAATCCGTTAAACTTTGTTTACAAGATAAATCAGTCAAAAGTGAAGGCCGTAAACTCCACAAAATACCTAGGAATTACTATTATTTCAGACTTAAATTGGAATGAACACGTAGATAAAGTCGTGGGAAATGCAAACCAAAGACTGCGTTTTGTTGGCAGAAACCTTAAAATATGCAACAGAACTACTAAAGAAACTGCATACACTACACTTGTCCGTCCTATTTTGGAGTATTGCTGTACAGTGAGGGATCCTTATCGGGTGGGTTTGACGGAAAGAGTCCAAAGAAAGGCAGCTCGCTTCGTATTGTCACGATACAAGGGAGACAACATTACGGAAATGATACAGGATTTGGGAAGGGAATCATTACAGCAACGGCGTTTATCGCTGCAGCGTGGTCTACGTATGAAACTGCAATCACCAACATTCTCCTCCCAATGCGAAAAGTATTGTTGACGCCCACTTACATGGGTAGAAATGATCATCATAATAAAATACGATAAATCAGAGCTCGAACGGAGTGATTCAGGTGTTCTTTCTTCCCGCGCGCTATTCGAGAATGGAATGGGAGATAAAATAGTATAACGGTGGTTCGATAAACCCTTTGCCAGGCACTTAAATGTGATTTGCAGAGTTCCCATGTAGATGTAAATAGCAGATTTAATATTAGAACTTTAGAAACACTGTTAAAAGCGTACTTTTGTGAATGAGACTTGCCAAATATAAATAATTAGTTTCGTATTGCACATACTACGAAACTCAAGAATCGGTAAGTTTACTTTGCAAAATTATTGATGCTGGTGAAATATGTGCTGCATGTACACATACCGTTTTCAACCAACAATATTTTTAAGGCCCACAGAAAAATTTTCATACAGAACAAAACGGTAAATTTTATATCGCCAAACTTTTCTAATCTCTAGACCCTCTCCCTGGTGACGCTCGTGTTTCCTAACTGTGAACATTCCCATTGACATGGAAATAAGAACATCCCTTCACATTGTATTCAGGCTTAGGACTGGCTACGTACGTAGTACATAGGCATGTTTAGATGTTGTTGTTGTTGTTTTTCTCATTTTATTTATTTTTTGTAATTGTTGTTCAAATTTACTTTTTTCTTATTTTATGAATCGTGATATCTATTCAGTTTTTCGTAAAAAGGCCAGAGTTTTTAAATACATTTTTAAATCTCCAGATTCTTCATATGCTTGTATCTTTTAATCTTTTGTCAAAATCTATGTACCTTTTCTCTCTTTTTTAAGAGGTAGGCGAATGCAATCTTTTGTAATTTCAGAAATAGCCTTTACTGCCTCCTCCTTCAGCTTTTGAATCAGAGAGCACACATTTGGGTGTTTTTGATTTATTGGGGAGTTCAGTTTTCTATGCCAACGTTAGACAGCGTTCGTCATTCTGTGTCGTTGGTCAAAAACATTCATTTCCATAGGTACATTAGGGTTTTCTATCCACTGATCCACCATATAGTCTGCAAATGCTGTGATCGAACTGTTCTCCACTGAACATGTGTACCAGTAAAATCCACGCTTCACTGAGATTGTTATGTGGAAGATGCGCCTTTGCAGCACGCAAAACAATTGGATTTTTCCCTATTCCTGTGGTCTTCCGTTAATCCCAGTTCTTTTATCTTGTTTCACTGGTTGAAGTGAAAATTACAACCGGAAAGCTGCTTTTCAGAGAACACTGTGTTCATTGCTTTAATTGTAACCATTTCAAAATATAGCATTATAGTTTGTGGGGACCTCCCAGGTATTTTACTCTTAAATCCAGAGAACTCTTCCGAATGAATTTTGACTTTTGTCTGGGGGCAATGAAAATAAAACAGGAAATATTTTCGTTGCCTCTTCTATACTTCCGATGTCAACATGGACAGTACAGTTGTTCGAATAGCTGTCAAATGTGCCATCCAGCAGAGGATTTGCTCTGCTTCAAACAAATACCAGAATTCTCTTTCCTGGATCAGACCCATCATCGATCAAAAAAAAAAAAAAATAAAAAAAAAAAAAAATAAATAAATAAATAAATAAATAAATAAATAAATAAATAAATAAATAAATAAATAAATCAGTTAATTTTAAAAGTCTTCGCTAAGTCGAATTTCCGAACTCGAGCCAGGAATCTGGGTTATCCCAATAGCTTCTTTCCTCGCCTTACACAATTGACTCTTGGAATATTTGCTACGAATTTCAGTCCTTTATCTTTCAGATCTTGATATACTTGCTTAAAAATTTGGGATACAGGCACTGTCGTTTCTTCACGAACTCTTTTTCTGCAATTATGCATTCTTTTCTTTATCTCCACATCTGCTTTGTCAGGTGGGTGTGCAAGAATGTTGCTGTTGACCAACAATTTCACCATTTGTAATTTTTTGACGGCCTCTGCACATACTCCGGTAGTAGTTGGCGCACATCCGGTTCGTATATTCTTCAGTTTTCTTATAAATGCGGTAGGTATGACCATCTTTGGAAAGACACGGCCTCCCTTTCGTTGTTGCTACCACTTCGATCGTGTACAATACAGAGAACAGAAATCACGTACGAAAATGCACGGAGCGAGATCAGTCGGCGACGACACTGTCTGAGAAACGGTGACAACACCTGAACTGGTGGTGAGCGACTTGGGGATACAGACAGTGAAGGAGGCTCTGTTCGCAAACACCTTGTTCTCCGGTCTCTGGGCAAGTGTCACTTTGGCAAGTGTTACTCTGGGCAAGTGTTCCAACCCCGTTCCGCAACCGGTTGCTCGGAAGAGCTAAGCTACCTGCGGCACCCTTGTAGGAAACCCCACAGTAGGGAACTCCGTTAGTAATTGATGCTCATCCAGTTCGTATATTGTTCACTTTTCCTATAAATGAGGTGGCGATGACCATCCTTGACAAGACACGGCTTCCCTTTCGTTGTAGTTACCACTTCGATCGTGTACAATGCACAGAACAGAAATCTCGTACGAAAATGCACGTAAACGGTGACGACACCTGATCTGATGGTGAGTGACTGGGGAAGACAGGCAGTGTGGGAGGCTCTGTCCGCAGACACCTTGTTCAGGAACCGGTTGGTCGGGACAGCTACTCTACCTGCAGCCCCCTTGTGCGAAACCCACAGTAGGGATCCCCACGTAGCCGAAATTTGTCTACCGTGGGCACAGCAGCGGGTGAGTGAGGTTAATAGCTGCAGGTAGGTCGTGACGTAGTTGGCAGAAAGTTTCCAATTAGACTGGGTACAAAACTCACAGATTTGTGATTGGGCACGAATGTCACCGGGTGCGATTGTCACATATCCAATTTACCTCCCCGTCCTCACCCAAAGAATCCGAGCGTGAGGTCCCCCGTCACGACCACACTGTCGCCGGGACGTTAGACCCTGATCTTCGTTCCATCACAAGCTAGTTTAAGCCAAATGCAAATCTGTAGAAGAATGTATAAGAAGGGGAAAAGTAGATACCGCCTACAGGAAAATAAAAGAGACATTTGGGGACAAGAAAAGCAACTCTACGAATATCAAGAACTCATATGGGAAACCGGTTCTCAGCAGGGAAGGGAAGGTTGAAAGGTGGAAAGAATACATAGAACAGCTCTACAAAGGAAATGAACTTAGAGACGATGTTGCAGCAAGGGAAGAAGAAGTAGATCAAGTTGAAGGAGGTGCTATACTGAGAGATGAATTTGACAGAGCCTTGAAAGACCTAGGTCGGAACAAGCCCCCAGGAGTGGATGACATACCCTCAGAGCTATTGAAGTCTCTGGGAGAGCCATCCATGACAAGACTATTTGAACTGGTGTGTAGGATTTATGAGACAGGCGAAATACCCTCAGACTTTAAGAAAAATGTAATAATCCCCATTCCAAAGAAATCAGGCGCGGACAGGTGTGAGAATAAGTCATGGTTGCAAAATTTTAACACGAATTATCTACAGGAGAACGGAAGGGCTGATAGAGGCTGACCTCAGGGAGGATCAGTTTGGATTCAGGAGGAACGTAGGAACCCGGGAGGCAATACTCACTTTGCGTCTTATCTTAGAAGATAGATTAAGGAAAGGCAAACCTACATTTTTAGCTTTTGTAGATTTGGAGAAAGCATTTGACAATGTTGACTGGAATACACTCTTTCAAATTCTGAAGTCAGCAGGGGTAAAATATAGGGAAAGGAGAGTTATTTATAATTTACACAAAAGCCAGACCGCAGTTATTAGACTCGAAGTGCATGAAAGGGAAATATCAATTGGGAAGGGTATAAGACAATTTGTACATCGAGCAGGGGGTGAAGGAAAGCAAGGAAACATTTGGAATAGGGATTAAAGTACAGGGGGAAGAAATAAAATCATTGTGTTTTGCTGATGACATTGTAATTCTGTCAGAGACAGCAAAGGACCTGGAAGAGCAGTTGAATGGAATGCACAGCGTGTTGAAGAGAGCGTATAAAATGAACATTAACAAGAGCAAAACAAAATTAATGGAATGCGATCTTAGAAAATCAGGCGATGCTGAAGGAATTAGATTAGGTAACGAAACAAAGGAGGTGGTAGATGAGTTTTGTTACTTGGGTAGTAAAATAACATGTGATGGTCGCAGTACAGAGGATATAAAATGCAAAATGGCAATGGGAAGAAAAGCGTTTTTGAAAAAGAGAAATTTGCTAACATCGAATATTAATTTCTGAAGGCATTTGTGTGGATTGTTGCCTTGTACGGGAGTGAAACATGGACGATAAGCAGTGCGGACAGGAAGAGAATAGAGGCTTTTGAAATGTGGTGTTACAGAAGAATGCTGAAGATTAGGTGGGTATATAGCATAACCAATGAAGAGGTACTGAAAAGAATTGGTGAGAAAAGGAATTTTTGGCATACCTTGGCTAAAAAGAAGGGATCGCTTGGTAGGACACATTCTTAGACATCGGGGAATCGTAAATTTAGCATTGGAGGGAAGTGTGTGGGGTAAAAATCGCAGAGGGAGACCAAGAGACGCGTATAGTAAGCAGATTCAAGTGGACGTGGGTGCCGTTCTTATGAGGAGATGAAAAGGCTTGCTCAGGATAGAGTAGGGTGGAGAGCTGCATCAAACCAGTCTCCGGACTAGGGTTGCCAGATCTCCGGGCACCGTCCGGAGTGCACGGGCTTGGAATGAATTCTCCGGGTCTATGGGCCAATGACTCTCATCTCCGGGCTTGAATGTAACCTTCATCATAACTTTTTTTACGACACTTTTTAAGTACTATGCTCATGTACCGACGATCTACATCGAACTTAACGTAACTTAAACTAAGGACGAACGCAACGTCCATGCCCTAGGGGGGGATTCGAACCTCTGGCGGGAGCAGCCTCGCGCACCGTGGCAAGACGCTTCAGTGCCCTGGGCCGTTCCCGGCCGGCTCCTCTCTAGTAATTATGAATAACTTTATATAAATGTCAATTTCTTATTGCAACAAAACGCTACTTTTCTGTTCTTCCTCTGAAAACTTTTCATTATTGCGTCGGTAGTAATCGGCTAGCGCATTAATAAGCAAACACTGTTGCGGCAACGTGTCAGCTGGCGACGTCTATTATTTGTGTTCGTTCGTTCATTGTTTATTATCAGTTTACCGGCAATATTTGGAATACTCGGATCGTGTGAGAACAGACAAGCTTACATTAACTCAGATTAGTGAGTAATAACAGTGAAATGAAGAGACGATATCTATGTTCGTTCCGTGAAGAATGGTTGCAGAAAGAAAATTATAAAGAGTGGCTACAAAAAGTAGATACTGATCAGTGCATGTGTAAGTGCAGAATATGCACTATCTCATTTACTTGCTGGGAGGGAGTAGATGATTACGGATTTTTTTTTTTTTTTTTTTTTTTTTTTTTTTTTTTTTTTTTTTTTTTTGAATTCCCGTGTACTCTGGTTGGGGGGGGGGGAGTTGGTCGAAGTTGGGGGGGGGGCGGTGAGTCATTGGCGAAGGGGGAGGGGGGGCACGTCTGGTCTCCGGGCCTGCCTCGAGTTCAATCTGGCAACCCTACTCTGGACTGAAGACCATAACAACAACATGTACCTGGCCAGTGAGCGAGCTTGAGGCTGCGCTGGTGACGTGTGGCGCCGCCGCTCGGCATTCCACGGAGAGCGCCTTGTGTCGGGCAGATAACAGGCCGTTTGTGCTGCCAGATCGCGTGTCCCGTGGGCGGCACGTGGGAGGCGGCGGTGGCTGTCCACTCCCCCCACCACACTGTACGGGCATTCCTGGCGGCCGCTTCCGCTCCCACCGCCTCTCGTAATCGCGCCGACAGGGCTGTCCAAAGCCAGGCGCCGCTACACACCGCCTCGCGCCACGCTACTTCCTTCCGCACCACCAGTCCCCTGCGCCGTGTCTCTCCCTTATCACGAGGACAGGCTCTGAAGGCGGCGTCAGGTGCCACGACCAGAACTACAGGATTTCAGAGATAAATAAATAAACCTGCAATTTTAATGTAGCTCCAAAGAGATTATTATTCTATTTTTATAGTGTACGAAAATCAGGTGATGCTGAAGGTATTAGATTAGGTAACGAAGCAATAAAGGAGGTAGATGAGTTTTGTTACTTGGGAAGTAAAATAACAAATGTTGGTCGCAGTACAGAGGATATAAAATGCAGAGTGGCAATGGGGAGAAAAGCGTTCTTGAAAAAGAGAAATTTGTTAACATCGAATATTGATTTAAGCCTAAGGAAGTCCTTTCTGAAGGCATTTGTATGGAGTGTTGCCTTGTATGGGAGTGAAACATGGACGATAAACAGTGCGGACAGGAAGAGGATAGAGGTTTTTGTAATTTGGTGCTACAGAAGAATATTGAAGATTAGATGGGTGGATCGCGTAACTAATGAGATACTGAACAGAATTGGGGAGAAAAGAAATTTCTGGCATACCTTGACTAAAAGAAGGGATAGATTGGTAGGACACACTCTTAGACATCAAGGAGTTGTGAATTTAGCGTTGGAGGGAAGTGTGCGGGGTAAAAATCGCAGAGGAAGACCAAGAGATGGATACAGTAAGCAGATTCAGACAGATGTAGGTTGCCGTTCTTATGTGGAGATGAAGAGGCTTGCTCAGGATAGGGTATTGTGGAGAGCTGCATCAAACCAGTCTCCGGACTGAAGACCACAACAACAACAAATTACAGCAACCAGCCACTTTTTTAAGCAATGAAATTGTTTCGCCAAAACACGTTTCGAGTTTTTACCCATCATCAGTTGTCGTTAGTTTTGTACGTTATTCTTCAGTGGGTTCAGTTTGGAGACGTCAAGATCAGTTTGGATGCTGCAGATCATTAATCCACAAATAGTACACCTTGGGTCCAAGGGCCCTAAACGAAATTTATTTTTTTGCAGCCTCGTGATGTGTTTCCTAGCGCTGACTTGTGTCTCCCTATACTCTCCTAGCATTCAGTTGGCTTCGAGCCCACAACATCGTGCCATCATTTTCAGTATCTTCGATATATGGTAGCATGCATCAGAAAAGTGAACGAGAAAGATATTACAGATACTCTGAACGAACCAATGGCCTATGGAAGTCATCTACACTAGGCTAGATATTGCAGGTGTAAATGTTTTGTATCATGGGAAAGGAGATACTGATGGTGTGACATACAGAGAATTCTTCTATGGGCTAGAGACGCAACTCCAAGTGATATCTATGAAAAGATTAGATTCAATTTAATACAAATAAACAATCCCTGAGACGGATTTTCGTCTCGAATGTGTCAAACACAATAATGATAAATCTGAAACATAGAATTAAATTTTATGATGCGCTGGGAATCGAACCGGATCTCCATGCTTACGTCTTACCGTTACACCACCACACCACTAACGATTAAGGCACCTTGGCATAGTCTAAGTACGATTTCCTTCCACGTCACAAACTTTAATTCAGCTTCTGTGCTCCAAAGATAATTGCCGCTACTGCCAAGGCTCTCCATGCAGCGGAATAGCACCTCGGCAATGGACATATTGGAACAATCCTGTTAAGGTAATATAAATATCAATTCAATACAAATAAAGAATCCCTGAATTAAAGTTTGTGACGTGGAGGGAAATCGTACTTAGACTATTCCGAGGCGCTTTAATCGTTAGTGGTATGGTGATCTAACGGTAAGACGTCTCCCTAGTAAGCATGGAGATCTGGGTTCGATTCCCGGCCGCATCACAAATTTTAATTCTATGCTTCAGATTTATCATTATTGTCTTTGATAGATTCGATCCACTATTTTTGTAGGAAAGATATCAGACATTCAAAGTATGATATTCAAGGTATGACTCCCTCGAAGGCATCAGGAACATCCCGAGCTCACAGTGAAGCATGTGCTACTAAATGAAAGAGGAAAAGATGTCCAATGTGCCCATCTAAGAAAGACTGGAAAGCATCATGGAGGGTGCCGATGACGTACAGCATTATGTCCGGAATGTTCCACTGGTTTATATTCAAATGTTCAAGTGTTTGTGAATCTATCGGACCAAACTGCGTGGTCATGAGTCAGTAGCTTACAAACTACTTAAACCAAGGTAAACTAACCTACGGACAAACACTCACACCCATTCCCCAGGGAGGACTCGAACCTCCACGGCCACTCGTTTATGTCCAAACTGATTTTTAGTTCGGATGAGTAAATAACTGAAGTGAATGGTAAAGACCTTAAATAATTGAAAACTAGAATTTTTCGAAATTCCTTTTATTGTGTAAGTCTACTATTTTAATAAATCACATAGTCATTCGGCTGAAAATGTCGTACTAAATTTTTCCAAACGTGGTGACTGCAGAAATTTTTATAATGCTTTTGAAACTTTCTTCTGGGTTCCAGTTGCACAGTATAGTATATTTTGAGTTTAAATGTGAAGTTTCAATTGTGTAGCTTAGAGTTTCTAACTGACAAGCAAGACTTTGAGAAAGTATGTATTTCGCATTTCATATTTTATGCTCTTCAATGTCTTTTTGTAACGTCTTTAAGTTGCGACCAAAAATAAGAAATGTAATTTTAAAACTGTACTAATATTAATAATTTACATGTTCTAACCAAAACATATTCAAACGTTATGTGGGTCCTGAGGACCCAGGTGTAGCTTACGAGTTACAATTTTTTAGGTGTAAAGTTACAGGTTAATTTCGTTATTTATTTAGATTTTCGCATGTTTTATCCATAAGATTTCATGAACAAGAGTACTTACATTCTCTTGTATTGCTTGTTGAACGGTATTTTTTCGTAATTTAGGTGGTTCCTACGCTTTCTAATATTTATATTTCACACGCACACACACTGTAGCATCAGCCATGTTGTTGACTAACAGTTTTTGTTTACATAAAAATAAAATAGTATAATCCACAGCCATGAAGCTCAATAATGCAATGAAATGGATACATTATTGTTTGAAAGAGAATATTTAACAAGGGAAAGTGCTGGAGGAACTTTCTTACCATGACGCCAACATTCTGAAACCCTTTTTTTTATTAATTAATTTATTTATTTATTCGTATTTAGGGTCTCCTGCCACCTCTTTAACCCATCTTATCTCACACCGTAAGAACGGAACGAAACATAATCTTCTTAGAGAATTAAAAACACTCCATTGCAGAAATAAACTTGTGTTAAGCTCCTATGCATATTAATTAACGTCGAATGAATAAATATAAATGTAAATAGACATAGATCATCGAGGCCACTACCCCAATGATAGTATACGAACAGAAGAAGAAAAATAAATTGTTCAGATTCAGATAGAATACTCAACTCAGGCAGAAAATTAAACCATTCCTCTGCCAAAGAGAAAGAAATCCGCCCCGGTTGTAAAATGCAAGCACCAATGTAAATTAACAAACCCCCTTGACAGCAGGGGGAAAATAAAACGAAACCAACTTTCAGGAAGAAGAAAGGAAGAAATAAATGGAGCTCTGAGGGTTGGTGCTTAAGGCGAGCCAAAGAAAAGAACTCTATACAACCATTACCAGAAAGAAAATCTTATCCCCCAGCCGGCCTGGAGGAGAAGAAATGAAAATGGGCTTAAATTGGACGGCACTTCAAACAGAAAATGTACAGAAAAGTGACAAAATATTTACAGAAAATTTATAAAAAATTTACTGAAATTTTTCAGAAGTACCTTGACGATATGGGTAGCAGTCATCAGTGCATTGCTTTTTGGTACCTATGTACTAAGACGGCAGTGAGAAAATGGTCCAACAGGTCGTGATAACGCCGTTGGGACTTCGCATGTTGGTGGGCAGTCCACCGAAGTCCACACCATCCATTAATTTCTGCTCGACAGTGGCATGTGCCGAGTGTTCGATCAACCAGATGGTATTTGGTGCGAAGAGTGGGCTTCATGTGCGGCATCGTGTACCGTTCTACCGACACAGTCCCACAGAGTAGGGCCAGCAAGCGCGAGAGAGGGTCCACACTGTGGACTCATGGCACCACTCAAACCGATGTTCTGATTATGAGACGAGGCACTGAATTAAAAGTAGTGCTATGGCTGGGATTCGAACCCGGGATCTCCTGCTTACTAGGCAGCTGCTTTAAGCTCTTTTTTTCTCAGTTTTTTTCTTTTTCGATTTGATCGGTCCATTGCGAATGTTGGTTTGTTCCATGTTGATCGTTGTGTCATTACTTATAGTTTCTCTCTCAGTCTCTCTTTCCACGCGCTGAGCTAGCGCGCCGGCAGTCCATTTAGCCACAATGGCCTTACGGATAAGGCAAATGCACGTTATGACCTAAACACGTCTCCCTCCTCAAGAAAAACTCCAATTCTGGCAGGTTCAAATTCAGTGCTTCGGCTTATATTTAATTATGTTGAGACTACACATGAGGCGTGTTTAAAAAGTTGGGTGAATGGTGTGTTATCTGAATGGCAACATTTATAGAATGAGTACATATGACAACTTTTTTACTCACAGTCGTAGATTCATCATAGTGCTTACTTAATATTTTTCTTTAGTATATAATCATAAAAGATACCCCTCACTTTTTTTAATGTGATCGACAATATTGAAAAAACTGAAGTTAGAATGCAGTACCCTATCCATATTAAAACCATTAATTTATAGTGGTTTGATGTAAAAAAAATTAAAGTTTTAAGTCAGTGGATTACAGCCCACTGCTTGCGTTAATTAAACGGTATTATTGATCACGGTGTCTTCATCAGATTAAATATAGAAAAGCATCTAAAAGAAATGTCACTTAGAACGACAACACTCTCGTCATGCAAAATTACTCCAGAGGATTACCAGAAAATAAAACATTATTAAAATATTTGTAATCCTATGGGACCAAATTACGTTGGTCATCAGTCTCTAGTCTTACAAACTACTTAAACTATGTTAAACTAACTTAAAGACAACACACACACATCCATGCCCGGAGGAGAATTCGAAACTCCGACGCGGGAGGCCGCACGATCCGTAACGTGGCGCTCCAGACCGCTCAGCTACACCCGCGCGGCTAAAACATTATGAATAGGTCACTAAAACATTCGTAAATCTATGGGATTCAACTACTCTTTTCAGTTCCTAGGCTGACAAACTGTTTAAGCTAAGTTAAAGTGATCTATGTCAAACAAACACACCCATGCCCGAGAGAGGACTTGAACCTCCGACTATGAGCAATCGCGCGCTCCGCAGCAAGTGGACCAGTGGACTGTGGTCCAGACTTGTGACTCAGTTGTTCCATGAAATATACAGTCGGATCGTTTTAAGAATTGCTGCAGACAAAACGTATTTTTTCCAAACGTGACAAATGCACTAAAATATTTGCAGACAGGTGATGAAAAATTCAAATGGTTAAAGAGTTTTACTATCGCGGGAGATCATCCAGGAAAATGTAGTGGTAAACGATTCCTTAATAAGGGTACGGCACATGGTATAACTGAATAATTTTGGAACTAAAATGCCCCCCCCCCCCAGAAATGGTAAAATAAGGCACTATAGTTAAATTGTGAAGCCAGAATGTCTATACCAAACGAATGAGTAGCACTAATAAGTTAGAAATAATATAATGTTAGAGCATTAAGTGAATATTAGCCCCACGAAAAATGATCGATGGCTGGAAATTACGTAGTAATCCTGCAGCATTCCGCTTACATCTGCATGCAGTAAAATTTCAGCTCAATTTATTGCTTCTTTATACTTTGCAGACATTCTCAACATATATCATGCAACGACTCTTAGTTCAAGAGATATGACGTCATAAGCATCGAGATGCTTAAAAAGCTTCATTTTGCGTAAAATGAAGCGCAAATTACTCTACGTTCGTACAGTGTTTGAGAATGAAAGCACTTTATGACATCCAACAACAGTTAAACATAATTCCAAACCATTTCTAAACTTCGTTTCCTTTACATTTTAAAAGTGAAACATTTAACACATTAACACATTCTTAAGAGGTAACAAAATGTTTGAAGCAGTTCTATTCACTGGAATTCGATTCTTTATTAAATTGGGGTTTTTGCAAGTGTACCAAATGGTGGGCGGAAAGGTATGTAAAATCCTAAGCAAGTGGTTGTCTCTTGAGACTCGAATGAGCTTCCTGCCCCTTGAGTATGACGAACAATTTCTTCGTCTTTCCATGTTTCAAGCTTCTGATGTAGTTCCTTCTTGTTTTAGCTAGACGTATCTGTTCATTTCCTAGCACCTAACTTAAATAAGTAAAAAATTATTAAAAAAGGTATAAGCATTATTACAGAGTAGAAATAACATCACATTTTCAGTTAGGGGAGCGGGGGATGGGGAGCGTGCTTGGTTTAGTGGAACGCTAACGTTGTGTCATGGCGAACTACAGCCGCAGCGGAGGTATCAGATGGCATGCAAGCAATTTGTTGATTGTTCACGCTGAGCGCACGTTTGTGTTATGCACGCGAGAGGCTCGTGTCTCATCTACTTATGCAGCGTAACTCCCTAAGGTCTGGCGAGTGAATGTCGCAGCGTGTGCCACGAGAAACTGTCAAGTTACAGTCAACACTGGCTCATACAAAAAGAGAGGTGTCCGTAGTTCCGAAATTTTTTGCCGGCCATTTACCTCTTGTATTCTTGGTACAATATTTTCATCAAATAGTTCGTCGCCATATTGGCAAACAGCTATATTTTCAAAATACTGAGCCAGCAGACTCCGTAATCTGTAATATAGTACACTACATTACACTACAAAAAGTATCACACATCCTCAATGATAATAAAACATCAATTCTCAACAAACCCTATCTCTTGCTTACTCATTTATGTCTTGACTTATCAGCTGATACAGTCGCAGAATTAATGTTAGCAACGTTTGTAATACAAATCCAGTTTTATAAACTCGGAAAAAGCTAAGCAATGATAGCACCGTGAGGCAATGAAATAATTATTATGCCACGGCCAGGATGCGAACCTGAGTCTCGTTTATCCATTCAGCGACCAAGGCATTATTGAAGCTTCAGTTCTGTCTCGATGATCGCCAATTTAATTCGTATTAATTATTGAGGATCTCCGATAGTGGCATAGCGTCCGCCTCCGTAGTTTAGTGGATAGCATGGTAGATTGCCACGCAGCTGGCCCGAGTTTTCTCCACACGGGGACAGAGTGTTATGTCGTTCTCATCATCTTTTCATCATCATCGACGCGCAAGTCGGCCAAGTGGCGTCGCCAAAGGACATGCACCAGACATGAAGAACAGGATCCCAGATGGTGTTGTCTAACGGCCCAAAAATGCCACACGAAATCATCAGCGGCATCGAATCCTAGCATTGAACGTAATGAGGAAAATCCTAGCTGTGCCTCAACTGTAAGTAAGATCATATAAGTATGTATTTCCGAGAAAGGATATACCACAAATAATGGTTACAAGGCCGCGGCATAAATTTTAATTCATTTACGTCTCCATGTAATATCTGTGATATGTAGAGAATATGCCTCGGAAATAAGTAGTTATTTGACCTAAACACCACCTATGCCTGGGGTTCAGCCAGAATTGTTTCCATTGAGTTCAAAGCCGGGGTGCTGTGCCGCTACTGGAGAATTGATACTAATTACGTAGGGTAAAATCGAGGCAGAATTGTAGCGTGTGTTGTGTTATTCCGTGCGTTCGCGTTGTATACAGCTAGTGCCATAGTGGCTGAATTATCGGCAGTAGCTCGGCGCTTACGGTCAGATGGTTAGCCGTCCTCTATTAATAATAGTTTAAAACTAATCTAACCAAAGACTCAGTGCCGCGGTGAAGTGACCGAGCGCTCTAAGGCGCCTTGCTGCGAAACACGCGATTGTTCGACGTCGGAGGTTCGAGTCCTTCCTCGGACATGGATCTGTTTGTGTGTTTTGTTCTTAGCATAAATTAATTTCATTTAGTTTAAGTAGTTTCTAAGCCTGACAACCGCATCAGCTAAGTTCTTTAGATTTATTAACATTTGAATTAGAACAAAAAATCAACGATCAACACAGTCAACATAGAACAATCTCGTTCCCAAGGTCCTCATAGGATTTACCTACCTGAGGATCACAATAAATAAATAAAGATGGATAAATCGACTGCCTGGTAAACAAGAAATCCGGGATCGAATTCCGGCCGTAAAAAATTTTTTTAAAACATTTAATTCTTGTTTCGACGTACAATCATTATCTCTGCAGTGTTGAGGCAAGAAATACCCATTTATTTGATCTTAAAATGTTAAATGTTTATTTAAATTCAGATCGGAGAGAAAAGACATGGGAGGAAAAGGTCATAAAAGGCTTCCAAGTCATAGGCAGCCGAAAGGGTGGACGATTTGGGGAAGCCAACACTAATGCCCCTAATGCGATTTTATGTAGTATATATATATGATGATTATGAAAAATGGCCTGTAACCGCATTTTATGAACAAAATATATTTCTAGAATGATTTGAAAATATCAACAAAAATGACTTAAATGAATGTAAAACATACCAAAAGGGAATTATGAAATTCACTAGAATATGAAAACTTTACAGGTGGTTGTAACTGAGGTTACAAAAATCATAATTAATTTAAAATCGCTTTCTTTTTCTTTCAGTAGACGAATTCTTGGATGAAGTACAAAAATATGTGGTATTGCCGTCACTCAGCATACATAGGTTCCTCAAAGTGAGGGAGAAACTGTTGCCATCAGCCTTTCTTGTAATTCTTAAATCTTTCAACTATAAAGTGCAATTTAGTATTTTTCCTTTAGTTTCAGAAACGAATATTTCACAAATGAACGTTTTCTTTAGTAAACCATCGACACCTGATGTGAACATCTGTACGTGATATGAACATAAGAAATCGCAATCTTCTGAAAGAAGCCCGATCCCCTCCTCCCAGAAATGTTGCTGTTATTAGGTGCAGGCCTACCTGGTACAAGCTAATCACAACAGACACGACGACGTTAACAAGCACATTAACCATCAAGTTCCTTTCAGTCCGGAAAAAAACACAATCTTCAGCGATATCTCGCACCTTTCCTAGAAGCACGAGCATCGTTGTTTCCTGCTAACATGGAGGGGATAAAGTATTGGCTCACAAATAGAATTTATAAGTAAATAAGAGTAAATATGTAGTTAAAATGTAAAAAAATGACCTGTGGGTACCCCCCGTCCCAAGCGTCATATTCGGAAGTTTCTAGGTCGAGCTTCGCATTACAAAACTGCCAGACAATCGCTGATATAGTCGTTGTGGAGCAAAATCGAGAGTAGAAACACAGATAGTGGAGAAAATAATATGTAAACCTAACATAGATACAATATTTGTTTATTAGGAAGGATGAGTTGTCCCACCATTTGCTCTGAGAACAGTTGCAACTTTTCGAGGTAAGGAAAAGCAGATATCGGTTTGAATGTCACAGTTTGTAGGTGGTATGCCGTTGCCTTTCTCTTACCTTAGAACTGACTTAACCAGCCAGATATAAGGGGATCTACAGTTTAACGTGGATTCTGCACCAGAGTGCTACTCAATGTTTTTCACGCGAGCGACATTGTCAGAGGTGAAAGAAGTGAAAAATGCAGATAAAAACAATAGGGCAAAGCAGGGGTCGAACTCACCACATTTAGATTCATAGTCTTCCACTGTGCTACCAAGGGACCAGATTCGTAAAGTGCCTTTATTGTTTTCAAAAGAATGATAACCATAAAAGCTTTCGGGGGGGGGGGGGGCGAATTACTCAATTAATTCATTACGTAAAACAGCCAAAATCGCAAATTATCTTTATTAAGATAACCGGTTTCAGAAAACTAAAGCCGGGTTAGGACACGTTCGATTTGCGTGCCCTCCGTGACGATAATGTAGCGCAGACGAATAGTGAAATCCTGCATGACCCGCTGGACCGGCCGCGGTGGCCGAGGGGACTGAGGCGCTTCAATCACGGTCTGCACGGCCACTACTGTCGGGTCTTCGGATCCCCCCGCGGGCATGGATATTTATGCCGTCCTAGTTCGTAAGTACTCCATAAGTAGTTTGTAAGTTTAGGGACTGACGACCCCGTAGTTAAGTCCCATAGACTACACAAACATTTACTTTAGAAAACTAAACTGCAATCATCGGGTCTTTCATTTCATTAAGCACAAAACAAAGAAGAACTTATGAAATTGTAATTGTTCACCAACGTTATAGCTGGCTTGTCAAAAGAGAAATGAATCATTAAACAGATTGCGCCGAAGCCTGATGTGTTTTGTTTCATTTGTATTTTTACATGCCAAATATAACGTTGGTGGACAAATACAATTTGAAAGGGGTTTCATTGCGATGCCGTGTATGAAGTAAAAGGCCCGTTGATGGCAGCCCCATTACTGGCCATTACCCCGTTTTCGAGACGCAAATACTTTAATCAATTATACATGAGCAATGTAACTTTTATCTTTGATATTGATACCTAAAGGATGAAATGACTTGTATCATTCCTGTAAATATGAAACAAATAAATTTTTCTTTGATTAAGTATAGGAAAGGACTTTATTTGCCTGTTTTCTGTACTTTCTCATAGATACACTTTTTGTTTGCTGGTGGCTGCTGAACAACAATGAATTGTTATCTAGTGGTTTGGGTGTGTTTATGAGTATGCGGACATCCATTTCAAATTCAGTATTTCTCAGATATGCTGAAGAAAAAGCAATATCAATTTATTGTATGTGTTTCAATAATGGGACAATAGCATGTTACATTAACAGTATTATGTTGAAGTGCCTTATTGGGGTATAAACATCTTACAAACAGAAGTTACTGTATGCATTCTTGAGATCTGATTTGTTTATATTGTATGAGATTTTTCCTCATTCATATTTTACGATGAAAACACACCGCATGGACTTCCATTTGAAGAAATTCTTGTGTAACTGCATAACGAGGAAATGAGTGAATATGAAGTTTATGACTTAAAACTAGTGTTTATTCCTTTCGATACAGATAAAATATCAGATGAAGGAGCTATTGACGAAAATGTCTCAAAAATTTGATGGATTGTAATTCATTATTCAGACAAATTTTTCTTTCATTTGTCACCCAAGTTATAATGTTAAATAATGTTGCAATAAATAACTAATAATGTTCAGGCAGGTAATGGGTTCATCGACGATAATGGTAATTCTAATTAAGATTATTAGCGATCTTGGCTGTTTTACATAACAAAAAGAATTTTATCCATTCTTGTACCAAATGATCCGTCAGTTACTTCATTAACGTTGGAATCGGAAATCTCCTTCTCAGCTATGAAACTGAACATAACGGTTCAACTATGTTCAGACAAACAGAATTTTCTGTCCAATGGAAATGTCTGATTTGTTGGCTATATGTTAGTCATAGTAAGTAGTTTTCTGTCGAGGAACGATATACTCATTCAAGTTATCAGGCCAGTGAGGATAACGAAAGAAACGAGTACCACGATAATAATGACCAAATCATGACACATCCTAACCCATGCTTGATTGTAGGAAGCAGGCAGGCCGTGTCGTGAGCTTCTTTTGAGGATTTAGATATATAAACCCAATTGCTTGTAGGAAGCAATGTAATCGATGATTCATCAGACCGTACCATATACTTCTAAAGTGCACAGCTTTTATAGTTCTGGTACCACTTCCCTCGCAGCTTTGTGCTGATTTCCGTTACTAAGCGATAGATTTAATCTTATGCCGCAGCCAAAAACAATGTTATGTACTCAAGTGAGTGTTGAGCTTTGGCTAAAATCGTAGTTAATGATCGTCAGTCGTAGTCAGTTAACTTAGAGCTTTCGCCAACTACTCCTCTTCGCCAGTAATGTTTTCTGTTTTTCTTTTATACACAGTGTTTTCAGATACTATTGCTAGTGAAACGTTAGACAATGCAGCCATTTTCGTCTCAGATGCTCCCACTTCGCATCATCGAGTTGGCTCCTTCATAAGTGTGACAGGTCACGCATTTCACCGATTATTTGTGTTGACGGACGCAGAACAAAACGTATACTATACTGCAAGATAACGTTTACGACTTTGTACATCAATTGTGCAGTCAGCTCTTGTCTCAGTCTTACCATGTGCGCATTAATGCCAACTTCCAAGAAGATGTTGCACACTGCATGATGTTCTATCATTTTGCCTACCGCCTGTATGTCGAACTACATGGCCTGTACGTATATGCCAAGTTCGGCTTGAGGATTTCTTGTTAGGATTGCAAGATCAAGTTATTTTGGATAGGGAATTATCGATGTACATAAAAGCAGAGCTCGCTTGTGTGTTTTAACAGCCTCGGCAGTTGCCGGGATCTGGTGGGGCTGTTCGTCTCGGTGGAAGTTGCCACTTTTGCCGCTCAGGAGCCACGCACTGACACCATTCTTCCCCAGGCTACCG
Organism: Locusta migratoria; assembly: GCA_026315105.1. NCBI lineage: Eukaryota > Metazoa > Arthropoda > Insecta > Orthoptera > Acrididae > Locusta > Locusta migratoria. Next base: position 713,223,500 of record CM048744.1, read on the forward strand.
CTTGCCTGAACATTCCTGAACAGTGAGAATACTAGTGTCAACGTCTCATGTACTTGTGTGGGCCGAGAACAGTAAATATGTAGGCCCTAATAATGATTTGCTGGATACATTGGGTCTGAATGTTATTGTCGTATAATTTTCTGGCTACATTATTCAATTTGTTAATAGAGTTGTAAATACACAAACGCTCTTTTAAATCAATTGTCCATAAAGTAACGAAGTTTTTCGTGTTTTTTTTGAGCTGTTCATTTACATTATGTGTATGGAATTTTTTTTTTTGTGATATAGTGAGTATCTTAGGAATCAAGCTGAATTTTGTTTCTTCGCTGACTGCAACCACATATCCATAAAAAAGCAAAAAGGGGAAAAAGGCAATGGTGCCAGAAAGTAATTATTCAACTTAACCGGTATAAATGACTTGCAACTCACTGAAAAGGCGACCGTCGAGCAGCGGCAGGCACATAGAAAAGACACGCATACATATTCAGCTTATGTATTTCAGTCATTGTCTTCCATAAAAAAGTACACTCAGAAGAGGAAGAAAGCTGTGGGTTTAACGCCCCGTCGACAGCGTGGTCATTAGAGACGGAGCTTAAGCTCGGACGTTCGGGGAAGTATGTGAGAGGAGATCGGCTGTGGCATTTGAGAAGATCCATACCGGCATTTGTCTGGAATGATTTAGGTAAATCACGGAAAACTTAAATCTGGATGGCCGGAGGTGGATTTAAACCACCATCCTTCCGAATGCGAGTCCATTGTCTTACCACTGCGCCACCTCGCTCGGTAAAGGACACACTCATTCATAGACTCTCACAGGTATAACTCACGGACATGCAAACTTCACTGCTGTTCCGTTCCGAGTCGGAGCTCATCTGCCGGAGATGACGATTCTATGTCTGTGAGTTGTGCGTGAAATAGTGACAGTCCATTTTCTGATGAAGGCTGCCGACGAAAGCTAAGTTCTGTGCATGCATGTCTTTTCTATGTACCTGTCGCAGCTCGTCTTGCAATGAGTTGCAAGCTATCCTCATCATATTGTTCAATTTCAACTAGAATATTCATTATTATACATTTCGTAAATTTACTATAGACATAACCGTATAGTAGCTATCAACATCTAGAGATCATGATGGCATTGTTACTGAGCGAACACTCTCCACACTGACAAAAACAGGATTGTCAGTCTCTCATTGATAGCTGGCATATTCCCCATGCATCGAAAACAGGATCGTCACAACACTATTCTAAAACAGCTCTTCTATTACACCAGTGGACTACGGCTTAAATTGTTTTCTTACTATACCGCGTTGTCCAAGACTTAAGAATACATACTAATTCAAAATATACGCAGATGTCGACTGTTGCAAGGCATTAAAATGAGAAGTTGAAAAGTTTGTGCTGGACTGCGATTCAAACCTGGATTTCCCGCTTCGGGCAAGCGGTTTTCTTAACCAATTGGAGTATCCAGATATTCGCGTCCTGCACAAAATCTCAACATATCGGACACTGCCCGTTACTTCCTCTTTCTCGCAGCCTTACCGTATTCCCTCAAGCAGTATGTATGCATCCGCACAGAAATTGTTAACTACCAGTTGTTCATCCAGGAATAATCTGGTCAACAAATACGGGCCAGCCTTCTACAAACATCATAACGTCTACTGTAATAAGACTAACAGACCATCATAAGCTATCCATGGTTACACAATATGCGACTGTATCGTTTCTTCTGAATTTTAGGAAATTCTTCGGTACTACTGAAGTGAACATTTACTTTTCACACTTAGCGGTTCCGTTCACACCTGACGTCTCGCCAGCGTAAAGTAAGCCTGGTCCTACAAAGGAACACCGCTCATCCCACAGAATTTGGTATTAGATCCGATAATATTCGCTATATACATCAATGATCGGTTCTGGCTTAGTGTAACTACCAAATATATGACTGTGATCTCCATTTTTAAAAGTGCAAAAGCAATTAACCGGAGATAAAGCGGCTTGTGCAGTGCTTGTATTTCCAACTGTTGATTACAGGTTTCTTATCCTGTGAGACACTTCTCTGGAAAGCTGGTAATAAACGAAAAGAACTCATCTCAGTATGATTCCTTCGTTAAGTGTCCAAAGGACAAGTGTGCTCCCAATCAGCAATTGCAAGTTCCATTGCGCTTACACCAGGTCGGACCCAGCAACAAATTAACTTACTTTCCACGCCATTCATACAGCAGAGACTTCAATAGCTTAAATTCAAAGTAGTTACCATGAAAGGTAATACGAGTTTCCAGTCTTAATAGCAAAACGTATAGTACTGTAATGACGAAAGCTTGCCAGGAGTGCCTGCTACTTGTAACTGGAATTAGTTAATGGGACTGTCATTGAAATGTATCGAAATACTGTAGGTGTGGAAAGTACGGTCATGAAAGCCCATAGCCCAGTCTTATACATTACAGTTACTGTTTCTCAGGTAAAGTAAAGCAAGGAAAGTATTTTTAAGGTCAATCCAAAATGAATTACATGATGCATATTGGTTTCGACATGAATGTCACTGTAAAGGCACTTGGGGTATCCATAGAACTGAAAAATTGTCTGTCTTTGAAATTACTCTTGTTCGTTTAATTTTCTCTCTTCTTTAGAACTGAGAAATTGTCAGTATTGATATGGAACAAGATGTGATGCTTCCCTCGTTTATACTCGTAGTTTAATTTTTAAGGTGGGATATTGATGTATATCATAAAGCCTGTAAAGGTATGAAGGTGTGGATTAGAATCATCATTGGTTAAGTGCTGACGAAGGTAAAAGGACAATATTCGCAACCTTCGTGGTGCATATGGACTTAGCGTATTGAAACTCCTTTGTTTCTTATGTACCACGATGTTGGTAACGATGACACTACCAATCGAATGTCGTAGCCAATGGCCGAAAGATCATACACAATACATGTATTGTGCGTTCTGCTCTCCTCTGGATTTTTTTTCCTTCTATCAACACTATCTGGGACGGGTCGGACTGATGAGTAATACTCAATCATCGGCCAAATGGGTGTTGTGTACACTATTTCTTTTGTTGATAGACTACACTTCCTGATGATCAGTCTTATCCACTATGAGTTTTATGTGGTGGTTCCACTTCAGATCGCTGCTTATGCCTACTCCCTGATATTTTACGGAAGTAACTGCTTCCAGTGTTTGCTCTGCTATTGTGTAATCTTTGTTGCTGCGCATTCGCAGTTGTTCATGTTGAGGGTCAACTGACACTCACTGCACTATGCGTCGATACGCTGCAGACCCCTCTGCACTTAGCTACAATTTAAAAGTGTTTACAGTATTATCCACGAAAAGCTACTTTGAACTTCGCATATTATCTACAAGATCATTTATGCATATTGTGAAAAGCAACGGTCCTCTAACGTTCCCCAGGGGCACACCAGAAATCACATACAAGGAGACTATACGTGTATCGGATTTTAGATTTTATATATATATATATATGCAACGTGAAGTTCAGTACACATTCGACGCAACTCGCAAAATAAATCGTGGAAATCGAATTTGAATTTTTGCAAGAACACGTAAGTAACAATAACTAAAACAATTACACCATCCGTCGGTGTATTTCAGGTGGTAACGTTCTGGCCTTACAACCGTAGGGTCGGTGGTTCGAATCCTGTAAAAAAAAATTCTTTTTTATTTATTTATTTTTTTATTTTATTTTTTTTTTATTTTTTTTTATTTTTTGTTTGTTTGTTTTGTTTTTGTTTCTGTTTGAATACTTGTCCAATTTTAATATCTAATGGTAACTTAAAAAATGCACGTGTTTTTGTTTACTCGTAATTTTCTATATTTTATAAAAGGTTGTTAAAAATGATAGTTTCAATCAATAACATGTTACATATTTTACAGTATTGGCTTAACTATTAGTTGACGACGATAGTTGTTCAGTTCGTCAAGAGCTACGACGCTGTTTTTGGAAAGTCATCACCTTAGCTACTAATAGCTTTGGGGGACTGAAGACCCCGTAAAGTCCCATAAGTTCTACAAACATTTGAACTAATGGCTTTCCCAGCAGCTAACCTACTTAACCATCGTTTTAGGTGACAAGGTGTTCAGCTCGTCTACATCACATAAACAAAATCTGACACAACACATGGAATTAGAGATTCCAAAATCATTTGGAAAACAACGAAAAAATATTTGTCGCAGCGAGATTCGAACCACCGACTGTTTTGTGGGGCGAAAACGCTACCACCTGAGCTACACGGACAGATGCTGCAACTGTTTTTATTGTTGGTACTTACGCTTACTTGCAAAACTTAAAAGTCGATTTTCTAGAGAATTTTGGAGAGGTGCGTCGAATCGATTTGATTCATTGTTGTTTAAGTTCTGAACTTCATGTACCATAAACATAAAGAAATTCTAAAAATCGATATCCATGTGATCTCTTTGTTAGTAAGACTCCTCTCTGCAGAGAATGTTATACTACTGTATGTTAGCTATGAACTCTTCAATCCAGCCACACTGTTCGTGTGATAGTCCGTATACTCTTTTCCTCGCATTAGGTGACTGTACGGAAGCGTATCAAATGCCTTGCGGAAGTCATTAAGCATGGCGTCCGCCGGGTTCCATCTCGCATCACAAAGGAAAGGAAAATATAATGTCCCGGTAACGAAGGCCTAAGTAAGTAGGTACGGCAATCAGCCCCTAATTTGGAACCTCTAGCGTCCGTATCTATTTTAACCACGCGGCAGGCGCGCCTAAGATTGTTACGTCAGCGGGTGCGTGCGGTACTCAGTGCCGCCTACATTTAAATACATAGAAAAGCTATTTTTATGTTTATTTTGGGCGGAATTAATTATTTATTGTCTATAACATCTTTCTTAACGGCAACATTTAATATGATCTTTATCGCACAATGCATACAACTTCAATCCGTACATAGCGGGCTTATTGGACATGTACTGAACAAAACCACAACGTCCGCGAAATGGGACAAGCATTTCGTCTATGGTTGTGAACTCCCCTGGACTGTAGTTATTTCTGCAGTTGTTCAGAAATGCTGAGTGGAGATTGCGGATGGCAGTAAGTTTATCAGTTGCTAGTCGTTATTTTCTTGTAGAAGTATCATCAGACCTGAGTGACCGGAGCAAGAACAGAAAGCGCTTGTAGCTAAATACTGCCCTGTTCCATTTGATACCCATAGTTCTAATACATTTGTGCGTCCTCCTTTTTGTACATCAATGAGAAACAGTGCTCCTAAAAGAACCGTTATTTCAAAAGCAGAAGTAGTTTTGCAATCTCTAGCCCTTGAGTAATTCACAGATGATATCTTGTTATTTATGTCTTGTTTGCGTTTTCAACAACATAATCAATTATCTCAGGATCAAAAAATTTGAAAAAAAATTTCAGTTTCACTTTTAGATTCTCTACCATTCAGTTTCGGGCCAGGTAGGACTTTGATTATATTCTTACGTTTTGTTTTCCCTGTTAGTGCTAACGTATTATTTATCCACAATGTTTCTTGGTCCTTACCTATATAAAAATGGCAGTCATCATGTGGCATTCCTATCACTTCATTCTCGACAACGCATGATTGCTCATATTCGCTAGAATGATCTGCAGTTTCAAACTATTTCTGCTTTTCATCGCTGTCAGAGAAATGAGCATAAACTACTTCGTCAGATGATTGCAGAAGAAGAGGCTCAATTTCTCCTGGTGTTAGTCCCTTCCTTTCTGCGGATCTGGAAGACAATAAAATAATTCTAATACCAAAGCAATGTTAATAACTAAATCATCATACACCCAAAGAGTTGTAAAGCAAACCTTCTAATCATCAAAACATCCGACAGTGGTACGGCTACATGTACTTACATTACCGGGCGCCGGCCGCGGTGGCCGAGGGGACTAAGGCGCTCCAGTCACGGTCTGCGCGGCCACTACGATCGGGGGTTCGAATCCCCCCTCGGGCATGGCTATTTGTGCCGTCCTAGTTCGTAAGTAGTTCATAAGTAGTTTGTAAGTTTAGAGACTCATGACCCCGTAGTTACGTCCCATAGACTATACAAACATTTGAAACATTACCGGGCGCGTGCGGTACGCAGTGCCGTCTCGGTGCAGTCGTCCACTCCACAGGTCAGTCACAGCTGTTATGGCGAGTATATTGGTGGTGCAGTAATATAGTTTGGCGCATGACTAACCAACCGAAGCATATCTAGCACCATTGTTGCGTGGTCGGCACGCTGACGTAATTATTGAAAGAAAACAAAATTGGCGGCACTGTATGCCGCCACGCGCCCGCCGCAGGGTTAATGGAAATCATCACAACATTTCCATTAAACGATGTAGCGAAAAAGTGGTAAACCTTAGTTTGCATAGGGCGTAAATCACTGTACACAACGGCTACCATTTCTGTGTGTCAGTCACGCTCAGGATATGCAGTGAATTTAGAATAGAAGCAATTGTAAGTAGCAGAAAGGTCGGGTCATCGGTCGCGGCCTCTTGCTGTAATTATTACGGGTAAGATAGAATCGGCCGGCACCAGGAAGCAGCAGTGGAGAGAAAGCAGGAAGCCTTCTCTCGGTACCAGGAAGGGGCCAGACGCGCTCCGTGCATTTCTCCCCTCGGCCTATCGCCTCGGCAGTTCCCGGATGATGTTCTGGTGGCCGGGCCGGCGGCATCCTCAGCTCTATTGCACCTGCCACCGGAAGGGTGCTTTCTCTGATGCTGGCCTGCTGTGCGTTACCAACTGCAGCACGACTCCTATTCACAAGCTTTCCCTTCGAAATCCAAAGTAATGAATGGAAATTAGATCGCGTCGTCTGATATTATGGTCCTTATGTAGCTCGCAGCGGTAATAGTATGTAAAATGTTCCACGTCTTCTGGTAGCAGCATCAGCTATATAGAAAGTACACACTATTATACAACTACACTCCTGGCCATTAAAATTGGTATACCACGAAGATGACGTGCTACAGACCCGAAATTTAACCGACGGGAAGAAGTTACTGTGATATGCAAATGATTAGCTTTTCAGAGCATTCAAACAAGGTTGGCACCGGTGCCGACACCTAAAACGTACTGACATCAGGAGAGTTTCCAACCAATTTTTTCATACAAAAACAGCAGTTGACCGGCGTTGACTGGTGAAACGTTGTTGTGATGCCTCGTGTAAGAAGGAGAAATGTGTACCATCACATTTCCGACTTCAATAAAGGTTGGATTGTAGCCTATCGCGATTGCGGTTTATCGTATCGCGACATTGCTGCTAGCGTCGGTCGCGATCCAGTGACTGTTAGCAGAATATGGAATCGGTGGGTGCTGGATCCCAACGGCCTCGTATCACTAGCAGTCGAGATGACAGGCATCTTATCCGCATGGCTGTAACGGATCGTGCAGCCACGTTTCGATCCCTGAGTCAACAGATGGGGACGTTTGCAAGACAACAACCATCTGCACCAACAGTTTGACGACGTTTGCAGCAGCATGGACTCAAAAAGTTCAAATGTTTGGAAATCTATCGGACCAAACTGCGTCGTCATTAGTCGTAGCTTACAAACTACTTAAACTAAGGTAAACTAACCTAAGGACAACACAAACATCCATGCCCCACGGAGGAATCGAACCCCCGATGAGGAGCAACCGAGCGCTCCGCAGCGAGACGCCTTAGACCGCTCGGCTAGTCCACCACGGCCAGCATGGACTATCAGCTCGGGGCATTGTATCCCAGAGTTATGGGTTTGTGTACATGTTTACATATACGATTTCATAAAGGTCATTCAATACATACTACAAAAATTATTTGGTAGACTCGTTCACAAATCGGTAGGTAACTTCTAGATAGCTACACTCATTTTATTACTTTGACAAAATACACAAACGTCAAACATCTTAATTTACAACAATTTTAGGAAGATTGTAATACGCAAACAGTGCGACTTCTTATTCAGTTGGCATTACCTATAACAGCTTCTCTTTAAAACGCCCCACCTCAATACACGAAAGACTAAGAGAATCTCATGATTCAAGACTGTATTTACCTATCCATCTAGAAGTTTAATGCTATAGTCTCAAAGGCTGAAGTAATGTAATGGCGCTTCTACTTAAATTCAGAGAAGACGGCAAACGTAGCATTGTCAACATTAATAAAAATTGTTATTTCTCTTATGTAGGCAGAACACTCCACTTTTTTTAATTAACTTGTAAGATACTGTTGGAATAATTGGAATTCCTGCTGTTCCAGTGCTTCGATCCAGAAGGCATCCCTACAGAATTTCCATCGGGATCGCGCAAAGCTATATTCGGGCCGCGTTATTGGATGCCGGGGGCTTTCCTATTTCCGTCGGCTCTCCGGTTCCACTTTGTTGAAGCAATCTCCCCTTCTTTAGCTGGTGTTATATTTTCTGCCCTCCCCTCTGTTTATTTTAGCGAGTGCATTCGCTCTCACAGCGGCTGAAACACTTTTTAACTCCCTGTACTTTATTTATGGCATTCTAAATTTATTTGCTGTTACTGGTCTGGAAAACAATCATTCGATTGACACTAATTACAAATTCACTCTGGATATTTCTGCTCGACCGTTACTGTTGCTTCACTGATATCGATTTCGACTGTGGAAGAAGATTATAAAGATTATCATCCGTCAGACTTTGAATTACGTTACTGTGTAGTCGTGGGAAACACACACACACACACACACAAACACAAACACACACACACACACACACACACACACACACACACACAAACACACACACACACACACACACACACACACACACACGCACGCACACACACATACAAAAAGTAGTAGCTTTAGTGATGAGGAAGAAAGACGCTGTTCTCTTTTCCACTGTTGTTGACCTAGAATTTGATTTTTTTTTAATTAATTGTTATCCTGAGGTTATGTTCGTAAACTTAAACACTTCTTTCACTGACGTAAGGGCAACATACACATACACTTACGTCGGAGGGAGAATTCAAATCTCTGGAGGGAGTGTGTATGGACTCCGTGACATGGCGCCTTAGGTCGCCCGGTGAATTTGATTCTGACTGAGAGATTTTAAGCGTCCTTCTCAATTTCTTCGAAGTAACAGTCTTGAAACCGTAATCAGTTTCTTTAACCTGTCACGTACGTTGAAAACTGAGAAACGTTAACAACGCATTCACAATAAATGAAAAAAAAAAAAAAAAAAATTGCGCATTAAAGTAATTGAGCTGCTGTAAACTTAGAAAGAAATCACGAAAATATCGATTAATAGCACAGAAAAAGTAATACAGCTTTGCCAACAATAATTTTAGTGGAATTTATGTATGAACAAAACAGGTTGCAACAAGTCAAAATTAGTTTCTTAGTGACAGCAGGGTCAGTAGAAGATTACAAATAAAGGATGGAATGCAGAGAAAAGCTAATACATGAAGTAAATACTTAGTTCCTAAATTATATGAGCAGATGATATTTATCTTTAGAATGATGGAAGCATTAATGTCCATAAACGTACCGGACATTGTCATGTTATATATATATATATATATATATATATATATATATATATAACAGGCTGGGAAACAAATGAATAGGTAGCAGGAGCGCTGTTAAAATCCGAACAGATAAAGGGGAGGAGCATAAAGTCAGCAAGTGACTCCCGAAATGCTCTTCCTGGCGTTCTAGTTGCATAGTAATAAAACTGTTCTAACTTAATGCTTCATACGCAGGAGATACATTTTTCTTCTGCGTTAGGCCTAATTATAAAAGATTTGGCCGAGAATCGTGATAATGTTCATTTGACTGTAACTGGACAATGACAGTCTCATTGCGTAAGGGGGAATTCAAGATTTTCCGCTTCAATTTCAAGAAACACAGTCACAGTGTAAAACGCGTGCCAGCGTAAAATACGAGGCGCGTCCAAAAAGGAAATTCCGTTTGGTAATAAAATGAAATTGTGCACAGATACAGAAGAAATTTTTATTGCGCAAAATTCTACAACTCTTAAACTACATTTCCACATAACTGCCGAAATTTTTTCAGGCATTTGTCATAGCGTGGCACCAGGTTTTGTATACCTTCTTCATAGAAATCTGCCGCATGTGGCTTCAAACAGTTGGAAACAGTTTCTTTCAGCTCGTCGTCATTGGAGAAGTGATGACCGCCAAGGAAAGACTTGAGATGTAAGAACAGATGTCATCAATTGCGTGAACTAGTTCTTCTGTAACCAAAGGTGGACGCCCACTTCGTTATTCATCGTGCACATCACTACGCCCGCCATTGAACTGTCGGACCCATCTTCTCACCATCGAATCACTCATCGCATTTGGTCCGTAAATATCGCAAATTTGTCGATAAATTTCACTTGGTTTCACTTTCCTCGCATTCAGAAACCGAATCACTGACCTGATTTCACAGGCGGCTGGATTTTCAATGAACGCCGACATTTCAAACAGGCACAACAAAGGTACGTAACTGACAGCGATCTCCTAGTGACGCAAGTTCTTCTCCTTGATGCACATCGTCTACAGCGCGTGTGCGGAAATGCAATCGCAGCGCTGCAGCGGAGATAAATTGAAACGGAACTTACTTTCTAGACGCGCCTCATATATTGTTGGAGTCCTCATGCAGTAGTTATATATATTGTGTCTAAAGTAACATGACCAAGTCAAATTTGAAGTCTTAAGTGGTATTTTCTCACTTAAGTATTCTATTGATGTAATGCTACTTTTTGACGTTTCCTTCAATAATATATTACATTTTTTTAAATAAAAATTTTCATTTTTGAGTCAACATGGCCCTCTAGTAAACAAAATTTAATTACTTACTTCGGTTTCTTACGTTTAATGGGCACGGTGTCAATTAATGTAAACCAGGTCCTCTGTTTCATGTAACGTGTTCAGTTCTGTCACTCCCCTTCTGCCAAGAGCGAATTCATTTTCATTTTCAAATTTCTCCTTGTATCATTACTGTTTGTCAATTCTAAAGCCTTCACAGTGTTTAGCATCATCTACGACGTAGTTTCACATTCTTTTTTATTACTAAGTCGAATAGCTGCCGTAAGTGAATTTGTTTGCCTAAAATGTAAGGCAATGTAATCCATGTGTGAAGTAGTTGGTTACATACAGCATCCCCTTATTATGCAGTAAATAAATAATTAAAACCCCGACAGAAATGAAACTTCTCAGAAAATGACCCATGGCACTCAACAGAGGGATTTAAATATGACAATGGATAACAACGCTTTTCTTATTTACATGATTTACACCAAACCACCCATACATAAGGATAATAATAATAATGAGGTTCTTCTAACTATTGAGTGGAACGAACGATAAGTAAAAATGTTTATTTATCAGTAAAGCTACGAATTATGACACGTTTGGAACGTATAATAAGTCTAGAATACAAAAGTAAACGATCGAAGTTAAGGTGTTACATTACTGAGAATAGACATATTGCAACACATGAAATATTATAGACAGTTACATAATCATTGATTTAGTTGTGAAAGAAATGGATGACGGGGTTGAAAGATGAAACCATTGAGTATAAGTGAGTAAGACTGACTTTGTGCACATTTAAGTGGAAAGTCCCCTCTTATAATTGCATTAGAAATGCAGCCTACTCTATTCGATTCCAGCTTTCACCGCCCTTCTTGCTAACTCGCTACTGCACAACTGTTTGTAAAGCTGAAGAATACAGTCAGTGGTACACATCATTAAGTAAAATGGCTGCTGTTGGAGAAATCTGGAGGACTCACATCCATCCCCTGTCAACACAAAGTGACAGGAGTATAGGAACAAAGGGCGTTCTGGTGCAATAATGTGTTGCCAAACGTCCTCTCCCATCTTCGGCCACCTGGGCTCCGACGTGGCAACGTCACAATGACAGCCTAGGGGCGTGGTCCTAGTGTCGTCGTGACCTCTAGTATCCTGTCAAAAAATTTTGGGTGGTGGTCAATTGTGTACAAGTAAGATTAAAACGTCAAATTTCCCAATAGACGCCATCTTGAATTGAGTCACAGAGGAAAGAGGAGGAGCAGGGCGAGATCCTGGCAGCCATTACTTACAGAGCCGGAAGTGACGCCGTCTTGGATGAGGTCAATGCGACGTTGCCATATCGATGCCCAGGTGGCCGACATCTAGCAACACCACTGCACGAGAGTGCCCTTTTTTCCTATACTGTATACCTCAGCCTGGCATTTCTTATGTCGCATTTTCTGTGTGAAAAAGAGCAAGTAACATAATTTATTACGTTTTACAATGGGAGGCGTCAACTCTTTGTAGCAAGCTGCTTCTCTCCGTGAATCAGAAAACTCGGATGTAGACCACAAAAAGATGTGATCAATGCAAGGCTCTTGCTGTTAAAAAGCTGGCGTTACAGATGTTGATGTTTACAAACCGCCTTATGCTCTGTGGGCGCCAAGCCTAGCGGAAGCATCTTCATTCTCTTCACGACATGCGGTGATCACTATTTACAAAGCGCCAGCAGAAACTGGAAAGGGGCATTTTTGCCCCTGTCTCTGTGTATAGAACCTGCATAACCTGAGGTTTATTGCCTCAGGCTCCTCTGACACTGGATATTTCACAATTGCCCACAGCCTGATCCAAGAAAAGTTTTTCTCACAAAGTTTTATTACAAAAATTATAATCACAAATGACATGACGTGTACTATAAACAATACTAGTGTGTCATACACTCATTGTATGTACCGATGACGTAATGAAATGAAAGATTGGAGGCCCAATTGACAGTAAAAATGTAGCATGAAATATGTTATGTATCGATGCAAATCTCACTTGATGTTTTGATGAAGGTAAGCAGCCATTATAGCAATTATTAAAAAAATGACTTCTCATGATCCAGGTGGTGATGGAGTCTTTATTTTTCTTGCGCGTTTCGGGCGTTGCCCATCATCAGAAATATTACAAAGTTGATCAAAGTTGTTGAACTATGAAAATGAAGTAGGGTAAACCAAATTTCTCCATACCTCAGGTCACACACAAAGTACAAAACCGGGGTGTTATTTCTCATGTATGATAGGTCTTGACTGATCATAAAACACAAAGTGGTGTATTCAGCTTGACAGACTGTTCACGTATGCAAAAAGTACGTAAGCTCGAAGTAAAAATGTAGCATGAAATATGTTATGTATCGATGCAAATCTCACTTGATGTTTTGATGAAGGTAAGCAGCCATTATAACAATTTTTAAAAAAATGACTTCTCATGATCCAGGTGGTGATGGAGTCTTTATTTTTCTTGCGCGTTTCGGGCGTTGCCCATCATCAGAAATATTACAAAGTTGATCAAAGTTGTTGAACTATGAAAATGAAGTAGGGTAAACCAAATTTCTCCATACCTCAGGTCACACACAAAGTACAAAACCGGGGTGTTATTTCTCATGTATGATAGGTCTTGACTGATCATAAAACACAAAGTGGTGTATTCAGCTTGACAGACTGTTCACGTATGCAAAAAGTACGTAAGCTCGAAGGCAGGAACAAATCCAGCAGAGGGCAGCACTAACATGCATTGGTTATTCATTGGTCCAGTGAATAAAATAAAAAGAAAGTTACATAAAATATACAAATTCTTGTAAATATAGGATAATGAAATATAAAAATGAATACTAGGTGCATTACACATAAGAAACTATTCAGGAATGCACCTGGTGCGTGAGCAGCATACAAAAGATTTTCGCCAGAGGGCATCAAAGTACGAACTGGTTAACCAACAGCCAGTAAATAAAAATTCAATAAAAATGTACACAACTGTAGAACATCAAGATAATATAGTCTTGCATAGTGCAACATAAGTATGACATGTGAAATGTATGTTTACCAAAATGATCTACTCAACAATTTATTAGAATGTCATTAAAAATTTCGAAAAACCATTTACGGCTTCCTGTTAGTTGTTCATAAATTACCAGATCCGGTTATTTTAGAAAATTTTTCCAAAATTTCCGAGACAGTACCGTTATTTGCATAATGAAGAACAGACATACTTCCATCAATAGTTTTTAAATGGTGTTTGTACTTCTATTGTCGTGTATCCGTGTTCGCGGAATCTAACACGAAATTCTCTGTTCGTCTTTCCAGTATAGAATCTTTCTCATGAACCACAGAGATTTTTGTACAGTCCAGTTGTACAACATCTATTAGAGATTGACTCCATGTTAGGTCGTAGTAACATTCCCATCTTATGGTTAGTACGGAAGCCGGCTTTGACGTTTACCTTGCGAAATGTATTCTCGATCTTCTTTGAAAATCGGCCAAAGTATGTTAATGGAATGTATCAACTGTTTCCCTGTGTACTATCGGCTCTTTCCTTACTTTTCTTAGAAAGTTTTCTCCAATTTTTCTTATTGACCTCTCTGTGAAACCGTTAGCTAATCCTATTTGTATAATAATCTTAGTTTCTTGTTTGATAACTTCCCCCGAGTTAGTTAAATTAGATAATCTGTGAACATAGAATTAAAGAAAGCACGTTTTTATGATTGTGGGTAGCATGACTCATTGGAGATTATTAAGACTGTGGCAGTTGTTTTACAAAAGATGCTAACATCCAAGCCCTGCTCCGTTCTTGTGACCTGCAGGTCACCATAAAAATATAAAATTTACAATTAGAAGCCGGGGGTGTACTTAATTTTCTCGACATGCAGGTTGACAAATAGTGTCAGAAGGTGGATTGTGACTCCTATATAGGATCAAGAATTAATATGGGAAACTTTACATTTGAGTCAGTTCCCACGTCTTCAACGACTCGTGAATATATCGGACGTTTCTTGAAGACCTGTCGAATATAGACGCCTGAAATTCAAGTCTTGCTTTCTAGCATCACGTCACGTTATTAACAAAATTAATGTAAATTTTAGTGTAGATAATTATAACTTAAGGATGAAGCAATTAGAATATCATCTCCAAACTTAGTTATTTCAGTACTTTGTAGTTCCACGTTAAATGAATTGCTCCCTACATTCAACTCTTTTTCCAACATACAACTATGTTCATACACACCAACTACATACAAAACCATTACCTTACCTCTTTTTCTAACAAACAACTCATTTCATACATGTAGTAATAGGAACAAAGGTGACAAAGAAATTAACTTAGTTTAAAAATGGGTCGAATACTCAGGAGGATTCATTTCAATAATTTGCTAGCAACCATAAAATATTTAGTTAGATATAAAGATCAGTTGAAGTGGAACCTGAAAGACTTACTAATGCCTAACCCGTAGTACTCCATTGACGAATTTTTGAATAGAAAAAAAATGTATTGTATGTATTCACGCTATTGATACGTTTCACACTTACTAGGATCTATGGAACTGACAACTGTAATATAATCTCTAATTATTTATTTAGATGAGTTTTATGTGTAAATTCGGTCCTTGAACTGTTTGAAGTGGAAATCAGTGGAGCTTTGACGTGAATTTCAGAACCTAACATTATGGTGGCTCACACTGAACACACACACAAACACACACATACACACACAGACATGTCCAATGGTGATGAGGAGCTCCACGGCATCTCCATCAACAATGGGGTGTCACATACGAAGGCCACCCATTTTGCAGCCGTTCTGCGCATGTCCAAACGTTCAAATGTTTGTAGAAGTTATGGGACTTAACTACGGGGTCATCAGTCCCTAAACTCACAAACTACTTATGGACTAGCTACTACTAAGAACGGCACAAATATCTATGCCCGAGGGGGGATTCGATCCCCCGACCGTAGTGGCCGTGCAGACCGTGACTGGCGCGCCGCAGTCCCCTCGGCCACCGCGGCCGACTGCGCATGCCTCTCCATTACCAGACTGGCAGCCAATAATATTCTTTGTCTAGGTGCTTGACTGGCCGCGAGTTACGAAATGCTTTTCGCGCAGGCACAACTGTTGGTGCTCCACTGTAGCTCCTCCCCTCAACGCTTCCCCTTACGCTCCGCCTCTACGCGCGGAAGCGCCTTCCTACATGTCGCCAACTATACTTGCAAACTAGCAATGTAAATAAGAAGTATTTCAGACAAACGTCATAAAGCTCTCTCTTTGGGGTTGAATGAGTAGGCACTTTATTTACATACGGAAGGAAATCAACACGACTCCAGTTGAAAATGTTTGTAAACCTATTGGAAAATTCAAATGTTTCAAATGTTTGTATATCTTATGGGACTTAACTACGGGGTCATCAGTGCCTAAACTTACAAACTACTTATTAACTAGCTAATACTAAGGACAGCACAAATATCCATGCCCGAGGGGGGATTCGAACCCCCCGACCGTAGTGGCCGTGCAGACCGTGACTGGAGCGCCTCAGTCCCCTCGGCCACCGCGGCCAGCTAAACCTATTGGACCAAACTGCTATGTTCACAAGTCCCTAAACTTACAAATTATTAAGGAACTTACATTAAGAACACCACACACACACACACACACACACACACACATTCCCAATGGAGGCTAGAACCTCCGGCGGGCAGCACATATTCAAGCCTGTTAAAAAAAAAAAAAAAAAAGCAAATAACTTAATACGGACCACATTTGTGACCGCTTAGTATATAAAATATAGCACGGTGTTCTTCATGTGAGAAATACAGGGTTGGCAATATCAAACATTTTTGAAAAGTACTCATTGCGCCTTAAGTTAGGCAACCCAACAGTGCAGTTGAGGTGAGATGCGATGCATAATATACGAGGCGCGTCCAGAAAGTAAGTTCCGTTTCAATTTTTCTCCACTGCAGCGCTGCGATTGCAGTTCCGCACATGCGCTGTAGACGATGTGTATCAAGCAGAACATGCGCCATTTAGAGATCGCTGTCAGTTACGTACGCTTTGTTGTGCTTTTTTGAAATGTCGGCGTTGATTGAACATCCCGCCGCCTGTGAAATCAGGTCGGTGATTCGGTTTCTGAATGCGAGGAAAGTGAAACCAAGAGAAATTTATCGGCAAATTTGCGATGTTTACGGACCAAATGCGATGAGTGATTCGATGGTGAGAAGATGGGTCCGACAGTTCAATGGCGGGCGTAGTGATGTGCACGATGAAGAACGAAGTGGGCGTCCACCTTTGGTTACAGAAGAACTGGTTCACGCGATTGATGACAAGATCCAGGAAAACCGTAGGTTTACAATTAGTGCTCATCACTTCACCAATGACGACGAGCTGAAAGAAACTGTTTCCAACTGGTTGAAGACAAAAGCGGCAGATTTCTATGAAGAAGGTATACAAAACCTGGTGCCACGCTATGACAAATGCAAAATTTCGGTAGTTATGCGGAAAAGTAATTTAAGAGTTGTAGAATTTTGTCCAATAAAAATTTCTTCTGTATCTGGGTACAATTTCATTTTATTACCAAACTTACTTTCTGGACGCGCCTCGTACATTAGCCCACTGGGAAGAAAAATATGAAAACTCATTTAAATAAAAACCAGTACTCTTCAATCTAAATATTTCAGTTTCGCAGGCCGCGGTGGCCGCGGGGACTAAGGCGCTCCAGTCACGGTCTGCACGGCCACTACGGTCGGGGGGTTCGAATCCCCCCTCGGGCATGGATATTTGTGCCGTCCTAGTTCGTAAGTAGTTCATAAGTAGTTTGTAAGTTTAGGGACTGATGACCCCGTAGTTAAGTCCCATAGACTATACAAACATTTGAACATTTTGAACATTTCAGTTTCCTCAATCATGGTAAAGAATTCTTCTGCTTTCGACTGGGAAATGACTTTGGACCTAAATCCCGTCAAATACTATAATTTTCTTGTCCTTTGAACGTAATTCGTACTCACTTCACGCGTTAACGCGTCCAGTTGTGGCCGTAAATTTCCAAGTAGCATTCGGCAGAACAGAGGCACTTGCTCTCGTCTGCCGTGGCTGGTTGTAGGCGAGTCTACAGCCGGGGGCAGCTCTGCAGCCCTGCGGCCCTCCGCCCTGGTGGAGAGCCCTTTGTGCGCCGGTCGGTCCTCCGCATTGTCTGCAGACGCAGAACCGCCGCGGGCGATCCTCTTCCCACTCCAGTCACGACGCCTCCGGGCAAGAAGAGAGGCCGCCTTTGTGCATAAGAGATGAGGCGTAATCTTTATTACACGCCGGATCACGTCATAAAATAAAATTAAACGTTCGCTTTTATTCGGCTCTTTTACAACCTACAGAATTCCGTCCCGGGGCTAGGTGGACGGCTGACTTCACCGTCAGCGGGGAATGTGCAGTGTCTGCAGGCGTACTACGGGCCGCGCCTCCGCGTTCCGTCACGTCCAGCTCTTTTCGTTTAACAGCGGAAAGCTTTAATGCCGGGAGTGATCACCAGGTATCAGTCCTCATTATCTATTCCAGTAGCCTTCCGCGCACTGATCAGTCCTGTCACATACTTCTGACGAACAGACACTCCAGTCTCTCTCTTCTTTGCTGCTCGACAACTTGCGACATCTACAAATTCAACGAAGACACATATTGGCCTCCAACTAACAGCTACTATTAAAATTACGAATTAATTCTTGCAAAGAAGAAAACAGCAACCATCCACTATTAATTATGCAATTTATTTCACACTTAAAGGTTCATAGTCGACGGCTATTCACATCGAATATCATTTATTATGTTTCATCTCAGCGCACACTCCGCTGCAGAGTGACAGTTTCATTCTGGAAACATCCCTTAGGCTGTGACTAAGCCACGTCTCCACCATATCCTTTCTTCCAGGAGTGCTAGTCTTGCATGTTTCGCAGGAGAGCTTCCGTGAAGTTTGGAAAGTAGGAGGCGAGGTACTGGAGGAAGTAAACTTATGAGGCAGCATCGTGAGTCGTGTCGGGATAGCTTAGTTGGTAGAGCGCTTGCCCGCGAAAGGCAAAGATCCCAGGTTCGAGTCCCGGTTCCGGCACACTATTTTAATCTGCCACGAAGTTTCGCATTTATTATTGTTTACGTCAGAATTCCCTTCTCAATAATATCCCGCGGCGAAATATACCGGGTGATCAAAAAGTCAGTATAAATTTGAAAACTTAATAAATTACGGAATAATGTAGATAGAGAGGTAAAAATTGACACACATGCTTGGAATGACATGGGGTTTTATTAGGGAAAAAATCATCATCATCATCATTAGAGACTGATTTTGCCTTACAGCGTTCAGTCTGGAGCATAGTACCTCTAATAAAATTCCTCTATGATCCCCTATTCGATGCTAACATTGATGGCTCGTCTGACATTATGCCTTTTACTTCAAAATCATTCTTTATCGAATCTAAGTACTTTCTTCTTGGTCTACCTCGACTCACCTTACCCTCCGCTGCTGAGCTCATGAGACTCTTAGGTAACCTTGCTTCTCCCATGCGTGTAACATGACCCCACCATCTCAGTCTGTTCGCTCTAACTGATTCATCTATGGTGTTCATTCCCAGTTTTTCTTTGATTTCATTATGGACACCCTCCTGCCATTATTCCCATCTATTAGTGTCTGCAATCATTCTTGCTACTTTCATATCTGTAACCTCTACCTTATAAAGAAGGTAACCTGTATCCACCCAACTTTCACTCCCATACAACAAAGTTGGTCGAAAGATCGAGCGGAGCACTGCTAACTTAGTCTTGGTACTGACTTCCTTCTTGCAGAAGAGAGTAGATCTTAGCTGAGCACTCACTCCATTAGCTTTGCTGCATCTCGATTCCAGTTCTTTAACTATGTTGCCATCCCGTGAGAAAATACATCCCAGTTACTTCAAACTGTCTACCTGTTCTCACTTTGTTCCTCCTATTTGGCACTCAATCTGTTTAAATCACTTTCCCACAAACATTACTGTCGTTTTGGAGATGCTGAAAGGAAAAACAAGACAGAAAAAAAGGGCGTTTCTGACCGATGGCAGAAGAGAAAGCAAAGACGAAATTATTTACATGAAATGCTCAATATATGCACCATCATTCCTCAACAATAGCTGTAGTCGAGGAATAAAGTTGTGAACAGCACTGCAAAGCATGTCCGTAATTATAGTGATGTATTGGTGTCGGATGTTGTCTTTCAGCATCCCTAGAGATGTCGGTCGATCACGATACATTTGCGACTTCAGTTAACCCCAAAGCCAATAATCGCACGGACTGAGGTCTGGGGACCTGGGAGGCTAAGCATAACGAAAGTGACGGCTGAGCACACGATCATCACCAAACGACGCGCGCAAGACATCTTTCGCGCATCTAGCAATACGAGGTGCAGCACCATCCTGCATAAAAATCGTACGTTCCAGCAGTTGTTTATCAGTCAGGCTGGGGGTGATGCGATTCTGTAACATATCGGCGTGCCTCTCATCCATCACGGCAGCAGTCACCGACGTTTAGCTGTCCAGTGCCATCTGGCAGATTTTATTTATTTATTTATTTTTATTTCTATTTTTTTTGTTGTTGTTATAAAACCCCATGTCATTCCAAGCATGTGTGTCAATGTTTACCTCTATATCTACATTATTCGGTGATTTATTAAGTTTTCAAATTTATACTGACTGTTTATGACTACTGTTATTCCAAAGAACGGTTTAGTGCGGTTACGAGCCTTCGTGTCGAAGGTGTCCCTTGTATGAATGTGTCCTACCAATCGATCTCTTGTTTTAGTCAAGTTATACCACATATTCCTCTTCTCTCCAATTCTGTTCGGTACCTGAGTTCCGTTCACTACCTCCCCATTAGTTACGCGATTTACCCATCTAATTCGTCTGTTCGTCATTTCAAAAGCTTCTATACTCTTCCTGTCTCAACATTATTTCATCCATGTATCATCACTACTCAAGGCAAATCTCCACACAAAGCCCACAGCACAGACGTCCTCGTATTTTAATTAATATTCAGTGTTAACACATTACTTTTTTGTTGTTGGCAGAAACGCTTTTCTTACCATTGCCATTTTGTATTGTATAGCATTTGTACTGCCACCATCGTACGTTATAAAACTGTCAAAGTAACAAAACTCAGCTACCACCTCTATTGTTTAGTTACCTAATCTAATTCGTCCAGCATCTACTAATTTTATTATACTACATTCCATTAACCTTGCTTTGCTCTTGGTAATGTCCAAATTTTATGCTCCTTTCAACACACTGTCCATTTCGTTAAATTACTCTTCCAGGTCCTTTGCTGTCTCTGACAGATTTGTAATGTCATCGTAAATCACTTTTTTTTTTTTAAATATCTTAACCCTCAACTATAATCCATTGGCAAAATTTCTCCCTGTTTCCCTTCGCAGCTTGCTCGTTGAACAGTTTGAATAATGCTTCCTTTTCATGACCGTCGACTCTTATAACTGGTATCTGGTTACTGTACATGTTTCAAAGAATATCCCGTGGCGGCCGCAGTGGCCGAGCGGTCGGCGGCGCGGCAGTCACAGTCTGCACAGCCATTACGGTCGGGGATTCGAATCCCTCCTCGGGCATGGATGTTTGTATCGTCTTTAGTATAAGCTAGTTGATGAGTAGTTTGTAACTTTAGGGACTGATGGCCCCGCAATGAAGTCCCTTAAGCTTAACAAACATTTGAACATTTTTTAACATTTCGTTCCCTATATTTTACCTCTGCTGACTTAGGAATTTGAAATAATGAACGTATTTGCACGCGAGCAGCTGTCTGATGACTCGAAATTGGTAACTGCACCATTTTCATGTAAATAGTATTATTAATAGTGGCTGGTTACTGTTTACCTCTTTGCAAGAATCAACTGTATTTTGTACACAGCCGCCATATTGGTGACGAGTTCGTGTGTCATTTTTCGCCGTTGACCCCAGCTGGGATTGTTTTCGGCCTGCCTGGTGCAAGTCTTTAAGTGACGCCACATGAGCGACATGAGCGTCGATGATGATGACAACGATACAACACCCAGTCCCCGAGATGAGAAAGTCTTCAACCCGACCCGGAATCAAACCCGAGTCCCCGCGTGGCAAACTAGCACGCTGTCCTACGGAGGCGGACACCGTATTGGTAATTACACTCGAATAATTGTTTAGTTGGTATTTTGGAGAAATACCGTATTGGTATTTCTCCAAAATACCAATTAAATAATTATTCGAGTGTAATATCCCTCTCATAATATTGATTGTAAGAAAGTAAGCACACCACGAAATATTATGAGAATTGGTCACAAATTAAAATTCATACAGGCATCGATGGAACATGCTAAACTGGGAAATTTTGTGTCCACTAGACGAACTCAGACGCTGCAGGGCAAATTCACCGTGCAGATAGCAAGGACAATAAACAGAGAGCGTGTTGATACCAGCGCACAATGTCTTTGCGAACTTCGTGTCATTTGATGATAGTATCGCAGACTGGAACCTGAATGAGGAAAAGTAAATACTTTGTGAGATGGCAGTATAGACACATATAATAAAAGAAATACCACATAACATGTGTCCAACTTTTATTGAATGCAGAGACCCAACTGAGTTCAATGCATTTTCGTTTCGTGTATTGGTACACCGGTTGCTATGGGCGTATTTATCAAATTTCAGCAGGAGAGTGTAGATTTTCAACTTCACTTCTGAAGCCTTGCTTTAGTTTACATTTACAGTTTCTCTGCGATTAGTTGGCCATGTCTACTGCAGAACAGTAGTCCTTCAACAAGCACACAAGCACCTCAAAGTCTTGTGGACAGTGCAGTGGGTTGCCACGCAGCCGATGCAGGTTCATTCGAATCGCAACTACGCAAAGCAAAAGGAACAAATACAGTCCATTGGTCTCTTTTAATCTTTATTTGCCTAAAATATAGTTTAAAAAAGGATAATTTGCTTTCAGTCTGTACTTCTTATTTCTTCCACTTCCTCTCTCTCTCTCCATCTCTCTCATGTTTTCCTCTTCTCGTGATAATAGTATGCCCCAACAATCTTACGCCTAATAATCTAGTGTATTAGTGTGTCTAATGTATTATGATCATTTTATTTTACATGCGATGTGCTCAATATTCTATTCATGACATAACGATCTAATTGCATGTATCTACTTTTCATTTTTATCTGTAGGTGTTGCTTTATTTATTTGAAAGTTTAGCCATTGCATTTTCCGTTCGTGTATATTACTGCTTTCAGACTCACAAAATTTCATAACATAAAATTCTAGAAGGTAGGAAGCTTAGGGTTTAACGTCCCGTCGACAGCTTGGTCATTAGAGATGGGTAAAAAAATTCTACCTTTACAATCTCGAATCTTAAAATTCGCTAAATTTACGGAAAAAAGTTGAAATTTTCCAAAGACTCTCAACAGACATATCAGAGAAATATAAGTAAAAAATATAATTAAGGGAAAAAAACCGCTGCGCTAAACAATAACTGATGCATCAAAAATTCATAAAGTCAATATGTCAACCTTGCATGTAAAATTTCAATAATCGTGATATAAAATAATCGTTTTATAAAAACAGATTCGATTCCCAGTCAGGTCGGATATTTTCTCGGCTCGGGGACTGGGTGTTATGTCGTCCTCATCATCATTTCATCATTACTGTCACGCAAGTCGTCGAAATGGATTCAGCTACAAAGACCTGCACCAGGCAGGCTGAACACGATCCCAGTATGGGGTATAACGTCTATAAATACCACACGATCATTATCAGCGTCATCGGCACGTATCAGTGTTCCACTTACAGGAGTATGGCGGACATTTCGGTTCCATCCGTGTCATTTACATCCCATTCGACATGTTGGAACAGGAGAAGAAGGCGAAAGACTGGAATTATGTCGTTGGATACTTGAAAATCGCCAAGTAATCACATTTTTACTTTTCACGTTCACTCGTGACGCCATCAATAACACATCACAGGTCCGAATAAAAACTTGATTCCATTGTAGAGACGCATTTTCAAGAACGCTTTTCTGTAAATTAGTGGTGTGGTTTCGTAGAGAATCAGTTGATTGGGCATGTTGTGTTGCCGCTTCGTCTCACAGGATCCCGTTATCTACACTTCCTTGAAAGTGAAATTACAGCATTATTGAAAGAGAGTCTTTCGCTACAAGGTTGTGTACGTTCTTCCAGCGTGACGGGGTCCTCCACAAAGTAAACACAAGAGCTGATTTGCGCGTTAGGGTAATAAATAGAGCAGTCCTCATAAAAGAACACAAAGGCGATCTCAGAAGAGCTACTCGTGATGTTATCAAAATGAGTGAAAAGTGCATTGAATTTGGAATTATTGAAAATCAGCATTGAATGTCCTCATTTGCCTTGTCTTTAATTTGTTAAGGCTGCATCCTAGCCGCTGTGTGTCTGCACTCGATAAAAATTAGTTATTTCACTGCAATTAAGTGTACATCATTGCCCATAAAATATTTGCCATACTTCTTGAAACACCCTATACAGAGATGGCAGCATTTTAGAGCATTGAGGAGGCACTGACAGCCCAATTGGAGTATCGATCAATCGCTCGACATTTTAATAGGAGCGATGTCACTATTCGACGATATTGGTAAGAATTTGTGAACCATGACGAAATAACAGCGACAAAAAGGAAACGGTCAACCTAGAGTACTTTGCAATAAATATTTCTTTCAAGTTTTCGTCCTATGGAAGTCATATCAACATAAATTAAAATTATAAAAAAAATTATTTAGTTTATTGATACGAGTGTTACATGAGAAAAGAGTAAATCATCGATAAATGACATCGCGTAAAACTTTGACTACGTCTGACAGTGATGACTGCAGGGGTAGAGGAAGGGGATGGAGCCAGAAATTTTTGCAGAGTTTATGGGGTCGGCCCTAGTCGTACTGATATTACTGTAAACATTGGCTTATCTGTCTCGGTCAGTCTCAGTTGAACAGTTTTCTTTATTCCATTGACGCGTTAATGTAAACGATATACGGCGAGCTATCTGTATGGAATGGAACCAGATTGGCTTATCTGTCTCGTGAATGAAACTTCGCTTTGCAGCGGAGTGTGCGCTGATATGAAACTTCCTGGCAGATTAAAATTGTGTGCCGGAACCGGGACTCGAACCTGGGACCTTTGCCTTTCGCGGGCAAGCGCACTACCGACTGTGCTATCCCGACACGACTCACGATGCCGCCTCACAACTTTACTTCCGCCAGTACCTCGCCTCCTACTTTCCAAACTTCATAGAAGCTCTCCTGCAAACACGCAAGACTAGCACTCCTGGAAGAAAGGATATGGTGGAGACATGGCTTAGCCACAGCCTAAGGGATGTTTCCAGAATGAAACTTCACTTTGCAGCGGAGTGTGCGCTGATATGAAACTTCCTGGCAGATTAAAATTGTGTGCCGGAACCGGGACTCGAACCTGGGACCTTTGCCTTTCGCGGGCAAGCGCACTACCGACTGTGCTATCCCGACACGACTCACGATGCCGCCTCACAACTTTACTTCCGCCAGTACCTCGCCTCCTACTTTCCAAACTTCACAGAAGCTCTCCTGCAAACACGCAAGACTAGCACTCCTGGAAGAAAGGATATGGTGGAGACATGGCTTAGCCACAGCCTAAGGGATGTTTCCAGAATGAAACTTCACTCTGCAGCGGAGTGTGCGCTGATATGAAACTTCCTGGCAGATTAAAATGGTCCCAGGTCCCAGGTTCGAGTCCCGGTTCCGGCACACAATTTTAATCTGCCAGGAAGTTTCATATCTGTCTCCTCTGATGCTGTCCTCATTTTCTTTAGTCTGGTATCACCATGATTCATAGTCATAGCTGTTCTCTCACATTTGTCAACCAACCATAAAGCGGATGAACAGTCGCAATCACTGAAAAAACCTCGACGTCCCCCTCAAAACACTAATCCGAGCGTGCGTACGTGACGGGAGTGGCTCACGACTGTAGACACAAGCGCACGTGCCCAGCAAGCGTATTGGTTCATCTGAATCCCCTCCCTGCTTTTTGTGCTACAGCGACTACATACGAATGTGATTCATTTTAACTTTTTAAAATTCGCTTCCTTGTCATCAACTATAACAAAAAATAGTTCGCCGTCTCAGAGTTTTCAGTTCACTCGAGATTTATTGTTGAAACATCGCGTATGGAGTACATGAATTGATTACATTTACAGGTAAGTGACTCAAGCGGTAGTGAGGTTCCCGAGTGTCGATACATTGTAAAACCTCCACAGGCGGCATTGGAGCTGCTGATTCTGGCTTCCATACGATGATAGAGACGGCTGTCTTGAGATACATTAGATACACTTGCTCGACCTGAAGGAACCGTGGATTGACGAGTCGCACGTCTCATGTGTCGTACCTTCATATCCCACACGAGGCCGACAGGAGACAAGGGCGGAGATCGTGCTGGCCAGAGAAGTTTCTGTACGTCTGATAGAGTATACTTTGTTTCTCGCTCACTGTATGGGCGAGTATTATCCTGTTGGAACAACAAACACCAAATGTGATCCAGTTTTGTACCTTACTGAATCCAAGATCAGGATTGGTATGTAAGTATGTTTGTTAAGCTTATGGGACTTAACTACGGGGTCATCAGTCCCTAAACTTACAAACTACTTATAAACTACCTTATACTAAAGACAACACAAACATCCACGCCCGAGGGAGAATTCGATCCCCCGACAGCGAACGGCCCCGCGCATCGGAGCATAGCGCCTCAAAGTACTCGGCCGGTCCGCCGCGCCAGAAGGACTGGGATGGGGCCAATTTGTCTCGGACGGATGCACTCTACGAGACAGCGTTCGATATTTCTATGTCGTACGTGGAAACGACCATCACCTGCGGACAGGAAGAATTTGCGTTTACGTCTGAAGACCGTGACTCGCCATTCAAATTTCCAAGTGATCTCCTGACGGCTCTAGTCGTGCGGCGCACGTCGATGCTGTGACGTGAATGGCTAGAGTAATACGTAACTGTAATCCCACTGCTAGTAACCGGTTGGCAACATTTCTTGTTGACATTCCTGGGCCCAAAAACACTAATGTGTGCTGTGTTAGCTGTAGGATCTGTCCTTACAAAACGACTCTCTGGGCGTTTATGCTTCGTGGACGAGCAGAACGCCGTGCTTCAGAACGTTCATTGCTTTGTTGCAGAACTGTAGCAGCACATCCAACTTGTGTGACAATTATTTGAAAGAACCATGTGGCGACAATTTCAATGTTTGTAAACCTGCTATGGTCATCAGTCCCTAGACTTACAAACCACTTCAACTTACTTATACTAAGGATAACACATACACACACCCATGATCGAGGGAGGACTCGAAACTCCGGCGGGAGCGGCCGCCCATTCCCTAGCATGATGCCTTAGACAACGCGGTACTTCCGCGAAGCCCGAGACAGTTTGATCCCTTTCCGATTCACTCAATTTGCTTTAGGAAGTATTTATATTTCTCCGCGGCATGGCGTCTGTTTGCTTCGAACGTTGACCTCACACTGAAACTTTTGGCTACAAACATTTCCTATTATAGGTTACACACAGATGGCGTTCTGGCAGCCATGTCACTACTTTATAATCAGCATGTCCACTGTCCCACAGATAGTATCAAATCAAATGTTTGTTGAAGTTACGGGACTTAACTGCAGGATCAGTCCCTAAACTTACGAACTACTTATAAACTAACTTATACTGAAGACAGCAGAAACATTTTTGCCCGAGTGGACATTCGAACCACGGACGGGGAACGGACTCGCGCATCGGAGCATAGCGCCTCAATGCGCTCCGCCACTCCGCCGCGGCAGGTAGTACGAGTATCTGATCAAAATCGACGGCGCCTTTCCAATGGTTTCAGAGTGAGTCATTAGGGACAAATGATAGTAGCCCGAGTTTGGAAATGTCAATGGACGCCCCTGAATAGCGTCAAAGTGACACCAGTAGGCCAACATATTAGCAGAAACGTAATTTTGTATACACTGCTTGTCACCAGGCAGTACGACTACGAATGTACCATCAGCGTTCTGCATGCGTACAGAGCCACAAAACGAGCGGAATGCTACGTTGACAATAAAACCGCGATTGTCTATGTGACGCACTTGTTCGCAAAGGTGTGTAAAAAGTGCGGTACATGGACAGTCGCAATTTGTATTCAATATTAAATTGACCTCCACCAGCATGCCACACATGAACAATTCTGAATGTTTTAAGCACCTGAATATGGGCACAAGCACGAAACCGGTCGTGTCACAAATAAATAATACGATATTTAATGTGACTGATAGCGGTTTTATTTTCAACACTGTATTAGGAATAGTCACTGAGTTCATGTACATTTATCATGGATAAAACACACTGAGCAGAATGCTGTCAGGTACGTTTCGAGACATTTCACGATTATTATGTCACGCCCAAGGTCTGGAAACAGCTCCGAGCGAGGAGGCACAGTCGTAAGACACTGGACACGCATTCGAAAGAACGCTGGTTCAAAACCATCAAATTTAGGTTATTTGTGATTTCCCTAAAGCACTCGAGGCAAAATAGGGAACGATTCCTTTAAAAGGGCACTTCCGATTTTCTTCCCAATCCTTACCAATAATCCTGCCATGAACTCCATCTGTAATGACAACGGTGTCTACGGGACGTTAGATCATAAACTTACTTCCTAGGGAAAAAAAGGAAAAAAGACAGTAATGTAAAAATTACGCTATTTTGTCAAAACTAACTTTGTAAAAACCATGGCTGTGGTATTATAATTGAGAACAGCGACCAGCAACAAGTTTGGTATAAAATGTTAGACTAATAAACGTTTTGTATCATACTTGTGGCTGGTAGCTGTTTTTAATTATAAACGTTATAAGAAAAAATTTAGTTACAAGACGGTCATAAATTATTTGACCAATTTTTTTTATACATATTCGCAAAATCTGTAGGGAAATTGGGTTTTCATCTATTTACTACTGATAACGGGTTTCGGCATTTTAGTCCATTATAGGATCTTTGAATCAACCGATAATTCTTAGATTATCAGAGTTCACATGATTTAAGTGTATAGGTTAACAGGCCTCTATACAGTAAAACATGCAACAAATTGCGTAGTTTGTTGTATGCTTTACTCATAGTAACACTTTGATACAACTATCTGAAAACATGAAATGGAATGATCATGTGCAATGAGTCGCAGTTGAGGTGGGAGGCAGAACATTGTTCGAATACTGGAAAAAGCCAGTTTACGTAGGAGATTGTTTACATTGCTCAAGCGTGTGTAAGACATTCCAAACACAACAGATGATACTGAACAAGAAGAATGGTAGCACGAATAGTTACAGGTTTTTAACACATGGGAAAGTGACACGGAGATGTTGCTAATGTTTTAGACACTCTTGAACACAGGCACAATTTATCCAGTTATCTCAGGAAAGCTAACGTAGGTTTCAAGAATCTAGGACCAGACTGCTTTCAAGAATGCAGGAACAAAGTTCGAAACTAATTTCCCGTGGAGGTAACGTGAAGGCAGTCGTAGAGAAATTAAAACTCGCACGATGGCATTCAACCAGCCATTCGTCCTGCATTATGTAGGAGAATGGACTGGGAATGAGGCTAATGAAGACTGGGAGGTACCCACTGCCACGCACCACACACTGGTTTACTATCGATGTAGACACTAGTGTAGAAGCTGTAAACAAATCTGTCCTTGCTTCATTTTACGACCGCGAATCGTAATCAAACAGTGTCATCAATGGCAGTTCCACAAAGTTTTATGACCAGAAACTTCTCATTTTCGTTGTACTGAAGTGAAGAAGCGACAGATATTGCTCTTAGAAATAGAGCTGGCGCTTGAGTTAAAGCACTGCATTCGCATTCCTGAATATCAGTGCGCAATCCTGGTTCAAACATCTACTATTACATTCTCCTGATTTCTTAATTCATTCAGTTCATAGTACAGTTTGACTGAAAGTATGAAGCTGGTTTACTTTTCCATTTGCCCACAAAACTGAATTTTTATTCCAACAGCAAGGATACCACCAATGAAGAGACTTTACCCTATTCTTTCTTCTTTTGTGTCGTAATATTTGTTAATTCAAGAACCACGATGCGTTTAGTTCGTAGAGAACTGCTAGTTAAATAGCTATGCGAGAAAAGAAACCAGTGAAAGATAAAACTATCGCTATCAACTTGGGAGCTAGCTGATCTATATATCACTTTAGCCCTACAGT
The DNA here is from genome assembly GCA_026315105.1 of Locusta migratoria. Classification (NCBI taxonomy): domain Eukaryota; kingdom Metazoa; phylum Arthropoda; class Insecta; order Orthoptera; family Acrididae; genus Locusta; species Locusta migratoria. The sequence goes on from CM048744.1 coordinate 713,253,520, forward strand.
ACTGCTTTTAGACAAATCATAAAATCGCCATAATTCCTGTAACTACACGAACTATTCAAACTGTTTGCTATAAGTGTTCAAATTATTTCTAAAATAGCCATGGGACCAAACTGAAGTGATCATCAGTTCCTAGACTTAGAAACTACTTAAACTAATTTACGCTAAGGTCAACACATACACTCGTGCTCGAGGGAGGACTCGAACGTCCGACGGAAAGCTGCCGCGCACTCAGCAGCAAGGCGCTTTAGAGCGCACGGCAATTTCCACTCTGCTGTTTGTATAACGAGTTATTCCTCCAGAAGAATAGACTTCCTTATGTAGTTCTCAGGCGTAGGATTTTTCTGGGGATGACGAGAAGTTTCTAGTTATTACATTTGGAAGATTAGAGTAAACCAATATAAACAAAACTCAACCGTATTACTAAAAGAAACACGAAGAATAATTTCCATTTTGTAGATGACAATAATGTAGACTTTTCAGCCAAAGAACTCCCCAAATAGAGTGGAGTTTGCTATTTGATTTGTACAGCAACGTAAAGAAAACAACAGTTTTCTTACTTAAAGTGCTGTTCACAAAAGAGGCTATATTTACAAACGAGGGCCAGTTGAACTGTAGGAAAAGCCAGGTATGAAGCGACCAAAACACATCCGCACTTTTGTGTCCGACTAACAATATTTCTCTTTGATTGCGTGGGGCCAGCCGCGGTGGCCGAGGGGACTGAGGCGCTCCAGTCACGGTCTGCACGGCCACTACGGTCGGGGATTCGAATCCCCCCTCGGGCATGGATATTTGTGCCGCCCTAGTTCGTAAGTAGTTCATAAGTAGTTTGTAAGTTTAGGGACTGATGACCCCGTAGTTAAGTCCCATAAGCTTAACAAACATTTGAACATTTTTGATTGCATGGGATCGTATTGTTCACTATTATGTGGCTGAAACATACGTAATTCTGTTGAAATCGTTTGTTTAACTTGTTTCCCAGTACGAACAATATGTGACTCTGAGAAAGTTCATTTTATGTGGTTTCTAAATGACGTGGCTTCGGCACACTTCGCATACTATATTTAACAGCACAGAGAACTACCATTTGGATAACACTGGATTGTTCACTGTGATATTGTTCCATAGCCAACTTGTTCACCAAACGTGACACCAATTGGCTTCTTCCATGACTGCATATAAATAGGCTAGTTTTGTAGAGTGGTCGATAATAACAAGGACCTGGTTGCTAAGAAGCAGAAGCAGTACGCCAAACACGCTTGATTCCTGGCAAGGCATACGATGATACGTAGCTGTACTCCCTGCGGTGATTATCATGGTCGAAGTTTGCTCTCCACTTGTTAGGTATTTGCACTGTACTTAAAACGGCATAAATCTTTTAAATACTAGATTGTGAGTATCGGTTGAGGATTGTTACAACACCATGTTTTTGTGTTATGTGTGATGATGATCTATATTACACGCTTTTCCACCTTTCTGAAGATTTTTTCACAGAAAGAAAAGTAACTAGAAAAATAGAATGGCTGGGAGATGAGGGTAAAACACAGGACTCGAATTCGGGAGGACGGCGTTTCAAATCCATCTCCGGCAATCCGGATTTAAGTTTTCCATGATATCCCTAAATCAGTCCAGATAAATGCCGGGATGGTACCTCTGAAAGGATACGACCGATTACCTTGTCCATGCTTATTTAAAACTCCGAGCGCTAGGTCCGTCTTTAAAGTCCATGCTTGTCTACGGTACGTTAAACCTTAATCTTCCTTTTTATAACAGAAAATCGTAATTTAATTATTGCTCTCTAACGGTTAAAGGAAAACCGCGGATCACCAATTATAAATAGTAAAAAAAATTTAGGTCCGTGGATAAGTTCCTGACGTTGCTTTTTCACTCCGAGATTGACTAAACGGCGTACTTGTGACAACTGCAACTGTTTAAAGAAGGCAAGGATCCGTCGCTCGCGGCGAGTAAGAGGAAAGAGACCTGCATAAATCTAATAGTTACGTGATGCTCTTGACAAAGTCTTAACGCGGGACTGGGCGCCATTGGCTGATTCTAAGCAAGGTGACCAGAGATTGTAGCTTATAATTTTCACTGTTTTTTTAACAGGAAGTTGTTTCGCGTCAGTGAGAGGTACAACAAAAAATGTTCAAATGTCTGTTAATCTATCGAACCAAACTGCGTGGTCATCAGTCCGTAGCTTACAAACTAAAACCTAGGTAAACTAACCTACGGACAAACACACACACCCATGCCCCAGGGAGGACTCGAACCTCCACGGCGAGCAACCGAGCACTTCGCAGCGAGGTGCTTTAGACCGCTCGGCTACTCTACCGCGGCGGGTACAACAATCATGTCTAGCGAGAGTATAGAATGGCAATTTTGAGTCTTCAGTTGCCGCAGTAAGGCCTAGTACTCTTAACGTGATATATACCGTGGGATTTCGATTTTTTCTGCAATCGTCCAGTATTCCCTACACTATTTGATCGAAAGTATCTGTAAACCCTATGTAATGGGCATTGACGACGAGATATCACGAGATGTGAGCCCTGCAGTATGAAATGTAGTATTGAGTTGTCACTAGTGGACCACTAACCGTCTAGTGGGTCGGTCAGGATAGCTCATTGACTTCGGAAATGAACAAGTCATATGATATCATATGAGTAACATCGATCACGGATATTTCAGCCGTTCTGAAGAAGCCAAAGTCGACAGTTGGTGAAATGATTATGAAGCGGAAAAGCGCGAAGGAACGAAGACATCTAAGGAAGGTTGCAAAACAAACGGCACACCGTCAGCGGAAGCAATTACTCGTAGTCCCTAAACTGTCAGCTGCAGTCCAGCTAGTTGGATTACTGCTAGAGTATACCAAGTTGAAAACAATGGCTGCAGCCGACCGCGGTGGCCGAGAGGACTGCGGCGCGCCAGTCACGATCTGCGCGGTCACTAAGTTCGGGGGTTCGAATCCCCCCTCGGGCATGGATATTTGTACCGTCCTTTGTATGAAGTAGTTCAAACGTTTAGGGACTGATGACCCCGTAGTTAAGTCCCATAAGCTCTTCAAACATTTGAACAATTGCTACAACGACCATCAGCTTGTCGTAAGGCACAGATTTCAGTAGTCAGTGCTAATCAATTCTCATTGTGATTTACAAAAGGACGACCCTGGGTGTGGATGAGTGGAAGCAAGGTAATGTGAAGCTATGAATCAGACTATACCTTGTGAATGGTTGAGGTTTGGTGAATAATTAGAGGACGTTCCCGTCATCATGTGTAAAGGCAACAGGGAAGTGATGTTACGGTGTGAAATTCTTATGCGTCGTTAGCACTTGATTTGCTTGCTTAGCTTAAAGAAACAATAAAGGCTCAAGAATATGATCACATTTCACAGAACTGTGCACTGGGTACAACAGGGATTATTGCATCATCTGTGAAACAGTGTTTTGTGGTAAAAAAACATCCCAGAAATGGACATTCGACAGTCCCAACCCAATGAAACTTGTCAGAATGTAGACTTCGTTCCTCACAACTTTCTCCTAATATGACTACTTTTTCTGATTTTTGGTCGTGGGCTAGCATATCCATATTGACGTCCATTAATCGGTGTCAAGATTGGAGTAAGATCTTACTATATACTCGTAGTTATTTACTTGTATAGAATACGTGTAGCCACAGATTTTCAGTGCTAGTTATTTGGGGTTACCCGTCTTGTAAAGGTTTCTTCGAATAGTTCATCCATGAGACACAAAACCGTCAAGTTTCCAGTGCTACCCTCGTAGCTGGTAACTGTGGAAGATACACGGCTCCTAAAGGTGGCACACAAACGTTCTGAGCACAGCAGAATTTAGACTTGTCCGTCAACAGAAATAGGAAAGCGGGAATGATTTATTCGTCGTCGTTACGACAGCGTGTGGCGCGCCTGCGCATTGTCACTGGGAGATGGAGACCAGACGGCGCCTGGCACAGCGCTCGGCTCCACGGCGCGCCTCCGGCACGGCACAGCAGGGCGCCGCAGCCGCGGGCGTCGGTTTTTCCGTTGTTGTTTCTGTTTACTCTGGCTGACAGCGCGCCGCGGCACGGGCCGACAGCGGCACAGTGGGACAGACAGCGGACGGCGCCGTAACTCTGCGGGCAGGGACCGCCGCTGGATCAATACGGCGGCGCCGGCTGTGGGATTACCCTGCAGGCGCGCGGGTCAGCCTGACAGCGGCGCAACTGCGCGGACCCCGCTGCGGACGACAGAGTTTCAAGGCCCCTCTAGACACGTTCCGATTTTTCGTCCGATCAACCAACTTAGTGGCCAAAGAACCAAATTCGTCCAGCAAAGCTTTGAAGGCCCTGCACACGTTCCGATTTATCGTACAACCAACAAATCTCGTCCGCCATCCAACCTAATTCGTCCGGCAGAGTATGAAGACCCCTATACACGTACCGATTTACTGCGTGACCAACCAACTGACCAGTCAACCAACCAACCAACCAAAGTCGTCTGGCAGAGTTTCAAGGCCCCTACACACGTTCCCATTTATCGTCCGATCAACCAACAGAGCGGCCAAGCAACCAAATTCGTCCAGCAGAGTTTTACAGCACCTACACACGTTCCGATTTATCGTACGACCAACCAACTCATCGGCCATCCAACCTAATTCGTCCGGCAGAGTATTAAGGCCCCTACATATGTTCTGATTTACCGCGCAACAGAACAACTGATCAGCCAACTAACCAAATTAGTCCGGCAGAGTCTTAAGGCTCATACACAAGTTCCTATCTATCGTCCGATCAACCAACTGAGCGGCCAACCAACCAAATTCGTCCAGCAAAGCTTTGAAGGCCCTGCACACGTTCCGATTTATCGTACGACCAACAAAACTCGTCCGCCCATCCAAACTAATTCGTCCGGCAGAGTATGAAGGCCCCTATACACGTACCGATTTACCGCGCGACCAACCAACTGACCAGCCAACCAACCAACCAAATTCGTCTGGCAGAGTTTTAAGGCTTCTACACATGTTACGAGTTATCGTCCGACCAACCAACTAACCAACCAACCAATGAAAGTCGTATAGCAGAGTTTTAAGGCCCCAACACACGTCCCGATTTACCATCCGACCAAACAACTGACCACCCAACCAACCAAATTCGTCCAGCAGAGTTTTAAGGCCTCTACACACATTCCGATTTATCGTCCGACCAACCAACTGTCCAGCCAACCAATGAAATTCGTCTGGTAGAGTTTTAAGGACCCTAGACACGTTCCCATTTACCATCCTACCAAACAACTGACCAGCCAACCAACCGAATTCGTAACAGCCTACATATGTTCCGAACAACTGCACACAACTGTTGCAGCGCCTTACTGTTCTGGTGTCTGGTTGTCTGACTGTTTTTGTTTTCAAGAGTTTGCTGTGCAGACAGCAGACGATCGCAGGCCGGAAGTCGGTCAGGTTGCGCTACACACTTTATAATTTGTCGGGTGGAGTATTGGCGGGGGGGGGGGGGGGGAAGAGATAGGGGGGCGGATGTGGACGGTCAGACTCGACCAACCATCCGACAAGAAAAGTTTGTCGGGAAGCGAATACACATTGGACCGCCGAAAAATTGGTTGCAACAAATTTGGTCGTGTGTACAGGCCTTTACATTGCTGTCTGGCCTGCTGGTGTCTACCACACCCAACTGAACCAATGGCGTGTATGGTCCCATCAGCATCAAAAATAAAGAGGTCTGTTGTTGTGGTCCTCATTCCGCAGACTGGTTTGATGCAACTCTTCACCCTACTCTATTCAGATCAAGCCTCTTCATCTCCTCATAAGAACGGCAACCTACAACCATTTGAAACTGTTTATTGTATTCATCTCTTGGTCTCCCTTGGCGATTTTTAACCCACACACTAACCTCCAATGTTAAATTCACGATTCCTTGATGTCTAAGAATGTGTCCTACCAATCGGTCCCGTCTTTTACTCGAGATCTGCCAGAAATTCCTTTTCTTCCCGATTCTGTTCAGCACCTCCTCATTAGTTACACGATCTATCCACCCAGTCTTCAGCATTCTCTTGTAATACCACCTTTCAAAAGCCTCTATCCTCATCCTATTTGAACTATTTATCGTCCATGTTTCACTCCCGTGCAATTAATTTTCGATGTTAGCAAATTTTTCTCCGCTCGGGAATCTGAGGCATCAAGTTATGTACTGGGCGGTCGCTCCCGCCGGAAGTTCGAGTCCTCCCTCTTCAAGAGGAGAGTGTGTGTTGTTCTAAACGTAAGAAAGTTTAAGCAGTTTGTAAGTCTAGGAACTGATGACAATAGCAGGTTAATACAATACGTTTACAAATATTTGAACACTTGAATAAATATCTTTTTAATAAACGATTTAACCCATTGCATTTATATCATCTGTACTGCGACCATGATATATTAATATACTGCCTAAGTAACTAAACTCATATATCACCCTTATTGTTACGCTAATTAACCTAATTGAGTCACCATTGCCTTATTTTCCTAGACTGCATTCCGTTACCATTGTTCTGCTCTCAATCGTATACAATGCATTCAACACATTCTCTATTCTGTTAAATTGGTCTTCCAAGTCTTTTGTTGTTTCTGGGAGAATTACAATGTCATTAGCAAAACGAAATGTTTTTATTGCTTCACCTTGACCTTCAATTCCTTCTCCAAATTTCTCCTTCCTTGCTCAATGTAAGCATTTAATTACATTGGAGAAAGGCTATAACCGTGTATTACTCCCTTTCCAAACGGTTCTTCCTTTCGTGTCCTTCGACACTAATAACTGCTTTCTAGGTTTTGTACAAGTCGTAAACAAACTTCCGTTCCATGTATTTTACCCCTTTTGACTCCAGAATGTGAAACAGTGTATTCCAATCAACGTTGTCAAAAGCATTCTCCAAAGCTACAAATGCTAGAAAAGGGCCAATTGTCTGCCCAAACGTATCCGGACAACCCCTATGTAGTCCAGATCTGACAACTACCCTGCTGACCATCGAGAATGTAACACCAATAAGATACAGAGTTATCATAACAAGTCTTGTTTGGAAGGTAACACGTTATACCTACAGAGTTGGAAGGCGCAGTGCGTGTAATGAGAGTGGAGCGGCCTAATTATGAATTCTTGCCTCGCTATGAACCTGGATGCAGCAACAACTCTGAGCGTCGACAGTGGTTCCTGCAAAATCGTTTACTGACGCCTAAACCTACAGGTCTGAGTCGATACACATAGTCGACATGTATTTGATAAGTGTCATTAAGTGCCGCACGGGAATGGCCATGAGGTCTGGAGTGAAACATTACGCATCGCGTGGCCGACGCGTCGGAGGTTTGAGTCCTCCCTCCGACATGTGTGTGTGTGTGTGTGTGTGTGTATGTGTGTGTGTGTGTGTGTGTGTGTGTGTGTGTGTGTGTTATTCTCAGCACAAGTAGTATATCAGCCCAGGGACCGATAACCAGAGTAATTTGGTTCCATCGAATTACAAACATTTCAGCTTTTTTGTTATATGTTCTACCTTATATATCCCCATAATCTCTAGGACCTAGAGTATCTCAAATAGATTTATTTGTGCGCACAATGGCAACAGCAAACTAGAGTTTGTCAACGGAGTAGGGGAGGCAGAAAATAGTACCCTGCCCCCCTCCCCCCCCTAACAAAAATTTGTGCAAACTGTGACACAATCAATTTTCTTAATTCTGACATTTCCTGCGTAACTGCGACTACTAAACTACAACAGTGAGAAGCTCAGTTTCCATTAGCAATGATTCCGCTCTACCGCCGAAGTGTAGTGGCAAGTATTTCACCTAAAGCATTTGATAAGCTGTGCTATCGAGAACGCCAAGAATAACGCTCTGAACCTCAAGTAGGGACAATGGATCCCAATGAAGCTGAGCGGCCAACAAGAGCGCTTCTGAAGCAAGTGTCGGCGCGCCTCGCTCAGCGTACACAATTAGTGAACCTGCACCGACCTCGGCGTCTCGACCAAGAATACCTCTTTTGTTGCTGCACGCGTTCCTCGTGCAGCCAGCACAGCAATTCTAAACGGCCAATGTGCAAAAGGGGGCCAGTGACGCTCGTTCTTGCCAAATGTTCAAATGTTTGTTAAGCTTAAGGGACTTAACTACGGGGTCATCAGTCCCTAAACTTACAAACTACTTATGAACTACCTACAACTAAAGACGGCACAAATATCCATGCCCGAGGGGGGGATTCGAACCCCCGGCCGTAGTGGCCGTGCAGACCGTGACTGAAGCGACTCAGTCCCCTCGGCCACCGCGGCCGGCCTCGTTCTTGTCGTAGCTCAAAGCGCTCACACTCCACGATTAATTGCCTCAAAACAATCATGCACATTCGCGCCTAAACAACTCCCGCATATGAGCTGACGACATTTGATCCCAGGCAATGATCATCAGAGATTTAGGAGCCCTCTCTCGATGCACATCTTTCACCTGACGAGCGACCTGAGGTGTCATCCCGTTTTGAATCAAAATAGTGGTGTGGATATCCATTCTCTCACGAGGAGGTCTTCAGAAACTGCAGATTTTACTGTGCACCAATAGGTCCACAACTAGTCGCTTCCTCGAAGAAAATCGGACCGAGAGGGAAGAAGCTCGTAAATTCACAGCACACAGTCTCATAAGCTGAATGCGGTGGATGTGCATGTACAACAAGGGGGTAAGTAGAACTTCATATGCGGCAGTTCCGTGCGTTGACGGCAGCGTGCAGAGTAAAATGTGCCTAGATCGTCTGAAAAAAGTTCCTGGTCACATGTGATCAATTTCCATGTGTGCAATAGAATGGAAAATCACGGCGTCGTAGCATATTCTGGGGCTGCCTTTGGTGCACGTTATGGATCTTGGAAGGATATGTGCAAAACTCACTGGAATATTTTTGGACTGTTAAGCAGGTGGAGAGACAATTCCCTTTCCACAACTCGAGCACTGGCTGCAGAATCTGAGGCCAGCAGTGCGCAATCGGCTACAGCTACAGGAGATTCATCAACAACCGCCATGGGAATGGGAAGCCAAAAAAATGTTCAAATGTTTATAACTATCGGACCAAACTGCGTGGTCATCAGTCCGTAGCTTACAAACTATCCTAAGGACAAACACACACACCCATGTCCCAGGGAGGACTCGAACCTCTGACGGCTAGCATCCGCGCGCTTCGCAGCGAGGCGCCTTAGACCGCTCGGATACTCCACCGCGGCAATGGGAAGTCTCCCTCTCCCTGCTGCACCAACTAATTCAGCTGTTTCTTCAAATTTCTTGATCATATCCCTTAGTCCATTTATTGAAACGGAGCCTCTTCGCCGCGGTGGAATAGCCGAGCGGTCAAAGGCGACTCGCTGAGGAGCGCTCGGTTGCTCGCCGTCGGAGGTTCGAGTCCTCCATGGGGCATGGGTGTGTGTGTTGTCCTTAAGTTACTTTACCTTAGTTTAATTAGTTTGTAAGCTACGGACTGATGACCACGTAGTTTGGTCCGATTGATCTATAAACATTTGCACATTTTTGAAGCCTCTTCGTAACCGTTTATGTCGGCGGTATTCGAGAAATGCAGCGCTGCTTTTGCTACCGATCTGATAAACCAACAGTGTACGGCCTTTCTTCCCGTTACCCATTGCAGTATGTACGGAAAACTTCAATCTTCTCAACACTTTACTACTAATAGTCAGTTCACAAACGACATCAACAAGCGTCGCCAAGGAACCAACAGTAAACTGATGTGAGACCAGGAAACATTTCACATTCCGATTAGTTACAACGTAATATTTTCGCCTGGTGGTATAAATTGAAACTATTTTTCTTTCAGCATACTGCGCGAGTGTATCGATTATCTGACCTTCCCACGAAGTATCAGTGTCCTGCGATGTATACAGCCCGCACTACAGTACTCCTTCCGTTTAATTACGAAGGTCGTCCACAAGTAAGTTCCGTTTCTATTGCTATCCTCAGCATAGCTACGATCGCAGTTCCGAGCATAACTGAAGGAGAAGTCACGTACGCCATATTCAGGTCGCTGCCGCCTACGTGTGCTTTGTAGTGCGTCTTTATAATGTCTGCCATAATTGAAAATGCTACCGCGTGTGAAATCAGATATGTGATTCGTTTTCTAAAGGCAAAGAAAGTTAAACCAAAAAAGAAAAGAAAAAAAATTAATCGGCAGATCTTCGAGGTTTACGGACAAAATACTTTGAGTGATTCAATGGTTAGAAGGTGGTTCAGACTATTCAATGAAGGACGTGATAAAGTGCACGATGAAGAACGAAGTGGACCCCCGTCTGAGCGGATGAACTTGTTCACACAATTGAAGAGAAGATTGAGCACAACCATAAGTTTATACATAGTACCCTACCTATTAAAGTTCCGAAAATCTCACGATGACTAATTCATGAAATTGTTACTGAAAAACTAAAATATCGAAAACTATGCTCACGTTGGATACTCAAAATTCTTACTGAATAACACAAAAAACAACGGATGGGCAGTCCACTTGAGTTTTTGACACGCTACAATGAAGAAGGCGATGGTTTTCTTTCTTGGATAATCATCTGGGATGAAACTTGGGTGTCGTACGACACCCCTGAAACAAAACGGCAATAAATGGAATGGAGACACACTTCGTCCCCAACGAAGGTTAAGCCTAGGCAAATCTTGACACCTCGAAAAGTCATGTGCACCACTTTCTGGGACAGAAAAGGCATTTTGCTGATTGATTTCTTACCATGAGACGAAACAAATAATGCACATGGTTACCATTAAGAAATTTTGCCGCGAAATACAGAACAAGCGCCGAGGATTACTGTCCTTGGTGGTCCACACTTCAATGATGATGACGAGCTAAAAGAAAATGTTACCACATGGTGGAATACACAGGCGGCAACCTTCTATGTACAAAGCATACAAAAAATTGTGCCCTGCCATGACAAGTGCCTGCAAAATTTCGGACGCTATGCAGGAAAGTGGTTAAAAGTTGAAGATTTTTGTTATATATATATATATATATATATATATATATATATATATATATATATATATATATATATATATATTTCAATGCGAAAATAGTTTTTTGTTTGGTTTACAGCGTCACAATTTGGAAAACACGTCTGACAGGGTTTCAGCAATTCATCAGTTTAATTACGTTTTTTGGTTGTGATTGCATTGTATATCAACTTGACAAGGCACAATTATTGCCATTTGGTAGTAACAACTTACGGCTTAAAACTTTCTATTGCACTCCATCTTGCTGTTACTTTTGTTTTCCTTTAAACAACAATACATCGACTTTTGCGCCGCCTATAGACCTCATCATTCAAAATACAGCCGTATGTGAAGGGAGAAAATTGATCAAATCTTTATTATTGTCGTCATAATTGGCTATAACCACTGATACATATTTCTGCACTGAATCAAAGAAGCTCTGGACGCCTTATTTTGTACAGCAGTCCACGCTGTTTCCACATTTTGCACAAGTAGATATGATGAAGCACTCGGGGTGTACCACGTCCGGTGGTTCCGTGACCTCTGACTAGACATTTTTCAAATGCGAAAGATTTTGAGGGACAGACAGGCTAAGGCAGCAATTCAACCAAATGTGTAACGAATAGGTCTTGATCTTCGGGTGCCATTTTCCTATTGCAAGGCATGGGACGACGACAAGCTCCAACACCAGAGGAGTGACAATGGCTGATTACCAGCAAAGAGTGGAAGGTAGGGGGTATTGGGGAGGGGGGATGGAATACAGTACGATCCAGATATTACTACCAGGTGCATGGCCAGTTGGAACAACAGATTTTTTTTTCAATGAATTGAACACTGCTTTAAGTAGAATGAAACTTTCACTCTGCAGCGGAGTGTGCGCTGATATGAAACTTCCTGGCAGATTAAAATTCTGTGCCGGAACCGGGACTCGAACCTGGGACCTTTGTCTTTCGCGGGCAAGCGCTCTACCACTGAGCTACCCCGATACGACTCACGGTGCAGCCCCACAACTTCAATTCCGCCAGTACCTCGCCTCCTACTTTCCAAACTTCACAGAAGTTTTCCTACGAAACGTGCAAGACTAGCACTCCTGGAAGAAAGGATACGGTGGAGACATGGCTTAGCCACAGCCTAAGGGATGTTTCCAGAAAGAAACTTTCACTCTGCAGCGGATTTGAAACTTCCTGGCAGATTAAGTCAAAGGTGCCAGTTTCGAGTCCCGGTTCCAGCACCCAATTTTAATCTGCCAGGAAGTTTCACTACTTTAAGTGTTATACATAACAACAATGTATATGTAGTAATATTCTGTTGTCCCCCCATTTCCATGTTATCGACATGTTTTTTTTCGAAGAATTCGAATTCACAATAAAAATGAGGATTTCTGTTTAATATTTTGAAATTGACCCTTCTCGAACTAGGGTGGAAAAAAGGATTCGATTTGGGTGTCACTGATTGTGACCCTTCGAGACTAAAATTTTTATTACAACTTTTCTTATATGCCGCTCTGGTAACTACGTCACTACGCTTAGTATTGGACAACGTTGTTGATATCATCATCAGTACTCCTACAAACCCTTAGCTGGCTTCTCTTGACATCGAAAACGAGGTCAACTTTCCAGGTGTCCATTGTTTAAAAAAAATTCTAGCAGCGCAACTTATGTTCAAATGTTTCTGCCTCCCCTTCTGCCAAACTCTAGTTTACTGTTATGAGGTAAGATTGTGATTGTGCGCACAAATCAATCTCTTTGAGATTCTCTAGGTCTTAGGTTCACCTTTTTTATGGATTAACAAAATAGCTGAAATGTTTGTAATTCAATGGAACCAGATTACTCTGGTTATCGGTCCCTGGGTGATAAACTACTTGTGCTGAGCATAACACACACACATGTCGGAGGGAGGACTCAAACCTCCGACGCGTCGGCCACGCGATCCGTAATGTTTCGCTCCAGACCTCCCGGCCATTCCCGTGCGGCACATAATGACACTTATCAAATACAGATAGACTATGTGTATCGACTCAGGCCTGTAGGTTTAGGCGTTATGAAACGATTTTGCAGGAACCCTGTCGACGCTCAGAGTTCATACCGAGGCAAGAATTCATAATTATGCCGCTCCAGTCTCATTACACACATTGCACCTTTCAACTTTGTAGGTAGAACATGTTACCTTCCAAGCACGTCTGGTTGTGATAACTCTGTATCTTATTGGTGTTACAGCGGAGTCACAGTCCCTAAACTTACACACTACTTATAAACTAATTTATAGTAAAGACAGCACAAACATTCATGCCCGAGAGGGGATTCGAACCCCCGACGGGGAACGGCCTCGCACATCGGAGCATAGCGTCTCAATGCGCTCGGCCACTCCGCCGCGGCAGCGCAACTTACTTTCCATGCACTTGGTATACGTTGTTCAATGACCTTCAAGTTGCCGCGTGGGAGTAGCGGGGCTGTATAAGGCACCATGCTACGGGCTGTGCGGCCGCTTTAGTAGGACGGAATATTATCTCTGCTACTCACATGAACTCAGTTTTGCAGGTAAAGTCATGTTTATTTATGTAGTTAATGGTTTTAATGTCAACGATTCTTATTACATGATTCTTAAAACAATATGTGTTGTTTTCTTATGTTTCATGTGCGGTGACAAAGATGCAACTCACGAGAACAACATCGTCTATCCCGGTGCCATAGATGTTATAGCTGGCCGTCAAACGTCGCGGATCGACAGTTACGGAGCAAGAGAAGATCTTTTTAAGCGACGCGTTGCCAACCGTCACAACTGAATAAATAATAACAAAAAGAATGATTAGTATTATTACAAAAGTTTACTAGTTATGTATAGTTTCAGTTACTATCTTGAGTCTCTACAAGAATGTTCTAAGTCTGTGAAGGAAAATAAAACTGAAAATTTTACTTCAAGTGACACTGTGTTGGAGAGAAGAGACTCATTTCATCCATTAAGACACCCGAAATTTTAAATACTGTGCTGAATTATATTTTTGAAGATTGTTACAAGATTTATTCAAGAATTTATACAGTTTTATGGACTCGTCATCAGTTTATATATTGTGGAAACTGTGTGTTCGGGTTTATGAATCGATGTATTATTTTACAGCTGATTCATAATCATTATCTGTGCTTTATAAAACAACCAAGAGAATTTTCTTCGAAATATTTTGAGGAAATTTTAAGGAACATACAATATTCACAGAATTTATAATCAACATCACTCTCTTTTTTGGGTGTTTTGAGTCGGTAACGATGAATTTATCTGTTATTCAGAAAGTTTCTAATGAAGTTGAATAAAGAAAAGGCTAAGCCGCAAGTGAAAAGTCGTTTGCCTCGGGCATGGATATTTGTGCCGTCCTTAGTATTAGCTAGTTCATGAGTAGTTTGTAAGTTTAGGGACTGATGACCCCGTAGTTAAGTCCCATAAGCTATACAAACATTTGAACAGTTGAAAGTCGTTTCAGTTTACCGCAAACAAGAAACAAGGAAATTACCAGTAGTATCAAATGGAGTGGGTTTGATGATCTGTTAGACAATGGACATCTAGACCAAACACCCTACAATAGGAAGAGAAAGCGATGTAGATACTCCGTTTGCCCCCGATCAAAGGTCACAAAATATAGTTAAATCTGCAAAAAGGGTAACGAATTTGTTTCAAAGAAGCTTTTTGAAATATTTACCACATGAAAAATTTGTTTTCAGAAGAATAGTACAGTACTTTTTCACTCAATGTCATACTTTGTTGATCCTCTTGCCTCCCCTTAACGTGTAACGTAATTTATGATGACTCCTCAGTTCTGATTATTTCACCAATTCCACAAATACATCCCAGGAAATGGAATCCTACATCTGCCTCTGCGTCGAATCTTTTATCACATTTTCTGTGAATCTAAATCATTTGTGAAACATTTATGAGTGAAACAAATGTTGACTCAGAGTAATATTTTAAGTTTAGATATGTAATTACTCTGCCACATTTAATTTAATTTTCGAATGTAAATACCTCTTAAAATGGCTGTGAAAGGTCTCTAAAAATAAACAAATAGTATTAAACCACAGTACGTTGATAACTGAGTGATTAATATACACACTTAATATTGATTGGGGTCGTGTATGACCCCAGATAGAGTACTAGGCAAATTTTAGCTGACGGAGTCCTAGGGCTAGAGAGCTTATGCTACTAACGTCCTACTTTCCATGGAGCTGCTCAGGGAAGAGAATTGACTTTCAGTAGACTGGATCAGAACGAATCATGGCCCCTTTCAGAAAGCTAACCCACATTTACCTGGCTGCGATTTAAGAGAAAAACTGAGTATGTTAGCCAGGTTGGTCCGAGATGTAATCTTCTGCGCTTCTTCTGAATACGTATCCAGTGCATGAACCACTGGTTCACCTCACTTGGTGCGGAAAATTAGACGTTTGAAAATGTTCAAATGTTTGTATAGCTTATGGGACTTAACTATGGGGTCATCAGTTCCTAAACTTACAAACTACTTATGAACTAACTAAGACTAAGGACGGCACAAATATCCATGCCCGAGGGGGGATTCGAACCCCCCGGCCGTAGTGGCAGTGCAGACCGTGACTGGAGCGCCTCAATCCCCTCGGCCACCGCGGCTGGCTAGACGTTTAAAATAATTACAATAATATAACTGCATTGTTGGTAGTTAAAAAGGATTGCTTTTACGTAGTGCGTCTATTGCAGGCTCATAAGGAAATGACAAGCAGAGATAATACGTTTTACTGTTGGTCTGCTAAAAATTCAAAGTTCACGTTTCCAACAGAAAATTTCCTTCCAGACAATACAATATGTGTCACGTCGTTGTTTGGTGTTTGCGAACGTATCTATAAAATGTGATCACAGTATGTCTTGTGCCGGCAGTCGTAAGTTACATTTGTGGCGTGACGCTTCGCGATACTACTGAAGGTTGTATTTCGACAGTCGACTGTGCAATCCGTCCTTGAAACAGCTCAGACAGCTTGCCGCTAACACAGGTGTGAATTTCTTGTCACTTTGGAACTTACTAACAAACTTCCGCAACAAACCCGAAGATCACAGTGGGAATAAATATACCTTCTTGACTATCTGGAAGAAAGCACTTATCAGCAGTAACCAATTACGTTATAACAAGAAATTTGTCCTGTGTTTTTCTGTTACGTAACTAAATAGGAAATCTAGAAAACTAAGGGTCTCATAACATTCCAGTTTAATAACTCGCTCAACAGTGTGGGTAAATATGGATGAGTTGTAAAATATCTCCAAAATTATTCTATTTCGATTCGTTGTAATAGTCAATACTTCACTTCTGAAGCTGAATTTTCCTTCAGTAAATTACAGTATCATTCCATAAATAAGGTTCAAATGTTTGTAATCCTAAGGGACCAAACTGCAACGGTCATCCTTCACTGGACTTACACACCCTTCGACTCTAACAAGTGCTGACAGGTTTTCGTAGTAGTTGAATATAGCTCTTCGTTCCCTATATCTTATCCTTGCTACCTTCAGAATTTCTATTACAGTCAACATTGTCCGACGTTTTCTCCAGATCTACAAGAGCTAAAAGTGTAGCTTTGTCTTTCTCTGACCTATCCTTTACCATAAGTCGTGATGTGAGTATTGCCTCCCATGTTCCTTCATTTCCCTTAAATCAAAACTGATCTTCCCCAAGGTCAGATTACACCACGTTTCCATTCGTCTTGTAAATAATTCGTCTCAGTATTTTGCATCAATAATTTCTCAAAGCGATGGTTCTGTAACTTTCACACTTGTCTGCTGGAATTATTATATTCTTCTCGAAGTCGAGGGGTATCTCTCCTGCCTCATACATCTTTGCGTACCTGGTGGAACAATTTATTCACGATTCGCTCTCTCAAAAATATCAGCAGTTCAAGCCGAATGTCATCATTTTCGACAAATCTTTCAGTGCCCTTTCTTATTCTCCTCTCAGTATCCTATCTTCCTCTTCCATTTCTACAATACTGCCTTCAAGGTCATTTCTTTTTTAAGGGCTCTCTGTACTTTCCTTCCAACAGTCAGCTTTCCATTCTTTGTTTAGTACTGGTTTTCCATCTGAATTCTTGATATTCTCACAACTGATTTTCTTGTCTCTAAGCCCCTCGTTTATTTTCCTGAAGGCGGCATATATGTATACCCTCTACAGTCCTGCATTTGTCCTCTAGCCACTCCGGGTTAGCCAGTTTTTTAGTCTTTGCACTCTCTTTTGCCTACTTCACTTGCTGCACTTTTATATTTTATCCTTTAATAAAATAAGTTCAGTATCTCCTGTGTTATTAGGGATTCCTATTAGGCATTGTTACTTAACACTGTGGATATAGGAATATTGAACTCCAAAACCATTTTCGATATCGGATGTGCGATGGGTCTAGGTGCATCTACCATCCTGAATTTTTAGTATGTTTATTCGCATCGGGCGGGCATAATGACGATGGAAAACTTTTCCCTTGAGTAAGTGGAATGAAAATAACAGCTCTGACAATGCTATGCCCTTTTGTTTGTACGTGACACTGCCGCTATCTGAATATGAGCACACCGATATGACTATTGTCGCCTCACTCTAATTGTGAAATAGTGGTAGTGGTTTACGAGAAAGTTGGTCGACACTCTTAAGCCTTTTGAGGCATAGTAGCATCATTTGCGTCCGCCTCAGCTTTAATTGTTTTCCAGCCGACCGACAGTGGTTTCAACTTGAGCCGTCACCTGTCCGTCTTGCTTAGTGCTGCCATCTGTGAGAACTTTTAGTAACTACGTCCAGAGTCTGTTTTGTTGTCTTGATAAAGTTGATAACACTTGTGTCTGCATCGGTTATAGTGGTTGCTGTACACTACTCCAGTAAATATTTCTTGAACGTATATAAGGTATGTTCCTAGATATTTATTTATGAAAATGTTATAGATACATTCTGAATTATACAACTATATATATAGTTGGCAAAATATCCGCATTTCTATGGTGGCTTAATATGGGGCCACTGCGCTTTTTGTCATTAGAAGGATAGCTACAAGAAAGTGGGCTGCCTAGTTGTGGTACTGTGAGATGGAATGGTACAGGCTTGCCACAATTGAAGCATGATGAAGGACTCAGTGGAGGGGATTCTGATTGGTCAGTAAGGAATGATGGAATAGCGTGTATAAAATGGAAAGACAAACACACTGTAATGTCTTTATCAACCAACAGTTCTCCAGGTGATGTTTCTGTTGTCAACAGAAAGGAGGCTGATGGCAGTATACAGCAAATCGCTTGTCCCGCCACTGCTAAGGCATATCATGCGAGTATGGGATGTGTTGACAAAGCTGACATGTTACGATCTTTCTATGCAATTGACAGAAAAGCAAAAAGGTCCCAGCTACTATTGTTTTTGTACTTTGTAGATGTATCTATTGTAAATTCATTTATTTTGTACACATTGGACAACGCCGATAAAAGTGTAAGACTCAAAGAATTTAGAAGGAATGTTGTACCTGGTTTACTAAGTACTAGAAATAAGGCAGGTTTACCAGGTCCATTATGTAGTACACCACCCCGTAAGAGAGTGCCCATGGAGAAGAGAAAGTCTGAAGCAACAAAAATGCCCCAGTCTGGGCCTTCAATCGTTGTGCGTACAGTAGTACGAGAAAGACCCCTCATAGATGCAGCTGTCATTTTAAAACATGTGGCGTAGGCTTTTAATTAATTAATTAATTTATTTATTTTGGTATCTGATAGCAATTGTTTCATTCTTTTCCATGAGTAGTTATTGTGAGACTATTCATTATATGATGTATGTTTTCATATGTATTGTAAGCATTGTCATTATTTGCCACAGTTGTTTCAATTTAAGCCATCCCATAATATGTAAGCAAATGTACAAAAAATTAATAAACTGTTATTTTCATTTCCTTATAGTGTATTTAAACTATTTCAATCAATTTCCACAAGAAATTCAGTGGTTTTATATCCTGTGCCTCGAAGTGCTACGTGTCCCTAGTCATTTACTACTAAATCTATCTTGAGTGAGAATTTCATATTTCATGGTTTCAAAGTTCTAAAGTAAATACACACATTCTCATTTACTCACAGCAATAAAGTTCCATACAGCTGCATATTTAAATCAATTCTGCGACAATAATACCATTACAGTCAAATTAAATAATGCATCTCTTTTATTTGACATTGCTTTTGTATACAAACGAATATCCTCCGGTATTATTTCAAGCTCATTGAACAACTATCGACTGCGTAACTGCTTTTCACTTTCGCAGTTATAATTCTGCTGAACATCAAACAGCTCAAGAGAGAGTGACGCAGTCGGTCTTTTTTCAGCCTCGCGTTTTTACCGACTGTTATTAAAAGTCTTTCCAGTTAGGACATAAGCTTCTTAGCATCAAAGAGACGTCTCGAACAATAATACGTTTCAATTGAGAGAATAATTCTCGGCGTTTCCTCAACGGCCTTCCGTTGAACAAGCCTGGAGAAACGAATAAATTTTGTTCTAAGCGACGGTTCACTTTGAATAAAGTCTTTTTCACCTTTTACGCTTTCGGGAGACTTGAATGGTACATAAATTTTTTTTTGCGGAATTCAGTCAGTAAACAAAGCGGCTTTTTCCTCTGCCTTTTTTCTTCCTTTTTTTCCCCATTCTTCGTAGTGAGTCAGGATCAAACATTACATTTGCGCCTACGCGAGGGTACAATGGTCTATGTATCTTCGGCTGGAAAACAGTTGGCCATTGTTATTCGTGCTCAAGGGCGAATAAAGAAGTGTATTCAGAGGGCAGCGCGGGGAATTAGAGGAGCCGGGCGGGAGGCACGCACACAAAGCGCGCCCTCGCTCCACCTGCTGATGCCGCCGCGCCACACCTAACGAGCCGTGTGCCAATTACAAGGGGTGGCAGAGGGGGAGGCGCTCTCCGGCTCCACTCACCTGTCTCTGCAGCGCCGGCTAAAGGCCATTTGTCCTTTCCTTTTGGTAATGTTGAGCACATTACTGATGCTCCTAAATATAAACAGCTCAAAACAATTACGGATCACTTCGTATGACTTACCTCTTAATATAAACCATATTTTTGTGTCCCAGCCTCGTCGCCGCGTTTGTTCAAATGTTTGTAAAGTCTGTGGGACTTAACTTCGGGGTTATCAGTCCCTAAACTTACAAACTACTTATGAACTAACTAAGGACGGCACAAATATCCATGCCCGAGGGGGATTCGAACCCCCGACCACAGTGGCCGTGCAGACCGTGACTGAAGTCCCCTCGGCCACCGCGGCCGGTGCCGCTTTTGTGTCTCGTTTCCGTCGTAGGTGTCGGTGGCCGAGTAGAAAGACCGACACAGGAATAAAGGATGCACGCTTGTGCAGGTAGGAGGTGACCAGCCAGTGGAACAGCAGAAACTAGAAACACTAGAGTAAATTAGAACGAGATATATATTGCACAGGATTTATACAATACTTAACTTTTACATAGCTCAGTACTGCAGAATGCTGATACATAGTTGAGCTAGAGGCCTGCCTAGTGCCTATCCGATAGCCAAGTCTTCACTGGTGCCTATCTGATTCCGAAATGTTAGCTGGTTCCTATCTCAGTCTCAAGTGAACGATGTCGTTCGATGGTGGCCACGAGCGGAGTTGCAGCAGAGGGCGCTCGTGGCTGTCGTCGTAAGAACGCCGCGCCGTGCGTGCATGGCGGCGCGCGGCGAAAGTAGGTGGCGCGCACTTTGGACTTGTGCGTCACCACACATATTAATTTAAATGATATGTAGTTTAGACCCAGTAACTTTATAAAGGCATCGTCAAATAGTCTAAGTATCGGATCGACAGTGGGCAAATCACGCACACATGTCCAGGATCATGTCACATTCGTGGAAGTTCAGGGAAGGTTTAAACGGTGATAAAATATGGAAAATATTGCGAGCAAAATTCAGATTTAAAACATGTAAAATTATGACTTGGCTGCTGTGTTGGGCGCGTTCAGAAGCATACTTTGAAAGAGTAAAGTTCTCTTTACACAATATGAACCCGTGTATGAACTTCCAGAGATAAAAACGAATTGCTGTTCGTTAGTCTCGTTAAAACTCGGGAACGGCTGAACTTATTTGGCTATATATCATTACATAAACCACCGAATCTATTGTGATGAAATCTGGTATGGAGATAGCTTGAGCACTGACGTACCGGTTACGATACTTTAGGAAGCGTGTAATTCAAGATAGTTTCTGATTTGAAGTATATAGAGCGAAATATCGAACAATAATTACTCTCTGGAAAAGCTATTTATTCTTTAGATCTAGTCATCTAGTCCACCCGGCAATGCTTCACAATTGCTAATATGTATCTACGAATGGTATTGATATCCCAAAGAAAAGAGCTCTTTCAGTGTTCCACATATTTTCTGGCCAACTATTCCAAACTTTTGCTTCACTCACTGGTATTGATATTTCATAGAAAAATCTCTTTCTAATGGCCCACTTTAGGTTACGGTAGTAACACTAAAAGTGGGCCTTTGCGATCGTCTTTTGACAACTCGAAATTTAAATGAAAATAACGGCTTAACCATTCATCTGACACGAAAATTGACTAATCTAATTTGTAGAGGAGAAAATTCTCTACAACTTTGCTCTGTTATGTTTTTTTCATATCTCGTATCGTTTCTGAGATATTTGGATAAATAACGGCGATTTTGGGATATCTGTCTGTATGTCCGTAACGTGTTCCCAGTTTTTAAGACGAACCGTTCAACCGATCATCACCAAATTTCACAGACATAATTTTGGGCTGCCAGAGACCAGAAACTCCCTTTTTCAAATTTTTCAGACAAAAAATACGGTAGTAATACAAAAAAGCCGTTTGTAATATAATTCTAATTCCAATCGAACCGTTCATCTGACACGAAAATTGAATAACACAATTGATAGAGAACCTAATTGGTAGAGGCGAAAATTCTCTACAGCTTCGCTCTCTCTCTCTCTCTCTCTCTCTCTCTCTCTCTCTCTCTCTCTCTCGATATATATATATATATTGCATCGTTGCAGAGATATTTGCAAAAATAACGGCGATTTGACGATGTCTGGCTGGCTGTAACGTGTCCCCACTTTTTAGGTCGAACCGTTCAAGCGATCCGCACCAAATTTTACAGACATAATTGTTGGCTACCAGAGACCAGAACCTTGTTTTCTGAAATATTTCTGACAAGAAATACGTTAGTAATACCAAAAACAGGCGTTTCTAATGTAATTTTAATTGCAAATTAACCGTTCATCTGACGCGAAAATTGAATAAACGAATTTAGAGGAGAAAATTCTCTACAACTCTGTTCCCTTATGTTTTTTTTTTTTTTTTTTTTTTCATATCTCGTATCATTTGAGAGATATTTGCAAAAATAACGGAGTTTTGACATCCTCCATTACATTAACTAAAACCAGCCATTCAGAGATGTCACGTGACATTCCTCGCCCAGAACTATCCCTGGCATACGCCATATTGCGTTGTGTATTTGATGATTTTCTTATTGTAAATTACACGTTGTCATTTCAAAGCAATGGTGTATTTATGAATTAACAAAAACGCATCGTTCTTCGTACGATAAATGATAATCTAGTGTCTACAAATGCCATAATTAGCATCAGTCAAAAATTTCCTTTTCAATTTTGTGACGTAAGCTTTACACCTCAGTAGTATATTTTATTATGTGACTTGTTTTATTTTATAATTTCTGATGTAGGCAATCTTAGTCATTGCCGAAAGTAGGTCAAATAATTTTAAATTTGCGACCGAGGGCTGCTTTTTTATTCATTGTCCGTTGTTTCTGTTTCAAAAACATAGTGACACTGTTACGTTAGACAGCTCGCTCACAAGTGACGTGTTTCCTTCTATTGTGCGCACGCCGGTGACGTGGGACGCGCAAGTCTATTTGCTCAGAGGTAAGATAGGTATGTCAAAAACGCGTGCAATCAGCGATAATAGTAGATTCCATTGCACAGTGTCTCTACAGCAGTGCTGCCACTATTTAAGTTCGAATCCTCGTAGTCTTCAACAGAAAGTTATCGATTCTTGTACCGAAATATTCGCCAATTACTTCTGCTCTAAAACTCCCCACAACGTTTTCATTCTGCGGGTAAATAGAAATTTTGCTGTGCGGGTGAGATAAATGCAACTTTTACAGTGCTGTACAAACCACGCCATAACCTTTCCGGCTGCTTGTGTGGGGGCATTATCAGTTTGGATTATGGCCGTCTTTAGTTGAAAACGTTTGGAGAATGTTGTCGCATAACGTCGTCCTCCTGGCACGATATTTCTGCTGAAAATCGTTCCGCCATATTCAGGTGAGTGTCAGTGGTTGATTTGCCGAACTTTATCAAATATTTATTACTCCGGAAAAACTTCACGAATCACATGGCCGTGTTTGTTAGCGATCTGTCAGTCACATAAGAACTATGTTGTCGAGGAGATGAGATATTCATATACACCCGATACAGCTGAATACCACGATTTGTATGCCAAAATCATGACCGTAGTCAGAGGGGGGGGGGTCTGGGGTTCAAACCCCTCCCAAAATGTTGACAAAGCTAGCAAAAAATGACGTAATTCTGTATCAGGATAACGCTAGCTTACATTTTTGCCGAGGGTGGGAAGCCTTATATATCCCCATGCGATTCCCATATTTGTTGGAGCTCTGAAGAAAGGCAATCTTGGCCATCGGTATGTTTCGGACGAAGATGTCCACACGTGGATAAAAAAAAACATGCTCCTGTAGCTAAATGCAAACATTTTTGCCCGGAGAAATTGGCCGTCTTGTCTCAAAGTGGGTTAAGACTATTAACAGTATTGATAATTACTACTGGAATAATGAGCACTTTCCTTTTTCTCCTATTACCTCCTTTTAATTCGCTTGTTGCTTATAGATGAGTGTGACTTATCCGTTTTCCAATAAGTAGGAATAATTTCTTGCTCAGGGTTTCCAAACTAAATTATGGCGAAGAGGGGGAATAACTAAATCAAGTGGAAATTCTTTGTAGTAATTGACGGTGACCGTGTCGGGCCCTAGAGTTTCACAACACCGCTGTTAGTAATGACAGTGTAAGTCATATCTTACAATACCAGTTAGTAATATTTCTCGATGTTCCTATGCAAACGAATCAAGGTTCCTATCTAGTCAAACAATATCGTTACACTTTTTTTTGCTTTGATATCTTTCAAGCATCTTGAGTTTGGATGTGGTTCCCTGTTAATGCCTCAGACTTTATTGAAAGTTTCACGAACTGACTTTATACTCGTCAGTCGAGTCTAGATCCGCATTTGCCTATAATCTGAGTTTCGACCAGCATTTTCCTATGATCTGAGTTTCGGTCAGCATTTGCCTATGTTCTTGATATGATTTGCCTTCTTTCTATTTTGGAGATTATGTAGATTCTTAAGGAGTTTAGTAATTTTGATCTCTGCCCTCGTGACAGTCCATCGAAATGAAATACAATATAATATATACAGTACTAGTGTCATTTGCTATTCGATTAAAGAGTACACATTATTACAATGTGCATGCATTGAAATCTGGCCCCAAAACCATATCCTGACTACGCTTAAGTGACGGAACCTCCCACAATCTCTAGTAAGCAAGCACACCGTATCATAAGCTTCATCACAATCTCTAGTAAGCAAGCACACCGTATCATAAGCTTCATATGGGTTTTCCAATACATAAACCTGAATGTTTGTAAAAAGCAATATACAACACGCTTTATCGAACCATACCACATAGTTCCATTCATCAAGTGTACAAGCTTCATGATACTGGCACCAATTCCTTCCCAGCTTTGCGTTGGCTTCCGTCTGGTCAGCCCTTCCATGAATGGTTTTCTTTAGCCGTATTGTTGTTATCGAACACAGTCTTACTGGAGTTAGTGTTGAGTTTTGCACTCGCTTTTGCTGTTGTAGTTTTTTGTTGACTACACGCAGTCTTCCTTCTATTCTTCTTCGTCAGTTATGTTTTATCTTGTTTTGTATATGCTCTCATCGCCGAAGATACTTTCTATATACATGTGGCGTCTGTTCCGAAAGAACAGTTATTATTCTTTCATATTCACAGAATACATGACATCAACTGGAATGGCCAAAGCTGAAAATGTGTACCAGCCGCAATTCGAACCCGGGCCTCCCACTTCCCTGACCACTACACCACTGGTGACACAGTGATCACCACACCTGCAAGGACCACCTAAGCACGCCTCCCGCCAGACACAAATTCCCAGCCTTACCCCGCCCACAGCACTCAAACTCGTAATTTCAGAAACTAATTCCCGTAAGAGAAAGGGCCCCAAACTTCCCCACCCCTCCCACTAACGAAAGGATCATTGCCCGTCACCGGCATATTACTGTTCCGCTGTGTCTAGCGGGAGGCGTGCTTAGGTGGTCCTTACAGGTGCGGTGATCACTGTGTCATCAGTGGTGTAGTGATCAGCGCAACTGCCTAGGAAGTGGGAAACCTGGGTTCGAATCCCGGCTGGGTACACATTTTCAGCTTTGCCCATTCGCAGTTGATGTCACGTATTCTATGAACATGGAAGATATTTCCGCTTGTGAAACTTTAAACAGTGCCGCCGTTTCAGTCATAGATACTCCCAATAACAGTGCTTCTTTGGAATCTGAGTAATTACGTATTTTACCGATCATTTGTGTTGACCGCCGCAGAACACATCGTGTTACATACTGCCAGGTAACGTCCATACTTTGTACGTCAATTGCGTACAGAGGTCGCGTCTCAATGTTAACTGGTAGGCTGTGGTGCCAACCTGCGACAAGGTGTAGCATATTGCATGGTGTTCACGTTACTTTGTGCACCTCCTGTACAATGCTAAGAAGTTGGTACTAAGCGTGTTTTCAGTATTAAGAAGTACGCTTCGACAAAAGGATGAGTATTGTTCTTCAAAGTAATGGATGTAACAATGTTGAAAAAATTTCTTCTAAATTGCAGTTTTTCAGACCTAGTGCTTTAGTGATAACATGTGAGGCTGGAGACCATAAAGCTTAGGTTAGTATCTCTGTCAGACATAAGGGCATTTCAGTTTCTCTTTATTTTACATTCCACCTCTATATGATGCAAAGATGTGGCAGCAACAGTGCGAGGTTTTAGATTACATGTTCAACTGGTTTATCTGTTTCCCCGATAAGAATACTGGGGGTAAGTTGAAGGTGGGATAGATGAAATTAGATTAGATTGATGCTTGTTACAAAGATCATGAATACGACACTTCGTAATGACGTGGTACGTGTCAGGTTAACAAAAAGGTGTCTTTACAAGACATTATACAAAATATTACATGACACAATTTTTTTAATTTTATTATATTTTGCGGATTTACTAATTTATATCTAAAAATTCATCTAATAAGTAGAAGGAGTTGGTATTTAGGAATTCTTTTCATTTATTTTTAAATGCTAGTTGGCTATTTGTCAGAATGGTGATGCTATTTGGTAGGTGATCAAAGACTTGTGAGGCAGCATAATTCACCCCTCTCTGTGCCAAAGCTAGATTTAACACTGAATAGTGAAGATTATTCTTTCTCCTAGTGTTGTAGTTACGCAGACTGCTATTGCTTTTGAATTCGGTCGGATTGGTAATAACAAATTTCATAAGTAAATATATATACTGAGCAGCAACAGTGAAGGTCCCTAGATGTTAAAATAAGTGTCTGCAGGATGATCTTGTATGGGATCCAGCAATTATTTTGAATACACCCTTTTGTGGAGTGAATTCTTTTTTATTCAATTATGAATTGCCCAAGAATTACCATACGAAAGCAGACAATGAAAATAGGCATAGTAAGCTAATTTACTGAGATGTGTATCACCAAAATTTGAGATTGCTCTTACAGCATAAGTATCAGCAGATTTTTTTCAAGTGTCTTTTCCAGTTCAACCCCTGATCAATGAATACACCAATTTGGAATATTCGACTTTAGCTACAGATTTCTGCTCAAAGTTCATATTTATTAATGGTGTCATTCCATATACTGTATGAAATTGCGTATACTGTATTTATCAAAATTTAGTGATAGTCCATTTGCAGAAAACCACTTAACAATTATCTGAAAGATGTCGTTTACAATTTCTTCAGTTACTTCTTGTCTGTCAGGTGTGATAACTATACATGTATCATCATCAGAAATACTGTTTGCGGTGGCTAGGAATAGTGGGTTAGGTTCAAGGCACGCAAGTCTCCTAAAAGGCGAAAAAATCTTGCAAACAGACGGCAGAACGAGCCTCTTGAGGGTCTCGCAGCCAGATATACCATGCGAATGTTCTTTTACATTTCACATTTGCGCGTAAAGAGCGTTTGTGGTGTATACAATTTGTTAGTAGACTGGAAGTTTTACTCTGCTGCAGAGTGTGCGCCGATGTTAAAGTTCCTGGTACACTATAATTGTATACCTGAACCGGGACTCGAACCTGGAAGCTTTGCCTTTCGTGGGCAAGTGCTCTCCCACTGAGCTATCCCGATACGACTCACGCTCCATCTTCACACATTAACTTCTGCCTCCTACTATCCAAACTTCACAGAAGTTTTCCTGCGAATCTTGCAAGACTAGCACCCCTGGAAGAAAGGATATGGTGGATACATCGCTTAGCCACAGCCTAAGGCATGTTTCCAAAATGAAACTCACTCTGCAGCGGAGTGTGCGCTGATGTGAAACTTCCTGGCAGATTAAAATTGTGTACCGGAACCGTGACTCGAATTAGTATTGTAAAGTAGGAGGCAAGGTACTGGTAGAATTGAAGTGAGGACGGACCGTGAGTCGTGTAGGGATAGTTGAGTGGTAGAGCGCTTGTCCGCGAAAGGCAAAGGTCCCAGCTTTCGAGTCCCGGTTCTGGGACACAATTTTTATCTTCCAGGAAGTTTCAATTTGTTAATAATAATTACTGTATATTCTACATCTACATCTACAAACATACTCCGCAATCCACCGTAAGGTGCGTGGCGGAGGCTACACTGTACCACTACTAGGCATTTCCTTTCCTATTCCAATCCCAAATAGAACGAGGAAAAAAAGAATGCCTATATGCCTCCGTACGAGCCCTAATTTCTCTTATCTTGTGTTTGTGATCTTTATGCGAAATATAAGTAGGCGGCAGCAAGATCGTACTACATTCAGCCCGGCCCTCTAAATTTCCTCAACAGAACTTCACGAAAAGAACGTCGTCTTTCCTCCAGCGATCCCCAATTGAATTGCCGGAGCATTTCCGCGACACTCGCGCATTGGTCGAACCTACCAGTAACAAACCTAGCTGCTCGCCCCTGAAGTGCTTCTATGTCTTCCTTTAAACTGATCTGCTGCGGGTCCCAAACATTGAGCAATACTCAAGACGTGGTCGTACAAGCGTTTTATACGCGTTCTCCTTTACAGGTGAAGTACATCTTCCCAAAATTCTCCCAATAAACCGAAGTCGGCTGTCCGCCTTACTCACAACTGTCCTTACACGTTTGTTCCATTTCATATCAATTTGTGATGTTACGCCTAGATATTTGAACGACGCGTCAGCATCAAGAAGCTCACTACTAATGCTGTATTCGAACATTATGGGATTGTGTTTCCTACTCATGCGAATCACCTTACATTTTTATACATTGAGAGCTAGCTGTCATTCTTCACACCAACTAGAAATTTTGTCTACGTTTTGCTGTAGGCTCTTGCAGTCAGTTAAAGACGACACTCTCCCATACACCACAGCATCATTAGCAAACAGCAGCAAATTACAACTTACTCTGTCCATCAGATCATTTGTATAGATAGAAAATAATAGCGGTCCTATCACACCCCCCTGGGGCAAGCCTGACGATACACTGGTCTCTTATGAACAGTCGCCGTCGAGAACAATGTACTGCGTTCTAATACTTAGGAAGTCTTCCGGCCAGTCACATATCTATGAACCTATTCCATAAGCTCGTATTTTCGTTAGCAGTCTGCAGTGTGGCACCGCGTCGAACGCCTTTTTGTAGTCGAGAAAAACACAATCCACCTTTTGCCCTTCATCCATGGCTCGCAAGATGTCACGTGAGAAAAAGGAAAGCTGAGTTTCATATTAACGATGTTTCCTAAACTCGTGCTGATTCATAGAAAGAAGCTTTTCCGTTTCAAGGAAATTTACTATATTCAGACAGAATATGCTTGACTGGAGAGGGCTTCCTGAATATGTATAGCGAAGGCCATCCATCTGACTCAGCCAAGCCGTGCAGCCAAATGGATTTCGGCAGACTGGGCCGCAGTCAGTCACGCCGTCTGCCCACGGCCGCGAGCTCACACGGGGCAGACAATGGCGCGATGCGATTGAATAACCACCGCAGGCGGACGTTTGCAAAACCACCTCAAGGCTTGCAGCAGCCGGCGGAACTTTCCACCGACGCGAACCACGGGCAGTGGGTCGTCTATGAACCCTGCACACGTAATTTGGAGTCGCGGCTTGACTCACAATATCACCTCGACCGGTCGCAATAAAAAGTAGGAAGTGGTAAGTTGCCCAACATAGAATGAAGTTTCCTCATAAGGTTCTCAAATGTACATTCAAATTATGTTCTCAAATTTCGAGTTAGCTCGAATAAATTTGAGTGATTATATATATATTAGTTTTCAAAAATAAATGTCAAGTTCGCACACTAATTCATTCAATGACGAACGATTTCGGTGAACTATGTCACCATCATCTGGTCACATATATATTTTACAAGCTGGTCATCTTGTTAAAAAATGGGTATAACATAGTAAGTGCAACATAGCACTTACAAGGAAAGTATTTGGGCTCGAACAAACAGAAATACACCAAAATCGTATGATAGATAATGTAAACGTCCCTTATTGCACTAGTGGTACTCCCGCATCTGCAAAACTCTGCAGTCGCCCATTAGAGGTCTCCGCGAATGCCATGCCGCGTTGCGCATTGAGCTGCCGGTACGCCAATCTGGACCAATAGGGACACTGCGGTGTACCTCTGAAGTTGCGTTTTGTGACGTTATTTGTGTAGTGAAGTGTCAGATGAGTCGGCGATTGGTAATTAATCTTGCTAATGTTCTGCGATTGGTTGAGATTAAATTCCGAAGAGCCCTTCTTCGTGAAAATGGTCTTGGTGTAGAAGATGAATTATTCGCATGCTACCTGGTATCTATTATAGTGTTTCTATTGTATGCTCATATTTCCGCACTATAATAGATACCAGCTAAGATGCGAATGATTCCTCTCCTACAACAATACCATCTTCACGAAGGTTTCTTCGTAACTTCATCTCAACCAGTCACACTACATTAGCAGGATTGATTACCAATCCGACCCATCCCACGCTTCACTACACAAATAACGTCACAAAACGCAACTTCAGAGGCACACTGCACTACTGGTATGCCGACAGGTCAAAGTGCAATGCGTCATGGTACACGCAGAGGCCTGTAAAGGACGACTGCAGAGTTTTGCAGATGCGGAAATACCACTAGTGCAATAAGGGACGTTTACATTATCTATCATACGACTTTGGTGTATTTCTGTTTGTTCGAGCCCAAGTACTTTCCTTGTTAGTTACTAAATAAAAATACGCAAGTTAAAAACATGACAGCTTACAAAATACTGTCATGTGCTAAGTGCTATGTTGCACTTACTATTTTATACCCATTTTTTAACAAGATGACCAGCTTGTAAAATATACCGGACGATCAAAAAATCAGTATAAATTTGAAAACTTAATAAATCACGGAATAATGTAGATAGAGAGGTAAAAATTGACACACATGCTTGGAATGACATGGTGTTTTATTAGAACAAAAAAAAGTATTGCTAGACGCGTGAAAGATCTCTTGCGCCCGTCGTTTGGTGATGATCGTGTGCTCAACCGCCATTTGTCATGCTTGTCCTCCCAGGTCCCCAGTCCGTTCGATTATTGGCTTTGGGGTTACCTGAAGTCGAAAGTGTATCGTGATCGACCGACATCTCTAGGGATGCTGAAAGACAACATCCGACGCCAATGCCTCACCGTAACTCCGGACATGCATTACAGTACTATTCACAACATTATTGCTCGACTACAGCTATTGTTGAGAAATGATGGTGAACATATTGAGCATTTCCTGTAAAGAACATCATCTTTGCTTTGTCTTAATTTTTTATGCTAATTTTTGCTTTTCTGATCAGATGAAGCGCCATCTGTCGGACATTTTTGAACTTTTCCCCCCTAATAAAACCCTATGTCATTCCAAGCATGTGATTTATTAAGTTTTCAAATTTATACTGACTTTTTCATCACCCGGTATATGTGACCAGATGATAGTGACAATGTTCATCGAAACCGGACGTCATTGAATAAATTATTAGTGTTCTATCTTGGCATTTCATTTCGAAGACTATGATGCTATCAGATCGCCTAAAAAACCGACGATGTCAGGTAATCTGATTATATACATATATTTATTTCTCCTGTCAGAATCATTTCTACAAAAAGCTTTGCAAAACCTTAGCAGTTACATTTATTACACACTGGCTGCAAAGCCAGCGTAGCCCGGGTATTTGCCTATTCCAGCCTTGAGTACGTACATCTTCTACAACTTCTCTCTCTGTCCATCTCCTCTATTCTAAAAACGTATTATATTTATCGGAGAATATATAAGAAATAAGGCTGAACAATATTACTTGTTAGCTTTCCATCATCCAATATGACTAAATTATTTGGTGTGCCCATACCTGAGAAAGCGATATATAGTTGTCCTTGTGGAAAACATGGACATGTCAAATCCGTCATTTAACAGTTTTCCCTGCGGTTTCTTAATCGTAATAGGAAGTGGAAGTCTCACTGGACACTGCAATCTCTCGAAGTTAAAAGGTGGACGTGTGGAAAATAAATGGGAGTTCGTTGGATTTTCAAGGTTTAAGTCTCTTCATTTCCTTGTAACTTTATTGAAGTCCTTTGTCTTCGCCTGCAGCCCTGTGCGCTTCACAGCTCAAGTTGTCATCAGTACTGTGTGCTTTCTACGAATTTCCTTCACTTGACTGGAGTTGGTAGTAAATAAGAAATGTATTTAAACGTGGTGCATTACGTGACAGGATTTTACCCTTCGTAGTACATATGGTTTCATATTTAGGTAAATAGGGTAAATTTGCAAATATATAATCGCTTGTATAACTGCTGTGTTGTTGTGGTCTTCAGCCCGGAGACTGGTTTGATGCAGCTCTCCACAATACCCTACCCTGAGCAAGCCTCTTCATCTCCACATAAGAACGGCAACCTACATCTGTCTGAATCTGCTTACTGTATCAATCTCTTGGTCTTCCTCTGCGGTTTTTACCCCACACACTTCCCTCCAACGCTAAATTCACAATTCCTTGATGTCTAAGAATGTGTCCTATCAATCGATCCCTTCTTTTAGTCAAGGTATGCCAGAAATTTCTTTTCTCCACAATTCTGTTCAGTACCTCCTCATCAGTTACGCGATCCACCCACCTAATCTTCAGCATTCTTCTGTAGCACCACATTTCAAAAGCCTCAATCCTCTTCCTGTTCGAAATGTTTATCGTCCATGTTTCACTCACATACAAGCAACACTCCATACAAATGCCTTCATAAAGGACTTCTTTAGGCTTAAATCAGTATTCGATGTTAACAAATTTCTCTTTTTCGAGAACGCTTTTCTACCCATTGCCATTCTGCATTTTATATCCTCTGTACTGCGACCATCATTTGTTATTTTACTGCCCAAGTAACAAAACTCATCTACCTCCTTTATTGCTTCGTTACCTAATCTAATTCCTTCAGCTTCACCTGATTTTCTTAGGCTGCATTCCATTGCCCTAGTTTTGTTCTTGTTAATGTTCATCTTATATGCACCTTTCAGCACACTGTCCATTCCGTTCAATTGCTGTTCCAGGTCCTTTGCTGTATCTGACAGAATTACTATGTCGCAGGCAAAACGCAGTGTTTTTAATTCTTCCCCCTGAACTTTAATTTCTTCTCCAAATGTATGTGTGTATTATCTGTTGCGAATACACTTAGCACTAAAGAAGTAATAGATTTAAACGTGATGTATGATGGGGCGGTTTTCCATGTTCGTACTTGTTATTTCCTGTTATCTGATGAAGTATATGTCGTACTGTGATACAGTTTTGAAGGTATATTCAACTATAATCTGATTACTGTTTGTAGAATTTCCTGCGCCTACAATTTGTAGTCTACAAATTATAAATTGTAACTTCGTACGGAATGCCGCAGTTTTACTCTATGACCATCGGAATAGTAGTGTGCAAGAAACTTATTTCTTTTCAACATTTTGATGTGGTTGTCAGCGACAGAAATTATAATAAAGGTTTGAAATTATGTTTAAAGTTTATTGAAAGTCGCTAAGTACTCTCATTATCAAACAGCGTATGGTTAAAATCTCGTCACAAGATGGCGCAGTTGTTTTTCAACTTGCACACGTCCCCTGAATGTGTGGTCGTGTTCCATTTTGATTGATTCATTAACCTAAAGTGTTTTTGCAACATAATGCTATCATTTTGTGTGTTAATTAATTCTTTTTATTAATGATCAATGCCCCATGTTTATATATGTCTACCCCCCATTTATATGTGTTTCCACCCGTGTGATTGAACTTGTGTGTTAATGTGAATGTGGATGTGTGCTCTTAATATTGACTGACTGCCGCGAAATGGCTTACAGACGCCGCCTCTCGTTTTAGGCCTCGTTTTGCTGCAGTGAAGAACGCATGGAGTCGTTTGTCGTCTACGCTAGCGTCTGCTGGTTGGCCAGAGACAAGCTTATTTGGCAAGGTGGCAAGGTGGCCGTGTTCTTAGTGTCGTACCAACCTAATCTTGTGCGAAAGAGGTGACAGGAGACCTCTCTGGAAGCGGTTGAAAAGAGAATTGTCTTGGCCAGGTAGCAAGGGTTGGTAAACACTATTCTCTGAACGCATTCTGCTTCGCTTTTAGCGCGTTCTACATCCGGTGTATGGCGGGGGGAGGTTTTTACGAGGCCTTAGAGCTTTAGAGTTCACTCTTCATTCTGGTTCCGACGATGTGGAAGTAAGTATTCCGCCAAATCATGCTGAGGGGAAGGCTTGCTGTTAGGACTTTGATTTATTTGTGATCAGGCAGTCTTGCTTTTTCAGTGATAGTTCGTTTGAGTAATTATTTCGCTATGAGAAACGAAGTGTTTCTCAATTTACAGAACACGAGTAAATTCAGTGTAAATTTATTATTTGCATTTTCGTTTTAGTGATGAATTTGTGTACGGTTTTGCTCGAGTTAGAATACACGTGTGTGGCCTTCAGCCTTTGTTTAAACTTCGTGTTTTTAACTAACGTTTTCGCCTCGTTTCTGTATCCGCGAGTATCTAAATATTTCTCAGATTTTCTGATTTGATTCCGTCTTTCCTGTCTTGTATGAGCCATTGCACCACGTGCTTTCGTAACGGTCGTTACTTTGGCCTTCAGCCATGCTTTTGTTAATACTAGCTTTCCTCTGTACAAATCCTCGCGATTGCTTTACTGGTTTATTCTAAATTAATTCCTGTTTGTAAATGTTATGAAATTCGACGTGGTCGCACACCACGTGGTACTTAAGAATAGTTAGCCGCTGCCTCCCCATGCATGAGCTAGTTCAGTACACAGTATAATTAAATTTGTGATAAAGACACACGCCTTCTCGTCAAGATGCCGCCGACGCATAGTATCGCTGCTGCTTTCATGGGTTCCATGATTGTAATGTACTGCCAAGCATTGTGCGCGTGACTGTGAATCAATGAATGTGCTTTCAGCTACCCATTGCGTGTTTGAAAATTTCCTCCCACGTTACCTCCGTATTCATAAAGGACAGAAACAATTTTAATACGGGCAGTAATTATATTACTTATTCACTTTTGTACAAGGTGTTTGCTTAATTTGGTCTCCCCACATTTACTTGCTTGTTATTTTACTGAATAGATTATGATTTTAAAGTATCAAACTTCTGCTTTATGATTTCATGCCCCCTGTCCCATGTTTAATTATCTGTTCATTAATTTTTAACGCTAATTTTTTGTTTGTTAAAACGTTGGCTGCTCCCTTAAGGAGTGAGCAGTTAGGTAAATTTCCGTTGCGCATGTACTGTGGCCACTCGTAAAGTAATTTAGAACAGCAGTGAGCGTTTTAACTTACATTCGCAGATCTCAACTGCCCGAGATTTGGCTTATTTTAATAACAGGCTACTTTCAAACTCCTATCGTTTATAACGGCGTATCTCCTGAACCATGTGTCGTTTATGATTCTTACTCCTGCAGCAATTGTTACCTTACGGTAAGGAATATGTGTACTACATTTGGTTGAAATCGGTCCAATGTTTTAGTCCAGTAAATGTGCAACATTGTCGCATGGTGTGGCAGTTTTTCGCGAATATCACCGTTTATGACGACATATCTAGCACGCTATCTACAGCGCGTGATCCTGACACTTAAGGCAACTGTACTCATAGATTGAATTTCATGTGTGAAAAATTTCCTAAAGATTGGAACAAAACGGTAGATTTTTAAGCAACACATACACACAAAGAAACGCACGCGTGCACACTGCTTTATATATAAATATATAATAGCTTAATTACAATTTTATACACATAGTGTACAATGGGATACATAATTTTACGGTACTTAGAGAACCGGCATGCATCTCTATTATTAAATATCCATGAAAATTAGATATACATCCTACACTCCTTTCCTTAATCTGTCTGCTCATCAATTCTCTCATGTTTCTTATCTTTTATAATTGTCACTATATTACCTTGCTGAAAACCCGACGTTGCTTTGTAATTCAATTCAAATGTTCAAATGTTTGTAAATCTATCGGAATGCTGGATTATCAGTCCGTAGATTACAAACTACTTAAACTAAACTAAGCTAAACTAAGGACAACAAAAACACCCATGCCCGAGGGGGCTCTCGAAACCCCGGCGGCGAACGGCCGGAGTACGCCGGCCCAATGCACACGGCTAAACTGCCGCGGCGGAATTTATTTATTACAACATTCATTTAGTCCCTCCTCTCTGTCTATGTCTACCAATCTCTGCTTCGTCGTCCTCCTCCTACTACTCGTCTCCATCCACCCATCCATTCCCCTACCTCTCTCATTAACTCCCCCTTTTCTCTGCCATTGTCCTCCAGTCCCCTCTTGCTATTCATCCCGTCCCTCCCCTGTATATAATACATTAATACTTGAAAATTCATGGCGATTGTTAAAACAGTGTCAGAGTCTGAAATAAGGTACTCTCCGCCATGCATTTACGAAGTATTATGTAAACAGTGGTCTGTCTGTCTGTCTCTCTCTCTCTCTCTCTTCTTCTTCTTCTTCTTCTTTTTTTAAGGTCATGTATTCATTATATCATTAAATAGGAATAAAACTGTAGATCTGTATCGAAGTTTGTTCTAAATCACCCTCGGTCATGCACCATGCGACTTATTACACAGACTGTGTTGTTCCTATTGTTTTCATGGTCAAATGTGCAAAATTACTTTTAAGACCGGAGTTCCTCAAGTGTGCAAAATTTTATCGCAGCCCGACAAACGGTAAGGCAGAGCATGAAATAGAAATCTAATTATAAATGGCGGCGTTTATACTAAATTGTCGGTTTTGAAATTACATAGTGAAGATCATCCTTTCTCCTGGTGTTATAGCTGTGCACACGGCTATTACTTTTGAACTGTGTTGGATTATTAACAACAAATTTCATAAGTGAATATATATATCGCACTTACCGATTACTGTCTGTAATTCCTTCGTGACGGCTCTTTTTGTGTACAATAATTTTTATTAATGAGTACACATATATTGACTATCAGGTCGCAATGAAAGTATTGCCAAAATTTGTATCATCCGTCTTATTATCTTTGTAAGCCGCATATTTTATGTGTGTCTGCGATATGGTCTTATCAGTGAGGTGAAGATGGCTTAAGATGTCGAAACTGGCAAATGACTGAGCAAATAAATAAATGTTATTTGCTGAATATTTGGAAATGCTTTCTTTTGTAATTAAATGTGAGAGTTACAATGTCCGTTACAATGATGTCTGTTTGTTTAGCACCGGACCCCATACGCTGTATTTTGAACTTCCACCGTTTCATGTAAGATGTTGCGGAAACATCTTCGTCCTATGGATAACGTTAGAATCTATGCTATTGCACCTCATCCATCACTTCAAAAGGCGAACATTCTACTGTAGAAGTTATAGCCTGTAATTTGTAAAGGTCACCATCCACTCCACATCGACATACACACCGACCCACCGATGCTCTCAACGCCATTATTTTCTTATACCTCGTAGTTTTTAACCAACAATTGTATATTGAATACACTCTGATCCTACAAAGCGTCCCTCCCTATAAGTTCCTCCGGTAGCAATTACATCTTCATCCTAGGTTAACTAGAAGCTTTTTGCCTCTTACATATGCATCCATCAACACAGGGATGTTGCTAGCATGACTGCTTTTATTACACTTCGGAAGGTGAATTATGGCTTTAATCAACTGAACTTACAAAACGTAAGTTATAGACCCTCTACCCATCACCGAGGAACAGTACATTTAGGACACACACATTACAAATTACTTGTACTGTAACCATTGTCCCGTTTCTTATTTTGTCTTTTTCTCTAGTGGATATCCTTCCCCTGGTTAACTGTTGCAATTAAAGGCTCATCTGCATATGCACTCATATTCGATATCAGTCTTACATTTCCTCATCCACTATGAGTTTCGCTTATTGTTTTGTTTGCGACTATCAACACAAACGATCTGTGCAATGCGGTATTTTCCAACGTTCAAAAGAGGCCACCTCAAAAAATGTTTGTTAAGCTTATGGGACTTAACTACGGGGTCATCAGTCCCTAAACTTACAAACTACTAATGAACTACTTACGAACTAGGACGGCACAAATATCCATGCCCGAGGGGGGATTCGAACCCCCGACCGTAGTGGCCGTGCAGACCGTGACTGGAGCGCCTCGTCCCCTCGGCCACCGCGGCCGGCAGGCCACCTCGGAGATGAGAGAGCACTGCGAGCATCTGTGACGAAAACAGCTGCGCTGTTTAACGTTTCACGAGCGACAGTGTCTTTGGAAACGAGTGTGACTAGACAACATGAATACAGCAACAAAGGCCAACTCAAGGTTAACACTCATGGAAGAGCTCCAGTAGCTAAGCCCCTAATAACGGACGCCACCGCAAAGTATTGAAGCAAATGGTGACACGGTCACAAAACCAGGATACTTGGTGAGTAGTAGCATGTTGTATGGTCCAGGGAATCTTAGTTTACATTGATACCTATGAACAACGGGGTGTCTGTATCGAAAACTCCAAAAGATGCTTACGATACGGCATACCTATTTCCAAGAGTCAAATTGGGGGGAGTTTCCGTTATTATTTGAGCATCTGTATCATGCTATTGGTTTCTAACATTCACTTTTACTGGTTGGAAAGCTTAATGCATATATCACCGTCCTCGACAACAAACTGTTTACTGATGATGATGATGATCGTGTGGCATTTATGACCGTTAGACCCCAACTGGGGTCGTGTTCAGCCTGCCTGGTGCAAGTCTCTTTATCTGACGCCACTTCGGCGACTTGCATGTCAATGATGATGGAATGATGATGAGGACGACACAACACCCAGTCCCCGAGTGGAGAAAATCTCCTACCCGACCGGGAATCGAACCCGGGCCCCCTGCGTGGCAACCAACCACTCTGTCCACTGGACTACGGAGGCGGAAATTGTTTACTGTGACTAACATTGCCATTTTCCAAACTTACCAGGGCCGTTCCGTAAGTAATGCAGCTGTGAACTTAACTGGTTTATATATCGACGTATATAGCTCATGTTTCATATTTTAGTACAATATCTCTTCCTGTATTCTCCCATAATTTCTTATTCCGCAGGAGATGGACATGGATGCTAAGCTGAAAAAGCTTGCAGTCATTCAATTCGTGACAAACGAAGGGTGCTGTTTTGCTTACGACAGGAGGTTGAAAAATATCTTGGGAGACAGCAAGATTGATGAGAACAATTTGCACAGATGGATTAAAAAAAAAAAAAAAAAAAAAAAAAAAAAAAAAAAAAAAAAAAAAAAAAAAAAGAAAAGAAAAAAATTGTTCAAATGTTTGTAAATCTATGGTACTTAACTATTGCGATTATGGCCATAGGCTTATAGACTACTAAGCTAACCTAAGGGCAACAAACACATCTCTGTCCGAGGGACCACTCGCCGCAGCGAAGCGGCCGGGCGCATTGAGGCGCTATGCTGCGATAGCGAGCCCGATCCCCGTCGGGGGTTCGAATCCCCCCTCGGATGTTTGTGCTGTCTTTAGTATAAGGTAGTTCATAAGTCGTTTGCAAGTTTAGAGACTGATGACCCCACAGTTAAGTCCCATAGGCTTCACAAACATTTGAACATTTTTTGAGGGGCCCTTCGAACTTCTAACGGGAG
The DNA here is from genome assembly GCA_026315105.1 of Locusta migratoria. NCBI lineage: Eukaryota > Metazoa > Arthropoda > Insecta > Orthoptera > Acrididae > Locusta > Locusta migratoria. The sequence goes on from CM048744.1 coordinate 713,292,972, forward strand.
GAACCGCGCGTTCCGCAGCAACAAGACAATTCGTGCGGAGTGACGTATCGCAGTTCATGAGCTTGCTGCATAACCGAACTGAGGCCTGAATGCCGTCAATGAGACGTTGAAAGGCTTAGGGTATCAACTGCTGTGGGATGTTTTACGGCAGACAGCGAGGACTAAATTTACAGCTCCAAATTAGTTGAAATACTTTGCGGACGGTATGGAACAAGAATGGATAACATTCTGTTGGAAACAATAAAGAAAGTTTACGAAACTTTTCCTCGAAGTATTGCAGTTGGTCGCACACAAATATGTCGGTGTAATTCCTGTAAATAAGTATTGTCTGCTTTAGGTGTTCATATTATTTACCAAAAAAAAAAAAAAAAAAAAAAAAAAAAAAAAAAAAAAAAAAAAAAAAAAAAAAGTCTAAATCTATCGGACCAAACTGCATGGTCATCAGTCCGTAGCTTACAAACTACTTAAACCTAGATAAACTAACCTAAGGACAACACACACACCCGTGCCCCAGGGAGGACTCGAACCTCCATGGCGAGCAACCGCGCGCTCCGCAGCGAGGCGCTTTAGACCGCTCGGCTACTCCACCGCGGCGTATTATTATTATTATTATTATTTTTCATCACCCACCTTACCATCTGAGCTGTAAAGGCTTGCAAACGAATAATGGATGTTTTTCGTCAGTAGTGTTTGGCATCACATACGTAGTATATCTGTTTACAAGAAACTTTGTGCTCAGATTAAATATAGATTCGATAGTTAATCGGAAACATTTGTTTCATTTTTTAGTGTAACAATGCTTGAACGGCTGAGAGCTATGAACCTTTCCAATTCCCGCAAAACGTAATTGAACTCTTTTTAAGCAGTTATACTCTTAGACCCGATTTGTTCGCTCTATTGGAGTTTTGTTAGTAATTTGAATAGATAAAAGGTAGCGTCACTCACAGTAGGATCAGGAAGCCGGATATTCTCATGGTGTGAGATGCAGTAGTCCGTTCCGTTCTCTTCCAGCGAAGGGCTGCGGTTCTGAGACGGGCGTGGTGCGGATCAAGGTGAAGGAGACGAGCGGTACTCCACTCCAAGGTCGCGGCGAACCCGCTGCCATCTATCACAAGCGCAGAGTGCAGGTGTTTGTTTCCTAAGCCGTTTGAACGCTCATTCTAAGAATAAATTACCACCATCCTTTGCAAGAATACTTCCATTCTACATGCCACCTAAGAACAATACGCTAATAGATTAGCACTCATTTGATAGTCATCAGTGAAAGGTAAGAAATTGTAAGTTTCCTGGTAGCTGTGAGAAGCATGTTGTTGTATCACTTCCTTGTTGAAAATTTAAATCTTCATGGTTAGAGTGGGCAATAGTGTATTATGAATTCGAAATATTTAATCGTTTCGACCGTTTCAGAGCACTGAAATAAATCCAATGGCAAAGATGAAATTTTGTGCTGGACAGTGATTCGAACCCGGATTTCCCCCTTTGGGCCAGCGATCGCCTTAACCAATTGGGCTATCCAGGCAAGCTTCCCTTCCAACCAAATTCACATCTTGTAGCACACTACAATTGTAATGCCTCCTGCCCATTTTATACCACTTGCTCCCAGCCTATACTGGATTTTCGCAAGGGATCGAGCGTATTAATGCGTTCGCATTGGAATTATCAATTGGCTGCTGGGACAGATATACAATTACTTATACGATGTCTGTTCTCTTCTGGCAAGAACAAGATAACTGTCACAGTTTTTTTTTAGTATGCACACCGATTTCTAGGGTACGAAAACCTATAACAAAGCTTCATCCGTGTTTCGGGTTACATTTCTTCCGTTTGTCGAGCATTTAGGGAAACGGAGGATTCAGCTGTATGGTGGCTGCTATGACAGTATATTTTTTGTGATACTGCTGTTAATACGTTGTTTTATTGGACTAATTTGTAGGTCCGTGTGTGTGTGTCCAGTCTATCAGATGACACTTCATGGTGTTCTGATGCACTCCTGGTTAGCATATCTTCCGCTGACAGTCACTTTGTCTGCAGTGAAATGAGGACACGTGAGTTCAGCTCAAATAAAGAGTTCTGTGCGTGTGTGTCCAGTCTATCAGATGACACTTCGTACTGCTACTGCCATCTGATGTACATGGAAGCTGATGATGATGATCTTGTGGCTTTTATGGCCGTTAGACCCCAACTGGGATCGTATTCGGCCTGCCGGATGCAAGTCATTAGGGAACGCCACATCGGCTTGCGTGTCGATGCTGAAGGAATGATGATGAGGATGACACATTTACTCCATCCCGGAGCGGAGATGCCCGAAAAGAATAGACACCATATAAATAGAACATTAGTGTATCACTTGATCACTTAAGTCCGTTAGCATGAGCTTAGAAGTCCAATGGTACTGGCCTCAGTTAGACTGTCTCGGTATCTTCGCCTTTCTTTTATTTTCTCAGGGAAGTAGATCCCCCTGGGGTATTAAAACAACTAACATCACTTAAAAAAACTGTCTCCCGGCGCCGACTGTATTAGTGTTTATCAGTAACAGATTAAGAAGCAAATGGGCAGAACTGCACCACGCTACCTACCTTAAAAGACGCACCACGTTAATTCCGTATTCATTCAATAAACTTTATTTTACTCTCTTGTTCTGCTTTTCGTTGAGATAATAATATTCTTGTTTTAGAACATAGATTCCACCACAGAAACACAAAACATGAACCCAGCACAGCCCATACATTTAGATATGTATTTTATTATATTTAATATTATTCTTAGTAACATTCGTTTTTTATGTTGTAGACTGCCACTTAAATATGTCATGGCCGACTAAAAATAGTAGATACGCAGCAGATAAATTATATATAAACAATTATAAGTATTTGTGCACAAGAACTGAATATATTTGTATAAAAAGCCATGACAAATTAAATATTAATTGTGTAACTATATTTCGACAGCGGCAGTATATTTGAACAGTGAGACGCCACACTTAATGGCTATCTGAGCAAAGAACTTCAGTCTCAACTGTTTTTTTAGTATTGTTAAATATATATTTGTTTGTTAAAAGTAAACATCATTTGTAGGGAGGTGTTCAAAGCATTTAATTCTGTGATAATCAAATGTATAATATTTTGGAAGGGAAATTGTATTTTAAAGATGAGGCGTTAGGATGAGCGGAAGGATACAAATTTGGGAGCAGGTAGAGCATGCTTTCGAACGCTTGAGAAGGCAATCCTAACGTGGACGCGGTGGTGGTAGGTTGTGACGCTGGGCGGTCTGAAGCCGCATTACGAACTTGTGATTTGAAGAGGTTGGCATGTGTGGACTGTGACTGAAGAACTTATTCCTTGGTGAAAAGTGATAAAATATGCACGGTAGTAGGACTGTGGAACTGTGGTAAATCAGCAATCGTGTACTCGTGTGATGACTAAACTGTGTTTTATAACAAATACTTTGATCGCGGATTAATTTGTAACTGCAATGTTCGATGGACTACTATAATTTACGAGTGATAATTTGGAACTTTTACTCTAGAGTGCGTGTGATACTTATTGTGCCTATCATGAACAATAGTCGGGGAAATATTCAGTGATTTACCAATGTATAAATTAGGAACACCTTCGCATTTTCATGTCCAAAATTAAAAATAAAAAATAAAAAATAAATAAACATCATTTATAAAGAATTATTTCGTGAGTGAACCACTTCTTTATCTTAGAATCCATTTTTTAGGTTATTCAGAGGTTTAATTTATGTTTGTTTAGATATATTTTCACGTCATCATATGCAGATTGATAGACTGGCTAAACTACAGATTAATTATTGATCTTGTTTAAGCAGACTGGGTAGCTGTGTAGGGCATAGAAGCTGGCATACATAACTCACCCCTATGAACAGAGATAACGAGCCATAAACTTTTTACTACCCTGAGTTATGTATTGTCCAATTCTTTTTGGTGAGTACTGATAGGAAGGTCGCAACACAAAAAATTTCTGTAGGTATAGGTGTTCCACTGCCAAGCGTATAGTGGACTTTACGTACACGAGTCCCATCTGTATCATTAAAGACGTTCGAATAGGAGTTGAAGGCAGACGATTGTAATTTTGTCGATCGATACTTGAAAATGGCGAAATAATCTTATTTTTACTCTTTACTGATGAAGCCGCTTTCGCACGTTATGGCATCACTAACACTGGTAATGCACATCAGTGGTCCGAAGGAAACCTATATGCCACTGTGAAGGCACATTTTCAAGAACTCTTCTCCGTAAAAGTGTGGTGTAGTCTGATGAACAATCTGTTGATTGAGCATATTTTGTTACCGAATTGCCTTAAAGGACTCCATAAGCTACACTTTCCTGCAATGAGATTCGAACACTATCGGAAGAGATTCATTTGGCAAGAATAATGCCTATGAGTCTGTGATGACAGGGCGCCTGCACATTCTAGTTGTCACGCGACACAACAGTCCCAGGATGATGGATTGCTAGATATGGCCAACTTTTTAGGCCACCAAGATTCCCGGACCTTACCCTTTTGGATTTTTGCCTTTGGAATGGTTGAAACGTGAAGTCTACAAGGTAAACACAAAAGACGATTTTATCGTTCGGATTATGAGTAGTGAGAGAACGGAAATACGACCTCAAACGAGAAACACGTTATCAGGAGGGATCACAAGTGGTTTGAAGCTAGAGTTGGATTTTCGAAAATGAACTTTGAAGTTGTGGTTTTTTTTTTTTTTTTTTGTTTTTTTTTTTTTTTTTTTTTTTTTTTTTTACATAGTATAAGATGTATCTCTGTAGAAAATAAAATTTGTCATGTACTGTATGATCAAGTCATTAAGCACTTTACTTACAAACTATTTCAACTAACGTAAACTAACTGAAGAACAACGCACACAGCCACGCCCGAGGTAGAACTGGCACCTACGATGGGAGCGGCTTGGGGGTCCCTGACACGAAGCGTACAACCGCTCGGTCATTCCGAACGATCCTTCCATTGTAGAAGATCTGAATTTTGCAGTTAAGAACCAGAAATGTAGAACACTCCGATATTATCTACATTGAAGGTTGTCTTTTGAAGAATGTGTGACAGACAAGTGTTCGTTATTACCTTCTCTTAACCCAGATATCGCAGAATTATTTTTTGTTTTAATTTTATTTCAAAAGGTATAAATTACCCTCATATGACTTCATTAACGCTATACGTGATTTTTTTTTCACAAACACGCCTTTAGTTTTGGAATATTGCCAATCTCTATCGAAGGACGACAAAACAAATGTTTTAGAATTTTCCTCTGATGAATCATTATTATTAAAACACTATTTAAAATGAAATACATACACATAAATGTCGCAAAAATTAATGAATGTTCAAGAAATATGAACATAACGTCGAGGAAATCTTCAATATCATATGTATGACACTCAACTTTTCATCCGTATCCTACCACTTTGCAATCAACAATACAAACTAAAATTTATCTAAAATGAAAGCAGGAGATTCAAAGAAATGAAATACGGTGCTGTGCGCGAATTTGCAACTACAAGTGTGAAAAACCAAACCACCATTCTCGTCCTTCTGGAAGGACGTCATCGCTATCTGGGTTTATTTGGGTGACTTTCGTTTCTCTCAATTTAAAGGTCCTTTTCTATATGGTTCCTTGACTTTAATGAATTACCATAATTAGATCATATGTTTAGATCCTGTTTCGTAAATGTAATGGCTATGTGTAAGTACCACGTACCATTTGCAATTTATTCAAGAAGCGCGTTGGAATGTAGTCCTCGATTTCAAAAAATGTTCACATGTTTGTATAGTTTATGGGACTTAATTACGGGGTCATCAGTCCATAAACTTACAAACTACTTATGAACTACTTACGAACTAGGACGACACAAATATCCATGCTCGAGGGGGGATTCGAACCCCCGACCGTAGTGGCCGTGCAGACCGTGACTGGAGCGCCTCAGTCTCCTCGGCCACCGCGGCCGGCCAGTCCTCGGTTTCGTCTCTAGTAACATTTGTTGTACGTTACCTAGGGATTTTCTTAAAGGCCTATCCGTATCCCTTTTTTTCTTTCTTTCTCTATATCTGTGCACAATAAAATTGGACATGTATTATGTGTTCAAAAGTATCCGGAAACCTGGCTGAGAATGACTTACAAGTTCGTGACGTCCTCCATCGGTAATGAATGCTGGAATTGAGAATGGTATTAGTCTACCTTTAGCCATGATGACATCTTACACTGCTGGCCGCCGTGGCCGAGGGGACTGAGGCGCTCCAGTCACGGTCTGCACGGCCACTACGGTCGGGGGTTCGAATCCCCCTCGGGCATTGATATTTGTGTCGTCCTTAGTCTTAGTTCATAAGTAGTTTGTAAGTTTAGGGACTGATGACCCCGTAGTTAAGTCCCATAAGCTGTACAAACATTTTATTTTTGAACATCGTACACTCTCGCAGGAAAACGTTCGATTTTGGAATGTTTATTGGTGAATAGCAGCACATTCTTCACTAAGTGCGGCACTTAGGACAGGTATCGATGTAGATAGGTGGGTCTGGCACGAGTTGCCCTTCCAAAACATCCCAGGTGTGTTATATACCATTCAAGTCAGGACTCTGTGCAGACCAGACCATTACAGGGGTGTCATTGTCGTGTAACCATTCGGCCATAGGCCGTGCGCTACGAACAGGGGCTCGATCGTGTTGAAAGACGCAATCACCATCCCCGAGTTGATCTTCCAACAGCGGGAAGCAAGAAGTTGCTTTAAAATATCAATGTAGGTCTGTGCTATGATAGTGCCACGCAAAACATCATGAAAAACACGACCGCACCATACAGACTCCGAATTTTACTGTTTCTACATCTACATCTATATAGGATACTCTGCAAATCAAATTTAAGTGACTGGCAGAGGATTCATCGAACCACCGTTGTACTATTTATCTCCCATTCCATTCTCCAATAGCGCGCGGGAAGAAAGAACACTTGAATCTCTCCGTTCCAGCTCTGATTTCTCGTATTTTATTCTGATGATCATTTCTACCTATGTATGTGGGAGTCAACAATATATTTTCGCATTCGGAGGTGAATGTTGGCGACTGTAGTTCGTAAGTAGCCACGTCGCAGCGATAAGCGCCGTTGTTGTAATGATTCCCATCCCAGATCCTGTATCATTTCCGTAACGCAGTCTCCCCTGTATCGTGACAATACGAAACGAGCTGCTCTTCTTTGGACTCTTTCGATGTCCTCCGTCAAACCCACCTGATAAGGATCCCACACCGGGCAGCAGTACTCCAAAAAATGACGGTCAAGCGTAGTGTATGCGACCTCTTTAGTAGTTCTGTTGCATCTTTTAAGGGTTCTGCCAACAAAACGCAGTCTTTGGTTCGCCTTTCCCACGACATTATCTACGTGTTCTTTCCAGAGTAAGTCTGAAGTAATAGCAATTCCTAGGTATTTTGTGGAGTTTGCTGTTGTTATGGTCTTCAGTCCGGAGACTGGTTTGATGCAGCTCTCCATAATACCCTATCCTGAGCAAGCCTTTTCATCTCCTCATAAGAACGGCAACCCACATCCACTTGAATCTGCTTACTATACGCGTCTCTTGGTCTCCCTCTGCGATTTTTACCCCACACACTTCCCTCCAATGCTAAATTTACGATTCCCCGATGTCTAAGAATGTGTCCTACCAAGCGATCCCTTCTTTTAGTCAGGGTATGCCAAAAATTCCTTTTCTCACCAATTCTGTCCAGTACCTCTTCATTAGTTATGCGATCTACCCACCTAATCTTCAGCATTCTTCTGTAGCACCACATTTCAAAAGCCTCTATTCTCTTCCTGTCCGCATTGCTTAACGTCCATGTTTCACTCCCGTACAAGGCAACACTCCACACAAATGCCTTCAGAAAAGACTTCCTTACCCTTAAATTAATATTCGATGTTAACAAATTTCTCTTTTTCAAAAATGCTTTTCTTCCCATTGCCATTCTGCATTTTATATCCTCTGTACTGCGACCATCGCATGTTATTTTACTACCCAAGTAACAAAACTCATCTACCACCTTCATTGTTTCGTTGCCTAATCTAATTCCTTCAGCATCGCCTGACTTTCTAAGACCGCATTCCATTATTTTTGTTTTGCTCTTGTTAATGTTCATTTTATACGCTCTCTTCAACATGCTGTCCATTCCATTCAACTGCTCTTCCAGGTCCTTTGCTGTCTCTGACAGGATTACAATGTCGTCAGCAAAACGCAATGTTTTTATTTCTTCCCCCTGAACTTTAATCCCTATTCCAAATTTTTCCTTGCTTTCCTTCATCGCCTGCTCTATGTACAAATTGAATAGCATCGGAGAAAGGCTACAGCCCTGTCTTACTCCCTTCCCAACTGATGCTTCCCTTTCATGCCCTTCGAGTCTAATAACTGCGGTCTGGCTTTTGTACAAGTTGTAAATAACTCTCCTTTCCCTGTATTTTACCCCTGCCGACTTCAGATTTTGAAATAGTGTATTCCAGTCAACATTGTCAAACGCTTTCTCCAAATCTACAAAAGCTAAAAATGTAGGTTTGCCTTTCCTTAATCTATCTTCTAAGATAAGACGTAAAGTGAGTATTGCCTCCCGGGTTCCTACGTTCCTCCTGAATCCAAACTGATCTTCCCCGAGGTCAGCTTCTACCAGTTTTTCCATTCTCCTGTGGATAATTCGTGTTAAAATTTTGCAACCATGACTTATCAAACTGATGGTTCTGTAATTTTCACACCTGTCTGCGCCTGATTTCTTTGAATTGGGGATTATTACATTTTTCTTAAAGTCTGAGGGCATTTCGCCTGTCTCATACATCCTACTCACCAGTTCAAATAGTCTTGTCATGGCTGGCTCTCCCAGAGACTTTAGTAGTTCTGAGGTTATGTCATCTACTCCTGGGGCCTTGTTCCGACCTAGGTCTTTCAAGGCTCTGTCAAATTCATCTCTCAGTATAGTATCTCCTATTTCATCTTGATCTACTTTCTCTTCCCTTCCTACAACATCGTCTCTAAGTTCATTTCCTTTGTAGAATTGCTCTATGTATTCTTTCCACCTTTCAGCTTTCCCTTCTTTGCTGAGAACTGGTTTCCCATCTGAGTTCTTGATATTCGTAGAATTGCTTTTCTTGTCCCCAAATGTTTCTTTTATTTTCCTGTAGGCGGTATCTACTTTTCCCCTTCTTATACATTCTTCTACAGATTTGCATTTGGCTTCTAGCCACTCCTGCTTAGCCATTTTGCACTTCCTGTCAATCTTATTTCTTAGTCGTCTGTACTCCATTTTGCCTGTTTCATTTACTGCATTTTTATATTTTCTCCTTTCATCAATTAAATTTAGTATTTCCTGTGATATCCAAGGATTTTTTGTAGGTCTTGCCTTTCTACCTATTTTGTCCTCTGCTGCCTTCACTATTTCATCTCTCAATGCTACCCATTCCTCTTCTACTGTTTTATTTCCCCCTGTTTCTGTCAATTGTTGCCTAAATCTCCCTCTGAAATTCTTCAGAACTTCACTTTCCTTCAATTTATCTAAGTCCCATCTCCTTATTTTCCTACCTTTCTGCAGTTTTTTCAGCTTCAGCGTACAGTTCATGACTAACAAGTTATGGTCAGAGTCTATATCTGCCCCTGGGTATGTCCTGCAGTTATAACCTGGTTCCGGTACCTATGTCTTACCATTATAAAATCTATCTGATACCTTCCGGTGTCTCCTGGTCTCTTCCACGTATACAACCTTCTTTTGTGATTCTTAAACCACGTGTTGGTTACGATTAAATCATGTTCCGTGCAAAATTCTACCAGGCGACTTCCTCTTTCATTCCTCCTGCCCAGTCCATATTCACCTATTATTTTTCCTTCTCTTCCTTTTCCTACTACCGAATTCCAGTCTCCCATCACAATTAAGTTTTCCTCTCCCTTAATTGTCTGAATAATTTCCTTTAACTCCTCATACATTTCTTCAATCTCCTCATCATCGGCAGAGCTAGTAGGCATATAAACCTGTACTACTGTTGTCGGTGTTGGCTTCGTATCTATCTTGACAATGATAATGCGATCACTGTGCTGCTCATAGTAGTTTACCCGCATTCCTATTTTCTTATTCATTATCAGTCCTACTCCTGTGATACCCCCAACTGATTTTGTATTTATAATCCTGTACTCACCTGACCAGAAATCCTGTTCATCCTGCCACCGAACTTCACTAATCTCCACTGTATCTAACTTCAACCTATCCATTTCCCGTTTTAAATTTTCTAATTTTCCTACCCGATTAAGGGATCTAACATTCCACGCTCCGATCCGTAGAATGCCAGTATTGTCTTTCCTGATGACAACATCCTCCTGAGTAGTCCCCGCCCGGAGATCCGAATGGGGGACTATTTTACCTCCGGAATATTTTACCCGGGAGGATGCCATCATCATATGTTCATACAGTAGAGCTGCATGTCCTCGGGAAGGGTAACGGCTGTAGTTTCCCCTTGCTTTCAGCCGTTCGCAGTAGCTGTGCGGCAAAGCCACATTAGCTGATGTTACAAGGCCAGCTCAGTCAATCATCCAGACTGTTGCCCCTGTAACTACTGAAAAGGCTGCTGCCCCTCTTCAGGAACCACACGTTTGTCTGGCCTCTCCACAGATACCCCTCCGCTGTGGTTGCACCTACGGTACGGCTATCTGCATCGTTGAGGCACGCAAGCCACCCCACCTCGGCAATGTCTGTGGTTCATGGGGGTGGTTGTGGAGTTTAGGGCCTTCAATTTTGATTGATTTACCTTGTAAAGAAAGTTTAACGACTTCACACTTCTCATTATTTAGACTCAATTGTCAATTTTTGTGCCAATGTTTGTGATATCTCATTCAGATCGTTCTATAGTTGGTTTTGATCTTCAGATGATTTTACTAGACGGTAGATGGTGATGCAGCATGGAATTCACGTCTGATGGTCTGTACGACCCTCTTCAACTGTCGGCGGTCTCTGTCACCAGACGAGGTCGGCCTGTACATTTTCGTGAGTGATGTACGTGTCCCAGTTTCCACTGCACTGTCACATCAGAAAAAGTGGAGCTAGGAATATTTAGAAATGTGGAAATCTCGCGTACAGTTTCTCAGACACAAGTGACACGAAAGCACCCGGCCACGTTCGAAGTCTGTGAGTTCCGAGGAGCACCACATCTGCTCTCTTAGGGTGTCTAATGACTCAAAATGTTCGAATGTCTGTAAATCTATCGCACCAAACTGCGTGGCCGTCAGTCCGTATCTTCCAAACTACTTAACCTAAGGTAAACTAACCTAAGGACAACACACACCCCCATGCCCTAGGGAGGACTCGAACCTCCGACGGCTGTCTAATGACGACGTTCTTGTATCTGCCAGTAGTTGCCATCACAACGCACCGTATATGAAAAACGTACGATTTTTGGGTTGTCGGATACTTCTGCATTACATATATACTCCGAAATACACTATAAGGTGCGTGGCAGAGGGTACACTGTACCACTACTGGGTATTTTTATTCTTATTCCACTCCCAAATAGAACGAGGTACAAAAGAATGTCCATATTCCTCTGTACGAGCCGTAATTTTCTTATATTTGTCATATGTACGCGAAATGTAAATAGGTGGCAGGAAGATCGTTCTACAGTCAGCTTCAAATTCCGGCCCTCTAAATTTCCTCAACAGAATTTCTCGAAACGAACGTCATCTTCCCTCCAGAGATTTCCGTTTGAGCTCCAAGAGCATTTCTGTGACTCTCGCACATTGGTCGTACCTACCAGTAATGGACCTACCTGCTCGCCTCTGAACTACTTCCATGTCTTCCTTTAAACTGATGAGCTGCGGGTGCCAAACACTTGAGCAATACTCAAGATGTGGTCGTACAACCGTTTTATATTCGGTCTCCTTTACAGGTCAAGTACATCTACCCGAAATTCTCCCAATAAAACGAAGTCGGCTGTCCGCCTTACAACCGTCACACGTTCGTTTCATTTCATGTCGCCCTGCAATGTTACGCCTAGATATTTGAACGACGCGACTTCTTCGAAAAGCTCACTAATAATGCTGTATTCGAACATTATGGTATTTTTTTTTCCTACTCATGTGCATCACCTTATATTTTTCTACATTTAGAGCTAGCTGTTATTCTTCACACCAACTAGAAATTTTGTATAAGTCATCCTGTATGCTGTTACAGTCAATTACAGACGACACCTTCCCATACACCGCAGAATCATCAGCAAACAGACGCAAATTACTAGTTACCCTGTCCATCAGATCATTTATATAAATAGGAAATAATAGCGGTCCTATCACACTCCCCTGAGGCACGCCTGCCGATACACGCGTCGAGAACAATGTACTACATTCTATTAGTTAAGAAGTTTCCAGCCAGTCACAAATCTGTGAACCTATTCCATATGCTCGTATCTTCGTTAGCAATCTGCAGTGTGGCACCGCGTCAATTGCCTCTTTGATCACGTAGTTTATGCCATTTTTATTGCAGTTCCTCTATAGATGTCTCCCTAGATGCCTCGAAAGGCCCATCAGGTACCGAAGGGTCGCCGTATCATCCTTCGGCCAACGGTGTTAACGGATGCGGTATGGAGGGTGAAGCGGTCAGCGCCCCGCACTCTAGGCGGTTGTCTCGGTTTTCGTAACCAAAGCTGCTACTTCTCCTGTAATGCAGTTTCTCAAACTATCACTGAGTGCACCGCACTTGCCAACATCAATCGGCAGACCCGGACGGAGTGCAATCCATGCTCCATCAGTCCATTTTCCGTAAAATTACTCGTCCTAGATCCGACGATCTTAATTCTGTAAGCTGCTACTAAAGAAAGTCATGGCATCATCAAATTTTGACTTTGGAAGTGCAATAATTCATCGTTACATTTTTGATAACATAATTGTCATAATGAAATAAATCGCAATTTGCGATCAGTTCCAGCTTCATTGTACTAAGTTTAGATGGAATACCAAACTACGGCGAATGAAAATTTGTGCCCGGCCAGTATTCGAACCCGGGATCTTCCGCTTACTAGGCAGACGCGCTGACCATTCCGCCAACAAAGACACAGTGATCAATCCTACTGCAGAGGACTTTTTCCTGCACGTCTCCCGCCACACCCAAATCTCCATTCGCCACGCTGTCTGTCTCTTTCCTAATACCATAGCCTATTAGTTTTGTAATGCTAGCAGCCACAATACTGTATTCCCGCATTAGGAAGAACAAACCATGAGGTTTCGAGACACAATTAATTGTCGTCAGGAGCCCAGCCTCGGCTTGTTTACAATTGTATATATTTTTGACGACGTTACAGCGTTCATTTTAATCAAATAAATCGCAATTTGCGATCAGTTCCGGCTTCACTGTACTAGGTTTAGGAATACCAAACTGCGGTCAATGAAAATTTGTGCCCGGCCGGGATTCGGACCCGGATCTCGTGCTTAATAGGCAGACGCGTTGACCACTCCGCCACCGAGGACACAGTGGCCAACCCACTGCAGAGGACTCTTCCCTGCTCGTTTCTAGCCATACCCAAATCTCCATTCGCCACGCTGTCTCTTTCCTATTACCACAGCCTATTAGTTCTGTAATGCCGCAGCCACAATAATGTATTCCGCATTAGGGAGAACAGACCATGACGTTTCGAGACACAATTAATTGTCGTCAGGAGCCCAGCCTCGGCTTGTATACAATTTTATATGTTTTTGACGACTCGATACCTCATGATCTGTTCTCACTGATGCGGGAATACAGTATTGTGGCTGCGAGCATTACAGAACTAATAGGCTGTGGTAATAAGAGAGAGACAGCGTGGAGAATGGAGATTTTGGTGTGGCGGGAGACGTGCAGGAAAGAGTCCTCTGCAGTCGGGCTGGTCACTGTGTCCTCGTTGGCGGAGGCGTCTGCCTAGTAAGCAAGAGACCCGGGTTCAAATTCCAGCCGGGCACAAATTTTCATTCGCCGCAGTTTGGTATTCCATCTAAACCTAGTACAGCGAAGTCGCAACTGATTGTAAATTGCGATTTATTTCATTAAAATGAACGTTGTAATGTCGTCAAAAATATAAACAACTACCTGAAAACCTGGCGTTTCGCGGTTACTTATTTATTTATTCCAGCCTTGAGTTAGTACTTCTCCTATGCCTTCTCTCTGTCCATTTCCTTCTTTCTGAAAACGTTATTAGAGAATATATTTGACACGAAGTTTAAATAACAATTACATTATTGTAATTAATTTCACTCATTTTTGAGGAAATGTCGGTGATAAAGCGAAACTGAAAAACATTCCTATGAGATTGCAGAAGCCTATGCACTTACTGTTTATCAGGAAAGGAAGTAGTGTAGATCAAATCACACGTAAAAATGCACTCGTTTCGAAGAATCCAATCACGAAATTCAACAACAATGATTGTAATAATATCGAAGATCGATCACTTGATGTAATGCGTGAAACGTTAAGTCGATTTTTTGAAAGAGATGTATTAAAAGAAATTCCTTTTTTACTGCTTTATTTATTTATTCTTATATTTCCTTGTTCGTAAGCTTATCCTTACAGAGAAAGAGCTGAAGACATTGTAGCACGCATAGACCAAAGATATCGTCTGTGGCATCAAGTTTCGCTGTATGTAACCTCCTTGCTATAGAGTCGCAAACGTCATCGCCTGCCTTCAGTCCGATTTTTTAAAATAATTTGACGAATTTCAACCACCATATCTTCCACCCCCTTATAGCTATCGGCATCGAACTGCTATGGTGTACAACGGGAGACTTGGGACAACAATTACACATAGACCATTCGTTTGCGTTCTGTAGTTTTCGTTGCAGAGCGCCATATTAACACACACACACAAAATGTTCAAATGTTTGTAGAACTTATGGGACTTAACTACGGGGTCATCAGTCCCTAAGCTTACAAACCACTTATGAACTAGCTAAGACTAAGGACGACACAAATATCCATGCCGGAGGGGGGATTCGAACCCCCGACCGTGGTGGCCGTGCACACCGTGACTGGAGCGCCTCAGTCCCCTCGGCCACCGCGGCCGGCAAAACACACACCTACACAAATACACGTAGAATTTTATATACATCGATAACTTTCCATCCCAGTATACTCCACTCTTATCACTATCAATCCTCAAGCAACAATGCAACCAATAAAACCACTTTCAAAGAGTGAATATAATTTTCAATGAGTATTGTTCCGCATTTCGCGTTATATTCTTCAAATTACTAAATATCTATCAGATCGCTATAAAGCCGTGCCTAAAACTTTCCTCAGGTATAAATTAGTAACCCTACAAATATTTGAGTCTCTGCGGTTTGTCGTTCGGGCGTGATAAGCGAACACGGAACAGACATTCCCATTAATAAAATCAAATGTTTGTTAAGCTTATGGGTCTTAACTACGGTGTCATCAGTCCCTAAACTTACAAACCACTTGTTAACTACCTTATAGTAAGGACAGCACAAATATCCATGGCCGAGGGGGGATTCGAACTCCCGACCGTAGTGGCCGTGCAGACCGTGACTGAAGCGCCTCAGTCCCCTCGGACACCGCGGCCGGCTCACATTATAATATATATATATATATATATATATATATATATATATATATATATATATATATATATATATGGATAAATAGGTATCCGATCGCCATAAAACTGCGCCTAAAGCCATCCCCGGGTAGACATTAGCAACTGTACAAATTTTTAGCTCTTTCTGTCTTGTGGTTCAGACGTGATAAACATACACCGAACAGACATTCACATTTATAGATATGACGTGATCGGGGATTTGACTGATTAGCCGCTAAGAGACAGTGGGGCGTGGCCCGAAGGCTAACCAGCCAAATCCCGCGATCGCGTCGGCGCAGCACTACTCTTGCCACGTCACCTGGCTGTGCCCAGGCTTGTTTTTCTCGCCGGCCACGGAATCCACTGCGCAGCTATACGTATTGTACACGATAAAGTTGAATTTTAAAAAATAAAACGTAATTAAGACAGAGAAGTTCGACACAGTTTCTGAAAGGGTTTCATATGACACGTCTAGTAACGCATAGACATCGCTACTATTAATCTATATCTATATATTAAAGGCTTGTGTGTGTACGTGCTGACAGACTTTTCTCCATGACCACATACTGCCACCCACTCGTGGTTGTGGTGGTAGATAGCCCTTGGTCTAATGATGTTAGTAAGGGAGTTTGGTCCCGGTGCGTGGCAGTGGGTGAGTGTGACGAACAAAAATTCGCAAAATATGCAATCAATACTCTCAGGAAAAGCTATATACTCTGTGACTTCCGAACTTTACGGTACGAGTCAAAATCTGTTTATTCTTTCAATCGTCAGACAATGCGGTCCTTTCAGACTTTAATAACGACGAGGAATATCAAATACGCATTTTTTTAAAAAAATAGATCACTTGTTTCCGTCAACCACACATTACCGACTATGAACAGAGACACAAAACAAAGATAAAAAATCCAGATAGACTCAAAGATAAAAATACTCGTGGAACATTGATCACTGTCGTGGAAGCGTGGTGGGAACACAGACATACATTAATGATATAGCCGCGACACTCTCTGCTGTGAAAGGTGTTATCGTTTGACAGCTGAGTCAAGAAAAACTATGCGACGTAGTCCTACTCATATTCCGGCTGTCTCCTGTGATAATGTTGGCAACAGATGTTGAATAACGAGAATCATGTGACATCGTCATAAGCCAATAGCGTGACACGCAAATATTTTGTCGTGAAATCAAGCATACAGCAGGAACAGCAGTATTTATCTACACTCTTTGTGGTTCGGTCATCTTTGCAACGATTTTATATCGTGTTATTGATGTTCCCAACATAAAAACACGAGGCCGCCAGGATAGAAAGTAAAATTTTACCGAATCAGATACATCCGTTGTTGTCACATCTCATTATGACCAGCACTTTCACGCGAAACTCTTTTGTATAGAGTCTCATGATTCACACAGTCTTACAATTCATTCCAAATTCCTATTCAAAAAGATATTTGTGAAAACTGTTACAAATCAATATTCGCACTTATCCAATATCGTTTTCAGAATGTAATTTGCCAGCGGGTTTCGGCGCTGCTGTTGCAATGTGTAACTTTATGAACACAACCTGACATTGAATTTACATTGTTCCGAAGCACGGACTTAAATTAATTTCACTCTTAGTATGAAAAACTTTATGAACATTCATGGTTTTCGACAATGACGTCTACTTAAATTTGACATCTTGGCTAGGAGAACTGAGTTTATTGACAGAGAGATCCAACAAGGATTGTGTTTTTGCTGACCTACGTCCGGAACCCAAAGAACCATGATATACACAGGACCTTCTTTAACAACCGTTGCGAAGCACGGGCATATAAGCTAGTTACATATAAAAATATTAATAGAATGAAAATAGTGTTTAGTTAAGAATTCATAACTCGTAAACCATTTAAGATACAGAGGTGAGCGAGGGCTCACATAAAATATTTCAACAAGGTGCATCACCTGATATGCTTACAGTCGACGTAAAAATAATACTGATCACAGGAAACCAAATTCACTAATATGATTGTATAAATTTGTTAATCGTCATATTTGAAGTACATTTGAAGATAACTGCTGGTATGTCAGTCCCGCATACCAGCAGTTATCTTGGCTACGTGCAGATAAGCGTCGAAGCTATCGTACACTATGTTTGCTGCATCGCTTTCTCAATCATTGCAAACCTTCATACTCATCCTCAACGATTATATTACTATCTGAACAGCACAGCAGAAACACACGCTCTTATCGAAATAAAACTAAACTCTACCTTCACGTAACACTGCAATCTTCTCTAAATCATTTTCTGTATCGGGAACACGTCTGTGGAACTATCTTCCTCAAAAGTTAAGAGAAATAAAATCAATTCAAAACTTTAAAAGACAACTAAGGATTCACCTTCTGTCACAATAGCCATCTTTTTCTCCACTTACCAGTCTGTAGCCCACTGTTGTCAATTCCTCCTCCTTCCATAAATGTTTCCCATTCCTTTCGCCAGCAGAGATCTCCATTCATGTATGTCTCCACTTCCTCACATCCATTAGCACTATCATTTTTCAATCTTCTCCTCTTTCACTAACCATTTTCTCCCTTCTGTTTATTTTAAACTTAATTCAAATGTGAATATCTCTTGTTATTATTAGTATTACTTTGATTTTTGTGTTATTATTATCATTATTATTATTAGTATTATCATATATTGTTATTATTTAATATTATTAATGCAGTGTTTTTTGTAATGAAATCCTTTGTTTATGTTGTTCCTGATCAGATGTAAGAGAGGGCCCTATGGCCCTAATCTGGTCAGGTTAAATAACCAAATAAATAAATAAAAATACATTCCGTCATCGATCACTGTCTTTAAAAGTGGTCTCTGAGACTAAGCGTTGGTTGCTACTTTGTATTCAGCGCCGTAAGCTAGCTGACGCCACAAATGTCGACTGGAGAGGGACTTCCCAGAAGCGGCGGGCGAGGACAAAACCGTGGGTACGGCGGCCATCCCTGCCTCGGTCGTGACGGCGGGTGTCCGCACAGTAGCCGGCGCGGCGTGACAGCGGCGTCAGCGCCTCAGCGTGCAGCCGCCGCGCCGCTTCCACGAAGCCAGCGCTGCCCCTCCGGCCTTGGGCGTACACGTGGCACTCGTCAAAGCCTCACAGGCGGGCCCTGGCCGCTTCTAGGGACCGGCCACCTTGACGTCTCGTGGGCGTGAATTTCATTTATACGATGCTGTAAAAGTCTCTCAATCTAGGAACAATTTCCATGTCCTTCTGCATCTACATCTACATGGGATACTCTGCAAATCACATTTAAGTGCCTGGTAGAGGGTTCATCGAATCACCAAAAAAATGTTCAAATGTTTGTAATTCTTATGGGACCAAACTAAGTTGGTCATCAGTCCCTAGACTTACAAACTTCTTAAACTAAGTTAAACTAACTTAAGAACAACACACACATCCATGCCCGAGGGGGGATTCGAACCCCCGACGACGGACGGCCACGCGCATCGCAACACGGCGCTCCAGTACGTGCGGCTATTCCGCCGCGGCATCGAATCACTATTATACTATTTATCTCCCATTCCATTCTCGAATAGCGCGCGGGAAGAAAGAACACCTGAATCTCTCCGTTCGAGCTCTGATTTCTCGTTTTTATTTATTTATTTTTATTCTGATGATCATTTCTACCTATGTATATTTTCGCATTCGGAGGAGAATGTTGGCGATTTGAGTTTCGTAAGTAGCCCTCGCCGCAGCGATAAGAAACATTGTTGTCATGATTCCCATCCCAGATCCTGTATCATTTCAGTAACGCTGTCTCCCCTGTATCGTGACAATACGAAACGAGCTGTCCTTCTTTGGACTCTTTCGATGTCCTCCGTCAAACCCACCTGATAAGGATCCCACACTGGGCAGCAATACTCCAAAAATGGACGGACAAGAGTAGTGTATACAGTTTCTTTTGTGGTGGTAGTGGTGGTGGTGGACATGAGGGACCAAACAACGAGGTCATCAGTCCCTTCAACCTCAAATTGTACACGCCACGGAACCCAACCAAAAATAGGGGAAAGCCAAAAGACCATTACACATTAAAATCGTCTCACCAACAAGACTAAGACCAACCCAGGGCAGCAAATGCAGTTTCTTTTGTAGTTCTGTAGCATGTTTTAAGGGTTCTGCCAATAAAACGCAGTCTCTGGTTCGCCTTTCCCAAGACATTATCTACGTTCTTGTGTCCAATTTAAGTCTGAAGTAATAGTAATTCCTAGGTATTTTGTGGAGTTTACGGCCTTCACTTTCGATTGATTTATGTTGTAAACAAAGTTTACGACATTACGTAATGGTTGCCATGTTAAATTTATACATTAACCAGCCAATCGGCTGCAGTAGATTTACTGTTACAGTGGAGATTCGATCATACGGCTCTCAGTTACACGGATTCGCGATTATCTGGATTGTCAACATTTAACGGTCCAGGGTTATTGTGGAACCGTCATAATTTCCTCGATAATTAGTAAGTTCCATCCACTGTTTTTTTTTTAATTTTTCAAATAGAATTATGCTCATCTTTACAAAATCATGGTGGTGCAACAGTATAAATGCGACACTAATTTCATCTTCATAAATTTATTGATAAACACAACTCTAACACAAAAACAGACTGAGTGTAGTAAATTTCCTGACAATGTTCGTTTAATTACACACTGTGAACTACACAAGAATAACCAAAACTTTCAAATCAACACAGACGAATATTACATGATGCATTTATTGATATCAGAAACTTCAGGTACGTATCTGACCTCTCCTGATAACGTGTTTCTCGTTGAAGGCCATATTTCCTTTCTTATTTGAGGACTGCACTATTAATAATCCGAACGATTAAATCGTCTTTGATGTTTACTTTTTTCCTTGTAGACTTCACCTTTCAACCATCCCCCACAGGCAAAAATCCAAAAGGGTAAGGTCCGGGCATCTTGTTGGCCAAGAAACTTGTCATATCTAGCGATCCATCATCCTGGGGATGTTGTGTGCTGCCGGCCGCAGTGGCCGAGCGGTCCGCGGCGCGCTAGTCACAGTCTGCACGGCCGCTACGGTCGGGGATTCGAATCCCCCCTTGAGCATGGATATTTGTGTCGTCTTTAGTGTAAGGTAGTTCATAAGTAGTTTGTAAGTTTAGGGACTGATGACCCCCCCAGTAAGTCCCTTAAGCTTAACAAACATTTTTTGAAGTTGTGTTGCCTGAAAACTAGAATATACAGGCGCCATGTCATCGTAGACTTAGAGGCATTATTGTAGCTAAATGAATGTCTTTCGATAGCGTTAGAATATCATTTCAAGAAAGTGTAAATTATGGAGTCCTTGACGACAATGCGGTAACACAATATGCTCAATCAACTGATTCTTCATCAAACTACACCACATTTTTATAGAGAAGCGTTCTTGAAAATGTGCCTTGAGAATGCCATACAGGTTAAGCGATTATGTGGGATTAAATCGGCTGAATACATCCAAAATTACAATATGTAGGTGTGATTATTATAGCTAGATAATTAATATTTCGAATTCTGAACATCGTTAATTATACAGTTAGGTTTCCATAACAATGAATATTTCTCCTGATTCAAGTAATTAGTAATACTTTCTTACCTTTTCGTGACCGAATCCATGTCATAGCACATCAGCCCAGTATCAGGCCACGTCTAGGGCGTTGTCTCTAGCGTCCCATAAATCATCAAGGGAGCAGGTCGTTGGGCAGTTCTTGCACGTCAGGAGATGTTCCATATTCTGTCTCTCCCCACAATTACATCTGACGTCGTTTTCGTCGATGATTCCCCATTTCACTAGGTTCGTCTTTACAAGGGCGACTCCTGGGACGGTTCACAGACTTCCAGCTTCTCCAGTCGAAGTGATAGTCTGGTGGGGGTTTCTGAGTTAGTGGATATTTGTCTAGCGGTTCCATGGGGAAAGACCTCAGAAAACGTCTTTGGGATTTCAACCGCCTCAGAGGCTCTGGTGCTTCAAAGCGAGGTTGGCTATCGTCAAATGCGTGTCTAAATCTTTCAGTATGTTCTGCAGCAAGTCGTCGACTTGCAGGTGCTTCACAACCAGTCGCTTTATAGAGTGGCGTTGCCTTCAAACAGCCAGTCATGAGGCTACATGTTTCTTTGAGGGCGAAGTTCACCTCTTTTGCGTGTGCAGATCTGTTGCACACTGGACATACATACTCAGCTGTGGAAAAACGCACTGCTTCAGCCGTCGTTCTGATCACGTGGGAGCTACCTCCCCATTTACTTCCTATCAGCTTTTTCAGAAGTTGATTCCTTGTCGCTGTCTTTCGTCTGGTCTTTTGAGAATTTGACTTGTGTGTTAGAGACTGGTCGAGTATAACCCAAGGTACTTTGGCTGGGCTGTGTGTTGTATAGAGAAACCATCCCATTTAATTTGTAGTTTCCTCCTGGCTTCCTTAGACTTCAAATGGAAGCCACACGCCTGGGTCATGGCTGGGTTGGGCTTCAATGAATTTTTCTTGGCCGGCCGCGGTGGCCGAGGGGACTGAGGCGCTCCAGTCACGGTCTGCACGGCCACTACGGTCGGTGGTTCGAATCCCCCCTCGGGCATGGATATTTGTGCCGTCCTTGTTCGTAAGTAGTTCATAAGTAGTTTGTAAGTTTAGGGACTGATGACCCCGTAGTTAAGTCCCATAGACTCTACAAACATTTGAACATTTGAATTTTTCTTGTAGTAGACCGACATCTGTGACAAGGCATTTTGCAATCTCTCTTCGACTGCTGCAAAGTTTTTGCCCTGAGCTGCTATGGCCAAGTCATGAGCATAAAGGAAGTGCTTTATATCACTAGGAGTAGGTTGATCGTTTGTGTAAATGTTGAACAGAACTGGCGATAGAACACTGTCTTGGGGGAGGCCATTCTTTTGCGTTCGCCACCTGCTCTTCTTTTCCTCTAAGGTTACATAAAATCTCCTATTTTGTAGGGGGGATTCGATTACTTATGTGAGCTCGTAGTCTTTGGCAATATTGTATACTTTTGCAAAAAGAGTTCTTTGGTTTATGGTGTCATAAGCCGCCGATAAGTCTACGAATACGACTCCAGTGATGCTCTCCTTGAAGCCTCTCTCTATGCGTACTGTCAGCACCAGTACCTGACCTGTGCATGATCTTCCTGGGCGGAAACCTCCTTGTTTTGGAATTACTTTTCCGTAATTTTATCGAATATTAGACGCTCATATATTTTGAACAGACGGCATAGAAGAGAGATGGGTCTGTAGGTGCTGACAAGATTAGGAGGTTTCAGTAATGCGATGACCTTTGATTTTCTCCAGGACTTTGGTATTTGTTTAGCTGAGTAGCACCTATTTATTAGTTGTAGGATCCACTGTTTTGTTTTTCCCCCAAAGTGCTTTATTTGTTCTGTGCAGATATCGTCCACTCCGGCTGCCTTCCAAGTTTTCAGGGATTGGACGCTGTTGTCGAGATCCTTGATACCGAAAGGTGTATCGATAAGTGAGACTTCACTTTTCAGGTTTCTGGGATCTTCCTTGATCTGGTTTTTGTGCCAGGTTTTCCACTTACCAGCAACTGGAGGGTAATCTGATCAGCGGTTGTACTACTGGCTTGTTTAGGTGATATAGGATCAGCACTAAGTTTCTTCATCATATTGCAAGCCATCTTACTACTATGAGTCATGTCCAACCTTTCAATTGTTTCAACTCATTTTTCTGGTAGAGTGCAACTTAGGTCTTTGAGTAGTAAGTTACCCACTTCTTCTGTTTCGTTGCTGAAAGTGTCTTTCTCATATATTGCATTATACTGGTCCAGGAGCCCTTTAGATTCTCCAGATAAGCCTGGTATATATTGTTGTCGGCATCCTCTTGGTATTTTTATCCTGGACATGTACTTGACTTTTTCAACTAAACGTTCATAGTTTCTTGCAATTCATCTATACAGTTATCCAAACTACTGATGAAATCAGCCCAGTTTGCCTTCCGAAAGTTGAAACGTCTTCTGAGAGGTATCATCTGCATTCTTATGTCTGCGTAGACATTCAGGTCAACTGGTCTTTGTTGTGTCTTTGGGAGTGGGTTATAAACTGTCTTGATGCTCCTTGCCTCCATATTAGCACTGCTGAAGCAGAAATCCGGATTAGTGCCTCGTTTCCATAGTTTACTGTAAAATGATGATGGCAGTTTTGGGTCGCGAACAAGTGTAAAATTATTAGCATCTGCCCATTCCTCTACAAGACTTCCATTGATGTTAGTGTCTTCATATCCCCATGGCTGTTAAAACACCCAGGATAAAGCAGTTTTTTTTCTTAAAATTATGTGATTCATTCAATATGAATTTCTGGCTGGGTGGCTTGTACACATTTGTTATTGTGCATTGTCCAGTTTCCACTGTTAGGATTTCTAAATTGTCTATATTTGTTGAGCCGGCCGATGGTATAATTTGGTCCGGTTTGACAAAGATTGCACTACCATATTTTTTTGTGTGGTACCTCAGTTACAAGTTTCATTCCTGGTATGTTTCGACGAGGTGAATTGGTGTCTCTATGGGTCTCCTGAAAGCACAGAATATGAAATTTGATGTTTCTGCACATTTCCGATAGCAGCTCCTGCTTATTGTTGGTCAAGCCCTCAATGTTTATGCCTACTAGCGTCTGAGTTGGCTCTGATAAGAGCCTTTTCAATGTTTGATAGAATTTTATGTATAATCAATTGTATCGGATTCGATGGTGGAAGGATTAGGCGTCTCTGATGAGGCGTTGCCCGGGGTACGCCAGCAGTAACGTGGTAGTAATATTTGATGAACTTTAATTAATTTCCATTGAGTTAATAATCGGAAGAACAATGCTTTAATATAAAAAATTCAGTAATAGTCTTTCATTGAAAATAATAACTGTAGTGATTTCCTGAACATACTCTGTAATTATGTTTTCTCTTACATTTATAGATATCATATAATTACCAAAAATGTCCAAAATTATAATTGGAAAATTATTAATCGTAAGGTACATAAAGTATTGCAGATCACGCTGTAAGTACTGTCTCGAAAGAAAGGTAGATAATAAAGGAATCAGGGTATTGAGACTGGAATAGGCAGTAGGTATCGGGCACAAGAATAAAGAAGGGTATCGAGTGATACAATAGAGACTGGTATGGAGTGGTAAAATAAAGGTTTGCTCTAGCCGTTACATTAAAAACGGCAGTTTATTTCCTTTTTCTAGTAGGGTCTTCCATTAGATAAGCAAAAATGCAGGCCAATATCTATGACTTCGGTGATTTGCAGACTTCTGAAACACGTTCTGTGTTACAATATTTTGACATTTGGGAAGACTCGTAATCGCCTCTGTAGGAATCAACGTGGTTTCCGTAAGCAACGATCTTGTGAAATATAGATTCCGATATTCATCCAGGAGACCCAGAGGGCAATGGAAATAGGATCAGAACCGTATTTCTTATGTAAGCCATCTGATGTGGTTCTGCACCGTCGCCTGATGAACTAAACGTGAGCTTATGGAATATCAGACCAGCTGAATGACTGAATTGAAGAAATGAAATGAGCTTATGGCTTTCTTGGCCGGGAGATCCCTGACGGGATTGTCCCGCCGCCTGAGTGTGTCTTTCTATTTGACGCCGCGTGGGCGACTTACGTGCCAATGGTGATGAGATGATGATGATTAGGACAACACACAACACCCAGTATCCTGCTGGGAATCGAACCCGGGCCTCCTGCGTGGTAGTCAGCGACGCCTACACTGAGCTACGGAGGCGGACACTGAATTCAAGAGTTTCTAGGTAACAGAACGGAGCATTTCATTCTCATCGTAGACGTCTTCAGACTCGAAAATGATTACTGGTATGCCACAAGCGAGTGTTTTAGTACCGTTTCTTTGCATATATATATGACCTCGTAGATAACATCGGAGGTTTAATAAGTCTTTCCGCGGTTGATGCTATTGTAGCCTAAATCTAGAAGTCGCAATACTGGAAATGTGCAGCGAAGTTCAGGCGAATCTGCAGCGTATCGACGCTTGCTACAAGGAATGGCAATTAAATCTCAACATGAAGAATTGTAAAATGTTGCGTTTACTTAAAAAGAAATATCCCTTATTATATAATTACAAAATGACCTTATAAACATTGGAAGCAATTATTTCCATAAAATATTTGGGAGTAGAGATGAGAAGAGATTTAAAATGGAATGACCTGCCCAGAGTACTCACTTGAATTCTGTAGAACACTTCTGGGATGTCTTGGAACGTCCAAGGCGTCATCGACCTACACCGATACCTCTACTCAGCGCAGCACTCTGCGAGAGTAGGTAGCCATTCTCCAATAAACCTTCAGCGCCTGAATGAACGCATGTCTGTGAGTGCGGAAGCTGTCATCCAAACACCGTATTGAATGTCAGTACTGCCAATGGAGGGCGTTACGAACTTGTCATTTTCGCCGGGCGTCTGAGTACTTTTGATCACATATTGTAGCTGGAGACAAGAAAAACAGCTGTATGAATATCAAGAACTCAGACGGAAAACCAATACTAAACAAAGAGGGGAAAGCTGAACTGTGGAAGGAATATATAGAGAGCCTATACGAAGGAAATAAACTTGATGGCAGTTGTCTAGAAATGCAAGTCGAAGTGGAGGAAGATGAGATAGGAGATACGACACTGCGAGAAGAATTTGACAGAGCGCTGAAGGACCTGAGTCGAAAGAAGGCCCCTGGAGTAGATGAACTGCTGATATCGTTAGGAGAGCCAGTCGTGACAAAAATTGTATCACATGGTATGCAAGATGTATGAGACAGGGGACATACCCTCCGACTTCAAGAAGAATATCGTTATTCCAATTCCAAAGAAATCAAGTGCAGACAAGTGTGAAAATTACAGAACCATCAGTTTGATAAGTAATGGTTGCAAAATTTTAACACGAATTATCTACAGGAGAATGGAAAAGCTGGTAGAAGCTGACCTCGGGGAAGATCAGTTTGGATTTAGGAGAGATGTAGGAACACGGGAGGCAATACTCACATTACGACTTATCTTAGAAGATAGGCTAAGGAAATGACACCTACGTTTTTAGTGTTTGTCGATTTGGAGAAAGCTTTTGACAATTTCAACTGGAATACACTCCTCGAAACTATGAAGGTATCAGGGGTAGGGAGCGAAGAGTTATATTCAACCTATACAAAAACCAGACAGCGGTTATTAGAGTCGAAGGGCAAGAAAGGGACGCACAGGTTGGGAAAGGATTAAGACAGGGTTGTAGCCTTTTCCCAATGTTGTTCAATCTGTACATTGAGCAGGCAGTGAAGGAATGGAAGGAGAAACTTGAAGAGGGCATTAAAGTTCAGGGAGAATAAATAAAAACATTGCGGTTTACCGATGACATAGTAATTCTGTCAGAAATCTCAAATGATCTGCAAGAGCAATTGAATGGAATGGACAGTGTCTTTAAAGGAAGATATAAGATGAACATTAACAAGAGTAAAACGAAGGTAATGGAATACATTGTCAGAAAATCAGGCGATGCCGAAGGAATTAGATTAGGTAGTGAGACAATAAAAACAGTAGATGAATTTTGTTATTTGGGTAGCAAGATAACTTCTGATGGCCGAAGTAAAGAAGATATAAAACGCAAAATGGCTTTGGGAAAAAGCGTTTCTAAAGAAGCGAAACTTGTTAACATCCAATATTAATTCAAATGTTAGGACGTCCTTTCTGAAAGCATTTGTCTGGAGTGTAGGATTGTATGGGAGTGAAACGTGGACAGTAAGGAGTTCAGATAAAAAGATGATAGAAGCTTTTGAAATGTGGTGCTTCAGACGAATGATGAAAATTAGATGGGTAGATCACGTAACTAATGAGGAGGTGCTTAACCGAATCGGAGAGAAAAGGAGTTTCTAGCATATCCTGACTAAGAGAAGGGATAGATTGGATGGACACATTCTGAGAGATCAAGGAATTGTCAACTTAGCATTAGAAGGAAGCGTGTGGGGTAAAAATCTCAGAGGAAGACCGAGGGACGAATATAGTAAGCAGATTAAAAAGGATGTAGGTTGCCGAACGTATTCTCAGATGAAGAGACTTGCACAGGACAGGGTAGCGTGGAGAGCTGCATCAAACCAGTCTGCGGACTGAAGACCACAACAGCAAAGAGGCATTCTAACCTTATCTTTTTTGTGAATTGTCACGAGTATTTTGAGGCATTATATTTCTATCTAGAAAGTAGCTCAGAGGCACTTTAAAGACAGAATCAATTACGAAAACACTTGTAAAATTCGAAAGTCATCATGATGTTACGTACCTTGTGTGATCTGAGCAGGTAAATTGAAATTATCGAAATCAATTATTTCACTACGAATCTGAGGGTGTATGTTTCCTGACTTCATTATTGTTTTGGAATATTCCACATATAATTTTAAGTAATTAAATGTTTATGGATATTTGCGGATGTACAAAATAAACCATGTGTAACATTCTGATTGGTTGTTAAATAGAACATTTTCATACACACTTCACTGTTTATTTATAACTTTATCGTTTCCTAACATTTCTTTGAAATAACACAGCTTATCTTATAATTTCATTATTTTATTTTGTAATTATATTAGTTTCGTAAAAATCCAAAGACGATAGACTAGTTTTTGACGATCTTATAAAAGAAATTTCACGAACTGGCACACTCTCATTTGCTGGTGTGAAGTTGTTTGGGGAGGACTTAATAGGTTGTGTTTAGTAAAGAATCAGATATACGTGACCAAAGCACAATATGGCACCTGATTGAGTGTTTTTATATTTGTGCTATGAAATGAACACATTTATACGGTGTTAATAAGTAGCTCGTTTGCTGGCATTTTCATTGCCAATTTCTTTCTTAGAAGGAAGCGTGTGGGGTAAAAATCGTAGACGGAGATGGCGGGTCTAATACAGTAAGCAGAGTCAAAAGGATGTAGGTCGCCGAACGTATTCTGAGATAAAGAGACTTGCATAGGACAGGGTAGCGTGGAGAGCTGCATCAAACCAGTCTGCGGACTGGAGACCACAACAACAACAACAGTGTAGCTGGTCTGCTATTCCAGGCGCTCGTATTTTGTTCATTAAGTAGCAGTGTGTAACAAAGCATTTTTCGATCTTAAAAGTTAGCTGCTGAAAACATGTAGAAGTTGAAGTTGTTTCGTCTGTCCCTGTGGGAAGCAGTAGACACACGTAGCCGTCCGCGGTGGCCGAGGGGACCGAGGCGCTCCAGTCACGGTCTGCACGGCCACTACGGTCGGGGGTTCGAATCCTCCCTCGGGCATGGATATTTGTGTCGTCCTTAGGATTAGCTAGGCCGGCCGCGGTGGCCGAGGAGACTAAGGCGCTCCATTCACGGTCAGCACGGCCACTACGGTCAGGGGTTCGAATCCCCCCTCGGGCATGGATATTTGTGCCGTCCTAGTTCGTAAGTAGTTCATAAGTAGTTTGTAAGTTTAGGGACTGATGACCCCGTAGTTAAGTCCCATAGACTCTACAAACATTTGACCATTTTTAGACATACGTACATGAGGTGTAACGAGGTATTTCCTGGTTGCCGGCAACCAGGGCGGACACTCGCTGCTGCCAGGAGGCGAGGCGCGGCTATTTGGAGTGTGGGGCCGGAGCGGCCGGTGCCAAATGTCGGGCGGTGCGGTCCTCCCCGGCAGGCGGCAGGTAGGCTCGTTAACATTCCTGCCGCCGGCGGCCCTCTGTCATAACCCGCAGATAAGGACCGCCGCGCCGCGCCGCAGGTAGTCGCGCCTGCGCCTCTGCAGCCGCTGTCCGGCCTGCCGCATGATTTACTGCAGCTGCACCTGCGGCCTACTGGGCAACGCTACATTCTCCCATATTTAAAGTCTCCAGTTACACTGTCACCCCGTATATGCAGCCCAAGCTAAAGCGGATTGCGTAAATCATTTCCTCAGTTACACTTTTGAATGGTCTGACCTTCCTCGACATCTTCATAATACCGATAGGAGTGTGTGAACCCGTCATTCTTCCAGGCGAACAGTTTCTTGACACTCATAATGACGGACGTAGACAATCTAGTGGCGGTTCAGTTATGTTCTCGAGAACATCAATGGGTGTAGTGAACATGGCATCATGCTGGCCACATGAACAGTCCAATAGAAACTTCCTGGCAGATTAAAACTGTGTGCCGGAACTGGGACTCGAACCTGAGACCTTTGTCTTTGGCAGGCAAGCGCTCTACCGACTGAGCTATCCAGACATGACTCACAATGCCGCCTCACAACCTTACTTCCACCAGTACCTCGCCTCCTACATTTCAAACTTCACAGATGCTCTCCTGCGTAACATGCAACACTAGCACTCATGGAAGAGGGGATATGGTTGAGACATGGCTTAGCCACAGCCTAAGGGATGTTTCCAGAATGAAACTTTCACTCTGCAGCGGAGTGTGCGCTGATATGAAACTTCCTGGTAGATTAAAATTGTGTGTCGGAACCGGGACTCGAGCCTGGGACCTTTGCTTTTAGCGTGCAAGCGCTCTACCAACCGAGCTATCCCGACACGACTCACGATGGCGCTTCACAACCTCACCTCCTATTTTTCAAACCTCACAGCTCTCCAGCGAAACATGCAAGACTATCACTTCTGGGAGAAAGGATATACGAACTAATAACCCCGTAGTTAAGTCCCAAAAGCTATACAAACAAACAAACATTTGAAGAAAGGATACGGTGGAGACATGGCTTAGCCACAGTGAACACTCCGCTGCAGAGTAAAAGTTTCATTCTGGAAACATCCCTTAGGCTGTGGCTAAGCCATGAATCCACCGTATCTTTTCTTCCAGGAGTGCTAGTCTTACATGTTTCGCAGGAGAGCTTCTGTGAAGTTTGGAAAGTAGGAGGCGAGATACTGGCGGAAGTAAATTTGTGAGGCGGCATCGTGAGTCGTGTCGGGATAGCTGAGTCGGTAGAGAGCTTGCCCGCGAAAGGCAAAGGTCCCAGGTTCGAGTCCCGGTTCCGGCACACAGTTTTAATCTGCCAGGAAGTTTCATATCAGAGCACATTTCGCTGCAGAGTGAAAGTTTCATTCTAGTCCAATAGCAGTTTAGGGGAAAAAAATACCGGAAGTTTCAAGTTTTCACCTGAACAAACGAGTGGCTTGAAGGAACCTCGAATTATACTTATATAATACTCTTCTTCGCCATAACAGACACCCCAGATAGGTGTTACATTCGACAGAACACTGGCATTCCAAGAACATCTGAGAAAGTGCTGACCAGAAACAGACACGTAAGAACATAATTCCAAAACTGTTTGGTTCTTCTTTGGGCGCATCTGCAACTAATCTTCGCTACTCAGATCTAAGTTTAGTTTACTCTACTGTGAAGTATTGTGTCCCCATCTGGATGAACAGTCCTCATGTGAAGACAAGAGATGTTGAGTGAAATTACACAATGAGAATGATCACGGGCACGATCAGTAAAACTTCAACTTAATAGTTGTCCATACTAAGCCCTATTTCTCCATCCCACCTTCGTAGATGCATTGATCTGATGAATGAATACAATAACATCCAGAATAACTAAAGATTGCCCATTCATGAGGATATTCCCCACCTACGTAGAGACAGACTTAAGCCAAGACGTTCATCCAACTGTATAGCGGAGAACCTTTTACCCAACAATTTCAACCTGACTGAGAGATCGTCTAATGCATGGAGACAGTCTGCTCCAGCAGAATCCTTAATTATGCGATGCATTACACGGAAAGTATCTGGCTTTGAACAACCTCGGAAAGTATGGTCGCCGGCCGCGGTGGCCGAGGGGACTGAGGCGCTCCAGTCACGGTCTGCACGGCCACTACGGTCGGGGGTTCGAATCCCCCCTCGGGCATGGCTATATGTGCCGTCCTAGTTCGTAAGTAGTTTGTAAGTTTAGGGACTGATGACCCCGTAGTTAAGTCCCATAAGCTTAACAAACAATTGAACATTTTTTTGAAAGTATGGTCCAAATTAAACCGGATCCGGACTAACCATGGTGTGTGTGTGTGTGTGTGTGTGTGTGTGTGTGTGTGTGTGTGTGTGCAGATCTGCTGTATAAATGGAGAAAAAAGTCATAACCGTGCTGCGACTGAGTCTCTGAGAGGTAAACTGTGAAGCATATCACACAAGAATGCCTACTAAGATGTTTCAATGGAGAAACAAGTGGATTTTTCCTGGTGACGCTACAGGCGATTATCTATGTAAATAATGTAGATAAAAATCTAAATTAGTGTACTGATCATGTATATGCCATACGACAAATAAAAAAATAAAACGGAGCTATGCTTCCATGAAGTGGTTTCACACTTCCACAATCGTTTGTAGTGCCCATGTAAAAAAACCTCCTATTAAAAGTTCCTTGGACTGCCGTATTGCGTCTTGTGAGAGCCTTTTAATGCATGTAGAATTATAAATATTTAACTGAGCCTTCATCTAATTAACTATAAAGAACAGCGATTGTGCTGACTAAATCAAGAACCGAAACATCTGTTCATCAAATACTGTATTGTCTGGCCTAGTAAATACGATTCAGTCTTCCATATTTGCCACTTGCCACATATAAATAAACTGTGAAAAGCCAAAACTAAAGTGACGATGTTATTCGTGACATACTATGGTGGCATTCGCTACTGCGACATACTCGGTGAACCGCAAATTCTACGTAGGTAATGACAATGCATTAGATCGACAACTACGACTTAAATGGATACGTAACCATCATCACGGTTTGTTGGCACAGCAGTGGAGCATTGTATGGTCTTATGGTTGCTGGTAACTCCTTCATATTGCCCATGGGTGGGTGCAATCTGTTTAAATGGGCAAATATTTGTTAACCTATTAGAACTGCTATAATCATACTGTCGACGGGACGTTAAACCCTAAACTTCCCTTCCATTCTTTTTGCTGTAGTCCTCAATGCCTATAGTTCGCGTCACGTAGGAAGGCTGCTCAGTTTTCAGCCGTTCTACGCATCCCCTTCCATTAATGCACTGGCAGCCACTAATATTCATCCTCCAGGCGCGTTTCTCTCGCAGGTCCAAGCGTTGACACTCGGCCGTAGATCCTCCTCTCAACGCTTCCCCTATAGCTCCGCGTCTGTGACGCTAACTGTAGACATACAAACTACTGAAACTAACTTACACTAAGAACAACAGACTCACCCATGTCTGAAGGAGGGCTCGAGCTTCCGGCGGGAACAGCCATGCCAATCTGTCATCTACCGTGGGAACAGCTGCTTGACCCCGGTACTGCAGGTCAAAGACTAGCTGACTGCAGCTCATTTGTGCTTTGGGGAACATTTACGTGGGCATGCATGGTTCCAGTGGAGCCCGTGTCAGGGACCCTGACCGCCAAAAACTACTGTAAACTAGTTGCAAACCATGCACACCCCTCTCGTGATAATCAGGTATCCCAACAGCAGTGGTAATTTTCAGCACGATAAAGCGCCAGCAATGCTTCATTTTTAGATGCCGCAATGAGGCCCTTCAACCTTTCCCCCCCCCCATCCCCCTCCCGGGCAGAAAAAATGTCTTATAATAAGACTTACAATCAGAAATACCTTTTTCGAAAGTTATGGGGGCGATCAAATATCTTGTAATCTGCAAAAGCAGACAAGCCCAGATCGCTACTTCCAAATTGCTTTATTTAGACCCATTTCGACAATTACAAGTTGCCATCTTCAAGTCTCTTTAACATTTAAATATTACACAGCACATGTATGTTGTATTTTTGAATTTGGGTATGTCGAAAACATAACAATTTTGTGCGTGCGTTATAGAATATGTTGAACCCATAACGCAAGCCCATCGCTCTGAGAGTTTTTTTACAAACAGCTTCTTCAGCTTCAGCTGTTTGTAAACAAACGTTCTGTGCGATAGGATTGCGATATGGATGCAATATATTCTAAACGGACGCAAAAAAAATGTTTTCCATATACCCGTATCCAAGACCAGAACATAAATGTGACGTGTAATATTTGAATGTTAAAGAGAGAATTGGAGGAACTGGTCTAAATTTGAAACTGGGGATGTGGGCTCATCTGCTTATGTATTGTTCACAATTATTACTGCTGGGTATTTAGCTGAATTGAAGGCCTGTAGATTTGACTTACCGTGTAAATTAAGCTTAAAGGATTTCTTTTGGCAGTAATATGGTGACTTTACACTTATCACTATTAATGGACTATTGTAATTTTTTGCACCATGCTGATACCATATCTAAATCATTTTCAGTTGCTATTGATCTTCTGGTGACTTTAATAACTGATAAATGACAGCATCACCCATCAACAGTATAAGAGAGGTACTCAGAGGGTCTCGTAAATCTATATACAGGGTGTCTCATGAAAGACGCCTGCCAGGCGTCCGCAGATCGCATGGTACAGCTCCCGGCCGCCGCCATCGCATCTGCCGGCCACGGCAGCGCTCGATTCTTGGACTCTATTGTGCCGTGGGCGTATACACTGAGTTAAAGTCTAAAAAACATTGCCATCTGAGTAACCTAAGCTTACCTTTATTTACAGTACATGTTCAAAATGATGGCCCTCTATGGAATACTTTTGCGAACACTCGACAAATTTCGGCTACCGAAATTTGGAAATGACTTTCGAATCTTTTTTCACGAAACAATAAATTCTGACAGGTTTGTGAACAATATCCTGCGTCCATTTTTTAAGAACCATCACCCAACGAAAAGCTGTACGGTTGTTTCATGCATGACAATGTTTCATGCAAGACCACACATTGCCAATGTTTCTATGGCAGCTATACGAAGTGTTTTTGATGATAGGATAGTTGACTGGCCTCCTCGTTCTCCATATCTAAATCCCTGTGACTTTTATCTTTGGAGGACGTTAAAATACAAGGTGTATGCAAGCAATCCCCATACACTCGAAGAGTTGCAAGACAGGATTCGACTAGTCATTTCCCAGATTTCGGCAGCCGAAATTCGTAAATGTGTTAAGGAGATGTCAGGCCGCTCTTTCCATAGAGGGACATCATTTTGAACAGCTACTGTGAATAAAGGTAAGCTTAGGTTACTCAGATGGCAATGTTTTTTTTAGACTTTAACTCAGTGTATGCGCCCGCGGCACAATAGAGTCCGAGAACCTGGCGCTGCCGTGGCCGGCGGATGTGGTGGCGGCGGCCGAGAGCCGTACAGTGCGATCCGCGGACGCCTGGCAGGCGTCTTTCGTGAGACACCCTGTATGTAAAGCAGAGTGTCCGTCTGTTCTACAGTTTTATTACGATTTCTATAAAATTTTGCACACGTAAGCTTGAATCCACGAGGACTGTCGCCATAAATGTAAGAACCACATACAACTCGTAGTTCACGACGAGGCCGACGAGAGAGACAGGCCGCGGCGCGCACGTCATATCACCTGATCAAGTGAGGCCTGAGTCGGAGCGGTCACTAGCGGATTGGCTAACCAGTATGAGACAGTGGGCTGTGCCCCAGCAACCGGCCAATCTGCTAGCGATCGCGCCGACTCAGGCCTCACTTGATCACGTGATATGACGTGCGCGCCGCGGCCTGTCTCTCTCGTCGGCCTCGGTTCACGAGATATGACGTCATAAACATTGAGATGCGAGAAAAATTGCTGCATTACGACATTGTTGCACATTTCCTCTTAAACCACTGGACCGATTTCAACCAAATTTAGTACACACGTTCATTGTGAGGTACCAATTGTACAGTAGTAAGAACCACATACGACACTTCGTTCAGGAGATATAACGTCATAAGCAATAGGACTTGCAAGAAACTGCTATATAACGCGGCGAGACATGAATACAGTATATGAGAACGACATTAGTTAGCGATTCAAATGTTCAAATGTTTGTTAAGCTTAAGGGACTGCGGGGTCATCAGACTAGTTATGAACTAACTTATACTAAAGACGACACAAACATCCATTCCCGAGGGGGGATTCGAATCCCCGACCGTAGCTGCCGTGCGGACTGTGACTGGCGCGCCGAAGACCAATCGGTCACTGCAGCCGGCTTAGTTAGTGAGTTGCAACAAACTTTAAACATAATTTCAAACCTTTATTGAACTTTTACCCGCTGAAAACCCTAGCAAAATAGTGAAAGGAAAATAAAAAAAAGTTTCTCGCTTACTACTTTTTCGCTCTTCATAGACTAAAACTACGGCATTCGATATGACGTTAGAAATTAAAATTTCTACACCACAAATTGTAGTCGTAGAAAATTTTATAGACACTGTATGCACATACACCTGAATGTATCTTCGAAATTTCATCACAGTACGACACGTAGTTTACGATATACGAGCACATACACAGTAACGTTCATTGAAAACTGTTCTATCACGCATCGAGTTTTAATCTATTACTTCCTTAGTACTAATTGTATTCGCAACAGGTTTTAGAGACATACAGCACTTACAGAAATGAATATTTACCTGAGAATTATACACCTGTACAACATATAATTAAATTCTTTGGTTTCTCTTGAACCTGCATCATTATAAATGTCATTTAAAGACATTATGGAATAAATCCTAAATGCTGCTTTAAATATAATTATTTTTATTACACTATAGGCCTATTTCGGCTTTTAGCGGCATCGTCAGGTGATGTCTGTTAGTCCTGACATCCATATACATCGATGGTTTTATTGCTGTCATGTATTTATTGCTTTGAATTTTAATTATTGCAATATTTCTGATGACTTATCATTTACGTTGTTTTGAATTTTAATTATTGCAATATTTCTGATGACTTATCATTTACATTGCGACGTGACAGCTTTTTGATAACCATAGATGTAATATAATTAAATAAATATGAAATCGTACGAATTTTATGTCATTTGTATTTTGATTATTATCTTTCTTTTTTTGGATACTGTACTTTATTTAATTCTTTTGTATTTTGATAGTCAGCCATATTTATTACATATTGTCCGGTAAATATGTTTTTAGAAAGTAGATGGACAGAGAGAGAATGGATTGGAGAAGTACTAACTCAAGGCAGGAATAAATAAATAAATGCCCGGGGAACGCCGGGTCTGCAGCTATTCGTTTATAGATATGAGGAAGATTAGTGGCACTATAACAGTTCCCTGGGGAACGCCAGATATTACTTCTGTCCTGTTCGATGACTCGGTTGTTTAGGAGCAGATGTGGTACAGAGACACGTACCTCTTCTTTTATTTTATCTATGGCCATAAGCCATTGTCGCAAGAGTGGTGTGTACCAGCGTTTGACCGGGAAGCCCTGCAGTAGAGGCGACCGTGTTTGGCTCACCCTGCAGGCCGCCCCATGTTGCGCGCGCCGCGCGGCGTGGGCGCGGGCCGGTCTGATTGGCCGATTGTGAAACAGGAAGCGGCCTTTTACGTGGTTTCAAGCAGCTCCGGGGTCGACCCTCCTCGTCCCGAAAATTAGCCGTAATGCGACGTGGCCTCGCCGCCGGCTGCCGCTGCCGGCCTGTTTACTGTGACTTAACGACCAGCGAGAGAGGCCGTCGCTTCGCCCCGTTATTGCCTGATGGGTGTTTCACCGCGTTGACTCCACGGAAAGGTCGAGCGACAAGGTCGACCAAGCCGTGACGCACGTCTCTTGTTCTCTTGTCTGTTTGATTAAATGCTGAATCACGTAGTTTTACCATCACCTTCACAAGTGTAATTGACTGTAAGTCAACGAGTAAAACAGAAGTGATATCTGGCATTTCCTAGGGAAGTGTTATAGGTTCCCTACTCTTCCTTGTGTTTATCAACGATTTAGGAGATGATGCTGTCGTTTATCGAACTGCAAAGCGATTTAGACAAAATTTCTACATGGTGCGAAAATTGGCAATTGACACTAAATAAAGAAAAGTGTGAAGTAATAAATATGACCACTCTGAAATTGAATTACGCGATAAATAGGTCAAACCTTAAGGTCGTAAATTCTACTAAATACCTAGGAGTTACAATTACGAACAACGTAGACTGGAGAGAACACACAGAAAATATTGCGGGGAAGGCGAACCAAAGGTTACGTTTCATTGGCAGAACGCTTAGAAGATGCACCAGCTCCACCAAAGAGACTGCCTACATCACACTTGTGCGTCCTCTCCTCGAGTACTGTTGCCCCTTGTGGGACCCTCACCAGGTGGGGCACACGGAAGTCATTGAGAAGGTTCAGAGAAGGGAAGTTCGTTTTGTTTTATCACGTTACACGTGGGGCTTCGCGGGGGCCTTCACGGAAATGTTGCAAGAATTGCGTAGAAATTATTAAAACGAAGACGTTATTCATAGCGGCGTGATCTGTTTGCGAAGTTTCAATCACCGACTTTTATTTCTGAATGTGAAGATATTTTGCTAGCACCCACCTACTTAGGGAGATATGACCATCCCAAAAAAAAAAAAAAAAAAAAAAAAAAAAAAAAAAAAAAAAAAAAAAAAAAAAAAAAGAGAGAGAGAGAAATCAGATCGAAAACGGAACGATTTAGGTGTTCTTTCTTCCCACGTGCTATTAGAGAATGGAACGGTAGAGAAAAGTTATGAATGTGGTTAATGAACCCTCTGCCAGGCACTTAAATGTGATTTGCAGAGTATCTATGTAGAACGTATATATGTATGACTGCTTAAAAATTATTTGCTTATGATTCCAGAACCGGTTTCGTCATCGCTAAGGGTGACTTCATGAGAAGAAATATAAACTTCACATGAGAAACTCCTTCCGACAGGCCTCAGAGGGCCCTCTGGGTACTGACCGGCCGCCGTGTCATCCTCTGCCCGAAGGCGTCAACGGATGCGATATGGACGGGGACGTGGTCAGCGCCACGTACTCCCGACCGGAGGCGCTACTTCATCAAGTAGCTACTCAGTTTTGCTTCACAAGGGCTGAACGCTCCCCGCTGGCCAACAGCACTCGGCAGACCCGTACGGTAACCCAACCCAGTGATAGCCAAGTCCGACAGCGCTTCACTTCGGTTATCTAACGGGGACTGGTGCCTCTATTGTGGCACGGCCTTTTGCTCACATGAGAAACATAATTCCAAAATAACGTCTTACGAGCAAGGTTGCTCAGGTTGAAAATGGTAAAATGTAACAGAATATAAAATTATATGACAAACACCAATGTTTGTGATTATTATCACTATATTTTAACGACAATGTTACTTTTTATCACTTTCAACCGGAGCAACCTTGCTCGTAATATGTAATTTTGATGCCATGTTTATCATATGAACTTTTCATTTCTCCTGATGAAATCATCCTTAGCGATGACGAAACCGGGTCAAGAACCTTTAAAAATAATTTCTACGCAACCCATTGGCTCGGATTACAGTTGCTGCTATCCAGCCGTGTTCAAATTTGTAGAAATAAAAGTGTTTCAACCCTTTCGTGACCAGCGGGACATATGTGTGTCTCACACACGAATTCGTGTTCCTGCGTTCACAGGGATATAAAATTTCCACATCTGTGTCGTACTGCCATTTAGTGTTGAGCACACCAATAGTCTGGAGCCAACTAGCTTGTTGTTTGGCATCTAATCTGCATGTTATCGGTTATTTAATTGAGTTGTGCTTATTGTGCCTCGTGTTATGTCTGTTTTATTAACAATTTCCTCTTGTTTGAATCAGATAAGCTTAGTAAAGGTGTTTACTGTTTTCTTTGGTTTATTTTCTAAAAATATACAGGTTTGTGGACATATTTATTGGTAAATCATTTCTACATTCGTGGTTTCCTTATGGCCATCGTGTGTACAAATTTGTACTGTAACTTTTGTCCATATTTGCCTCAATATGTTTAGACATATTAATTTTTTATTCGATTGTTTAATAATACTTAATTTCTCTGGATTCGATATGAAACGTAATATTGTATGTGGGTCCTTTTTTCTGTTTCATACTGGAAGTAACGATATTGCATTCAACTGTTCCATTGGAAAAATGTTTCAAATGTTTGTATAGTCTATGGGACTTTACTACGGGGTCATCAGTCCCTAAACTTACAAACTACTTATGAACTACTTACGAACTAGGACGGCACAAATAGCCATGCCCGAGGGGGATTCGAACCCCCGACCGTAGTGGCCGTGCAGACCGTGACTGTAACGTCTTAGTCCCCGCGGCCACCGCGGCCGGCTGTTCCATTGGAGACTGAGAATTTAAATTGTATCTCACATTCGCCAGAACACGCAAAGAGAATAAATTACTCCGATGGAGACATTTATGCAATGTTCTTACAAGTCGAGAGTCCCTTTTTTTGTTTTATGGTTTGTATTTATTTATACTGCACAAATAGTTTCAGAGAAACTATGTCCCCATTCTCAAATACCAGTACCTCACGTAAATTAAAAAAAAAAAAAATAAAAAAAAAAAATAAACCCTCATACTGAATTTCTAAATTAGGATTTCTTCAGAAATTGTAACGTTAAATAATGAGCGTGTTTGTCAAAAATAATTACCAAAGTATTTAATCAATGAGCTCATTTGTCTTTTACGTTCTTCATACAGTTCAGAATGTAAAACTACCTTGAGCACATGGATTGTTGTTGTTGTTTTTTCTGTTTTTTCTTTTTTTAAATCACTTTTGACAAACACAGTCGTTATTTAAGGTTGCATTTCCTGAAGCAGTCGTAATGTAGAAGTTAAATATGAATGATTTATTAAAATATATATATATATATATATATATATATATATATATATATATATATATATATATATGTGGTACAGGTACTCGAGAATGGCAGCATAGTTTCGCTGAAACAGAAAAAAAAAATACAAACCATAAAAATATAAAAGGCTCCGTCGGTTTGTGAGTGCATTGCATAAATGTCTGTATTATAAATAATCCATAATCAGTAGCACTCCTTACCGAGAATATGTCGGATGTTTCAAAAACAAACTACGTAACTTTTAGTAATGTCTTGTCATTTCCTAAAATGTCGGGAATGGGAAAAAGAGGACTTTTGAACTACTTATTTACTGTGCCCGATGGTGAAGTGTTGTCATAAGACAAATGTGATGAAGAGGCAGCAGAAGAACTTATAGCACCTGATGACAAATGCGTGACAGGAATACTTGTAAATGACGGAATGAACTATACAGAATAGGGAAGGAATTCATAAAAAGGAACCCAAGGGACACAGGAGTTTTTGTCATTCCTGGCGACGTGCAACTGCGCGCAGTTGGAAAAGATTTTCCAACAAGGAGCACTAGGAGGCGACGTGCACATGAAAGCAAGAGACACGGAAATATTTCATATGCAGCTACTGCAAAGTACCACAATGTATTCAATCATGTCTTCCTAAATTTCACATTTCAATTTCTGAACAAATAAATACTATTTGACATAATAATGGTAGTAACATTCTTATTTACACAGATCCAAATCCCTGCTAAAAATAATTGGTTCCCTAACTTGACTGCTCCTCGAGTCCAGTGGGACATATACGTCCCACAAAAAATAATTGCAAAGTTATAAATAACAACTGTAATGGAGAAACATGGCCTGAATAACTACCCATTCCAAAAGCAGGAACCCAATTACTGAAATAATTTCCAAATTTTAATTAATTTGGTCATGTAAGGCTTAATTCGCGATACTCTTACGTAAATCAGCAAACGACAATATGAAAATATTATACCTGTCTGGTTGCTACGCTCTGCACTCCAGGAAAGAGTTAGTACACCTGGAAAGACGACGTCGATTTTGATCCGATGACGGCAGGATAGTAGATCGTTTCAACGTCATTCACCAATACACAAGCGCAGTGAAATAGTTGCCAGACCGCTATCTGCGTGTACCCTTTAACAGTGACTTTTTGCAGCTATAAGGCTCAGTGTGATATCAACGTATGCCCCCCAGCCTATTATAAATCAGTCCAGATCTTGGAGCGCCATGCCCTCAGCCTCGCTTACCGCATCCAACCCCCCCCCCCCCCCCCACGCGGATCCCTTTCGAACTTATTCCTTTCCCGCTCCTTCTGAAGTTCTTGGAACGCAACCGTATCCTGTACTTCTCCTCTCCTCTCAAAACCCGGGCCTCTGCCATGCCTGTACCAATGCGCCCCTCCCACCCTACTGCTACACACTCTCCACATCGTTTCTGATAGGAACATTCGCCACCTTCCTCTCCCGGATGATGTCTCCGTCCCGACATCTACCATTCCTACCAACCCTAGTCCCACCCAGTCCTTCTCTCCCAGCACCTCCTCATCCCCCTCTATATCTACATAAGATACTCTGCAAATCACATCGAACCACCTTTATATCTCCCATTCCATTCTCGAATAGCGCACGGAAAGAAAGAACACCTGAAACTGTTATTCTGATGATCATTTCTACCTATGTAAGTGGGAGTAAACAATAATTTTTGCATTCGGAGGAGAATGTTACCGATTGGAGTTGCGTAAGTGCCGGCCGCGGTGGCCGAGGTGACTGAGGCGCTCCAGTCACGGTCAGCACGGCCACTACGGTCGGGGGTTCGAATCCTCCCTCGGGCATGGATATTTGTGCCGTCCTAGTTCGTAAGTAGTTCATAAGTAGTTTGTAAATTTAGGGACTGATGATTTTTTTTTTTTTTTTTTTTTTTTTTTTTTTTTTTTTTTTTTTTTTTTTGACGCTTTCGATGTCCTCCGTTAAACCCACCTGATAAGGATCCCACACTGGGCAGCAATACTGCAGAAAAGTAATTTAGTAGTTCTGTTGAATCTTTTAAGGGTTCTGCCATTAAAACGCAGTCTCTGGTTCGCCTTTCCTACATTATCTACGTGCTCTTTCCAGTTTAAGTCTGAATAATAGTAATTTCTTGGTATTTAGTGGATTTTACGGCCTTCACTTTTGATTTATCTTGTAAACAAAGTTTAACGGATTCCTTTTCGTACTTATGTGGACGACTCCACTCTTAGTGATATC
Source organism: Locusta migratoria (assembly GCA_026315105.1). Taxonomy (NCBI): domain Eukaryota; kingdom Metazoa; phylum Arthropoda; class Insecta; order Orthoptera; family Acrididae; genus Locusta; species Locusta migratoria. Next base: position 713,335,459 of record CM048744.1, read on the forward strand.
TTCTGCAGTTGGTTTTACTACTTTTTTCCTCGTAGTTCTTCCGCCCTCCCTCACACCTGCCCCACCCGTTCCCTTTCCCATCCCTCCTTCCCTACCTCCTGCTGATTTCTTGTTCCCGTAATTTTAACATACGCCGATTTTAGCCGTTTATGGTGATGTGGTGCTCATAACTTCAGTGTTTCTAAGTGTCTTGCAACCGCCGTTACAAGGTAGAATCAATGATGCTTGTGGTCTTTAACTCAGTGTCTCGTCACCGCTTCAGTATTTCTTTATAATTTCAGTGTTTTTAGCCACCATTTTAATTTATTTGTTTGCTCATGTCTCCTCTTTATGTCGATACCTCGGTTTCTATAGCCTCATCTGTATGTATTCTCCTCAGCAACTGTTAATGCGACGAATCGTCCTACAGACAACAAGTTTGAAAGAAGTCCAGTCGGCCGCGGTGGCCGAGGGGACTGAGGCGCTCCAGTCACGGTCTGCACGGCCACTACGGTAGGGGGTTCGAATCCCCCCTCGGGCATGGATATTTGTGCCGTCCTTACTGTAAGCTAGTTCATAAGTAGTTTGTAAGTTTAGGGAATGATGACCCCGTAGTTAAGTCCCATAAGCTATACAAACATTTGAAAGAAGTCAAATTACGGCTTTCTGAGTGACCGTATGGCCCTTTCGGAAACCTGCCTCAAAATCTGGACGTGTTGCGTCACTTGTGCAACAATTCTGGTTGCAATAGACTCGTTAACATTTTCACACCCGTCGAAGGGGTTCTGGACGTCGACGCAGCACAGACGACTGGTAAGTTTGTCGGATTAAGAAGTGGCAGATTGTACAGCTACCGTAGCACAGGTAAGAGGGCTTGTCAGTCGAGAAGTGTCAACAGGAACTGTTGTCAACCGGTTGCTAGCAGTTACTACACTTCCAGCCCGTCTTCCACTCACGTCATAGCATCGACTGTGCAGGGCTCGACTGGTGCCATCAGAGGATAACTAGGAATGGAGGGTCCTAGTTTTCAGAGATGATACCAGCCTCTACTTGCACGCAAGTGATGGTCGTTTGCACTAAGGATCTAAACATGGTGAGAGCTTTCTTGTAGAGTGAAATAGTCCAAAGACACACTAGCCTCACTCCAGACCTTATGGTCTGGTGTACGATAAGCTACCACTCTCGTTCACTTCCGCTGTTTGTGGAGGTAACAGTAGGCATCGCTCGCTAAGTGCAGAATATTGTAAGACACTTTCTTTTGCCATTCTTGCAACACAATGCTCGCCCACACTCTGCGAGTGAAACTCAACGTGCGGCAACTTCTCTAACTATAGTCGTCGTCAGTTTTCAGCCGTTGTGCGCACCCCCTCCATTACCGTACTGGCAGCCAAAAATCTTCATTCTCTAGAAGTGTGACTGGCCGCGAGTTACGCAATGCCTGGAAGGCATTAGGCTGTAGCTCCTCCCATCCATGCTTCACCTATCGCTCTGCCTCTGTGTGCAGAAGCGCCTTCTTACATTACGACGACTATAGTCAAGCACGGGTGTGATATGATGGAATAGCAGTACTTCACATGCCCGACTTGTCAACTCACAACTGTTACAGAACTAGGTTGTTGTGTTGTTGGTTTCAAGGGGACTAAACAGTTCATCAGTCTCTCAGAACTAGGTGAACAGTATCAGTGACATATGGCAGTTATCAATTGTTTAAAGGATAATAATAATAATAGTTGAAACAGAATGGGATTAGGTCTTCTTCTGTAGTCTTGTTGACTCATTGCGAATATCCAAGTGCTAGTAGTAAACGCAGTCACTAGGAGAATGTAAGCACTCGATGAATCTGAAAGACTGATTTCCAGATACACGTGTTGGAGAGATTTCGGGATGTCGTCCAAGTTCAAAGAATCAATGGCGTCTGCTACCAGAGTTGGAAACAATGTATAGAACTGTATAATTGTGTATAACTGTTCACTTTAATTAGTATTAGTTACGTGATCATGTATGCTGGTTCGCCTGTTCGATGGATCCCTTAATATTACAACACACAATTTTGTAGTCAGAAAAAATACATGAATATTGAAAGTAGCTGGTTAAGTTTTCTTTGTAAGACCTCTTGGAGGTGAGATCTGCAAATGCAAATTAAAACGCCCACTGCTGTTTTACGAGTGGCCACAGTACTTGCGCAATGGAAATTTATCTAACTGCTCACTCCTTAAAGGAGCAGCCAACGTCTTAACAAACGCAAAATTAATGTTACAAAGGGAATCAATAATTAAACATGGGATGGGGAGGATGAAATTATAAAGCAGAGATTTGATACTTTTAAATCAATATCTACTCAATAAAATGAACAAGCAAATAAATGTGGTGAGACCATATTAAGCACAATAAAGCACACACCTTGTACAAATGTGAATTAAATCATAAAGCTACTGCCTGTAATAAAATGGTTTGTGCCCTTTTATGAATATGGAGTTTCAAATGTTTGTGAATCTATTGGACCAAACTGCATGGTCATCAGTCCATAGAATAAGGAGGTAATATGGGAGGAAATTTGCAAATACACAGTGGATAAAGGAAAGCACATTAATTCACTCAAAGACATGTGCATAATGCTTGTGATACATTACTCACGCAGCAAGACTCCATAAGAGTGACAAGACGAAGCATCGGTGGCGTTTTGATGAGATAGCGGGTGGCTTCAAGCACAAAATAAAATCAACTATGCACCAAACGAACTCATGTGCGGGGAGGCAGCAGCATATTATCTTTAAGTACCACATGGTGTGCAACCACAGTGAATTTCATAGGATTTACAAAAGAAATTAATTTAGAATAAGAAAGTAAAACAAATGAGAATTCATATAGAAGAAACCTAGTATCTATAAAAGTATGACTGAAGGCCAAAATAATGACCGTTATGAAAGGATTTGGTGCAATCGGCTATACCAAGACAGGAAAGATGGAATCAATCCAGAAAATCTGAGAAAAATTTAGCACACTCGCAGATACAGACATAAAGCAAAAATGTTAGTTGAAAACAACATGGAAATTCAAACATACTAAGTTTACACAAAGGCTGAAGGCCACACACGTGTATTCTAACTCGAGAAAACTGGACCTAAAATCATCACCAGAATTAAAATGCAATTACTAAATTTACACTGACTTACTCGAGCTCTGTAAATTAAGAAACACTTCGCCTCATAAAGCGAAAGTATTACTCAAGAAAACTATCACTGATAAACCAAGAGTGTTTGATCACGAACAAAGTTCTAACAGCATGCCATCCCCTCAGCATGACGATATACTCATTCGGCGGTCGCAGAAATAGTGAAGCCTCAGGGGACGCCAAAAGCCTTCCCCTCCACACAGGATGTAAGAGCGCGCTAAAAGCGATGCAGAGTGCGTTCAGAGCCTACCTGTCTACTAACCTTCGCTACCTGAGGAAAATAATACCCTTCACTAGAGCTCCAGAGGTGTCTCTTTTGTCACCTCTTTCGTCTATGATTATGTTGGTACGGCACTGAGAACAGACCATCTCGCCATCTTGTCGAGTAAGCTTGTCTCTGACCATCCAGCAGACGCAATGCAGACGACAAACGAAGCCGTGCGTTCTTAACTAAAATACACGAGACCTAAGGCGCGAGGCGGCGACTGTAAGCCATTGCGCGGCAGTCAGTCAATATGACAAGCAACCTTCCACAATCTTACGAACACAAGTTCAGTCACATGGGTGGAAACATATATAAACATGGGGCATTGATTATTAATAAAAGAATAAAATAGTTGACATACAAATAGACAATATTAATGGCGGAGAAACACTTTGGAGTAATGAATAACATACACTCAGTGGACGTGTTTCAATATAATTTTAAATGATATGAGGAAGACTTACTTTGAGTTACGAGTATAGTGATTTACACAATTCTAGATTCTGATCTTACATATCAAAAATTACACATCAAAAGGCTCTCAACAGAGATTCGGTAAATCTGCTAAGCCCTACCTCAGTACCTCTTGAGCTATTGATCAGTAAATGCAATCATTTCATGTACTCAATAGGCTTTCATCAATAATATCGAGCGAATAAGATAATTTTAAGTTGGTGGCAGTTTAAAAAAGGAGAAATCACAGATTCGCAGATTTCAAACAACTATCCTTAACGTCTGAAGAATTTTTGAACGTATTCTCTGTTCTGATATAATAAATGTCCTTGAGACGGGAAGGTTCTGCTGGTCAGTGAGGTTGTCGACACCATAGCTCTTGCGTAACACAAATTCCTCTTTTCTCACAGAATATCCTGCAAACCATGGACAACTGGGAGCTGGGAAATGTATATTCTTGGTTTCCGTAAGCATTTGTCATGGTTTAACACTGCACACTATTAACGAAACTAGGAGCATACGGGATATATTTCCCCATGTGGTAGTGGCTGGACGACGTCTTTAAGAGATGATGATGATAGGGGGTTTTTGGGCGCTCGACATCTAGGTCTTCAGCGCCCTATCAAATTAAAGAATATAAGGACCAACAAATGTGAACAGTAAGGAGACAAAGAACAGCGATCCAGCACATAACACGTGCATCTGAACAGTAGACGACGTCTTAAGTAATAGAATCCATTACGTCGTCCTCGATGGGAAGTGTTCATCAGAAAAGAAAAATAGGCTAGAGTGAGGAGAAGCGCGATAGCAGCACTATTATTATCTGTCTCCATAAATGGTCTGGAGGTCAGAGTGAGTAGTAAACTGCGCCTATTTGCTGATGATAATGCGGGGAGAAAGGTGTCATCGTCGAGTGACTGTGGAAGGTTACAGGTTGAACCACATAAAATTTCTAGTTGGTGTGATGAATGGGGGCTAGCTCCGAAATTACTATACGGGAATGCATATGAGTAGGAAAAACAGTCTCATCAACACGGTAGGATGAAAGGACGGCAAGTAAGGTATATATATATATATATTTGGAACTTAAATCGTAAACTCTAGACGGAAGGCGACGTTCTTTTACGGGAATTCTAATGAATAAATTTAGATTACTGGTACTTGAAGCTTGTTCCCTCGTTGTATTTGTGAGTATAGCATGAAAGGGGTAGTAAAAAAAGAAAAAAAATGAAAATTCGAACCATAACGGCGAGGATGCGTATCCGAGAAACTGGTGGTAAAGACAAAAAGGTGCAGTGTGTATATCAATAAGAATAACTGAAACGTGGAAAAGAGAAAGGAAAAAGAGACGTCTCTTACTGTTAGGTGGTGGTATAAAAGACGACACACCCTCCCCTCAGCCTTTTGTCCTCGTGCCGTACATTGTCACGGTACAGAATAGACTGCGGTAATAACAATGCTTTCAGAACTTTGGTGCATCGTATAAAGCTCAATGGTATTCAATATTTGAAGAGCTCGGAAGGTCTCGTCTCATCTTTAGAGAACAATAGCGGCCGTTTCGAATCGGAATTCCTGGGAAAGATATTCTGGAATTGTTTCGACGAGGGGATGAAGTGATTTGCATTTCTAAAGCTCTTGCAAATGTGCTGGCGCTGCAGGCGAATTGATGTTAAAGAATGTCGGTGCCACAGATTTCCACGGCTGCTGCAACCGCCACTCCGCATACCTCATATTCGTTTCTTGGTTTACAACACGCTGACATTAATGTTACGTATTTGTGTTGTGTAGGTTAGCTTCACCTCAACTTATTCGCGGAATTCTTCTAACTCGACAATTCTGTATTCTCACTGTCGCTTTGGAACTAAAACCGTTTTCAAAAGCAGTGTATCTGTTTGCAGACAATGTTGTTGGTTATGGATCCTCAAGTCTGTGTTAAATCTTTTTCAGACTTTACGTCGTCTCTTGATATTGAAAAATAAGATTTAAAAAATCTAAAAAAATATTGGATAGGCTGACGGTTTACGAATACAATGTGCGCGAGTTCGAGTACCACTGCAGTCTACATTTCTTTTTAGACCTGTGCAGGTAATATTATTTTATATTAATTCGCCACGAATTGTACAGTTATAGGATTTTCTAGATTCTACATGCTTAAACATATTCCATTTTGCAATAGCCTAATTTTTAAACGACGAGACACATGAACAAATCGTAGCCATCGTAAAAATGTTGAAAATTGAGCATGTATTTTTAATTACTTCGATTGTCACATGGTGAATCTATAGTGTTAAGATAATGTATCAGCAGATGGACATGATTTTCTAAGTCCTTACGCGTGATCGAGCGAGGAGGTGCAGTGGTAACACACTGGTCTTGCATTCGTATGGACGGTGGTTCAAATCCATCTCCGGTCATCCAGATTTAGGATTTCCGTGATTTTCTAAATCACTCCAGGAAATTCCGGGATTGTTCCTTTGAAAGGGCACGGCCGATTTCCTTTCACATCCTCAAGCAAGCATTCCGAGCGTAAGCTCTGTCTCTAATGACCACGCTGTCGACGGGACGCTAAACTCTAAGCGCGGTTTACACGAGTGAGTGGTTGTTGTTTCCAGTTTAATATTCGTCACTATGAACACGTGTCAGTCTGATATTAGATTATTAAATAATTATTATAAAAAAGGATCTTCTAAAAACTAACAAAATCCTACAACTGCACATTTGTTTGCGAATTAATATTTAAAATATTACCTGCAAGAGATCTACAAAATAAAAATAAAATGTCTCAAATGGGATTCGAACTCGCGCCCGTTGCGGTGAAAACAGTCTTCATATCCACTCATCATAAAAAACACTCGCACTTATGAGTATGGGCATGCTCAATGCTCTGGTCTTGGATTTTAAATTATTCTGACCGGGTAATATTTTTGTTCCCCACTGTGTGTTGCACACGCTGCTGCATTACACGGCATTACACGATAGCCTCGGCAGAGTGGCCGAGCGCATTGAGGAGCTATGCTCGGATGCGCGAGGACGTTTCGCGTTGGGGGTTCGAATCCTCCCTCGGGTATGGATGTCTGTGTTGTCTTCTGTATAAGTTAGTTTATAAGTGGTTTGTAAGTTTAGGGACTGATGACACCGCAGTTAAGTCCCATAAGCTTAACAAACATTTGAACATTACACGAGAGCGTGTGAAACATACAAAGTCGAAGGGATGCCTATCCTGCAGGCGCCAAAACTTATTGACTCCACTGAGTATAATAAGGTCAGATAATGGTCTTTGGCCGACCACTGGTTTGAGAGCGGATCCCCAAATTACCGGGTGATCAAAAAGTCAGTATAAATTTTAAAATTTAATAAATCATGGAATAATGTAGATAGAGAGGTATAAATTGACACAAATGCTTGGCAAGACATGGGTTTTTATTATTAAAAAAAAAAAAAAAGGCTCAAAAAATGTCCGACAGATGGCACTGGACAGCAAAACGTCAGTGACTGCACATGAAGTATATAAAGGGAGGTGTAATGAGAGAGAGATTTAGATGCATCAGCAACTGCAGCATGTTGACGTTACCTGAAAAGACGCTTTTAGTGAAGCTGTATTATCAGAATGGGGAATGTGCTAGTTCAGCGATACGATCCTATTGCCATAGGAAGGGGATTCAAATGGGTAAAGGTCCGTTGACAAATGCAGCTGTGGCGAGAAAGATTTCGAAGTTGTTTAGACGATAGACCCCGTAGTGGCCGACCGTCATGCTGCTGAGACAGTTCAGTCAGAAATGGAGACTGTAGCGGGTTAGTCTATGCTCGGGAAAGTCAGAGCTCGTTCAGTCGCACGTCGCACCGGCATTCCATACACTTCTATTTGGTTGGCACTTAGGCGTACCCTCTGATGCTATCCTTACAAAATCCATCGGCATCATGAACTGTTACCTGGCGATTTAGCGAAGCGGAGGGAATTTGCGGTGTGGGCGTTTCAAAAGATGGCGGAAGAATACGATTGGTTCAGTAACGTATTGTGGAACGACGAAGCTCATTTCACGCTCCGAGTGTCTGTCAACGCCCACAACTGCAGAATATTGGCTACTGAAAATCCTAAAACTGTCGTGGAATCTCCACTGCACGACGAGAAAATCACGGTGTGGGTTGGATTTACCACCTCTACCGTTATCGGGCCTTTTTTCTTCGAGAAACTGCGTGATTCTGGTTTTGTAACTGTTCACTTGACGGGTAAGAGGTACGCCGATATGTTACAGAATCGCATCATCCTGCTGGAACGTAGGATTTTTATGCAGGTTGGTGAAAGATCTCTTGCGCGCGTCGTTTGGTGATGATCGTGTGCTCAGCCGCCACTTTCGTCATGCTTGGCTTCCCAAGTCACCAGACCACAGTCCGTGCGATTATTAGCTTTGGGGTTACCTGAAGTTGCAAGTGTATCGTGATCGGCCGACATCTCTAGGGATATGGAAGACGACATTCGATGCCAATGCCTCAGCATCACTCCGGACATGCCTTACAGTGCTGTTCACAACATTATTCCTCGACTACAACTATTGTGTCTTGAAAGGAAGATATAAGATGAACATTAACAAGAGTAAAATGAAGGTAATGGAATGGAATGTAATGTCAGAAAATCAGGCGATGCTGAAGGAATTAGATTAGGTAACGAGGCAATAAAAGTAGTAGATGAATTTTATTCTTTGGCCGAAGTAGAGAATATATAAAATGCAGAATGGCTATGGGGAGAAAAGCGTTTCTAAAGAAGCGAAACGTGTTAACATCCAATATTAATTTCAATGTTAGGAAGTCCTTTCTGAAAGCATTTGTCTGGAGTGTGGCATTGTATGGTAGTGAAACGTGGACGATAAAGAGTTCAGACAAAAAGATTGTAGAAGCTTTTGAAATGTGGTGCTACAGACGAATGATGAAGATTAGATGGGTAGATCACGTGACTAATGAGGACGTGCTTAACCGAATTGGGAAGAAAAGAAGTTTCTGGCATATCCTGACTAAGAGAAGGGATAGATTGGTAGGACACTTTCTGAGACATCAAGGAATTGTCAACTTAGCATTAGAAAGAAGCGTGTGGGGTAAAAAACGTAGAGGGAGACCGAGGGACGAATACAGTAAGTATATTCAAAAGGATGTAGGTTGCCGGACGTATTCTCAATTGAGAGTCTTGCTCAGGACAGGGTAGCGTGGAGAGCTGCATCAAACCAGTCTCCGGACTGAATACCACCACAGCAACAACAACAACTGTTGTTGAGGAATGATGGTGAACGTTTTAATTATTTTGTCAAGTAGGCTCAACCACATAGATCGTGTATAAAACACTAAAATATGACCCGTTTCAAGATAAAATATACAAGAATCTTTAAAACCTGAGACAATAAAAATCTAAAACGTAATAAAAGAAAACGTGGTTACTTCCCTTGTAACCGTGTCTCCGCAGAAAGCTCCTCAGCATACTGTGCTTCGTCAATATTGAAAACAGACCGCAGCACTGGCGGCGCATAACACTAGTGAAGCGCACTGAGTCAACAAAACGAGAGGGGCGCACGTATGAACATGAAAACAAAGACCTCTGAATGCCAAAGATCATCCACAAGGCAGTGGGTACATTCGGGTGTCGCGAAATCGTTTGTGCTGTAAGACAGAGGTTGAAATTTAAAATATAACACGCCCACAAAGTTTTTAAAAAGCTGTATGTATTGCCTTGAACTTGTTAATTTAATGAAACGTCGCTTTTTGCGTTATGGTGAACGTATTGAGCATTTCCTGTAAAGAACATCATCTTTGCTTTGTCTTAATTTGTTATGCTAATTATTGCTTTTCTGATAAGATGGAGCGCCACCTGTCGTCGGACCATTTTTTTATATATTTTTTTATTTTATTTTATTTTATTTTTTTTTTTTTTTTTTTTTGTTCTAATAAAACCCCATGTCATTCCAAGCATGTGTGTCAATTTTCACTTCTCTATCTACATTATTCCGTGAGTTATTAAGTTTTCACATTTATACTGACTTCTTGGTCAGCCAGTATTGTAGATCCAGTGGTTTTATAAAGGCATCGTCACCCGGTACATTTACTCTCTCAGTGGCTGGGAGCGATTGCGAAACCCCGTATTTCGCACATATTGTTTTCTTTGCATGCTTGTCCAGTCTATCCCCCAAAGTCTCGTGGAGATTCTCCGCGGGTATCCCATAGCTCTACTCTGGACGACTGAGCGACGAGTGCTGCTGAGTCCCAAGGCCTTCTGCAGCACAGCAGGGAGCCACGTCGGCCATTAGGAATGCAGCTGCCCGCCCCCCATTAGCGAGACGGCGCTCCGGGAACGCGGCCTAAATTGCGTCCACTCTGCAAACAGCACGCCGACAACCTGACGCCCTCACACCGCGAACTCAGCCGCGCTCTTGGCTGTGGTACCACAGTCTAACAAATACCGTCACGACACTCCCGAAGATTTTTGTTATACACTACGACTGCAGCGCTCCAAGCGGCCGGCAAGCTACGTTTCTGAATGGGAATAGTATCGTTTATATTGATTTTTACAGACTTTTCACTCTGGGGAACGTATATATTGCCATAAATATAGGTAGTAATTTAAAATTAAGGACGCGTTTGTCGTTGTTGGGTTTTTTAAAGGGAGCTAAACGGCTAGGTTATCAGTCCCCTTCCACCTTTGCCTTTATTAGGTTTACTGAGATCCCTGATGAGGTACGAAACTGTACCTTACAGGGCAGTTTGTTAACAATTATCTTGTACAAACAATTTTCTTAAAACGGCAACCACGGCTTAAATACATATTTATGGAATTCTCTACACAATCACCATAAAAAATAAAGATTGAAAATTAAAATTGACTTCGATGATGTCTTAGGTGGAGGTGTGTAAAGAATGAAATCGCAACAGCTGTCAAGATGTGTTTATTCCGACACTACCGGTTTCTCATCAGTAAAGATGCATCTTCAGGTGGGTGACATAAGAAAATGATTACATAATAATTGGAACAGCATCTAGCTTTCAGGGTACCTTGTTAAAACATTAGCACAACAGGGTGTGGTCGTCTTTAGGTAAATAATATTCCCGCTTTATCCTTTATAAAGAAACCCACTCCCATCAGTGGTTTCTTTATAAAGGATAAAGCGGGATACAGGAAAGGTAGGCAATGACGAAGAGGAGGAGGTAAGGTATAGCCGTACTTTATATACACGTACGTTTTTTATTGTAACCAAGACTCCAAATACCAACTTTTGTAGTTCAGGCTTCAAAACTGGCTTAATAGCAGCATTTTTCAAAAAACTTTTCATTCCGTATTTCACCACCTTAATGGCTGATTTTCAGATAAATATGAAAAAGGCCTTTTTCTAATTCTAACAAAGAATCCATGCCGGCCGCGGTGGCCGAGGAGACTGAGGCGCTCCAGTCACGGTCTGCACGGTCACTACGGTCGGGGGTTCGAATCCCCCCTCGGGCATGGATATTTGTGCCGTCCTAGTTCGTAAGTAGTTCATAAGTAGTATATAAGTTTAGGGACTGATGACCCCGTAGTTAAGTCCCATAAGCTGTACAAACATTTGAACAAGAATCCATATACCAATTTATGTAGGTCTAGCATCGAAATTGACTGGATAACAGCGAATTTTCAAAAAACTTTTCATCTCATAATTCTCACCCTTAGAGACGGAATATCGAAAAATCGCTTCTTAAACGACGCCAACAGTATAAGATGAAGACCCTCTGAAAATGTCAAGTTTTTATCCTCAGTGGTTTTGGCTGGGCAATGATGAGTTATTCATTTAATCAGTCAGTCAGTCACTTGGAACATTGGCTTTTATTTATAGGTATTACCTGTTGCAAGCTGTTGTCATCTCTCTCTAAGGTGGTCTATGCAGTTTACCCTGCTATATACTAAGTATTACCAAGCGAAGCGCAGCGGGGTCGCTTACAAAAAGTCGCTTAATTAATCGGATGACTGGGAAGACGACCCTGCTACTCAACCAATTAGAGGGAGGATGAAGAGGTGGATTAAGTGTCAGCGAAACTATATTTTTACAACTTTCGTTTCACATAGCTACTGTGGACTAACGAACGATATTGATATGATTGATGCATTCTCTCGGTGAGTGTATGTTCACTTGAGTTTCAGTATTTCCTTTTCTATTTACTTCATATGGGAGCGAGCCACAGTGGCCGGGTTTATATAAAAAAACATTACATTGGTTTGCATACTAAATTATTAGATTAGATAAATCGTAACGTGCCTTCCTTTTCGTTTTGTTGGAATTTGCATATCAAAAGAGCCTGCAGCCATACAGTACCTACAAAAATCCAAGACATGTTACAACGTGTATTTACCCATTGCACACGACTGGACGCTGTTTAAGATCCCAATATATTGCTTTACGGAATACACCGCCGGAAAAAATTAGTACACGTGGAAAGACGACGTCGATTTTCATTCGATGACTGCAGAAGACGCCAAGGAGATTGTAAATAAACTGATAATGCTTCGCCGGCCGCAGTGGCCGAGCGGTTTGCGGCGCGCCAGTCACAGTCTGCACGGCCGCTACGGTTGGGGGTTAGAAGCCCCTTCGGGCATGGATGTTTGTGTGGTCTTTAGTATAAGGTAGTTCATAAGTAGTTTGTAAGTTTATGGGCTGATGACCCCGCAGTTAAGTCCGTTAAGCTTAACAAATATTTGAACATTTGATAATGATTTCAACACTGTCTGCCAACAGATAACATAGTGACACAGCACCATCTGGGAGTTCTCTGTGACAGGAAATGTTCACAGTCGTGCCCCGGAGATGTGCTTCCTACGGCGAATTGGACGAGACTGAAGGTTTATTGACGTCCACGTTTTGGACGTTAACGCAGCAAAGACGTCGCGTTCTTAGGGCAGTAGAAACAGACCGTAAAGCTACCACAACACGATAAGAGGGTTTGTGAGGTCTGATGTACCAACACACTCTTGCCAATCGGTTACTAGCGGTAGGATACTAGGTCCACACACCTGTCTTACAGTCACGCCGAAGCATCGAACGAACGACCTGACTGGTGCCGTCAAAGTATCACGTTGTTTCATGGGGCAGTTGTAATTGGTGTTTTATGGTGCACGACGTGGCCCATCTGAAGGCAATTTTCTTTTATCATTTATGAAGGGGGAAATCATTTTACGATGGAATGACTGTGTTGTTTTAATTTCATGGTATGTTTTTATAAATATGACGACATTCATGCATTTGAAGATGGCTCGTTAAGTGCCGAAACTAGTTATGAAATAATAAAATTGGCGGTTTCACTCTAAGGTATCCAAATGTTGACAAATGCCAACAAACATGAGAAAGGTAATAAGTTGTTCCAGCAGGATAATAGTAACCCACAAAGTGCGGGTGAAACTGAACGTCCTCTGCAAGATGAGCAGCATATGCGAATAAATCAATGTAATCCGGCTGTTTTTACATTAATTTTTCTATTAATCATTTATTTACACATTTATTTAACCTTCAGGCCATCTCTACACCTAACCAGGCGCTCTACATAATTTAATTTCCAATATTACAGAAGTTATATAATTCTACAAAAATTAACATTTCCAATCAGTACGGGTTACGAAAGGACATAAACACAGTTTATATTCGTATTTCAGAAATAAGAAACATGGTGAGTATTACAATAGGGAAAGGTTTTCATTATGACTATCAGCAGCTATGGGCATGGAGGAAGGGGAGGGAAAGGGGCACAAAAATGATAGTAGTATTACATAAGGAGATATAACGGAAGAGCAGATTTTGGCGGAAAAAGAGAAGGAAGACAAATAACGGAGAGAAGTGCATTGATTGTACTATCACATAGAGAGAAACTTGACTGTATACTTGAGCTTTTACGAGAGTTTTAAGTGGTGAAATAAGGAAGTGTTTCAACTTTTTCTTAAACGCAGCAGAAGACTGATTCGTGCGAAGAGAGTAGTAGATAAGTGGGATCTTGTGTTAATATTATGATAGCATGAAAGATGGTTAACTTCTGAGGCGAGGTACAGTGGTGCTTGTTCACTGAGCTGTCGATGGAGAAAGCACACAGTGTGTGGTAGTCCCGTAGTTTGTCTGGCCGTAATCACCTTAATTGGGTGTATGAAGCACCAACATGGTCATATCGAGGAATGTTGCATATATATATATATATATATATATATATATATATATATATATATATATATATATATATATCGTACACACGCATTCATTGTTAACTCTAAGAGTCTTGTATTTTCGCTACTTGTTCCATGCTGAATCATTTCACAATAGTGAAGGTTTGTTAGAACGAGTGACTGAACTAGTTTTCATTTTACATCTCGTGTAAAGATGTTACGAAACCTTTTAAGGGCATAGAGGCAGGCAGAGGTCTTCTTGCATACATTGACGGTATTACCTGCCCAATTTAAACGTTCGTCGATAATGACTTCCAGATTCGTAACTGTTTCCAGATATGGTATTGGGATAACGTTAAGTTGAACTGCAGATAACTGGTTGCGTAATTCGTTTCTTATTAATTTCTTATGGGGAAACTTAAGTTACTAACGATTCTTTTTTTGGCATTTAATTTTAGTTCCAGGTTTTTCATGATGAAGATTAACATACACGATTTTGTGTTCGTTCTACAGTTCTTTTTTTAAAAAATTTTGTTAATCGATTTTCGGCTTATTAGTCCTTCGTCAGACGTATACTGAAGTTCATTCAAAGAACTTGTGTTGTCAATAAAACAGAAGACATGTTACATACAGAAAAGTAAATTTACTTCTTTGATGGAGCAGTTACTGCGTAAATAAATATTTGAATGAAATCTGTAAATTAATAGTACTGAAAGAAGAAAAACATAAATACTATACATAGAGAAACAGTGCAAACATAAATTCTTACAACATAACTACGGTGAATAAAACTTTAAAAAAAATGTTCAAATGTTTGTATAGCTTATGGGACTTAACTAAGGGGTCATCAGTCCCTAAACTTACAAAATACTTATGAGCTAGCTAACACTAAGGACGGCACAAATATCCATGCCCGAGGGGGGATTCGAACCCCCAATCTTAGAATAAAAAATAAATAAACAAGAATCTGATGTTCTAAGGGTTGTTCAAAACACAAAGTGATGCAAATATTAGACTCACCATTATAACTAAATAAACAAATAGACAAAAATATAGGGGTTGGTTAGGAGGGTATAGGTGGGGTGCATTGGAGAATTGAGAAACTTAACAAATCCGAGGTATGCACTCGAACAGAAAAATGGTGTAGTTAAACATATTCCATTATAGTGTTCACAATTAAATAAAGAATTACTGTAAGGACAGAGTACAGAATAATTTGGAATATTAATATTAACAAAGAAAGATACAAAGCTCGTGTGATACAATGGGAGGTTAGACTGGTATTAACACAGAAAGTAGATGAACTGTGTTTATACAAAATTTAAATTAGATATGCAACTTCATATCAGTAAAGTAAATGTTAGCCAAAAGTACTGGAAACTATTGGTAACATATACTGACTCCAAAATAGAGTAAGGTAAAATATGAAGATACAATAAATGAAGGAATAAAATGGAACAGGTCTGGATATTCTGTGTATTAGGGTGGGTTCAGAAGTGGTGATGTATTGAGAACTGTTTGATCATTTAATATTAAGCCTGGACTACGAGCTGGGTTTTTTGGTCATGGTACGACTGAAGACAGATCCTCATTCATCTAGGCATTTGCAGTGTTTATATCTTCAGGTCTGGTACTTTTGTAGAGCTGGAGGTCGTCTCTTTATATTTGAAGAATGCTTGTAAAGCCCAAAATACAGTAACTACTTCGTTAATTACGTAAAAAAATAATTATAAACAAACATTACTCATTCGGCGGTTTGACGACCATTACGAGCGCTAGTGTAGTTGCAACTGTCATGTGGTAACAACTTCAACAGCAGTGGGTGTCGCGACTGTGGTAGTAGCTTATAGACACACATTACTAGACTGGCAAACGTCCCTCTGTGACTGTAGCCTGACGCCACCATCTTGCCTCACCTCACGTCAAAAAGTTTCTGTACGGTACTGCTGTGATCTTCTGATACGATATCACGTTGTAAGCTTTACTAATTGGCTTGATCATGATTTGCATTTGAGCTAATACTTTTGCACTAATTGAATTTAACTCAAAGGCGTAAATTGTCGAATCGTGTTATAAGAACGTGTTACGTACGGTTAAGTTTTACTTAGCGTCCAGGCAGCCTCCCGTGATTATGTTGTCAATCGTGTGACGTTTCAGTCACGTGACAACGCAAATGTTTTGATATGAAGTTTCGTTTACGAGGGCAATTCATTCTACTGAGTGAACGAGAGGTACATACAAGAATCTGTCAATCACAGTGCAGAAACCGCGTTATTTATTTACTTCATTGTCTGTACGAAACACTAATCAAGTGACTCCGGTGTGGATTTCTAAGAATATTAATATCCTGGCGAGAGCTTCCTACCGTTTTGTTGATGTTGCCAACATAATCATGCGAGGCGGCCAAGATAGTAAGTAAAATTTTACGGTTACATACAGTTAAAAAAGACGGTAGTTACCTGAAAAACTCTCAGAAGAATAAAGATATGTCTTATCCACGACAAATAACACATTTATAACGGTCATACTATTAAAAGAAAAGCCCAAGTTGATCGAAACAGGTGAAGGATTAATAAAAACAGGAAACACGGACTCATTATTGTGTCAAAGCAGACTGTAGATTTCGTAAGAACTATCAAATGAAGGACAATGCGTGTTATGCACGATAAACAACACTTATGATGACCCATACGATTGAAAAAAAAAGAAAACTGAAGTTGAATCAGATTGATACAGATAAATAATAACAGCAAATCAATGCTACTCATTACAGTACGTGTCAAAGCTGACTCCAGCTGCAAAAATTACAACCATACACAACACACGAATTTCCCAAATGTCAAAATTCTAAAGACAGCGTAGTTATGTCAGTTCACTGCTATTTTACGACTGTTTTCTGTAATTATAGAAACGACGGCTGACACGTTTATAGTATAGAAATATGGCGGCGACACCATGATACAGTACACGGCATTGCCAGTCTAGTATTACAGGGTGTCCAGAAAAGGGCTCCCTGATTTCAAGATTAAATATCTCGAAAACAAAGATAGATACAGGAATGCAGTAAACGGTATGTTTATTGTGAAATCTGTAAGACGTTTATACAACAGTTTGAAATAAAAGTTACAAAAGCTGCTAACAAATGGCGCTGTACGCTGTACAACTCATATCGGCATACATAAGTGAAATAATCGTATGAAAACACTCTTTGCAAACAATCACATCACAATGTTTTGAAAATGTTTACCATTGGCACTACAGAGGTGGCACAAACGAAGAATGAAATTCGCCATCACATTTCGTAGTGTCTTAATCGAAATGGATTCACATGCCACAGAGATTGCCGATTCAACCTCGTCCAGCGTGGCGGGATGCTTCGGGTAGACCATGTCTTTCACTGTGCCCCACAAAAATGTCACAGGGAGTCAAATCCTGCGAATATGGAGGCCAATCCATGCCTGCACCAGTAAATTTGGGATATTCCAAAGCAATGACTCGATTCCCGAAGTATTCCTCAAGAAAGCGAAACACTTGTTTGGTCCGATGTGGTCGGGCTCCATCTTGCATAAACCATTCAGTACCTGGTCGATCCTCTAACGCTTGCTGTGTGGCGACAAATTGTTCCAAAATTGCAACTTAACGTGCACCAGTGACCGTTTCTCGAGTAAAAAAGGGCCAAAATGCCTGTGCTGCATACTGCAGCCTACACAGTAACTTTAGGAGAATACAGGGGTTTCGCTTCACACCAATATGGCTTTTCGGAACCCCGAAGTCGCCAGTTCTGCTTATTCACGTATCCATTCACGTGGAAGTGTGCTTCATTTGCAAACCAGATGTAGCCAACATCAAATCCTTCACTATCAATCATTGTGAGCATCTGATTAGCAAAGGCAACCTTTGCCTGGTGCTTTTGAATTTTGAGTGGAAACGTATGTAGGCTCTTTCTCAGTATTTTTTGTGTGCTGGAACTCTTCAAATCAGTCTCAGATGCAATTCTACGGACGGATGACATTGGATTTCGCTAAATAATTCCAGAAACTGTGACGATATTTTAAGGCGTAACTGCGGTTTGCTTGCGGCCAACATGCCCCACTAGATCATCAATTACGCTGCCTGTTCGTTGAAATTTTGCGAAGCGTGTACGAATGGTTTTCGCATCGGGTCTTTTTGGAACATTACATCGTGCTTGAAAACTTCGCGTTGTCGTGGTAGGACTCTCTTCTAAACTGTCGTACTCTAGCACCAGAAAAATGCGTTGTTCAATAGAGTACATGGTGTTAATCTCTTCTTTCGGTAAGCTAACCTCGTTTCACGTTTCAGTAGTGGAACTGATCGCTCTTTTTTTTTTTTTTTTTTTTTTTTTTTTTTTTTTTTTTTTTTTTTTTTTCTGGAACATGGTAAATGAAGTCTCATCGTCAGCTGACGATTTCCACTTCATGTAGTTACAATTTATTGGGGGACATAATAACTTTATTGCACAATAAACTTTGGGGGTGGATTCGTGTGGGCCTGTATCTTGGTCCGTAAGATATCCCAAATGATGTATTATAACTTTACAATTTCAAGTACATGATACAATACAGTAATAATTTAAACATCGACATCGTCGAAAAAAGTTATTATTTCTTTTTCATTTAATTAGTTAAGGATCGTGGCACTTTATATCTGTGCCAGGGTAATGGAATGGTCCTTCCTAGTGTTTGAATGTTGTGGACGGTATGCCGAAGGTGGTCCACTTTGTTGTGAATCCTAGTCGCCCTCTTACGTATTGCCTCAATGATGGTATCCATACGAAGTGCTTCATGGATGTCTACATTCCTGGGGTAGCGGTCTGCCCTTAGAATCCAACGCAGGGTCTTGTTTTGGACTACTTGTATTCTTGCAACCTGTGTTGCACTAGTTAGGCCCCAAACGGAGCTGCCATAGAATATTTTAGACAGTACTGTGGCCTTGTACAGTCGTAGCTTGGCGCCTGTGCTCAGCTCTGTACGATCGCTCTGGGCTTCGGTTCACTATTTATACTAGGTATTACGTACGGCGATTACAGCGCCATCTGTTAGCAGCTTTTGTAACTATTATTTAAAACCGCTGTATAAATTTCTTATAACTTTCACAATAAACTTATGCTCCTGCATACGTTTGCAGGTTTGCGCTACCCCCAGGAATAATAATATTGTTAAACTCCATTTACTGTTAAAGATTCTATGAAATGGGAGAAGTAGCGGTCCATCTATCTCTTTTGAAAGGCCCGGGCTGTTACGCACCGACCGCTCCTGAGTGGACCGAACTTCGCCGACAGCGGCTGGGTTTGCAGCCGGCCTGCAAACGCCGACTAGGGTGTCTCACGGGGTGTGCGGGGTGCGGGGACAACGCTTGGCAACAGTGTTCCCCTATAGGCGCCTTGAGTGTATACACATCGAGGCCGAGTCACCCTGTCAGCCGCAGAAACAGAGGCCGAACTCTCCCGAAGACAACCGGAGTCGGGCTTTCCGCGCCTTCTTACCAGTTCACGTGTAGCTGCGAGCGAAGTAACTGTGCGTTGTGTCCGTTGTTAGTGAATTTCGAGGCTCAAGTGAACTGGAAGTCAACAGGTGAAATAATGAATCAGGTAATTTCCTTACTTTCTGAACCCATCAGTTTACGCAGGTTTGAAGAGACATTAGAAATCAAGAGGCTAGGTAGACCGATTCCCACTTTGACAATTTCACAGACAGTTAAAACGAAAAGTCGTCAACAGGAAATTTAACTCCGAACTGTACAGCAAATATGAATGGCTGTGTTGAACGAGACCTCGTTTTAGGAATTCCTGACTTCAATCAGAGAGTGACTGAAAAATTCGCTAATATGAAGGAAAGAAGAATGGAGTTCCTGTACAAGTGACCGCCACCATTTTTTTATTAAAAAAATATATAAATAAATAAAACGAGCTAATAGGACCTCCTCCGTTTGAAATGATACTAACGGCACTGAGCTTCCAAACTTTTTTTTAATTCCTCGGGTAGATATTGTCTCTGCGGTCGTGTGATTGTTTCTGATCCATAAACATCTATGATATCTTGGCGTAATAGCACTTTTTTCCGAATGCGTTGAGCTGCCACAATGTAGAGGCCGAACTTTTTATTGGTGAAAAAAAGTGCACTACCATCTTTTCTGGTCAGCAGCCGCCACTGCCGTTTACTGCATTCCTCTATCGATCTTTGTTTTCGAGATATTTAATTTTGAAATCAGGGAGTCCTTTTCTGGACACCCTGTATATTCCTGTGTAGTAGCCTGGGATTAGCCACCTGCGGCTCCATCTCAGGTTACCTGCCAGGCCGGTGGGGGAGTCCGGCCGCCAAACATAGCGGTCGCAAATACCCCGGCGCGGCGCGGCGCGCCTCGTGGGCTGGTGTGGTGGCGGCCTTCCGGCTGCGGGCCGTGGGCGCCGCGCTAGCTGCCGTTGGAAGGGCGCCCGCGTAGCTGGCCGCGAGCCCACTTGGCATGATGGCGGCAGCGCCGACTCTCACAGAAGCCGCCACTTTGTTTATACACTGTGGCAAACACTGGGCTATACCAAAGAAAACTCAATCAGTTACAAGCTAAGGCGTGCACACACTTTAGTCAACGTGTAAACTCCACTACAGATGTTCGGATTTAGGTTAGGACACGTTCGATTTGCGTGCCCTCCGTGGCGATAATGTAGCGCAGACGAGTAGTGAAATCCTGCATGACCCGCTGGAGTGTCGGGACATCCGTGGAGTCAAAGACTTCTTGAAAGACTGTTTTCAGGTCAGCAACAGCCTCTAAAAATGGGGTCGCATTTGTTCAGATCTGGAGAAACAGAATGACGTCCGAAAAGTGCTCTTCCCGGACTTTACTACCTTCCTTCGATGGGGTCGACTTGCATGAGAAACATCTTGTCGATATCAGGGTCACTTTGAATAATGTTGCTGAAGCCATCTTCCAACCCCTTCAAGTACCTTCCGGTAGGTCGCCGTGCAATGGAGAAATATCGCACCGATATTCGCATGAGCACATTAATTTCCACCATGCCCCGCCGTGACTGATGACCTAGCTGTTTGGTCCCATCCTTTTTCTTCCCGCCATAGAAAATTAGGCGATATATATATAAACAGAGAGAAACCATGCCCCGCCCAGTCGAGCGCCTACAACCGTACCATCCTCTTTCCTCGAAGTCGTTCTCGCCACCACATTCAACATTCCTCCCCCCCCCCCCCCCCCACCCCGGTACCTTCGTGTGGATGAAGCTGAAAGACTGAATTTTCGGTGAGAAAGAGTATCTACTATAACTAGCTATATTTCCAAATTATACAATTCTGCACCTTATCTAATATATAAAAATTAATGTTTGTTTGTCTTTTTAGCCGACGGCGGTGGCCGACGGGACTGAGGCGCGTCAGTCACGGTCTACACGGCCTCTACGGTCGGGGGTTCGAATCCCTCCTCGAGCATGAATATTTGTGCCGTCCGTAGTGTTAGCTAGTTCATAAGTAGTGTGTAAGTCTTTTTGTTCGTATGTTATGTAAGGTCATACCGTATACCTGACTGCGATAAAAATTTGTCAACTCACTGCTTGCACTCGCGCGAAGGTTATAGGCATACTAAAATTAACTTCATATAGTGCAGAGTGCTTTACTATTAGTTAATTCGTTTCTTTTGCCCTCACGCTGAAATGGCAGGACAGTAGGACAGTGGTAGCTTATAACCTGATTAATACATGGGCTACTTTCGTAAGCCACCATATGGTACGTGGCGTAGGTTGCCTTACAATGGGTTAATACGTTTGTTTCTCCTCACGCTGAAACAGCTGGATATACTTGAATAAAATTTGTAATTCAGAAAGCTTATATTCTGAGTTAAGGCATCAGTTGTTTTTCGTAAACCTCCGTAGGTGCTTGGCGGACGGTACGTTACAACAAATATCCAAATTGTTTGATTGGTCACCATGAAAGTCAGCAAATAAATGTATATTTTAATGAAGGAGATTTTTATAATCTGGAAGCCAGTGGATTTAGCATGGCGAAAGATACCTTCCGACTTGAACACCAATTGATCTGTCACCATGAAACTTGTCTGTGTTTGTGTTTTGGTCTTCAGTCCGGATACTGGTTCGATGCAGCTCGGCACCCTACTCTATCCTCAGCAGGCCTCTTCATCTCATCATAATTTCAAGGTTTTTGGTGTCTGAGAATGTATCCTATCAATCGATCCCTTCTTTCAGTCAGAGTTTGCCATAAATCCTTTTCTCCTCCTTCTATTCAGAACCTCCTCGTTAGATAAGCGATCTACCAATCTACCCATGTGTTACAATGAGATTTTGACTCTGCAGTGGAGTGTGTTCAAATAACACTTCCTGGTACATTAAAGTAATGTGCCAGACCAGAATTCAAGCACAGGAAGTCCACCTTTCGCAGGAAAGCGCTCTACCGACTTTGCTCTCGTGGCATTCCACTTGATCCCTTCTCGCGGCTTTACTTCCGCCACTACCTCGACATCTACCTTCCAAACTTCACAAAAGTTCTCCTGTGAACCTTGCAGGACTAGCATTCTTGAAAGAGAGGAAGTTTCAAATGAGCGCTCACTTAACTGCAGAGTGACAATTTAATTCCGGAAGCATTGCCTACGCTGCCAATAAGCCATGCCACTACAATATCTGGGGGCATAGCAATGCCCCTCAAGTCGAGCACCAGTAGTCGAAGCATCCTTTTCTCGAAGACGTTCGCGGCGCTTTCGACCTTCCTGTACGTTTGTTGTGGATGAAGCTGTAAGTCTGAATTTTCAGTCACCAAGAGTATCTACTATAACTAGCTATATTTCCAAATTATACAACTCGACATCTTACAGTTAAAGAAATATTGGCAGTCGATACTTCTGTCACTCTCTCGCTTACCGATCATCAGATATGTAAAGTACTCTAGCACACATACGAGCGTGAAATTAACGATTTATACAATATCCAGACTGTAATGGAAGGCGAAATTCAAACATCCGTGCACATCATTTCCGTTTTCGAATACTTTTTCGCCTGACGAAAGAGCATTCTCTAACTTGGCGGTAATGGTTCAGTTGTAAAGTGCTGGACTTAGCAGATACATCGGTCAACTTTCTAGGATGTGAAGAGTCGTCAGAAACGACGTGATTGGAGTTACGCCTGAAATGTATGTTCAATAGGTACAAATGTTCAAATGTTTTTAAATCTATCGGACCAAACTGCGTGGTCATCAGTCCGTAGCTTACAAACTACTTAAACCTAGGTAAACTAACGTAAGGACAACACACACACCCATACCCCAGGGAGGACTCGAACCTCCACGGCGAGCAACCGCGCGCTCCGCAGCGAGACGCTTTAGACCCTTCGGCTACTCCACGGCGGCCAATGAGTACACTGATGGATTCTTCCGTGTTCAAATTGTTCAAATGTTTGTAAAGTCTATGGGACTTAACTGCGGGGTCATGAGTCCCTAAACTTACAAACTACTTATGAACTACCTTATATTAAAGACAGCACAAACATCCATGCCCGAGAGGAGATTCGAACCCCCGGC
This sequence comes from Locusta migratoria, assembly GCA_026315105.1. Lineage (NCBI taxonomy): Eukaryota > Metazoa > Arthropoda > Insecta > Orthoptera > Acrididae > Locusta > Locusta migratoria. The sequence goes on from CM048744.1 coordinate 713,359,020, forward strand.
GGAGAACGGCCTCGCGCATCGCGGCATAGCGCCTCAATGCGTATTCACGTACTGTCAACTGTACATAGCACTTTCTACAGTGAAAAGTTGGGCGAATTACATCTAACGAAAGTCCATTAGTATCAAAGCTCGATAGACTGCAATCGCTGAATGTAATCACATAGAGGCACTGACTTTGCATCTAAGCTCCTGAGGTGCATCCTGTTTACAAAATGTTCAAATGTTTGTATAGTCTATGGGACTTAACTACGGGGTCATCAGTCCCTAAACTTACAAACTACTTATGAACTACTTACGAACTAGGACGGCACAAATATCCATGCCCGAGGGGGGATTCGAACCCCCGACCGTAGTGGCCGTGCAGACCGTGACTGGAGCGCCTTAGTCCCCTCGGCCACCGCGGCCGGCTCCTGTTTACATAAAGCCTACAAAATTTAAAGCAAAAGACATTTAATAGTGAATATCTAAAGTCTATTATCTAACTAAACATAATCATACAAGAATGTAGCATAATCACATAAAAAAGTGCAGTACAAGTACGACAGTTCGAGGTGTCCGGGACCACCTTGAATTATTGAAAACACGGAATGGCGAAACGTATGTGGAGAAAAAGGAATAAGTTAATGTTGCAAAGAATATCCGTGTGTAACATGAACTTTGTTAACTGGAGGCAAGGCAGTGCCCCTGCCAACTAGAGCGCACATCCGTAGCATCCTCCTTCAAAGCCATTCACGGCAAGCTGTTGGGTTCTCTAAGTACGCCCAATCTCTGGACTGAACTGTTTATTATGATAAATATATACACCTCAATGACTTGTAATTTGTTGACAAAAACAGAATGACATAAATTCGAATTCCAGTCAAAGAAAATTACTAGAAATAACTGAGTACCTGTAAACATTTCCTGATGACACTCATTACTTACTACCTACAAGAAACATGTGCCAACAATTAAACAATGCAGTACCTAATCTCTTCCTTATAGAGATATGAAACTTAGAGCAGTAGATAGCATGTATTTCCCCAAGTATTTCCCAAACAGGGCTCTAAGACAGCAGGGCTAGAAAAATAGGAGAAAAAGTTACGTTACGACGATACAATGCCGTGAGTCTTCACTTACTCAACGGATCTATCGATATCGTGTGAAGAGTAAAGGATGATCCTGAAAAAATAAGAAATAAAAAAATTAAACAAATACAATGGTCAAAGCAATTCGTGGATCAGTTGCGATATCTAGGTCGTGAAGTATTTTCATCGGCAGAATGAACTAAAATGGTTCGACGTCTTTCTGTCAAAAAACACTGAATTTTAATTTTTCCAAAGCTGATTTCAAAATGTGGGACTGAAAGGGTTAATGATTATTAACGTTAATGATTCTTATTACATCATTCTTAAAACTATATGTATTGTTTTCTTATGTTTCATGTACGGCGACAACGGTGCAACCCACGAGAACGACATCTTCTCCGCCAGTGCCTTAGATGGCCATCAAACGTCGCGACTCGACAGCTACGGAGAAAATGAAGATCTTGTTAAGGGAGGCCGTTGTCAACCGTAATAATCTAAATAATTAAGAAAAAAAGAATGATTATTATTATTTCATAGGTTTTCCTAGTTATGTATATCATAAATAGTTTCAGTTACAATCTTGAGTCTTTACAAGAATGTTTATTATATTAACTTGTGTAAAGGAAAGTAAAACTGGAAACTTTATTTCAAGTGTTAGTGCGTTTAAGAGAGTCATTTCAGCCATTAAGACACCCGAAATTTTAAGTATTTTGCTCAATTATATTTTGAATATTATTATAGCATTTATTTAAAACTTTATACAGTTTTAGGGACACATCAGCAATTTCTATAATGTGGAAACTGTGTGTTCGATTTTGTGAATCGATATCTTATTTTACAACTGATTCATAAACTACATCTGTGGTTTATAAAACAACCGAGAAAATATGCTCGTAGACAGATACACAAATGAAAACACACACAAACATAAAAATTCAAGCTTTCGCTACCGTTTGTTGCTGCATCAGTAAAAGAGGAAAGAAGAAGGGGAAAAAGGGAAGAATGCGGGTCTTAATGGACTGGAAGAGGAGTCATTCGAATCCCGGAAGTGGAAGGACTTACCATACTGGAAAAAAGGAATGGTAAACAAACAAACAAACAAACACACACACACACACACACACACACACACACACACACACATATATATATATATATATATATATATATATATATATATATATATATATATATATGTGTGTGTGTGTGTGTGTGTGTGTGTGTGTTTACCTTTCCTTTTTCCCCTAAGATAAATCCTTCCACTCTCGCGATTGGATTGACTCCTCATCCACTCCCTTGAAACCGCATCCTCTCCTTTTCCCCCTCCTTCCTTTCCCTTTTCCCGATGAAGCAACAAACGGTTGCGAAAGCTTGAAGATGGTCTAAAATTGAATGCCACGGGGCACGTTTATGTGTTGATGTAACGCCGGGTGCCCTACCAAACAATACAAAAAGAAACCTATAACTCCTATACATTCTACTAAAATAATCTTCCCTCAATTGGAATTCTTCTCGTAATCAACTGGAGTAAATTGAGACGCATGTTAATTTCTTATTGTCATTGAAAAAAGTTTATTACCCAGTAATTTTGTCGTTGAAATTTTCAAACTTATGATTAATTGCAATTTGTAGTATTTTTTTGTAAAATCTAGTACTGTCGTCAGAGAATGAGTTCCGTAACTGGATAAATTTTGTACTTCAAACTAAAGTGGCAATAATGTCGAATCAGGCAATCATTTTAAGCATTTATCCATGAGGTCGACGCTATGCAAACACAACATAAGTGGTGTTTACGATAGTACTCCCACTGAATTTACAATTCAGATCGCGTTATCAATGTTCCATGGCTGAAAATTGGCCCGAAGTGAGGGTGAAGTTTGCTTCAACATTTTAACTGAAAATTTAGTAGGGGAGAGAGGGGTACGTTTTCCACCATTTTACATTTTTATTTTTGTACTTCTTATTTTTATCGATTTTGCGGTAAACAGCGGATCATTATATTTCCTACACCTTTATTTACAGTATTTTTTGAAAATAGTAAATATCATTCTTGGTAGCAAATGGTTTTGTCTGACCATGTTGCGTTGGAAAATTTGCCCCGTATGCGGGACAAGTTTTCCAGCTTACTTAAAATGTACAGGGGCAAATATTCCAATTATACTTTCAATGTTAAAACAGAGATAATTATCTTCTTTTCAATGAATACATATTTTTATCATGAATTTACAATACATTACAAAAGAGGACAGTAAAATAGCCACATTAAATAAAAACAAATGCTATTTAATGGTTTTACAAATTATGTCTCTTAAATATTTTACAAATACAGACATTTGAACAATACTTATACTGATTGTCTGAATCACAATGTAAGCAAACAAAAAATGGAACATTCCCTTTCGTATAGTCTCCATGCGCCCATTTCATGCACTGTACACACTTTTCATTTGCCTTGGCGTAAGACTCAAAGCAATAAGGAATATGTGCCCCATATGCACTCGGAAAACGTGTCCCGTCGCCATATGCGGAACTATAACAGTACGTCCATGAGTAACAGTGTAAGATATTCACAAAACAAATGCACAGTTACGTGAAGAAAGAAACCCACTTTTAGTGAGTGGAATGTCAAAATAATAAGTTTAACGCTAGAATGTTAATTTTAAGTTTCAATAAAAACGCGAAAGTTTACTCACATTTGCAAAAATGACGAAAACAGCCCTGCCGACGTTGTGACTGCTGGTACAACACTGAAACTTTCGTAAATGAAGCGTGCTTTGTTGCTACTTCCTACAGTATCGCCGGTGGTAACATCTAGCGGTTTGTTTCGAAAATAAACGGATTTGGAAAACTTGCCCCTATGGAAAATGTGCCCCGGTCTCCCCTAATAATTTTGAAGATGACATTAGTTATTCAAATACTTTCCCATTTCATTTAATTTAATTCAAATTAGCTACAGTATTCGGAGGACACTGTACACGCTTAGAAAGGCCGTTGCGGCAGAGCGGCGTCAGCAGTCTACAGCGGTGGCTCCGCGGTTTCTCCTGCGGCAGCGTCCGCTAAACATATTTGCGCGCCCTTTAGGTAAGTGGCGCATGGAACCAGAACACGCGTGCCGTACACGTCGCCGTTGTCACTGAGAGCCTCTATGGAGGTCAAGCATCGCAGCAGCGGGTCGCACGATTTCTCCACAGCGCCGATGAATGCCTAGTCGACATTATTCCCAAGCTCGCCTTCATGCAAACAGTTACCGTAAAAACTAAACTGTGTGTGAACTAGGTCACCGTAGCGTAACGCGACTAGAACAGCGTCGCAACACAATTGTCTGTATCGGTACGAAGAGATTGTACGTTGTATTAAAACATGTGGTGATATTGTGTTAACACCAGGAGTGATGTTCTTATACGGTTGTTTCATGAGTGTGGTGGAACTGTATGGATAAACCTAGGTGAAGGTATGTAATACGCATGTATAGTTCAAATGGAAAATGTAACTATATTGCGCCAGAACGACATATGTTAGATGAATTGCTAGCAATTGTGAATGACAATTATTGATCATGCGCGACTTAGTCACCATGCCGTCCGTACACAAGCTAAATATTAAATTTTTTCAGAACGATGTATAATCTAATATATAAAGCAGAGTGTCCGTATGTTTGTACGTGTTGCATACAAACATAAGCTTCAATCCATTAGGAAGGTCGCCGTAAGTGTAAGAATCACATACGATATATAGTTCAAGAGATATGACGTCATAAACAATGAGATGCGCGAAAAATTGGTGCATTTTGCGACAATGCTGCTCATTTTCTCCTAAACCATTGGAGCGATTTCAATCAAATTTGGTACACACATTCCTTTCCGTGAGGTAACAATTGCAGCATGGTTAATAATGACATACGGCACATGGTTAAAAAGATATTACGTCATAACTAATAGAAATCGCAAAAAATGCCATATAATGCGGCGAGACTTTCGAAATACACTGTATGAGAATGGCAGTACTTAGCGACTTGCAACAAACTTTAAATATAATTTCAAACGTTTATTAAACTTTTTCTTTGATAACTATAGGAAAATGATGATACGAAAAAGGTTTCTCTGTTACTACTTTTCCTCTGTTTATGGAGTAAAACTACGGCTCTCGGTATGACGTTACAATTTAGAATTTGAACACTACAAATTGTAACGACAGGAAATTTTACAGAGAGTATACACATATATAGTTGAATGTAGCTTCTTAATTGCATCACATTTCGACACATAGTTCATGAGATATGAGCACGTAAACTGTAACGTTCTGCCGTTCATAGACTAAAAATACAGCATTCGTTGTGACGTTACAATTTATAGTTTCTATACTACAAATTTTAGCAGCAGGAAATTTTACAGACAGTATACACGCATATAGTTGTGTGTACCTTCTAAATTGTGCCGGCCGCGGTGGCCGCGGTGAATGAGGCGCTTCAGTCACGGTCTGCACGGCCACTACGGTCGGGGGTTCGAATCCCCCCTCCGGCATGGATATTTGTGGCGTCCTAGTTCGTAAGTAGTTCATAAGTATTTTTTAAGTTTAGGGACTGATGACCCCGTAGTTAAGTCCAATAAGCTCAACAAACATTTGAACATTTCTAAATTGTATCACAGTACGACACGTAGTTCATGAGATATGAGCACATAAACGGTAACGTTCATGAAAACCGCCCCATCATGCATCAAGTTTTAATATTTTATTTCTGTACTACTAATTGTATTCCCAAGAGATTTTACAGACATACAGCTCTCATACAAATGAATGGAAAAATGGCAGGAATAAATAAATAAATACCCGAGCAACGCCGGGTTTTCAGCTAGTTATATATGTCAGGTCCTAGGATTTTTATCTGTCACTTTCCACCTCTTTCACCTCTGGCAGTGTTGCTGATGTGAAAAATACCGAGTAGCACCATGGTTCGGAACCCACGTTAAACTGTAGGTCACCCTATAATTGGCTGGGTAAGTTAGTTCGAAGGTCGGAGGAAGGCAACGGCATACCACCTCCAAACAGGACCATGCCTAGTAATGCACTGTGGTGTTCAAACCAATCTTCGGATTGTTGACTGCTTTACCTTTTTTTATATATATGTAGTTAAGACAGTCCCCATACAAAGAGCCTATTCTCAACAATGTTCATATATAGAGTGTGTGTTGCTATAAAAATGTACACGTATAACGAAACATACGGTCTACAAGAACTTTTCAGTTGTATGACTGCAACGTACTATAAACGAGTGACCAACGGAGAAATAGCGATGGCGCCCCGCTGATTCACTGCGGCTGTAGCAACCTCCACCAGTTAACGTGTCGACCACACTGCCTTATGGTGTGTATGTACGCGCTCCTAACACACGCTACATGGGCTCTCCGCCGCCTCAAGTTACGGTGCCTCGCCCACAGACCGTATGACAGGATACACAATGCGCTCAGGCCATTCACGGTCAATTAAGCGGCCTGCTCTCTTCCGTAGCGGCCAGCTCTTCCACCACGACCAGCTAGCTCTCTCTCTCTCTCCACGCGCCCAGTGGCCTGTCTGTTGAAATCACACACACCGTCATCCCGTCCTGCTCAAAGTGCAAGCCGTTCCGCTAGATAAATCACCTACAGAGATTCCCAACCCGTAAGTCAGCAAGGAGTAAACGGCAACCCTGGTCGGCTAGTGCCAACCTAGGCAACAATGCTTGACGTGGCACAATATTAATATTGTGGTTTGGTTATGATGGTAGCCACAATCTTTTCATTTCAAAGGGGTCGGATATTTTAAAAAAGTTCAAAAACACTGTTTTAAATTATTTTCATGATATTTTACGAACTTTTAATTTTTGTAGTACATTCTTAAGAATCTTATGTTATAGCTTATAATGTGCAATTTTTTTCTATTCCTTTGGAGAAATAATACAAATGTTTGTAAAGTTATGGGACCTAACTGCAGTGATCATCGGTCTCTAAACTTACAAACTACTCAAACCAACTTATCCTAAGAACAATGCACACACCCATCCCCGAGGTAGGACTACAACCTCCGGCACCTTTGGACATTCAAACCGTAGTGTACAGGGTGAATCACCTAATACTTGCACCGCAAATATTGCGGAAACGGAAAGTGCGACTGATGTGCGGTTTTCACAGAATTCACAGAATGGATTGTTCACCAATAAACAGATTGTAAAAATATCTAGAAAGTGTATTTTTTATGCAGACATACAATTTTTCAAATGGAACAACGGTTGTTTCTATCATCGTTTAGTTTGCCAGCTACAACCATTCAAAGTTTTGGGGGCGGAGGCTACTACAGCATAGCTGACTGGCTGGTGGTCATGAGACAGTGGGCCGTACTTCAGGGGGTAGCCACTCGGCCAGTGAGCTACGCTATCGCAGCCTCCGCCCCCGAAACTTTGAACGGTTGTAGCTGCCAAACTAGACGTGATAAAAAGGTCGCTCAAAATTCTTTGTACACAGCTGGTGTCGTAAGTTTCAGTGCACGACAGAAACAACCATTGTTCCATTTAAAAAACTGTATACTTTCTAAGTATTATTACAATATGTTTGTTGGCTAAAAATACGAGCCCCTGACTACCAATTCATTCTATGAAAACCGCACATCAATAGCACTTTCCGTTTCCACAATATTTACGGTGCAAGTGTTAGGTGATTCACCGTGTATAGTCTCCATACTCTATATGAGTCACTTCCTACTCCTAAAAAAGATAATCTAGTATTACTATATTTAAATTTATGTAATTTTCCTGCGAATCAAAACGAATACATTTTAGCAATATGTTGTATTACATACATCTCAGGTTCCTTACGTAATCTGAAAATTGTTTGCTGTACAATCGTTCCCGTTTCCAAATCCCTTCACTAAAACGAGCTTAAGCTGCGAATAACTCGACATAAAATGCACTAGATATCGCCAACTCAGTAGTTTCCCTTGCTGGCCGCTGGGCGCGCTGCTATCGCCATGGCTAACAAAAATTCGTTCAAGTGCCGTGACTGTTACGTTAAGGGCCCTACACACGATTTATTGGAGCAATTCATTGGTCACCCGATAAATTGGGCGCTTTTAGGCGCTACCCGACCAAATTCCCTTGTCGGCCGGTTGGTTGTGCCTGACCACCCGATCTCCGATTCGCTTACCACTTCACCCGACAAATTGTACCGTGTGTGGCGCTCCCCGACCTACTTCCATGCCTGAGGTGGTCTGCACAGCGAACACTTGGGAAACAAAAAAAAAAAAAAAAAAAAAAAAAAAACATCTTGTTGGTCGTACGATAAATCGGAGCGAGTGTAGACTGCGGTTCCGCTGCAGAGGAGTGTCTCGGTTGAGCGTGGTGGCGGTGCCGGGGCGTGGCCCTTGGTGTATTTCGGTCTGCGGAGGCCCCGCTCTCGCGTGAGCGCAACATCCGGCGATACGGCCGCCACTTCCTCCTCGCATGCGGCCGCTTCCGGCCGCTCACAGCGGCCCACACAACCACACACACACACACACACACACACACACACATACCAATTGCTGCGCGTCAGCTGTGCCTCCTCTGACAACCGCGGCATCCGCGTGTGCTACATTTTTTTTTTTATTGAAACGCCAGAGCAATTCATTTCCAGCTGTCTGAACGTGAGGACACTCAAAAAAGTAGTTCGGTCTGTGCCAATTCTCTGCTGTTTGCATACACTCTTTCTGCTCAGCACACTATCTCGAGAAATTGGCAACTGTAGGTACTCTACTCACTACGTATTACTCGATGATAGTGTGCGGGGGGAAATGAGCGCCCCCCCCCACCGATCACTTAGAAATCTACGTGTCACCATAAAAAAGAATTGCAAGCCCCCCCCCCCCCCAGGACGGGAGACACGGGGCAGTCTAAAAAAAATAGCTTTAGAGATTTCGAGGCCCCAGCAAAGCGATATGCCAAGCGCACTCAGGGGGAAAAAAAGGGGAAAAAATAAATAAAAAAAGAAAAAACCACACACATTGCTTTCGAGGTACTTGTAGGTCCCCCAAGACCAGAGGTGGTCAGCCGCCCCCCCCCCTCCCTTAGTCCGCCACTGGATTTCACACCCTCATCGTATAACGAAATGCTAAACTCGATGAGATGCGTGCACCCACCTAATTACTTTCTTGCGTAATTCCTTTCAGCCATAAAGAGCTCGTATCAGCCGCGGTGGAGTAGCCGAGCGGTCTGAAGTCTCTCGCTGCGGAGATTGGGTGACAATTCCAATCGCTGCGGAGCGCGTGGTTGCTCGCCGTGGAGGTTGGAGTCCTCCCTGGGGCATGGTTGTCCTTAGGTTAGTTTACCTAGGTTTAAGTAGCTTGTAAGCTACGGACTGATGACCACGCAGTTTGGTCCGATAGATTTACAAACATTTTTTTTTTGAGCTCGTATCACAACCAGTGGTCTAAGGGGGCTGTTGTTGTGGTCAGACTGGTTTGATGCAGCTCTCCACACTACCCTGTCCTGGACAAGTCTCTGCATCTCCGAATAAGAAAGGCAACGTTACCTCTACTATTTTTACATCACACACTACTTTCTAAAGCTAAGTTGACGATTCTTTGATGTCTTAGAATGTTTCTCATCAACTTACTCTTTTCTTAGTCAAGATATGCCAGAAAATCCTTTTCTCTCCAATTCTGTTTAGCACCTTCTCATTAGTAATGATCTTCATCATTCGTCTGTAGCACCACATTTCAATGTTTTTATCATCTTTTTGTTTGAATCACTTATTGTCCACATTTCAATCCCATACAATTCTACACTCCAAATACAGGGTGTCCAGAAAAAGGCTTCCTGATTTCAAAATTAAATATCTCGAAAACAAAGATCGATAGAGGAATGCAGTAAACGGTATGTTTATTGTGAAAGCTGTAAGACGTTTATACAGCAGTTTGAAATAATAGTTACAAAAGCTGCTAACAGATGGCGCTGTATGCTGTACAGCTCATATCAGCATACATAAGTGAAATAATCGTATGAAAATACTCATTGCAATCACATCAAAATGTTTTCAAAATGTTCACCATTGGCACTACAGAGGTGGCGCAAACGAAGAATGAAATTCGCCATCACATTTCGTAGTGTCTCAATCGAAATAGATTCACATGCCACAGAGATCGCCGATTCAAGCTCGTCCAGCGTGGCGGGATGCTTCGGGTAGACCATGTCTTTCACTGTGCCCCACACAAAAAAGTCACAGGGAGTCAAATCCGGCGAATATGGAGGCCAATCCATGCCTGCACCAGTAAATTTGGAATATTCCAAAGCAGTGACTCGATTCCCGAAGAGAGCGAAACACTTGTTCGGGCTCCAACTTGCATAAACCATTCAGTACCTGGTCGATCCTATAAAGCTTGCTGTGTGACGACAAATTGTTCCAAAATTGCAACGTAACATGCACCAGTGACCGTTTCTTGAATGAAAAAAAAAAAGGGCCAATAATGCCTCTGCTGCATACTGCAGCCCACATAGTAACTGTAAACCAAATGCAGCCAACATCAAATCCTTCACTATCAATCATTGTGAGCATCTGATTAGCAAAGGCAACCCTTTGTTGCACAGCTCATACTGGTATGGTCTTGTGCGTTTGAATTTTGAATGGAAACATGTGTAGGCTCTTTCTCAGTTTTTTCTGCGAGCTGGAACGCTTCAAACCAGTCTCAGATGCAATTCTACGGACGGATAACATTGATTTTCCGTGAATAAGTCCAGAAACTGTGGCGATGTTTCCAGGTGTAACTGAGGTTTGCTTGCGGCTAACATGCCCCACTATATCATGATTTACACATGCGGTATAACTTGATAGCAGCGACTAACAAAGCGTCGGCGGCATTTCTTACGAGATGGCGGTTGTCTTGAAGCACAAATTTAAAATCACTGTGCACTAAACCAGCTCATGTTCGTGGAGGCAGTGACATACTATTCGTAAGTACCACATGGTGTGCCAACACGGCGAATATAATTTAGAAAAAGAAATTAATTTAGAATATGCAATTAAAGCACATGCAAGGAGTCATATAGAAGGAAGCTAGTATTAATAAAAGCATGGCTGAAGGCCGAAGTAATGACCATTATGAAAGCACGTGGTGCAATCATTCATACAAGACAGAAAAGACGGAATGAAACTAGAAAATCTGAGAAGTATTTAGCATACTCACGGATACAGACATGACAAAAAACGTTAGTTATAAAACAACGAGAATATTTAAACATACTATATTTACACAAAAGTTCAAGACCACACACGAGTATTCTAACTTGAGAAAAACCGGACACAAAATCATCACTGGAATAAAAATGTAAATACTAAATTTACACTAAATTAAGAAATACTTTGCCTCGCATAGCGAAATAATTACTCAAGAAAACTATCACTGATAAACCAATACTGCAAGTACAAAGAAAGCAAAGTTCTAACAGCATGACTTTCCCTCAGCATGATTCGACGAAGTACTTACTCGGTCGCAGCAAGAGTGAAGCCCTGAGGCCACGCCACCACATATCGGATGCAGGACGCGCTAAAAACTCATACAAAGCGCGTTCAGAGCATTACGTCTACCAACCCTCTCTACCTGAGGAAGATAATACCCTCTTCAACGGCTTCCAGAGAGGTCTCTTGTCACCTCTTTCGTCCAAGATTAGGTTGGCACCACACGAAGAACACGGCCATCACACCATCTTGCCAAGTACGCTTGTCTCTGGTCACCCAGCAGACGCCAGCGCAGACGACAAACGAAGAAGCCATGCGTTCTTAAAGAGGCCCTATAATGCGAGGCGACAACTGTAAGCCATTGCGCGGCAGTCAGTCAATATTAAAAACAACCTTCCACATTCACATGAACACACAAGTTCAATCACACGGGTGTAAATATATATAAACATGGGACATTGATAATTAATAAACAGAATAAAAATAATTAACATACTAATAGACAATATTAATGGTGCAGAAACACTTTAGGCCAATGAATAACTCAAAAATAGAACACGACCACACATTCAGTGGTCGTGTTTCAACCTTATGGTTTACATTAGTCGACAACAAGAACAAGCCAGCATCTACGGCACCAGCCGGAACGTACTGATGCATTACTACAACGGCTCGAAGTGGCGAACAACAACGTCGTTACACACATTGTACTTCCAAAGAATGTTCTGATACACTCTTCAATCCCACCCGGTGTCTCTTCAGTGTCTTGTGCAGCGGCCAGAACTCGTGCCAGCAGATCTTCCTCTGTCCCATACATTAGGCTCTTCATACGACCCCACAAGAAGCAGTCCATAGCGGTTAAATCCGGCGGTGTTGGCGACCACGCGGTTGGACCACCGCGGCCTAGCCATCTTTCACCAAATCGTCTGTTGATATGCCTCCGGACAGCCAGTGAAAGGTGAGGCGGTGCACCATCATGCTGAAAGCGCATTTCCTGACGGACATTCAATGGCACATCTTCTAATGACGGGTCCAATACGTGTCGTGGGAAGACTTAAGTTGCACACCAGGACAGGGAACTCTGAGACTTTCTCTGTTCCTAAGCAGACGTTGACGAGTTACGCATCTGAATTAAAACTGTCGTAGAACAGAAACGATACGTTTCCTGTCATGGATTGCTATTCGAAATGTTATGTACTCACTGCCCTCTACAAGTCCTAGGAATTTGTAACGGGAATTTCCTACCATCCTGCATGTTATAACTCGACATGACATCGAACATGAAAGGGTGAAAGGTAGTCAAAACTGATAAATTATGTACGCTAATGTAAACAAACTGTCTGCTAAAGAAAACTGAGCGAGGAGGCGCAGTGGTAAGACACTGGACTCGCATTCGGGAGGATGGTGGTTCAAATCCACCTCCGGCCATCCAGATTTATGTTTTCCGTGATTTCCCTAAATCACTCCAGGCAAATGCCGGGATGGTTCCTTTCAAAGGGCACGGCCGATTTCCTTCCACATCCTTCCCCGAAAATCCGAGCGTGAGCTCCGTCTCTAATGACCAAGCTGTCAATGGGACGTTAAACCCTAAGCTTCCTTCATTCCTGCTAAATAAATTATGTACCTGAAGAAAAACTCACAGGTCACGGATCAGAACGTAAAATTGACAAATTGTCTGGAAAGTTTGTTTAAACGATCAAGCATATCGTCATGTGATAATCAGTCCATTAAATCCAAAAGTCCAATAAATTGAGGTCCGTTAAATCGAGATTTTACCGTAGCTAATTTTTACAAATATTAGAAGCTCCCCTCTGCTACATTTTTCTCAAGAACTTTAGATAAATTTGTCAGAGGTACGAGGTAAGTTCCGTTTGGTTATATAAAACAAACGTGCACAGATACAGAAAAAATATTTATTGTACAAAAATATACAACTATTAAACTACTTTTCTACAAAGCTTCCGAAATTTTGTAGGCATTTGTCATAGCGTGGCAGAAGTCTTTGTATGCCTTCTTCGCCGCGGTGGAGTAGCTGAGCGGTCTAAAGCGTCTCGCTGCGGAGCACGCGGTTGCTCGCCGTGGAGGTTCGAGTCCTCCCTGGGGCATGGGTCTGTGTGTTTGTCCTTAGGTTAGTTTACCTAGGTTTAAGTAGTTTGTAAGCTACGGACTGATGACCACGTAGTTTTGTCCGATAGATTTACAAACATTTGAACATTTTATGCCTTCCTCGTAGAAGGTTGCCGCCTTTGTATTCAACCATGTGGTAACATGTTCTTTCAGCTCGTCATCATCTCTGAAGTGTTGACCCCCATGGACAGGTTTTAGGCGAAAGAAGAGAGTCGCTAGGAGCGAGACTGTACGGAGGATGATCAAACACGTCCCAGTGAAATTCCCGTAAGAGTTGTTTGGTCACATTCGCCTTGTGAGGTCGAGCGGCAACGTGAAGGGAAGAAGAAGACGGTTCAAATGTTTGTATAGCTTATGGGACTTAACTACAGGGTCATCAGTCCCTAAACTTACAAAGTACTTACGAACTAGCTAACACTAAGGACGGCACAAATATCCATGCCGGAGGGGGGATTAGAACCCCCGACCGTAGTGGCCGTGCAGACCGTGACTGGAGAAGAAGACTACTTTCATCTCTTCTTACACTTAAAATCTGTCCTTGGTTGTCAACACTTCAACAATGATGCGCCGGCCGCGGTGGCCGAGGAGACTGAGGCGCTTCAGTTATGGTCTTCACGGCCACTACGGTCGGGGGTTCGAATCCCCCCTCGGGCATGGATATTTGTGCCGTCCTAGTTCGTAAGTAGTTCATAAGTAGTTTGTAAGTTTAGGGACTGATGACCCCGTAGTTAAGTCCAATAAGCCTTACAAACATTTTGAACAATGATGCGCTGAAAGAAGATGTTTGCCACATCGTTGAATACACAGGCGGCAACCTTCTATGAAGAAGGCACACAAAAACTTGTCCCACGCTATGACAATTGCCTACAAAATTTCGGAAGATATGTAGAAAAGTAGTTGAACAGTTGCAGATGTTTATACAATAAATATTTTTTCTGTATCTGTTCACGTTTGGTTTATATAACCAAACGGAACTTACTTTGTGGACATACCTCGTATATAAATAAACTGCAACGTTCCAGTTAGTTGCGACCTGCCGAGATTATCGCCCAGCGAACGAGCAATAAGCTAACCTTAAGGAATTTTTTGTTGGAAAGGAGTATGTCGGATGTTTGCAGGATGCTGTAGTCTAGAGGAGCTCTGGCTCGCCCTCCTCCCGCTCTCCCTCTCTCTCTCTCTCTCTCCATGTCTCTCTCTCTCTCTCCATCTCTCTCTCTGCTGGAACACGGCGCACGGTCCGCAGAGCATCGCGCAGTTCTCTGTCAGAGAGAAGGGAGTCTTCTGGGAAGCCCTGCAGCCAGGCGTGTCCGCCTGCACGGCGGCGCGTTAATTCCCCCAGCGCCCGTCTGCAGCCGCTGGGCCTGGCGCTGTCTGCGTCGCTCAAGCTGTCACAGGCCACTAGCACCGCGTCGCACCCGACGCGCTGTTCTGAGCTCCCTGTGTGGACACTCGCCTAGCAGCTTAGCTGCCCGCGCAGCCACTGCTATAAGCTCTGCTTACTGCGACAGCGAAACCCAACCCTAGCGCGCAGAACCGCACACTGGACAACGGCAAAGGCACGCAGTACGAGGAAGCGTGCAGAGATGCCGCAAACAGTCTGAGCGTTCTGTGAAGGCCTGTTCTTAACGCTGAGCTACTGTCGACATTTTATTACTATCACAACTACTATCGTGCCAGTTTAGAATTGTTACATTTGACGCCTCAGCAACTCAGCCGATGATAATGACAAGCATACACATTGTGAGGTGTACAGGGAAATATATGCGTACTTTTCGTCGAGGAAAAAAAGTTTTTTTACAGCGTCGTCCAGCATAATAACTCGGCCTATCACGACTAACATTGTGCCTATAAATGAGGAAATTGGACCTCCGGTATCCCGGGAGAGAATATTATAGCCCGAATAAATAAATTAATTAATTTGTTTCTGAATTTCTCAGGCACATATTAAAATTGTGCATGGCAGACTTCTACACTGATTCGCCAATCACCATGAAATTTAGCACATTTGCACACGCTTTTATCAATAGGAGTTGTACACTTCGTAGGTCTCTAACCTCCGACGGGGAGTAACAGCGCACCGTCCAGTAAGGCGCCTTAGATCGCACGGCCACTCCCACGCGGATACGTGCTTGCATTCTTTTACTCAATTACAAAAAACATGACTGCCGGCCGCGATGGCCGAGGAGACTGAGACGCTCTAGTCACGGTCTGCACGGCCACTACGGTCGGGGGTTCGAATCCCCCTTCGGGCATGGATATCTGTGCCGTCCTTAGTTAGTTCATAAGTAGTTTGTAAGTTTAGAGACTGATAACCCCGTAGTTAAGTCCCATAAGCTATATGTGGTGTCGCACAAGTACAAAGTGCGCGCCGCCTACTTTCGCCGCGCGCCGCCATGCATGCACGGCGCGGCGTTCTTCCGACGACAGCCACGAGCGCCCTCTGGTACAACGCCGCTCGTGGCCACCACTGAAGGACATCGGCCACTTCGCACTTGGCACTTCGGACTGAGATAGCAACGAGTTAGGACCTTCGTAAACAGATGGGCACCAGTGAAGACTTTGCTATTGTACAGGCACTAGGCAGGCCTCTAACAACTATGTATCTTCTGCAGTACTATGTAAAAGTTAAGTATTGTTACATTCTGTGCAATATATATCTCTGCTAATTTACTCGAGTGTTTATAGTTTCTGGCTGCTCCCCTCCGTACCTGCACCAGCGTGTCGGTCTCATTCCACTCGGCCACCGACACCTACGACAAGGCTGGGACACAAAAGCGGCGACGAAGTCGGGACACAAAACTATACAAACATTTGAATATTTTTACAAATAACAACAAAACAATGACACGTATCCTCGTAGTTTTTGTTGAAAATGTAAGTGGTAACCTCCACCATGGGCATTCCTGTAAAATAATTACGCCCACTAGATTCTTAATGAAAAAAAGTTTATCGGTTTCATAAGGTCGTTGAAAATTTCTGTTTAATTCGTGAAGAAATGAAAGCTATTCGCATCATTAAACGTTACTGTCGTAACACACGACGAGAGATAGTAGTCAAAATAGTAATAAAAAATAATCGCGGTTAAGAAAATAGCAAATACTTTAAAGTATATTTTATGCTACAACTAAAAACACTCCCTTCATAATTATTTAATAGCGTAGTATTGCAATCCTTTAGGAGGAAAATAAGCCTCTAATATGTACTGAAAAGATCTAGGTGAAAGGTGATAGGTAATGCCTGAAATATTGTATTCCCCTCACACACCTGACACAGTAAAACTCGGAATAGTGAATTCCCTAACGATTTTCGAAATGGAATGTCCCACGTTTCCAGTAGCTTCTACTTATCCACGTTCATGTCAGTTGTTTCTTCCCGTGTGATCATAATAATAGCGGAAAATTTTTCACGTTAATCACCAGAGTACGAACAACACTGCTGCTAATGTACCGGCCTGTCGTCTTGTGTATACGACATTACCGCCTTCTATAACTGAGTATATCGCTGTCTCATGATTTTTGCCACCTCGGTACATTCTTTTTGTTACGTCAGAAGAGTAGCATGCAAATTACCATTTTTTTCCATTGTTCGTGGTGTTGGCATATGTAGGATGTGTCATCTATAAAATGCACATAGTGGCAGTCTCCATTTTTTTCTCTTCAAAACGGAAACTCATGAAGTTCTACATTTGGCTCAATATTCAGTTCGATTGGCAAACGTGGAGAGATCGTATATCATTGTTGCCTTTTCCTTTGAACTATCGAAGCAGTAGCACCAATACACGAGATGGACCTTATTTTTGTAGCTACCTCTGTAACTAGCTTGTAGAATCAATAGCTCTAGATTTATTTTGATATTGGGACTATGGCTTGTCACTTCTTAACAAGAGAAACTCCTACAGCTGTCATTACAGGTTTTATAGGTTTTTTTATTTATTGACTTAACCAGTTTAGGCAATGTACTGGATATACCGAGTTGGACAATCCGACGACAGTGTTGTATGCTTTGTGTGGTGTAGGGAAGTAAATCAGCGAATATTTTGTGAGTTTATTGTTTCACAGTGTGAAATGTTTAGTTGTGCTTTTCCGAACTGCTGCCGGCAGCGGTGGCCGAGGGGACTAAGGCGCTCCAGTCACGTTCTGCACGGCCACTACGGTCGGGGGTTCGAATCCCCCCTCGGGCATGGATATTTGTGCCGTCCTAGTTCGTAAGTAGTTATAAGTAGTTTGTAAGTTTAGGGACTAATGGCCCCGTGGTTAAGTCCCATAGACTATACAAACATTTGAACATTTGATTTTCCGAACTGCTCAGATAATAGCAGACATGGTTGCTGTAAGTTTCATCGGTTTCATTCAAATATAGATCAGCGTTAAAGGTTTACAAAGGAAAATACCAGACGCCAAGTATGGAGGTATAAAGTTAAGAAAAAAACGTTCTTTTTTTACTTGATTAGAAATTGTTACGCTCACAGATAATAAGGGAAATATAGGCCTATACGTGTAAGCAATGGTTTTTATTTTGCTACAGATTGTTAAAATAACATGGCATACAGTTTGTTTAAAGTGAGCTAGTGTAAGTGTGTTGCTAGGATCTTCCGGCTATATTGGCAGTTGTTCAACCTTGTTGGGAGTGGAAGAGTAACACATTTCCTAGTCCGTTAATGTTTACATTCATGTCCAATCATATTGATTCATATATATATATATATATATATATATAAAACCCTGATGTATGTAAACCTAACGGACCAAAGTGTTGAGGGTCATCAGACCTTAGATTTATAAACTACTGTAGCTTAAACTATCTTATGCTAACGACAACACACACACATGCCTGAGGAGAGACTCGAACCTCCGAAGGGAGTGGCCGCGCAATCCGTGACAAGGAGTCTCAGACCCCGCTGCCATTCGCGTGCGGCTCCAATCGTCCTGGCTATTTATAGGGTGTGCACCAAGTCATCAAATAGTGAAAAACTGTGCCAAATAGTGAAGTGAATATATATATATATATATATATATATATATATATATATATATATATATATATATATATATGACAACTTTCTCTCTACTCAGCATTAAACTGTTTGTTTACATTTCATTGTTGACATAAAAGAACTAGTCTTCGATGACAAGAAGAGTCTACTAAGGATGTGTCCTGACTATGCGATTAATGGATCTTCTGGATAGATGTTCACTACAAAACGTTCTGGAACTGGAACTTTATATTACAGTTCAAGTTTTTAGGGAAGAGGCAAACAAAACCATTTGCCGTGTACGTAAACAGCTTGGCAATAGCTGCAAGAAGCAGAAACTATCCGAATTCAGATGTCGCGAACTGAATTTTCTGCCTGCACTATTTCGAAAATCTCCTTTACAGTAAATAGATTTATCCCACTGCAAGGCTACAGATAGTATCATATTCACAGAATATATGACATCAACTGTGAATGGGCAAAGTTGAAAATGTGTACCCAGCCGGGATTCGCACTTGGGTCTCCTGCTTTGTAGGCAGTTGCGCTGACCCCTACCCACTGGGAACACAGCGGTCACTGCACCTGCAAGGACTACCTAAGTACGCCTCCTGTCAGATACCAATTCAGATACCAATACCCAGCTCTTACGGAATTAGTTTCATAACTACGAGTTTGAGTACGGTGGGCAGGGTGAAGCTGGGAATTGGTATCTGGCGGGAGGCGTGCTTTGGTAGTCCTTGAAGGGGCGGTGACCACTGTGTCTCCAGTGGTGTAGGGGTCAGCGCAACTGCCTAGAAAGCAGGAGACCCGGGTTCGGATTCTGGCTGGGTACACATTTTCAGCTTTGCCCATTCGCAGTTGATGTCATATGTTATGTCAATATGAAACAATAGCAAGTGCAGGATCAGAAGTGACGTCGGTTCTTTCGGAACAGACGCCACACGTATATATAGCTAAAGATTGTGCTCCACTTCATCCGAAGCAAATCGACGGCCGTGGATATTTTAACGTACGTTATTAAAATACCCAAGTCAATTTTTATACGAAGTTAATTTGTCGAAAACCCCTCCCGACATCACACCCTGGCTGCGCCTGTGTCAGCGCCGTATTCTTCTCACTGTACTTCCGGCACGATATGTGGCGGGTGGAAACGTTGGCGCCGCTCGGCGCGGTTTTCCGCCGACTTCGGCCAGACCTTCATTTCGGTCTTTGTGGCCTCTCTCGCTGCAGTAATTGCGTGCCGCCACGTCGAAAGCGCTGGGTGAATGGCGCATTGTTCGCGGGTGGCCGGGGCTCTCGTGAAAAGCGCCCGAGCCGTCCGCATTCAGCACAAGCGAGCCGTTGTCGAGGCCCCGCATAAATCTGGCGCGCCACCGAGCTGGCGCCAGCTCACGTCTCGCCACTGTCGAAGAACCGGAGAACGGCGCCATGCTCCAGGCCCTGTCTCCAGCACCAACGTTAGCTCGCTGTTACTTCCGATGGGCGTCTGTCATAGTGACCGTTACATCCAAATGAGAACACACAGATTGGCCTAAGGTCAACATGGATTTAGAAAATATCGTTCATGCGAAACACAACTAGCTCTTTACTCACAAGAAGTGATGGGTGCTATCGACTAGGGTTCGCAAATTGATTCCGTATTCCTTGCTTTCCATAAGGCTTTTGTCACCCTACCTCACAAACGGATTTTAATCAAATTGCGTGGTTACGTTATATCGCCTCAAATTTGCGACTGGATAGGGGATTTCCTCTCAGAGAGGACACAGTTCGTAGCAATCGTGATAAGGCATCGACTAAAACAGAGGTGATATCGGGCGTTACACGGGGTAGTGTTATTGGTCCTCTGCTGTTTCTTATTTACATAAACGATTTAGGGGAAAATCTAAGTAGCTCTCTTAGGTTGTTTGCAGATGACGCCATCATTTACCGTCGAGTAAAAGCATCTGAAGATCAAAACCAACTGCAGAACGATTTGAATAAGATATCAGTTTGGTGTAAAAATTGGCAGTTGACTCTAAATAATGAGAAATGTGAAGTCATCCAGACGACTACAAAAAGAAATCCGTTAAATTTTGTTTACATGATAAATCAATCAAATGTGAAGGCCGTAAACTCCACAAAATACCTAGGAATTACTATTACTTCTGACTTAAATTGGAAAGAACACGTAGATAATGTCATGGGAAAGGCGAACCAGAGACTGCGTTTTATTGGCAGAACCCTTAAAAGATGCAACAAAAGATGCAACTACTAAAGAAACGGCATACACTACGCTTGTTCGTCCTTTCTTGGAGTATTGCTACCCAATGTGGGATCCTTATCAGGTGGGTTTGACGAAGGACATCGAAAGAGTCCAAAGAAGAGCAGCTCGTTTCGTATTGTCACGATACAGGGGAGAGAGCGTTACTGAAATGATACAGGAACTGGGATGGGAATCATTACAACAAAGACGCTTATCGCTGCGGCGTGGGCTACTTACGAAACTCCAATCTCCTGCGAATGCGAAAATATATTGTTGAGTCCCGCTTACATAGGTAGAAATGATCATCAGAATAAAATACGAGAAATCAGAGCCCGAACTGAGAGAGTCAGGTGTTCATTGTTTCCGCGCGCTATTCGAGAATGGAACGGGAGATAAAATAGTATAACGGTGGTTCGATGAACCCTCTGCCAGGCACTTAAATGTGATTTGCAGAGTATCCCATGTAGATGTAGATGTAGTTGTGGACTACGAGGTGGGGATGTAGGGGGCGGACCGCCTCAGGTCTCCGGACTTGGGGGGCCTCCAAATTCCTGAAAACAAGTTCTCTCTCTCTCCATTTTTTTTCTTTGGGCGCTCTGGTACCAACATATCTCGAAATCTATTCGTTTTAGAATGTCTCGTGCCTCTCGTCTTAGGGGATGTGGGGGTGGCGGCTCCAATTCCTTTTTTATAGTAATACATGTATTTCCAAGTGGACTGGGGGAACTCATTTTATTTAGCCGCCACCCCGGGCCTCCAACAGCCGTTGTCCGCCACTGAAAACATATACAATGCTTAACAAAACCATGTAACATCCGACAATGCTACGGAACATCTGATGTACCGAAAAACTATGGAACATCGGATAATGCCATGCAACAAGCGACAGTTCTATAGAAAATCCTGCAGTTACTATGTAACAGTGGACAATGATTTCGAACATTAGACAATTGCTAGGAAACATTTAACATATAAAAACAGTTTAGAGCACAATATTGGTTCTTTATTGCCAACCGGTTTCAACCCAATGTTGAGCCATCTTATTCTCTGAGACATGTATGATTTATGAGGCGTGTTTTTTTAAGTAAGTTGTTGTTGTGGCCTTCTGTCCGCAGACTGGTTTGATGCAGCTCTCTACGCTGCCCTGTCCTAGGCAAGTCTCTTATCTGAGAATACTTTCGGCAACCTACATTCTTTTGAATCTGCTTACTGTATTCGTAACCTCGGTCTCCCTCTACTATATTTACCCGACACAATTCCTTCTAATACTAATTTGTATCGTTTTAAAATTAAGATATCTCAATAATTTTATGCGCACTGGCTACCTACATCTATTGTCTACGCACTGACGCCATTAAAGTCTGATTCTTCCATGTTTACGTTGTGTATTGAGTGTTCAAGATGCCTCCGATAATCATGAGTCCCGCTGACTGTGAAGTACGGGCTGTTACAAGATTTCTTAATGCTAAAGGCCTAAAAACGATCGATATTCATGGTGAGATCTGTGCAGTTTACGGAGAAAACATAGTGATAGAATGTTAAGAAAGTGGGTGAGAGCATTTAAAGATGGCCGCACAAATGTGCACGATGAACAACGGAGTGGGTGTCCTTCGGACGTTAATGAAAGTTTGCTGCAGGAAGTGGACAATAAGGCGAGAGAAATAAAACGCTTTACGATTTCCTCCTTGCGGGATGACTTTCCTAATGTTTCTCGTAGTGTTTTGTATGGCATTGTGACCGAGCAAGACGATGACGAAGTCAAAACAGTTCTGATGCAGTGGTGAACAAGTCAGGCGGCATACTTCTTTGAGGAGGGTATTAAAAAATTGGTACAACGTTACGACAAGTGTCTCAATATTGACGGAAGTTATATAGAAAAGTAGGTTAAGGTACAGGGTTTCATGTAAAAATAAAATTGATGAAATATCTTAGCACGTCTATTTTAAATTTCAAAACGGTAGTTACTTAAAAAAACACGCCTCGTACATTCAGAGGATTTTTATAAAGCAACTATGTATTAAATTGAAATAAACGAAAACAGTAGAAAATTGTGTTAGAGCCAAGTTGGCGTGGAACGGCGCAGGAGGAGCGAGTCCGCACTGCTGGAGGGAAAGGCTGTGGTCTGCTGCACTTAAATAGTATCGCCTCTGTGCCATCCCCACCCATCACTGGCAGCCAATGAAATGAAATGTCTTAAAAATGTTATTAAAGTAATAGCCTTCTTATATCATGACGTAGTACAACGCCCAGAAAACTTTTATGTCATCTGACTCTGGCCGCGGTAGCCTACGTAATTATAACATATTTGCTGTTTGCCAACCAGTATACCAAGCCACCGACCTCGTAGCAGAACTAATATAATTAGTGGCCCATTATAAAATTGTTACGAGCAAGCTGGTGACAAACCTAAAAACAAAAGTAGGGGCGGAACTTGTGTACCTCCAGCAGTGACAATACCTGAGTACTCCCATCGTCTGCGCTACTCCACTCTAACAAGGGCGTAACATCATTTTATTCTGTTTTCATTTATTTAATGTAACTACATGACCCGGTGAACTTCGTGTCACTTACCTCTTAATATAAACCATGTTAATTTAAATTATACGCATCTCAGACCCAGTAGCTTTAGTCTAACTATCGGCTCGATAGTGAGCGGAAAGAGTGGGCAAATCACGCACACATGTCCAGGATAAACGTTCACGTCACATTCGTGTAAGTTCAGGAAAGGTTTAAACGGTGGTAAAATATGGAAAAATCGCGAGGAAAATTTAGATTTAAAACATGTAAAATAATTATTTGGTTGTTGTGTTCGGTGCGTTTAGAAATATACTTTGAAAGAGTCAAGTTCGCTTTACACGATCTCAACCCGGGTAACTTTCCCAAATTTTCAGTTCATAAGAACGTTCATCTTTCGTTGAACGTCAAACGATCAAAAATTTATCGCTATCGGACGAACGGTTCTCAACTTATAGTGATGAGTACATTTAGAAACACATTGAAGAAAGAACTTGGTTCGAATTTTGAGACTTTCCTTTTTAACTGTCCCTATTTTTTTACTGAAAACTTTTTCAAGACCGCAATGAACAAAACAAAAACAGAATTCCCCCTCTCCGTCGTGCGAATAGTAAGTTATAGTGCTGAATTCAATCAAAAACGCTATGAAAACACAATTTCAGTTTTTATCAAATTTTCCAATTTTCCGGTATATTTTCAAAAAACTTTATTTCGTACAAACCTTATCCTGTCAAGCCCTACTCAGATGATGTTCTTACAACCATGTGGCAATTGATTTTTATTCACAAAAAAAATCGCTTTCGGTTTTTCCTAAATTTTCCTGCATTCCGGGCGACTTTTCCAAATTTTTATTTGATCGGAACCTTCCTCTTACTTTCAACATGTAATGTACAAAAATTTATCACAATTGGAGGAACAACATTGATAGCTCACAGAAAAAAGCTGTTTCAGTTTTTTCCCGGTTTTCCTCTTTTCCAGATAATTTTTGCATATTTTGTCATCGTTTAAACCTTCCCTGGACTTACACGAATATTTCATGACTAAAATTAGCCAAATCGGTTCATCCGTTCTCGAGTTTTAGCGAGACTAACGAACAGCAATACTTTATATATATATATATAGATTAGAAATGCAGATCCTTTGTAGTAAACCTCTGAATATAAATAATATATTTGGTGGAGGTGTATTACCGTCTTTAGCAACTAAATGAAAGGCGTTTTTTGTGTGTCATACGTGTTTCGCTTCTTTATTTATGAAGCATCATCAGTGGCCTGTAATACATCTTATTTTTGTATAATATTCTAGTACAGTCATAATATTATAGGTATTTTTCACAGTATGACAGTTAACAGTCTCGTTACGAGAACTAGAGTTCGGATCTACTAGGTTAGAAAGAACTTCCGTAGCACTAGTTTTTGCAAAGTTATTTTAATTATACAGTTTTTGGCCTTACTTACGGTTTTCTGTTTTATTCCATGTGTGTCTTGATGGAGATGTTTGTGAGGTCCTCAGTTGGATATGGTATTTTCGGTCTTGATGAAAACCCTTGCATCACCACTTCACTGTGTACTCGTTTTTGAACGTTTGTTTACAATGTTTAGTCTTGCCAAGTGTCGCTTTTCGTCTGTCTCTTGTTTGTGTTCCTTGTATCTCTGAGTGTACCAGCTGTTTTTTGTTTGTGTTGGTGTCTGTGTAGACTGTGTGTGTGTGTGTGTGTGTGTGTGTGTGTGTGTGTGTGTGTGTGTGTGTTGTTATTTGTGTTAGTTTTTTGCGAATATGGGAGTGTGTGTGTGTGTGTTGTTATTTGTGTTAGTTTTTTGTGAATATGGGAGTAGGGGGAGGGGAGCGAGAGGGAGAGGGAGAAGGAGGTAGGCCATTTCATGTTTCATTGCTGTTTTTCCCTGTTTTTGTAGCCAGTTGCAAACAACAGATAAACCAGACAAATATGAAGGGGCAGGTATATACCAGCTAGAATGCGAAGAATGCAAATCAGTATATCTGGGAATGACAGGCAGAAACTTCAAAACCAGATATAAAGAACATATAAGAAGCTGGAAGTATGAAAATAGCCACTCTACCTTTGCAGAACACCTGATAGAACACGGACATGAACCATCCACCATGGAACAAGATATGAAAATTATCAGAACCAATAATCGAGACAGAAAAATCCTGACACTACAAGAAAACTTTAATATACAGGGAGCCTTGGCAATGAATAAGAAAGTGATCAATGATCAGATCAACAGAAGTAACAACTCACTGATCAAACTGGCCACAAAAACAGTGAAAACAGTGAAAAACATGAAATGGCTTTCCTCCTTCTCCCTCTCGCTCCCCTCCCCCTACTCACATATTCACAAAAAACTAACACGAATAATAACACACACACACACACACAGACACACACACACACACACACACACACGTATGTACACACACTCCCATATTCACAAAAAACTAACACAAATAACAACACACACACACACACACACACACACACACACACAGTCTACACAGACACCAACACAAACAAAAAACAGCTGATACACTCAGAGATACAAGGAACACAAACAAGAGACAGACGAAAAGCGACACTTGGCAAGACTAAACATTGTAAACAAACGTTCAAAAACGAGTACACAGTGAAGTGGTGATGCAAGGGTTTTCATCAAGACCGAAAATACCACATCCAACTGAGGACCTCACAAACATCTCCATCAAGACACACATGGAATAAAACAGAAAACCCTAAGTAAGGCCTAAAACTCTATAATTAAATTAACTTTGCAAAAACTAGTGCTACAGAAGTTGTTTCTAACCTAGTAGATCCGAACTTTAGTTCTTGTAACGAGACTGTTAACTGTCATACTGTGAAAAATACCTATAATATTATGACTGTACTAGAATATTATACAAAAATAAGATGTATTACAGGCCACTGATGATGCTTCATAAATAAAGAATCAAAACGCGTATGGAACACAAAAAACGCCTTTCATTTAGTTGCTAAAGACGGTAATACACCTCCACCAATTTCATATGCAACTAAGGACGACGTAAATCGAAAAAATGATGTAAATAATATATGTTACAGAGAATAAGCCCCTGAAGACGGCCCAACATTTGGTTGAAATCGCTTGGTAATAAAGAACCAATATTGCACTCTAGACTGTTTATTTATATATTATCTTAAAAGCGCTGTTACCCAAAGGAAGCATAATTTTTCCAAAAATATGCTATGGAACATCTAGCAATTGCTATTGAAAAATTGACAATGCTGTGTAAAATACGCCAATTTCTATGGAACATCCGACTATTGCTATGGAAGAACTGATAATTGCTACGGAACACACGGGCAATGATAGTAAATTGAAATGTAGAAGACGGGGCGTGTTAACTGCAGCGAAGCCTGTGCTCTCGACAGATCATGGTATGCGGCATTTGACCAAAGTTATTGTGGAATGAATTAGTGCGACATGCTCTGTTTGTACTGGGGCATGCCTGCAAGAGATGATCTCAGTGCTTACGATCGTGGATGAGCAGTTGGACAGTGGACAGCTCGAAGCCAGTCAAAGTGTCACCACTGTGGCCATCAAGGGGCTTAGAATGTACGAGAAGTGAAGCCTCCCTCCTCCCCCGCCATGATGCTGAGTCTTGGTGACGTGTTCGTATCGTAATACTGCTCTTTGACTGTATTAAAAAAAAAAAAAAAATAAAAAAAATAAAAAAAAAAAAAAAAAAAAACATAAGGAGAGGCATTGAATTAAAATTTATGCTGTGGCCGGGATTCGAACCCTGGACCTTCTACTTACTAGATAAGTGATTTAGACCACTTTTTTTTCGTTCTTCAGTTAGATCTATGATTTGCGGTCGTTTTCATTGTTCGTTTTTGGTCGTTCGTTGATCATTTGGCTCAGCTTTTTTTATTACAGAGGACGTTCAGCCCTGACCGGGCGCGCTGAGCCACGGCGCCCGGCTAGACCACTCAGCTAACATAGCTTTGCAGCCAAATCACCTACACGACTGTCTTAAAGCACGTATCCCTCCACACCACATACTTTAATTGTGCCTCACGTTCCCTTTGAAATGCGTATAAAATTGCCAGGGCTCTCCTACATTGGAATAGCACCCCAGCAAAAAACGTGAATAGGAACTATCCCGCCTTGTTCTTCAGGCCGAGGTAATATAAATATCAACAAATAATACAATTCCTTGAGACAACATTGTCTCGTTATACCAAAGGTATTAAGCGTAAGGAGAAGCACTGAATGAAAATCTATGCTGTGGCCGGGATTCGAACCCGTGACCTCCTACTTAATAGGTAGTTGCTTTAGACTACCTTTTTTTCTGGTAGATCCAGGGTTCGCTGTCGTTAGTTCATTTTGTTCTTGGTTGTTTGTTGGACATTTGGCTCAGCTTCTTATATTACAGAGGGCGTTCTGCCCCCTGACCGGGCACGCTGAAACCACTCAGCTAACACAGCTTTGTAGCCAAAGTAACTACACGGACTGTCTTAAAGCACATCTCCCTCCACATCACATGCTTTAATTCTGCCTCATGTTCCCTGTGAAATGAGTATCAAATTGCCAGGTCTCTCCTACATTGCAATAGCAATTCGATACGCATTTCACAGGGAACATGAGGCAGAATTAAAGTATGTGGTGTGGAGGGAGACGTGCTTTAAGACAGTCCGTGTAGGTGCTTTGAGTACAACGCTGTGTTAGCTGAGTGGTATGCCGGGCGCCGTGGCTCAGCGCGCCCGGTCAGATGGCTCAACGAAGAGCTGAGACAACAACATACCGAACAAAAACGAACATAAACGATCAAAGTCCGCAATGAAGAGAACTACCCATACAACAGAAAAAAAAGTGGTCCAAGTACGTACGTAGTAAGTATGAGGTCCCAGGTTCGCATCCTGGGCACAGTATGCATTTTAATTCAATGCCTTTGGTATGACGAGACAAGGTTGTCTCAAGGCATTGTATTATTTGTTGACAAAAATAAAACATTCATTTCTTTTACCGCAATGTTCGCCATGCCTAACAATTGACAATTGGCAGTAAAAGTTAAGTTTACTACTTAATTATTTTTGAGGGAATTATGGAGATATAGCGATCTTCTACAATAATTTACACTAATCGGTTTTAAGTCGAGATTGCAGAATGTTTATTAATAGGTAACTGGTTTCGATTCTATTGTAGAACCATCCTCAGAGCACTGGTAGAACAGAAACCTGTGACAGGCTATGGTCAACTGATATTTTTACATCTATATAAACACTTTGTATCACCATTAATTCAACTATCCAATGATGACTTTTCATCGACTTTTTTAAAAAAGTACTGTCGCGAAGTGACTGTAATACAATGAAACTACGTTAAGAGCGAAGGTTTTAGGTTGGGTATTAACAGAAAAATAGGCGTTTAAGTCGATCGTTGATGGATTTATTTTACACTGAACTAATACATTACTGAAGCAGATATGAAAATTGACAACCAAAATAAAATTTTTACTTTCACCAACTACATTAGGTACGCTTGTTAAATCTTGAACAACTGTTTCGCACATGTTAACATCGGCTGAGTAATCTGTACGTAATATTACTTAACACCTCTGTAGTTGCAGCGAATTAGACTTTAGAGTGAACTAATGGAATAATAATAATAATCATCGTATGGTGTGTTTCCTTACATCTGAATGATCTTCCCAGAAACGAAGGCACGAAGGGATCCTTACCAGCGACTTTCAGCCACATTTGACACGTCTTTTCATAGTTTGAAACATGCAAAAAAATTATTCAATAATTTTTATAAAGTCTTTGTTCAGCGTGGCATTACACAGTATTTGGAAACCATTTTCCGAAACGTGATTACGCAAACATGTTGTTTTACCACAGGAGCATGTGACATTACAACAACGCATTTTGGCGGCGGAGAGCATCGAAAGTTGAAACGACAGAACTGGAAATTAGGCGCTGCGAGAGGTAAAGCGCCCAGGTCCGCATCGGCGGGCCGAGAGCACTAGGAGAGCGTGGTGGCGGATGTGACGTCATGTCCAACTGCCATTTTTCCCGCCGAAAAATTCCATTCTCTTTAATTTTAGATATTACGCTGACACCAAATTCAAAAATTCAAATGTTTGTGTAGCTTATGGGACTTAACTACGGGGTCATCACTCCCTAAACTTACAACTACTTATGAACTAGCTAATCCTAAGGATGGCACAAATATCCATGCCCGAGGGGGGATTCGAACCCCCGACCGTAGTGGCCGTGCAGACCGTGACTGAAGCGCCTCAGTCCCCTCGGCCACCGCGGCCGGCTACGCTGACATCATTAGAGTTACAGATTAGCACATAGAAGCAAATGAAAGAGGATAACAGTACGATTCAGATGATGTTTCAACATCATTTATATTAATTTTATATCAAAATTATTCAGAAAACTAATACTTATCTACTTGGAAAAATCCAGAGGCAATGGTAATTGTAGTACAGTAACGAGCGAGGGCACAAATGAAAGGTCTCATCCAGACGCAAATTTTGGTATAACCATATTATCTGGAACATTTGTACTGCGCATAATAATGAACTTAAGGAGGAACAATAGTGATTTGGTAATAACAATAAATACAAAACAGATACATGAACAGCCAGGCAGTGATAAGTTGCAGGTGTCGTAAGCACACATTATGACTTGTTTAGCATATATTACTTTTGTTTATTTATATATATTGTATTTGTGTAAACTAAATTATTTTGTTTGTCGACCGTAATTTGTTTACATTTATGAGAACAGTAATTCTGAATAGTGCATTGGAAAGAGGACTGGCAAATCTACCTGAATAACTCTTTACCTAAGTGATTACTTAAATATTCATTGTGCGATGGCCGAAAGACTTATTTAACGGCCATTCTCAAAATATTAAGTTCTTCAAACAAAAGATTTTGCGGGAATTATTAATGTTAGAAAATAAAGTATACATTTGTATTAGAATTTTAGCGCGCAAATAACGATGCCATCATATCAATATTTCAATCATAGAAAGAAACGTATACGTATACGGACAGCAACAAGCCAAAAGGTAGCAGGAACAAGTCATCCCCTAAGATAAAGTTAGTTGAATTAAGGGTCCGCACCGATACAAGGGGCAGCAGCTTGTGTGTTGAATTAACAGTCATCATATGGCTGAATTGGATCGTTGTAGTGCTCTTCGAAATTATTTTTATTTCGTTTCCAATTTCTTTTTAAATAATGAAGTTCATGATAGGAAAGATTATTATGAGCATATAATTATACAATTAAATATTTTAGACGATTTCCAGATTACAAGTATCTATTTACAGCTCGTATGGAGGCACATCGACAGTCGTTTTTCTGAAGCTCTAAAAGAAATGATGAAATGTTTGGGACCAAACTACTGTGGTCATCACCCCCTATACATACAAACTACTTAAACTAACCCAAGGAAACCTCCGGTGGGAACGGCCCCACAGTCCGTAACAAAGTGCCTAGAACTGCGCGGCCCCATAGTTGGGTTTAGAAGCGGAACAGAGAATGAAAGTCTTATCAGTGGTGCAAGGTACCCTACACCAAACATCATACGGTCACTGGCGGAGTGTGAGTGTAGAACAGGAACACTTCATTCTTAGAGTTCCTTTTTTGTTTACTTAGTTATTACATTTTGTATAGCCTACCATCTTGTACAGTAAGCAATCGAGGGTCATTTTTTCGTAATCAAGGAACAAGTAGATACATTAAATTGTAGTGGAAGAGTAAAAGTGTATTACCCGTCTTCTCATATAGCTTACATCTGTTTACCTGATAATCTGGGCTAACACCAACTGTAGATTTTTTCCTCTTGTGCTTGTAATTTCAATTTTCTCAATTCTCGCTTCAGCTGTTTGCATCTCCGGTGCTTTTCCCCTTTTCTACAGCTAAATTTATCGTCATCTAACAGACTGCGCACGTCATTTCTGTTCCCTTCGTATAATAACCAATATTTTTCTCCGAAAAGATCGTAATACATGGACAGTATAGTTTTCATGGATATATCGATTTATCTATATCTAAATGCTAATCTAGAGTTTGATATTTTTATTTTATATTATAGTTTTCACAATTTCCGGCAAATATTTGACATTCTTTTAAAATTTTAGTGGAAAATAATGATAGTCTTAATGTGTGAAAGAGTCGTACTACTTTTGACCTTTAATGACGCCTAATCTTTATTATCGCGCTAGGGAAGGACGTATGTAAATGGAATGCGATTTCAGATTGAAAAAAAAAAAAAAAAAAATAGTTCACCAGTTAGAATTTAGAAAAAGCAAATCCCTTTAACGCTAGTAATGTGTTACTTTTTTCACATCAAAATTCTTCAAGAATAGTTGCTGAAAATGACACAGATGCCGAAAGATAAACGTTATTTTGAAAGATAGTATAACTCTGACGAAACAGAAAACTTACGTGCCAGAACCCAGACATGAGAATATTCGATGGAGCACTCGAAAGTTTGCTCTTTCAACATTGCACAGTGTAAAATATTTTGAATTTTGCTATATCAACGTGAAAAAAAGATTTATTTCGAAATGTAGGCAAAGGCAAATTCAGAAAATAATATCTTAGAAGTTAATTGGATTGAAATATTTCAAGACACTTTACTGTGTACACAGTTGTTAACTATCAACACTTACTTGAAAAAAAAAAAAAGCAATAGAAGCTTATTATCTACAAAAGTCCCATTACTAATTTGCGAATTTTACATTATATGTTTTTCTTTAAATTTTTTCTGTAAGGGGAGTAGGCAGGCTGATAGCTTTTTAATTTAAAGACTATCTACTATTAAATCAGTACTCAAATATACACTATTCTTTGCGCATCTTCGAGGGCCCGATATGATTTGATAGCGTAAAGATGCCAAATATTTCTTACTTTCATTATTGCATAAGTAGTTTCACATTCTAGCTGCGATCTTCAAGTGCCTCATTTCATAAAATAAACACAAATTTAGTCGCTTATGGAGTATGCTCCAGTTTAAAAATGTATTTCTTTCATATTCCGTTTTACATAAACGTCACTAATAGGTGGAGTAATCCCCTAGTCTCGGAAGTACTTCACTTATTACTGACGTTTTGTAAAAAATGTAATGTGAAACAATACATTTTGAAAAAGGACCATCTCCTTAAGCGACCACGAATGTGTACTTATTTTATGTAAATGAGATATCTGAAGATGGCAGCTAGATTGTTGAAACTTGTTACGGATTAATAAAAAAAATCAGAAAATTGAGCTTTGGTCTCATTTTTCACTATTAAATATTAGAGCTGTAGCGAACCGTATGTATTTAGTACTGAGTAACGAATAGTCTGGCTGATACGAAATACTGAATCGTTAGTCATAAATACATTACGTTATTAGCAGCTACCATATCGATACGAACTTTGTAATGAATACCAATGCATATTTTATGTGATAGTATTTATTATGAGATGATTAATTTATATAGACATCTGAGACGAACTTTAATTGAATATTGCGTAGCTCTACGGTTTTAGATGGTTATTTTTGTTTTCAAATATTTTGGATTATACTTCTTGGCTCACGTTTGTAGGTTAATCCTCGATGATCTGACGTCCGCTTTTAACGCAAACCTACATTTTATTGTAATTTTTTACCTCTAATGGTTTCAAGTTAATGGTTATTTGTTTTTGATCTTGTCTACTATAAAAAGGTTTGTAAAAAGTAGTCAAAAGTCATCAACTACACAGTTTCATTCATGATGGTACTATCTTAATTGTTAAAGTCACATAATACAGTATTGCAGTCTTGCTGCTCGCAGATGTAATGCTACTACTATGATCGGTCACACTCGCATTCGTCACGAAATATTCCGATTGATTCTGAAATTTCAAAGCTCTATGTAAAGTGCGGGAACAGTACTTAAAGTGGAGGTCAAGGGTGGGTCTCGCTAATTTTGATAAATTTGTATGGCAATTGTATTTTAATCACGAGGGATGTGCACTGTACTGATCCTTTCCTCAGTGGTACAATTGCTTAAAAAAGAAAGTATACAGCATCTACGTGGCAAATTTAAATTTTAAAGGTATGTTAATAGCAACATTAATATATTTTCACTGTTGCAAAGACAGTGTAGCGGCCGTATTTCTGGTGGCACTGGTAGCGAGAGTAACAAGAGTAAAGATACGTTTGTAACGAGTACTGTTGCTTTTAATAACGAATACTTAAGGATACGCATCTTTTCGTTACTCTGGCAGCTCTATTAAATTCATAGCTCTGATTATATTTGTAATGTGAGTGTATATATATATATATATATATATATATATATATATATATATATATATATATTGGCCGATATAACGATATGTCGATACATTACTGCGATATTTCCTGGGCGGATATAAACACTTTATTTTAAATATCGATTTTTGGGATTTCCAGTAGTTTCAACATCTCTCCCTTGGACACACGGAACTGCAGACCTGAGAGACAGTGGCGCAGCTGCTGTGGCGCTGGCTGGCGGCGGCCGCCGTAACTAAGGCTGTGGTGTGGTGTGGTGGGGTGGCGCTGCTGCCCGCCTGTAATTATTCCATTAGGGCGCGGCCATTAGCAGGGCGCTCTCCACTGTGGTGCCGCAAGGCGCGGCCACAGGGCACACACAATGCGCCTTTCCCTGGCTCTCAGATAATGCGCGTGGCCAGCAAGTGGATCTGCTGCAACACCAACACCAGATTTATCTTAATTTTGTCCTTATTACGTCCGGCCAGATTTGCATCATTCACAAATATACCCTTTAACCCTTTGTTGCCTGACGGTACTTAAAAGTACCAGTAAGTTTTGACTTTTATTATTTTCTTCTAGTTCAGTTTCGTGATCTGAGGGTCTCTCGGGACATAGTAGTATCTCTGCTCTACGATTTCAGAGATGTTACTGCGCGATACGAGGACCTTTCTAGCAGCCAGAGCTTTTAATTGTTTTCGCACGCTGCTGTAGATTAGATTAATACTTGTTCCATAGATCATATATACGACATTTCGTAATGATGTGGAATGTGTCAGTCTAATAAATATTCTCTACACTTGACAATCAATATTTTAAGGATTTTTTTATTACATTTTTGTTGTTTTCTATTTATTTTTTTAAATTCTTTTTTCAAGTTTTATCTAAAAATTCATCTACTTTGTAGAAGGACTTGCCGTGCAGAAATTCCTTTAATTTCTTTTTAAATACTAGTTGGCTATCTGTCAGACTTTTGATGCTACTTGGTAAGTGACCAAAGACTTTTGTGGCAGCATAATTCACCCCTTTCTGAGCCAAAGTTAGATATAACTTTGAATAGTGAATATCATCCTTTCTCCTAGTGTTGTACCTATGCACACCGCTATTACTTTCGAATTGGGTAGGATTGCTATTAACAAATTTAATGTGCGAATATATGTATTGTAAAGCTACAGTGAAGATCCATAGATCCCTAAATAAATGTCTGCAGAATGCTCTTGGGTGGGCTACAGCAATTATTTTGATTACACGCTTTTGTGCAATGAATACTTTTTTACTCAATGTTGAATTGCCCCAGAATATGATCCCATATGAAAGAAATAAATGAAAATAGGCGTAGTAAGCTAATTTACTGAGATGTATATCACCAAATTTTCCAATGATTCTGATAGCATAAGTAGCTGAACTCAGACGTTTCAGGAGATCCTCAATATGTTTCTTCCAAGTCAGTCCCTCAACAATGCAAACACCTAAAAATTTTGAATATTCTACCTTAGCTACAGATTTATGTTCAAAGTCTAAATTTATTATTTGTGTCATGCCATTCACTGTATGAAACTGCATATACTGGGTTTTATCAAAGTGTAATGAGGGTCCGTTTGTAGAGAACCACTTAATAACTTTCTGAAAGATATCATTTACAATTTCATCAGTTAATTCCTGTTTGTCAGATGTGATAGCTAAACTTGTATCATCAGCAAAAAGTACTAGCTTAGCATCTTCGTGAACGTAGAATGGCAAGTCATTAATATATATTAAGAACAGCAAGAGACCCAAGACCGAACCTTGTGGGACCCCACTTTTGATAACTCCCCAGTTAGAGGAATTAATTGTTTCATCTATAGCATGTGAACTGCTTATTTCAACTTTCTGCATTCTTCCGGTTAAGTATGATTTAAACCATTTGTGCACTGTCCCACTCATACCACAATACTTAAGCTTATCTAGAAGAATACCCTGATTTACACTATCAAAATCCTTTGAGAGATCACAAAAAATCCCAACTGGTGATGGCCGCTTATTCAAAGCATTTAATATTTCATCAGTGAAGGTATGAAAACAGAAGATGTGTGTGTTTTTTAACAGGCTGTTGTCTGGATCTGTGCGCAGTTTATTGAAACTTCCGTTGGGTTTTCCAATGTTAGTACATACTCTCTTTGTTTTTTGATAATAGTTTGAAATATTACAAGCAAGTGAGATAAAGTGGAAATTATAAAGTGGACTTATTATACCGTCAAGTCGTGCGAACACATTATTGTAGCTACAGTGCGTTACATCTCTCTTGTTGTTCGGTTCACTTTCATCACACATATCGACGAAAATCGGAAAAAGGTGGTTATTTTCCACCTCTGCTGATGCAGAGATTGAAGAAATTTTGTACTAGGGCATTTGCTTTGATATTTTGGAAGATAATGACGTGGACAATAAAAGTAGTATATTTTGCGTCAAGCTTCCATGCCATTTTAGTGTCGAAAAAGCAGAAAGATGGGACTATTATGACTATACCACGTCCAGTAATCGTACGTAATTAGAATATAAACATGGGTGGGTTGGTTCATGCATCAAAGAAATGGTGGCACCATCTCTTCTGGGGGGCAATTGAAATTTCTTTTGTCAATGTTTATGTCAGTTTTAGTTATTTACATGGGGCACTTCCAATGCTGGCATTCAAACGTGCTGTGGCACTAGCGCTAATGAATGAGCAGCTAGTGCCAAATCTCAAAAAGAGAAAATCAGATGAAGATGAAATAACTCCCCAAGGAGGACAAATAATTTTTCCGCCGGCAACCGAGGAAACCATTTTGTACTGTTCAATCGTAAAAGCGGAAGATATGAAACGTGTGCAAAAAATAAAATTCAGTCGAGATCACATTCACAGTGTAGTGCATGTAAAGTGCATTTATGTTGCAATGACAGAAATAACAGTTTCTTACAATTTCATGAGGTATCACCAAATATGTGATATGTATGTAAAATCACATACTGTCAAAAACGTTGCTCCAGAAGTAAATTGTGATGTGAAATTTACAGCAAAAACAAAAATATCATATTTTTGTTAGTTAATTTTCTAATGTAAATGTGTTTAATTTTTACGTATAATCACGTACAAGTTTTACAAACTGGAGCATTTTTCTGTACTTGTGATTCTGTTCATGGAGCCTGACTGTACTTCTGAGTACCGGTAGTGAAAAAAGTAGAAAATAATAAAACAGAATTTTACAGAAAATCATAGTGCTTTTTGAGGTCACGATAGCATAACTTCTACAAGGGAAATGTAAAAAAAGTATTTTTTTTCTTACGTCAGGAAACAAATGGTTAAAGGGACAATAGAAATTATTAGAGAAAACCTTACAGAACACAAAAAAGTATGCATATCAGGGATTTCACAGTTGGTAGACCTATTTGAACTTGTACTACCCCACAACTTGTTCTCACTCAATAATAAAATCTACCAACAGAATGAAGGTTTAGCTACGGGTAACTGCATGCCAAGTTTTCTAGCTGATGTATTTATCAAAAATCTAGAACATAAATATTTAGCGGAAAGAATAAACTCACAGAAAAATTTGTGTACTACAGAAGATATGAAGATGACACTCTGCTCCTATTTGATGACACTAAAGAAGAACGCGAACTTCTTACATTATTCAGTTCACTTCACAGAAAAATAAAATTCGCAGTTAAACATGAATCTAACAAAAGCATATATTTCTTAGACATAACAAATGCAAATGAACTACAAGAACATAATTTTTACATTTACAGGAAACCTAACTTACACCCATATCAGGATACACCAAATGTCGCACCATGCAAATACACACAAATATGATGCATTCAGATCCAATTTGTAAAGAGCACTCACAGTACCTTTAAAACCTAAAGCACATAAAGAAGATAGTAATACAATCAAAACAGTTGCATCTAATAATGGGTACTCACAAAAATGAATAGACAAACTATCAAGAAAAATACAAGCTAACAGAAAAGTCAGTGAATAAAACCACAAACAAAACACAAATGTTTGCAAGTATTACCTATTTAGGTACAGCATTACAAAGAATAGCCAACTTATTAGAGAACACCAATATTACAATATCTTTCTCCACAACAACATCACCTACCAGACACAGTGTCCAAAAATACTCTAATTACACAACGCAGTGGGATACATGAATTACAATATAAAAGCTACCCTGGATTTTTCATAGGCAAAATTGGAATAACTTTCCACACACGTTACAAAGAACACACTGATGCTTTTTGACTTGATCGGAAATAGCTAACCATCGATACCTTAATAAGCACAAACTAATTGACATCAACATTAACCTAACAGTACTCCACAAACAAATAAAATGCAATAAACTTGATTTACTTGAACATTTAGAGAAATATTGTTACATAAAGAAAAATATACTGAAAACAAATTCAATGAACAAACAGAATTTAGCAGTCGCAGTTTTTTCAGTGATTTCAAAAGTTTATGTTTTCCTGGTAACAACAAAGCAGTTGCCAACCTACAACCGTAATTACTGATAAAAACGTAAATACGTAGTATTTTTGTTGCACAGTATTATTTATTTGCTTGTTATTAGCAGCTTTCGGCTTCTTAGGACATTGTCAGGCCATGGTCTAAGACGCCAAAAGCTGCTAATAACAAGCAAATAAATAATACTGTGCAACAAAAATACTACGTATTTAAGGTTTTAATATATGTTTGTTCCTACAAGCACCGACGGAATATTCCATAAACGTAATTAATGTTTCTACAAACCTCTTATAAAATAATACCACTTTATATATTTTAATGTGTAAAATTCAACATAAAAACCTGTATAACTTTATATATAAAACATTTTATGTATATACAATCAATCACCTTCATTTATAACGAGAAGTTTAGTAACATAGAAGTTGAACATCTTCATAGCTAAAGTCTTTAATTGTTGTTATTCCACAATGTGTCTCAAGATCGGAAATGTTTGTGTTGGCGATTATTTATATATATATAAATGTACTCCACGACAGATAATTACATACCGCACCAGACTTATTTGTGCACCATTTCTTAATAAGTTAGTCAATTGTTAAATCTTTTATTATATGAACCTGATTTAAAAAAAAAAAAAAAATCCCATGTTGTTACAACCTATGATTTGACATTAACAGGCCCAGGCCTTTAAACATGTGTAAAAAATCACAGAGGCACCTGATGATGAGCTCTCATGGCTCGAAATGCATTGTGTACGGTAAAACACAATTTCATTACTGAAGACGAGTTCATTTTATTTTAGGCAAATACTTTTATATTTAATTCCAGAGAAACGGTCAGAAACTACTAAAATAGTGCCCTACAGTCGCATAGATAATTTATTCGTCTAGGGGCCTGGGAGGGCGGGGGAAGTGTTGAGTACCAAGATATGAACAGCAATGCTGCTAAACTTTCATGGAAATTATTCTAGGGGAGGTGCAGGGGGCTGTTTACAAATTCAAATGTTTGTAAACTTGTTGGACCGAACTGCTTTGGTACTGGTCCCTAGAACTACAGTCTACTAAAACTGCCTTAAACTAACTTAAAGACAACACACACGCATGCCCGAGGGCGACTCGAACCTCCGACGACGAGCTACTGCGCGGTGCCGCGGCGGAGCGGCCGCGCGCCTTCAGGCGGTAAGCTACTATGCGCGACGCCGCTACCCGTAGGGGGTTCGAATCCCCCTCGGGAATGGATGTTTGCGTCGTTTTTAGTATAAGTTAGTTCATAAGTAGTTTGTAAGTTTAGGGACTGATGACCAACTGGTGAATATGCGGTCCGCAGCAAGGCGCCTTAAAAACGCTTCGCCACTCTACCACGGCTGCTATTTGCAACCTTCCTCTCTGTCCCTTTATTAGCAACGTTCCTGGTTCCCTATTTGTAAAGAAACATATTAGATGAAGTACGAAATAATATTCGTCCACCGAAGATGCTTTCAAATAAAGTGGTATGTTAATGATATGTGGTGTAGGGTTTTGGGGGATAGGATCAAGCTGATTGTTACACAGACATAATCGTAGTTCTGAAGATAATTTGGGAACTTGAAAGAAGTGGTAACCAAATATTTGTCGCTTGGAAATGGCCGCGTGGCCTGAGGCGCCATGTCATGGACTGCGTTGTCGATTGTGTCAGAGGTTCGCGTCTTTCCTCAGGAATGCGTATGTGTGTCACATACATGCCATAATGAAACAGCAGACTGGCAACGTCACTGGTTTTAATGAAGCCTGACGCCGCCATACCTACACAAACGTAAAAAGTAAAATGTTTGTGTATGTTACAAGGAAACCTCCCCATCGCACCCGCTTCAGATTTAATTATAAGTTGGCGCAGTAGATAGACGGTGAAAAATTGAACACAGATAAACGGAGAAAACAGGAAGAAGTTGGGTGGAACTATGAAAAAAAATAAACTAAGTGTAAAATATGAGCTGTCTGTGGTCTTGTGGCTAGCGTGAGGAGCTGCGTAACGAGAGGTCTTTTGCTCGAGCGTTCCCACAGGCGGAAATTTCAAGTTTTACATTTTCAGAAAATTATTATCTGTCCGTCTCTCCATCCGCCTGATGCGAGGTAACTGCGACGTAGTATGGGTACGCTACGCCTAAACAAATATCTAAACATAAAATTTACTCATGGCAGGGAGCGATCTTATAAATGTATTTTGTGAATAATGAAATGCCAAGATCGATTATGAGCTTGTTGTCACTCACAACTGTACAATATGGTCGTTATTTATTTATATATGACTATATGAATTTTATATCTGACAACCAAATGGCATATTTTAATATGCGATAACCAACCAGTACAATCCAATTGGTTACAATATGCATTTATGTAGTAATGTTACTATTTAATAGCTTGTTGTCACTCCAACTGTACAATATGGTGGTTTTTTTTATATATATATGACTATACGAGTTCTATATCTGACAACCAAACGGCATATTTTAATGTGTGACAACCCACCATTACTATCCAACTGGCTACAATATGCATTTATGTAATAATGTTACTATTTAGTGCAGAGAGCAGAGATGATGTCTGTGTACATCGAAACCGGTCGTCTGTTATAAATAAAGACGAAATACCGCGATCTTGGCATTTCATTATTCACAAAAAGCATCTAAACACTCCACGTCATTTGACTACATTGCAAGTCGGAGAGAGTATTCCTGCTGACGAGGCTCCCTGGCTGGCAGTCAACTGTTCGTTACTTTCAGAATACATTAGACGTGTGGAGGAATCGGTTGACCTATCACCTTGTGATCAAATGTATTAGGTTCCCATTGGAGAGGTACTTCCTTTCGTCTGCTAATCGCAAGATTTTGCGGTGCTGTGGCAAAACACAGACAGTATAGTGATTACAGCGAACAGAAACCTCAATGAATGGACGGACAGATCATAATTTTGGAAAAATAAAAGAAATTATCATTTCCGTTGGAGGGAAGGCTGGATCCAAGGACCTTTCGCTCCACAGCTCCTCACTCAAGCTGCCGGACCACAGCGCTCCTATGCCCAGAGTATGCTCGGTGTTGCCTATCTTTCGTTTGGACCGTTCCGTTTTTATATTTTGCGTATTGTTTCATAGTTCCACACAACTTCTTCCTGTTTTCTCGATTGATGTGTGTTCAGGTTTCACGGCCTATAACTGCGTCAGCTTATAACTAAATCTGAAGGTGGTGCGATGGGGAGTTTCCCTTGTAAGGCAACTTATGAACTAAAATGGCTAAAATTACTTTATCGCGATGGTTAAAACTGGTTCTGAAGTTAAGCTAATATTTGCGTACTACCTCAATTTAACACACAAACTGTAGTATCGTGTTATAAGATGAACATTAAGATACACATGCTCACATTTAAATCAGAATGCAGTCTTCGTAAGAACACCACTGCGCCACCTAGCTCGGTCCAGCAGTTAGAATAGGGCCGATAATGCAGTACAATATCTGGTCAGACTGCTGGGATAAAATTGACAATTGAACCCTCTTAACGTAAGCACAGAACAACGAATTACAAGACTGCTCTGAATTTAATTCTAATGATATTACCACTCAACTAAATGTAGATCCCACTGTCAAACAGTCACTCGAGGAAGCGTACTATCATCTCTCAGATTACGCGATAAGTGAAATTGGCCGAAGCTAGTGTTTAAACTGAGAGAAGAAGAATCCAAAACACACATCAGAGCAACATAAGGCAATCTTAACTTCATATTAATTGCATTGTATTTGATTCTTATATTCTTCTTTGCCTTAAGACTTTCCCCACCTTTGCGGGGTTGGTGAGTTACAGTACGTATTTGGCATGGTGGCTGGATACACTTAATGTTGGCGCACCATTATACCTTTGGGAGAAACTGTGCCAAGTTTTTCTAAATGTTTCTGAATCGAGTAGCTAAGGCGCAACTTGGGTATCAGCCTAGTATTCATCCATTGGGAGACGGCCTGACACCAACATCGAAGCTGTTCGCTCCCCTCTCCAACATTTCTAAATTAAAATCAAGTAAGAATTGTTATTAGTGTAAGCTGTACCGTAACATATTTGACTTGCCGCTGATGGTAACAAGATCTAGGTCCTTGTAAGTTGCCAAATGGTAATAGGAAGTGTGCATGAAAAGACTGTGAAATGTCGTATTTTGTATGCAATGTGGAAATTAATGTTTGGATTTATGAGATAAAGTCAATGTTTTACTGTGTGTAATGTAAATAAATATTATTAGGGAAATACGTCACCTGATGATGTGTTCAAAAAATATTAAATGAAATCAGCAACAAAGAAACTGGTTTCCTGTACTTGATTTCTACAACATTAATTAATTAATTAACTGTCAGCTCCGTAAAAAAAGCAGTACTTTATCTCCTGGAAACGAAGCTGAGTGACAAAAGTTAAGAACAATATTTGGTTTCTGTGTCATTGTTCTCAATTAATTCTTGAATATAATATCTAGACTTTGGGCTACCAGTTAAATTACTACAGACAATATGAACTTTTGAATTTATTGTAAAATGACGAGGGGGAGAGTAAGCAAATTTCTCATCATAAATTTCTGTACAATACGACGTGCAAAAGACATGATAAAAATGGCACCAAAATAATCAGGAATACAGAAGGAAATGTATAAGCTTCACGTTCTTGTTTACCAGTATTTCATGCGCCACAAGTGAATTTGCATCGCGCATGTATTTTTCCTGGAAATCCGTCTGATCGATGAGAGAATCGCTGGGCGCTGCTCGTCATGACTTTTTCGGAATTCCTCCTGAAGAGTGGATGCTGGATTGAGCAGGTGATATAGAAATGTTCCTGGCAGGAAGTCATTTTAATTGGCAGCTAAATAATGAAAATGAGAGTTCACATTTGGTAAATTGACTGTGATAATGGAAAGATTTGGTGTTACTATGACAAATGATTGTTTACAGCGATATGCTCTTCTTCTTGTATTTACGTTTGAACCATGAAATGTACAGATTTCCGTTCATTGATGATGATTTCAAAAATTGGAAATGGCAAAGGAATTGAGTAAAGTGTGATGGTGTAAAACTTATGCATCAAGCTCCAGTTATCTCTAAAGAGCTCAACAAGTCAAACGAATTACCGACGTTCCGACCACTCATATCGGTTAATCGCCACAAAGAAGACGTTTGCATAGTGGTCGAAACGTCGGCAATTCGTTTGCTTAGAAATTTATAACGATGCTGACCAACTTTCTAAGTATCTTATATTAACCATGGTATCGACACCTCTTCGTCAGCCTAAATTTAAGTTACATGTCAAAGAATGAGAGTCACTTAGAACGAGCCAGAAGTATTTCATTCCAGATGAAAGTTGCAGTTGAAGTCTACTATCTTAGCTCAGTAAAGGTTCACTGATGGTTGTTGACTTCAGAGGGTCGTAGACGAACCTTTCGCCGATTTATTCATACATGTGCCACTCTAGCAACCTCACGTAATCAACCCACAGCGTTAAACTCGTAGTCTGAAAAGTCAGAAGCATTTCGGGTAGTAAGTAAAGAAAAATTGTGATGTTCAGCAGGAAAGTAATTGCGCAATAAACAAGACATATGTCTCCATACCAGAATTTTTATCAGTCAACATGAAGTTTCAAAACATCGAATAAACCTCATCTCAAACTCTTACAACACTTTCTTTTACGGTTTCCCAGAGTATTGCTTCACATCCATAAAATGTTGTACTCAAAATATATTTTTTCGAAAATTACTTCCTCAAAGTAAAGGTGATATTAAACACTTTGTTGTAACCAAATATAGGCAGTAGACATAAACATATTACGTCCTTATCTTACTGAGTTAGCCGTGGACGAACTTGGCCTTGCCTTCTTTTAATGGTTCGGGTCTTCTCTGAAATAGTGTTCAGGTCTTGGCAATTACACTCCAATAGCTGCAGCCACATCCCTCTGTGTCAGTCTTGCTTCCAACTTTCATATGGCTCTCTATGTCAGGTTGTTGTTGCATTGCCACACCTTCTCACTACACTATCTGAACCCAACTGCTTGTGTACTTCCTTTGCTAGAGTAAACACAAGTCAACAACAACACCCTCTGCAGAAACTTCCTGTTATTACCTCTATCTCGGTTGCTGTAATATTGTTGTCTCCATAGAACCAACAGAAAGAGGTCCAACCATTATATTTCATTCTGCCGATGACAATATTTCAGAACGTAGAT
This sequence comes from Locusta migratoria, assembly GCA_026315105.1. NCBI lineage: Eukaryota > Metazoa > Arthropoda > Insecta > Orthoptera > Acrididae > Locusta > Locusta migratoria. The sequence continues at coordinate 713,403,415 of CM048744.1, forward strand.
ATCTCAACTGAACCCCTAATTCTTCTGACCAGTGTACACTCATTTAAACAAAATTGTGCCGTATAAATCGATTTATTTTGTTGTTCACTTTCCTTGTGTAGTGTATCACCTTTTAAATGTAAAAAAAAATTGTTCATATTGTCCGTGAAAACTAAGTTGACACTTGGTGCGGTGGCTCAGAGAATTTCGTACATTGACGGTCGCTCCCATCAGTCAACACGGTGAGTGTCAACTTAGTTTGCGCAGGCAGTTTCTGGCCTTCAATTCGGGAGCACTGGCCTCAACTCTCCGACCATGGGTGGTAGAGGCTCGGCTGTAGGATTACCAAATGTAAGTGCTCAAAAAAGAGGACACTTTCAGAGTTATACAAACGAGCGAAAGGATCAGTGGCGGACTAAGGCTGTCTGAGGTCCGGTGCGGAGGCAAAACAAAATGAGGCCCCCTGTACACTTGGAAATACATGTATTACTATAAAATAAAGTAGGTTTGGCGATTTGGAGCCCCCTTGGACGAGGGCATGGAGCACAAAAAAAAAAAAAAAAAAGCTTTCGAGATTTCGACGTCCCAAAACGAGAGCCACACTCAAAAATGCTTTCGACATAATTTGAGGCCTCCAAGGAGCGAGACCCAGAGCGGTCCGCCCCCTTCGCGCCCCCCCCCCCCCGCCCCTAGTCTGCTAGTGAAAAGGATTATAATTTGAAATTATTAGAAAATTCAATTGTGCAAATGTTTGTAAATCTATCGGACCAAACTGCGTGGTCATCAGTCCGTAGCTTACAAACTACTTAAACTAAGGTAAACTAACCAAAGGACAAAACACACACCCATGCCCCAGGGAGGACTCGAACCTCCACGGCGAGCAACCGCGCGCTCCGCAGCGAGACGCTTTAGACCGCTCGCCTACTTCACCGCGGCAAATTATTAGAAGCTGAGTTATGTTGTATATTTGCATATGTAATTCCTTTATCTGGCCGCTTCGTAACTTGTATTACACGCTAATTACAACCCTAATTATTTAAAATTCTCTGAATTCGTTGAGACATCAAAAGATGATAATCTAAAAAATAAATAAATAAAATAAAATAAAAAAAAAGTGTTTGAAGATAAGTTCTATAGAGTTTTCATTTATGAGAGTTCAAAATAATGTATTTTTGCACTTTAAAATTGAAGCAGTTGTACAACTTAAAAAATAAATAAATAAAATGAAATAAAAAAATATAAAAAAATGAGGACATTTCCCCATTTTGCAGAAAATCCGCCCGGACCATTTTTAGGGTCCAAAAAAGAGCACATGTCTGGATAAAAGAGGACATCTGGTAACCCTCCTGCTGCGGAGCGCGCGGTTGCTCGCCATGGAGGTTCGAGTCCTCCCTGGGGCATGGGTGTGTGTGTTCGTCCGTAGGTTAGTTTACCTAGGTTTAAGTAGTTTGTAAGCTACGGACTGATGACCACGCAGTTTGGTCCGATAGATTTACAAACATTTGAACATTTGTAACCCTACTCGGCTGTACCTGACGATACAAAACATGGTGGCCAGTGTTGCATTGCTGAGACCTTGGAGCCATAGACCACAGATAAGATAGACTGCGCGTGACGTCATTATACTGAAACCCACATCTAAGAGGCAGGAAACCCTGTTCATCATTACAAGCAGTGTGAAGTGCAACTGAAAGGCGCAGTTCTTCTCCTTACCAGCGGAAATTAAGCGTAGATTTGGACAATAAAACGTCTTATCGCATTCGTATTACACATTCAGTAGTACAATGGGCGTTATTTCTCCATAATTCACAATATCAATGCAACGGTTACAGTTTTTACTTGTGCGTAGAAGAAATGTATTCACAGTTATTTTTTATAAAAAGCAGAACTGCAGTTCTTAAGTGAATGACTGTTTTTGTTGTCCTGTGAGTCTTTTAGTTTGTAGCTTACACAGGAGACGAAATACTAGTTTGACAAGCAGCATTAATTTTCATACGATTACTCAACAATAAATGTGAAAAGTTTTGTCATGCTTTTATAAATACCTGAAATCGGTTTGCATCCATAATGTCTGTTTTAATACAATACAAGCGTTTATATTTTATGACTTTTTCCACAAACAGTGCAGCCAAAACGTAAAGCAAGAAAAATATTGGCTATTTAAAGTAAAACAATAATAATGTGATCAAAAAAATTATTGATGTACTACACAAGAACTGGTTTTATAGGGATAATAAACAGTCTGTATTCATCTTCAGCGTTGTGAAACTCGATTAATGGCAGATCTGCACCAGAAATTATTTCCTGGCTGACATGTATACTCAGTCAAGACACAGTGAAATAATCTTCCATTAGAAAAACCACATTGGTAATTTGTTACAAAAGTAAAAAATTCATAATACAACACACACATCGAGGATCTGTAATTCTGTTGCTTGTAAACGCAACTGACAATAATTTTCACCTGGTTACATGTAAAAACGATAATCACCGCATTAATGTCGTAATCATGTTACCTTAATATATTACATGTGCAACAGGAATACGAGAAGTCCTTTTATTGTTAAAACCAGTGCTTGACTTCACCTGTAAAATAGAAACATTGTGGTTCGTAATGACGAAGCCTCAGTGACTCGGGGCAATTAGATGTTGGTTTCAAATCAAAACACATCAGAAATAGGGACATGCGCAGTCTATGTTATCTCTGGTCTATGCTTGGCGCTATAAGGCAAAGATATTCTATGTTGAATACGGTAAGTATCTCTCTGGCGCCAACCTACTTTGGGCCGTGATGAGAGAGCGGTTGTTTGAAGAAGGGCAGAGGCATCGGCGTCGCTCCCCGGAGACGCGGCCCAGACGATGCGGGCGTTTAATTGCGGTGACGCACGCCGTGGCGCGGCCTTGGCTGCAGTGTAATTACCGCATCGCTAATGAGGCGCCAGCCGCGCCCAGTTACCGCCGGCGCCGCCGCGGCGCCACCGCCGCCACAGCCCCCCGCTAACGGCCTGTTTGTATGTCCTCTGACACCACTCACACGGTCACGTCGCAACCTTGTATGACCCTGAGCCTAGCACGCTTTATTAATCTACTACAACACATGGGCTGCAGCAACAACCAGGAAAAAATTTAAATCCAAGGGAATACGCAGCTTACAAGATGAGTTTTTAGTATTATTGCTTCCCTCAAAATATTTCTATGTTTGAATGAAATGTTTTAGGATTAGCACACATAGTTTTCATTATTAGACAAATAATTACTCAGAAAATCACTGCGTTATTTATTACATTGTGTTCGTATTACATTGTAATTGACGGTACGTCATCGTGTAGAAAACAAGTGATATCTGGCGTTCCTCAGGGAGGTGTTATAGGGCCCCTACTGTTCTTTATTTTTATAAACGATTTAAAGTAAAGTCAGTAAAGTCGCCAGAATATTAAAAGCAACTGCAAAATGATTTAGATAAGATATCTGCATGGTTCAAAAATTTCCGATTTACCCTTAATAATGAGCCCTAGAACGCTCGGCCACTCCACCGGGGATGCTAGTACTGTACTTTACCTATTCGTGTAACCTACATTTAGAAAGGATTTGTAAGTGTAGAATGACGATTTTGAAATTTTTTAAGAAACTTTCTCCATTTTCGGCGTATAATCGAAATCAATAAGAAAATGTATGTCATTCCATTGAAAAAAATCTACTTCCTCTCTGAATAGCTCACTTCCGGTAGGAATCGGGAGTTTAAAATACCACCATTCGATACGGCTTTGTGTACTTAACACTAGGACGTACTGAATTTTAGATTTCATAATAGTACCAAGACTTTTTAAGGGGTGGACAAGTGGTCTGAAACACTTAGTCCACCTCGAGGTCAACCATCATCAGGTCTTAAGATGGTCTAAGAAGCCGAAAGCTAGTTTACAACAAACTAAATATTATTATGGAATAAGTATATACTGTATCACAGATATATTAACCAGCATTGCCATGTTATTTATTTATTCCAGTCTTCTGTTACTCGATCTCCCCTCCTCTCTCTCTCTCTATTCGCCTACTCCTCCCCACCTCACGACACGTCCCCTCCTCCACTCTCCCTCCATCTTCTCTTTCTGTCCATTTCAAAATTTCTCAGTCCATATCCTGCTTTACGCCCTTTTCACATATGCTCCTCCCTCTCTATCTTGTTCCACGTTATTTCTCTGTCCACTACCATCTCCTTCTCCTACCTATCCATACATCTCCCTGCTTTCTGTCTTCACGGTCGGGGGTTCGAATCCCCCCTCGGGCATGGATATTTGTGCCGTCCTAGTTCGTAAGTAGTTCATAAGTAGTTTGTAAGTTTAGGGACTGATGACCCCGTAGTTAAGTCCCATAAGCTTAACAAACATTTGAACATTTGATTTTTCTGTCTTCGTATATACGATTCACAATAACTTTCTACGCTATATACTTATTACAATCTCCCAGTGGTCCATCTATTTCACCTTCTGTCTTTTCGCCTTCCTCCACCCTCTCTCCATTAACCTGCTCTTATCACATGTCCACCACTTCCTCTCCTCTGTCCGTCTCCTCCTGTCACCTTTCTCGCCACATCTCTTCCAGTTCTCTCGGCCCACCTTCTCCTCTCCTTCTCTCTTAGTCCTTGTCCTCCTTCCTGTAATAACTTTCATGGTAAAACGACGGCAAAGTTTATTTAAAAGAGCCCTCTGCCCTATAGTGTCTTGCGGAATATGATTGATGTAATAACTTTCACGGTGATGGATCGAACGGTGTCGTTGACTGTTGTAAGGTACCTTTCGCCATGCACTGTACGAAATATTACGTGCAATGTAGTCTTCCTTAAGTTTCCAAGGTGAAGTGTACAATATGGCCAGATCGGAAGATAACTGTAGACTGGTGTCCAATTCTGCAAGTAACCTATTCTCCAACACCCACCATATGGAATTATATGTAGACAGTGATCGTCCCCAAGTTTTGAAGGTCAAGTGTGCAAAAGTTCACCAAAATTGGAAGTAAATCTCAGATTTGTGTAAAATACAAACAAACGAACATTCTTCTATTTAGCTGGAATTTAAAGAAAATAAGACACACTGGAATAAAATTGTTGTTGTTGTTGTGGTCTTCAGTCCGGAGACTGGTTTGATGCAGCTCTCCACAATACCCTATCCTGAGCAAGCCTCTTCATCTCCACATAAGAACGACAACCTACATCTGTCTGAATCTGCTTACTGTATCCATCTCTTGGTCTTCCCCTGCGATTTTTTCCCCACACACTTCCCTCCAACGCTAAATTAACAATTCCTTGATGTCTAAGAATGTGTCCTACCAATCTATCCCTTCTTTTAGTCAAGGTATGCCAGAAATTCCTTTTCTCCCCAATTCTGTTCAGTATCTCCTCATTAGTTACGCGATCCACCCACCTAATCTTCAGCATTCTTCTGTAGCACCATATTTCAAAAGCCTCAATCCTCTTCCTGTCCGCACTGTTTATCGTCCATGTCTCACTCCCATACAAGGCAACACTCCATACAAATGCCCTCAGAAAGGACTTCCTTAGGCCTAAATCAATATTCGATGTTAACAAATTTCTCTTTTTCAAAAACGCTTTTCTACCCATTGCCATTCTGCATTTTATATCCTCTGTACTGCGCCCATCATTTGTTATTTTACTGCCCAAGTAACAAAACTCATCTACCTCCTTTATTGCTTCGTTTCCCAATCTAATTCCTTCAGCATCACCTGATTTTCTTACACTGCACTCCATTACCCTTGGAGAAAGGCTACAACCCTGTCTCACTCCCTTCCCAACCACTGCATCCCTTTCATGCCCTTCAACTCTGACAACCGCTGTCTGGTTTTTGTACAAGTTGTAAATAACCTTACGCTCCCTATAATTTACTCCTGCTTTTTTCAGAACTTTGAAGAGTTTATTCCAATCAACATTGTCAAAAGCCTTCTCCAGATCTACAAAAGCTAGAAATGTAGATTTGCCTTTTCTTAATCTATCTTCTAGGATAAGCCGTAAAGTGAGTATTGCCTCCCGTGTTCCTACATTTCTCCTGAACCCAAACTGATCTTCCCCGAGGTCGGCTTCTACCAGCTTTTCCATCCTTCTGTATATAATTCGCGTTAATATTTTGCAGCCATGACTTATTAAACTGATGGTTCTGTAGTTTTCACAACTGTCTGCACCTGCTTTCTTAGGGATGGGGATTATAACATTTTTCTTAAAGTCTGAGGGTACTTCACCTGTCTCATACATCTTACACACCAGGTGAAACAATTTTGTCATGGCTGGTTCTCCCAGAGACTTCAGTAGCTCTGAGGGAATATCATCTATTCCAGGGGCCTTGTTTCGACTTAGGTCTTTCAGGGCTCTGTCAAATTCTTCTCTCAGTACAGTATCTCCTATTTCATCTTCATCTACATCCTCTTCCCTTCCTACAATATTGTCTCGAAGTTCATTTCCTTTGTAGAGCCCCTCTTTATATTCTTTCCGCCTTTCAGCTTTCCATTCTTTGCTGAGAACTGGTTTTCCATTAGTGTCCTTGATATTCATAGAGCTGTTTTTCTTATCTCCAAATGTTTCTTTTATTTTCCTGTAGGCTGTATCTATTTTTCCCCTATTTATACATTCTTCTACATCCTTGCATTTGCCTTCTAGCCACTCCTGCTTAGCCATTTTGCACTTCCTGACAATCTCATTTCTTAGTCGTCTGTACTCCATTTTGCCTGTTACATTTACTGCATTTTTATATTTTCTCCTTTCATCGATTAAATTTAATATCTCCTGTGATATCCAAGGATTTTTTGTAGGTCTTTCCTTCCTACCTATTTTGTCCTCTGCTACCTTCACTATTTCATCTCTCAATTTTACCCATTCCTCCTCTACTGTTTTATTTCCCCCCGTTTCTGTCAATTGTTGCCTAAAGCTCCCTCTGAAATTTTTAAGAACCTCAGGTTCCTTCAAATTATCCAGGTCCCATCTCCTTATTTTCCTACCTTTTTGTAGTTTCTTTAGTTTCAGCCTACAGTTCATAACCAACAAGTTATGGTCAGAGTCTATATCTGCCCCTGGGTATGTCTTACACTGTAGAACCTGATTCCGAAATCTATGTCTTACCATTATAAAATCTATCTGATATCTTCCGGTGTCTCCTGGTCTCTTCCACGTATACAACCTTCTTTTGTGATTCTTGAACCAGGTGTTTGTTATAACTAAATTATGTTCCGTGCAAAATTCTACCAGGCGGCTTCCTCTTTCATTCCTTTTGCCCAGACCATATTCACCTACTATCTTCCCTTCCCTTCCCTGTCCTACTACCGAATTCCAGTCTCCCATAACAATTAAGTTTTCCTCTCCCTTAACTGTCTGAATAATTTCCTTTAGCTCCTTATATATTTCTTCGATTTCCTCATCATCGGCAGAGCTAGTTGGCATATAAACCTGTACTACTGTTGTCGGTGTTGGCTTCGTATCTATCTTGACAATGATAATGCGATCACTGTGCTGGTCATAGTAGTTTACCCGCATTCCTATTTTCTTATTCATTATCAATCCTACTCCTGTGATACCCCCAACTGATTTTGTATTTATAATCCTGTACTCACCTGACCAGAAATCCTGTTCATCCTGCCACCGAACTTCACTAATCCCCACTATATCTAACTTCAACCTATCCATTTCCCTTTTTAAATTTTCTAATTTTCCTACTCGATTAAGGGATCTAACATTCCACGCTCCGACCCGTAGAATGCCAGTATTGTCTTTCCTGATGATCACATCCTCCTGAGTAGTCCCCGCCCGGAGATCCGAATGGGGGACTATTTTACCTCCGGAATATTTTACCCGAGATGATGCCATCATCATATGTTCATACAGTAGAGCTGCATGTCCTCGGGAAAGGTAACGGCTGTAGTTTCCCCTTGCTTTCAGCCGTTCGCAGTAGCTGTGTGGCAAAGCCACATTAGCTGATGTTACAAGGCCAGCTCAGTCAATCATCCAGACTGTTGCCCCTGTAACTACTGAAGAGGCTGCTGCCCCTCTTCAGGAACCACACGTTTGTCTGGCCTCTCCACAGATACCCCTCCGCTGTGGTTGCACCTACGGTACGGCTATCTGTATCGTTGAGGCACCCAAGCCACCCCACCTCGGCAATGTCTGTGGTTCATGGGAGTGGGAAATAAAATTAAGTATACGAAATATTTGTAAAGCACGGTTATGTCTTACGTAAATTTTAAAAATACATGTAACGTGAAAGTTTAACATTAAGGAATCTTTTGTCAAAAATTTTAATAATAATTTAGTGTGGCTCTGTGACCTGGTGAAATTCTTTAAACTGCAAGCCACTTCGGGGACTGAAATGTCCGTAATTTGTACCAGTTATACAACAGGGAAAAGGGTAAATTTATGTTGTTCGTCGCAGCTGCATAATTTTGAAGTCCGTGACTAGTTTCGGACTCTACCGTCCATTATCAAACCGTTAGCCTTTCTCAAACCGTGGCAATACACTGCATATTACAAATGGCTGATAAAGTCTTGTACATTATCCACTGTTAATAAATGTCACTAGTTACATTAAAATTTAAATGTCTTACAGTTTAAAACCTGGTTCCGAAATCTATGTCTTACCATTATAAAATTTATCTGGTACCTTCCGGTGTCTCCTGGTCTCTTCCACGTATACAACCTTCTTTCGTGATTCTTAAAGCAGATGTTTGTTATGATTAAATTATGTTCCGTGTAATATTCTACTTGGCGGCATCCTCTTTCATTTCTTTTGCCCAGACCATATGCACCTACTATCTTCCCCTCCCTTCCTTTTCCTAATACCGAATACAGTTTCCCATTACAATTAATTCTCCCTTAATTGTCCGAATAATTTCCTTTACCTCCTCATATATTTCTTCCATTTCCTCATCATCGGCTGAGCTAGTTGGCATATAAACCTATACTATTGTGGTCGATGTTGGCTTCGTATCAATATTGACTACGATAATGCGATCACTGCGCTGCTCGTAATATTTTACCCGTGTTCCTATTTTCTTATTCATTATCAGACTTACTACTGTAAGACTCCCAACTGATTTTGTATTTATAATCCTGTATAAACCTGACCAGAAATCCTGTTCCTCTTTCCACCGAACTTCACTAATCCCCACTATATCTAACATCAACCTATCCATTACTTTTTTTAAATTTTCTAACCTCCCTACCCGATTAAGGGATCTAACATTCCACGTTCCAATCCCTAGAATGACAGTGTTGTCTTTCCTGATTATCACATCCTCCTGAGTAGTCCCCGCCCGGAGGTCCGAATGGGGGACTATCTTACCTCCGGAATATTTTATCCGAGATGATACCAGCATCAGATATTCATACAGTAGAGCTGCATGTCATCGGGAAACGTAACGGCTGTAGTTTCCCCTTGGTTTCAGCCGTTCGCAGTAACTGTGTGGCGAAACCACATTAGCTGATGTTACAAGGCCAACTTAGTCAATCATCCAGACTGTTGCCCCTGTAATTACTGAAAAGGCTGCTGCCCCACACTTCTGTCTGTACTCTCCGAAGATATCCCTCCGCTTTGGTTGCACCTGCGGTACGGCTATTTGTATCGTTGAGACACGCAAGCCACCCCACCTCGTCAATGTCTGTGTTACATGGGGGTTATATATATATATATATATATATATATATTGGGAAAATATTCGTTTACAGACAACATTCAGGAAAATACACCAGTGTTCTAAATTTAAGTAACAAACGAAAATTTTTCAAGGATGCGTCTATTTTTTCACGAAACAGTTGATATTAAAGTAGGAAAGGTAAATAAAAAAAATAATGGCGCTTTCTACGTTTTTATTTAACTTAAAGGATTTACAAACACATTTCGATAAGTGATTAATGTGCGAGTGACCACGTCTGACAGCAATACTGGCTACTAGGAGACGTGCTATAAACGATATCATCAGTCTCATGATGAGGCTATAACGTCCCTTCGCAGTGGAGAGCTTCAGAGCTGCTTGCAAGTCCTGGAGAGAGATAGGAAGATACTCACGTGATGCAGATCGTCTCCCAACTGCATGCAAAACACGATCTATGTGATTCAAATCGAGAGAGATAGAAGGCCACATCGTACGCGAAATATCTTATATTTTCAAGAAAACATCAACCACCCGTGACCTTTCAGATCAAACAATATCGTCCAACAGGACGATGTCTGGGGTCACACCACCTCGCAACAACAGCACTTGAGGTCCCGAGATCTCGTCACGATACCTGATAGCGATTAAACGTTACCGATTCACCCGTACAGTCTCATCGATTTCATGAAGAGATTTCGGTGTGCTCAGCATCCCTGCCCACATCATTAGGAATCTTCCTTGATAGTAGTTTGTTTTCACAATGTTTGAGTACCTTCATTTCGGCAGAATACTCTCTCCTACCATCATATTTTAGTCTTTCAGTTTGTCATTGGACGAACAAAAGGAACTCGGTAGAACAATCAGCACTTATTCATTTCGAAATACATTGGGGTCATCTGGCAGCAGTTACTTTATTATTAGCAGTTATTAGCATTCTTCATTTCTTCTCGACCAAGAACGCATCCAAATTCTATTTCTACTTCGCTTTTGTGTTCTAACAAACACTGCTACTGCAGCTCCTGCAACCGCCTACAGTGTATGCTTTATATTATCGCTATGACGTAGATCCAAAAGTAAACAAGTCGCATATACAAACAGTAATACGGCCTATTTTCGCAGAGGCGCTGCCGTCAGTGGCAATCACATGTGTAGACGGAAGTTTATCGTTTAAACGCAACCAAGCCTATGTGATCACACGTCATTAGTACCCAGTTAGTAAGCTTTTGGAGCGTTGTAGCAGACCATAATATTTCTTATAAACTTGGCAATAGACATAGAGTTTGGTCTCTGTAAACAGTCGCCTCGTCCAAGAAACCGATTCACATTAAGCCATAGGGCCATATTGGTTAGTCCTGCTTCCATTCTTCCTATGACGCTGCAACGCAGTGTCTGACAGGCGTCTTCTATCTGCCCACTGCAACGTCTGTGAATTTGTAAGCAATGATTGGCTGTGAAAGTCACCAGCAAACTTACCGCGCTTGGTAGGTGATGTCGTCATTGGTACGATTAAACACTGACCACCGGAATACCATCTTCCAGGCAGAAAGGGATTGTACAGACATCTGTTGACAGTGTATACGATTGAACCGTGAATTCCTCCTAGTCGGGGAAATAGCGGCTTGTTACTCTAATTTTGGACATCTGAATATTTTATGCCTCCAGTTCCCTCCTCTGATGCTGAGCTGTGAAGAATATACGTACTTTATTTTACTACAAGAAATACATATTTTTAAATAGCTCAAATATCAGAGATACCACCATTCCGTTATATATTTTTCAGGAAATAGAAGACAAGGAAGATAGGGGATCGAAAAACTTACGGGTATGCAGCCAGGTACCAAAATCAACGACGGCCGACATTTCGGCAGGGTGGACGCAGCGGTGACGTTACAACCACACTGCCATTTTCAAGGCGAAACTGTAGTGGGAAAGCAATGTGCAACGCTCTTTAAAACCTCGGTTTTCAATTAGTAAACAGAAAAGATAAGGAAGCGATAGAAATGAAACTAGCTGACAACCTTATGATTAGGGAAGGAGGGTTTTGTTTAAATCCCGCTTAGGATCCTGCTCTCTCACTTGTCAAAAAACAGAGGGACAAAACTAATCCGACCTCATCCGTCGAGAACTGATGTTTATTATCGATATCCTGACCGTTTTCATCTTTGGTCGTGTCGGCGCTGTGTGCTTGCTTCATCGGTGTGTGTTGTCTTTCCTGTTTACTCATTGAAAACCGAGGTTTTAAATATCGTTGCACATTGTTTCCTCGCTGCAGTTCCGTCTTGAAAGTGGCAGGGTGGTCTCCTGCCGAAATATCGGCCGTCGTCGATTTTGATACCTGGCTGCATACCCGTAAGTTTTTCGAAGTTGTTATTCGCCAAGAGAAATTAAGGTATCAAAAGGTATGGGATGTCATCCAAATTATATTTGCCAGTTTTTCTGTGCTTCACTTCAATTACTTAGAAGAAAATTGTACCTGAATGATAAAAATTGAAATCTCCATAAAATGTACAAAAAGACATTGCCTATTCGTCATCGCCGAATTCGACCAAATTTATGGTACATGTAGGGCGTGGTGAGACACGAAAGTGCCCCAAGTGGGAACGCCAGATGGCCAAACTTTTAGGAAATAAGAGGAAGTTTGATACGGATCTATCACCTTGCATCTTATCAACTGCCCATGTGAGGGCATGTTTAGGAAGCGGTGTTCGGTGATAACCAGTAGGCATCATCTCTTTGTAAGAATCCCCGCTGGGTCAGCATGAAGGAAAGTTTCCAATCTTCTCTGACTGAAAGATATTGTTTGGACATCCTGGAGGGACAGAGACACGCGAACTGTGTAGTGGGACGGATTATTGTCTCCGCTACATATCTCATGTCAGCTCAGTTTGTGCTGGATAACTTACTTATATTTCTGTTCTTAAATGATTTTTATGTAAATGTTTAATATTATATGATTCATAAAGAAGTTTTTTGTATGTCTTTTTATGTTTCATGTGCTGTGAAGCGATTCAACCTACGAGGGCAACATCTTCGATGCCGATTCCAAGGAGTAAATATCCGGCCACATCATAAAGTCACGGGTCGACGGCCACGAGGCAAGAAGATGTTGATCTCTGCGGTTTTCGTCGCAAGAGTTGACATTATTATCGAAGTTTCATGTTATAACAACAAATTTTAAAAGTCAGTTACCTTTTGTCTGTCAATGACTACATATGTAATGTCATAGAAAGCAATAAGTGTTATCGTGTTTAAACTTGACGAAAGTGTCAGAGTACATCATTTATGAAGAATTATTTTACGATAAATAATATATTACTGAAAAGAGGAGAATATTTAATTTAAATATTCTTCAATCTGAAGGAAGATTTTTTATGAATTTTTATTGGTAGAAAAGTTACGTCAAGAAGACTTCGATAAATGTTTATTTTAGAACTTTGATAAATCGATCATACACATCGATCGATAATCATTGAAGTAATATTTTTTTATCTGTGGCTATAGCAACGACCACAAACTGAAGAATTTCTTTTGACCGTCTTATCTATGAGAGAACTTAGAAATATTTTAACAAGAGTGACTGTTAAAGACTTCTTCCCTCGGCGCAAGAATCTGATTTTGAAATATTGCAACGTATAAAGATTTTACATGAATATATATATATATATATATATATATATATATATATATTATTTCATATAAAGTTTTATGGGCGAGTGGACACCTCAAGGATTACGAAGTCTGACACGGCCACATTCAACCCTAATCATACAAGATGAGTGCTTTGAATATAAGGTTTTAGCACACGTTCCGCCGCACGAAGAGGTTGTTCCGCCGCAACTGTCGATGACTTGCCTCGCTCTTGTTGCCCAAAGGCTACCACAGCAGCTGATGACGGCTTCTTACGGATTTTAGCTCGTAGGATCCCTGAGAGGAACGTCACCAAGGTGGACAATAATTTTTGTACAGCCACGGAACTTCTTGTTTCCACTCAAACAGTACATAATAGGCTGCGTGACTGGGAAGTCCACTCTCGACGTCCATGACGAGGTCTAGCTTTGACACCTAGACGCCATGCAGCACAATACAGATGGGCCCAACAGCACACCGAACGGACTCGTCAGAATTGGCATCAAGTGCTGTTCACAAAGAGATCCGCCACTGTCTTCAACCAGATTTTCTGGAAGCAAACTGGTCAGCCTGAACGTCCTGCTGAGCGCAACAAGATGGTGGCTCCCTGATGTTGTGGGGTGGCATCAAGTGAGGCCACCGTACGCCACTGATGGTCAAAGAAGGTAACCAGAGGGCTATACGGCACAGAGATGACATCCTCCGATGAATAGTGCAACAATATAGCAGGATTCCAAAAAAATGTTCAAATGTTTGTAAATCTTATGGGACTTAACTACGGGGTCATCAGTCCCTAAACTTACAAACTACTTATGAACTACTTACGAACTAGGACGGCACAAATATCCATGCCCGAGGGGGGATTCGAACCCCCGACCGTAGTGGCCGTGCAGACCGTGACTGAAGCGCCTCAGTCTCCTCGGCCACCGCGGCCGGCAGCAGGATTCCGGCAAGGGATTCGTCTTCATGGGCGGCAATTCTCGCGCTCATCAGGCTTATCTTATGAGTGCTTTCCTTCATGATAACGACAGAGTGTCCAGCATTTTCTCCAGATATGAGCCACATCGAACATGCCAGGGACACATTGAAATGGACTGTTTTTGGACGAGACGACCCACCAATCAACCTGAGAGTCCTGTGGCGTATCGTCGTTGAGTAGTGGATCTATCTGGGCGAACAGTACCTTGATGATGCAGTGGAGAGTGTGTCACTAAGAATACAGACATCCACCAGTGCAAGAGGACGTGTGATTGGGCATTAGGGTACAGGTGTGTGCTGCAATCTGGAACAGAAATTCAGAATGCGTAGGTTATTGTGGAAGGAAGGAAGGAGGGATGATTAGTGTTTAACGCCCCCTCGACATCGTGCTCACGAGAGGCGGAGCTTACACTCGGGTTGTTGGGGGTAAGGATGGGGAAGGTAATCGGCCGTGCCCTTTGAAAGGAACCATCCGACATTTGCCTGGAGTGACTTAAGGAAATCACGGAAAACCTAAATCTGGATGGCCGGAGGTGGATTTGAACCACCGTTTCAAATGTTTCAAATGTTCGTACAGCTTATGGGACTTACCTACGGGGTCATCAGTCCCTAAACTTACAAAGTACTTATGAACTAACTAATACTAAGGATGGCACAAATATCCATGCCCGAGGGGGGATTCACACCCCCGACCGTAGTGGCCGTGCGGACCGTGACTGAAGCGCCTCAGTCCCCTCGGCCACCGCGGCCGGCTGAACCACCGTCCTCCCGAATGTAGGTTATTGTCGTACGGCTTGTCAGTTTCTTTTCTGAGAAATGAAGTGGACTGAAATGCTGCTTAGTATATACCTCTATTCCATTTTATGCAAATCGTCATGAACCTCTAGAATCGTGGTGATGTAACACTTTTTTTTGTATGTACTAGCTTAAGGGCTGTATGTCTGTAAAAACCCTTTGGAATACAATTAATAGTAAAAAAGTATTAGATTAAAACTTGGTGCGTGATGCGGCGGTTTTCCATGAACGTTATTGTTTATGTGCTCATATGTAATTGTGTTGTACTGTGATACAATTTAGAAGGTACACTGAACTATATGCGTGGATACTGTTCTTAAAATTTCCTGCGGCTGCAATTTATACTGTATAAATGAAAAATTGTAACGTCATACCCAGTGCCGTAATTTTAGTCCATGAACAGCGGAACGTTACTGGTTATGTGCTCATAATGACTACGTGTCGGAATGTGATTCAAATTAAAAGGTACATTTAACTATATAAGTGTATAATATTTGTAAAATTTCCTGCGGGTACAATTTGTAGTGTACAAATTATAAATTGTAACGTCCTACCGAATGCCGTAGTTTTACTCCATAAACAGCGGAAAAGTAGTAAGCCAGAAACTTCTTTCCTTTCATCATTTTGCTATGATTGTCAGCGATAAAAGTTTAATAAAGGTTTGAAATTATGTTTGAAGTTTGTTGCAAGTCGCTAAGTACTCTCATTCTCATATAGCGTATTTATAAAGTCTCGCCGCATTATGTGGCAGTTTTTGCGATTCCTATTCTTTATGACGTCATATCTTCTGAACCATGTGTCGTAAGTGATTCTTAGTCCTGCAGCAATTGTTACCTCACGGTAAGGGATGTGTGTACCAAATTTTTTTGAAATCGGTCCAGTGTTTTATGAGAAAACGGTCAAACGTTTGTATAGCTTATGGGACTTAACTACGGGGTCATCAGTCCCTAAACCTACAAACTACATATGAACTAGCTAATCCTAAGGAAGGCACAAATATTCATGCCCGAGGGGGGATTGGAACCCCCGACCGTAGTGGCCGTGCAGACCGTGACTGGAGCGCCTCAGTCCCCTCGGCCACCGCGGCCGGCTTTTATGAGAAAATGAGCAGCATTGTCGCTAAATGCAGTAGTTTTTTGATGTCATACGTCGTGAACTATGTATCGTGCGTGATTCTTACACTTACGATGACCGTCCTAGTGGATTGAAGCTTACGTGTACAAAATTTGAAAAAGATTCGATCAAAACTATAGATTTTTTTTGCAAGACGTACACACAAACAGACAAACATACGGATACTCTATATATTAGATTTCTTGCGTGAGTTGGAAAACTCGTGTACTGATTTATGTATCCTTTCCTGTAGGTGCTGAAGTAGGATGCAAGTGCTGGTTTCAGATGAGCACTTTTGTTGTGTCGTGCTGCATGGACCAAAGGCCTATATAAACAACATAGAATGGCCACAGCGCCGCCATAGTTGAAGCCAAATGGAAAGGTTGTCGCTATCTTTGAGACCGTCAGTGTCACGCCAGGTGTTACTGGGTGTCTGCTAACGCTGAATCATTGGTTTTATATTAATCATTGCCAGCATCGATTTTTCCTTAATTTCTGGGCGACGCATTTCGGAAAGTAATTCCCACTACGAATAGCTTTCCTCGTTTACGACTGCATCCTAACTGTAATGTTTGCATCGTAGAACTGCTGCATTATTTGATGTTACTATAATGTCAATAATCGTTTGTATTTGTCGACATGTCTTCGCCGGGGCCGCGGTGGCCGAGGGGACTGAGGCGCTCCAGTCACGGTCTGCGCGGCACTACGATCGGAGGTTCGAATCCCCCCTCGGGCATGGATATTTGTGCCGTCCTTAGAATTAGTTAATTCATAAGTAGTTTGTAAGTTTAGGGACTGATGACCCCGTAGTTAAGTCCCATAAGCTATACAAACATTTGAAATATTTCGACATGTCTTCCCTATAAATACGTGCGCATTTCTCTAAATTATTTCATTACAGTACCTTTATTCTGCCTGTGGTTCAAATGATGTTCCATGCTTCGAAGTACATTACGTATTTATCAAGCCCTCCAGAATTTGACGTTTCCTTGGTACTCTCGTTACAGCTTTTGGTTTCTGTAGGTGCTCAGAAAACGAAAATAGTGTTGGAATGGCATTTGCAAGTAGCCGCTTTCGATCGGTGGTAGCATCCATAACTTTTCTTTAAAATGACAAGAGTATATGTAAGTATACTTTGCAGGCTGCCACTTATCACGCCTCATACTAGTTACCCATTGGGTTAGCAACTCCTTGTTTTCCAAAGGAAATCTGTATAAAGAATAGTTTAATTACAATTCATATACCTAGGCTACTTACCCTATGGTTAATACGCTTTTGTACACTGTATAAACTACTGTCGTTACAGTAAAACACACCAAATATATCCGTCCTCTGCCTAGCTTTTTGATGGTCGTGAAGTAAACATAATTTTGAAACTTGTTAAATGCGAAAGTTAATTATAATGAATGTTTATAGACAAATACACGCTGATACACAACGACCTATATAATTACATATCTCTTTTTTATGTATGATATTCCAACAGTTTTATCACCGCGGTTGCTGCAATTGTACGCCGAACAGACACTGGGCTTGGTTTAGCACTAATAATAGCGCTTACACGTTAGTTTAGATTACAAACAGAAGCGTCTGCTCACGCTGCTGCTTCAAACTGACGTTCTCAAATATGGCGCCCTGTGTTGCTTAGTGCTGCCCCCCAGAGTGCTGTAGCTTGCCTGTAGCCTCTCCAGTGATCTCAAATATTATCACTGGATACACAACTGTAGTGATTACGATATGTGAAAATCATGACGGTCTATTATAGTTATGTTGGCAACTCAGTACGTATAAGTCGTGTTGTTCTTATGACGCGCCGGCCGCGGGGACCGAGGGGATTGAGGCGCTCCAGTCACGGTCTGCACGGCCACTACGGTCGGGGGTTCGAATCCCCCCTCGGGCATGAATATTTGTGCCGTTCTTAGTTGTAAGTAGTTCATAAGTAGTTTGTAAGTTTAGGGACTGATGACCCCGTAGTTAAGTCCCATAGGCTTTACAAACATTTGAATTTTTTTTTTTTTTTTTTTTTTTTTTTTTTTTGTTCTTATGACGCTTGTGTCCTCTGAAAATAATTTATGAAAGACTGATTACTTTAATAAATACATACTGGTGAGCTTCGTTTCGCTTATGTTTTTTAGAGAAATCATCGGAAAGGATGTAGAAGAGTTCAGGTCCATATGAGAGTTTTATTTTTATTCAGAACCAGTGTTGCTATCTTATTTCGTTTAATGAATTAATAGCACTGCTATAGACGGTATTTCTCGTGTTCAGTTTTATATTTGCCTCTTGTCTATGCTGTTTTTCGTTTGAGCTCACAGACTAGATATGCACACTGTGTGGAAAATCATGCTTATATCACACGCCTCGAATCTGTCGTTATTAATCTTTGTCTTCAACAGCGTAATTTATTCATTTCATTCAATGTGGGGAAAAACACTAGTTCTGAATCAAAATATAACTTAAGTGTACTTATTACACAAATTGTGTCTCTTTCTACTGTTTCGTGGCAGGTGTGCGCTTAATTACATGTCTCGAATATTTTGTAAATAGTGTTCAAATTTTCATAACAGGTAGTGCCCATTGTATATGAGTTATTTTCTACGAAATCAACTAATAGAACTATTAAATCTCTTGCAAGAACACAATACGGAAAACTAGGTATAGTGTGACAGCTATACGTCCACCAATATGGCGTCGAGCGTCACGACTTCATAATACACAGCACTAACTCCAGGTATAACACTTTAGTAAGTGCCAGGAGAGCTTGTGGCAGAAATTGGGGCCTGAGCCCCAAGGGCATGCACTGGATATACACCACAGTGATTAGACCCAGGATCACCTATGGGACGGTCGTGTGGTGGAAGAAGGTAGAACAGCAGGTTGCTGCTAAGGAGCTTGGTAAGGTGCAGAGACTAGCCTGCTTAGCCATAACAGGCGGAATTAGCAGCACACCAACTGCTGGGATGGAACCCATGCTGGATATGCCCCCATTACACCTTTGGGTCAAGATGAAGGCGGCAGCTGGTGCCTACAGACTCAAATCTGTCAACAACTGGAACTCTTTGGGATATCCAGATCACACACTAAAATAGTGAGTGAGGTAAATATAGGAAAGGTTGGGGAAATGCCAACCGACTATATTATAACCCCATACTGCTTCAACAAGCCTTTCAGTATAACAATTGAAAGTAGGGAGCAGTGGGAGAAAATAGTACGACACCGTACGGGGGATATTGTCTAGTTCACTGACGGATCGAAATCAGACCAAGGCGTTGTTGCCGGGGTATACAGGGTGCAGCCAAGACTGGAGGGCGTCATCTCTCTAGGGAAACTGGCCTCAGTATTCCAGGCCGAAGTCACTGTCATCAGGGCATGTGTGGAGGAGAATTTGCGTAGGTGCTACAAAGATCGTAGCATCTATATCTATTCAAACAGCCAGGCAGCCCTGAGATCACTGGCAGCTCCTACAACAAGGTCTAAAATTGTTGCAGAATGTCACAGGGTTCTGGTGGAGCTAGGGGAAAGCAATAGAGTAAACCTGTTGTGGGTCCCTGGCCACTCGGGGATCAGTGGCAACGAACATGCCGACAGCTTAGCCAGGATGGGAGCAGAGACTCCATTTATTGGACCGGAACCTGTCCTGACAATCACCAAGGCAATGATTAAATTGGAGCTACGTAAATGGCTCAGAAGACAGCACGTAGAATATTGGACCAAAGTCCATCAACAAAAACATGGCAAGGTAATGATGCCAAAGCCTTGTTTTAAAAGAAGCTCTGCAATCCTGGGTCTGAACAGTAGAGATATTAGACATTAGACTCATGGTTGGATTGCTGACAGGCCATGGGAATGTAGGATCTGTGATGACGGTGATGAAACTGCATCACATCTGATCTTCGAATGCATTGCATTGGAGAGTAAAAGGCACAGAACATTTGGGACAACCAGACCCGAAGAAATTGTGTCTAATAAAGAACTGGTAAAGGGACTCCTTGCACTGTTCAAGGGCATTGGTTGGCTTTACTAGACATACAGGGAGCGATACCGCACAATAAACTTAGTCTCGGTGCGGGCAGTGGCGGGTTAGACCAACACTGTTTGGCTTCCCTGAAAAAATCAAATTAAATCAATGGGGTTTCGCAATCGCTCCCAGCCGCTGGGAGATGACATGTACCGGGTGATGATGCCTTTTTAAAACCACTGGGTCTAAAGTAGTGGCTGATCAAAAGTCAGTATAAATGTGAAAACTTAATAAATCACGGAATAATGTAGATAGAGAGGTAAAAATTGACACACATGCTTGGAATGACATTGGGTTTCATTAGAACAAAAATAAATAAATAATTAAATAAATAAATAAAAGTAAAGCGATACCGCACAATAAACTTAGTTTCGGTGCGGGCAGTGGCGGGTTAGACCAAGACTGTTTTGGCTTCCCTGAAAGAATCAAATCAACTCCAGGTTATCTTTCAGCTCACTGAGCCTCTCCATGTTGTTTATGTACGTCTTTGGCACGGCCCATCGCCGTCGCGTGTTTACCGCGTGCGAGGCGTCGGCCGCGTTTCGCAAGTGCGCACGTGCCTGCTGTGTGGCAGTGCGGCGGCGTCCTGTTAACCAACCGCGCCGCACAGCCAGCGCAGACGCGCCGTCCGGGAAGTCGCCGTTTCACAACCGCTGCTGCCAATACTGGGCCAACCCAGGCCCTGCCGCGCTGGGCGCTGCTGGCCTTGCTGTACACTACTTCTGCCACCGAGTTATATCGTCACTGAATGGGCGTAGCACCACAGTCTAATGGCTAGTTTACACGACGACACTACGTTTCATGAAACTGCGCTACTGGCCAATGCGCATGCCCGGCAGGCGTTCGCGCAACTCGTTGACGAAACTAAATAGTTTCGGCACGTTCCAACTTTGGCGAAACTGATAGGGCGTGTTTTTAGGTTAGGTTATGACAAATACAGAACAAAATACAACATAAAGGGGGGAACGGGAGAAATAATTCGGTTTTTGAACATGTATGCGATGAATAGATGTTTGTGCGATTTTAAGCAGCGGCGTTTTAGTGCTCTTGAAGCAATTATTCGCGAATTAAATATTGATGGGTTGACGATTAGTGAATTGCAGACTAAAATTCATTCAATTTCAAATACTTATACAAACGAACTATGGCAATTGTGGATTTCGAAACACGGTACAGGTACTGCAGAGACGAATATCTACTTGACAAGAAACGTAATGCAAATTGTAATTTCAGTTCTGCTAACAATGATTCACGCATAACAGTATCTTGTTTCTTTATTGCATTACTAACTCTGTTTAAAAGGAACGTGAACTGCTGTGGTGACATTCTAAGTTTATTAAAATATAACTTCTAGGGTCTTCAATCACAATTTCTTTCAGCAACCGATCTGATGTCTTTTTTTAAAGCAGTCACGAACCCAAACACGTTTCTTATTCTTTTTATGTTTAGTCTTATGCAGCGACTTCACACAGACAAACAATAGATTCGCCACGACTCATACAGCTACCAAAACCTTCATTTTACGGCGACTACGGCACTCACAAAACAACGAAACTGA
Source organism: Locusta migratoria (assembly GCA_026315105.1). Taxonomy (NCBI): domain Eukaryota; kingdom Metazoa; phylum Arthropoda; class Insecta; order Orthoptera; family Acrididae; genus Locusta; species Locusta migratoria. The sequence continues at coordinate 713,425,125 of CM048744.1, forward strand.
AGTATATGGTATTGGCGCCGTGTCTACTGACATACACGAAACCAGTTGCGTGCAACTCATTTCACGCAACGAGTGTCGCAACCTGGTGTCTTCGTGTAGACTAGCCTTAATATATGCAGTCACGACACTCACTGCTATAAAAGTTGTTACCAACTGACAGTTGCTGCGAGACTAGCGCTCCCAGCGGTGGGCAAACTGCCGAAGTAGTGATGTTTGTTTATAATCGCTTTTGTACGTAATTAACGAAATAATTTTTGCGTTACAAGCATTATTAAAATATTGAGAGACAAACATAATACGGAAATTAATATAAAAACAGCCTCATTTAAATGATTCAATGGTATAAAGAACAACTCTGTCATGAACAATTACTTACGAATATGTGTATATTTGCAGCTTATTCCGCTGAAAGTATGTTGCACATAAACATAATGCTATAATAAATTTGTGCTATGGTCTGTTCTTACTATGACAGCCAGTTTTTGACGTGTATCAATTCCGTATACGTGGATATTCTTTTAAGTGTAATTACTTTAGCTTTAAAAAAAACAATGTTTTGATAATTTTTGCCGTTTATGGTTCAGATGTAGCAACAATTGTGGAATTGGGCTCTTCTTTGTTGGAAAACAGTTTGGTTGCTTTCATCGTTATATTGCCATGTCTGTGACGTTTTTCCTTCACCTACAACTGTGATGGTTGATTTGGTATGTTAAATGCCATATTTAGTGGATTCTAAATACGTTTCCTATGTTCCACCCTCACCGATTTTACTGGAATTGTAATGAAGAATACTTAACGTTCCTGCGTAGAAATTGACGTCCCTCTGCTAAAGGGCATGTCTCCTGGTATTTCCTAGGCATTTTTATTTTTAATACAAAATGAAATTATTCATTTAAAGCCTGTATGTTACAGGATGATTGAAAATTAACTGTCCTGTAATGTACCGTTTCGTACCTTATTAGGTGTCTTATGAAACCTAAGAAAGACAAATGGAGAGCTATTTTTAAATTATTATCTATTTATAAGGCACTACATACGTTCCCGCATGTAAAAACTATGCTGAAGTCAATCTAAACGATACTATCCGCACTCACCAACTATCGAATTCAGAAACGTAGCTTGCCGGCCGCTTGGAGTGCGCAGCGTATAACAAAAATCTGTGGGATTGTCGTGACTGTATATGTTAGACTGTGGTAGCACTACCACAGAATAGGGAGCATACAGAAGGGAAAGCTGGGGGCGGCGCCTTTGATCTGTATGTTACCAAGCGTTGCGCTTGACGCCATATTGAAAAGCAGTAAACGCGGAACTATAGCCACTCAGTACTTTGGCTGGAAATGGACGTTTTACGAACTACAGCTAATCTCGCCGACTTTTACGAAAGGAAACGGCTTTTCATTTTGCTCTCATCTATTTTGAGCCCTCTTCTTACACCTAATTGTAATCCAACGAAAAAAAAAAATAGGCCTACATTTTAATACAACTACGAAAATATACGGTGGAATCGATGATCGTTTCAAAAAAATGTTCAAATGTTTGTAAAGTCTATGGGACTTAACTACGGGGTCATCAGTCCCTAAACTTACAAACTACTTACGAACTAGGACGGCACAAATATCCATGCCCGAGGGGGGATTCGAACCCCCGACCGTAGTGGCCTTGCAGACCGTGACTGGAGCGCCTCAGTTTCCTCGGCCACCGCGGCCGGCGATGATCGTTTTATTTGGTGCTTATCTCTAGGAAAATCCCAAATAACGTGGAGTTATGTTTGGGAAATTAGTTATAAACAAGAAAGTGACTTTACAACTTCCAGGTTTTATTTGACACTAATAAATTCGCACAAAGTATTGAGTCAGACTTAGCAGTACAACGTGATTATACAGAACTAATGACGTCTGGGCATATATCAAAGTTGTATTTGCATTAGGAGTATCATTAATTTACTGATCGGAGAAGGGCATATAGAGGAATCTGTCAACCACAGAGCGAAATCAGCATAAAATAATTATTCCCCTTAATCTATTTGTTTGAGTATCAGAAGAGCATTCGTTGCCAACATTAGCACACCTCGCCTCCAATGCCGCAAGTAAAATTTTACCGGCCTACTTACGCACTATTCTTTGTCATTCATTTTAAATTATTCCCTGCAACGTTAAACTTATAAAATATAAATGTACTTCAACATTTCGATGTTGTTGAACTGCTGCAGCAACAGCGAGAGTTATCGTCAAGAGAAGAAGCAAGGCTACTTTTAATAATTATGCACACATTGCTCTCATTCGAAACTGATAACATTTAACTTTAACTACACATATAGCGACGTTCACTTACTGCTCGGCATTTTTTGGGAAGGTGAAGAAACTTATATCCTTATTTGTATTCGAATTATTGCGCCAATTAGGTGCTGAACACCATAGGCCGCCTTTTCTTTTATTACTGCTCATAATAAAAACGGAACAGCTCCAACTACTGACACACAGTTCTTTCTTTTCACTGCACGAAATACTTGTTTACTTTTATGCGATTCAAGCTGTTAAAATATACAATTAACAAACAAAGACGGCGCATTACTACGCCACAGAGTAGGGAGTAATCACACGTTTACTGCTTTTCAAGATGGCTGATTCCGCGCATGCGCACTAAATTTTGGACGACAGACAGCAGCGGGAGTTTCCTTTCTGTATACTCCTGCTCGTAATTGAATTGGGACAAACAGCGGACTTACGCTTGTAAGTTACTATGCAACCAGTTTCGACATTATACTAATTAAATAGTCAGGTCTACATGCGTAACCAGACACAAGACTCATCCATTATTCCCAATAAACACACATGTTAAAAAAGAAAGAGGACCTTGGAAGTCTACAGAAAGGAACGTGTACGAGCTACTTTTCCCTATTTTATAAAACAGAAACAATATAATGAAATAAGAGGTTTCCGCTTGGTAGGCGATGTGAGATGTTTATTTTATTAAACTTCAAAACATATCGATTTCGTCCCTATGATGGGACGTCATCAGTGCAGAATTGCAAGTCATGATGACCTATGTGCTCTGCTTAAAACATTTTTATCCGTCATGTCATAAAAAACATTTAAAAGATTCAAAAATGTTCAAATGTTTGTATAGTCTATGGGACTTAACTAAGAGGTCATCAGTCCCTAAACTTACAAACTACTTATGAAGTAACTAAGACTAAGGACGGCACAAATATCCATGCCCGAGTGGGGATTCGAACCCCCGACCGTAGTGGCCGTGCAGACCGTGACTGGAGCGCCTCAATCCCTTCGGCCACCGCGGCCGGCTTAAAAGATTCTGCACTGATGATGTCCCATCATATGGACGAAATGGATATGTTTTGAAGTTTAATAAAATAAACATCTCACATCGCCTGCCAAGAGGAAACCTTTTATTTCATTATAATTCTGTGGTGGGCTGGCACAAAATTGAATCTAGTTAAAAGAAACAATACAGTTACATTCACAAAATCAAATGTTCAAATGTTTGTTAAGCTTATGGGACTTACCTATGGGGTCATCAGTCCCTAAACTTACAAACTACTTATCAAATACCTTATACTAAGGACGGCACACTGTATCCATGCCCGAGGGGGGACTCAAACCCCCGACCGTAGCGGCCGTGCAGATCGTGACTGGAGCGCCTCAGTCCCCTTGGCCACCGCGGCCGGCTTACATTAACCCTTTAATGCACAGTGTAAATGATCAGCTACATACCTTATTTTTCACATTATCTCTTAAACAGTTAAAAATTTTACCATAAATTCATTAACAACTGCTTCAGTACTTAGTGTTACATATGCTAGTAGCTCGTCATAGAAATCATAAATTGCAGAGCGCTACTGAATCAGTTCGACAGCTGCATTGAGTTTCTCCTAACATGTTCGTTCGTTTACTTCAGATTTCCTCCTTTGCCATGTAAAAGTAGTCAGTAACATACTACTCTTGCGTTATGAGTTACTTTCTGGAAAGATTAGAGGCTTAATAGCGTCATTTACTGCATCGGATACATGATGGAAGCACTATATAGCTGACCAGCTAAGAACTTTTTGTAGCTAGTACTGCATTATAATTTTAAATAATTTTTTTCCCCAATATTTTTCTCAGTATATTCGCACTATACATTAATCGTGGTAGTTTTTATAGCTTCGAATAAAAATTCATGCATTAAAGGGTTAACAAACTTCATTGGCAACATGTTCATGAATGTTTGAACTGTTTTGGGACTTAGATACGAAAAGAAAATTGTCATATAGTGGGGTCATTTTTTAAAATCTTTTTCTTTCTGTGTTGTCGAAGTCAACCGCCTACGAGTGGCACCAGCGTGTAGCAGTCGTTTTCAGATCTTTCTGTCTAACAGAGTGGATATTGCTAAATGTCATTTAGAACAAGAGACGTGTATTGGTTACTGCCCATGGCATTGTTCTGCAGATGTTCAGTTTGCAGCTGTATGATCATCCAGCATACGGCCCTGATCTTGCTCCCAGCTATTTCCAAATCTTCTTCGACGTCAAGTAATACCCATCCTCCGGCCAGCGTTTCGACAACGCTGAAGAGCTGCTTTCTTGGTTGTACAAATATCGGGAAACTTATTTTATAGATGCGCTTCGTGCATTAGTATGTTCTGCAGAAATGTTCATCATTTGAACCATATCTACGTGCACGTTCAAAGTCAACATCGGCATCGCCTTTCTGGTGCAATAGTGGAACAGTGGAACACATCCTACACTGTGTGGGGTGACAGCTCGTTGCCATTTATTATGGCATGAGTTACGTCCAAGTCGTCGACGTCTGCCTTTGAGTGAAAGTAACGACGACACTGGGGACATCAGATAGCATTTTCGTACGAAACCAGGTTAAGTTTGTTTTGACACGATGGCTGCATTTTCGATCGCCGCAGACAGGTGAGACGGCATGAGAGTGACTTCATTCGCACAAGACATATGGCAGCAATTCATGGCTTTATGGTGTAAGGTGCTATGGGGTACAAACACAGTTGGTGCGTGTCTAGGGCACTATGAACAGTTTGACTTACGGTAGTTACATCGTTTGACCCGTAGCTACACCCCTTCAGCCCAACAATACACGCTCCATTTTTCAGTAAGACAATGCATGACCACACGTTGCTGCATAGTCACGTGCCATCTTGGAGACACAGGATGGCAGCATTTTTCCTTGGTTTGCCAGATCACTAGACATCGGCAACAGAAAATGTGTGGGATCAGGTAACGACTAGTGCAGTGCTGTTAATCTGTGTCAACCAGGACAGAATCAGGTGGACAAGCATGGGCGGCCACTCGTGCCATATAGTCGTAGAAAGAGATCGCGTATGAAGTCGTGGCCTGTGTGCAGGAACGCATTATCGAGTTGTGCGCAGGGCGAGTCCATTCCTCTGTTTTGTAGGGTGTCAACTGTGACCGATAGGCGACACGAAACTGATGTAAAATGTTCAAATGTTTGTTAAGCTTATGGGACTTAACTACGGGGTCATCAGTCCCTAAACTTACAAACTACTTATGAACTACTTACTAACTAGGACGGCACAAATATCCATGCCCGAGGGGGGATTCGAAACCCCCGACCGTAGTGGCCGTGCAGACCGTGACTGGAGCACCGTCCCCTCGGCCACCGCGGCCGGCAACTGATGTAGCCGCCAATAATATATATATATATATATATATATATATATATATATATATATATATATACGTAAAAAATAGAAGAAGTCCACTTACCAGGCGAAGGAGCACAGGCAGTGATAGCAACAAATAAACACACAGACACACACTCTATATATATATATATATATATAGAGAGAGAGAGAGAGAGAGAGAGAGAGAGAGAGACAGAGAGAGGAGAGAGAGAGAGAGAATGAAAGGGATTGGCCCACCCAGCGCATGAGGCGGAAAAGCAGAGGCGACGACTTCTTGCACGAGCTCTGAAATCACGTGTGGAACAGGTTATCACGGGCCATGGAGGAACCGATCTGACTAAAATGCTGATCATGTCTTCAGATCGTACTTATGAACATGTTCTGTGAATATCAGCATATCAACTTGTAAGATACCTGTTAGTATTATGTGTCACATATTTGTTAACGATGTAATTGTAGATAAAAGATTTTGTTTTGTTATAAATTAATTTCAAGGCTAATTAGAATGTTTGCTGTATTTAATATGTATCAAAATTTACCGTAAAGTATTTTTCAGAACATATAGAACCTCCATGTAATTGCTAAGAAGAGAAAAAATGAATGTTCTTTGCTGATAGAGTTTAGAGTATTCTATAGGAGTATGTTATTATTATTGGGATGTTATGGAAAGTTAATCGATGTATTACAAACGCACACTATATATAATTCAACTTAAAGTAAGTTCTGCTTTCGTCTACAATTGTTTCATCTCTTCAACATGTAATTTTGGTGTAGTAGATAGAGAGTCTACGGGAGCTACCTCACCTGGAATTATGAACCTGCAGATTTTACACACGGGACTTTATTTGAAGCTAATTATAAAATTTACTGTTATATTAGACACAGATACTCCTGGCAATTCCAGATTGGGTAGTGAATTTTCCATTTGGAACATAGAGACCTTCTGTTATCCAAGATATTTAATTAAAAAGTTTACAGGTTCACACATCATTGCAGACCATGAAGCAAGAAACTACGAGCTACATCGACACCACAAAGTCTAGCCTGTGGTGGTAAGAAATAAATAAAATTGTTCCTTTTCAGGAATTTCGCAGCATCTTATAAGAAACTGACCAGAGACTATTAAAGAGATATTTAAATCAAAATAATTGATTATGTCAGACATAATGAATATCAATATTTAATATAATTATTTTACAAGCTCTATCAAGGTTACATTTTTATTTCATTTTATTTTCATTTTTATTTTATTTTATTATTTGTATTTTCGTTTTATTTATTTATTTGCTGAACGTGAAAGTGTAATGTGACAAGTATTTAAACTGATAGCGTGGACTTGGTTGTTGGTTGAATGAGTGTACTCATTGTGTATTCAGAAGTACAGCCTTCCAGTTTTACGTATATACTCGGAAACTTATGTTCAAATGGTCAAATGTTTGTTAAGCTTATGGGACTTAACTACGGCGTCATCAGTCCCTAAACTTACAAACTACTTATCAACTACCTTATACTAAAGACGGCACAAATATCCATGCCCGAGGGGGAATTCGAACCCCCGACCGTAGTGGCCGTGCAGACCGTGACTGGAGCGCCTCAGTCCCCTGGGCCACCGCGGCCCGCAGGCAACTTATGCATTGCCGTAATGGATTATATACTCCTGGCCATTAAAATTACTACACCACGACGATGACGGGCTACAGAGGCGAAATTTAACCGACAGGAAGACGATGCTGTGATGTGCAAATAATTAGCTTTTCAGAGCATTCACACAAGGTTGGTGCCGGTGGCGACACCTAAAACGTGATGACATGAGGAAAGTTTCCAACCGATTTCTCATACACAAACAGCAGTAGACCGGCGTTGCCTGGTGAAACGTTGTTAAGATGCATCGTGTAAGGAGCAGAAATGCGTACCATAACGTTTCCGACTTTGATAAAGGTCGGAATGTAGCCTATCACGATTGTGGTTTATCGTATCGCGACATTGCTGCTCGCGTTGGTCGTGATCCAATGACTCTTAGTACAATATGGAATCGGTTAGTTCAGAAGGGCAATACGGAACGCCGTGCTGGGACCCAACGGCCTCGTATCATTGTAACGGGTCGTGCAGCCCCGTCCACGTCTCGATCCCTGAGTCAACAGATGGGGACGCTTGCAAGACAACAACCATTTGCACGTACAGTTCGACGACGTTTGCAGCAGCATGGACTATCAGCTCGAAGACCATGGCTGCGGTTACCATTGACACTGCATCACAGACAGCAGCGCCTGCGATAGTGTATGCAACGACGAACCTGGGTGCACGAATGGAAAAACGTTATTTTTTCGGATGACTCCAGGTTTACAGCATCATGATGGTTACATCCGTGTTTGTCGACATCGCGGTGAACGCACATGGGAAGCGTGTATTCGTCATCGCCATACTGGCGTATCACCCGGCGTGATAGTATGGGGTGCCATTGGTTTCACGTCTCGATCACCTCTTGTTCGCATCGACGGCACTTTGAACAGTGGCCGTTACATTTCATATGTGTTACGACCCGTGGCTCTACCCTTCATTCGATCACTGCGAAACCCTACATTTCAGCAGCATAATGCACGACCGCATGTTGCAAGTCATGTAGGGCCTTTCTGGATACGGAAAATGTTCGACTGCTGCCCTGGCCAGCACATTCTCCAGATCTCTCACCAATTAAAAACGTCTGGTCAATGGTGACCGAGCAACTGGGTCGTCACAAGAAATGTTCAAATGTTTGTAAATCAATGGTACTCAACTGCTTGGTTATCAGTCCCTAGCTTACAAACTACTTAATCTATGGTAAATTAAACTAAGGACAGCACAACACCCATGCCCGAGAGGGGGACTCGAACCCCCGACGACGGACGGTGGTTCGTCACAAAACGCCATTCACTACTCTTGATGAACTGTGGTATCGTGTTGAAGCTGCATGGGCATCTGTACCTGTACACGCCATCCAAGCTCTGTTCGACTCAATGCCCAGACGTATCAAAGCCGTTATTACGTCCAGAGGTGGTTGTTCTGGGTACTGATTTCTCAGGATCTATGTGCCGAAATTGCGTGAAAATGTAGTCACATGTTAGTTCTAGTATAATATATTGGTACAATGAATACCCGTTTATCACCTGCATTTCTTCTTGGTGTAGCAACTTCTATGTGTTTATGCATAGCGGCCTGGAGATGTAATGATACGACGTCAAATTACAAAATAAATTAAACTTACACGCATGCTTCAGTTGAATTTAAGGAATATGTTACGAAGATGCAAAACTGGAAAAAATTGAGGTATTCTGCCAGTACTTGCAGTGTGCGTCTTCATTTTCTCATACACCGACGAGGTAAAAAAACTGGAGGTGAATTTCTAAACTGACACAGTAAATGACATGTATATTATCAAAGTCTATCCTGATCAATTTTACTAGGCAAAGAAAACAGATCTTCATTATCACGAAGGCACTGCCAGTTTACTCCACAACATACCTACTACTTAAAGCGTTCTGGTGTACCTAAGTCTTAATTACTCTTTCTTTAGACCCACAAATACAATAAAGAGATCCTAGTATTTGACCTTCTTTGTGGGAAGGGTGGTCGTACCAGTGCTCTGGTTTGAGGCGCTGGGCTGCCAATTTCTGTCCTGTGACAACCACTTCACCTCATCAGCACCGAACGTCCCATTCACTGCTTGGATATAAATTAACCCGCCCCCAATTTGTGGAGATTTTATCCGCTACATATACTTCAACGAATATGGTAACTATTCCATGAAATATTAACGCATGTCTTTTCATACTATACCTTCTTTTTTGTGTTACTCTTCTCGGCATTACTGGGGAGATCTTCAGCTTTTCTTAGAAGTCCTACTAATTTTCCACAACCTTATGTAACACCGCGTCTCAAATGTTACGATTGTCTTCTTCCGCGACTGTTACACTGTGCATGATTTATTAACATACAACGACAAGCTCTAATCATGAATTATCATAAATTTATACCTCAAATGAAGTTCGATGTTAAATGCCCGACTTCTTTTGACCAGGAATCCCACTTTTCCTGTGCTAGTCCTCTTTTTATTTCCTAGTTGCTTCATGCGTCGTGTACGTTTTCGCTTCAAAGGCAGTAATGTACCTTCGCTTCATCCTGAGTTAGGTTTATGGCTAATTATTTTCGTCCACCGTTTGTTTAACCTCAATGCATAGTGTGTGTTAACTGAGCAGTTCATTCCATTTACCGGGTTCTGAAATTCGCCCCCACATTTACTTAGGAGAGTAATGTTATCCAAGAGATCAGTCATATTATTACACCCAGACTGTTTGATTTCCGTCATATCTACTTCGATGTGTACGATACCGTGATCTGAGGTATAGGCCTGTGTTCTACAATAGGGGATATAAACTTCATTCTTGTCTACACTCCTTAACCTGATTTTTTCATGGTATGCCATTCTTCTTTCTTCCTTTAGTTTTTTTTTTTTTTTTTTTTTCAAATGTTGGAAAAATCGTATGGGACTTAACTGCGGGGTCAACATTCCCTAAACTTACAAACTACTTATGAACTAACTTATACTAAAGACACAATATCCATTCCCGAGGGGGGATTTGACCCTTCGACGCGGGAGGCCACTCGGCCTCTGGGCTACTCCCGCGCGGCTTGTTCTTTCTACATACTGTATATTAGCCATCTTTTCTTATAGAGTAATAAATTTATGAATGTTCTTAAGTATTTTTTTATTCATAATAGCTGTCTGTCTCGTGCCCCTTTAATACAGTTAGACTGACAGTTATTCTGAAATTCCATTTCCATTCTTGTGCTTATCATTAATTTTACCTTTTATGAACTCTTCAGAGTTTCTCCCTACTTACGTGAAAATTCACAAGCTGAAAGTCACAAATATTCATACATTTGTTATTAAATCTCGTGCCGCGGTGAAATGGACGAGCGCCTTTCTGCGGAGGTTCGAGTCCTTCCTCGGGCGCGCGATGTGTGTGTGTGTGTGTGTGTGTTTCCTTGGGTTAGTTTAAATAGTTTGTAAGCCTAAAGACTGATAACTGCACTAGTTAAGTCCCATAGATTTACAAACATATGAATTTGAACTACTCTCTCGGTTCAAAGCTTTTAATGTCAGATTTACATTAACTCGATTCCTGCAAATTCCTGTGGCCACTGCCATTTGGAATGGCGTGTGTGCGCCCTGCCACATCGCACTCTAGCTGTGGAGAGCACAACATCCGGCGCACCTGCCGCCACGCAGCCAACACAGCCCCGCCTTATGGCTGCCTTTATTCTGCTCTGCTCCTGACAAAGGCTTTCGTTCGGCTCTCTCCGTGCTTCAACTTCACTTCCTGAGTCCTTCAAATGACATTTGCTCTTCCTGTCTGCAGCTCATCATTTTCTCTAGCGCATATCTTTTTAAATTTCTTTGGTTCATCTCTGAAACTCGAAGGATTTTATTCATGTTACTAGTTTTTTATTTAATTTCGTTTTTAACTGATATCTGATGCTCGCATATAGATATATCATTTTATATTTCATCATCCGAGTAGATCCGTGTACAGTGACCTTCCTGTTCACAATCTAGTCATTTTGCCACCATTTTCTGCCTTTAAGCGTTTCATTCTTTATTAGAGATAACGTCTTATCGACTGAACCAGCGGTCTATTGTTTATTTGTTTCTTGCTTATTGAACCCTATCAGATTAGGACTTTAAGGCACTCTCTGCCCAATAACAACATATTCCGAAAATTGCTTGAAATTCACGCAACCCGTCACAAAATATGATTTAGGTGTTTATTTATTTATTTATTTATTTTTTTAATTTTTTTTTATTTATTTATTTTTTTTTTTTTTTTTGCAACATGTTTTGACGCTGGGCAACATCAAGCTTCAGGAATACAAAATATATTATTACAAAATCTTGTTGTGTCAATGAACCTGTGGAAACAGAAAGATGACCTATATAAGGTTATGTTTCTTTATGGGGTGAAATACTGTCTGTTTATTAAAGATTTTTGTTGTAAATACTAAATCAGGATTGTTTTAAATTGTTATAGTCCGAAGGCATTACCAAAAACCTGTAGACACTGATAGTAATAACAAAAAAGACATTTACAATTAAATACACTCCTAACCAACATTAAAGCAACAAATGAAAATTTTACAAGATTGCCTTCATTTTGCCAGAAAGAGTATAACAATGTGGCAATAATCACTGTATAGAATACAGAACGAAAAAAAAACTATGTTTCTTACAATAAACAGAAAGTTTTTTTTTGTTTTTTTTTTGTTTTTTTTTTTTTTTTTTTTTTTTTTTTTTTTTTTTTTTTTTTGTTTTACAATGTAACTGATTTGTACAAACATTGCGACAAACCGCTAACAATGACCAGTATCGCGGTGTGACTACCTGTGGTAGCAGTAAAGGCAGACAATGACGGAATATGTTGCGAATGACATCATCTCATGTTGAGACAGTAACACCCTTTCCTTCCGGTAAGCTACTCGGACGTCTTGGTAACTGGTCGATGGATACTGACGTGATGCAACCCGTATCTATAGTACACCCCAGATATGCTCTATGGTATTCAAATCGTGAGAGCAAACAAATATGTGTAATATCTTACGTTTTCAAGAAATCACACTCGTTCTCTTTGTCGTCGAGCATTGTCTGTCATCAATACGAAATCTGGGCCCACTGCGACTCACAATAAACTGCACATGAGATCCAAAGTACTCGTTATTGTACCTAAAAACGAATAAAACTTGCCAATGCAGCCGTAAAATTTCACGAAGAATGTTCGTCATAATCCTTGCCAACAACAAGAGAGTTGTGAATGTGTTCTTTTCCCCACGTTTATAACTGATGCAGAGTTGTCGGGTTTCCAGTGTTTTGTAACCGCGACTTTTCGACGAGTGGCACATTACCTAGAAGATGATGAGTATCACACTCTTAGAAACGTCGCGGTAAGAAGACACTGCCACCTTGTTGGAAGCCCAACAACTGTTCATCACCATGAGAGATCTCCCCGTGTATCGGCCTCTTTACATAATCGTTGGATCCCGAAATCGAGTTTCACGCTCCCTCCAGATGTGAATCCGTCTCAAATCATTCTCCAAAACATATCGGAACTCATCAGTGATATGAACATTGGTCCATTGTTCGCTCTGTGCAGGTGGCCATGGACTTCCGTGAAGAAACGTCAGAGGTGCGCATACTGACGGGTTAACCTCTCGAAGCAGTATGCAAATGTGAGGTGAATCGATCTCCTGGTATGCACAGTGGGACTTCGGCGGAACTCTTCAACTCTTCCAGATGTCATTTGCCGTGCAGTACCACTGCGCTACCGACGTGTTCTCTAAGAGCGGTCCTCTCTTTCTGATCGGCCCTGCCCCGATCTTTGGGGTGCAGTTTCGGTCTCTATTAACTGCCGCCACTTCCGAGAAACAGTAGATAGATTAACATTAAGCCATCGAGCTATATAGGTTTGAATATGTCCTCATTGCTTTCTTCCGATGTCCTTCTATCGCGGAGAGTGTGACAGACGTCTACTCTGTACCATACTGCAGCGTCTATGAATGCCATTACAGGTGAAAATGTTTTATAAATTCCTGGTTGATTTTAGTTAGTATTCAAAGTAGACGTGGAAATTCGTTAACCATAAATACAAACGTCTACAAGCAGACCACGTGGTCGCGAAGGTACAAAACATTTACAGAAGAAGAAAAGAACGTAGTGTACTTACAAATCGCTGTAGTACTATTACATGAATTTGGAAATATTATTAAATCACTTCCTGATCCACTAATGATTCAATGAGAGAGCGATATTAGTTGTTGTAGTCGTCTTCAGTCCTGGGACTGAATAGATACGGCTCTCCACTATATCCTGAGCAAGCCCCTTCATCTCTTCATAAGAACGCCAACCTAATTCCTTTTGAATCTGTTTACTGTGTTCATCTCTTGTTCTCCCTCTGAGATGTTTACCCCACACATTTCCCTCCAACGCTAAACTCACGATTCCTTGATGTCTAAGAACGTGTCCTACCAATCGATCCCTTCTTTTAGTCAAGGTACGCAGAAAATTCTTTTTCTCAGTGCCTCCTCATTAGTTAAGTGATCCACCCAACTAATCTTTAGCATTCTTCTGTAGCACCATATTTCAAAAGCCTCTCTTCCTGTCCGTACTGTTTATCGTCCATGTCTCACTCCCATACAAGTCAACACTCCACACAAATGCCTTCAGAAAGAACTTTCTTACGCCTAAATTAATATTCGATGTTAACAAATTTCTCTTTTTTAAAAACGCGCTTCTTCCCATTGCCATTATGCATTTTATATCCTCTGTGCTGCGACCATCATATGTTATTGTACTGGCCAAGTAACAAAAATCATGTGCCTTTATTGTTTCGTTACCTACTCTGATTCCTTCAGTATCGCCTGATTTTCTCAGACATCACTCCATTACCCTTGCTTTGCTCTCGTTAATGTTCATCTTATACCCACCTTTCAACACACTGTACATTCCGTTCAACTGCTCTTCCAGGTCCTTTGCTGTCTATGACAGAATTACAATGTCATCGGCAAAACGCAATGTTCTTATTTCTTCACCCTGAACTTTAATTCCTTCTCCAAATTTCTCCTTGTTTTCCTATATTGTGCTCAATTTACAGTTTGGCTAACATTGGAGAAAGGCTACAACTCTGTCTTACACACTTCCCAACCACTGCATCCCTTTTATGCCCTTCAAATCTGATAACTGCTGTTTGGTTTTTGTACAAGTTGTAAATAACCTTCCGTTCCCTATATTTTACCTCTGCTTTCTTCAAAATTTGAAGAAGTATTTGTATATTCGAACAAATTCTCGATCAGAACATAGCTATGATATGTACGTTCACCAGATAAACTACATAAAATATAACTGTACCAACTAGTGAAGTCTACATGATTTTCACAAAAATTCCAGCAAGCTGATTCGTACAATGACCATCTCAGATCATTCAAATGTTCAAATGTTTGTATAGCTTTTGGGACTTAACTACGGGGTCATCAGTCCCTAAACTTACAAACTACTTACGAACCAGCTAACACTAAGGACGGCACAAATATCCATGCCCGAGGGGGGATTCGACCTCCCGACTGTAGTGGCCGTGTAGACCGTGACTGGAGCGCCTCAGTCCCCTCGGTCACCGCGGCCGGCTCTCGAATCATTCACGAGACCACAATATAAAAATAATTCATATTTATTTCATCTTTCATAAAACTTTCAAGTGCAGTTACGGTTTATTTGGCATTCGCACCTCGTAGGTTTCCTCTGCGGTACGAGACATGTGCCCTCTCTGGTGCTGTTGTTGCAGGCTACCGTCGGCCGCTGCTGCCTCGAGTGTTGATCGATGGCGAACGTCAGCTCAGCAGGAAGCCTGTGCTTCGCTTAGGCAGCAGAACCTGCAATACAGGCAGACAACAGCGACATGGCTCTCTACATCGTACCATACAAACCTACGCCTAGTTCCAGACTACGTCTGGAATACAACTAAAGTCACACACAACCTGCCATAAAAACATCAACAACAGAAAGAGGGCAATGAGTTCCTTACAAGTGGTTATCTAAATAATGGCTCCTTAACTGAAAGATGCATGTCTGTCGATAGCTCTCCAAAACAGTTGTACAGATATATGTAGTTTGACAAAATTTGCAGTTCTCATAAAAGAGTAATGCTACCTATTTTTCGATCGGTTTAGGAATAACCTGACTGTTCAAGTTAAAAGTGATTCTCGACTGTTTTGTGAAAAGTTTCGAAGGCTTAATGTTCTGTCTCCAAAGGTTTATATATTTACATCCTCGGCTACATCTGAGGGTATCATATTGTTCCAGGGAAAATTTTGGCCAGTTCTAAACGATGTTTTGCATAAAAAATTGTGATTTATAGTATAGTCCACAAAATCGACCTTATTGAGTCAGTAACTGTGTTATATTACTTAGAACAATTCTCATTTATTGCCCGTCAACACTTGCGAATATTTTTTTTTTTTTTTCAATTACATGTTTCGATCCTTGTAAAATCTTCAGATCTCGTAGTTATGCCTACAACATGTCCCGAGACGAAGCTATGGAAATGATCCAAAAAGAGTTGAAGAAGCAATTAAACATATTTGTAAGTTCTTATTAAGGCCAAGAGCCATGATCGCTGTTAATTTGATATTTAGATTACCGGTTTCGGCAGTTTAACTGCCATCTTCGGAAATTTCATTTCATTTCTCACATCTCCTAATATATAAGATATATTAATGTTTATTTGTCTTTTTGTTCGCATTTTATGGACAGCTATACCGTATATCGATTGCGCTAAACCTATGTCAACTCATGGCTTGCACTCGCGCGAAGGTTATAGGGATATCAAAATTTACTTCGTATGGTGCATGGTGGAGGGTGCTTTACAATTAGTTAATTCGTTTCTTACGCCTTCACGGTGAAATGGCTGGAAAGGTATGATTGAAATTTGGAATGGAGATAGCTTATACCTTGCATTAATACATGGCCTACCTTTCGTAAGACTCCGTGCGGTGCGTGGCTTGTTTCTCTTCACGCTGAAACGGTTCGACGGAATTGAATAAAATATGGAAATAAGATAGCTTATACCCAGAATTAATACATGGGCTACCTTTCGTAAGTCTCCACAGGTGCATTGCGGAGGGTACGTTGCAACAAACATCCAAATTGTTTGCCTGGTCATTATGAAAGTCAGTACATAAAAGTGAGTTTTCATGAAGGAGACTATTATAATCTGCAAGTTAGTGAATTTAGCATAGTGGAGGGTACATTGTGACTATGACGTCGTTTGACCAGTCTCCATGAAACTTGGCGCATATGTGTTTGTTTTCATATATAGGAAGGAGAGGAGTAGGTGCAATTGGAGGAGGACAGAGGAGAGGGAGGAGACAGACAGAGAGAAGGGAGAAAAAAATAACGAGAGGGGGGAGATGGTGACATGTGAAAGGAGATGAAGAGATTGAAGGGGAGGAGGGAAAGGACAGAGAAACTGACAAGAGGAGACCGGGGGAGATGGAGGGGGGAGCAGTCGAAAAAAGAGAGGGGAGATGAGTAGATGAACAGAGAGAAGGTGAGAGGTGAGGGGAGCAGAGAACAGAGAGAGAGGAAGAAAACAAAAGGTGAACAGAGAGAGAAAAGGGAAGGAGAGATGTACTTATTGGAGACTGGAATAAATAACTACCCGGACGAAGACGGGTTGTCAGCTAGCATATATTTTATTTATATGATGACAAGCGAACAATAATGGTGGTGACTAAGTGTGTATTTAAATGTTTTTATTTGTGATGTGATGAATGAAATGAAAGAACAGAGGATAGCAGTTAAACTGCCGAAACAGGTAATACCAATAAAAATTAAAAGCGATCTTGGCCGTTTTACTTAATAGATTGATTAAAAGCATCGCCCCCAAATATGATTTTTTTATGTTCTTAGTTAGCTCTTGATGTACAATAAACGAGAATTCTACATCTTCATACACAATCCGCAATCCAATTCAAGGAGCGTGTCGGAGGTACCTCGTCTCACTACTAGCCATTTTTTTGTCTGTTCCACTGCCAAAGAGAACAAGTGCAAAATAAATGCCAGTATGCCTTTTAATAAACTCTAATTTATTTTCTGCCATCTTTGCAGTCTTTACTAGAAATGTAACTTAGCGTCAGTAGAATCGTCCTGCAGTCAGCCATCCGGCCTTCTAAACTTCCTCAACAACGTTTCCAGATAAGAACGTCGTCTTTCCTCCAGCGACTCCCATTTGATTTCCCGAAGGATTTCTGTAATAATGGCGCATTGATAAAATCGATCAGTATTAAACCCGGCAGCCCGCTTCTGAAATGGTTCTGTGTCTTCCTTCGAACCGATCTGATGAGAATTACAAACACTTGAGCAGCACCCAGATAATTGTTTGTGAGTTATTTGGCAGAGACAAAGGAGACACCATCATTGAAATAAGGAGGAAGGAACACTCTTCAAGGCAGTAAAGTTTATCGCCTTTGCGACAATCCAATAGAGAGTAAGACTAAACCATTATGGACATTACCAGGTCCGTCGTGCAAAAATGTGACGACATAGCTAATACTTATACTCACTGCACAAAAGTTAGTTAATGTATAACATCAGAAGAATCCTATTATTTCCAGGTACATTAAACTTACACAGCATGGATACTAATATTTTAGAGTCGAAATGGTATATAAAATATCAGATTTACGCCACTCAATAGTTACAGACAGAAATATTTCAGGAATACAAGTTACACCTTTCAGAAAAACATTAGTGGTAAAGATGTACTTAGGCATATTTGTAAAACAGCTGTAAGTAGTTACATGAGTACAGTATTTAATAATCAAGATAGAAGTACTAAGCGTTGTTTTGCATAAAACTTTTGTGATTTATACTATAGTTCACATAATCGACTTGAGAGATTCAGTAACTGTACTATATTACTTAAAACAATCCTCACTTATTCCCCATCAACAGTTACGAATATTTTTGTTCAATTACATGTTTCGAATATAAAAGAAAAGAGCAGAAATAGAATGACAAATTTGGGGCTAAGGGGAGAAGAAAAAACCAAACAAATTTGATGAAGCACTGTTCATTCCTCGATGTCAGTCAACTACACTGAATAAGACGAAGATCATGATTTCATTAGAGAGGAACATTGTGAAATTAGGAATGACTATGGTGTTATTGGACTCTGTATGCTTGTTCTTGCTATCGTGATTGGGTCGATGCTGTTTGTACCGAGCTCATTGCAGCAGATATAAAACACAAAGCAAATATACACCTCTTACATGATTGAAATAAAATGACTTTTTATGTTTATCCAATTGTGTTTTCCTTCGTCAAATTACCCACCTAAGTGAGTCATCTCGCCCAAAAACGTAGGTGAGATGAGGAGTTTGACATCATCTGAAAAAAGTCAATGTAGTGGCCTTAGATGCTACATTTACAAAAAATGCAAACTCTGTAGTTGGAAACGAAACTCTAATGGATTATTTGAAGTATTAATATAGGTGGCGGGTCTAAAATAAGAAGATAAGAAAAATTCGAGGGCTCACTGTCATCATTTTATCCTCCTTTCCCCTCTGGGTTGTCCTTAGTAAAAGTTAGTTTAACCATCGAGTGGTGTCATACGTAAAAAGTACTACCTGAATATGGTTGATATTGAAAAATAATTACTTTGCCTTTTAATTAAGAGAAGTACAAATTTTAATACCTGATCATAATTTTTTTTTCAAAGAAACATATTGATTGAGTAGTACACTTAGCAGACCTCTTTGGACAAAGCAGAACAATATATAACAATATATTATTTATTTATTTATTTATTTATTTATTTTTTTTTTTTTTTTTTTTTTTTTTTTTTTTTTTTTTGAGAGCGCTTTTGCCGTTTTGGCTTTACATCTTCCTTGGATCACTTTGTTTTGCCATCTTTGCCGGTAAAGTACATATAAAATCAAAATTATCACCACCATCTTCTGCTTCATGATGTATGTCCTCTACCCTCTAAAGAAATATTTCTATTTCTGATTCACTGATGTGATCACTATTTTTTTCTCCTTCCCCGTCAGACCAGTCAAATTCAGTACACTTGCTGTCGTCGGAATGTCAATTTAGAAGCCTGTCAATCTCCGTCACTTATAAACCTTTTTTGATAAAGGCCCTTTAACATACAAGACGAAGTGAAACATAGTTGCTAGACTTCAATCCAAAATAAAGATGTTATTCAGAATTGCCATACAAAAATTATACTTGGATTACCAATTGCGTGGTTGACTCTGTACACCAAAAAGAACACGGATAAAAATAATCTGCAATTTTTGCCAATGTGCGATCGCTACAAATATATCAACAATAGCAGGAGCGTTTGAAAAGTCCGAGCAAAGTATGAGAGATGCCACCACCGGTGTGTATCGTGGTCAAGTTTAGTTAGTAGCGTCTTTGGAAAGAACGCACACCAAGTTTCAGCCATATATTGGCATTCGTGTGAATCAGGGAAGTCGAGTGATTGTCAAAGAATGGATGAAAAAAATTTCGTGTTGTGATTAAACATTATGAAAGGCAAAACGTCTCATGAGACTAGAGAGAAGCTTGATAAACATTATGGTGACTCTGTATCTTCGATCAGAACAGTTTATAAGTGGTTTCAAATTTTTCTGAGTGGCCGTATGGGCACAAGTGACGCTGAAATTCCTGGACGCTCTGCGAAGATTACGACTCCAGATATGATTGATAAAATCCGTTATATGATGATGGATGAAAGAAGAGTTAAGGTGCACTAGATAGCTCG
This sequence comes from Locusta migratoria, assembly GCA_026315105.1. NCBI lineage: Eukaryota > Metazoa > Arthropoda > Insecta > Orthoptera > Acrididae > Locusta > Locusta migratoria. The sequence continues at coordinate 713,445,140 of CM048744.1, forward strand.
TGCTGTGGGCATCTCGAATGAATGGGTACATAATGTTTGCTGATACATTTGGACATGAGAAAGCTATCCGCAACATGGTTGCCGCGAATACTCACGCTTGACTAAAAACGGAATCGTGTAAAGTGTTTGCAAGGAAGGTTTGCAGCGGCTCAGGAAGAATCCGCAGTACTATAAGCGTCGTTTCCTCTCTGTGGATGAAACATGGATACGTTACTACACTCTTGACACCAAAGAACTATGTAAACAATGGGTCATCAAGGTAGAATCTGCACCAAAAAAGACGAAGACCGGTTCTTCGGCCGGAAAGATTATGGCGACAGTCTTTTGGCATTCGCAAGGTATAATCTTCATCGACTATCGGAAACAGGGTAAAACTATTACAGGTGCATATTATTCGTCGTTATTGAACCGTTTGAAAACAGCGCTGGAAGAAAAACGCCGGCGACTGGCCACGACAATGCACCAGCACACACCTCAGCTGTTCGCAGATTTATTGGAAAAACGACTCGAAGTTGTTTCACTGTTCCCCCTATTCTCCAGGCTTGGCTCCCTTGGTGAACTATTTGTTCCCCCATTTGAAGAAATGGCTGGCGGGACAAAGATTTCATTCAAACGAGGAGTTGAGGGCAGAAACTAATAGCTATTTTGGAGGCCTGGACAATTCCTATTATTCGGAAGGAATCAACAAATTAGAACAGCGTTGAACGAAGTGTAAAAGGAGACTGTGTCGAAAAATAAAAATGGTTTTCCCCAAACACATTAGTTGTTTTTATTTTGCACGGACTTTGTAAAACGCCCGTCGTACTAGTGACCGACAGAAGTCCAACTTGAATATAGGTGACACCTTCAGCACTGAAACATTGTCGTAATTTGGATTCAAAGCGAAACACGAACTCTGATTGACTCACAAGGAAAGTACATGGGCTCGAACAAACATATCTGTATGAACGTTTGGTTACAGGATCTCTACGTACACCTCAATGTGCTGGTGGGTGTCGTTTTTTTTTTTTTTTTTTTTTTTTTTTTTTTTTTTTTTTTTTTTTTTTTTTTTTGCAAAACTCTGCTATGATGCTCTAGATAGCACGGTAAATGTAATTGTAGACGCCACATGTAATGCAGATATCTTAAGTATAATTTATGTAATAATCATCGTATATGTTCTCTAGCGTATTGTCATCAAAGCCGTGATGATAGTTGCAACTTTAACCTTCTTCTCGGAACTTTGTTGGTATTCACTGCCACTGCTTCCATCGCCTCTTCCTGCACTTACCTTTGCACTACCGATTGCAATGAGTTGTTCGTCATTATCATCCCTATTATAATCATTATGTGTTAGTGACACAACAGTATCTAACTTATGCTCACATTTCTGTACCATAACAGATACGAGAAAGCATGCGAATGATTCATCTTCTCTTGTAATACCATCTTCAGGAAGAAGGATACTTCGTGACTTCATCTCAACCAATCGCAATACATTAGCAGGATTGATTATCAATCGCCGCCCCATCTGACGCTTCACCACACAAATAACATCACAGAACGCAACTTCGGAGGCACACTGCACTGGCGAAACGACTGGTCAAAGTGCAATGCGGCATGGCACGCGCAGAGGCCTCTAACGGACGACTGCAGAGTTTTGCAGATGTGGGAGTATCACTAGTGCAATAAGGGACCTTTATTTATTTCTCATAGGATTATGCTGTATATGTGTTTGTTCGAGCCCACGTAATTTCCCTGTCAGTCAACCAGAGCGTCCGCTCGAGGGTTGAGTGATTTGTAATTCTGGGGAGTGATGACCACTGCAGTTTGGTCCCATACCTTTACTTATTCACGTTTCGATGAATAGTACCTTTCGACACTTTTTTTCGAAGACTCTGTATACCTTATGCAGTGGCGATAATGTTGCCCGCGTATGAGGTGAATTGCTAATGATTTGTATCTATCGGTGTCAGGAAACTTTGGGCCGCGGTGGAGTAGCAGAGCGGTCTAAAGCACCTCGCTGCGGAGCGCGAGGTTGCTCGCCGTGGAGGTTCGAGTCCTCCCTGGGGCATGAGTGTGTGTGTTTGTCCGTAGGTTAGTTTACCTAGGTTTAAGTAATTTGTAAGCTACGGACTGATGACCACGAAGTTCGGTCCGATAGATTTACAAACATTTGAAACAAACATTTGCCGTCTTTAGTACAAGCTAGTTAACACGTAGTTTGTAAGTTTAGGGACTGATGACCTCGCAGTTAAGTCCCATAAGCTTTACAAACATTTGAATTTTGAAATCCTACATGTTTAAAATGTTATTAATTAATTAAAGAAAACATGAAAAGATATCCAAGAGAAGAACACCTCGGTCAAAACAGGTCAGACTTTTCCGCTGTCTGCAATAGATTCATTACTGATTGCGTATTCTTCATTGAAGTATTCCAACTGTTCTTGCAAGTTTCTGTTTGGAAGACGCCTTGTTAATTTTACTGCCAGCAAAAGTCGCGAACATGGATAACACTGTTGCCGCACCAGCCGCCCCCACCACCATCATGGAATGGAATAAAATATGAAGTGATTCTTGTTTTAGAAACATAAGGATCCGAGAGTTCCATACAATAAGACCTTACTGGCGTTCAAAGTAATCACTTCTTATACCGGCTTCAAACCGTTCCCCATTGCCAGGAAATTCTTCTTGGAATTTTTTCGAAACTCCTCTGTTACGCACCATTGCAGCAGCTAATTGTAATTAATCTGAATGTAAGTAAAGGTATCTTACTTTTATGTCTTATTTCTTTTTACTTCTGAGACCATTCACCAAAATTTTCAGCTACATCTCCCTTATACCGCTCTCTGTACCAAAAGATTGGAAAGTTGCACAGGTCACACCTATATTCAAGAAAGGCAGTAGGAGTAACCCACTAAACTACAGGCCTATTTCATTGATGTCAATTTGCAGCAGGGTTTTGGAACATATCCTGTATTCAAATATTATGAATTATCTCGAACAGAACAATCTATTGACCCAAGGTCAACACGGATTTAGAAAATATCGTTCATGCGAAACACAACTAGCTCTTTATTCACACGAAGTGATGGGTGCTATCGACAAAGCTTCGCAAATCGATTCCGTAGGTCTTGATTTCCAGAAAGCTTTTGACACCGTACCTCACAAACGGCTTTTAATCAAATTGCGTGGTTATGGTATATCGCCCCAAATTTGCGATTGGATATGGGATTTCTTGTCAGAGAGGACACAGTTCGTAGTAATCGATGGTAAGGCATCGTCTAAAACTGAGGTGATATCGGGCGTTCCACAGGGTAGTGTTATTGGTCCTCTGCTATTCCTTATTTACATAAACGATTTAGGGGAAAATCTAAGTAGCTCTCTTAGGTTGTTTGCAGATGACGCCGTCATTTACCGTCTAGTAAAATCATCTGAAGATCAAAACCAACTGCAGAACGATCTGAATAAGATATAAGTATGGTGTAAAAATTGGCAATTGACTCTAAATAATGAGAAGTGTGAAGTCGTCCACATGAGTACGAAAAGAAATCCGTTAAACTTTGTTTACAACATAAATCCATCAAATGTGAAGGCCGTAAACTCCACAAAATACCTAGGAATTACCATTACTTCAGACTTAAACTGGAAAGAACACGTAGATAATATAGTGGGAAAGGCGAACCAGAGACTGCGTTTTATTGGAAGAACCCTTAAAAGATGCAACAGAACTACTAAAGAAACTGCATACACTGCGCTTGTCCGTCCATTTTTCGAGTATTGCTGCCCAGTGTGGGATCCTTATCAGTTGGGTTTGACGGAGGACATCGAAAGAGTCCAAAGAAGGGCAGCTCGTTTCGTATTGTCACGATACAGGGGAGACAGCGTTACGGAAATGATACAGGATCTGGGATAGGAATCATTACAACAACGGCTCTTATCGCTGCGGCGTGGGCTACTTGCGGAACTCCAATCGCCAACATTCTCCTCCGAATGCGAAAATATATTGTTGACTCCCACTTACATAGGTAGAAATGATCATCAGAATAAAATAAGAGAAATCAGAGCTCGAACAGAGAGATTCAGGTGTTCTTTCTTCCCGCACGCTATTCGAGAATGGAATGGGAGATAAATAGTATAACTGTGGTTCGATGAACCCTCTGCCAGGCACTTAAATGTGATTTGCAGAGTATCCCATGTAGGTGTAGATGGAGATGTATTTATAGTGCTAGGGTTGCATTTCTTTTCTACTAACTGCAGTCATCTCTCCCCTCTATTTCTGCTTTCTGTTTACGTTTAACTCGTGTGTTTTCCCATTGACACTTAACCTTTAATATGTTATCATTAAAGTTCATAGATTTACAGACAGACAGGAAACTTTGCTGGAAATTTTCAGCTACTTAAGATACTTTCTGCGGGAGCTTGTATTTAGGGTGGCCAGCTGTGCATGCTACTTGCAGGTATATTGCACAGTGGTCCGGCAGAGCCTGCGTCGGCGACGCGCAGCGGCGGGCAGCACAGGGGACACGGCTCGTTACCTCTGGTCGGCGCTGCGCAGTTTTTGCAGGCGGGGCGGCGCAGCCAAGGTGACCGCGGGTGCACAGAGTCGTTGGCCGCTGCCGCTGCCGCTGCCAGCGAGAGGTCGCAGCCGCTGCGCATGCGCGCCCGCGCTAATGCCCGCCATAAGTCTGCCCCACACTAAAAACTACTGTGCGCCCGCCCTGATGAACGGCCCGGGGCTGCCCGATTTATGAGCGACGAGTGCCGCGCCGACGCAGCTGCACATTACGGGCGTACAGAGGATGCCGCTGTTGCCGAAACTGTGGCACCGTTGACCGGCCAGAGCAGCTCTGTGACTCAGGTCTCTATACAGAGTGGTAGTAAATTCCCGTTACAAACTTCTACGAGTTGTGAGTACATAAAATTCTGAATAGGAGCTCATATCTGGAAACGTGTCGTTTCCGTTCTACGACAGTTCCAGTTCAGAAATGTAACTCATCAATGTCTGCTTAGAAACAGACAAACGTCTCACAGCTAAAAAAAAAAAAAAAAAAAAATAAAATAAAATAAAATAAAAGGAAAAGGTTCAAATGTTTGTAAAGCTTATGGAACTTACCTACGGGGTCATCAGTCCCTAAACTTACAAACTACTTATGCACTAACTAAGACTAAGGACGGTACAAATATCCATGGCCGAGGGGGGATTCGAACACCCGACCGTAGTGGCCGTGCAGACCGTGACTGGAGCGCCTCAATCCCTTTTTTTTTTTTTTTTTTTTTTTTTTTTGCTCTAAGGGTAGTTCTGTTCGCTGCGGACGCTGTTCGTATTTGTTCGTTTATGTTCGAAGTGTTCTTGGCTCAGCTTTTTTATTACAGAGGGCAGTGAGCCGCGCTGTGCCACGGCGCCCGGCTTTTAAACACAACACCCAGTCCCCTGCCGGGAATCGAACCCAGGCCCCCTACGTGGTAGTCAGCGTTGCTGCCGATGAGCTACGTTTTTTTTTTTTTTTTTTTTTTTTTTTTTTTTTTTTTTTTTTTTTTTAATGTTTGTATAGTCTATAGGACTTAACTACGGGGTCATCAGTCCCTAAACTTACAAACTACTTATGAACTACTTACGAACTATGACGGCACAAATATCCATGCCCGAGGGGGGATTCGAGCCCCCGACCGTAGTGGCCGTGCAGACCGTGACTGGAGCGCCTTAGTCCCCTCGGCCACCGCGGCCGGTTTCCCCTCGGCCACCGCGGCTGGCGTCTCAGAGCTCCCTGTCCTGGTGTCCAACACTGTAGTGAACACAGACCTGTCGTAGCGACATTGAATGTCGAATGTCCCTATGGTGTTGTTGTGGTCTTCAGTCCGGACACTGGTTTGATGCAGCTCTCCACAATACCGAATCCTGAGCAAGCCTCTTCAACACCACGTAAGAACGGCAACCTACATCTGTTTGAATCTGCTTACTGTGTTCATCTCTTGGTCTTCCTCTGCGGTTTTTACCCCACACACTTCCCTCCAGTGCTAAATTCACAATTCCTTGATGTCTAAGAATCAATCCCTTCAATCCCTTCTTTTAGGTATGCCAAAAATTCCTTTTCTCCCCAATTCCCTTCTGTATCTCCACATTAGTTATGCGATCTACCCACCTAATCTTCAGCATTCTTCTGTTGCACCACATTTCAAAAGCCTCAATCCTCTTCCTGTCCGCACTTGCGCACTGTTTATCGTCCATGTTTCACTCCCATACAAGGCAACACTCCATACAAATGCCTTCAGAAAGGACTTCCTTAGGCTTAAATCAATATTCGATGTTAACAAATTTCTCTTTTTCAAGAACGCTTTTCTACCCATTGCCATTCTGCATTTTATATCATCTGTACTACGACCATCATTTGTTATTTTAGTGCCCAAGTAACAAAACTCATCTACCTCCTTTATTGCTTCATTACCTAATATAATTCCTTCAGCATCACCTGATTTTCTTAGATTGCACTCCATTACCCCAGTTTTGCTCTTGTTAATGTTCATCTTATATGCACCTTTCAGCACTCTGTCCATTCCGTTCAATTGCTCTTCCAGGTCCGTCGCTTTCTCTGACAAAATTACCATGTCATCGGCAAAACGCAATGTTTTTAATTCTTCCCCCTGAATTTTAATTGCTTCTCCAAATTTCTCCTTGCTTTCCTTTATAGCTTGCTCAATGTACAAATTGAATAACATTGGAGAAAGGCTACAACCCTGTCTTACTCCAACCACTGTATCCCTTTCATGCCCTTCAACTCTGACAACCGCTGTCTGGTTTTTGTACAAGTTGTAAATAACCTTACGCTCCCTATATTTTACAACTGCTTGCTTCCCTAAGTTACCAAAAATAGACGTAAAGTATATTTATTCAAGAAAGCAGATAGGAATACAATACATTGCTTCTTGAAATACAGTTTCCACTCATTCCAAACACTAATCGTATGTGTACACCAAATGTGGCTCCAATTAAAGAAGTGCTATCGACAGCCATTGACAGTTTTATATCAAATAAATTAATAAAAGAAGCAGGTGATCCTCCTTGGTACACAAAACTGATCATAACACTGTTACAAAATCAACGGAAAAGGCATGCGAAATTTAAACGAACACAAAATTCCCACGACTGGTGATTCTACACAGAAGCCCGAAATTTAGCGAAGACTTCAATGCGCGATGTCGACAATACTTTTCACAAGGAAAATCTTTCTGAAATTTGACTGCAAACCCAAAGAGATTTTGGTCATATGTCAAACATACTGCAGACAAAACACAAACAATACTACGTGGCAGCGCTACTAAAGCAGTGTTACTAACATAGCTTTTCGGAACTCATTCACCAAGGATGACGAAACCAATATTCTACATTTCGAATTACAAACAGAGGCCACAATGAGTAAAGTTGAAGTAGATATCATAGGAGTAGTGAAGTAACTGAAATCACTTCACAAGAGCAAGTCTTCTGGTCCGGACTGTATACCCATTAGATTTCTATTTGATTATGCTGAAGCGATAGCTCCTTACGTGACAGCCATATAAAACAGCTCGCTCAAAGAAGGATCTGAACCAAAAGACTAGAAAATTGCACACGTCACACCTAGATTCAAGAAAGGCCGTAGGAGTAAGCCAGTAAACTACAGGCCTATTTCATTGACGTCAGTTTGTAGCAGGGTTTTGGAACATATCCTGCATTCAAATATTAGGAATTATCTCGAACAGAATGATCTATTGACCCAAAGTCAACACGGACTTAGACAATGGATGGGCAGTGTTGTGGTATGTACGAAATGCTATCCAAAAGCGGAACTCACATGGACATACTAAATGTCAAACTCCTAACCGTAAGTAACATCTTGAAGACGAACTTATGTTGTAATTAATCAGTATAACCTACCACAATTAGTGCTTACTTTTTCCCTGTCACAACTTTCAATTGTAATTGCACTAAATGTATATATAACGTCTGATGATGAGCTGCTAGTCATGGTTCAATAAATCTTCATTGAGAAGAAAAAAGCGATTGGTTGCAGTAATTTCTGAAACCTGTTTCGTATTTTGCTGCCTATCACTGATCTGCATCAGTATCAAAAAGGTGACTTACTCGTTATTACGATCAGGGTCTAAATAACTTCATTTTGACAGTTCAATTCATAACACGGCAGGATCAGTGCCGATGTTGATAGAGCTTCAAAATCTCAGTAATAGTAGTTACATCCGTAGTGTCATAATCGTGTATATGAATCCCAGTTGACTTCCAATATTAAATTGAGAAGGGGGAATAGACTATATAATTTATGTTTCTATCCCATCCGTTATTATCTTTCCCATGTTCTAGTTGAATATTGTAAGCATCGGTCACCTAGTGGATTAGTGTTTTTTTTTTTTTGTTTTTTTTTTTTTTTGTTTTTTTTTTTTTTTTTTTTTTTTTGCTATCAATTGTAAATAAAGAGTAATAAAAACTGTAGGTACTGTTATGGTTCAGGTAGAACTGATTTTGCTGACCCTATTTTGGAGCATTTTTGATGAGGTAACGGCGTAAATTATAATTATAATATTTACACGGAAGAACTGTACATCCACCCAGGGACATGTATCATCAGGTTAGGTGTTAATGGATCCCCTGCGCATTGACTAGAGTCGATGCACAGGTCATGGCTTAGTCAGAGACAGAAATTAGATAATTAGTATCCCCCTAATTTACAAATACGTCTACTTCCATGATCAAACACAAAAACCGGCTTATGTGAAATAAAAAAAAAGGAAAATAGAAACAGTTGAGCATAATGCTAGGGCTATTGCATCGTATTTCTGTGGTCAAGGCAATGGACTGCGATGATAGAGATCCGTGTTCAACCCTCCGTGAGTCTGTGTGTTTTTTCGTTTTCGTTTTTCAAAAAACTGTCAACCTTCTTCCGGTCAGTGACATATCCGTTAAGTTTTTGTGGCCCTTGTACTTGTCATATTATGCGTAAGTCATTCCGTGAGTATACATTAGTGTCGTCAGTAAATCTGATTTTAGTGACTGCAGACGATACCTTTCATAGAAATGAAAACAATAAGTAATAAAAATAATCAACTTCACTCTCAGAAATTCTAGTACATGTTCTGATTATCTTGGATACAGGTCTACGCTAATTTCGATGGAGTACATGTCATAAACTTCAAAACTTATGTTTTGATAGCTCACAGAGAAAAGTGTGTGCTTTTGAAACTTTTGCATTTATCTGTTGCAGTTACGTGACAAACTGCCATTTTTTCGAGGATGATTACACATTCATACTAACGCATAAATTCGACAAGGAGGCACTCATTGACTAGGCGCACAAGTGCGCCGATAAGCGATTCCTGTCCTGTAACACTCATACTGTGACGAATAGTGTGTATGATCAGACGTGTTTTACAGTGGCGATTCGGCTTTCATCAAAAGTTTGCGGCCCCCATTCCCTTTCCACTATCAATAGAACACTTATGCTGTACGGACTTTACACCACAATAAACACACAAAATTTAATACAGACATATCAAAGATCCACGTATAGCCTACAGTTGATAATTTGTGAAAAACCAGAAATGGAAAAGTACAACACGACGGACTGTTGAGCACGGATCTCCAGTCTCGTTATCCAACACCACGACCACACGACATGGCTTTTGAGCCTTCCTCCACCACGCACTTGAAAAGATTGTTTTCTTTTTTCTTCTTTTTTGAAAATTCATTACAGCATCTTTCGGTTTCTCGTGCTCGAACTGTGTTCAGTATTTGACGGGCTACCCACTGCGCCAACTTGACACTAAATCTGGATGGGGGGGGGGGGGGGGGAGAGCTATGGGGAGCTTTCCTTGCAAATTGACAGACACACGGGATATCGATGTGCCCTTGTGATGTTACAACGACGTACAACACCCATTTCGAGCGCAAAGCGCGTTAGTTTGGCAGCAGAGAGCGTCGAAAGTTGAGACGACTGAACAGGCAATCAGCCGCTTCGGGGAGATAAGACGCCCAGCTTCACCTCGGCGAGCCAGAAGCACAAGTAAAGCATCTTGGTGTACGTGATGACACGTTCAATTGCTATTTTTCCTGACAAAAATCGGCATTGTCTTTATTTTTAGATACTACACTGGCATTATTAGAGCTACAGACTAGCATGGAGAAGCAAATGAAAGAGGAGAACAGCGAGATTCAGATTATGTGTTGACAATATTTATATTAATTTTATATCAAAAGTTATTCAGAAAAATAGTATTTAATCACTTGGAAAAAATCCAGAGCCTAAACTAAATAAAAAACAGTAAAGAGCGAGGGCTTAAATGAAAGGTATCATGGAGAAGCAAAGTTTGGTATAACTATAGCATCTGCAACTTTTATATTGCGCATAATAATGCACTTGTAAGGAGAAACAATAATGATTTGTTAAAAACAATTAATACAAGACAGATGCGCAAACAGAGAGGAAGTGTTAAGTTGCAGGTATCGTAAACACACATTACGACCTCTTTAGAATATAACATTTTTATTTATTTTAACATGTTGTGTTTGTGTAAACTAAATTAATTTGCTTATCGACCGTAATTTGTTCAAATTTATGAGCACAGTAATTCGGAACAGTGCATTGGAAAGAGAGATGGAAAATATACCTGAAAAACATCTAAATAATTGCTTAAATATTCATCGTGCGAAGGCCGGAAGACATATTTATCGGTCATGCCGAAAATATTAATTTGATTTAACTTAAGCTTTAGGGGGGTATTATTAGTGTTAGAAATTAAGGTATGAATTTGCAATAGAATCTTAGCGCGCATCTAACGATGCCGTTATATCAACATTTCAGTCATTATTTAAGAACTTTTGAACACTACTGCGAGAATCACTAAAGGTCGATAGGTGAAGTATTACTGGAATGACGTCACAGATCGTATGTAAACGATGGCTCGGAGCGGCCAAGAATCAGTCGACAGCAGTTGAATCGTGATGACAGACGTGTGTTATGGACGTAGAGAAATCCAGTGAGACAATGGGTGTTCCATATAGCAGCAGAATCCGCCGCGCTGGACTCTGAAATATTTTCGGGCGTATAGGGACTCTGATTTTGAAAAGTAGTCAGAACTCAGAAATTTTTCATCGCTTACTATCTTGATTTGTCAATGGATAGAACAATGAACTTTAATAGCAACCATTTTAGGAACATTACACAAATGATTAAACTTTCATATAGCTATATTGTTAGCAATATTGGGGGCTCGAGCTAATCATATCGGACGGAGTCTAAAGAATTTAGTGGTTTTCGCCAGACATAATCATACAATGAATAATAAACAATTTTAGTAAAAACGCAAACCTCATTTGCAGTCAGTTATTTAGTAGATGCCGCCCTAGTTAAAAATTCCCTGACTTTGACATTGAAAGTTTTATTTTACAAATAAGTGTACACGTGTACAGATACCAACGAGCCAAAAGGCAGTAGGAATAAGTCAACCTCTAAGACAAAGTTAGTTGAATTAAGGGTCCGTAATGTTACACCCTGAAACAGATGCCGGTAGTATAGCGTACACAAGGAATTAGAGGACAGTGTACTGGCAGGGCTGACTATTATACTCCCTTGATTAAGTGATATCGGATCCATAATTAACCTTCCGGAGGGCGCGTGGTTGACAATGATGCCAGTAGGCGCGAGCTGGCATTTCGGTCGCCTCCCAGTTGGATCTCTTTCCATGTATATAAAACCAGTCGCATTAGTAGTAAAATATTCTGCTAGATATGTTCGAATACCCCTCTTCACTGCCACCAACAATAAGGACCCCAAAATATCCAGGATTTTAGGTCATTAGGCCTGAAATCTCTCCCTTTGCTATCCGGGTAAGAAGTTCATTTCTTCTGGATCTAAGTATTAGAGTGGTAAACAAAGCCATCAGTATTATCAGGGGTAAGAAGAAAGACGAAGAGGCAGATACAGTACCCATTGTCAATGTTATGCGGGTTACCGTTCTTATTCTGGAATGAATAGCTTTGCATAGGGAAGAGGAGCATGTACAGCTGCATGAAACCATTCGCACAGAAGACCACAACAACCAGACCGTTTCAAGAATGTGATGCGAGCATATATGTGGCTGATTTACATGAAAATGAATAACCGATATTTTATAGCGAACGGCAAACGATATTTGATATGCTCTGGGAGAGTCTGATTGTGGGGAAGAGACGGTACTGCCTCTCTGTGAGTATAACTAATATTTGATAATTTTCACGGGTAGTTGTAACCGCCAGGAAACTTCATACGTGGCCGGCCGCGGTGGCCGAGGAGACTGAGGCGTTCCAGTCACGGTCTGCACGGCCACTACGGTCGGGGGTTCGAATCCCCCCTCGGGCATGGATATTTGTGCAGTCCTAGTTCGTAAGTAGTTCATAAGTAGTTTGTAAGTTTAGGGACTGATGACCCCGTAGTTAAGTCCCATAGACTATACAAACATTTGAATTTGAAACTTCATACGGATAAACTGCTTTTGTAGTATGTGACTCCTGCTGTTGTTTTCTCCAACCTCATGCAGTTTCGTTAGAGTTATTCAGGGTGGCAGGAAATTTCCGTTACAAACTTGTAGGATTTGCAGAGGGTAGTGAGTACATAACATTTTTAACAGGAACCCATGTCCGGAAACGTATCGTTTCCGATCCACGACGGTTTCAATTCAGATGGTTATCTCGTCCACTCCTACTTGAGGAATGTAATTAGGTGTGACCCAGTACAACTTTTGCAATCAATTTGAAAAGAATACTACATCGTTCTGCTATTACTTACGCATTTTCATTACAAATAACACGATATGGTTTACTTTAGTCGACAACAACAATAACCCAGCATCTACGGCACCAGCCGCAACGTAGTGATGCATTACAACAGCGGCTCGATGTGGCGACCACCAATGTCGTTACACACACTGTACCTCCGAAGCATGTTCTGGTGCACTCTCTCCATCCCACCTGGTGTCTCTTCAATGTCTTGTTCAGCGGCCAGAACTCGTGCCAGCAGAGGTTGACTAGTTACACATCTGAACTGAAACCGTCGTAGAACGCAAACGATAGGTTTCTGGAAATGGGTTCTTATCCAATATATAAAAATGAATGTTTGTGTGTTCGTATTTCATATGCGGGCGTACCGTTTAACAGATTGTGATGAAACTTTTCCAAAATATAGCTTGCACTTTCGCTATGGTCATAGACACTATTAAATGACTCTACGACAAATAGTTCAAGAAATATGACGTAATAAACAATGAAATGTGCTGAAAAGTGTTGTATCATGCAACGTCTCCTTCTAAACGACTCTGCTGAGTTCAACCAAATTTGGTACACAAATTACTTCCATTAGACAACAATTGGCGTAGGAGTAAGAACTGATTACGAGATATAATTCAGGAGATATGAAGTCATAAACAATTATATGATTGAAAACCTGTGGCATCGTGCCCCATGAGAATGAGGACACTTTTACTCATCCTAAAATCTTCATGACATTTTGGACACTTGACCTTCAAAACAAGAGGAAGGTTACTGTCACATAAAAGTTTGAATAGTGCATGACGGAGGATACTTTACCTATGGAATTCGTCAGATTCTACAGTTGAATTCTGATCCTAATGAAATTTTTAAATATGATTGAACAATTCAGTTTTTCGGTGCAGTATTAATATATTCAGATTACCTACAATCATTTCAATTAATTGACGTGACTAAACAATTAATTTTCAGATTTCGGCGAAATAAAATTTCTGAAAACCTAGTTGCTCTCTCTGGAAGTTACGTTACATTTTTCAGAATGATAATCATCAAAAAACATTGTTCACACCATGTCAGTTTTATGTAAGCCATTTAAAGTAAGAATTTATTTAAAAAAACATGCTGCATTGGAAAGCATTCTTCATTCAGATTGTTAAATGACGGTTTTTTGGCTGCCGTCTTTGATGCATACCAAGCGTACCGAATCATTGGGGCGAATACAACCAGCAGAAGGAATTTGTTGTTACCAACGTATGGCTTTAATGCACATTTGAAAATAAATCTAATATATAATAATTAAAGTTTGTTTGTCTTTTTGTTTGTATTTTATGCGCGGCCATATCGTATGGTGCATAGCGGAGGGTGCTTTACAATCAGTTAATTCGTTTCTTACGCCTTCACGCTAAAATGGTTGGACGGATATGAATGAAAATTGGAAGAGAGGTACCTTATACACAGGTTAATACATGGGGAACCTTTCGTAAGCCACCGTATAGTGTGGCGGAGGGTACCTTACAATGCGTTAATATGTTTGCTACTCCTTCATGCTGAATGGGATGGACAGATTTGAGTGAAATTTGTACTGGAGATAGCTTACAGCCTGCATTAATACATGGGCTACCTTTCGTAAGCAACCGTATGGTGCGTGGCGGAGGGTACCTTACAACTGTATCGTAATGTACATTACATTGTTAATTACATAATTTCTCAGAGGTGAGGGGATCAATGGACTGAGGAGATACAGTATGAGTTCCTCAGAGAGACTAGAGGGTTATTAGCAGAGAAGGGGAAAGTGGAGAGGGGAAGAAAGACGGGCTGGAGGAGATGAAGAGGGCAGATGATGAAAGAGAGAGAAAAGAGAAGGTAGACAGAGAGAAAAAGGAAGGAGAGATGGACTAATTTAAGAGCGGAATCAATAAGCACTCGGGACACGCTGGGTTTTCTGTTATTTCAAAATATTATGTACTCAATGCCCTCTACAAGTCCTAGAAGTTTGTAACGGGAATTTTCGACCACCGTGTATATCAGGGCAAATGTTTTGTCACCAGTAGTGAAATTAGAACCAAGGCAAAGAAGATCGGAATATCCGTTGTGAGGTTCTTAGCAGACTTGGTTATTTCCAACTAGTGCGTGACGAGCAGCCGTATTATGTTGTCAAGAGCTGCCGTGTTGTGCTCCACAAGCCGTAACAAGATCTTCGCGTGTCTCGTTGCAAGTAAGTGTACCGTGAGACAGTCAACGAAGCGGTGCGAAGCAGATGCGTGTGCTGGGGAGACACCGTTCATTCCTAACATGCGATACGTGGCAGCTGACCGGTTTACACTGTGGCACCATGCTGGAGTTTTTCTGACATTTTTCTGTCAGCGTTTATACATGACATGATGATCAGCGAAATTATTTGCTATTATTGACAGCAAGCGGGAAAGCTCTATCCCACTGTATGTAACGACGAAGCAACTGACGGATGATCGAGCAGCTAAACAATCACGAAAATGAGAATTAATTTGGGTCCAGTACTCTTCCTCCAATTACCGATTGTATTCGTCACTGTGACTAACGTTTTTTGGGTAACTGAATTAGCAAGAACCCGTGGTCTAATTGCTTACGGAAATAATAAAGCCACCGGTGTTCAAAACTTTGGAAACCAGCTCCAATCGTTCAGTTTTTCAGCAAATTCGTAAGAAACGCGAACACAACGTCTTCGAGGTGAACAAAATAAAAAGTATGTATCGGAATTGAAAGATAAAGAAAGGGAAAGTAACGTTTAACGTCTTTGTTGAAATGAGTAAACCAAAATTCGTACACTTTTAGAGGCCCTTGTTTATCACTAATTGTATCGTAATAACATTTCATGTATATTTTTGATATTGTGGTCACATTACCATTTAACGTAAGTTTGTATTTGAAAAAGTTAAAAAATATGCACGCACATACGTCTTTGATATGTATACACTACATGTGTAACACTTCATGAATCACTGATAGGTATCGAAAAACAACATTCGATAGGCATGTATGGAAGACAAGGATTCAACAAACGACGCTAAGTAAACGTGACGCGAAAAAGGCTGAGATGAAGAAGAAGTTTGGTAGAAAATAGAAATATAAAGTAACAGAAAATAGGAAATATATATAGTAAAATATCATATCAAAGGTATGGTCACATGCTGCATGCGTTTTAAAAATAGGTGAAAATTGTGGGCAAGAAAAAGAAATTGTAGAGACAAAATCTGTCACTCTTAAAAAATCTTGAAAGTATCCCTGCATAAAAATTTTATACAAGTCGTTCAAAGATATCTCCGGTACTAGTTGAAAAGCGGGAAGGAACTCGTCTACTAGCATTATCTTGTCGGCATCCGCGTCGTTAAAGAAGCTACGCAATTCGTGCGGACAAGTACGAAAGACAAGCGGAACCGGTCTAATTAAAATATCTGCACCATTAATCGACTAAAATTATTTAGCGATAGCACAAAAAGTGGACTGAGACGCAGACCCATACACACAGAGATGAGTCAAAAATAATGTGTCTGGACAGGTTCATATTTCTCTACATAACGTCACTGATTTACAAAGCAAATAAAAATTCATCAAAAAAAAAAAAAAAAAAAATGAAATCTATGAGGAAAAATGATGTATTTGTAAAGTAACTGCCGCGACTCAAATAGTCATGCCACCAAAGAAAGTCGATAAATAAAAAATAACTAAAGCTAAAAAGTTGAACTTTCACTAGAGCCTACTGGGAAACGTAAGAATGGAACAATACGGGCTGAAAATGGTTCTATCTACTGGCAAAAAAAAAAGGACATTTACGGGGGGATAGATGGATGTGGTGGCTGGTCCATCAGAACGGGCACGGAGAAAACGACGAAGCTGGTCAACTTAGGAAAGGCGGTGAAACTGCACGACGTCCCAGAAGACCAAAATGTTCAAATGTTTGTAAATCTATGGGACTTGACTACTCTGGTCATCAGTCACTAGGCTTTCAAACTACTAAAGCTAACTTACGCTAAGGAGAACAAATACACCCATGCCCAAGAGAGGACTGGAATCTCTGACGGCGAGAACCGGCGCGCTCCGCAGCAAAGCGCCTTGGAACGCTCGGCCACTCCACCGCGACTCACAGAAGATATGCAACGATACAAATGGAGGCAGTATCGCGGCCGCGGTGGTTTGGCCAAGCGCTCTAAAGCTCCTTGCTACGGAGCGCGTGGTTGCTTACCGTCTGAGGTTGGAGTCCTGCCATGGGCATGGGTGTTTGTTGTCATTAGGGTAATCAGTTTGTAAGCGTAAGGATTAATAGCCACAGCAGTTAAATCCTACTTATTTACAAACATCATTTAAAACTTCCAGGCTTATAAGCCGTGGTCGATTTGTAACACTTTCCCATAACGTTTCATCTTCGGCTGCGGGAGACATCTTCAGAGGTAGAGTGGCGAACTGCGATGGGAACTTGAAGGAGCGCCGTACTTACAGGCGATGCAGAGGGCACCACAACACATCACTTGACGCCGGCTACGAAACTATCTCTGGTATTGCCAACATTCTTAGCAGACAAGAATCGATTGTCATTCCGTTGGTGTGAAGCAGAAGTCCAAATTCTGTCTAATTTAACGGCTTCCTCTTTCCTGTTAAAATTATTGCATGTTTATAGATCTCGATTGCTTCTCTATATGTGCGCGAATGATAGTGCGACGTTTTTGAGATGACACTAAATTTAATATCGTGGTTGCCTTCTTTGTATACATGTTCCGCTACGGCCGATTTCTCCGTGTGCCCCAAGCGCCAATTCCTCTATGTTCGACCAGACGAGTGTTGACGATTTTTTTTTTTTTTTTTTTTTTTTTTTTTTGTTGTTGCAGTTCCTCCAATGTAGACTGAACCACCGCTGCAGGGAATTTTATGTACACCTGGTGTATTCAACGGATGTCGTACATCTTTTGCAGATCTTAAATATTCTATTATCTTACTCGTTGGTCTGAAAATGGTTTCTACCCCATACTTGTCTAATGCTTTTCCAATACGGTCTGCAGCCTTATTTATGAACGGAAGAAAAACTTTCCCCTTGGGCGGTTGTTGTTCCTTGTTGACATTGACTTTCTCCCTTGGACGAAGGACTCTGCCTATTTCTTTGGTATAATAGCCGTTCTTCTGGAAGGTGGATCGTAAATGCTGCATCTTATCTTTTAAATAAGTAGGTTCACAAATTGTATGCACCCTGTCAACCAAAGTTTTAACCACACCTCTTTTTTGTCTGGGATGGTGGTTAGAGTCTTTATTAAGGTACCGATCAGTATGAGTAGCCTTCCTGTAAATCTTGGGGCCCAACGTCCCATCCACGTGCTTTATTACAGACACATCGAGAAAATTTAGCTGCCCGTTGCTCTCTGTTTACATTGTAAATTGTATTCTGGAGTTGATACCATTGAGATGCATTAAGAAGGCATTTAATTCCTCTGCACCGTGTGTGCATACCACAAAAGTGTCATCGGCATATCGATATCATCTGGCTGGCTTTTTATTAGCCCGAAAGTTTTAAATGAAGTTGACACCGGCCGTGAAATCTTACATTGTGTGATCATATTTACAAACATTTCAATATTTGCAATATCGCGTGCACATGGTACAAAAAGGGCCGTGCATTGTCAGCACTACCATTTGTACTCCCGTGATTCGTGTGGAAAGGCGTCTGACGTGATAATGGTCGCAGAAGGAAAATAACAGACCTTGCAAGACGAATGGCAGTTGAAACTACATGCATGCAACGCACCATTGAAGAAAAAGTCGCGAATTTTAATGTTCCGAGATCCATAGTGGCAAGTTGTCAAAATACCAAATTTGAGAATTGTCTCTCACCGCGGACAACCCCGTGGTTGACAGTCTGCAAATATCCCTTAAAGAAAAATTAAAAAAAAATAAAAATAAAATGTACAAACGTTTATAAAGCTATAGGGCCAAACTGCAGTGGTCATCAGTCCCTAGACTTACAAACTACTTAAAGTAACTTACGCTTAGGACAACTCACACACACCTATGGCCGAGGGAGGACTCAACATCCGAGCGCAGGAGACGCACGCTGCATTGCAAGACGCCTTAGAGCGCACGACCATTTCCACGCGGCTTTAATGTCCGAGAATTGTCACTGCTAACCGAAAATCGACACTGCATAGAAAAACACAGAAATTAATGTGGGGCGTAAGGCAATCGTATCCGCTACGCGGCTTCGGTAATGCGGCACAGTTTGGCGTTTAATGTGCTACGCCTGCAGACTTCGGACTAGAGTGGCTTAACTCACAGCACTACATCGCAAGCAGCAGCTCCCCTGGGAATGTGTGCATATTGGTTCACCCTAGATGACAGGAAAACCGTAGCTTGACCAGTTAAGTTCCGATTGTATTCCTTAAGAGCTGATGGTTGGTTTACAGTGAGGTGCAGACCTCGCGATGCAATTGTTACCAAAGCGCTGCGAATGCTATTGATGGCTTTATAGTGATGTGGGCTGTTTTCACAAAGAACGGACTAGGTCCTCTTCCAGATGGAGCAGAATCTGTAATTGAGTGAAAATAGTTAGGTTACTTCATTATCAGTTACTCATGGACATTATGTCCCCCCCTCCCCCCCCACTCCAAAAAAGGTGCAATTTTTACGGAACACAGTGTGCCTTATCATCAGACCACAATCACAATTGTTCATTAGTGGTTCGAAACCTGCCACCCTGATTGCATGAAACGAATCCTATTGAAAATATATGGGACACAATCGAGAGATCCGCAGAAAATCCTGCACAGACGCTACTTTTGTGTATATGGACGGCTGTAATGAGAGAAGGGTTCAGGATTCTTGCAGGGGACTTCCAATGGCTTGTTTGGTGCACGCTATCTCGAGATGCTAAACTTTGCCGTTTAAAAAGAGGTCTGACACATTATTACGAACTACTTCACGACTTGTCAGCTCAGTGTCCCCGCGTCACCACAGTAAGCTGGAACAGGAGTTTAACGCTGGTTTAGGAATAAGTGCTTCTACATCTTCATCTACGTACAAACTCCGCAGTCCATCTAAAGGTGCTTGGCGCATGACCCTAAACGTAATGCTCTACAGCAGATGACCCTTACGTATTGCCGGCCGCGGTGGCCGAGGTGACATTCACGAACCTCATGGCGCACGCTTACCGCCGTGCGACGATCATAGTAACGTTTCAGGCTGAACATCCACGACCAAGAGCTTTTGAAATCGAACAGTTCATACGAGAAGATCTTCGTTTGAACCCACAAGACGTGATCGGAATACACTTTTCAATCACGGGAAGCATCGTCTATATCAAGATGACGACAGAAGCGCTATGCACTGAAGTTGTCCAACGACATAACACCGGACTGAAGTTCAAGCACTCTGATGGACACATCGGTGCCGTAACGGTCGATCATGTAGGATTCGGATTACGTACTCTACGGGTGTTTGAGCTCCCGTTTGAAGTACCTCAAGAAACGGTCATTGCAGCCTTCCAACCGTATGGTAACGTCGTTGGTCACCTCGCAGAAAAGTGGCAAACATTTACGACCTACCAGGTATTAAATGGTGTGCGTCAGATACAGATTGAGCTGAAGAAACACGTTCCGTCGTACCTGATGATTGGTGATGTGCGGGCCATCGTTATGTACGATGGCCAGCCACGAACATGTTCAGGATGTGGCGAGGAAGGCCATGTCCGGTCCGAATGTATGCGCCGACGTTTGGTACAGACACCACTAGGTGAGGTGGCCTCAGCAACAACGGTCACGTCCCTACCCACAGAACCACGTAATACAACTCCAGGCTACGCCTAAACCTACGTTGCCTGTACCCAACGCAGAAGAAAATACTGACGACACAAGCACAGCACCGCCTCCAGCGCCCTCACCAGAACCGGCAACAATAGAGGCAACTCCGAATGACTCTGCTGGTATCATGGACATCGACCTAAGTGTGGTGCCGACGTCCGCTTTCGTACAGACGGGTGCGGCGATAGAAGAGGAACAACCAAATTCTGATTCAGAACAACACATCCGAAAACAGCGGTCACCTCGGAGGCGTAAGAAACGCCGTCGAACACCCTCCGCTGACGGCCTCCATCAGACGACCTTTTCGGATACCGAACGAATGTCAGACAGTGACGTACCATTTTCCGACCAGCAGCAGGATGATACTGCCACACTGGACAGTCCTACGGTGACGCACCATACCTCAAATCAGGACATACCATCCTTGATGTCAGCACCTAAGAACGACCTTACCCTCACAGCACCGCTTGGAGCATGCGCCTCGTCCGTTACAGACCAACGCCAGCACACGTCATCGACATCCACATCCTGGGCCGACGATGTTGGCGAAGGAGCGGCTCAGACAGCTAACGTGGCCGAGCGGGTGCATCCCATGGAGGCACCAGATTTGGTACCCAACTAAGAATTGCGGCAACTGTGGGAGACACGGCAAGTCAGCGACTTTCGGGAGCCGCTGCAACGCCTTCTGTAAACCTTGCAAGTGTCCATCCGCAGCAATATCGTATCGCCACGATGAATATGGCCACCATTCGCGCCCCACACAAACTGGCGATGTTTCGAGACACCATCTACTCAAGTGATGTTGATATTGCGCTCCTACAGGAGGTGTTTGTCGCTGATTTTCTCATCCCTACTGGTTACACTGGCTATGTTTCACACGCCTCCGACACCGGCAGCGGCGTCGCCATCCTCCTACGCGATGGCATTCCAGCAGACGACGTCGTTTACCTCCACACTGCTCGGGGAATGGCTCTTACTGTATTTGGAGTGCGTATCATTAACATCTATGCACCATCCGGCTCCAGCCACCGTCGAGACCGCAATACATTCTTCGCCGAGGATATCACGCCGCTATTTATGGGTCCACAGGATGACTTGGTATTTGGCGGGGATTTCAACTCGACACAAGGGCCCACCGACCAACTGCCACAACATTCACCCTGTGCGGCTCTCTCCGTGGTCATCGACAGACTACAACTCGTTGACACCTGGACAAAGCTCTACGGAACTCGCCCTGGCTTTACGTTTTACACCGCCCATTCCTCGAGCCGCCTGGATCGCATATACCTCACCCGCTCTCTCGCAGGTGGAACCCGTCACGCGGAAGTCTGGCCCTTAGCCTTTTCAGATCATGAGGCATATATCTGCGACGTTAGTCTCGTCCGACAGCGTGTGTGGCATAGTCGTGGCCTGTGGAAACTAAACGTGTCTCACCTGACCGCTCCAGACTGTCGACATATCATCGAAAGTGCGTGGGCACAGTGTTTACGCCGTCGTAATGCCTATAACTCCACTCTATCTTGGTGGCTCTCCTGTGCAAAGCCAACGCTGCGCAAGTCGCTGATGAATTACGGCCGGGACATCAAGACATGGCGAAACAACACTTTGAATTTTTATTATTCCATTCTTCGAGAATGTGTGACGATGCCTTTCTCACCAGCCAGGCAGACGATGGTTCACCGTACAAAGGCCCAAATCTCTTTGATAATGCGCCGCCACCTGGAAGGGACTGTCATCCGATCTCGTACAAATGATAGAATAGGTGAAGAACATCCGTCGATGTACCATCTCATCCAGGAAAGACAAAAACGACGCCGGGCTCTGATACACGCCCTGATTGACGCGGAAGGTCACCGGCACGATACCCAATACTCCATCGGTCAGGTGTTTCATGCCCATTTCACAAGACTATATGAAGCTGTTCCGCATTCGCCAGAACTGATTTCAGAAGTCGCACAACTTATTCCAAGTACTCTCCCAGTGGAGGTGGCACGTGAACTCCAGGAAGGCGTGACCACGGATGAAGTACTAGAAGCAATTAAAATGGGGCATAACAATAGGTCTCCTGGGCCCGACGGTATTCCCGTTGAATTTTATAAAAGTTTTGACTATTTGTTAGCACCTACATGGACGACGATCGCTCAAGAACTAATGTCCCCAGCGACTGATGTCCCTAAAACCTTCCTTGAAGGCATAATTATTCCTGTACACAAACCGAACGGGTCATCCAGAATACAAGATTATCGGCCTATAACTCTGCTTAACAGCGACATGAAAATATTTACACGGTTGTTGGCCTCACGACTCAAGAAAGTTGCACGGTACGTCACATCCTGCGACCAGACGTCCTTAGGAGGAGACAACAATATCCATACGGCTCTTTGCCGCTATCGAGACATGATAGCACTTGCCCGATATCAACGACTTCCTGGTGCCCTGGCTTCACTTGACTTTAGCCAGGCCTTCGACCGTGTTGATCACTCCTACTTACAGACAGTTCTCCAGCACATGGGTTTCCCTGGCGACATTATTGCAGTAGTTATGCGCCTTCTGACTGGCGCGACCTCCAAAATCATGTTCAACGGTCGCCTCACCCCACCCGTGGTTATAACACGATCCGTCCGACAAGGCTGCCCACTTTCAACTATATTATACGCCTTTGCTTTAGAACCATTGCTCCAGGGACTACGCCAACGTTTGGAAGGTATAAGTTTACATGGGAACCGATTCTGTTGTACAGCTTACGCCGATGACATCGTCCTTTACCTACGCACTGAGAACGACGTACGGGCAGCCCTGACGTGGGTGGCCGCTTATGGCGAGGCATCAGGCAGCTTGCTCAACGTCTCAAAATCCAAGGTCTTGCTCATCGGCGAGGGCCTACCAGAGAGAAGCATCGCTCCTCTAAGTGTAGCCACAACCGTTAGATGTCTTGGCATAGATTTTTCAGCCGATCTCCGCCGCTCAGCAGCGACCAACGGTCGGCGATTGCTTCAGAGAATCAGGGGAAGTCTGGCAGATCACCGGCTACGATCCCTCGACATAGTTCAACGTACACAATATGTGAACGTCTATCATGCCTCTCGCATACCCCATGTTGCTCAAGTGCTACCGATCCCAACTCTCCTGGCACGGCGTATATTGGCTGCGTTAGGCTCCTACGTCAGCTCCGGATTGATATTCAAAGTGCAATACGACGCCCTTGCACTCCCGCGGGAACGTGGTGGGGTGGGACTAACACATGTGCCGACCAGAGTCACGGCGCTCTACGTCAGCTCTCAATTAAAAATCTGGCGACGTTGCCCACAGAGTCTCACCGGTATACTATTCAATGCCTTTGCCCCGGACTCTTTGGTAGCCCCAGTGACGATTGCAGCCATTCCAGTTGCCTTCCATCATATCCGACGATTCTTCTTGGACCTTAGTTATGTATACAAATCTTTACCACCTGCTCGTTTGTCTCAGACTAAAACAGTATATGATCTGCTACAACAGTGTCGACCATCCAACCCGATCGAAATTAAGCATCCACAGTATGTATGGCGGCATATATGGAAAGCTATTTACGAACGTTTTCTCGAATCAGACGTCCAGTCAACCTGGTATCTCACTGTGAACGGAAAACAAGTAAACCGACATCGCCTGCATCGAATCCATCTCGCCGATTCGCCCCTCTGCATTCACTGCGGAGTGGACGACACAGACGGCCACAGGTTCCACTGTGGTCAGGCGAACGATGTCTGGACGCTCGCTCGGCGAATTTTGGCGTTCCTTACTCGCCAAACACCCGCCCAGATCGACATCAACATGCTCCTATTTCCGGAGGAGACTTTCTACCCCACCACCAAAACACACTCGGTAAATTGGATTCGTGGCTACACGATCCGATACCTCTTTGATCCTGGCGAGAAATCAGTACTTGGATACTGGAACTTTCTTAATGAACGACACTGCGTCCTAACCCGTAACCCAAAGTACCAGAAATATTTTTCCAACTTTTTACGGAGTGCCTTTCACGACCCGCCTCGCAGCTGGAACGTCCAAGCGATGAGAAGATAAATCTTAACGCAACCAACCTGAACTGAACAGAACCCACAACGGAACATAATAATCAACGAGAAGACACGTTTGGACGATTTTAAGTATGCCGGCGGCATCACTACGGCGCACCTCTTGTCATATATTACAATATATATATATACATAAAGAATTTAAAAAAAAAAAAATAAAGAATACAAAAGAGAAGAAGTTTTCCCAGCTTTTTTTTCTTCCAAATCTCATGAGTTTTATTTTATTTTATTTTATTTATTGTTATTTTTCTGCTTTCGGTAGCCTATTAGCTTTCCTTGCCCTTTATTAGAATTAGGTTAGTTGAACTGGGACTAGGATAAGGTAGGAGCCAACGCCTGAAGTGGACAAGTTTATTTTTTTTTTTTCTAAGGGCAAAAGTGGCGAAAAAAAAATGGTTCGGGTCTCATTGGAGGAGAACTTTTTAGCTGTTTTCGAGACAGGAGTTAAAAAAAAAAAAAAAGGTGACTGAGGCGCTACAGTCACGGTCAGCACGGCCACTACGGTCGGGGGTTCGAATCCCCCTTCGGGCATGGATATTTGTGCCGTCCTAGTTCGTAAGTAGTTCATAAGTAGTTTGTAAGTTTAGGGACTGATGACCCCGTAGTTGAGTCCCATACGCTTAACAAACGTTTGAACATTTTTGAACCCTTACGTATCTTGTGTTGTTACGACACCGTCATTTACGCTTGTACTGGGAACGGGGTCATCGAGGTTGCTGCGTGTTATCGATGGAAACGCGTCTCCAACTAAGATGAATAACATTTATTATTACGAAAAATACTCGAAATACACAAAAGTAGTGTAACGTTTAGCTCAGCTTACTTATGTTATGGTAATGCCCTTGTCCGACTGCTGTTTCTCTGTGACCAATGCTGCGGAGAGACAGAGATTGTTGGAGAATGTCCTGTAATTGTTCTCGGATGGGAGTACGGTGCGCAGTTCGGTGTTCTACCATTGTGGCATGTCAATGACGATGTCTACAGCTGCCTTCACGCTCCATGTCTCGTTCGAAACTTCAAAAATGTGGCCAGTCTGTCAGCCAAATGGACCCAGAAGCAGGCCCGTCTCGTACGCTGTCTCGTGTTCACTATGTTGCCTTAACACGACCATTCGGTATATGACGCCATTTATGTGCGTTTGACCACCTATTCAGAACACTAGACACGATCAACGTCAATGCACTTTGGCGGTTGTTTTCTCAGACCTGGCGCAAAATATGGTGAATTATTTTGGAAGAGATTTTATGAACTTCTTAGACAGAAGATAATAAAGGGATTTTTTTTTCAGGAGCGTCCATTACAACAGGCAGTGGATTTTGGTACAGGCAAGTAACCAATAGAAAGAATCTGAAAATGTAAAAGACGTACTTTGCTGGAAGTTACTTTACAAAATACAGTCTTCTCGTCAGATATCACTTTTAGTCTAAACTGATTAAAAATTAAATAATTGTAAATTGTGACAATTTCAAGTGTGTGATGGTCAGAGAAACGTTCTTCTTTCACGTTAGAGTAAATATGAACAGCCCTGGCACTACTTCGCCTCACTGCAGCGTAGAACATATATTTTATCAACTTTTGTTTGTGTTAAATGTCTTCTTGAATATAAAAATGTTATAACTGTTTGCACCAATCTATAAAATGTTTAACAATTTCTGCAAGCCCTGTATTACGCAGCATATATACTTCTGTTTTCATTGTAATCACTCGATTTTCGTTCCAGTACGACGGTAAATAGTGTTTTATTTTGTATTTTATGGATGTTATGATGTAAAAGTATATTTCAGCTGTGTAACAAATAATTGACGATGACACCTACACTATTTTAATGATCCGGAGATGCTCGGATGGAGACGAAACCAGTCATCTAATGCAAATAATATATACTTCTGTATAATCTTGACTGTGAGGTTTTAAGACATATAAAAACTATGCTATGATCAGGGCCGAGGAGAGGAGGGGACAGGGGGGACAATATCTCCGAGGCCAGGGCATTGAGGGGGGGGGAGGGGGGCTTGTGAGTGCCCACGCTTCTGAAAAGGCGAATATCAGACAGCTGTTGTAAAATAAATTTGAGCGGGCCGTCCAACAGCATGAACGCTGCAAGGTTTCTGATGCGGTAGATACGGTATTAGCGCAATAATGCTCATTGTTTCTAGCGTCATGTGAATATTGCTCGGTGGTGTTGCTAAAGGTACATGCTTTTTGCGGTCAGCAACTCATCCGTATATCGAGTTCTTCGCGAACATAAAGCTAAGTAAGAAGAGGAAATCATTTCTTGATGAAGGCATGAATAAAGTAACAGTTTTGAATTCGTATCTCTTCAATGTAAATGTTTTTTATGTCATAATTGTCAATATAGTCGCCAACTTAACAACACGACATGAAGCAATAAAGCTGTTAGATGACACATTTAGATTTTTGTGGAAATATGCAAAGATGACTGATGCTCAGATCGCTGAGGCATGCAATTTATTCTTCACTGAATACCATAATGATGTTACAATCGATTTAAAAGAAGAAATGAAATATTTAAAAACAAAGCATACTTCGAACTTCGAAGGCACTTCTTTGAAACCATTCGAACTCTTGAATAAAAGCGTAGCTCTGCGCAACTTTTGCTCTCTTCCGCTGTCGCACTGTCGCTCTGGGAGAGAGATCATTTAGCACTCTGGCTGGTGTCTAAAACTGTCTGAGATCAACCGTGCATCAACAACGTCTCACATATTTGGGGACCTTGGCTATTGAATCTGATTTGGCAAGGCAGCCAGACTTCGATAATGTAATTCAAACGTATGCTGAAAGTAAGGCTCGGAAAGCACCACTGACACAGTTACAGGCAAAAAGCTTATAATATATTACATCCTGCACCACTCATTGCGATTTACATGCAAGTGAGTTTATATATATATATATATATATATATATATATATATATATATATATATATATATATATATATTTTTTTTTTTTTTTTTTTACTGAAATGCTTAGGACACTCACTGAGCAGGCTGTTTGTAAGTGAAGTCAAAACAAATTTTCTAAACAGAATTAAATGAAGCGAACAGACATTAACAAGAATAAATCGTTACTGAGTAACATCTGAAATCTAATTTGTAAGTCATATCAGTCTGCTCTCTTGTCTTGTACGTCTCGGTCGAGCTATCAGCGACTTCCTTAGCTGTCGTTGTCTTAGCTTCTTGAAATCTATCTCTATTAGTACTCTCTTAACCAATATTTATTACTGTATCTCTGTATTGGTTTCTAATGAGTGTATTTGTAATGTTTACCTAATTGTGGTGTGCTTAAACCATGTCAAACCTTCTTAAAAATTGTATGATTGAAAGTTTTGAAAATGTTTAGTAAAAAATTAGATTTTTATAATTATATTACTGTATAATGGGGATTTTTTGTGTATTTGCTTCGTTCCCTAATGATGTTGTTTTAACCCCTTCAGTGCCTGGATTAATTTCTACTGCAAGAAAAAAATAATAAATCGTCTTTTTGTTCTTAGTATTTGGATGTTAGACGATTATTAATGTCAAATGTAAAACATGTTATATATAGTTGGTATTATTAGGTACCTCTTAAATTTGTGACAACCTGTATTTGAGAAATAAAAGGCTTACAATTCTTCATTGAGGGAAATTTTTATTGAACTTTCTTATAATAATAGAAAAAATAATTAACGCATGTTTGAATTACATCTGTGCTTATGTGTAAACCCAATGCATGTGATAAAGGTTACTTTTCTTACGAAATCGCTTGAAAAGTTTAATATTTGTTTGCAAGGGTGAGGCTTGCATTCTGTATACATAACGCCCTTTACAGCTGAATCTTTTGAATCTTTGCCTTCCTGTTACACAGGACCAATGACCTACTCCATCAATAAGGGGAGACTTACCAGGGGCTGGTTTTGTTGGAGACCGGCGCTTCTTGTATTGAAAACTGCAAAAACGTCAGTCACAAGCACAATCTGGTAATGAAGTATGTTAGCTCCAAAGATGAATGGAAATTATCGTACTTTCTGCATTTCATTATATCTCTTGCATGTGCCTATAAAGATACCCAAGAGCCTGATGATAGTATTTTACATAAACATTACTTTCGTGTCTACTGAAAGTTTTATCTACTTTATCACATTTAAAACTGAATTGCAACACCTAACAAAACAAACTATAGCCGCGATGGAGTAGCCGAGCGGTCTAAAGCGTCTCGCTGTGGAGCGCGCGGGTGCTCGCCGTGGAGGTTCGAGTCCTCCCTGGGACATGGGTGTGTGTGTTGTCCTTAGGTTAGTTTACCTAGGTTTAGGTAGTTTGTAAGCTACGGACTGATGACCACGCAGTTTGGTCCTATAGATTTACAAACATTTTTTTTAAAACAAACTATTTTGAGATTGAAACTTCCCTATGTCTTTAGCTTTATCTCATAAAGAATGAATACAAACTCGGCTATTTGTTCGCAACACAATCACGATAAACGAGGGTCGTCGTACAAGTACAGTCAGCGTTCAGTTAATGGTAGCACAGTCACACACATTGGGCCTGTTCGTGTAGAATCTGCTTTAGTAGACACTGGCTCTCGAACATACTTATTCTTCAACATTTAAAGGTTACAATGGTATGGGCCGAATTTACTACAATCGAAAATAAAGGGTTAAAACTAAAGTAAAACCTTCTTTTAAAAAATTGACTGCTATATTTTGAGTTGGGGCCCGATCTTTCTTCCTGCCCAGGGCCCGGTGCTCGCTCTCAGCGGCCCTGGCTATGATGTATATGCCAGCGGAGTATACACCAGTTCGTCTTGTTTTTTCGCAGTTATTTCCGTGGTTCGGAACCCACGTTAAACTGTAGGCCCCCTATAACGGGCTTGGTAAGTCAGTTCGAAGGTCGGCAACGGCATACCACCTCCAAACAGGACCATACCTAGTAAAGCACTGTGGTGTTCAAACCAATCTTCGGATTGTTGACTGCTTTACTTTTTTACTCCTATTTTTGCAAGCTCTGCTTATGTTTCATACACCTAATACAGCATTATACGAGATATACTGCGCAGCATGCTGTCCGTGACAAGCTAATTGCGAAATTTGAATCTTGAGCTTCTCTGCTGAGACCGCACACTCAAAAATAGGAAATAATCAGCTGCTGCTTCCGGTGCCGGTGGCTTCCTGCTCTATTCTGCTCCCTCTGACGGGCCCATAAGTGGACGCATGCGCAGTGGCTGCTATCTGGCGTCTTCCTCCGGAACCCGACGATAACCCGGCTGCAGCCAAGCACCGAAGGCGCCACACAGGAAGAGTCGGCCGCCCCGCACACTGGTAGCAAACAGTTTCCCTCATGAGCGCCGCTTTCCTGTTTACGTCAGCTCTATTAGTTCTGATCTTATTTCTTTACAGCGCAGTGGCTCCACATGCACCCTGAAATATTTTTATGGATTCTTAACCTTCCTATTGTGAATGGGTCTAACTGACCCGGTTCGTTTACTAAAATTAACATAAACCCCTAAATGTTATTCATTTTGCAACATGGCGTTATGTATTCCTCAAATAGGTAATAATTTACGTTATACTCAATTTTCGTTTCAAAATCTATAATACTTTCGAAGATAAGTAGCTTTGACACATTTATTGTGAATGGGTCTTTTAGACCCAAGCGGAAATTTTTATTTAGTTTCTACGTATAAACTTTTAGAAATACTTGTGATTATTGGCTGAGGCATTTCACATTGTTGTGGGACTCTGTACAATGACTGCAGATACAGTCTGAGTTTGTCAACATGGCTAGTCGGTTTCTAAGTGATGAACAATTACGAAGGCTTGTGAATGAGTAATATGACGAAATAGATGATACCGTCATTGATCAAGATTCTGTTGACAGTTCAAGTGATGTTGATAAGGTATCGATTAGAAGCCGGAGGTAAAACTGCATTACAACAAAACCAAAATAGAAGTTGACACGACAGATAAACTCGCCAGTACTTATTCTTGTAAAAGGGGAACTAAGCGATGGCCTGTTTGTTTATGTTATAACATGCTCCACTCCCATGAACCACAGACATTGCCGAGGTGGGGTGGCTTGCGTGCCTCAACGATACAGATAGCCGTACCGTAGGTGCAACCACAGCGGAGGGGTATCTGTGGAGAGGCCAGACAAACGTGTGGTTCCTGAAGAGGGGCAGCAGCCTTTTCAGTAGTTACAGGGGCAACAGTCTGGATGATTGACTGAGCTGGCCTTGTAACATCAGCTAATGTGGCTTTGCCACACAGCTACTGCGAACGGCTGAAAGCAAGGGGAAACTACAGCCGTTATTTTTCCCGAGGACATGCAGCTCTACTGTATGAACATATGATGATGGCATCCTCTCGGGTAAAATATTCCGGAGGTAAAATAGTCCCCCATTCGGATCTCCGGGCGGGGACTACTCAGGAGGATGTGATAATCAGGAAAGACAATACTGGCATTCTACGGGTCGGAGCGTGGAATGTTAGATCCCTTAATCGAGTAGGAAAATTAGAAAATTTAAAAAGGGAAATGGATAGGTTGAAGTTAGATATAGTGGGGATTAGTGAAGTTCGGTGGCAGGATGAACAGGATTTCTGGTCAGGTGAGTACAGGATTATAAATACAAAATCAGTTGGGGGTATCACAGGAGTAGGATTGATAATGAATAAGAAAATAGGAATGCGGGTAAACTACTATGACCAGCACAGCGATCGTATTATCATTGTCAAGATAGATACGAAGCCAACACCGACAACAGTAGTACAGGTTTATATGCCAACTAGCTCTGCCGATGATGAGGAGATCGAAGAAATATATGAGGAGCTAAAGGAAATTATTCAGACAATTAAGGGAGAGGAAAACTTAATTGTTATGGGAGACTGGAATTCGGTAGTAGGACAAGGAAGGGAAGGGAAGATAGTGGGTGAATATGGTCTGGGCAAAAGGAATGAAAGAGGAAGCCGCCTGCTGGAATTTTGCACGGAACATAATTTAGTTATAACAAACACCTGGTTTAAGAATCACAAAAGAAGGTTGTATACGTGGAAGAGACCAGGAGACACCGGGAGATACCAGATAGATTTTATAATGGTAAGACATAGATTTCGGAACCAGGTTTTGAAGTGTAGGACATACCCAGGGGCAGACATAGACTCTGACCATAACTTGTTGGTTATGAACTGTAGGCTGAAACTGAAGAAACTACAGAAAGGTAGGAAAATAAGGAGATGGGACCTAGATAAATTGAAGGAACCTGAAGTTCTTAAGAATTTCAGAGGGAGCTTCAGGCAACAATTGACAGAAACAGGGGAAAATAAAACAGTTGAGGAGGAATGGGTAAAATTGAGAGATGAAATAGTGAAGGCAGCAGAGGACAAAATAGGTAGGAAGGCAAGACCTACAAAGAATCCTTGGATATCACAGGAGATACTAAATTTAATCGATGAAAGGAGAAAATATAAAAATGCAGTAAATGAAACAGGCAAAATGGAGTACAGACGACTAAGAAATGAGATTGACAGGAAGTGCAAAATGGCTAAGCAGGACTGGCTAGAAGGCAAATGCAAGGATGTAGAAGAATGTATAAATAGGGGGAAAATAGATACAGCCTACCGGAAAATAAAAGAAACATTTGGCGATAAGAAAAACAGCTCTATGAATATCAAGGACACTGATGGAAAACCAGTTCTCAGCAAAGAAGGGAAAGCTGAAAGGTGGAAAGAGTATATAGAGGGGCTCTACAAAGGAAACAAACTTCGAGACACTATTGTAGGAAGGGAAGAGGATGTAGATGATGATGAAATAGGAGATACTATACTGAGAGATGAATTTGACAGAGCACTGAAAGATCTAAGTCGAAACAAGGCCCCTGGAATAGATGATATCCCGTCAGAGCTACTGAAGTCTCTGGGAGAACCAGCCACGACAAAATTGTTTCACATTGTGTGTAAGATGTATGAGACAGGTGAAGTACCCTCAGACTTTAAGAAAAATGTTATAATCCCCATTCCAAAGAAAGCGGGTGCAGACAGGTGTGAAAACTACAGAACTATCAGTTTAATAAGTCATGGTTGCAAAATATTAACACGAATTATATACAGAAGGATGGAAAAGCTGGTAGAAGCCGACCTCGGGGAAGATCAGTTTGGGTTCAGGAGAAATGTAGGAACACGGGAGGCAATACTCACTTTACGCCTTATCCTAGAAGATAGATTAAGAAAAGGCAAACCAACATTTCTAGCTTTTGTAGATTTGGAGAAGGCTTTTGACAATGTTGATTGGAATAAACTCTTTCAAGTTATGAAGCAAGCAGGAGTAAAATATAGGGAGCGTAAGGTTATTTACAACTTGTACAAAAACCAGACAGCGGTTGTCAGAGTTGAAGGGCATGAAAGGGATGCAGTGGTTGGGAAGGGAGTAAGACAGGGTTGTAGCCTTTCCCCAATGTTGTTCAATTTGTACATTGAGCAAGCTATAAAGGAAAGCAAGGAGAAATTTGGAGAAGGAATTAAAGTTCAGGGTGAAGAATTAAAAACATTGCGTTTTGCCGACGACATAGTAATT
Organism: Locusta migratoria; assembly: GCA_026315105.1. Classification (NCBI taxonomy): domain Eukaryota; kingdom Metazoa; phylum Arthropoda; class Insecta; order Orthoptera; family Acrididae; genus Locusta; species Locusta migratoria. Next base: position 713,478,351 of record CM048744.1, read on the forward strand.
CTGTCAGATACAGCAAAGGACCTGGAAGAGCAATTGAACGGAATGGATAGTGTGCTTAAAGGTGCATATAAGATGAACATTAACAAGAGTAAAACTAGGGTAATGGAGTGCAGTGTAAGAAAATCAGGTGATGCTGAAGGAATTAGATTAGGTAACGAAACAATAAAGGAGGTAGATGAGTTTTGTTACTTGGGCAGTAAAATAACAAATGATGGTCGCAGTACAGATGATATAAAATGCAGAATGGCAATGGGTAGAAAGGCGTTTTTGAAAAAGAGAAATTTGTTAACATCGAATATTGATTTAAGCCTAAGGAAGTCCTTTCTGAAAGCATTTGTATGGAGTGTTGCCTTGTATGGGAGTGAAACATGGACGATAAGCAGTGTGGACAGAAAGAGGATAGAGGCTTTTGAAATGTGGTGCTACAGAAGAATGCTGAAGATTAGGTGGGTGGATCGCGTAACTAATGAGGAGGTACTGAACCGAATTGAGGAGAAAAGAAATTTCTGGCATACCTTGACTAAAAGAAGGGATAGATTGGTAGGACACATTCTTAGACATCAAGGAATGGTGAATTTAGCGTTGGAGGGAAGTGTGTGGGGTAAAAATCGCAGAGGGAGACCAAGAGACGCGTATAGTAAGCAGATTCAAGTGGATGTGGGTTGTCGTTCTTATGAGGAGATGAAAAGGCTTGCTCAGGATAGAGTAGGGTGGAGAGCTGCATCAAACCAGTCTCTGGACTGAAGACCACAACAACAACAATAACATGCTAGACATTGCTGCAATAAATGCTTATGTGTTGTATGTACACACATATCATATCCATGCTACTATAAAAAAATGTACGAAATATGCCTTTTTCTAAGAGAGCTTTGATATGAGCTAACAAGACCAAAGCAAGAGGAAAGCTTGTCCAAGAATATTCATAACAAGATAAAAGTAAATTTGGAAAATATTGCAGGAACGAGTTCTGGAGCAAAGGCACAGAAAAGGGGCCGGTGTAGAGTGTGGACTGAAGAAAGATCGAAAGAGTGATAAGAAATGTAACAATTGCCAGTCATTCCTATGCCAAGAGCATGCAAATATTTACTGCAGTAATTGTGTAAGCTAATACAACACGCATATACTGAAGCTAAATACAGTTCTTCAGAATTAATTACCATATTTAAATGTAATTTTAGGTTAATTAATGTTTACAATAAGGGACAAAATGTAAGCTGTAGCTTGCACTTTTATGCAACAATTCACTTATAAAAACTTGTATGAAGTTTCACAATCTAAAATGTAATAAATAATTTTTTACACTAATTATGTTCAATAAATGCTGCAAATCTTCAATATCTGTTTTTCTACATGAAAAAATATATATACAAAATATATTTTGAAGTAACATCGAATAATACATATATATTTTAAATAGCGGCTCTAACAGACCCATTTGCAATATGTATGTTTCTGTTTCGAACACACTAGGAAGGTTAAGTAATTACATTTCATTCTACCACTTTCAAACCGAATAGCTTTTCAACATTACGATGTATGGGGGTTCTGCTCGCTGCAAAATTTATCACCTGGGGCGTCGTGGTAGAAATAAATACTCGTATGTACAATTTTCCACTTCTTCTTTAATTTGCAATCAAACTGCTTCTGCACCAAAACATTACAACTTTAAACTTGCGTACACAAATTACCACAACAACACAGACTGACATAGATTCCAAAGTACTTCAGAAGCGGCAAAACTCGAACTCCCCACGCAAGGCGGTGAGGTAAATATATAACATCGGCAATAATGACCTTACATTATCCATTGTTCATAACAATTGAATATACTAATTTACAATAACCAAATACACAAGTAAAACATTTCATGTACACACCAAAAATCTCAATATAAAATGAAAACGATACACACAATAATTTTACATGCCACATATCTTTTTAAGACAACATAGCGGTACTTTTTGTTTTACAACAAAACAGCAATGTTAAATGTCAATGAATTAGTTAATGAGTACATCATACATGTTCCTAACATATACTGAACTATCAAATATCTTCGCAAATCTGAAAATAGGTTTAAAATCTCACGTCAGTCAATATATACAAAGAATTACAATATTGAATTACGACTATTACATTAATTAACACAATTAGCTCGTCAATACAACTTGTTTATTAGCCTAACCTCTATAAAATGCTATTTATTTTCATTACTTTATGTTTTACATAAGTTTGTACCCTTCGTCTGTCTATTTATTAAAATAATGTACGATGACAAAAGTATTGTTTATTGAACTGTCTGGAAACGTCTTATACAAATCTCTTAATTAGTGAAATGTATCACTTGTTTTGATCACAGTATCACCGAGACACTGTCCTACACTGATTCCTAGACTGGCTACTTCGTTTGTAACTTCACACGCAAAATATATCACTATTACACCACACGATTCCGGGTCCGACGCAGACGGTATCGTACGATAACATTGAGATGAGAGGGCCAGCAGTATCGTCACAACCCATTATTTATTTATTTACCGTATGGAATATGACAGCAGCATATATACAAATATAATTAAACAAAGAACAAGAATATATATACAAATATCAGTAAAAGATTGTACAAGAGCTCATTTTCTGTTCATATGAGTGATCAATGATATATTATGACAGAACATTTGGAATTACGACATGTGTCATTTGAGACAAGATTTTGGCTACACATCAATGTCCAGATCTTGAATCAACTTCATAGCCTGAGGTGTGGCTTCTATAAAGTCCTCAGCAGAGCCACTATATTTTCCTTTTGGACACACTCTTATGATGTGATCCAGCGTCTGTTCAGGTGCTCCACAATCACAACTTGGGCTGTCCGTGAGTCCCCACTTATAAAGCATGGCATTACATCTGGTATGGCCACTTCTGATACGATTGAGCTTACTCCAGTCTTTTGTTGCGAAGTTGGACCCTTTTAGTTCTTTTGATGGATCACTTATGAGGTGATGATTACAGACTGAATTGTCCCACTCCTTTTTCCAGTTCTCTTTTAGATGAAGGTGACCCCTCCTCTTATATAGCAGTTATTCCATATAGGCTTTCGTGATTTCAAACGGTAATTTGGCAAATTTTTTATTACATCCTGCAGAGGTAAAACTCCAAGATGGTACACCCTGGGCAACGTCCTTCGAAAAAAGGACGTCGAAAAGTCTACAGAAATAGCGACCGTACTGGATCAGCGATCCCTCACGGTCTTTATCAGCAGTAGCAAATGCACCCATTACAGTATTTTGATACATCTCTAACATTCACAAAAGCCCGCTGCTTCCACAAGGCACCATTACGATCTAGTGCATAAATTAAGTCCTTAGATGCTAACACAATTATAAGTCCAAGACATTAAAGATAAACGTGAAGCAATGAATTAAAATTTATGGTGCGGCCGGGAATCGAATCCGGACCTCCATGCTTACTAGGCAGACGTCTTACTGTTAGACCACTGCACCTATAACATCTAAGGCGCCTCGGAATAGTCTAAATACGACCTCCCTCCACGTCACAAATTTTAATACTGCTTCTTTGTTCCTTGGCAGTAGTGACAATTATCTTTGGAACACAGAAGCAGTGTTAAAATTTGTGACGTGGAGGAAGTCGTATTTAGACTATTCCGAGGTGTCTTGGTCGTTAGAGGTGCGGTGTTCTAACGGTAAGACGTCTCCCTACTAAGCGTGGAGGTCCGGGTTCGATTCCCGGCCTCACCACAAATTTTAATTCACTGCTCCACGTTTATCTTTAATGTCTTGGACATATTCGAGACGAAAACCCGTCTCAGGGTTTCCCAATCTGTATTTAAATTGACAATTATAGGTGTACAGGGAATTTATGAGGTTCTTCCGCGCCGCGTCAGAGCGCATTGAGGCGCTATGGTGCAATGCGCGAGGCAGTTCCCCGTCGGGGCTTCGAATCCCCCCTCGGGCATGTAAGTTTGTGCTGTCTTTAGTATAAGGTAGTTCGTAAGTAGTTTGTAAGTTAGGGACTGATGACCCAGAAATTAAGTCCCATAAGCTTCAAAAAACGTTTTAACATTTGAAGTTTTTGTGTCAGGAATTGTGTTAATGAAGTTGACTTATTTTTGATCCAAATTTTATTTAATATTCGTGAGGTTGAAGCCCCTATTTTCCGTGTTTTCTTACCAGCTAACTTGTTACAAGGATGGAAATCGCCCTGAGCAAAACGCTATTTTCTTTTCGTATGGTATCCAAACTTGAAGTTTCAGCATCATCAGTGGCCTTTGATCTTCTTTCTATAAACAGAAAATTAATTTTTACCGTATGTACATGCATAATGTAAGGCTAATAACAATTTATTCTTAAGATTTAAACAGACAATGCTTACTCTAGTTCTTCATTTACTGTTTCTCATCTGCAACCGTATGTTACTAACTTATAATAATTACTTTCATCTACATTTCATGAAGTGGGAATGTTACGATTAGGCTTAATATTACACAATTCTCTGTGAAGTAAAGGAAGGAAGGGAGGTTTGAGTTGAACGCTCTTTCGACAGCGCTGACAAGATAGGCGGACTCTGTGAAGACATTGTGTGAGTGTGCGTGTTTGTGTGTGTGCATTTTTGTCTCTTTATGCAGTGTGTTTCACGTAAATAGTAGAGTTCTACACTAATAATGGGAAAACCAGCAAATGAAAGTGAAATATCTTGCAACGAGATCAAAGATCGTTGCAGAATGCCAAGAACTCTACAGCGCTAGGTGACAGCAACAGGGTAAATCTGATCGGCATCAGTGGTCATTCAGGAATCAATAGCAATGAACAGGTCGGCCAGGGTAGGCGCAACGACTTCGTTTATTGAACAGGAACCTGTCCTGCCCACCATTAAGACGATGGCAAAATCAGAACTTTGTCGCTGGATTAGGAAGCAGCACGGAGATTACTGGAGCAAGATGCAAATCAAAGCCTGAAGCCATGTGTTTAGAAGAGTTTTGTGAACCTGCGCATTGGCAGGAGGTAGATTAAACTTAAGTTAGTTACCAATCATGGGAGCTGACCGTAAGGGCAGATACTGTTTTGAGGATGATGAGACTCCACCACACTTGTTCTTCCAATGTCTAGCAACGGAACACAAAAGAAGTAAAAACGAGATAGCATGGGACCAAGACCACTATTGTTTCTGTTCATCTGAATAAATTAGATCAATAGGCCTGTCTAGAGGTAAAAGTACAATCATGAGATTCCTTAGATGCTGTGCAACGTTTTGTATCGTATTGCTTGAAAAAAGAGGCAATGGTGAACCTTCTGGAATGAGGCACTTTAATATCCAGTAAGGAAATGATGTGACAAGCTGTGGGTCCAAAGCTGAACAGAGATATTACATTACAAGGAACAAAATCATTTGCCATAAATATGTACAATAATTACAAACAAGTAGCTTAGTAGTCGTCAACAAGTCATCTTTTTTCCGGAATAAGATGTATTTTTATCGATTCTGTATGTTTGATGAAATGTTCTTTTCAGGAACATTCACGAGCACTGTTAAGTTTAAACAAGTAAGTAATCTTTACCACACACATAAGAAAATGCATTAGCGTGTTTTACGGCCTACTTTAGATTTTCCTGTAGTTTCATGATTTTTTCCAAACATTTCGGACAAAAATAACAAAAATATAAATAATAGAAACTGATGGGGGATACGATTATGACTCTACTATTGTGATATTATCTTTGCACCCAAGATGTAATATTCTTTCTGGGCGTATTTTAACAAACAGCCAAAATTATTTTTTTTTTTTACTTTACGTTTGACAAATGTACTATGTTATTGAACTTTTACCTCTTTAAATTATAATTTTAATAATCTTCCCACATTTTCATTATCACTTAATTTACTCATCTTAGGGAACGATCTTATTGTATAAATAGAAGTGAAGATTGAAAATTTTATTTTATTTATTTAATATGACCGGTTCCGACACTCTGTGGTGTCATCATCTGGTCTCATGTCCAAATTAAAACAGTGAAATATACATAAAATAATAACCACCATAGTGGACGTCTGGTTGGTTTTATGGAGGTGCTCAACATTTGACTTTCGGAAATCAGTCACGTGACATCCCTCGCCCGGAATCTTTTGTATACGCCATTTTGCTTTTTGTAATTGATAATTTTATTATAATAACTCAAGCGTTGTCATTTCAAAGCAATGGCGCACTGAAAATTATCAAAAACACATCGTTGTTAGCACAATGAATTACAATCTAATGTCTAAAAATCCCATGTTAGCACATAACACCTGCCATAAATGGTACGAGAATTACGGATTACTCTCGCAGCTGTTCGACGTAGCGTAATGGGCAGCGAATTAGTTTGTGATGCGCGAACATGTTAGATAGTGGTTCGAAACGTGCAGGGCTCGGTGGCTCACCGTGCTCGGTCAGAGGGTTGCCGGCGTGGAAGCTTAGCGTGCTCGGTCAGAGTGCTCGACGCCCTCTGTAACGAAACAACTGAGACGACGAAACGATCAAAATTAAACAAAATGAACCAACCTCGACAAAGGATTGATCAAACTGAAGAACCAATGAAAAGAGAGAAAAAAAAGAAAAGAAAGAAACAGGGCTCGACGCCATCTGGAATACAAAAAACTGAGCAAAATTCTCAACGAAGAACCCTGAAAGGACATGAACAAACGACTGCAAAGCACCGATCTACCTGCAGAACAAAAAATTTAAGTAAATAAGAAAAGTAAAAACTCAACACTGGCATTTTTTCATATCGTTTCCTAAAAGCTTTTCTCACACTCTTGTTAACTGAACTCAACTATATCCTGGAAGATTCTGATTTGTTCAAAGGTAACAGCGCTTTCTCTGAAAAATGCATTTGTTCTATTTTGTGAACATATCATGAAATATGCACCAACGAATTGCAGATGTAGGCTTCTTTATTATATATACACAACGTAGGGTGGTACTTTTACAGAGACTGTTGTAAATGACGTAATGATAGCAGTAACTTTATATATATATATATATATATATATATATATATATATATATATATATATATATATATATATATATATATATATATATATAGTACTAGAGCTTTGTGGAACTCGGTATTACCACACTTATTCCGTTTCTTATTTTGGCTATAAAAGAAAACGTAGTCACGGTTTGAAACAGAATTTTTGCTCTTTATTTCAGCGCAGATCAAAATAGAATGAACAGAGTAATATCTGAACTACGGAAAAGGTAATACAATCCACGCCGGCCGCGGTGGCCGAGGAGACTGAGGCACTCCAGTCACTGTCTGCACGGCCACTACGGTCGGGGGTTCGAATCCCCCCTCGGGCATGGACATTTGTGCCGTCCTTAGTATAAGGCAGTTGATAAGTAGTTTGTAAGTTTAGGGACTGATGACCTTGTAGTTTAGTCCCTTAAGCTTAACAATCATTGGAACATTTGAATTAATAATAGCGCCGGAAATCTTTTATGAGCCAAGGCGAAAAAAAGGCATAGGCGTGTTTCGAACTACCGACCACATGGATCACAACGTAACGCACTACCCATTACTGCACGGCGAACAACTGCGGCATTGTCCATTATTTCTCATACTACTGCTACCCATTGCCAACAGCTAAAACGACAATTTTAGACACTAGATTATAAGTTATAGTACTATGAACGACGTGCTTTTGTTAATTCTTTAGTGCGCCCCTGCTATGAAATGATAACGCATAAGTTATAACATGAAAATGATAAAATACAGGAAGCAACATGGCGTGTACCAGAGAGAGTTCTAGGTGAGGATTGTCACGTGGCATTTCTTAACACGTGGTTCGCAAAGGCCCACTATTAGTGTTACTACTGTAACCTAAAGTGGGCCAAAAATATCATCTTTCGCAGCTGAATTTATCTGAGTATCAAACATGTCTTCCAATGGTCGTCTTTTTCTTCTCAGTTTCATAAGTAGGAGAAATAATGAACGTAAGTGAAAAACATCACCATATAGCTGCAAATAGGAAGAGTTAGATTTAAATAAACTGCTAATAATTACCACAAACCTCATTTAAAATATGTGAAATTAAATCGCACAATGCTGAAGATACTTAGCATGAATAGACGAAACGTGTTTGCTACACACAAATAAGTTCTTATCTATAGGATAAAGCATAATTGAAATTAGAAGCTGAGGAGAAGTGGCTGCAAATACTAACAATATCTTAATAAAGTAATTTACTTTATTAATCCGTTCAGTAATACAAATAAATTCAGTAAAAATTGAATATTGACTGAATTGTAAATGTTGTCCTGCATAAAACTCGTCTATTTCAAACCGCGTGTCCCTGAAATTTACTTTCCAGCTACAGTTTCATCATAGGTCCCCACATTAACCCCTCCCCCTCGCCACGCTCTAACAACCCTCTTTTCAAATTCCCTGCGCCCCGAACGTAATTCTTTCCAGAGCTCGGGTTATAATTATTTTTTATTATCCCTAACTGCGTCGACAATTAAAAGTGCTCAGGGGCTCATCCCGTCTACCCCTAATTGCTTCTTGTGCTGGGGCTGCACGGAGCTATAGATATTCATCTCCCAGACGCTATTCTTAAACGTAGCTTTTAAACTTTGAGATTTTTTTCTGCTGGTTGTTGGTGAAGGGTGACTAACGTCATTCGTGAACTTGTAAAATTCTGAAACGCGCTTTCTCTAATCCAGTCTTTAAAACTTCACAGGACACGAGTAAAATTCGCACGAAGGGTAATATCGTTGTTATTGTATACCCTCTTCATTTAGTATTAACTAATAATGTGCAAGACAAAGGTAGGTTCATAATATTTCTGCAAGTACCTGTACAACTGAGTTCTAATTGCGCACCAATGATGTTAAACTTGAAACATTACAGGGGCACCAGCTTAATTACTTTTTCCACTGACACACTGAGAGTCGAATTCGGAATGAAATGCGAACCTCTCTTCCCACCATAGCTGGGCACAAGACCATCAACCCGTTAACCGCTAATTAAGGAAGTTAACTTTTAGAGTGGCTGAAAGCAAGGGGAAACTACAGCCGTTACCTTTCCCGAGGACATGCAGCTCTACTGCATGAACATATGATGATGGCATCCTCTCGGGTAAAATATTCCGGAGGTAAAATAGTCCCCCATTCGGATCTCCGGGCGGGGACTACTCAGGAGGATGTGATCATCAGGAAAGACAATACTGGCATTCTACGGGTCGGAGCGTGGAATGTTAGATCCCTTAATAGAGTAGGAAAATTAGAAAATTTAAAAAGGGAAATGGATAGGTTGAAGTTAGATATAGTGGGGATTAGTGAAGTTCGGTGGCAGGATGAACAGGATTTCTGGTCAGGTGAGTACAGGATTATAAATACAAAATCAATTGGGGGTATCACAGGAGTAGGATTGATAATGAATAAGAAAATAGGAATGCGGGTAAACTACTATGACCAGCACAGTGACCGCATTACCATTGTCAAGATAGATACGAAGCCAACACCGACAACAGTAGTACAGGTTTATATGCCAACTAGCTCTGCCGATGATGAGGAAATCGAAGAAATATATGAGGAGCTAAAGGAAATTATTCAGACAATTAAGGGAGAGGAAAACTTAATTGTTATGGGAGACTGGAATTCAGTAGTAGGACAAGGAAGGGAAGGGAAGATAGTAGGTGAATATGGTCTGGGCAAAAGGAATGAAAGAGGAAGCCGCCTGGTAGAATTTTGCACGGAACATAATTTAGTTATAACAAACACCTGGTTTAAGAATCACAAAAGGAGGTTGTATACGTGGAAGAGACCAGGAGACACCGGGAGATGCCAGATAGATTTTATAATGATAAGGCATAGATTTCGGAACCAGGCTTTACAGTGTAAGACATACCCAGGGGCAGATATAGACTCTGACCATAACTTGTTGGTTATGAACTGTAGGCTGAAACTGAAGAAACTACAAAAAGGTAGGAAAATAAGGAGATGTGACCTGGATAAATTGAAGGAACCTGAGGTTCTTAAGAATTTCAGAGGGAGCTTTAGGCAACAATTGACGGAAACAAGGGAAAATAAAACAGTAGAGGAGGAATGGGTAAAATTGAGAGATGAAGTAGTGAAATTAGCAGAGGACAAAATAGGTAGGAAGGCAAGACGTACAAAAAATCCTTGGATATCACACGAGATACTAAATTTAATCGATGAAAGGAGAAAATATAAAAATGCAGTAAATGAAACAGGCAAAATGGAGTACAGACGACTAAGAAATGAGATTGACAGGAAGTGCAAAATGGCTAAGCAGGAGTGGCTAGAAGGCAAATGCAAGGATGTAGAAGAATGTATAAATAGGGGAAAAATAGATACAGCCTACGGGAAAATGAAAGAAACATTTAGAGATAAGAAAAACAGCTCTATGAATATCAAGAACACGGATGGAAAACCAGTTCTCAGCAAAGAAGGGAAAGCTGATAGGTGGAAAGTGTATATAGAGGGGCTCTACAAAGGAAATGAACTTCGAGACAATATTGTAGGAAGGGAAGAGGATGTAGATGAAGATGAAATAGGAGATACCGTACTGAGAGAAGAATTTGGCAGATCCCTGAAGGCCCCTGGAGTAGATGATATTCCCTCAGAGCTACTGAAGTGTCTGGGAGAACCAGCCATGACAAACCTGTTTCACCTGGTGTGTAAGATGTATGAGACAGGCGAAATACCCTCAGACTTTAAGAAAAATATTATAATCCCCATTCCAAAGAAAGCAGGTGCAGACAGGTGTGAAAACTACAGAACCATCAGTTTAATAAGTCATGGTTGCAAAATATTAACACGAATTATATACAGAAGGATGGAAAAACTGATAGATGCCTTCCTCGGGGAAGATCAGTTTGGGTTGAGGAGAAATGTAGGAACTCGGGAGGCAATACTCACTTTGCGGCTTATCCTGGAAGATAGATTAAGAAAAGGCAAACCCACATTTCTAGCTTTTGTAGATTTGGAGAAGGCTTTTGACAATGTTGATTGGAATAAAATGTTTAAAGTGCTGAAGCAAGCAGGAGTAAAATATAGGGAGCGTAAGGTTATTTACAACTTGTACAAAAACCAGACAGCGGTTGTCAGAGTTGAAGGGCATGAAAGGGATGCAGTGGTTGGAAAGGGAGTAAGACAGGGTTGTAGCCTTTCCCCGATGTTGTTCAATTTGTACATTGAGCAAGCTATAAAGGAAAGCAAGGAGAAATTTGGAGAAGGAATTAAAGTTCAGGGTGAAGTATTAAAAACATTGCGTTTTGCCGACGACATAGTAATTCTGTCAGATACAGCAAAGGACCTGGAAGAGCAATTGAACGGAATGGACAGTGTGCTGAAAGGTGCATATAAGATGAACATTAACAAGAGCAAAACTAGGGTAACGGAGTGCAGTGTAAGAAAATCAGGTGATGCTGAAGGAATTAGATTGGGAAAGGAAGCAATAAAGGAGGTAGATGAGTTTTGTTACTTGGGCAGTAAAATAACAAATGATGGTCGCAGTACAGAGGATATAAAATGCAGAATGGCAATGGGTAGAAAAGCGTTTTTGAAAAAGAGAAATTTGTTAACATCGAATATTGATTTAAGCCTAAGGAAGTCCTTTCTGAAGGCATTTGTATGGAGTGTTGCCTTGTATGGGCGTGAGACATGGACGATAAACAGTGCGGACAGGAAGAGGATTGAGGCTTTTGAAATGTGGTGCTACAGAAGAATGCTGAAGATTAGGTGGATGGATCGCGTAACTAATGAGGAGGTACTGAACAGAATTGGGGAGAAAAGAAATTTCTGGCATACCTTGACTAAAAGAAGGGATAGATTGGTGGGACACATTCTTAGACATCAAGGAATTGTGAATTTAGCATTAGAGGGAAGTGTGTGGGGTAAAAATCGAAGAGGAAGACCAAGAGATGGATTCAGTAAGCAGATTCAGACAGATGTAGGTTGCCGTTCTTATGTGGAGATGAAGAGCCTTGCTCAGGATAGGGTATTGTGGAGAGCTGTATCAAACCAGTCTCCGGACTGAAGACCACAACAACAACAACAACTTTTAGAGTAACGTATTAACTTTTACGTTGATTCTTAACAACGATAACGGACTCTTGCACGTCCATTGGATTTTTTTAATCCGTTAATCGTTAATTACGTACCTATTATTTTTGTCAAAAATGACTTCACACCGCTCACGAAAATCATGATCTGACAAATTAAAGTCATTTACGTCAGTAGGTGTATGAATACAATGAAGAGCACACGATTCATGTAAAAATCGTCTGTAAGCGAGAATTACTAGGAGTTACCAGTGTCGTCTAGTCTAATTACTAGTTTCGGATTAATTGGCAGTGAAAATTAAGTAACGAAACAAGATTCTAGCTTTATAACGAATGAAAATTTGTGGACACTTTACGTATTTACGTCAATTTTATTTATTTTCTTACTATTAAATGTAATATGCGTATCCATAGAGTGGTGTAGTCTACCTACTTTTTTCTGTGTGAAAAATCTTTTGTCTTCTTTGTGAGCCTTGATCTCAGATGCAAACATTATCATTTTGAAGTTCATGAGGCGAAATGAACGTAATATTTGAAATAAATCCAAATGTTTGCAAATCTATGGGATTTAACTACCGTGTTATAAGTGCCTAGGCGTACTAACTACTTAAACTAACTTATAATAACGTAAGGGCAAAACACACACCCATGTCCAAGGGACGACTTGAACCTCAGACGGGAAGCAACCGTGGACCCTCTGACCAAGGCGACTTGGAGCTTTGCCATTCTACCTCAGCCGCCTTCTTTCGTGTAATATCTGTTTCTCTCGTGATTTAACATGGATAACAAATTAATTTAACATTTTGTGTGGTTATCTTCAATTCCCTACCGAAACCTCCCAAAGAATAACATTGTTATTTAAACAACAATAGTACATTCTATTCGCTTGGTATTTTCACTGCACCATCAACATGATATTTACTACTACAAGTCAAGATTAACTTTTGTAGTGTGATATTATCGAATTGCGAACTATCTGATTAAGTTGGCTAGCTATGCTTTTCATGTATCATGACAAGAAACGAAACCGTTGTACCTTTGTTTAATTGAACTTAGGTCAATGAAATCTTAACAAAAGAAAACAAACGAAAGGACGCACTAAAGTGTGTGCTAGCTACATGGGCCCATATACTGTAAAAATCAAAAGCAGACGTAATTGTAAGGGACAAGATCCGGTTGGTCGAGCTTTTCTGAACAGTCTTTCATAATGTTAGCATCTGACAGTTCATATACTGCACTTAAAAAGGAATTAATCGGCACGTAGTTAGATACTTGTTGGTGTTATTCCGTCCAGTGACTAAGCATCAGTCAGAAACAAACATCCTGTTCGTTTCGTATGAGTTACGTAAGTCTGTGCCGTCTACGTGACGGAGGTCCTTCCAGGTAAGCTCGTCCTCTTGTTTGTATTGGTTGTCGTTGCACGATGATGTCATGATTTGTACCTCAACGCTAAAGATGTGTTTTTCTCGCCTCTCGAAAATGTTACACTCTTCCGTAACGAGGAGATAATACTAAAAGAAACTTCATTTAATGTTCAGATAGCAAAACGCGGTGTGTGTTCTCGCTCTTTGTTGGCCCAACGCCAGTCGCCATTTGTAAGAATTTAGGGTATTCACAAATGTTGAGATTCAGATAAACATGGAAGTATTAAGTAGCATTTTCCTTGTAGCAGTTATGATTACAACAAATTTATACAAATATACCACCACCAATAATTCGTCTGACGGAAGAGATAATTTTTTTGTGGAATTTTGTTCTTTTTTAGATAATTATGCACACTTTTTGGCGTGAAGTGAATAATGTTTTGCGTTCTGTACTCTTTATTTCGTCAGACATCCACAGCAAGAAAACGGCTTAAATTTTTTCCGTGAAATGACTTGTCTTTCCATATTGTCCACCATATGTGTGACATAAAGAGATGTTAGTATATTCATGAAATATATTTAATGATTCGTTCATCTTTAAGCAGTACTGATCTGGAAAGAGCAATGGTGAATCAGGGGTGAATACGAGCGAGTATAATTGTCACCAGCACGTTATCTTATTCACGTTTCAAGACTGCTTTCCACTCACTTTTCAAAACGCTAACTATAAGCAAAAATGAAGAAAAATATAAAAATGCCTTTCTGCTCATTTGACTCACTACAAGTCCTAGTTTACTACCTAACTACACTTTCAGAAATTGCAATAAATTCGGAAATAAACAGGAGATGTTACTGATGAATTATCAATATTAAAATATTTTAGTTATATCCTAGGGACCCCGTCTGACCACATCGAAGATCGCGACATACACGGGGAAAATTTGATTTTTTTTTTCTGCGTAAAGTAAGAATATAAATATCATTGGTAGTCCCTGAATTTGTTAAGAACATGAAATTGAGAGAACAATAACTGGATCAGAACACAAAACATCGAACATTACCTTCCGTTCGACAACATGCATTTTTACCACATGACCTCGCTAATCACATTATTGCAAATTACTTTACGATAACTTGACGGTTTTTAGCGCCAATGTGTCAGTGTATGGCGTTTATTTGTAAGAAAACCAATTAAGGCGGTCGTGCTTTCCTCTGTGCATGAAAAAGAACGTTAAAGGTGCAGCTATTTGAGAAGGAGAATTAACGGCGCCGACCGCGGTGTCGGAGGAGACTGAGGCGCTCCAGTCACGGTCTGCACGGCCACTACGGTCGGGGATTCGAATCCCCCCTCGGGCATGGATATTTGTGCCGTCCTTACTTGTAAGTAGTTCATAAGTAGTTTGTAAGTTTAGGGATTGATGACCCCGTAGTTGGGTCCTATAGACTCTACAAACATTTGAACATTTTTTTTTTTTTATTTTTTTTTTTTAGAATTAACGGCACTAGCATTGTCTGCGGTCGAAAATCCACCACTTGCATAAACAAAGCAACATAACTCATTCTTTTTTAATGTGATGGGAACTAAATGGTATGCAGACTTTTAATTCCTACCTGAACCCTGCATTTCCGTTTAATAAGGGAGGTAATAACTAAAAATTAGGAACTTCCTTGAATTCTCTGGTAGCAGCAACAGATGAACACAAACTTATTCTTCAAGGATAATACGCAAAATAGCGATGCTACTGACAACGAGGTCGACCTAGTGTTACCCATTCCACAGATAGATGACTGCCGCGCTAGACCTGAACTCTTAGCGACGTATCATCGTCTAATACCCCTTTCACATATAGAAACATCCACTTCTGGAACCATTCTTAACTGCTCTCTACACACGATTTTCGTTTTGTGCACATCGAAGGCAAAACCCCTTTAGAACTGTATAAGAAGTTCATAGAAGGGCAGCTAGTTTTGTATTGTCACGATACAGGGGAGACAGAGTTACGGAAATGATACAGGATCTAGGATGGGAATCATTACAACAATGGCGCTTATCGCTGCGGCGTGGGCTACTCCAATCGCCAAGATTCTCCTCCAAATGCGAAATTATATTGTTGACTCCCACTTACATAGGTAGAAATGATCATTAGAATAAAATACGAGAAATCAGAACTCGAACGAAGAGATTCCGGTGTTCTTTCTCCCCGCGCGCTCTTCGAGAATGGAATGGGAGATAAATAGTATAAAGATGGTTCGATGAACCCTCTCTCAGGCACTTAGATGCGATTTACAGAGTATCCCATGTAGATGTAGAAGTTTCATTGGCCTCCTTGTACAATTAAATAATAAATATTGAGCAGGTACTAATTATTCGTGTTCGCATTCTTATATAATGATACTATTACCTAGCAGCTGTGTACGAAATTCCATATAGTTTGACCAACATGGTAATAACGTCACGACAGTTGTGCATGCGCAGAAGCTCCTTAAATGATGATCCTTTCTACCTGAGCGGTGAGGGGTTGGCGGACACTGCTGCATCTTAAAAGTATCACGTACGGTACTGTTATCACTTAAAACAATGTTCTTTTCTTTGGCTGTCACCATGGTATGACCTTTCTGCCAGTTCTTTGTCAACTGTCAGTTGATTGTAAAGCTCCAACTTTTATTGTTCCGAAGCATGAAAAAAATCTTCATTAGAAGTTTATCAGACGTGTGACAGGTATTCTGGTATCTTGATACGTTTTATTAACTGATGAAAAGTTTACTGATAGTTTGTTAACACTAGCATGCTCGCGTAGGAACTCACGTATTCCCAGAATAGGCAAACCGCGCGACAACGGACCTAAACATTATATTTGTTAATATTACTGAAATAGATGTTAAGTTGATAATATTGTAATACTTTCATGTTTTTCCCTCGTTTTTTTATTTTATTTTTATTTATTTATTTATTCACTTTTCCACTTAATGGTCCATTCAGAAATAGTAGACATAGAGATGTTTAGGAGTATGGAAATTTCGCTTACATACCTCTGACAAAAATGACTCCCAATCACCAGGCCACGTTTGAAGTCCATTCTCCTCTCTCACTATGTCAAATGACTATTGAGGTCATTCATATGGAGTACCTGGCAGTACATGGCAGCAAATTTCACTTAATATGAATAACGTATGTTTTTGGGTGTGTCCAGAAACTTTCTATCACGTTATATATCTCATTCTGCCTGAAGTATGTTTAAGTCTATATGTGTTAACTCCAAATGCATGCTAGCTTCTGGGCTACAGTATTCAATATTGAGTGGCCCCCTTTTTCGCAAATAAAACTGTCACTATCCGCTGTAGGGGAGTGGTATTACTGCGTTTCTAGACTCATATCGTTTTGCCCAAAGAAGAGCGAAGATCTGTACAATATGATGCAACCGTACTTTAATATTCTAAATAAGGGGATTATGCAGCGCAGTCCGCAGTCCAGTGGACACCGTGATAGAGTGCCACTAAGGAGGTCTGGTTTGTTTCGCGGTCGGGTTGGAGATTTTCTCCAGTCGGGGGCTGGGTGTTGTGTCGTCATCACCATCATCATCATCGTCGACGCGCAACTGGCCTACGTGGCATCACCTAAAATGACTTGCGGCAAGCCGAACACAATCCCAGCTTGTGTCTAACGGCCAAAGAAAGCCACATGATCATCATTACCATCGTCATCGCAATTTGTCATTGTTTCTAAAGGTCTACATCTATTTGCGAGAACTATTGGATTCTAACAAATTGTAATCCATAGAATACCTGTTTTGTTTTTCTTGATGATGACATCCTCCTGAGTAGTCTCCGCCAGGAGATCCGAATGGGGGACTATTTTACCTCCGAAATATTGTACCCAAGAAGACGCCATCATCATATGTTCATACAGTAGAGCTGCATGTCCTCAGGAAAAGTAACGGCTATAGTTTTCCTTTGCTTTCAGCCGTTCGCAGTAACAACATGCCGAAGCCATGTTAGCTGATGTTACAAGGCCAGCTCAGTCAATCACCCAGGCTGTTGCCCCTGTAACTACTGAAAAGGCTCCTGCCCCTCTTCAGGAACCACACGTTTGTCTGGCCTCTCCACAGTTAACCCTCCGCTGTGGTTGCACCTATGGTAAGGCTATCTGAATCGTTGAGGCACGCAAGCCACACCACCTCGGCAATTGTGGTTCATGGGGGTGGTGTTTGAATGGCCAAGAGAGAAAAAATACTTTTCAAATCGGAATAAAACTTCACATATGTGTCGAAGTCTGTAAGTAAAATAGCCCTATCCTCCGCCACCCACCATACGAAATTTTCTTTGGGCAGATACCTTCCTCTCGTTTTGAAAGTGAAGTGTGCAAAATTTTATCAAGATAAGTTTTGAAATGTTTGTAAACCTATTGGACCAAACTGCTGTGGTTATCACTGTGGTGGCGTCGCTATTCGACACAACGCCGGCGGTCTGCACAAGTCGCCGCGCAATTTCAAGAAGACGCGATAAGTCGCTCCACTGTACTTCGGCCGCCGGGGGTGCCCGCAGTCTCCTTGCCTCTTTGCCTGCATCGCGTGCGACAGTCAGTAAACGAGTACGCAAGAGTAGGGCAGTTCCAGGCAGTACGAGGCAACCCCAGGAATACGACAGTTCCAGAAGTTCATCATAGCCAGCCTTCTGTCTATGCACAAGCGTAGAAGTACTATATAATAGTACAAGGAATGTGTACCACACAAACACACCAAAGCTGAGTATTTATCTCATTGTATTAATAAACACTTTGTGGACTAATCACTTCTTTAAGCACGTTTTACACGAGTAACTTTCTGTTGAAAACTGACTTCTCGAATTGCGTGGGCCTTTCGAGCCTGCGTGTAAATCAGCCGCCAACCCTATCGCGAGTACGTCTATGACGTCAGTGATCTATAGACTTTGGCGCCGAGTGTGCTTTCGAATGCGCATGCGCAGAAGCAAGGAACTGGTGTCTGCTAACATCGGAAATTAACCTATTCTCGTCGTGCTCATTAATATTGTAGAAATGCTTTTGCATCTTCTTAAACTTTATTCTGTTGTTTTCGTTGTGTTCTCATCACACCTAAGAGGTTGCAACAAAGTCTAATATTCTTGTTTCTACTAGTGTTTTCCTACAAAAGAGAAGAAATATTTACACCTGATATATAAGTTTTACAGGGGAAAAGCCTACACTAGGCATAAATACGAATGTAAATATACAAAAGTGTTTTGATGAAAATTATTTCAGCAGTGAAAAACTCAGTATTATTAAATGATAAAATTATTTTCGACGTAATTTGACCGTCAGCAAAGGATATAAAAAGTAAACAGGCACTTTTTACTACATTTTCGATATCGTTTGATGTCTTTGCAAGAATAAATTTTATTCAGCAAATGAATAGTTTTGATATGTTTGAACGACACTTTTCCCATTTTTTTGGTCTTCAGTATCATTTACTACATGATATCTGATGAGAATATCAATGACGTATTACCCTTTTATCATCAATAAACTCAAAATCATTTCAAACTGTAAATTCCGTCGAAATCCCTAAGCAACTTCCACCATGCACGAAACGAAATTTTATGTAGACAGCGACCTTCCTTTCGTGTTGTTGATCACGTGTACAAAATGGCCTACAAAATCGGAATAAAACTGTAGGTGTGTGCCGAAGACTGTAAAGAAAGTACCCTACGCCACAAACCAAACGCAATTTTATGTAGACAGTGACCTTCCCCCTCTTTCGAAGATCAAGTGTGCAACTTTTACTTAAGATCGGAATACAACTGTAGATTTGGATGAATTGCAAAGAACACACAAAGGGGACATTGTTCTTTATTTATTGTTCTTTTGGTCTTCAGTCCAGAGACTGGATTGATGAAACTCTCTACCCCACTCTATAATAAAGATGCCACTTCATCTCATCATAAGAACGGCAATCCATATCCATTTGAACCGGCTGACTGAATTCGTCTGTTGGCCTCCCTCTTCGATGTTTACTCCGCACACTTCCTTCCAACTTTAAATTCACGATCCGTTGATGTCTAAAAATGTGTCCTACCAATCGATCCCTTCTTTTAGTCAAGGTGTGCCATCGGTACCTACTAATTACTTACACGATATATCCACCTAATATTCAGCGTTTTTCAGTAACACATTTCAAAAGCTTTTATCCTCTTTCTGTCAGAACTATTTGTCGTCCATATTTAACTCCCGTAGAAGGCAACACTCCACACAAACGCTTTCAGAAAAGACTTCCTAACACTTAATATTCTGTGTTAACAAATTTAGCTTTTTCAAAAACGTTTTTGTACCCATTGCCATTCTGCACTTTATATCATCTACACTGCGACTTTCGTTTGATTTCTACTACCCAAGTAGCGAAACTCGTCTACCGCCTTTATTGTCTCGTTACCTGATCTAATTCATTTAACATCGTTTGATTTTCTTAGTCTAGATTCCACTAGCCTTGTTTTGCTATTCTTCATGTTTATCTTGCACGCTCCTTTCAAGACAGTGTGCATTCCGTTCCGTTTGTCTTCCAGGTCCTCTGCTTTCTCTGGCAGAATTACAATGTAATCAACAAACCCCTAAAGTTTTGATTTCTACGTCCTAAACCTTAGTCCCATCTCCAAATTTCTCTTTTCTTTCGTTCACAGCTAGCCCGGATTTCTGACTGAATAAAACTGCTGAAACAACGCTGTCTTACTCCCTTCGCCACCAGTGCTTCCTTTCATTGCCCTTCAACACTTGTAATTGCGGTCTGGTTTCTGTATGAGGTGTAACCCTTCGTTACCTACCTTTTTACCTTTCTGACTTCAGAATTTGGAAGAGTGTACTGCAATCAACAAAGTCAAAAGCTTTCTTCAAATATACAAAATTTACAAATGTAGGTTTGCCTTTCCTTTATCTTCTAAGGTAAGTCATAAGTATTGGCTCAAACTGAACGTTGCCAAGGTCAGATTCTTCTGTAAATAATTCCTGTTAGGATTTTGCAACCGTGATTATTAAACTGATGGCTCTGTAAATTTCAGACCTGTCTGTATATAAGAAAAGTAAAATTAAATATCGGTACCGTACTTCAGTTTCCGTTTCCACGTATTAATATCACGATGGATCGAACGAGTAGGAGAGTGCCAATTTTCTGCCTACTGTTGCAGCTGTTCAGCTGTTTGTTGAGCTTAAGGGACTTACTGCGGGGTCATCAGTCCCTAAACTTACAAACTACTTATGAACTACCTTACACTAAAGACGACACAAACATCGATCCCCGAGGTGGGATTCGAACCCCCGAACGTAGCACCAGTGCAGACTGTGACTGGCGAGCCGCAGACCGCTCGACCACTGCGGCCGGCCTGTTGCAGCTCCCATACAACTATGTATGGCGTGTTACACGTCAATAGGATAACAGACGTGAAACCATAGATTTTTTCCCAGATTTCAGCTGTTCTTTTATGTTTCCCCCAATTATTTTTTTCTTAAACCACCACACATACACACGCACACACACATACACTCACTCACAAATTATTCAAATCGGCCAAGCCATTTCTGAGTTTTAACGAAACTAACGCACAGTCATATTTTTCCATCATTATCTGGCACAAGAGTTAAACATGTTTTGCAAGAAGCAAGTTAATCAAATGATGAATAAACATTTAGGAGATGAAATCGCGTGGCGTGTCCTGGGCAAATTTGCAGTGGGCTTTATTAGGCGGAAGAAATGAGCTAATTTAATTTTCTACCGGGCTCGGTCCTGGGCGTTATTTTCGGTGTATTACAATCCCGCGGCGAAGTTTGCTCGAAGTGAGGGGGAAATCCCTGGCTCGTACAGACCAGCTGAGACCACAGCCGTCTCTTTAATGAGCAAAAACTAACGAGATAGCGCGGCAGGGCAAACAGCCAGAGCCGGCGAGGGAAAGGCCCTCCCCTGTTCTGGAGATATGGCGCCATGGTGAAGTACGTTCTACAACTCAACCTATGTTGCCATGACCCGTTTTTCGTCGTCTACAAGCATGCGGATTTGTGTCTAAGTAACTAGAAGCATTGTCTTTTTATCATAACTAGTATTGCCCGTAGTTGAAAATCGACCAATTGTGTTTACAATGGTCACTGGGGGTAAAATTTTACGTATCATGTCGACTGCCTCGCGTGACAACATCAACAATACGATAAAAAATCTACATCTGCATCGACATAGATACTATGCAAATCACATTTAAGTGCCTGGCAGAGGGTTGATTAACCACTTTCATAACTTTTCTCTACCGTTCCATTCTCTAATAGCGCGCGGGAAGAAAGAACACCTAAATCGTTCGATCTGATTTCTCTTATTTTATTGGGATGGTCATGTCTCCCTAAGTAGATGGGTGCTAGCAAAATATTTTCACATTCAGAAGTAAAAGTCGGTGATTGAAACATCGCAAACAGATCACGCTGCAATGAATAACGTCTTTCTTTTAATGATTTCCACCCCAATTCGTGCAACATTTCCGTGACGCTTTCTCCCCCGTAACGTGATAAAACAAAACGAGCTGCCCTTTTCTGAACCTTCTCAATATCTTCCGTCAGTCCCACCTGGTGAGGGTCCCACAAGGGGCAACAGTACTCCAGGAGAGGACGCACAAGTGTGATGTAGGCAGTCTCTTTGGTGGAGCTGGTGCATCTTCGAAGCGTTCTGCCAGTGAAACGTAACCTTTGATTCGCCTTCCCCACAATATTTTCTATGTGTTCTCTCCAGTCAAAGTTGTTCGTAATTGTAACTCCTAGGTATTTGGTAGAATTTACGACCTTAAGGTTTGACTGATTTATTGCGTAATTGAAGTTCAGCAGATTTCTTTTAGTGGTCATGTGTATTACTTCACACTTTTCTTCATTTAGTGTCAATTGCCAATTTTCGCACCAAGTAGAAATTTTGTCTAAATCGCTTTGCAGTTGCTTTTGATCCTCTGTTGACTTCACTAACCGATAAACGACAGCATCATCCGCGAACAGTCTAAGAGAGCTATTCAGATTGTCTCCTAAATCGTTTATAAACACGAGGAAGACTAGGGGCCCTATAACGCTTCCCTGTGGAACGCCAGATATCACTTCCGTTTTACTCGATGACTTACCATCAATTACAACGAACTGTGTACTTTCTGATAGGAAATCGTGAATCCAATCGCACAATTGGGAAGATATTCCATAAGCACGCAATTTCATTACAAGCCGCTTGTGGGGTACAGTATCAAAAGCCTTCCGGAAATCCAGAAATATGGAATCGATTTGAGATCCCTTGTCGATGGCACTTAACACTTCATGTGAATAAAGGGCAAGCTGTGTTTCGCAACAGCGAAATCTTTGCCCATTTGTTCGAACAACATAGAATGACCCGATTAGTGTATCGGACAGACCATGAAGTAAACAAATAATGCTGTTGCTGCTTTATTGTTGACAGGTTCTTGTATGTACTCTCGTCCGCTCAGTAAAAATAGTGGCCCTCGTAAAGCAAAGATTCCATGAGACAACATCGGCGTTGTCAAGCGATTGGCTAAAATGAAGACTCACAGGATTCTCACTATTCAGCATCTGTTGCCAACATTATCATAGGAGGCCGCTGGGATATTTGGTAAAATTTAACCGGCACTGGGAGGTTTGAAACGGTTATCTTTTACGTGTTAAGGAAAATCCCTGACACAATAACAACAAATAAAAACGGAAGTATATACTTCTCATGCCATTTTCTAATTATATAACTTTCATTAGTCTAATATTTGATCTGGAACTATAATTTCGGTGTTCGTATGTTTATACAACGCCAAGAAATAATGTTATTTCGACACTGCGATATTCAGAATTCCAGAGCTGACAACATGTCGTCTTCGTAGTTCCACCCGTACACCCCTAGATGCCCCTCCCGGCGCATCATCATTTATATCGGCATTCTCGACTTCGTAGTTCCACCCGAACACTGCTAGATGCCTCCCCGGCGCATCAACCTTTATATCGGTATTCATATGAAAACATCCATTTCCTTTAACCACTCTTAATCACTGCAAAAATGAAGCATTTGAACGGCACAAGAAAGTGAGTTGGGAGCACTCCATGTTTCGATATTCACTTATTTTAATACGTTATTTTAATACTGCAGATGCACTGCATTACAGCGTCTTTGGTCGAGGCGAATAGACAATCAGTGAGCTGATTGTTGGAGAATGTAGAACTTGATCCAAGCTGCAGATAGAAAAATTTCTACTTCCGTTTACCACTTTTAATGGCTAAATGCACACATAATATTTATATTCGTGAAACCTACGACAAACAATCTTCCGAATTATGTAACTTTCATTGGCCTTCTTGTACGAATAAATTAGTAATCTGTACCACAATTTTCGTGTTAGCGTATTTATATAATGATAAGGCAAGGTGCCGCTGGAGCAATCAATGTCTTCATCATCAAAGTAGGAGGCCGTTAAGGCTCCGTCCT
This sequence comes from Locusta migratoria, assembly GCA_026315105.1. Classification (NCBI taxonomy): domain Eukaryota; kingdom Metazoa; phylum Arthropoda; class Insecta; order Orthoptera; family Acrididae; genus Locusta; species Locusta migratoria. Next base: position 713,502,283 of record CM048744.1, read on the forward strand.
ATCGCCTCTGTTGTTTATTCTCCTAATGGATACTGTTATGTAGGACCTGCACAAGCCGTTTCCTTGTACACTTCTGTATGCTGACCAAGTCATATTGTCTGCAATCAGCAAACTTGAACTTCAGCACCGAACGCAGATGTGGAGCTACCGCTTAGCAGACCAACACATGTGACTCAACAAAAAGAAGACGGAATATCGACCACAGATCCTCAGGAAGTTGGTAGCATGGTCATTGACGGAGAAGACCTAGCATGAACAACGAGATTTAACTGTCCTGGATTGCTGTCTCTGAAAACGGATGCCTTGTCAACGACGTCAACGCAAGGACACACGTACTTCTATTGAAATAACGTACAACATGACTAAACTGCAACCGTCGGATGTAAGACTGTTCAAAATCCAAGAGTTACCATATCGTTATCAGTCCCGTCGCTCTCTTCAGCACCGACTGTTCGGTATTGTAACGATACATAATTAAATTAATATTTTTTATCAATCAGCGACGCTTATCGCCGTGTTTCCCTCCTTCTCGAAGTATTTTATCTGTGGAAAGGTTTTTCCGCTCGTATTTCGTTTCTCCCGCTGTGTCGAGAGGGCGGAACCGCGATCATTCAGACTCTCACTTTTTTGAGCTTATTAAGTGTGGACATGTACACAGACTGCTTTGTTATGTAAGTGTGAGTGCTGTTAAATTTTACTTTAAAATGTACCCTCTTTTATTAAGAGCCATGTCTCCACACTGTTTTCATTTAATAATGTCCCATCCTTCCTTAATTATTCTTTTTATTTATTGATTTTTATTTATTTATTTATTTTTGAGATATTCAGCTCCTCCATATTGCATCGTAACATGATGTTCAGACGCCATCACTTTCGCTTCGTGTATTGCCATGATTAAATCCCTGTCAGTTACTTTAAATCATTACCTTTCTTCCTTTTAGAACATGCATTCGTATAAACAGTTTCGCCAAGTCCAATAGATTTTATTTTTTGTTATTTGCGTAATCAAACTTCAGTACACGGTCCGTCAACAATGACTTACGAGGCGAACAGTCTGAACATTATTTTACTGCGGAAAGTATCATAAAGTTTATCTAAATCATTCAACAGCTAAACAGTTTCAGCTGCTGTGATCAACATTTCCAGAAGGAAGCTACAATGGGTACTTTCCGTAGGTTTTCTCTGTGACGTTATTTTTGTGTGTTGCCTCAACCCCAATCTGTATTCCGCCACTTCATCTGTTCAATAATTTCGTGTATTAATTTCATCCACCCTTGTCAAAAATATTTAATCAGATTTTTTATCCGATTTTTCTATCGTAGAAATTTTAACAAAAATCCTTAATCTTTTAATCGCGGAGGCGTACAGGCAACAACACAAAAGAAATATGACATTCTAAAAAGTTATGGACTTGCACCGGTTTATGCGAGAAGCGTTTACGATTGTTTGGGTATGTGCTGCACACAAAAGCCAAGTCGGTCTAAACCACGGTAGTCGCAGAAAGGAGACTCAAAGACGACCAATGCCGACGTGTGCACATACTCCTCACGACGATCAGAAGAGGTTAAATATACAGCCAGGTATGGTTCGAGATAGAAGGAAATGTACACAGTAAATCGTCGCAGTGGACACTGCCACAATGTGGTATAAACGCTATGAGCGACAGGAAGAAGGAGAACCTCACAATAAACCATTCACGCATCCTAAAATATACAAGTATTTAACTCCGGACTGCTTGCAAGGATACTTCGATTCGGCCTTTTACATTTGTTGGAACTGCATAAAAAAGCATAAACCATACATTCGATGACATAATAGTGGATTCTGCTTCCGAATTATTTGGAATAGTGCCACTCCCAAGCGGATTTGGATGCCATGCTGGGTTTATCGCGGGCGTAGCTGTTTGCTCGTAAGCGCAGTGGCAGGGTTCCGAATATGAATGCAAATGTCACGCTTTGGATTCCCGGCAAATCCCACGATTTTTTCTCTCACTTCTTCTAACTCTGGCATTGTTGCTGATGTGAAAAATGTAGAGTAGCACCGTGGTTCGGAATCGACGTTAAACTGGAGGTGCCCCTATAGCTGGCTGGGTAAGTCAGTCCACAACTGAGACTAAGGCTGCGGTGGATGTTGACTGCTTACCTACTTAACGTTTTGGGATGATTTATAGCTAGAAAAATATATAAAAATCACAACTGCTTCGATTATCTGCATTAATACGTTGCTGACCATCCACAATGCAACATCGATAATCACTGGAGATACCATAGTAAGATTTATTTGGGAGGTAATAACAAAGATCCCATGATGGGCTGAGCGTTGCCGCAATTGCTGGCTGTATCATCTCAGCACTGAATCAAAGGGCTCCGGATTTTTTTTTTTTTTTTTTTTTTGGGTATAGTAGTCCATGCTGCTTTCACATATCTGGTGCAGTAGTGGGTGGTGCATTGTTGTCCAGACATTCAAATGTCCAAATGTTTGTAGAGCTTATCTACATAGATACTCTGCAAATCACATTTAAGTGCTTGGCAGAGGGTTCATTAACCACTTTCATAACTTTTCTCTACCGTTCCATTCTCTAATAGCGCGCGGGAAGAAAGGACACCTACATCGTTCCGTTTTCGATCTGATTTCTCTTATTTTATTGGGATGGTCATGTCTCCCTAAGTAGGCGGGTGCTAGCAAAATATTTTCACATTCAGAAGTAAAAGTCGGTGATTGAAACATCGCAAACAGATCACGCCGCAATGAATAACGTCTTTCTTTTAATGATTTCCACCCCAATTCGTGCAACATTTCCGTGACGCTTTCCCCCCCCCCCCCCCGTAACGTGATAAAACAAAACGAGCTGCCCTTCTCTGAACCTTCTCAATATCTTCCGTCAGTCCCAACTGGTGAGGGTCCCACAAGGGACAACAGTACTCCAGGAGAGGACGCACAAGTGTGATGTAGGCAGTCTCTTTGGTGGAGCTGGTGCATCTTCGAAGCGTTCTGCCAGTGAAACGTAACCTTTGATTCGCCTTGCCCACAATATTTTCTATGTGTTCTCTCCAGTCAAAATTGTTCGTAATTGTAAATCCTAGGTATTTGGTAGAATTTACGACCTTAAGGTTTGACTGATTTATCACGTAATTGAAGTTCAGCGGATTTCTTTTAGTGGTCATGTGTATTACTTCACACTTTTCTTTATTTAGTGTCAATTGCCAATTTTCGCACCAAGTAGAAATTTTGTCTAAATCGCTTTGCAGTTGCTTTTGATCCTCTGTTGACTTTACTAACCGACAAACGACAGCATCATCCGCGAACAGTCTAAGGTAGCTATTCAGATTGTCTCCTAAATCATTTATAAACACGAGGAAGAGTAGGGGACCTATAACGCTTCCCTGTGGAACGCCAGATATCACTTCTGTTTTACTCGATGACGTACCGTCAATTACAACGAACTGTGTCCTTTCTGATAGGAAATCGTGAATCCAATCGCACAATTAGGAAGATATTCCATAAGCACGCAATTTCATTACAAGCCGCTTGTGGGGTACAGTATCAAAAGACTTCCGGAAATCCAGAAATACGGAATCGATTTGAGATCCCTTGTCGATGGCACTTAACACTTCATGTGAATAAAGGGCAAGCTGTGTTTCGCAAGAGCGATACTTTCTGAATCCAGCTTATGGGACTTAACTGCGGGGTCATCAGTACCTAAACTTACGAACTACTTATGAACTAGCTGATACTAAAGACGGCAATAATATCCATGTCCGAAGGTGTCCAGACATCAACAAAACCTTTTGCATAGGCGATAGGTAGGGGGAACGGAGAGGATAAAGCAGTAATAATGGAAGCATATGGGGTAGTGCGGCCAAGTGTGGCCGCACTTAATCCGCTTGCAATGGCGTCGTAGGAAGCTTCAAAGACATGCGAGGCTGTGACATTTCACAGACGTAACGCCGGCTCGTTTGTGTGCCGATAATACGTACACCAAGGGTACGGGAATGTGCAATCCTACCCTAACGCTAATACTGAGTGCATGACCAGAAAGGCGATGAATCACCAAACAGTTCAATAGTGCCTCATCATGGTGTGACAAGACCCTAATGCTACCTAGGTGGTGGTTTAGAAAGGATAGAGATTGGAAAGATGTTGTTTTATATATTCCCGATTCTTGCTGCACTACTACAATGATCTCCTTCGAGTCTGGAAACTCAGTGAAGGAAAACTAATGATTTGTTACTTTATCCATCACCATAATGCTTCCGCGCTTGGTATCATGGTTTGGGGTGGGACTGGATTACACACCTTCATCTGTCGCAATTTCCGGTTCACTACGCAACCAGAAATGTGAGGTTTATAACAATGTTGTCGTCCCATACCATAATGAGCGAACGTACTTGACACACAATGTTTAAACCTTCTCTGTCGCTCTATTTCACCTTGGTCTCGGTGTACTACCAATCCCTTGCTTATATAAAGAACGACACCATCCGCTGCTACATCATATCTACAGTAGCAGTTTGGAAGCAGAATGGACTACTGTACTCAACTGAGATTCTTTGATTCACTCCAAGGCGTGTTGCAGGGGTTATAGCTAACAATGACTCCATACTCAATAACTATTTCACATGAGGCTGCATTTTTAACCGTGTACTCCCTGTACAACGTGTCGCCAAGAGAGGGTTATCTGTTACAATCGAGTTTTTGGTTACAGCTTTTCATTTCGTGTGCAATTTAACATGTAATTTAAAACCAACCAAAGTAACCGTTGTTTAAAATAACCGATATTCGGTAATAATATCGAAAAGTTTTATATATTTTAAACAGCATTTTGTAAAGCATTGAGAATAGTCACTCAGCAACAGAAGTATAGAAATGCAATAACAAACAAATACTTGCTACTGATGCTGTTCATCATTCAAAAATATTACAGAAATTACTTCCAGCAATAGACCTAAATTTCGAACAAAGATTTAAATATTGTAACCCGATCGATATGAGGGTGGGTAAATCGATAGCATTCTCTCAAGCAAAGATAGCGAAGTTTAATGAGACGCTCACAATTTAACAACTATTCTAGATCGTACGGTAGAGGAGGATGAAGGAAAAAAGTTATTAAGAGAATCTCTTTGTCTTATTCTTTATTCATTTTACTACCTTCCCTGTATTACTATAGACGATGTGTACCGCATTTCATTACAACCAAGTTTGCCACATCGTTGGTATGACAGTTGTCAGCTACATCTTGGGATGAGCGGGTATATACAGGTTTATAAATGGATGGCTCGTTCTCATAGTACTGCATGGATCTTATAAGGGTCTGAAGATGAGATTATTGGAATCTCGAAACATGTAATTGATTAAAAATTAATAAAAAAATAACGGCGGAAGGTTTCTCATTTGCTAAAATCTATTAATTATCTTCTAAAAACATAAATGCATCGGTACATAATTTAAAAAAAGACACCTTATCATGGTGTTACAATCTACACTAAGACTGTGATGTGTCGCATTCGTATTCCTAGATAATGCTAGGTTCTAGAGAGTTCCAGAATAAAGTTAGTACAATAACATTCCCGAATTATTTTTTTTTTCTTTATTAAATTAGTCGTTTTTCACAGGCATTCATCAGTTTAATTATCACAAACAGCAGACAATTTTGCAAATATTTATAGAACGGATAAAACTATGTACCTGACATATATGCAAACTATGTTTAGTGCAGTGTTGGTTTGTTTATAAAATTTAAATAGTTAAATAATCAAACAACCGTATAGTTTCGTTACCAACTGATTTTGTGAAACTGATCATGATACATTACATAACTTCCGGAAATGATAGTAATTATATTCTAGTAGTAATACGAGTAATTGCATCATGTTACAATTCACCAGTGTTATCATTATTACAAGACTTTTATGCAAGTAAATTGAGAGAGAATGGTCAAGAGGTAAAGTTTAAGGTATGACAAAGTACTTTGATGACATTATTTGTTTTACAATATAATAATTACAATCTCAGATGTGGATAGCCAAATGACATTGCTATTTCTTAGATGAAAAAGGAAAGTTAGAAACAGGAGACCTAAATATTTGCCTCCTTTCACTAGGAAAAGCAAAGATGCTGAATTAGGAACCATATTTTCCAAACGTAAAAATTATATCTTTCAATTCTTTGTCCAGCTATTACTGAGTGAGGAAATATTCAGAAGAATTTTCGATATTTTGATTTATTTTCATGTTATTATTATTATTATTATTAGCGAATGTCCCCATGAGAGAACGATAAGCAGGTGATTTATCAATATTTCTTAAGGTTCTTCTTATTTTCCCAATATTTCTTCATTTTCTCCCCAAAGGCCTTCTTTTTTTCTTCGGCCCAATTTGGTCGGTATGGTTTTGGTTCCATCTCTAAAGTAAACTTCCACTTGTCAATTTTTCTTCTGAATGTATCTCTGTCTCATGTGTTTGTTATGTCAATCTTTGCTTTTGTCAAATCCTTCTTAACTTCAGTTACCCAGCTTTAAGTGATGTCACATAGTCCAGTAGACGTTTAGATAACTTGTTTCCAGGTAATCTGTGTAGGTGTTCATAAAATTTCATTCGTCTCTTTCTGATGTCAGTTTCGATATTCGATAGTTTTTCGGTTGTCTCGAAGGTCTGCTGTCTGTATCCCTCTTGCCTGTATCGTGGTCCCAGAATTTTCCTAATAATTTTTCTCTCCTCTTTCTTAATTTCTTGTAAATATAGTTTTCAATTCAGTGAGAGCGTTACACTTGTATATGTGACTATAGATTTGATAGCTGTGTTGTAGTGTCTGATTTTAGTTCCTTTTGACAAGCATTTTTTGTTATATATGTTTTGAACAAGTCCGAATGCTTTCTTGATTTTCTTTAATCGGTTGTTTTGTGCTATTTTCTCGAGTCCTGTTGGTTCAATAACTTCGCAAAGATAGTTAAAGTGTTTGTTGATTTGACCATAATTTGCTTTGAGTTTCAGAATATCTAATTTGGAGCAAATAAATTCAGACTTCTCAAAGGAGATTTGCAGGCCAACCTTCTCTGCACATTCTTTCAGGACCTCACTTTGTTTTATTGCGGTTTCTTCACTGTCAGTTATAATTGATAGGTCATCTGCAAATGCTAAATAAGGGATGTTCAATTTTCCTTGACCTCTTCCAAGTTCAATTGGCTTCCAGAAATTTTGTTTCCTTAGTTCGATTTCCCATTCTTTCATTATTTTGTCTAAAACTATGTTGAATGATAGTGGTGAGATCCCATCTCCTTGTCTTACTCCTGTTTTAATTAAGAATGGTTCCGAAATTTCATCTATGAATTTAATTTTTGATTTGGTTTCTGTCAGTGTTTGTTCAATTAGTTTTCGGTGTCTAGTCCACGTTCTTCGAGGATGTTAAATGTTATTATTAGTAGGCCTATTAGTTTTTTTCATTATCTTTTGCAATGATAATATTGAAATATTGGCTAGTAACAGTACAGCCCAGGAATGCTAGTTTTATCGAAATCTCGAGTAAAAGAAAAATAGGTCCAGATACTGCGGCCTCCTTTTACGCCGCAGGCTCTACGATGGGTAAAGAAACCTGGCTGCAATAAAGGTAGCCGTTCGGCCAACTCTTGCCGTGGAACGTAAAGCCTTGCTATAGGGTCTGTAGAAGTTGCAGGGGAATGTCTTCCGCGTGGAAGAAGCGGCCGGCCGTTGTGAGAATCGGAGTGTGGCGTGGTGGTGGCGCGGGTTTCAATTACGCCGGCGCGGCTGCTGACAGCTCCGCAGGGAGCGCCACGCCAGTTACGGCGCCGACAGACCTCCATTAGGGCCCAGGCAGCCGGCAGCCGGCGCTGGGCTTCGCTGCCACTAGCACCGCCTACTGCTCGGCCTGGTTCAGGAGGAACACTAAATGATACATTGGGAGGTGGTAGTGCAGACGAATTTCAGTTTAAAAAAATCGCACTGGCGGGTATTAAGGCCCACTTTAAGGTTTTTTTTTATTAGAATGAAACTTGTGTGCCGACACCGGAACTCGAACCTGGGACCTTTTCCTTTTTGCGGGCAAGCGCACTACCGACTGTGCTATCCCGACACGACTCATGGTGCCCGCCTCACAACTTTACTTCCGCCACAACCTCGCCTCTTACGCTGCAGAGTGAAAGTTTCATTCTGGAAACATCCCTTAGGCTGTGGCTAAGCCATGTCTCCACCATATCCTTTCTTCCAGGAGTGCTAGTCTTGCATGGTTCGCAGGAGAGCTTCTGTGAAGTTTGGAAAGTAGGAGGCAAGGTACTAGCGGAAGTAAAGTTGTGAGGCGGCATCGTGAGTCGTGTTGGGATAGCACAGCCCGCGAAAGGCAAAGGTCCCAGGTTCGAGTTCCCGTTCCGGCACACAATTTTAATCTTCCAGGAAGTTTTACTTTAATTTCTTTCTCTTTTTTGCGAAGATGTAGTACTTTATATATGAGTGCATGTTTTCGCGACGATATCAATTAATGAAATATTCTCGGGTTACAAGCCGAGTCATGTGGTTTACTGCCCACGAGCTTTCGACAGAGAACAGTAAACCACATGACGCGGCCTATAACCCGAGAAGATTTCATTAATGTAATACTTTGTGTCCAACAATTCAAAAATCGCGTACAGCAGTGGCACGAAAACTAAATAAATGAATAAAATAAAAGGTTTAAACTATCATTGTTCGTATCATTCTTCTATCAGATCATTTTATAAGTACATTCAAAGTATTTTTGTCGCATGAGAATCTTTCACGTCGCGGAGACAGCTCGTAAACGAGTCGTAGCGCGGCCGTTTAATATAGGAGGCAGTGGCCGCAGCCTTGCAATGTGCATGCGTGGCTCAGGTTCAAAGTGTCTCCTGAGCCCCTCGAGACAGCACATCGGTGCTCCCGCGGCTTTCAACATTGGCGTTGGAGCTGGTAGAGGTACCAGCTCCTGGGTACTCCAGCTCTGGCGGTTATGCACGAATGTCCCGAAGCAAGTGCATCTCGTCGTGCGCATGCGCAAATACTGCATCAAGGTTAATCCGCCCTTCATATTTGTTTTTGGCACATTGAAGATTCATAAAAAACACCTTTTATAATTAGTAAGATATAACTATCAAAAAACACGTATCAACTGTAAAAGTCATCAGAAGATCCGATCATGGACACTAATGAAGAATAAAAATTAAAAAACAAAAAATTAAAAATAAAAACTGTAGATTTGTATGCAATACAAACACACGGACTCTTTATACAGGATGTAAACGCTATAAGCCGCTAAAATTGTACACATGGTACATCTGGGTGCTCTTGACAAAAAAAGTGTTGCGAGGGCAGCTGTACGAATTCATCGAGAACGCTTCCCACAACGACTTCCTGCACGAGAGGCATTTGCTGCTGTTCACCAAAGGTTTGTGACATTGTAAATCTCTACTTGTACGCGATTATTATGCATTTTCTTCTTAATAAAGTACAGTAGTTATGTGCACCTTTTTAAATTTTCGCCTGTATGCGAAAAGTACATTCTGTTCTGATATACTTTCCTTTTTTGTTACGTCATTAGCGTTTAAAACATACGAGTACGTATTTTGAGACGTTACTGTCATACCGCCTCATTGCTCCACCTAATCGATTTTGCCAATTTCTCCTACCATGCTCATGTTTTTCTCACTTATATTAGTAATGTTTGCTATCTTCAATATAAATTGATTTAACTTGAGAATTTTCATGTGGTTTCATGGCCGACTGGCAAGGGCAAAGAAGTAGAAGCAGAGATGGCGAGTTTGTATTTTCTTATATTTTATTCCCTTTTCCTTTTTTCATTTCACACTCCCATGTTTCCCATGGTCGATGGTAGGCACGTGGATTCGCGAACGAATAAAAGGAAGGTGCCCAGTTGGCTGCACCTGCCTCCGCCAATCAGGGCGCGTCTTCTACGCGGCACAAGAGATAATTAAAGTCATAAGTGAGGAAGAGGAATTTGATTTAATAAAATGTCTTTAGGTAAATTTAAAGAAATCGTAAATTTTGTTCTGGATATTGCGTCCGCAAGCCCACTTACTGTTCGACCAACAGGATCAGTTTGAGCAGTAAATGTATAGAGCTTTGCGCTAATCATGCAGTGAGTGATTTGCATGATTTATGTCCGTTTGTGTGCAGATTTCCTACCCCCCTCCTCACCCACCATGTGTGACATTGAATAGTGTACAGAGTAGTTAAAAGCAGTAGGAGACCAGTTGAGGAATATTTATAGCAAATTGTCTAAAAAAATTAAACCCTTTATGATTAAATTTTGTGTCAGAATAACTGATTTACCCCTCAGCTTCTCCTTCAATGCTCCCCATTTTGGACGGGAAACAAAGAAATCTCACAATCATTATGATTGTTCACACTTATTTCGGTCTATGTTCACATGAACATACCGGCTTCATTAAACTTGACAAATGAAACTGGCGCGCAACGGATAACGCAGTTTTTTGTTTAGAATTAACGGAAACAGTACACATCCACCTCAAGAAAGGATACGTCTAGTTTTAAACCCCCAGGGTAAGTTCGAACAAATAACAATTTCAATCCACATAATGATTGTGAGATCCCTTTGTTTCCCGTCCAAAATGGGGAGCATTGAAAGAGAAGCTGAGGGGTAAATCAGTTATTCTGACACATAAAGGGTTTAATTTTTTTAGACAATCTGCTATATATATTGCTCAACTGGCCTCCTACTGCTTTTAACTACTCTGTACACTATTCAATGTCACACATGGTGGGTGAGGAGGGGGGTAGGAAATCTGCACACAAACAGACTTAAAACATGCAAATCACTCACTGCATGATTAGCGCAAAGCTATATACATTTCAAATGTTCAAATGTTTGTATAGTCTATGGGACTTAACTATGGGGTCATCAGTCCCTAAACTTACAAACTACTTATGAACTACTTACGAACTAGGACGGCACAAATATCCATGCCCGAGGGGGGATTCGAACCCCCGACCGTAGTGGCCGTGCAGACCGTGACTGGAGCGCCTTAGTCCCCTCGGCCACCGCGACCGGCTCTATACATTTACTGCTCAAACTAATCCTGCTGGTCGAACAGTAAGTGGGCTTGTGGACGCAATATCCAGAACAAAATTTACGATTTCTTTAAATTTACCTAAAGACATTTTATTGAATCAAATTCCACTTCCCCACTTATGACTTTAATTATCTCTTGTGCCGCGTTTCTTACCACATTCTGGAGAATTTTGCGCAGCAAGCAGCACCAGCGTCCGTACATCTCGATGGTCTCCTTCCAACTCCCCTAAAGATGGCTTCCCTCTACCTCAACCGTCCTCCAATTCGAACCACGCCAAAAAGACGCGCCCTGATTGGCGGAGGCAGGTGCAGCCAACTGGGCACCTTCCTTTTACTCGTTCGCGAATCCACGTGCCTACCATCGACCAGCAGCAAAGCTTGCTAAACTCTTTGCACCACTATCTGCCTACACAAAAAGCGAAAATCTCGCAAACTACCGCCACCATCATGCTAAAGTACCCCTACTGGTTCAACTATGCTCAACCACTCCTTCGCTCACGCTGTGATGAGAAACATGGGAATGTGACATGAATAAAAGGAAAAGGGAATAAAATATAAGAAAATACAAACTCGCCATCTCTGCTTCTACTTCTTTGCCCTTAAAAAAATGTTCAAATGTTTGTAAAGCTTATGGGACTTAACTACGGGGTCATCAGTCCCCAAACTTACAAACTACTTATGAACTACTTACGAACTAGGACGGCACAAATATCCATGCCCGAGGGGGGATTCGAACCCCCGACCGTAGTGGCCGTGCAGACCGTGACTGGAGCGCCTTAGTCCCCTCGGCCACCGCGACCGGCTCTATACATTTACTGCTCAAACTAATCCTGCTGGTCGAACAGTAAGTGGGCTTGTGGACGCAATATCCAGAACAAAATTTACGATTTCTTTAAATTTACCTAAAGACATTTTATTGAATCAAATTCCACTTCCCCACTTATGACTTTAATTATCTCTTGTGCCGCGTTTCTTACCACATTCTGGAGAATTTTGCGCAGCAAGCAGCACCAGCGTCCGTACATCTCGATGGTCTCCTTCCAACTCCCCTAAAGATGGCTTCCCTCTACCTCAACCGTCCTCCAATTCGAACCACGCCAAAAAGACGCGCCCTGATTGGCGGAGGCAGGTGCAGCCAACTGGGCACCTTCCTTTTACTCGTTCGCGAATCCACGTGCCTACCATCGACCAGCAGCAAAGCTTGCTAAACTCTTTGCACCACTATCTGCCTACACAAAAAGCGAAAATCTCGCAAACTACCGCCACCATCATGCTAAAGTACCCCTACTGGTTCAACTATGCTCAACCACTCCTTCGCTCACGCTGTGATGAGAAACATGGGAATGTGACATGAATAAAAGGAAAAGGGAATAAAATATAAGAAAATACAAACTCGCCATCTCTGCTTCTACTTCTTTGCCCTTAAAAAAATGTTCAAATGTTTGTAAAGCTTATGGGACTTAACTACGGGGTCATCAGTCCCCAAACTTACAAACTACTTATGAACTACTTACGAACTAGGACGGCACAAATATCCATGCCCGAGGGGGGATTCGAACCCCCGACCGTAGTGGCCGTGCAGACCGTGACTTAAGCGCCTCAGTCCCCTCGGCCACCGCGGCCGGCTCTTTGCCCTTGCCAGTCGGCCATGAGACCACATGATAATGCTCAAGTTAAATCAATTTATATTGAAGATAGCAAACATTACTAATATAAGTGAGAAAACATGAGCAAGGTAGGAGAAATTGGAGGAGCAATGAGGCGGAGCAATGAGGCGGTATGACATTAACGTCTCAATTTTAATTTTCTTAGATGGAGATACTGGCTCTTTACTGCCCCGCACAGAAGGCAGAGGCCCACAAAGCGCCGACCATAAATTGGAAGCTGGGGAAAGAATTCTGGACCGCTTCCAGGAGGATCCTACTGAGAGTACTGGAAGCATCGCCCGCCAAGTGGGCGTATCGCACACTGCCGTTCATCGCACTTTGAAAGAGGAGCGTCTGCGGCCTTACCACATTCAACGCGTACTATCACTGGAAGGAAAAGATCTCTCATGACGTGAATTCTCAGTGGTTTTTGTTACACAGTGCGCATCATGATCTTGTCTGAAAAATATTCGTCACAGTTGAATATTTCCTCACGACGGAATAACTAATTTCCGTAACATGCAAACGTGGAGTGTGCACAATCCTCGCAACGTACTGGTAACACATTTGCAGCGATGATTTTTCGTAAATATGTTGGGGTGTATGCTCGATGATTACATTATTGGGCATAATGTTTTACCTGCACGTTTGACTGGTAACTATTACGGAACGTTTGTAGAGAAAACATTGCTACCAACGTTGTTAGAAGACATTCAGTTAGGCATCAGTCGTAACATGTGGTTCTTCCACGATGTCGCTCCACACTACATTGATCACAGAGTATGCAGATTTTTAGACAGACGATTTCGTGGACTATGGATCGGGCGTTCGGGCCCATGTCGATGGCCGGCACGCAGCCCCGATATAAATCCACAAAATTTTTACTTCTACCGCCGATAAAGGAAATTGTTTATGCTTAACAAGTTAAGATTGCGCGCGAACTTCTGCAGAGGATTTTCGATGCTGCCAATACCATAAGGCAAGTATGCATATGTGTGAACGATTGCGAGGAACTGTGTTCGCTGCCATGAAGCATGTATAGGATCGAATGGTGTTGTGTAAGAGAAAACAAAGTAATTTGGGTTTCATTTCCGTTAGTGTTTTATAAATGGCAAATAAAATGACGTAGTGAAAAGAGGAAATGGTTGATTAAAGTAATGCACAATTACTAGCTAACTGGTTGATTTTGTATTAAGGAAAACACATTTTGTTTTATATTAGCTTTTCTTTACTACCTCGACCTTCATAATGGTACTGTAAAAGAGAAAAGTCTGGTTGTACTTATTTTACTGTTTATGAGAAATGAATTACACATTTTTGACAACCCTAGATGTTCAAATTGCATCTTTCAGCGGCACGTAGCCGCCGTGTCACGTCGTTCTACACGTCCGATGTTTACATTTCTAGTCGCGTAGTGACTTCGCCCTCTGTCTTGCACCCCCAGGTGTGTGCTGGCAGCGCGGAGAGGCCACGCAGTTACAGGGCTCTCTCGCGTATCGTCAGAAGACAATGTAAACAGAAATACGCCTATGACCAGTGCTACAAATATTGGTTTTTACGAATACAAAAATAAAGTACATTATACAACAACATTTCATTAGACTTTTTTGTCAAGCACACCGACATCTACCATCTGTATAATTTTGGCGGCTTATATCGTTTACACCCTGTACATACAGACAAGGATAGAGCTGCTTACATGTAACCCAACAAAATTTAAAGCAAAATCAAATTAGGAGGATAAAAGCTCATTTTCAAAAATTCCACCACGAACTTCAGTGCCCTTTTCTGAATTTTCTTCGTCACTTCTAGTTCTTCTGTGGTCGAATTTGCATTGTTTCATGAGGGCTGCACTATTAATAACCTGAATGATCAAACTGGCTCTTGAGCTCAGCTTTTCTCTGTAGACTTCGTCTTTTAGCTAATGCTACAGGCCAAAATCTAAAGGGGAGAGAACCGTGGTGGCCAAGAAACGAGACCATATATATCGCTCCATCTTTCTGAAAATGTGAGGTTCAAAAGACGTGTCACCTAACACGTAAGAGCCTCATCATGTTACAGGAATATATCCATTCTTTTAAGCAAAGGAATCTCTTCGAACAATGCTGGAAAATCATTTCCATGCAAGTGTAGAAAATTGGGTCCTACGACACGATGGTGTAAAACAACAGGGCCAATCAAATTAGTGTCTATCAAACCGCACCACACATTTAGAGAGAAGTGTTCTTGAAATTTTTTCTGCTACAGTAGCATGTGAGATTTCTCAGGACACTGTTGTGAGTTACGAGTTTTAGCGATACCGTCACGAGTAATTAGCGATTTTCAAGTATCCAACAACCAAACTCCAACCGTTTATATCTCCTGCACCAAGGTTCTGGATGTGTTGTAAGTGATACGAATGGAACTCGCGCCTACGTAATGTCCACCATAGTCTCGCACCGATACGTGCAAAAAATTCAACTTACTGTTGTTGAGGGACTACGTTGTAGCGATTGAATAATGTCTTCATCCTCAGTCTCTTAATTTACACGTTCACAAGCAATACGACTGCTGGGCACTGTATCAGTGTCAGGCGGTGTATGGAACACAAGAGTAAACAGTGTTTTTCTGTGGTTAGGAAGTCATATACCATCACAAAAGTCAAGCGAAGTAAGGGAAACTGCAACTTTGGACGAGAGAGAGAGAGAGAGAGAGAGAGAGAGAGAGAGAGAGAGAAGTTGTGAATTACAGAGCTCACAAATAGGAAATCGACTTTCATGCCACATACTATACATTAAGCATATCTCAGAATGTACGAGGATAAGTCTGTAAATAAGTCTCAAACTGGGCTAGGCCCGCTAGTACTATGCGCTGTGTAAGGGTATTTCTCTGCCACTGAGAAACATCCATCTTGTGGATTGCAGCACTTTGAGGAAGCAAATGAGGCCACAGCTCAAGAGAGTCACTTTATAGAATGCAAACGCTGCCACAAAAATTCCAAGCTCCAGGCTTTTAAAGCCTTCTCGAATTATGGGATGCGTGGTTAAATTTACAGGTGGAGTCAGCTGAGAAGTAAAGCAATTTTCAGGCTTGTAAACGCAGTACTGGCGTGCCTACCTCAATTTGCGACTTACTTACTGACTCACCCTCGTATTTCTGAAAACTGATTCTTGAAAATACGACGGATTTAAAACATGAGATCTACTATTCAGGTTATAAAAGGTAAATCTACAAATCTTCCTGTACTAAAGAAAAGATTGACAGTGTCCCCAAATATCCTTACCGATTGTTACGGCGCAGGGAATCGAGAATAAGCTGGTGGCGTAAAATGCGGGTTTTCAGTTTCCCCGAGGTAACATGTATAGGTGCAGCGTGTCAACTCCAGGGCTGTGAAGGGATCAGCCAGGCCTGCTGAGCCAGAGCTAATAATATTATCCCGATACGCAGGGCGAGGGGAATGCGTAAAGGGGAAATGCCCGGCACACGGCTGCGAGGCAGCTCCAGTGGTGCCGGCTTACGTCCTGACTTTTGCCTGCAGTCTGTCTGAGGGGTGCGAACACAATATGGCACACACTGTCACGGAACACTAAAGGGGAAAATGTGCAGCTGAGGCGATGCTAGCACCGCAAGCGGCATTTAGGTTGTGGATAGTAACAGGAGAATGGCATGTTACAAACTGCCAAGTTACTATTTTAATGTGCACAATGGGAGACTGATACCTACTACCACATACAAACACTATTCGTTTGCGATGAGTACTTTTGGCTGCAGAGTCAAATACATGCACAAATACCTCAATTTTTATATATATTAAAATGAGTGTTCGGTACATACATTCACATTTGATTAAGAGATTTTTCCCTTAAAAGTGAATTTCAGACGTTTTCAAATACAGGGTGAATAACTTAACATTTGCACCGCAAATACTGCGGAAACGGGAAATGCGATTGATGTGCGGTTTTCACAGAAATGATTTGTAGTCAAGGACTCGTATTGTTATCCAATTAATAGAGTGTAAAAATACCTAGAAAGTTTATTTTTTATGCAAACACACAATTTTCAAATGTAACAATGGTTGTTTCTATCGTGCACTGGTATTTTTGACACCATCTGTGTACAAAGAATTTTGAATTTCTTTTTTATCATGTTTAGTTTGGCAGCTACAACCATTTAGAGTTTTGGGGGCGTAGGCTACGACAGCGTAGTTGACTAGCTGATGTTCATGAGACAGTGGGCTATGCCCCAGGAGATAGCCGCTCGGCCAGTCAGCTACGATATCTCACCTTCCGCTCCCTAAACTTTGAACGGTTCTAGTTGCCAAACTAAACGTGATAAAAATGTCATTCAAAATTCTTTGTACACAATAGGTGTCAAAATTTTCAGCGCATGATAGAAACAGACATTGTTCCATTTAAGAAAACTGCATGTTTGAATAAAAAATACACTTTATAAGTAATATTACAATATGTTTGTTGGCTAAAAATACGAGCCCCTGAGTACCAATCGATTCTGTAAAAACCGCACATCAATCGCACTTTCTGTTTCCGCAATACTTGCGGTGAAAGTGTTCGGTGATTAATCCTGTATACAAAACTAGAAACGGTTTTTACATTCATGGAGACTAGATACTTCATGTACTAAACGTCTCTTTCTCCTTGTCCTTCCTTCCATGCTTTGCATATACCTATCCTTATTTTTAAGCTACTTGGCAATACTAATAGTACCGTTTCCTTAATTGTTTCTACACGGGCATGTTGTTTATTTCTGTTAACTGATTCTTCTGTCGGTTCTTGGTAGAACAAATTTATCATGAAAATTAAAAACACAATCTGGATTTTGTTCTACAGGTATTTTCATTGTGTGAATCGATTTTCGGCTTCTTAGGCCATCATCAGACATTTACTGAAGTTTAGTCAAGGAACTTACGTTGTCAACAAACCGGAAATCTTATATGCAGAGAAATAATTATGCAGAGAAATTTTCATTTTTGATGGATCAGTTACAATGTAAATAAATAACGAAGTGAAATTTTCAAATTAATAGTTGTGCAAGACGGAAAAATTACCTCTAGAAAAAGTGCATACATAACAATTTCATAACAACAATTACTACAGTGAATAAAATTAAATTAAACAAGCATCTTAAGTGTAAAGGGTTGTTCAAAACACAAGGTGAGAAAAAACCTATGAAATATAGAATAAACATTAGAAGCCTGGAACACTATTATAACTGAATAAACAAATAGACCAAAACAGAGTGATGGGATTGGAGGGTATAGGTGGGATGCATTGGAGAACTGTGAATCTTAACAAATCGGAGATTTGCACACGAACTGAAAAAAGGTAGGTAAGCGCCAAAATATGTCGGTGTATAGGCTTATAATTTTTTTGAAACTGAAGTAGGAATTAAAGCACGCTGTACTGAAATAGTTTAACTGAAATAGGAAGGTTCAGACAATTTTTTAAATAGCATTAATATTATGAATTAGTGGTTTAGCTATTGCGATTCCCATTATGAAATTTCCAAGTGAATGAATTGTTAAAGATTTTTCTTAATGCCTAAAACTATAACCCTTTATAGAACTTGGTAAAATAGTATACCACTTATTCAGAAAAAAATATATATCTCACAGCCATTTTTAGTACACTAGCGTACCACTTGTTCACTGCCTTCTAATAATAAAGCAGTATCAGTTCGCTATCTGTGGCCGTGCTTGGAAACAAAGTTATAGGCTGTGTGAATACAAATATCTTTGATCGGCTCAGAAGCGATCCAGTAACTTATAGAGGGGACAGAACATGGTTGTAAAAAGAGCTGGTGTAAAGACACTAGCAACTGGAAAGAAATACAACCGCTACGACAGTCTACCATTAGCCATCATGGAAGAAATAAAACCCATGTTCACTGATCTGGCTGATAGAAGCCTTCTGATGAAATGTCACGGAAAAATGTAGTACCCAAAAGAGTGCTTGAAAAGTGTGATACGGCATTGTCTCCCAAAATCAGTGTTTGTCGGAATTAATACCCAACATTTTGGTGCGTATGGTGCTGTGGCAACTTTCAGTTTTGGGAATATAACTACTTTCCAGGTTCTTCAAAAGTTGGGTTTGCGTGTTGGTACCCGCACAGTACGTGGTATGTTGACTTTAGATCAGCACAGATTAAGGCATGCTGACAATATAATCACGACATTAATGAAGAAGGTGCGCAGTGGGAGGCAAAATAAGACTTGAATATGATTATGAAGACTGTGAAGGGGATATTAACTAGGGATCAGGAATGTTTTAATCTTGTTTCTCCGTTTCCCGAAAGTTTACTTATTACTTCTTCTAGGGACATTATTTCAGGTACTGGTGAACCTAGAAGTCTGAGATTTTTATGACTTAGTCACATGGGTATGTTTAACATATGGAAACAATAATTTTAATTACTTGATTTACAAAAGACTGTGAAAAGTCATGGAAAAAATTTATTTCAAAATAGGGGAGATCTGCCAATAATGGACCGTTGCATAAGTTGGACCACATTTAACTGTGCGTTGGATGAAGTGGTAGGAAATATTGTCGAGGTCCATTGGCTCAGTCGCAAATCGACAATAGTCAATGTAGTAAGAACAGTTTCCATAATTGCATTTCTTCGTTGTCGCAAGTTTTCTGCTACAGATCATAAGCAATATGGTTCATAAGGTTCATTCATTAGCTAATAATTCAATATCCCAAACGTTATCTTTTCTTATATGGCGTCGGGTTACCGAAGTTGGACCAATGGCTGTTTCCTGATTCGGACCGGGCAAATTTAGGGCTCACTCATACCAAATAATACTTACGGTTATTTTCACAATAGGTAACAGGGAAATTTTACGGTTTTTCAAGGTGGCAAAACAATTTAAAAAATAAGTATTAAGTGTGGTAATCTTATTAGGTTTGCAAGATGGCACAAAAATGTCCGGGAAATGAACAGAAGATGAAGATCTAGCTGTGAAGGTTTGCTGAAGATAGCTATGGCAGCATACGGAATCGGTGATCATGGACTTAATGAGTGTCCTCCGTCAGCCAGAAGGAACATCGGTGGCCAGATGTTGAAATGAAGTCTTCTTTTTTTTTAATATTACGGGTCTTATTTCGTTTTCACTCATTGTTTTACCATATGGTTCAATTTAAGCAACTGAAAATTCAAATTAGGTAACCGGTTTCCTAATTTGGACCGTTTACACGTTTTTAAATTTTAAGTAATTTCCATTTACGCTTTGTGTTTATTCAAAGTACAATGCTAGCTGATGAAAGTGTACAACAAGTAGCTTCTTTTACAGTACATTTTGTTTCGATTAGAGAAAATTTAATAATCACCAACGCTTTGTTTAATATTCATGAAAGAAGGTTGTATACGTGGAAGAGCCCAGGAGACACTGGAAGGTACCAGATTGACTTTATAATGATAAGGATTAGATTTAGAAACCAGGTTTTAAACTGTAAGTCATATCCATGGTCGGATGGGTAGATCACGTAACTAATGAGGAGGTACTTCATCCAATTTGGGAGAAAAGGAGTTTCTGGAATGTCGTGACTAAGAGAAAGGATAGATTGGTGGAACACATTCTGAGACATCAAGGACATGTCAGCTTAGCATTAGAAGGTAGTGTGCGGGGTGAAAATCGTACAGGGAGACTGAGGGATTAATACAGTAAGCAGATTCAAAATGATGTAGGTTGCCGAACGTATTCTCAGATGAAAGGACTTGTACAGGACGGGGTAGCGTGGAGAGCTGCAGCAAACCAGTCTGCAGACTGAAGACCACAACAACAACAACAACAGATAAATATTGTAGGCTTGGGATATCAAAATTAAAAAGTAGTCCAACCTTCCCCTAAATGTAAAATATGTCTGTAAGAAAGTACACTACTCGCCATTAAAATTGCTACACAAAGAAGAAATGATAAATGGGTATTCATGGGTATATTATACTAGAACTGACATATGTTTACATTTTCACGCAATTTGGGTGAATAGATCCTGAGAAATCAGTACCCAGAACAACCACCTCTGGCCGTAATAACGCCCGTGATACGCCTGGTCATGGAGACAAACAAAACTTCAATGGTGTGTACAGGTACAGATGCCTATGCAGCTTCAACACGATACCACAGTTCATCAAGAGTAGTGACTGGCGTATTGTGACGAGCTAGTTGCTCGGCCACCATTGACCATACGTTTTCGGTTGGTGAGAGATCTGGAGAATGTGCTGGCCAGGGCAGCCGACGAACATTTTCCGTATCCAGAAAGGTCGCTAGAGGACCTGCAACATGGTTTCGTGAATTATCCTTCTGAAATGGAATGAAGGGTAGCGCCACAGGTCGTAATACATATGAAACGTAACGTCCACTGTTCAAAGTGCTGTCGATGCGAACAAGAAGTGACCGAAGGGTGTAACGAATGGCACCCCATACCATCACGCCTGTTGGTACGCCAATATGGAGCTGACGAATACACGCTTCCAATATGCGTTCACCGAAAAGTCACCGAACACGGATACGACGATCACGATGTCATCCGAAAAAAATTACTTTTGCCATTCGTGCACCCAGGTTCGTCGTTGCGTAGACTATCGCAGGCGCTACTGTCTGTGATGCAGCGTCAAGGGTAGCCGCAGCCATGGTCTCCGAGCTGCTTGTCCATGCTGCTGCAAACGTCGTCGAACTGTTCGTGCAGATGGTTGTTGTCTTGCAAACGGCCCCATCTTTTGACTCAAGGGTCGAGACTCACATATCGAGACGTGGCTGCACGATCCGTTACAGCCACGCGAATAAGAGGCCTGTCATCTCGAGTGCTAGCGATACGAGGCCGTTGGGATCTAACCCGGCGTTCCGTATTGCCCTCCTGAACCAACCGATTTCATTTTCTGCTGTGAGTCATTGGATGGCGACCAAGGTGAGCAGCAATGTCGCGATACGATAAACCGCAATCGCGATAGGCTGCAATCCGACCTTTATCAAAGTCGGAAACGTGGTGGTACGCATTTCTCTTCCTTACACGAAGCATCACAACAAGGTTTCACCAGACAACGCCGGTCAACTGCTGTTTGTGTATAAGAAATCGGTTGGAAACTCTCGTCATGTCAGCACGTTGTAGGTGTCGCCACCGGCGCCATCTTCTTAAGAATGCTCTGAAAAGCTAATCATTTGGATATCACAGCATCTTCTTCCTGTCGGTTAAATTTCGTGTCTTTAATACCTCTTCGTGGTGTAACAATTTTGATGGCCAGGAGTGTACTTTGACTGCAAACTTGCTTGTTGTTTCAGTATTGTTATATCAATGCGCATACAGTAAAAATTTGTCTCTATATATCAAGTAGTTTGTGAGAAAATGTTCCCTCTAGTAGGCATATTTTAACATTGCAACTATAGGCGATTCCGTATCACCTTGTCACAGTTGTTACAGTTTCCAACACACAATTCAACTACAATTGAGGAATCGCTTGCTGTATCGTGTTTTCTCTTGTTGTGTCGCAGTGTACGGTGGCGGCGCCGCCTCGGTGCTGAGCCAGCGGCGGCCGCCCTTGGTGGTCGCGTCACGTCTCTGGAGTCGCGGGCGGCGCGCCCTGCCTCCCAGCACACCTACACGCCACCAGCTGCTGCCGACCGCCGCGCCCATGTGCCCGAAACCCTCCAACACACAAGAGGCCAGGGCCGGCCTTACACATCTGCAAACGCTGCAGTCGCACAGGGACCCGCGCACAACAGGACAACGAAATTTGTCAAACGTAATTTCTTAAAAGAACTGACCGCCATTTGACTGGTAATTTTATATTTATTTTCACAACAGGGGTTTCAGCCTTAGTCAAATGTTCAGATGTTTCTACAGCTTATGGTACTTAACTACGGGTTCATCAGTCCCTATCAGCCTTAGTCCATTCTCAAGTGTTGTGCATATCATTTAAAAACAATATTAGAATTAATAGAAAGTAATATGAACTACCGATATAAAGCACATTTGTCCCCGCATCTTACTTTAAAATAGTAACACATGTACGTGTTTGCCATAAGATCACAAAGGCAACTGGTTGTTGAGGACAGGGGCTATATCAAAGACTATCACAAAGACAATTGCAAAGAAATGCCGCCATATTCGTATTTGGCGTGGTATGTTTGGGAATATATTGCTGGATAGATGGATTAACTTTGGGAAATGAGTACCGTGTTGTTGTTTACAGTGCTGCAATACCGGGCAGTGAACTATTGTTTTACGTAATGCTTATGTTCATTCTACCCAAATCGGTTGGTCTATTTAAGATGCTTTTTCTGACTCCAAAATCAGACGTTCAATTATTTGTAAATCTATCGGACCAAACTGCGTGGTCATCAGTCCGTAGCTTACAAACTACTTAAACTAAGGTAAACTAACATAAGGACAACACACGCACCCATGCCCCAGGGAGGACTCGAACCTCCACGGCGAGCAACCGCGTGCACCGCAGCGAGGCGCTTTAGACCCCTTGACTACTCCACCGCGGCGGATTTTTATGTTTAGGTTACCTGCAGACTACAAAGTTGTAAGTCATGCTTTCACAATACAATCATAGAGATATGGAATATATATACGTTCTAGATATAAAATATTGTCCAAAGAATCAATAAACATCAGATTGCATCGCCACAAATTACGTCAGTACTGTAAAAGTGTGCCAAACAAGACTAGTCCCACGGGTAGGAAAACAGAGGAGAGGGGGGGGGGGGGGCGTGTTGAAATTCAAATGTTTGTAATACTATGGGACCAAACTTCGTTGGTCATCAGTCCCTGGTCTTACAAACTACTTAAACTAAGTTAAACTAACCTAAGGACACCACAAACATCCATGCCCGAGGGAGGATTCCAACCTCAGACGCGGGACCCCGCGCGATCCGTAACGTGGTGCTCCAGACCGCTCGGCTACTCCCGCGCGGTGGGGGAGGGGAGGAGGGTTGGACAGGATCTAGGATATATACAAGATTAAGATGGAAAAGTAAGATAAATAAGTCTAAACGCAATTGGTTCCAATAACTATTTATGTGGTAGAGGGGGGGGGGGCTCCAAGGAAGTGGTTTAAGGAGTGGGAGGACCATCATCATTTATGGTGGAGACAACATGATATTTAAAAAATCTTTCAGCAAATTATAATGCCGGCCGCGGTGG
Organism: Locusta migratoria; assembly: GCA_026315105.1. NCBI lineage: Eukaryota > Metazoa > Arthropoda > Insecta > Orthoptera > Acrididae > Locusta > Locusta migratoria. The sequence goes on from CM048744.1 coordinate 713,526,143, forward strand.
CCGAGCGCTTTGCGGCGCGCCAGTCTCGGTCCACACGGCCGCTACAGATAAATATATTCATTTAAAATGTAAGTATGGTAATATTGGGGGGAAAAAACCTGTGAGTACCAACTTGCTGCTGATTTTATTTCGCATTTATACATCAGTTCTTATTAGTCACAGGTAAACCTGTCATGCACTTGGTTGTACTTTGATGTTCTATTTTATCAATGTAATTACTGTTCAATTATATTCATTTGTTTCATTTGTGAGTCTTGTGATCAAAGTATATAAATTGTAACATATATCAATAGGTATTATTTCAACAATAAGTTTAGACTTACTAATATATTAATGCTCTGTCATTTATACCACACTATGACACAGAAGTGATATCTGGCGTTCCACAGGGAAGCGTTATTGGTCCCCTACTCTTCCTCGTGTTTATAAACGATTTAGGAGATAATCTGAATAGCTCCCTTAGACTGTTCGCGGATGATGCTGTCGTTTATCGGTTAGTGAAGTCAACAGAGGATCAAAAGCAACTGCAAAGCGATTTAGACAAAATTTCTACTTGGTGCGACAATTGGCAATTGACACTAAATAAAGAAAAGTGTGAAGTAATACACATGACCACTAAAAGAAATCCGCTGAACTTCAATTACGCGATAAATCAGTCAAACCTTAAGGTCGTAAATTCTACCAAATACCTAGGAGTTACAATTACGAACAACTTTGACTGGAGAGAACACATAGAAAATATTGTGGGGAAGGCGAACCAAAGGTTACGTTTCATTGGCAGAACGCTTAGACGATGCACCAGCTCCACCAAAGAGACTGCCTACATCACACTTGTGCGTCCTCTCCTGGAGTACTGTTGCCCCTTGTGGGACCCTCACCAGGTGGGACTGACGGAAGATATTGAGAAGGTTCAGAGAAGGGCAGCTCGTTTTGTTTTATCACGTTACGGGGGGGAAAGCGTCACGGAAATGTTGCACGAATTGGGGTGGAAATCATTAAAAGAAAGACGTTATTCATTGCGGCGTGATCTGTTTGCGAAGTTTCAATCACCGACTTTTAGTTCTGAATGTGAAAATATTTTGCTAGCACCCACCTACTTAGGGAGACATGACCATCCCAATAAAATAAGAGAAATCAGATCGAAAACGGAACGATTTAGGTGTTCTTTCTTCCCGCGCGCTATTAGAGAATGGAACGGTAGAGAAAAGTTATGAAGGTGGTTAATGAACCCTCTGCCAGGCACTTAAATGTGATTTGCAGAGTATCGATGTAGATGTAGATGTAGATGTAGCCATACTGACTGATCATTATGGTATACGTAACTTCTACAATTACATGAATGGATCCGGTCCACTTCCTTCGTTCTACTTGCACGCCACCATAGATTCATGTAATTTAGAATTATTGTAATATTATACCCCAAGAGCCTAGCAATTAGTAAATCAAGTCCCCCCCCCCTCAATTATTACCAAATGTACAGTTTAAACGAATATGGCGGTCATTTCTTTTAAAACAATTTATATGAGACTCCCCGATATATGCAAAATCATAAACGTAATTTTGTTTCTGAAGCAAGTTTTAATGTAATGTAATTACAGAATACCGCCATTGTGACACGGCTATGGCCACTGGAGTACGTCTCAGATTTAGAAAATTGTGGCTGTATCGGAGACGGAAGAATCAGGGGTTAGTGTGATATGTTGCCGATGCGCTGCCGCGGCTGAATTGCCGTGCGCACTGCAGCCCCTTTTACGTGATCGACTACCTCGTCTCGGTTGACTGCTAGAGACGAGAGGGTCTACTGCAGCAACCCCTCCGCACTGAGTCGTCTGTTTCGAGTAGTACTTTACGTTTAGACGTCAGCACCAAAACTGTACATCTGTCTTCTGTGCAGCTTCCCATCTACATGATGAAGTGAGCTTACGAGGGCCCTTCTTACGTAGGAACAGAATATGATAATTGATTTGATTTGTCATCAAATGTCACGTGCTAATTTCTGTGCACTATTGAGAACCTACAAAACAGGAAAAGTGTCGTCCAAACATTTCATATTCACAGAATATATTACATCAACTGTGTATGGTCAAAACTGAAAATGTCTACCCAGCCTGGATTCGAACCCGTGTCTCCCCCTTTCTAGGCAGTTGCTTTGCCCACCTGCAAGAACTACCTAAGCACGCCTCCCATCAGACACAAATTCCCAGCTATACCCTGCCCATAGTACTCAAACTCGTAGTCACTGTATGGGAGGGGCGGGCACGTTTGGAGCCCTTACGCTTACGGGGATTAGTACACAGTGACTACGAGTTTGAGTACTGTGGGCAGGGTAGAGCTGGAAATTTGTGTCTGACGGGAGGCGTGCTTAGGTAGTTCTTGCAGGTGGGATGATCACTGTGTCTGCAGTGCGTAGCGGTCAGCGCAACTACCTCGAAAGCGGGAGATCTGGGTTCGATTCCCGGCTGGGTACATATTTTCAGCTTTGCCCATGCGCAGTTGATGTCATATATTCTGTGAATATGAAACAATAAAAACTGCAGGATCAGAGGTGACGTCTGTTCTTTCGCAATAGACGCCACACACACACACACTGAAGAAAATTTATAATTGGTAACACATCAAACAGTATCGAAAATTCGTTAAAAACGCCTTTCTATGTAAGTTTTCATGTCCTGTATTCTTGCTACCGGACAAATATTGTCGAAAACTATTTTCTCGTCGAATAATACTGATTGTTTCACTATTGAAATAATTGTTCTTAAAACACTTTTATACAGGGTGTTTCACTAAGTGTGTTTGCCTCTGTAACTTATAAAATAGTAGGTGACGGGAAATTTTAATGCGGTAGGCCAACACAAGAAATGTTACACTTTCTGCGGAGCTATGAACATAGTTTATTGTATCATTTTCCAAAGAGTTACACCACAAAGATATAATTTTTAAAATGGAACAATAGTTTTTTCTATCGTGTATTGGATTCATTTAAACCAGCTGCGTCCAAATCAATTTAAACTACATTCCTATCACTGTTAGTTTGGAAGCTCCAACCCTTCAACGTTGCGTGGGCGGTGGCTGAGATAGCGTTTCTGACTGGCTGGTAGTCATGAGACAGTGGCCCGTGCCCCAGGGATAGCCACTCGGCCAGTTAGCTACGTTATCGCAGCCACCGCCCACGCAACTTTGAAGGGTTGGAGCTTCCAAACTAACAGTGATAGGAATGTAGTTTAAATTGATTTGGACGCAGCTGGTTTAAATGAATCCAATACACGATAGAAAAAACTATTGTTCCATTTTAAAAATTATATCTTTGTGGTGTAACTCTTTGGAAAATGATACAATAATCTATGTTCATAGCCCCGCAGAAAGTGTAACATTTCTTGTGTTGACCTACCGCATTAAAATTCCCCGTCACCTATTATTTTATAAGTTACAGAGGCAAACACACTTAGTGAAACACCCTGCATATTGACGTTAGTATTTATGCACGCACATTTCTACTTGTAGATATTTCGTCTGTTGTGCAAAATAACGCTTGCAGAAAATAGTACTAGGCTGTGATGTGAAAAGAATACAAAGCAAACAACAGACTAAAGTTTAACAACTGCGAAAGTATTTCTGTAATATAAATGAACTCGACTAGAATCGGGTAACTTCCGAAGCGCATTCTGTAGCACACTCAGAATTTTAAAACTTCACACTAATGTTCTTTTACCTATAGATTGGTTCCTAAAAACAGATTACAGATTTTGTACTTATTCGTCGTTAGCACGCAGTATTTTAAATAATATGTAATCTATTACATTCATAAGGAGTGTTAAGACAAGTAACTCCGTAATTTAACGTTAAATAATTTTCACTCTAGCATACGATTTTGTATTACTGAACCAATAGCTACTTTATGGTGCCACTACTTCCTTCTGTGATGGCAACCCCGCTCCACCTCCCCCCCTCCCACACACTGTAAGAATCCTGGCAACCCCCCTCCCACCCAAGTAAGACTATGCGACCCCCCTGTGACTTGCGACCCAAAGGTTGAAAGGTTGAAAAACAATGGACAAGAAGAACATGCCGAGCCACAAATAGGAGCATACCTGACTGGTTTTCGCAAGGGACGATCATGCATAAAACAAATCTGGAATTTGACATTGATCCTCCAGATGAGAGACAGCAGAAACACACTTGTCACGTTTGTAGCCTTTAAAAAGGTTTCCGACGATAGAGACTAGACTGTTCCAACAGCAGTGCCCACAGTCGTTTACTACCCCCTACAAGCTAGGAGCTGCGATGGTGGGGCAAGCTGACGTCACCGCAAGCTAGTACTCAGCGGCTATAAGTAAACAGACGCTCTTTTCTAGTTCTCGTCAACGTGTAGTTGTGACAACAGAAACGTCTAGCGGTGATAGCCCAGTGTCTGCTACTGTAGATGAACTGTATCTCTTCACTGTTACAGGCGGACGTCCACAATGTGTAATGTCTCCAAAAGCCTTGTTTGCGAGGGAAAAAAAGTCTACAGGAGGAAGGGACCTTAGGATTTAACGTCGACAGCTTGGTCATTAGAGACGGAGCTAACGCTCGGAGTTTTGGGTAAGGATGGGGAAGGAAATCGGCCGTGCCTTTTCAAAGGAACTATCCCGGCATTTGCCTGGAGTGATTTAGGGAAATCACGGAAAACCCAAATCTGGATGTCCGGAGGTCGATTAGAACCACCGTCCTCCCGAATGCGAGTCCAGTGCATTACCAATGCGCCACCTCGCTCGGTGAAGTCTACAGCATCATTACATTTGTCACCAAGAACCAGATCATCATCGAGTCTTTTGCTACTCTTGTAGCAATTTCTCAAATCAGTGGCTTTTACATTTAGAAAATGGAAAAATTCGTTATACACTTCATAAGAAATACTTCTTTCGTTCATTCTACAAAAGAGGCATTTAAACTGTAAAACAATGCCAGTCAGGAAATAAAATCGTTGATATTCAGAATCACATAGATTTTACAGTAATTATAATAACGAAAGAGATAATATTATCTCTGCGGATTGACCTGCTGTCACGTGTCCGGCAATTACGGGGGAAATTGGCAGTCTCAGTTATAACTATTTCATATGCAGTTGTGCCCGTGGCGGAAATTGGAGTGCACCTGCAGTTTCTCGTGACGTCACAGCCCAGCAGGCTGCTCCACTTGCACATACGCTCATTGCAGTCGCGTACGCCATGCAACAGCAGCTCACTGCCGAGAAGCGGTGTCCCGCGAGCAAGTGAGCGCACCTTAGCTCATGGGCGTTCGCGCGAGCTGGAACAGATAGAGCGGCGACCTACGACATTCTAGAAGTATTCAGCATCGACAGAAACACAAAAGTAATCATTCGGCAAATGTCAACTGGCACAATCTACAAGGTTACATTTATGAGGGATGTCTCTGATCCATTTGAAATCGAAAGTGGCGTGCGGTAAGATGAAGGAAAAAATGATAACAATTTTCAATTGACATTTCAAAAGATAACAAATTCCATTTGAAGTGTTTAGCTTTTCCTTGCCGGCCGCGGTGGTTGAGCTGACTGCGGCGCGCCAGTCACGGTCTGCACGGCCACTACAGTCGGGGGTTCGAATCCCCCCCCCCCCGGGCATGGATATTTCTGCCGTCCTTAGTATTAGCTAGTTCATAGGTAGTTTGCAAGTTTAGGGACTGATGACCCCGTAGTTAAGTCCCATAAGCTTTACAAACATTTGAACCAGATGACCTTGCAATCCTCACAAATAATAGAAAAGAGACCGGTAACGCCATAGAAAAATCAAAGAATTGATCTTCGAATACATAGAAAGAGTGGCCGAGGGGACTAAGGCGCTCAAGTCACGGTCTGCACGGCCGCTACGGTCGGGGGTTCGAATCCCCCCTCGGGCATGGATATTTGTGCCGTCCTAGTTCGTAAGTAGTTCATAAGTAGTTTGTAAGTTTAGGGACTGATGACCCCGTAGTCAAGTCCCATAGACTATACAAACATTTGAACATTTTTAGAAAGAGTGCCACAAGACAAATTGCCTATTGTGACAACGCATGGGAAAATCATACAATTCCACATTTTAAATACCTGAGAGGAATCATCTAGTCATCAGGCATCAACCTAAAACCCAATGAGGAAAGAATAAGATAACTACAGAAGGTGTACAAAGTATTACAACAAAAAGTCCATTTCCATAACACAAAATTAAGACGCTACTCTTACGATAGGGACCATATGCAGTCGAAACAACACAAATCGGTGAGCAAACTAAAATAAAAGAAATGGAGAAACAAGGAAGGAAGATTTTCAGGAAAATATCTGGTATGATTAAAGAACAAGAGGCCAACATCAGAAATATATAAATACACTCACAACGTTACGGATACATTAAGGAAGAGAAGAATGCAGTTCTACGGCCATATTCACAGGATGAATGAAAATAGAATTTCGCAGGTCATTCTTAAAGTCATCAGATCAGGCAGGGAAGAAACAAAATGGATAAATGAAGTTGAAGAGGACCACAGACAGGTACTACATATAACAATAAATAATGCAGAAAATAGAAAAGAACTCCGGGATATTGAAAAAAAAGACACACATTCGGCACTCCAAAATAGAATTTCGCAGGGGAATCTTAAAGTCATGGACTCGACAGGGAAAAAACAAAATGGACGAAAGAAGTCGAAGTCGATCTCAGACAAGCACATATAACAATAAATGATGCAGAAAACAGAAAAGAATTCAGGAATATTATTAAAAAAAAAGAAAAAAAGAAAAATTGACACCACAACTAAATGGACAGCAAAGCTAAAGAAACAACAAAATGAGTGCATGAAGAATATTTGGGCCCAGAGAAATAATAAACAATCATCAAAAGGAATTCAAGTTAAACCACTGTTCTTAAATGGGAATAATCGAAAATAATAATAATGATAACATACCTTCATACAATTTTCTGAATTGCTCAGGATTTATTGTTAAAACAGTGCAAAGCTCAAGTGACGCCGAGGTAACAAGTGTCGATCCATGCTGAAACACCCATATCCAGTAGTTGGTGTGGCCGCCAAGGGCGGTAATGTAGGAAGGAGGTGATACTGTCACCCATTCGATCATATAGAGCGAAGCGTTCCAAAACATTAGAAAATGGCACAGGTCATCCCCGTTTTCAAGAAGGGACGTCGAACAGATGTGCAGAACTATAGGCCTATATCTCCAACGTCGGTCAGTTGTAGAATTTTGGAACACGTATTATGTTCGAGTATAATGATTTTTCTGGAGACTAGAAATCTGCTCTGTAGCAATAGCATGGGCTTCGAAAAAGTCGATCGTGTGAAACCCAGCTCGTGCTATTCGTCCACGAGACTCAGAGGGCCGTAGACACGTGTTCTCAGATGGATGTTTCTTGACTTCCGCAAGGCGTTTGATACAACTCCCCACAGTCGTTTAATGAACAAAGTAAGAGCATATGGTCTATCAGACCAATTGTGAGATTGGATTGAAGAGTACCTAGACAACAAAATGCAGCATGTCATTATGAATGGAGAGAAGTCTTCCGAAGTAAGAGTGATGTCAGGTGAGCCACAGGGGAGTGTCGTGGGTCCGTTGCTGTTCACAGTATATATAAGACCTTGTGGATAACGTAAGAAGTTCACTGAGGCTTTTGCGGATGATGCTGTAGTATATAGGGAGGTTGTAACAATGGAAAATTGTATTGAAATGCATAAGGATATGCATAGAATTGACACATGGTGCAGGATTGCCAATTGAATCTTAATGTAGACAAGTGTAATACGCTGCGAATACAAAGAAAGAAAGATCCTTCATCATTTAGCTACCCCCCTAGCAGGTCAGCAACTGGAAGCAGTTAATTCCATAAATTATCTGGGAGAAGGCATTAGGAGTGAATTAAAATGGAACAACCATATAAAATTAATCGTCTGTACAGCAGATGCCAGACTGAAATTCATTGGGTGAATCCTAAGGAAATGCAGTCCGAAAAAAAAGGAAGAAGATTACAGTACACTTCTCCCCTTGATTGAATATTTCTCACTGATATGGGATCCGTAACAGGTGGGGTTGATAGAGGAGGTAGAGATGATCCAACGGAGAGCAGCGCGCTTCGTTACAAGATCATTTGGTAATCGTGAAAGCGTTACAGAGATGATCGATAAACTCCAGGGGAAAACTCTGATCCTCTGTCGCTCGGTACGGATTCTTGTCGAAGTTTCGAGAACATACCTTTACCGAGGAGTCTAACAATATTTAGAGGGTCGGAATTTGAAGCTGAGTATAGATCTTCCTGCCGCCTACTTACATTTCGCGTAATGATCACAAAGACAAGAAAAGAGAAATTAGGGCTTGTACGAAGGCACATAGGCATTCTTTTTTCCTGGTTGTATTTGGGAGTGTAATAGGAAAGGAAATGCCTAGCAGTGGTACAGTGTACCCTCCGCCATGCACCTTACCGTGGATTGCGGAGTATGTATGTAGATGTAAGACGGCCAGAGGCGGGTAGGAATCGCCGTCTTCCCGAATGCGAGTCCATTGTATTACCACTGCTCGGAAACTGCAAATGTTCAAAATTTTTGTCATCAGTCGCTAAGCTTACACTTAAACTAATTTAAACTATGCTAAGGACAACACACAGACACAGAGTCAAGGAGTTAGCCTTCCATCTTGATGGTGCGAACCTTTGTGATCACAATGCGTTCACGATTTTGTATGTCCCGTGCGTGACGTAAATTACCAGTTTGACCTTAACATTTTTTTATTGTCATCGAGGACAATACTTTTCGCGGTGTAATACATAAATCCGGTGGAAGGTTGACATCTACAACTTCCGGTAACTTATTTTATCTCGTCCTACTGATGGGCGTGGCGCGTGACTTTTTTATTTTTATTTTTTATTTATTTTTTATTATTATTTTTTTCCCGGCAATTTCAATTCCCCTAAACTGGCTGTCAGCGAACGCAGGCGCTCTTCAGCCAAGAGATAGAAAATGGACAATGAAAAGGAGTGTACAAAATTAAAGATACGGCAACAAGAACAGAAGATATTTAAAAATTGCTATGGAGACAGTGTTGAAGAAAATAAAATACGACATAAAATGGAGACAATAATAGAGGTTATACGCATGAACACGGCGACAAGTCGGATACAGGTTGACCGTTCCTCTGTTCGTAAGATAAAACACGAAAATGGAGACACCATAATTAAAATAACAGACTTAAGAGATACTTTAGCACATAAAACATCTAAAAGAAAATACGGGCTGGCCGTTCACTGTTCATGAAAGAACACACCACACAGTAGACACCACATACATAAATCATTCGTCAAAAACATTGAAGACGATGAGATGGGAGGATTGGAGAGTTGGGGGGGGGGGAGGGGTAGCGGTGAGAGGGTGGTGGAAAAGCGGCGAGTAGGGTGTGAGGACGGGTGGGAGGTGTCACAGGGCCAGGAGGAAGGGATTGAGGGGTGGCGGTAGGAAATTCCCAGGAAGTGAGGGGGTGGAATGGAGGGGAAGGGAGGAAAGGAGGTGGTGAGTGATTAGTAGCTAGTATGGGCCCACTTTAGGCTACGGTAGTAACACTAAACGTGGGGGTGTCCGGACACTTGCCACGCCGGACACTTACCACGCCGGACTTTTGCCACACTTCTACCTGCTCCGAAGGGTCGGGTGCCGCTGTCTCCTCCTCCTCCTCCTCCGCCCCTAACATCCGGCTCAGGAATTTCCGTGCACGGTGTCCAGGCCTGCACACTTGTCACACTGCACACTGGTCACTAGTACACACATTACATTACGAGTTTCGTAAGTTGTGCTTCTTCTTTCTGTTCTATTGCACATCATAGCAATTATAGCCTTTCCCTTCGAAAACAAGGTTGCTTGCTCTGCGACTCTGTGGATAGCAAACCTAAACAATCTAGAACAGTGTACGTTACAAACATTGCACTCTATATTACTTCAGTTTCTCATATGAAACATTTTGAAATTGTATGTCGACTTTAAGTGACCTGTAAAAGACAGATGCTCTTACCTTGTTTAGTCAACGTATTTGCTGTCACTGATTTGAACATTGTCCCACTACACTTTTTTAACAAACTAGCTGAAAACCCAGCGTTGCGCGGATATTTATTTATTTATTTATTTATTTATTCCTGCCTTGAGTTATTACTTCTCCTATCCTCTCTCTGTCCATCTCCCTTTTTCTAAAATGATGTTATACTTTTTTATGGTTCTGGACCTAGGTCAGCAAAAACAGAATCCTTGTTGGATTCCTCTGTCAATTACTCAATTCTCATAGCCAATATGTCAAATTTAAGTAGAAGCCATTGTCTTAAACGACGAATGTTCATAAAGTGAAATTAATTTAAGTCCGTACTCCAGAATGATGTAAATTCAATGTTAGATTGTGTTTGGCGTAAACTTCTGGAAACACTTCTATCGTTGAGATTAGAAATGGTAATAACACCGCCATGTATTGGTTCCATGATGTAGTACTAAACTGTTTATCTCTCACAGTTAGTGTATGCTGAAGTATTAATATGTTACAGTGTACAATGTAGTTATTCTGTATGCAGTGCGCAGTGCTCCCTATTATCGAAGACTCGACGAATGCTGAAAGACTGGTAATTCAACAGAGTGGTTCATGTCTGTTTAAATAAGACGTCATGGTAGTATTAATGTGCGATAAAGTAAGTCTGAGTAATCGTTGAAGGAATGACGTCAGGTGATCGTCTCTTCCATTAAATATAGTATTTGCAGTGAATTGTCTTGACTGTGTTAGCAGCATCGGCCACTGTTTCAGCTAATAAATGTCCCCACGTCCTTCAGTGATTATTTCGTAAAGCACGCAGTTGAAATCTACCTTGTGTAGTATATATCAGAAGTCGGATTATAACTAGGTGCAACTGTATCTGCAAAAGAAGACGTCCTTCTGTATCTTAATGTAGTCCGCACCAAAAGTAAGTAATTTCACATTTTAATTACAATATTGTACCGAACAATTATGAAAGCAGAGACGTTTCTGATGAGTTTGTCGCTCGTGTGTGTATATTATCTCTAGTGGCAGGCAGAGAGCAGAAATATCTTTGGAGTGAGTTTCCAGATGCGCAGAACAGATTTTGTATTCTCAACATTAAGGTGCAAATGTCACATGGTATTGGGAAAAATCTACTAATCGCTGACTTTATCTTGGTCCCTTTTTGTTCGATTAATGGACCTTTTAGCGACGCTTCCTCAGCTTTGTTCTTGCTTCTATGACACATTTATTTACATATTATTTCATGTTATGTGGTTGCTCTGCAAAAAGGAGGTGGGGCTTCTTAGCAGACAATGCGGTACAAACTAATCGTAATAGCAAATAAATGTGTGGGAAGAGTGGATTTGTCTCAATATCACGTGGTAATTCCAGCTTAATGTTGAGAACATGCACAGAATTCAATGCTCACTCCATAGATATTTCTACTATATATACAATTTAGTGTTTATACCCATCAAAAGATGCACTTTTATTTCCATGACATTGCAAAACATGTGGGATACAGCTAGGAAGAACAAAATTTTTGTGTTCTACCTGGAATAAATTTTACCTGGAGAGGCAGCGGTTGGCAACGAAATATTCGCTTTAGGGGGATCATTAACCACTTAATGCCTGAATTAATTTCTACTGCAAGCAAAAAATAAAAAATCATATATTGTGCTCAATATTGGGGCCTTAGACCATTTATAACATCAAATATAAGAAATGTTATACATAGTTGGTATAATTAGGTATGTGTCAAATTTGCGACACAGGCATTTGAGAAATAAAACGCTTATAACTCTTCATTGAGGGAATTTTTATTTATTTATTTATTTTATTTATTTAATGAAAAAAATGAACATGCGTTTGAATTACAATTATGGTTACTTATAAATCTAATGCAGAGGATCAAAATTTCTTTACTCTAAAACAATTGGAATTTTTGTTTAGGCAAAGGTGAAGTTCGCATTTCGCACACATAATGACTGTCTGCCCTTTACAGCTGGGTCTTTTGCATCTTTGCATTCCTATTACACAAGGCCAATGACATACTTCATCGGTACGGGTAGATTTATCAGGGACTGGTTTCATTGGACCCCGACGCTTCTTACGTTGAATTTCCGTTTCCATACTTAGTAAGCGCCCACCAGTCTTTTTTGTGTCATGTCTTTCCCTTGCTTACAGAGAGTATCGGCTATTATGGATTTGAATTCCAGAAGATCGTTTTGTTTGCGAGGGGGAATTTCCAAAGCATCACAATCCCTTCGATACAGCAACCACGAATTCATTATCACAAGATCAACTAGGTGGAAAAACAAACTATGGTACCATTTCCTTGACCTTACGAAAATCCTATAACAGGAAATTAGAGCGTCAAGTAAATCCATCCCTCCCATGAATGTATTGTAAACTGTAACAGTGCTAGGGCATGGTACTTGAGTGCGTGCTTTTTCTTTCGCTCCCATCTTTTTATTGTGATCACCGGATGAGCGGATGGAAATGCACTGGCAGCAATTACACCTCTGTTGTCAAACCATCGTCCTTTCTTCGTTTTATTTTATCGCTTGCATTTGCCCATAGAAGTGCCCAAGTGCCTGATGATGCATATTTTACACATACTGTATTTACGTGTTCACTGAAAGTTTTATCTGCTTTATCACATCTAAATATGATATATAATACTTAAAAGATATTAGAAAAACAAAATATAATTTTCAAAATGAAACTGACCTCTGTATTTAGCTGTATTTTACGGAACAATGAACACAAACTCAGGTCTTGGTTAGCAACACGCACACAATACACAAATGTTGTCATAGAAAGACAGTCAATGCTCCGTAGATGGTAGCACATGTCACTCGCACTGCGCCGGTCCCTGTAGAATCTGACACAACCGGCGCTGGAGTCTGAAAACACTTGTTCTTCCATATATATGGGTCATAACGGTATGAGGTGAATTTGCGACAACCGGCATTAAGTGGTTAATTTACTGATTGGAATAAAATTATTTATTTCATTAGCTACACAAAGAATTATTCCCCTCATTGTAAGTGACTGTTTTTCAAAAAGGATTCAACATCAATACACTACACCGCTGCCGTAAGGAAAATCGTAGCCCTTGTTTCAGTGTATTACACCTTAGTTATGTGCATATAAAACGTAGCATCGCCAGTTATTAGTTATTTGGTGTACTATGTAACAGCGCCTCTATCGGATGTTTGCTACACTACGCAGCAATTCAAGCGTAACGTACACCAGAAACTACAAATTACATCTTTCCTTCCCCTGATCCGATTTTGATGAAATGGAGCTTATATGTTGCCCCAAGGTACTCTCAGTTGACCTACGAAACCCCATGAAAGTTCGTATAGTATTCTTGGAGATTTGCTGTACTACACCATACTTACAAGCATAATATACATAAAAACTTCAAATTACAATTTCCTTTCCCATCCTTACCCAAGCAATCTGTGCGTAAGCTCCGCCTCTAATGACCACATTGTCGACGGGCCGTTAAACGCTAATATTCCTTCCTTCTTTCCTGACTAAAATCAATATTTCTTGTGACTTGTCCAGGATATAATATGAATATTTTCTGTGGAGAGCCCATGCCTTAGCAAGCGATAGAGAAACTTAGAGATTTCAAATACACTCCACAGTATTGAGTAGATTGCCCTGTAATATATTAATCATTATAGAAAATGCAAGTCCCACTGTAAACCGCAGGCTCTTAGTTAAAAAGCCAGATCTGTCGGAAATAAGGGGTATCCGTCGGATGTACTGTTTCATTCTCTTCCTTTCCTTGTAGCTCTATAGATGTCTATTGCTTCTTCCTACAGCGCTTTGCGCTTCACAATTAAAAGTTGCTTCAAAGTTTTCAACAGCAGTCTCAGCTTTCAGGAATTTCCTTAGACTCACTGGAATACAGAAGTTTCTTGGCAGTAAATAAGAAATGTAATAAAACGTAATGCCTGATGTGAATAGTTTTGATCCATCGCAGTATATATTGACGATGTCTGTGTAGAGACAGGAATTAGTGATCATGATATCGTCATAGTGTCGATGGTGACCAAAGTTCATAAACCAATCAAGACGGCTAGGAGCGTGTTTTTGTTGGGAAGAGCCGATAAGCAATTGTTAGGATCGCACTTAGAAAATGAATGGGCATCGTTTAGTTCCGGTATTATGGATGTTGAGGAATTGTGGACTAAATTTAAGTGCATTGTATATAAAGAGTTAGAGAAATATGTACCTGTAAAGTCGATTAAGGACGGAAAAGATCCACCTTGGTATAATAATAATGTGAGAAAGCTACTGAGAAAGCAAAGTCTTGCAGTCTCGGTTCAAAAACGAACACGCAAATGATGGCAGGCAAAAGTTAGTACAGATTCGTGGTCTATAAAAAGGTCGATGCGCGAAGCATGCAATAATTACCACACCCATACCTTAGCAAAAGATCTTTCCGAGAACCCGAAAAAATTCTGGTCCTATGTAAAATCGATAAGCGGGTCAAAGCCCACTATCCAGTCACTCGATCATTCCGGGGCAGTAATAGAAGAAAGCAAACGGAAATCTGAAGTTCTAAATTTAACCTTTAAGAAATCTTTCACGCAAGAGGACCGCACAAATGTACCATCATTTGATCAATGTACTAATTCTGAAATGGAGGACATAGTAATAGGTATTTCCGGTGTAGGGAAGCAGCTGAGAGAGCTAAATACGAAAAAGTCTGCTGGTCCAGTTGGAATACCAGTTCGATTTTACAAAGACTATTCTGCGGCATTGACCCCTTACTTAGCTTGCATTTATCGCGAATATTTAATTCAGCCAAAGTTCCAAGTGACTGGAAAAAAGCGCAGAAAGGAAATAGAACTGACCCCGATAATTAATGGCCAATATCGTTAACATCAGTTTCCTATAGAATTTTGGAGCGTATTCTCAGATCGAATATAGTAAATTTCCTTGAAACGGAAAAGCTTCTTTCCGTGAATCAGCACGGGTTTAGGAAACATCGTTCATGTTAAACTCAGCTTGTCCCTTTCTCACATGACATCTTGCGAGGTATGGATGAAGGGAAACCGGCGGATTGTGTTTTTCTCGACTTCAAAAAGCCGTTTGACCCGGTGCCACACTGCAGACGTCTAACGAAGATACGAGGTTATGGAATAGGTACACAGATTTGTGACTGGCTGGAAGACTTCCTAAGTAATAGAACGCATTACGTTGTTCTCGACTGCGCGTGTTCATTAGAGACGAGTGTATCGTCAGGCGTGTTTCAGGGGAGTGTGATAGGACCGCTATTATTTTCTATCTATATAAATGTTTTGATGAACAGAGTAATTTGTAATTTGGGGCTGTTTGCTGATGATGATGTGGTGTATGGGAGGGTGTCATCTTTAACTGACTGTAATAGCATACAGAATGACTTAGACAAAATTTCTAGTTGGTGCAAAGAATGGCAGCTAGCTCTCAAAGTAAAATAAATAAATAAATAAAATAAAATAAAAAATAAAAAATTTAAGGTGATGCCCATGAGTAGGAAAAACAAACCCATAATGTTCGAATACAGCATTAGTAGTGAGCTTCTTGATGGAGTCGCGTCGTTCAAATATCTAGGCGTAACATTTAAGGGCAGTTGTGAGTAAGGCGGACAGCCGACTTCGGTTTATTGGGAGCACTTTGGGACGATGTACTTCATCTGTAAAGGAGATCGCGTATAAAACGCTTGTACGATCACGTCTTGAGTATTGCTCTAGTGTTTGGGACCCGCAGCAGATCAGTTTAAAGGAAGACATAGAAACAGTTCAGAGACGAGCAGCTAGGTTTGTTACTGGTAGGTTCGACCAATGCGCGAGTGGCACAGAAATGCTCTGGGAACTCAGATGGGGATAGCTGGAGGAAAGACGACGTTCTTTTCGTGAATTTCTGTTGAGGAAATTTAGAGGGCCGGAATTAGAAGCTGAGTGTAGTACGATCTTGCTGCCACCTACTTACATTTCACGTAGTGATCACAAACACAAGATAAATTAGGGCTCGTACGGAGGCATATCAGCATTCTTTTTTTCCTTTTTCTGTTTGGGAGTGGAATAGGAAAGGAAATGCCTAGTAGTGGTACAGTGTACCCTCCGCCACGCACCTTACAATGGATTGCAGAGTATTTATGTAGATGTAGATCTCACATTTGCTGATTTATATTTTGTACAATTGTATAATTTTTCAGGTATATATTCATTTGTATAAGTGCTGTATGTCTGAAAAAATCTGTTGCGAATGTAAATAATAGTAAAGAAGTAATAGATTAAAACTTGGTGCGTGATGGGGTGGTTTGCCATGAACGTTACTGTTTATGTGCTCATATATAATGAACTACGTATCGTACTGTGAAAAAATTTAGAAGCTTCATTAAACCATATGCGTGTATACTGTCTTCAAAATTTCCAGCAGCTACAATTTTTAGTGTAGAAATTATAAATTGTGACGTCATACCGAATGCCGTAATTTTAGTCCACGAACAGCGGAAAAGTAGTAAGCGAGAAACTTTTTTCCTTTCATTATTTTGCTATGGTTGTCAGCGAGAATAAGCTCAATAAAGGTTTGAAAATATGTTTAAATTTGGTTTCAAGTTGCTAAGTACTCTCATTCTCATACAGTGTGTGAATAAAGTCTCGTCGCATTATGTGGCAGTTTCTTGCAACTATATTGTTTATGACGTATCTCCTGAACCATGTGTCGTATGTTGTTCTTACCCAGACAGCATTGTTACCTCATGGTAAGGAATATGTGCACCAAATTTGGTTGATATCGGTCCAGTGTTTTAGGAGAAGATGTGCAACACTGTCGTTTGATGAAGCAGTTTTTCGCGCATCTCATTGTTTATGAAATCATATCTCGTGAACTGTGTTGTACATGATCCTAACACTTAGGCACGGCGACCGTCCTCATGTATCGAAGCTTACGTGTACAAAATTTCATAGTCATTTAAAGAAAACTGTAGAATTGTATACAATACGTACACATAAAGAAACATACGGAGTCTCTGCTTTAAATATAAACAGATATCGGATTTTAGAGAGTAAATTAATGTAGACTGTGTCGTTAGTTATATCAATATTATTTCGCAATAGCGAATTTTTCTTAGTGTCACTGTATGAGGTAGGATGTTATACCAAATTGTAACATATGAAAATTTGTGGCGGGCCGGGACTCGAACCCGGGTTTCGCGCATTTCGCGAGCGGTCGCCTTAACCGACTAGGCTACCCGAACACGACTCCTGGACTGCCCCAAACTTCAATATGCCTCAATGACTGCACAGATTTGAGTCAACTACATTCATCCCTTAGCACTCGCAGCTTAATCTGTATTCCCTCACCAGGGAGAATGAAAAAAACGAGGCATTAACCTACGCTGTTATCGTCATTGCCTTGCTTAGGCATCTGTTAAATAACTGTAAGGTGTCGAATTACAGTGTTGATATTTTTATCAATATTATTTCGGAATAGCGAATTTTTCTTAGCGTCACTGTATAAGGTATGGATGTTATACCAAATTGTGACATGTGACATGTCACAATTTGGTATAACATCCATACGTTATACAGTGACGCTAAGAAAAATTCGCTATTGCGAAATAATATTGATAAAAATATCAACACTGTAATTCGTCACCATACAGTTATGTGTCGTTAGTCTTTACTTCCTTTCTTTTCTTTTTTTATTAGCATTGCTTTTACGTCGTTCCTTTCTTGTTCATGCTCATAGCGATGGGCTGTTTCTCTCGCAATCAGTAAGCGTAGCCTTGCTGTCGATCGCGCAGTTACTGCCCGTCGAAGTTTCGACTCCTCCCTCTGACGTGTGTGTGTGATGTGTGTGTGTGTGTGTGTGTGTCTGTGCGTGTGTGTTTTGTCCTTAGGTTACTTTAAGCTATTTCCAGTAATTTTTAAGCCTAGGGACTGATAACCGCAGTCGTTAACTCCCATAGACTTTATAACATTTGAACATTTTCAATTTTCAGTAATGGAGTAATGGATCTATTTTTATGCTTGGGAGAACTAATTACATACTGAAACAGATGACGATATTGCTTTTGTTTCCCAAAAGTTGTAAATAAATATTTCGATCTCGGGATATTTAAAAGAAGCTCTATATTTCTCCAAGATGTCGAAGAAGGTGCCCTTTTACGTAGTGGCTGTATTAAGTAAGTTGTATAGAACGTAGCTTGAAAGCGGGCAGTAGGAGGTGGACGGGCGGGCGTCCCTTGCCTGGGGGGGGGGGGGGGGCTTGCCTGATGGACGGCTAATCCAGCTACCTGTCGAAGGGTCAGGTGTGGCAAAAGTCCGGCGTGGCAAGTTTCCGGGATCCAACGTGGGCCTTTGCGATCGTTTTTTGACAGCTCGAAATTTAAATGAAAATAACGGCTTAACCATTCATCTGACACGAAAACTGAATAACCGAATTTGTAGAGGAGAAAATTCTCTGCAAATTTGCTCTCTTATATTTTGTTCATATCTCGTATCGTTTCATAGATATTTACAAAAATAACGGCGAATTTCAGATGTATGTATGTCTGTCCGTCTGTCTGTCCGTAACGTGTTCCCTGTTTTTAAGACGAACCGTTCAATCGATCAGCACCAAATTTTACAGAAGTAATTTTAGGCCGCCAGAGACCAGAACCTCACTTTTTCAAACTTTTCGCACAAAAAATACAGTGGTAATACCGAAAAAAGCCGTTTGTAATATAATTGTAATTGCAAACAAACCGTTCATCTGACACGAAAATTGAATATCCTAATTGGTAGAGGGAAAAATTCTCTACAACTTCGCTCTATTATGTTTTTTTCATATCTTGCAGAGATATTTGCAAAAATAACTGCGATTTGACGATATCTGTCTGGCTGTAACGTGTTCCCACTTTTTAGGTCGAACCGTTCCACCGATCGGCACCAACTCTTACAAAAAGAATTGTTGGCTACCAGATACCAGAACCTCGCTTTTTGAAATATTTCGGACAAGAAATACGGTAGTAATACCAAACAAACCGTTTGTAATGTAATTTTAATTGCAAATAAACGGTTATTGAATAAACGAATTTGTAGAGGAGTAAATTCTCTACAGTTTCGTCCCCCTATGTTTTTTTCATATCTCGTATCGTTTGAGAGATATTTGCAAAATAACGGAGTTTTGACACCCTCCACTAAATTAACGAAAACCAGCTGTTCGCAGATGTCACGTGACATTCCTCGCCCAGAACTCTCCCTGGCATACGCCATCTTGCGTTGCGTATTTGATGATTTTCTTATTGTAACTTACACATTGTCATTTCAAAGCAATGGCGCACTGGAGAATTAACAAAAACACGTCGTTCTTCGTACGATAAATGATAATCCAGTGTCTAAAAATGCCATATTAGTATCAATTAACAACTGCCATCAATAGTAAGAAGATAAAAGACGAATTTCGTAACTGTTCGCTGTAGTGTAGTAGGCGGCGTGTTGGATTGTGGCTCGAGACCTGCCACTCCCAAGTATTTTTTTCTTCTTTTTCCTAAAAGGGTTACGTATTGGGTGTATAGATATTAACACACTAGCAGAGTCGTAATCATATCACTATAATTTTTTTATTATTTACATTATTATTTTTGTCCGAAATGTTTGCAAAAAAATGTTAAAACTAATAATTTAAAGTGGGCCGTAAAACACGTCAGTGCGGTTTTTTATATCATATTTGTTAACACAACACTTTCAAGCAGATATAGAGGGGTTCGCTGCGAGTAGGAATCTCGTTACTATTAGCACATTACCTCGAATAACAAATGCTGGCTTTAACTAGTATCTAGAAGGTAACCAATTGCAGTAACGAGCCTCGGCAGCAATCAGCAGCGTTTTTTGCGTACTTTGCGGGTCGTGAAGGTGAGAGGCGTGATGGACAGCAGGTGCAGCGCCGCGCCGCGCCGCGCCATCTGTCGGCCACCTGCAGCTGGCGGGCTTAATGGCTGTCTTCTGGCTTCTAGCTACTGCTCTCTGTCTTAACACGTGGAGCAGGAGCACTCGCTAGAAGGCGCTGCGCACGGGCTTTAACCCTATGAGGCACAGTGGCATCATTTGCGTTCACCTTAGATTTTATTGTTTTCCAGCCGACTGACGCAGTGGCTTCAACTGGAGCCATCTTCTGGCCGTCCTGCTTTGTGCTGCCATCTGTGAGAAGTTTTTGTAACTACGTCCAGGTTGTATTGTTGTTATAAGAAAGTTGCTAATACTTCTGTTTGTATCAGTTACAGTGGCTGCTATAAAATTTACCCCAGTAAATATTTCTTCAGCATATATACGATATGTTCCTGGGTATTTAAGAAAATGTTGTACATAGACTCTAAAGAATACAACTACACACGGCAATATCACAATATCATATGGGGTCACGGTGCTTGTGTGCCACTAGAAGGAGAGTTACAACAACGTGGGCTGCCTAGTTGTGATACAGTGAGATGGGATCGTAAAGGCTTGCCACAATTGAAGCATGATAAAAAAACTTCGTAGCAGGGTTTCTGAATGGTCAGTAAGGAATGATGGAATAGCCTGTTTGAAATGGAAAGACAAACCCACTGTAATGTTTTCATCAACCAACAGTTCTCCAGATGATGTTTCTGTTGTAAACAAAAAAGGAGGACGATGTCAGTATACATCAAATTGCTTGTCCCGCCATAGCTAAGGCATATCACTCGAATCTGGGATGTGTTGACAAAACTGACATGTTACGATCTTTCTATGCAAGTGATAGAAAAACGAAAAGGTCCTGGCTGCGATTGTTTTGGTACTGTTTAGATGTATCTGTTGTAAATTCATTTATTTTGTACATATTGAACAACACTGATAAAAATGTAAAGCTCAAAGAATTTAGAAGGTATGTTGTAACTGGTTTACTAGATACTAAAAATATGGCAGGTTTGTCCAGTCCATTATATGGTACACCACCCCATAAGAGATTCAAACCACAGGTTTCCATGTAGAAGAGAAAGTCTGGAGCAACACAAATGCCCCAACATGGGCCTACAAAAGTTATGCGTACTTTAGTACGAGAAATACCCCTCATAGATCCAGATGGCATAGCAAAACATCTGGTATAGGCATATGTATGACAAAAAAAAAAAAAAAAAAAAAAAAAAAAAGTTTAGGGTCATCAATCCTTAAGCTTACAAACTACTTATGAACTAGCTAATACTAAGGACGGTAGACGGTACAAACATCCATGCCCGAGGCCGAGGCCGTGCAGACTTACAGAACACTCGTCCACCGCGGCCGGCATATGTTTGTCATTTGACAGGAATTGTTTCATTCTCTCCGCAAGTAGTTACTTTGAGGCTATTCGTGGTATGTCGGGTGTTTTCATATGTATTGTGAGAACTGTTATTATTTGCCACAGTGGCTTCAATTGAAGCTATCCCCTAATTTGTAAGCAAATATACAAAAAATTAATAAATCGTTATTTTCATTTCTTTATAGTGTGTTTGAACTATTTCAATCAATTTCCACTTGAAATTAAGTGGTTTTAAGTTCTATGCCTCAAAGGGTGAAGGAACACCTTCGTGCAACTCATCATTGAACACCTAACGTTTGAATAACTTCACGGAAACTTACATCAAATGTTGAAATGTTCACATGTTTGTAGATGTTATGGGACTTAACTACGGGGTCACCAGTCCCTAAACTTACAAACTACCTATGAACTAGCTACTACTAAGGACGGCACAAATATCCATGCCCGAGGGGGAATTCGAACCTCCGACCGCAGTGGCCGTGCAGAACGTGACTGACGCGCCGCAGTACGCTCAGCCACCGCAGCCGGCGAAACTTACATCTACGTCCCTCAAGAATGATTAAAGAAGTCAGTGACAATTGAGTAGTAGAGCTCGTGCAAAAAGTCGAGGCTCCTGGTTTCTCGGCTTGTGCGCTGGGCGAATCCATTCCTTAGTTGTGGAGGGGAGGCCGCCTCAGTTGCGTGTTGTCTACTGGTCGCGGGGCGCAGCTGACTGCCGGCTGACAGTCGAAGCGTATGGCACGGTGAAGACAACATGCAACTGAGCCGGCGGTCCCTCCGAAATAAGAATGAGTTTCTGCGCAGGGGTGACGACTTCCTACATGAGCTACACCTTGTAGCTTCAAATTAGATTTCTTCGTAGGGATGTATGAAAAAGAGCAGCCATTCCTTTGCAGCAATTCTTCTTAAATTTCTTAGATACGTGACTAAAGTTATCGAGCTTTCTCCTTTCCTCCACCTCAACCAATTCTTTCGTATCCGCTACACCATCCGTAAGCTCGATTCTCCCGAGGTTTATCGCCTCACTGATCCTCGGTCTCTGCCATGCCTCCACCACTGTAAGCCGCAGGCTCTTCTCATTCACACACTATCCCAGGGCTATTTCGTACCCTTCCTCTCCCAGATGATACCCTCTGTCCCGAAATCTACCAACTTCGATCCTGTCTTCCCCCCTCCCTCTCCCACCTTCTCCACAGCGTAGATCGGTCCCATCACCCCCGCTCCCATTCCTCCGCCCTCCAGTTCCTAGAGTCCCACGCTCCCCCTCCTCACCCATTTCCTCCCATCCTCTCTTCTCCCCTCTCTTCCTGTCAGCGAGAATGAAGCCAGTTTCAATGAACTTCTACTGTGCTTCAGTGTTGCTGAAATGTTAACACTCACACCGTGGCCCTTTTTATCTTTTACAAAAAGAACTCCTTCATGTCTTTCTACATCTACATCTACGTGGGATACTCTGCAAATCACATTTAAGTGCCTGGCAGAGGGTTCATCGAACCACAATTATACTATTTATCTCCCATTCCATTCTCGAATAGCGCGCGGGAAGAAAGAACACCTAAATCTCTCTGTTCGAGCTCTGATTTCTCGTATTTTATTCTGATGATCATTTCTACGTATGTAAGTGGGAGTCAACAATATATTTTCGTATTCGGAGGAGAATGTTGGCGATTGGAGTTTCGCAAGTAGCCCACGCCGCAGCGATAAGCGCTGTTGTTGTAATGTTGTTGTAATGATTCACATCCCAGATCCTGTATCATTTCCGTAACGCTGTCTCCCCTGTATCGTGAAAATACGAAACGAGCTGCCCTTCTTTGGACTCTTTCGATATCCTCCGTCAAACCCACCTGATAGGGATTCCACACTAGGCTGCAATACTCCAAAAATGGACGAACAAGCGCAGTGTATGCAGTTTCTTTAGTAGTTCTGTTGCATCTTTTAAGGGTTCTGCCAATAAAACGCAGTCTCTGGTTCGCCTTTCCCACGATATTATCTACGTGTTCTTTCCAGTTTAGGTCTGAAGTAATAGTAATTCCTAGGTATTTTGTGGAGTTTACGGCCTTCACATTTGATTGATTTCACACCACATTGGTGTTCGTCACTCTTATTATTTTATATTTTTAAGGACAATGTTGTTTTTCACGATTTTCAACCTCAGCAACCTTGCTCGTAAGATATAATTTTGACATCATATTTATCATTCGTCAATGCTGACTGTCGAAGCCAGCAGCCGCCGATGCTGGCCCAAGAGACATCCTAGTGCTAGCTGCAGTTGGGCGACTCATAAAACCAGATTGACCCAATGAAAATGGTATCGAGCTTGCACGATACGCAGCAACTAACATAACCAAACCATTGCATGATCGCAGTGTTTTTTTTTTTTTTTTACGATGACCTTGCCACTTTTTTTTCCTTTGCCCTTAAAAGCGCTCATTTAAAAATGCTTTCGACCACTCTCTATCACAAGATGGACAGTATTAATCGGTAATCCTATCCACAAGTAAGGCAAACATCACAGATCCCGCTCGCTCCAGGGACTCCTACATTACAAATAGTAACACATGCAGAGGTGACAGCAGACCTATTGAGTTGGTCACCATAGTAGTGCGAGCATGGAGGGGTTCCTGTCCTGTAAAAAAAAAAAAAAAAAAAAAAAAAAAAAAAAAAAAAAAAAAAAAAATCTTACGTAGACTTAAAATTTCTTCTGATGAAGTCACCGTTAGAGTACGAAACCAGGTGAACAACCTTTAATTTTGTCTGTTATCGAATAATATATTGGATTATGGTTGCTGCTATCCAGCCATGAGTATTTCATTTCCAATTTTTTAGCATAACGATAATCATTAGGGTAAAAGCACGTTACGAGCATAAGACGAAATAATTAATCATTTACAACAATTTCCAGAAAACAGTCAAATACACTATCGAAATATTTTGTGTATGAATTTATGAATTGACTTCTAGATTGTGTCTCATAAATCTTCGATGAGATTAATGTCTGGCGAAATGCGTGGTCCATCTGGAAGGCCAAAATGATAATCTGGAACTGTCCGCAGACGAATTGTGGTTGTGGTATCCTGACATTGCACATTGTCATCCATAGGAATACCATCTATGTTTGGTAACATAAAGTCCATGAATGGCTGCAAATGGCCTCCAAGTAGCGTAACATAAGTATTTCCAGTCAATGATCGGTTCACTTGGAAGAAAGACCAAGCCTTTTCGATGTAAAAATAACCCACATCATTGTAGAGTCTCCAACCACGTTGCACAGTATGTTGTTAACGGATTCACGAAACTGTATGATGTGCGCCACACTCAACTCCTACCATCAGCTCTTAAGGGATCCTTGACGTGAACGGCCTGCATTGTCATACCTTGCTTTCGGTGCACATTTCTCTTTATCTACAATGCGGGGGAAGTTGCGATTTTGTACCAACACTGGATGACATTAACGCAAGCCGCAATAGGAAATTAATTCAAATATCTGCTGTAGTTTACGAATTACAATATCTTGCCTAATAGATGTTTTTGTAATACATGCTCGCATTCTAGAGCAATTTTCTGGTGCATTTAGACTGTGGCAGGCTGCTGTCAACAGTCGTAGGAACACATTATGCCTCTTGTTTTGAAGTCTGAAGTATATCTGAGGAAATAGAAAAACTGTTATTACATTTCATTACTATTTTGTCTAAAATTAACGTTAAAATTATATACAGAATGTCAAATATAGATCATTTCTACAATGTTTTACACATAAAACATAGAGACTGTACCATTCTTAAATTGGGATAAATTTGGTGAACACAGCTGAAACCTTTATGAAGATATATATACCTAATGTTCTGATAATGTAGTTTCGAGAAAATGAGAAAAGAATGTTGACAGTGTGTTTTACTCACCGAATGCCTCTTTCAGGACATTCAGTGGCATAATTTTGTTGGCCTGTTACTTTTTTATCCTCTGCAGACTTTTTCAGGAGTCTTTTCCTTACTATGGACTCTTCAGCGGTGGCTTCCACAGCCCTTTCAGCTTCAACTAGTCACTGACGATCTATGACAGTTAGATCAGCTATTATTGTATTTCCTGGTCGGATGCCTAATGTGTCCATTACTTTTGTCATGGTAATTACACCATCCATCACACCTATTTTGAGTACTGTCCATCGAACAAACATTGTTTCCAGTATTCGGTGCCACGCACAGCTGTTGAAAGTCTCATTAGGATTCTGTGTACGGGCAAGGAGAAATTTGCTAAGTAATGTTTTATTTGTAAGGTCCCTGCATATTGGCTTTATTGTTTCCATGACTGTGGCAGGCATGGAATGTTTATGGTGATATTCCTCACCTAAAGCATCATCGAAGCCAGTTTTCTGACATTTGTGCAAAGGGCGTTTAAGACTATAATAATTATTTAAAAGCAAACAATCCATACATTTTTGGAAACGGGAGAAATTTGTCTTTCAGATGGAGGCAGTTATTGTTGTCGATTTTTCAGTCATTTTCATATCCAGGTCCTCTTACCCAAGTGAAATCGGGACTAGTCTGACGATGCTATGCATTTCTAGTCTAGGATCCGATCGATATAGTCACTAGCCCGGGAGGAACCCTGCAGGCGGTGACTGGCGACAGACGTTTCGAGGCGGTCGTCTTCTGAAACAGTCTAATACCATCCGACTGCGTCTCACTGTCATCACGCATACGTTCATCGTACGTCTCAGATTTCTTTCTGCGACTATTTAAAACAGTTTACTTGTCTTTCAGCTCTGGTGACTCCAGGCAAACTCCATTACTCTTTCCCATTAAATTCAGTAGTTCTGAGAAGTCCTCGGTAGGAGATAATGCCTGGAATCTAGCATTCTAGGCACACTATGACACTGCGGTTCTCGGAAAACTGAATTGCAAAACAGTTTCCGGAACGTAATGTCTTGTGTGTGTAGCTCCATATACCATTTCCGTCATGTAGCCATGATGACGTCATAGCTACTCTGCAGTTAACTTTTAACTGTCTGGCAGTGGGTTTAACGAACCGCTTTCATACTCTCTACCGTCCCAAGTTTGTTTGTGTGGCCATCTTACGCTACAAATGAGTTGTTTTCTTGCTGCAACCTCTTTATTTTCTCCATACGCGTTTCGCAAAGTCTTGCTCGTATGTTTGTCATCCAGTAGCAAGTACTTGCACCATAAAATAACTAGGGGTTCAGTAATACAAAAACGTATGCCTTAGTGAAATTTATATAATGTTAAAATTACGGAGTTTGAATAGGTCATAGATTGTTTTATAGTATAGTTTGTTAATGATAAATAAGCGCAAAGCCTGATAACTGTTTTCAGAAACCAATCGGTAGTTAAAACAACATGATACACGTAATTCGCTTAAGCTGAAATACGGAACTTGAACAAGACACATTTTTCTGTGATGAATCATGTAAAATTGGGATATGTATCAATTTAGAAAAATGCACAGAAACTCTTCACCCAACAATTTGAAAGAAATCTGTAGCATAATAAATAAGATTAAATGTTTCCTTTGAGATAGCACAGTTTTGTTACGGTTCGTGACGATGGAAGCAGGTCGTCAGAATAATTATACTTGGAAAGGGGTGGCATATTCGAAAAGGTTTAAAACCACTGCTTTAAGGCATCATCAGCGGATTCTACACCTGAAAATGACATTTTTGCTTACTGATGTAGTATGAACAGATTAAAAATGTTCACTTTGCTTTAATCGAAATAATGTAGTAACACTGAAATAGTGAGTGATAAAATGAAGAAGGGAATACGAAGACCGTGGCGAAGCTGTGTGAATTGAGTCAGTGACAGGTGGGAAGAACACCAGGAAAATCGCGACAATATAAAACGTGAGTATTATTTATATTAAAACAAAGTGGCCTGTTTCTAATCTATTGAGGCTACGTAAGTAACAAAAAAGGGAAGTTTCAGGTGTAAAAATCACGGATGATGCACCAAAATAAAGTGGAATGCAGGAAATAAAAAGATTGTAGCAAGCGTTTCATTTGCGGAAATAAATATTGTGCCGTTCCGTTGTCAAAAGGCGCGTACGAGAAAGGAACGTACGTACTTTTCCGTTTTACAACTGCTTTCTCATATTTCATTATGATGACCATGTCTACCTATGTATGTTCGCATTCGGAGGGGAAACTTAGTAAAAAATTTCGCAAATAGATTTCGCAGCAATGAATTATGTCTTTCCTGCAGTAGTCGTGCGAAGAAATGTTCAAATGATTGTATAGTCTATGGGACTTAACTACGGGGTCATCAGTCCCTAAACTTACAAACTACTTATGAACTACTTACAACTAAGGACGGCACAAATATCCATGCCCGAGGGGGGATTCGAACCCCCGACCGTTCGTGCGAAGACTGAGAGTTCGCACAAATGTATTTCTTTCTTTCCTTTTTATCTGTGTGCACCTGAAAATCACATAAATTGAGTACCTTCCTGCAACCACCACTGTTTCACATGGACCAGAGCATCTGTGGTGGAATGCTCATCAGGTGCGGACTGGCAGTCTCGCCCGACTATGTGCATTA
This sequence comes from Locusta migratoria, assembly GCA_026315105.1. Lineage (NCBI taxonomy): Eukaryota > Metazoa > Arthropoda > Insecta > Orthoptera > Acrididae > Locusta > Locusta migratoria. The sequence continues at coordinate 713,554,025 of CM048744.1, forward strand.
CTTATGATTAGCTTTGTTGGTAAGTTACTATTCCTATTTCTGGAAGATTTTTCACACTGTACATAATCAAATTACATGTTTACGTATATCGTCTCTATGGAGCTACTGGATTCGCGATTTCCTGTCACAAAGGGTACAGTTTGTAGTAAATGTTAAGTCATGGTACTGTTATATGACCCACACTGTTACTTGTGTATACGGGGTGAACCGAAAGTCGCGCACTAGGGCTCCGCAGCACATTTCTTCACATGCCAGTAATCAAAAAATTTCCGACACAAAATTTAGTGCTGTGCATATTTACGGCATTGAATGGACGTCGGAGACTGAGATGGGTGTATGTTATACACGTCAGTGTTTCAGGATTACACCAAAAACCTTCAAAGGACGTATAAGGCGTCTTGAGAAACAAAATGTGCATAGAAACCCATGAATACACGCTATTAGAAGTTGTTGTTGTTATGGTCTTCAGTCCGGAGACTGATTTGATCCAGCTCTCCACCCTACTCTATCCTGAGCAAGCGTCTGCATGTCTTCATAAGACCTGCAACCTACATCCATTTGAATCTTCTTACTGTATTCATCTCTTGGTCTCCCTATGCGATTTTTACCCCAACGGTAAATTCACTATTTCTTGATGTCTAAGAATGTGTTATACCAACCGATCCCTTCTTGTAGAAAAGGTATGCCAGATATTCCTTTTCATCCCAATTCTGTCCAGTACCCCCTCATTACTTACGCGATCAACCCACCTAATCTTCAGCATTCTTGTGTAGCACCACATTTCAAAAGCCTCTATTTTCTTTCTGTCCGCACTGTTTGTCGTCCATGTTGCCTTGCATGGAACACTCCACACAAATACCTTCAGAAAGGACTTCCTTACACTTAAATTAATATTCGAAGTTAACAAATTTCTCTTTTTCAAAAACGCGTTTCTTCCCATTGTCATTCTGCATTATATATCCTCTGTACTGCGACCATCATTTGTTATTTTACTGCCCAAGTAACAAAACTCATACACCACCATCATTGTTTCGTTACCTAATCTAATTCCTTCAGCATCGCCCGACTTTGTTAGACTGCACTCCATTACCTTTGTTTTTCTCTTCTTAATGTTCATTTCATTTGCACCTTTCAACACACTGCCCATCCCGTTCAACTGCTCTTGCAGGTCTTTTGCTGTCTCTGAAAGAATTACAATGTCATCGGCAAAACACAATGTTTTTATTTCTTCACACTGAACTTTAACTCCTTCCCCAAATTTCTCATTGCTTTCTTTTATAGCTTGCTCAATGTACAAATTGAGAAACATTGGAGAAAGGCCACAACCCTGTCTTACTCCCTTCCCAACGTCTGCATCCCTTTCGTGCCCTTCAACTGTGATAACTACTGTCTGGTTTTTGTACAAGTTGTAAATAACCTTCCGTTCCCTGTATTTTACTTGTGTTGATTTCAGAATTTGAAAGGGAGTATTCCAATCAACATTGTCAAAAGCTTTCTCCAAATCTGAAAAAGCTAGAAATGTAGATTTGCTTTTTGTTGATCTATCTTCTAAGATAAGCCGTAAAGTGCCTCCCGTGTTCCTACATTACTCCTCCTGAATCCAAATTGATCTTTCCAGAGGTCGATTTCTACCAGCTTTTGCATACTTCTGTAAATAATTCGTGTTAAGCTTTTGCAATCATGACTTATTAAACTGATGGTTCTGTAATTTTCACTCCTGTCTGCAGCTGCTGTTTTTGCTGGGGCGGATCCAGTTCAGCCTGCTGGGATGGTGGGGGGTGGGAGGGGGTGAAAGAATTTTTCATAGTCAGCTAAACTCTGGCTCAGTAGAAAGACTCCAGTACCGGCCATTCCTTTTTACTCCACGCCCAATCAAACAAACGTCTCACAGTTTTGAAGACGCAGTGCAGTGATAGCAAGCTAGCTTCGCAATCTAAGGGGGGGGGGGGGGAAAGAGGAATAACTACTGGGGGGGGGGGGGAGCGAACACCATTCGCCCTCCCCCCTTGGATCCGCTTATGTCTCTTTGTAATGTGTTACATTTTTTTTTGAAGTCCAAGGGTATTTCGCCTGAACCGTACATCTTACGCACCAGGTGAAATACTTTTGTCATGGCTGGTTCTCCCAGAGACTTAAAAGTATGCAGCTTAGCAAAACCGAAACTGTGGCCGAAACAAACATTATCGCAGAAACAAAACAAAAAAAAAAAAAACTTGTTATTTTCATTCTCCACTCCGAGGAGTGGAGTGGGCTGTTTGAGATCCGGCACGGTTCTATTCAGCCAATTATCAGACAAGCTGATAGTTGAGCAAAGGGGTCATCCCAATTGGGAATAAGTGGGAAGGGCTTACCAGTTCCGGCATACGCCTTACAACCAAGGAAACCCTCCGAAAACCTTGGTCGGAAGCTGGGAATTGGGACCAATTTAATTTATTTCTGGGACATTGTCCCACACTACAAATGGATTATCGGGAGAGCACGAGTGCACTCACGACATTCAAGAAACGGACGCCCGAGTTACTCTCGTAAACTCGTAGAGATCAGCTCGACCAACAATGGATAAGCATCCCCCTAAAGGAACCGCATCCGTGAGCATGGTAGCCTTTGCGTCCGATGGCCCTTGCCGAAACCGAATATTCGGGCGGTCCTTAGACAAACTCTACTACAAACAAGACTGCGAATGAATACTTCTGTCGACCTGTGTGGTAAGACTGTGCCGTCGTGTAGCGAGTGTGCTCCGCATGCACAGCGGGGTCAGAGGCCAGCACAGCACAGTCCAGACGGGACGTCCGGCGCCTCACGCGGCGCCACCTCTTCCTCCCCCTACCGCCCCTACCACCGCCCCCCAGACGGCGTTTACGACCTCCGGCCTGGCGGCGCAAGTGGGTGAAGGACGGCGGTGCGTGTCCCGGGCGCCGCTTTACGGCTTCCCGGCGAGACACGACGCGACACAGCGCCGTCTGGTGAGGCCGTCGCGCCGCGCCGCTGCCTCAGAATACACCCAGACGGGGCGGCCGCTTTGTCTGGGCCGACTGCGACACAACTGGGCGGTCAGCGTAATAAAGTGCTGACGTTCTTTCCATATTTAAGTGTGTTTGTCCAGAGTCTATAAGCTTCCTAGGGTTTTATTTGCGGACGGAGAAGTTAGTACTGCTTCCTCCCACAAGTCCCCTAAAACCTCCACATCCTTGCGGATGCTGTTGCGTAGCAGTGTGCGTTTGTACCGCCCTACAGTACGCACGAGGTGAGCAGTGTGCGTTTGTACCGCCCTACAGTACGCACGAGGTGTCGTAGTTGCTCTCCGAGACTTTACGGAAAGCATAGAGTTCTGACTAACCTATTGTATTCTATAGTTGTGTCCCCAGCGCAGAAGACAGCACACAGGTCGTTGGTTCTTCTACAGCATACAAGTGAGGCAAACGTTCTGTATGATGGAAGCATAATAAGCGACTCGCGAGATTTTTAATTGTCAGGGATGCCATTTATTAAATAAATAATAAAAAATTTAGCAACTATTGTTAATACGACACGGCCTATGCTGCCCATAGCTCATGTTGAGACCTCGACTGTTATCACTATAACACAAATCTTTACTCGTGACCGGTGCGGTCCGGCGCGTATAGTGGTCAGCTCGAGACTGAAACTGCGGCGCGTTGCGAGAGGGCACCTGACGCTCTATTTCGCGCCAAAACAGGGCCGTCGCGCGCCTTCTGCAAAACCGCTCTTCTTTTGTTACAATAAGAGTAGGCACGTTAAACTTTTTAAACTGTCAAAATCTAGCCTGTCCTTGAGAGATATTTATTACAGATTTTCAGCTTTGAATAATTAATATTTAATATATAATAAAGAAAAGTAATTTCAAAAGAAATCACGTGACGTGAAATGTAGCAGCCAATGCGAGGAGAGCACCAGTAACATAGGCGGGCTTTCCCACGGGAACCAGCACCTACTGTGCCATGTGCTACTGCTCCTCACCCCACATTTCAACATATGCTGCACATCTGTCTTTCTTCCGCATTTAAGACACATACAATGTTAGCAAAGAAACGGCCAGCGGCCAGAAATATGAAGTGGCCACAGGCCAGGAATATCACAAGTCATTAACATCTCATGCGACATTCTGAGATTAAGATTAGATTTAATAACCAAAGATACGAGCCGTGTCCACAGATACAGAAGAAATTTTTATTGCACAAAATTCTACAACCCTTAAACCACTTTTCCACATAACTGCCGACATTTTGCAGGCACTTGTCATAGCGTGGAACCAGGTTTTGTATACCTTCTTCATAGAAATCTGCCGCCTGTGTCTTCAACAAGTTGGAAACAGTTTCTTTCAGCTCGTAGTCATTGCTGATGGCCGCCAAGGAAAGACATGAGATGCAAGGACAGATGAAAGTTGCTAGGAGCGAGGTCAGGGCTGTACGGAGGATGGTCAAACACGTCCCAGCCAAATCCCTGTAGGAAGTTTTTCGTCACATTTGCACTGTGTGGTCGTGCGTTGTCGTGAAGCAAATCAAATGGTCAAATGTTTGTACAGCTTATGGGACTTAACTACGGGGTCATCAGTCCCTAAACTTACAAACTACTTATGAACTACTTACGAACTAGGACGGCACAAGTATCCATGCCCGAGCGGGGCATTCGAACCCCCGACCGTAGTGGCCGTGCTGACCGTGACTGTAGCGCCTCAGTCCCCTCGGCCACCGCGGCCGGCTGTCGTGAAGCAAAGCAACACCTTTTGACAGCAGTCCCCGGCGCTTATTTTGAATTGCACGGCGCATTTTCCGAAGTGTCACGCAATAAGCATCTGCTTTGATTGTTTGACCCCGGTAAGAAGTCAATGGCCGGCCGCGGTGGCCGAGGGGACTAAGGCGCTCCAGTCACGGTCTGCACGGCCACTACGGTCGGGGGTTCGAATCCCCCCTCGGGCATGGATATTTGTGCCATCCTAGTTCGTAAGTAGTTCATAAGTAGTTTGTAAGTTTAGGGACTGATGACCCCGTAGTTAAGTCCCATAGACTATACAAACATTTGATTAAGAAGTCAATGAGTAGGACGCCTTCCCAGTCCCAGAACACAGTGCACATCGGTTGTTGTTCTTCACGAGTTATGCCCTGTCATTTAAAGACACGCAAATTATTGCTCCAGCCTCACGTTATTGGGATTGTGTCCTTAAGGAAGCGATCGAAATAAGATTATCAGATAATCTTATTAATAGGGAAAAAGGTTTTTCATTGAGTAAAACGTGGAATCCCATTTTATCTAATATTAAAAAACAACGGTCTAGTTTTCGACCAGCTTCTTCTTAATTTTCGATTATTCGCTTTGGCTAACTTCTACCACTGGTGGCGCTGCAATACTCTTCACGTCCCAGAGGGCGTTCTTCGATTTCTTGCACATGCGCACTGGCCTGTTCCCGCGGTATAAAGGAGCCGCCGTAACTGACATGTCCTCAGTTCCGGCGTGATTGTGCACCAGTCATACCTGAAGACGGCTGCCAGGTGGACCGCCGAAATATCGTGTCAGAGGATCGGCATAATCCGGCCGCAAACCCGTGAAGAACAACAACCACTATTACGCCGGGAAAATCTACGGAATTACACAGTGCACATCATTTTCCGAGGTGTCATGATTTGCTTCGGCTTTGCCTTTGGTGGGGATGAAGTGCGCCTCCATTCCATTGATTGCCGCTTACTCTTAGGGGTGTCGTAAGAAAGCCACGTTTCATCGCCTGTGACTATCCGTCTCAGAAATTCTTCCCCGCTTTCAGCATAACGGGTCAAAAACTCAAGTGCACTACCCATCCGTTGTGTTTTGTGTTGCTCAGTGAGAATCTTTGGTAACCAACGTGAGCAAAGTTTACGGAATTTCAGTTGTTTGGTAACAATTTCATGCATCAGTGATCGTGAGATTTGGGGGAAGTACATAGCGAGGGCACTAATTGTAAACCTACGGTTTTCCTGGATCTTGTCATCAATCGCGCGAACCAGTTCTTCTGTAACCAAAGGTGGACGCTCACTTCTTTCTTCATCGTGCACATCACTACGCCAGCCATTGAACTGTCGGAGCCATCTTCTTACCATCGAATCACTCATCTTATTTGGTCCGTAAACATCGGAAATTTGCCGATAAATTTCACTTGGTTTCACCTGGTTTCACAGGCGGCGGAATTTTCAATCAACGCCGACATTTCAAACAAGCACAGCAAAGCGTACGTAACTGACACCGATCTCCAAATGGCGCACGTTCTTCTCCTTGATACACATCGTCTACAGCGCATGTGCGGAACTGCAATCGCAGCGCTGCAGCGGAGATAAATTAAAACGGAACTTACTTTCTGGACGCGCCTCGTATTAAACTGAAGATCGATGAGCCGAGGCGGAGCGGCCGAGCGCATTGAGGTGCTAGGCTACGATGCGCGAGGCCGTTCCCCGTCGGGGGTTCGAATCCCCCCTCGGGCATGGATGTTTGTACCGTCTCTAGTATAAGCTAGTTCATAAGTAGTTTGTAAGTTTAGGGACTGATGACCCCATAGTTAAGTCCCATAAACTATACAAACATTTGAAGATCGATGAGCGAACATATGTACAATAATTACCACAACCATACCTTAACAAAAGATCATTCCGAAATCCCAAATAATTCTAGTCCTGTGTAAAATCGATAAGCGGGTCTAAAGCCACTATCCAGTCACTCGTCGATCATTCCGGGGCAGCAATAGAAAACAAACGGAAATCTTTCACGCAGGAGGACCGCACAATTGTACCATCATTTGATCAACGTACTAATTCCGAAATGGAGAACACAGTAATAGGTATTTCTGGTGTAGAGAAGCAGCTGAGGAGCTGAATAAAAAAAGTCTGCTGGTCCGGATAGAGTACCAGTTCGGTTTTACAAAGAATATTCTGCGGAATTGGCCCTTTACTTAGCTTACATTTATCGCGAATGTTTAATTCAACGCAAACTTCAGTGTGACTGCAAAAAAGTACAGGTGACTTCGGTTATAATGAAGGTAAAATAACTAACCGACATAATTACAGGTCAATATCGTTGACATCACTTTCCTGTAGAATGTAGTAAATTTCCTTGCGATGGGAAAGCTTCTTTCTATAAATCAGCACATCGTTTATGTGAAACTCAGCTTGTCCTATTCTCACATTACATCTTGCGAGCCATGGACGAAGGGCAACAAGTAGATAGTCCTTTTCTCTATGTCAAAAAGGAATTTGACATGGTGCTACACTGCAGATTTCTAATGAAGATAAGAACATATGGAATAGGTTGTCAGATTTGTGACTGGGTGGAACACTTCCTAATTGTAAGTAACAGAACGCAGTATGTAGTTCTCGACGACGAGTCTTCATCAGAGACGAGTGTATCGTCAGGCTTTCCCGAGGGAAGTGTCATAGGACGCCTATTAACTATTTAAGTGATCTGATGGACAGAGGAACTTGAAATTTGCGGCTCTTTGCTGATGATGCTGCTTTGTATGGGTGGGTATAGTCTTTAATTGACTGTAATAGCATACAGGATGATCTAGATAAAATTTCTAGTTGGTGTGGAAAATGGCAGCTAGCTCTAAATGTAGATAAATGTAAGGTGATCCACATGACTAGGAAAAGCAATCTCATAATGTTGGAGTACAGCATTAGTAGTGAGCTTCTTGATGCAGTAGCGTCGTTCAAATATCTAGGCGTAACATTGCAGAGCGATATGGAATTGAAAGAACATGTAAGGACTGTTGTGAGTAAGGCAGAAAGCCGATTTCTGTTTAAAGGGAGAATTTTGGGAAGATGTACTTCATCTGTTAAGGAGACCGCGTATAAAACGCTTGTACGACCACATCTTAGGTATTGCTCAAGTGTTTGGGACCCGCAGCAGATCAGTTTAAAGGAAGACATAGAGGCGGTTCAGAGGCAAGCAGCTAGATTTGTTACCGGTACTTTTGACCAATGCGCGAGTGTCATGGAAATGCTCCGGCAACTCGAATGGGGATCGCTGGAGGAAAGACGACGTTCTTTTCGAGAAATTCTCTTGAGGAAATGTAGAGCGCCGGAATCTGAAGCTGAATACAGAACGATGTTCCTGCCGCCTGCTTGCATTTCGCGTAATGATCACATACACAAGATAAGAGAATTTTGGGCTCGTTCAGAGGCATATAGACATTCATTTTTGCCTTGTTCTATTTGGGAGTGGAAAAGGAAAGGAAATGCCTAGGACAGTAGAGTCCCGAAAACTCGGCCTAATGTGGACCGAAGGCAGGCCGAGTTTGTGAAGACGCCGAGTTATCGGGAGCCGTATTAAAAAAAGAATAGGTGAGGTTGTTTTCTTATAAAATAATTTCTAATGTTACTTTAGAATACAATAAAAATGATGGACTACAGTTTTATTTATTTTGTCAGAAGCATCTTGTACAAAACATAACATGAAACACAAACACAAAAATGAAGATCAATGAATATAAATACAAATTAGCCTTTAATAGTACACGTATTTACAAGTAACAGTGGTAACAGTTCAACGGTCTTTTACTCAGGATTAAACATTAAACTATGCTAGCCCAAAATCTGGCTACATCACATGCATTACGGGTAGCACCAGTCAGGTCGTGCATGGTACAGCAGGCTGGACAAAGCTCACACTGTAGCAGATGCTCCGTGGTTTGTTCTTTTCCACACTCGCACATGACAGATGCATCAGAGAGGCCTCACCTTCTCATGTTGACGTTGCATTTTGTTACGTTGGTCCGCAGTCTATTGAGGGACTTCCACGTCATCCAGTCCTCCTCATAGCTAGGTGGGAGTGCTTCCTGTGGGGTCATCCAGCCACCAAGGTCCCCGATCTTTTCTCTCCACATCTCCAGCCTGGCCAGTTGTGGTGATTTGTCGAGCTCCGTCGTTGCATGGACTACAGTAATACGAAATACACTTAAGACAATATCTTACAAATGATATTCGTTAATTACACTCACATGGACTTCACATAACGCGGTTGAGAAAAAAAGGCTGTGGGCAGACTAAGCGGCAGTTGGGGCTCGGCCGCGTCGCGTAAGCGTCATTGTTGCCTGCTATAAACAATTTCACTATTTGTCCATCAAATCAACGCTGATTTTAAACGACACTGTAAAAACATACACTCCCGTAGTTTTCAACACGACTGTTCTTAGTATGAAAACGCACCTACATACTGCATTAATGAAACTCAGCCGGCCGCGGTGGCCGAGGGGACTGAGGCGCTCCATTCAAGGTCTGCACGGCCACTACGGTCGGGGGTTCGAATCCCCCCTTGGGCATGGATATTTGTGCCGTCCATAGTATAAGGTAATTGATAAGTAGTTTGTAAGTTTAGGGACTGATGACCCCGTAGTAAAGTCCCATAAGCTAAACAAACATTTGAACATTTTGAATGAAACACAAAGGATTCTTAAACAGAGTGTAGGTGACACAAGAAAAGATGATGTCTTGGCCCATACATAGCATAGCCTGCAACTGCTACACGCTACCATTTGAGTTCTATCCTGCATTATGCGAGCACGGGATAATTCCAGGGGGTGTGCACGGGGGTGGCCGAGTTTTCGGGACTCTACTGTAGTGGTACAATGTACTCTCCGCCACGCACTTTACGGTAAATTGCGGACTATATATGTAGATGTAGATGGAGAAGCACAGGCAGTGAATTTAAATTTGTCTTGCGGTCGAGATTCGAACCCTGGACCTCCTGCTTACTAGACTAGCATTACAGAAGATGAAACGAATACTGCAGAATTTGTATCAAAAACAGCTGCCAGTACCCTTAATTTAGAAGTATTTACCCCTTGTGTAAAGCAACTTAAATCGCTTAACATAAGTAAGTCTCCCGGTCCCGACTGTATACCAATTACGTTCCTTTCAGAATAAGCTAATGCAATAGCCCCCATACAAATCTATCATATACAACCGCTCGCTCAGCAAACGTTCCGTACCCGGAGACTGGAAAGTTCCACAGGTCACTCCGATATTCAAGAAAGGCAATAGGAGTGATCCGCAGAATTATAGGCCTATATCACTAATCTCGGTTTACAGCTGGATTTTGTAACATACTCTTTGCTCAAATATTATGAACTACGTCGAAGAGAAAGATCTGTTGACGCATTGTCAACATGCATTCAGAAAGTATCGTCTATGAAACATAACTAGCTCTTTAGTCAAATGATGTGATGAGTGCTATCGACAAGGGATATCCAATAGATTCTGTATTTCTAGATTTCCGGAAGGCTTTTCAACTGTGCCTCACAAGAGTCTTCTAATCAAATTCCGTGCTTATGCAATATCGCCACAGTTGTCCAACTGAATTCGTGATATCCTGTCAGAAAGGATACAGTACGTTGTAACTGACGGTAAGTTCAAATGTTTGTAGAGCTTATGGGACTTAAATACGGGGTCATCAGTCCCTAAACTTACAAACTACTTATGAACTACCTTATACTAAAGACGACACAAACATCCATGCCCGAGGGGGGGGGGGGATTCGAACCCCTGACCGCAGTGACCGTACAGACCGTGATTTGCACGCCGTAGACCGCTCGGCCACTTCGGCCGGCCGCCTTGACGGTAAATCATCGAGTAAAACAGAAGTGGACTGGCGTTTCCCAGGGAAGTGTTATAGAGCCCTTTACTGTTCCTTATTTTTATAAACGATTTAGGAGACAATTTGACTAGTTCTCTTAGACTGTTCGCGGATGCTACTGCCATTTGGACCGTGTTATGCATCACAAGACCAAGCGCCATTACTGTATATTTATGATGTGAGCGCAATTATTGCTGTTTAGTAGTTATGCACAGTGAGCTTTCACTACTAAGTGAAAGTACACTAACCCTTCTTTGGTACAAAAAGTTGAGAAACATTCATAAATAAATATATTTTAAGAACATGTAAAATTTAGGTTCCATTATGTTAGTTATGACATATGGCGTTTGGACTAGTGATGCATAACACCGTCCATTTATCTGTTAGTAAAGTCACCAGTAGATCATAAGCAACTGCAAAATGATTTACATAAGATATCTGCATGGTGCAAAAATTGTCAGTTGGTCCTTAATAATTATAAGTCTGATGTCATCCATATGACCACTCAAAGAAATCTGTTAAATTACATTTACTCGACACGTCAATGAAACCTACAGGTCATCAATTGAACTAAATAAGTAGGAATAGCAATTACGAGCAACGTAAATTGGAAAGAACACACAGCAAATATTGTAGGGAAGGCGAAACAAAGAGTACGTTTCATTGGCAGAACACTTAGAAGATGCAACAGTTCTACTGAAAAAACTGCCTACGCTACACTCGAGCGTTCTATTTCGGATTATAGCTGCGCATTGCGCTATTCACACCAGGTAGGACTGATTGACGATTTAGAGAAAGTTCGAAGGGCAGCTGGTTTTATATTATCGCAATATAGGGGAGAGAGTGTCACGGACATGATGTACGAATTGAGGCGGAAATCATGAAAACAAAGGCGTTATTTGTTGCGGTGAGATCTATTTGCGATATTTCTTTCGCCAAGTTTCTCTTCCGAATGCGAACATATATTGTTAGCACCCACCTACACACGGAGACATGATCATCATAATAAAATAAGAGAAATCAGATCGAAAAGGAAAGATTTAGTTGTTCCCTTTTCTTTTTTTTTTTCTCGCGAGCTATTAGAGAATGGAACTATAGTAAAATATCATGAAAGTGGTTCGATGAATCCTCTGCAATGCAATTCAGTGTGACAATCCGAGTTTTTATATAGATGTAGATAACCACTAAGCCTCCAATACAATACACAAACTTCAGTACTGCGGTGGCTTAGTGGGCATTGAGCTACATCTGCAACAACGCGATATTCCTTCTATTTTGACGGAAAATGGCATTAGCCCTGAGTTTTTAAAGAATGTTTTCATTGAAGAATCAGGCAGTATTTCTCAACCTTCCTTCAGTTACCCTCTGTAAACGGATTTCTTATAAATGGAATCTTAAATTAAGCAAATTGCCACCATAAATACACTTGCACACACTAAACAATAAACAAATGACGCACGATCTCAGTCGGAGCATGTGTATAAAAAAATGTTTGTAGAGCTTATGGGACTTAACTACGGGGTCATCAGTCCCTAAACTTACAAACTACTTATGAACTAGCTAATACTAAGGACGGCACAAATATCCATGCCCGAGGGGGGATTCGAACCCCCGTGCAGACTGGGGCGCCTCGGAGCATGTGTGAATCAAATCGAGGTTACTCATAGAGGTACTCATATGACGTTACGTTTCGGTAACGCAATTATGACTTTACGTTGCCACATGACTGCTACGTCTCCGGCTTTGTCGTATCGCCATGTGCACGTTTCTTCAAGTGTAGGCTTTCGCGGCCATTGTCACTGTCAATAAAATTCTTCTCTGCGTCGTCATTTTTTTTATAAAATCTATTGACGTTTCCTCCACTGTTGCAGGCAACCTTCATCAGGGTCTGTGTCTGACTGCTGAATGTGAAATAGCTTGTGACTATATAAATAGTCAAAAAGGCATTACGCAAAGTCATAATTGCGTTATCGAAACGTACGTTATATGAGTACCTCTATGAATAACCTCGATTTGATTTAGACATGCTCTGACTGAGATCGTGCGTCATTTTCTTGTTGTTTAGTGTATGCAAGCGTATTTATAGTGGCAATTTACTTAACTTATATAAATAGTTACAAGCTATCTCTCATTCAGCAGACACAGACCCTGATGATGGCCGCTTGCAACAGTGGCTGAAACGTCGGTAGATTTTATAAAAATGACAATGTAGTCTCATACCCGGAACAATTTTATTGACACTTGTTTAAAACAATTGTGGTACATGAATATTGAAATTATACAACCTTTCTGTTGGAAATGCTTTTATATTTTACTCCATCGGAAAGATATTTTACTCGTAAATTTTCATCTTGCGAACAACTTCAATAGATCAGGCGACGAACTGGTGGGTCTCGACCCACTGTTTGGGAAACAGTGCTGTAATCAAATGCTCGCATTGCACATTTTTTCAACATGAAAACATGATATGAATAAAATGTTAGGTCGTGGAGAAAATTATATTATTACCATGTAGTATTACATATTGTTGCAACATCGTACCACTGTGTACGAGTTAACACTGAAATGTGACAGCTATGCACGATGCATGTACAAAGTCTGGGCGTTACCTCGCAGTATGCTATACATTTTTCTCTGCAAGGACAACACTAATGCGGTGGCCGAGGGGACTGAGGCGCTTCAGTCACGGTCTGCACGGCCACTACGGTCGGGGCTTCGAATCCCCCCTCGGGCATGGATATTTGTGCCGTCCTTAGTTGTAGCTAGTTCATAAGTAGTTTGTAAGTTTAGGGACTGATGACCCTTAAGTAAGTCCCATAAGTTTAACAAACACTTGAACATGACAACACTAATGATAGGTGAAATGCGTGATCTATCACACTTCACAATTCGCCAGCTAGATGACGCGCAGTTATTAGCTGCATCTGAGCCGAAAACAGTTGCTCAGTTTAACGTTAGAATCGCGTACACAAAACTAAGAAGACATCATTGCGGAAGAATAGTGGACGAAACCTGAACTTAACAACCAACAATAGTAACAACGATTGTGTTCGCAAGAGCGAATGAAAAACTCAACATTCTCGGGAGTATTATTGTTTCTATGAAAACAGTACGGCAGGAGCTTTTGTAGATGGACTGCAGATGCAGTTCAGGAATACTGTGAAAAACTACATAGCCAGTCGTGCCACGACCATAAAACCTGGACACTTGATTGGAAGTGGGTTCTGTGGTCCGATGGATCATCGTTTACCTTGATTCCTACAAACAACCAGGTTCACGCATGTGGCAGGTACCGTCATGATTTATATCGTGATATAGGTTTCAATGGTTATCCTCATTTGTTGGATAACTGTGAATGAAAATCCTACCATCCTCGAGCACAGACTAGTTAGTACGATATTCAAATCTGAAAAAGTGCCCATTTACACAGCCAAAAGCAATCGGGTGTGGCCAGTTCAGCTTCCGTACACACCAAAATTCTCCTGTCATAGTTGAGCCGTTTCGGATAGGGTTACAACAAAGAGTGAGGATCAATTTACAAAGTAAGATAACACAGGACACATTGGAGAATATATAGTAGTAGAATGTTCAAAATAATGAAAAAAAAACCTCTTTTCTGAGAGGAATGGAGCTGGCTGGCTATTTGAGATCCGGAACTTTAAAAGTCGCGTTCTATATAGTCCAATTATCAGACAAGCTGTTGGCGGGACAAATGGTGATCTTGGGTAGAGCTGGGCCAAAATAACGATAACTGATAGAAATATCCGGTTATTTATGAATAACCGTGATTGTAATAACCGCTCATCAAATACTGGCAGTTATCGTAATAACTATGCGTACTGCGTAGCGCCATCTGTTCACAAAAGTTGGTACTAATGAAACGATTCGACCACAGTATCGACCAGACGTCCTGTCCAAATACTGGTCAGTTCTATACTCCATGGAATTAACCGCGTAAGAATCATGGGTAATAACTGTTTAACGATTATCCATCTGTTGGTGAAAGTCTGTACTACGTTCTCGTCGGAATCTTGTATCTAATAACATGGAGTGACCAATGCGAATTCGAGGTACTATGATAACGGTAGACGCTTTAGGGAGTATTGAGAATAGTAGAAATATCAGTGGCAGTTAATTTTCACTGGCAGTATCGTTATGAGTATTTGGCAAATACCTATATACCTCTTTGGTTATTAACTGTAGCAGGTCATAATATTCCCAGAGACGATACATATTTCGTTCGTAGAGTGCCGACTTTTAGAATTATGAAGAAATCCTCCAAAAATAATAAAAAATAAAACTTAGTTTTGTAACCAATGCTGGTCAGTGAAAAGGTTCATAATATTGTATGACAGGATTAATAAATTTTCTATATAAAAGAATAAATATGCTCTAATCGTTATAATTAATATTTTATTCAGGAAGAAAGTGCCCTGCTGCCAATACATTGTAAACAAACTTACGTCAATTATTGCCATTTATTCGTTAAGGATTGAGGGAAGGTAGAAAAACGGAAATCTTACATTTCTAATACATTTTTGATGGGACTCACACTCCGAGGTGCGTGTAACGAACGCTTAAATCTTTGTTAAAAGGCGCATTTTCGTGAATATATACATGTACCGGTTCAACATGTTTATTTCGAGGCGACTGCAACTTGCGGGGGGGGGGGGGGGGGGGGGGAGAGACTGTATTCCCCAAATTACGAGAATATTGCTGTCTAATCCAGGACTTCCTGGCAAATTCAAAAATATTTATTGTTTTTAATTAAGTCTTCTACCATATTCCACAAATATTTTCAATTTTAATAGTAGGATGACTACAGTGAATGTCTTGTTAAGTATTTGCAAATTAAGGGTCATAATTACACATCAGCATCTCTTTAAAAAGTACGGTATTTATGAGAAGTCTTCAATTATTAAGTACTCTATTATACATTTGTATAGCAAGAGAAAACTGAATCAGTTGTAACTTTCTATGAACTAAATTTCAGACTGCAAGTTTCATGAAGAACAATTGTGCACTAAACTGAAATTTTTTGTAGCAGAATGAAAGACACACTTTAATTTTCATCCCATATCCATAGTCAACTTAATATTTGCATATGTTGATGTGAAACCCATTTATCTGCAGGTCAAATCAGACCTGCAGGAAAACTGCTGATGGAGGTGACCCCACCAGTCACATGCAGTATGGAAGTCGAGCAATATATTCCATCTACCTCAAGGCAGCAAGTTGTACAAAGTGCCATTACAGAATTTGTCCCCAAAACGATTGGAATTAATGAAAAGAAGATAGATGGGCACCTCCTAAAATTAAATAAAAAGATAAACATAAATATTTGATGCCTGTGTTATTTGATGATTCCAGTGAACTGATCCCATCCTTGTCCAGACACAGTTTGTGCCCCATCTAATAGCATTTAACCATTTTTTTCCTTTATTTGTAACACTGGTGAGTTTGAAATGCTCAATTTGATTTGGGAAAGGAGTCAAGGTTCAACCCAACTGATGATCCCACATTATAAACACAGTTTGGATATTGATACATTTTTAAGTGCCTTAATTCCTCACAGACAGTAAGTCTTCACTTGTTGCCTAGTCACATGTGTCTGTATTGAGGTGATATTGCTGTCTAATAAAAGCATGAGAAAGAATGGCAGTGCTGGTTTACATAGAACAGGATCACACAGTTCATTATTTGTAGTAGTGCATGTTTGGGATGTTCAACATCATTCAGTAAATTAAATAATAGTAAATATAAAGAAAAACACTCAATCCTTCTCAAAAAGTGCTTACTGTGATATTTCTGTGAGAAAACATACACAGCACAGTTAACGAGTATGAATGTTATATTTTTGAACATTTTTCTCATGTTTAAATATTGCAGGGGTGTAAAATATTAAAGCAAATCTGAACCATCTGCAAGTACTAGTATACCCTGTACCTCAACCTTAGTGGCTTCATTAATATTAGGTGCCAATGCTGCATCACAGACATCTCTAATAAAAATCACCTACCATATATCTTATGCATGTCAGCTTCAGAGTACAAATTACTGGGGTGGTTCGGTGAGACTTTTCTCTTAGGCATTATTGTGAGATTGTGACAGTGACTAGCGTTCTCATATAGTATTCTTCAGTTACACATGGTAGTTTTTGATTTAATTATTTAGCATGAGACTGAAAAAAACTTTCTACAGCACATTAAACACACCAGTTTGCACAAAAATTATACAACAGAATATTCACATTTAGGAGACAAATGTCAAGTTTAGCACTTCATGGAGGAATGTTTTTAATGAAAATCTGTATGCTTTGTAGTAATAACTGGGCCACACATAGTTCTTGGTGGTACTTTATGAATTAATAGTAATTGTGCTGATACATAAAGAATTTCCTCATACAGGGTGACACAGAAGAATTTTCTGCCAGGTGAGATTTTCTTTGAAAATTACACTGTCATTTACAGTGGATATCTATCATGTGTTGGTTGTTTTATTTGTTCACACAAGTCATTACTGAATAAAATAAAGAAAAAAATAAAGAAATATGTAGCACCTGACAGGTGGAACCTAATTCTGTCTGTAATACTGTTGAACATAAGAGAGACATTGAAAGTCTATGCTGCAAACTCGTTGTAGGCCTATAGAATAACAGAATAAGTTTTCATATTGAGAGTTAAATAAATAATACTGTTCCTACTTTGTTGTTGATTGGATCTTATATGTAACCTTGTCCTGTCAGTAATTTCCCTTGCAAAGTGAACATTTTGTTACCAACATAGCACACCATGTTGTTGTTGTGGTCTTCAGTCCGGGGACTGGTTTGATGCAGCTCTCCACAATATCCTATCCTGAGCAGGCCTCTTCATCTCCACATAAGAACGACAACCTACATCTGTCTGAATCTGCTTACTGTATCCATCTCTTGGTCTTCCCCTGTGATTTTTTCCCCACACACTTCCCTCCAACGTTAAATTCACAATTCCTTGATGTCTAAGAATGTGTCCTACCAATCTATCCCTTCTTTTTGTCAACGTATGCCAGAAATTCCTTTTCTCCCCAATTCTGTTCAGTACTTCCTCATTAGTTACGCGATCCACCCACCTAATCTTCAGCATTCTTCTGTAGCACCATATTTCAAAAGCCTCAATCCTCTTCCTGTCCGCACTGTTTATCGTCCATGTCTCACTCCCATACAAGGCAACACTCCATACAAATGCCTTCAGAAAGGACTTCCTTATGTTTAAATCAATATTCGATGTTAACAAATTTCTCTTTTAAGTAAAATTTAACTGAATACCCTGTCAATAGCCGAAGATATCAAGCATTTTCCAAAGTTCACATAAAACTTGCCTTAGTTTTCTGAAATGGGATTTCTCTTACAATATATGGAAATATGTATGTCTAGTTTTGTGTTGAAGACACTTATTACAACACCATTAAGTTTCTGATTTCGCATGTAGTAGGCCTATAATTGTAAATGCACATTTGTAACAGTTTACTTTTGATAGTACTGGAGCAACGTTTGGTACACTTTACATTGCAGCTTTGAGGATTTGGTCTACACCCTCAATTACGACCGATAACCTGTTTACAGTAGATTTAATATTTTAAAATACTAATAATTTCAGATATCAGTTACATGTACTGGGCAGTATTGACTTGTTCAGTGTGGTCCATTCTGGAGCTAATATATTTTCACTGTATACAGAAATGCCGAAATTCGGCCTGTTCACATTATTAAAGCAAACTGTTACACCCTAGTAGCAAGCTGTATTCCCAAATAAATTTTATGAACTTTTTCGTCAAATCCGACGGGTGGTATCCCAATCTTCAATTGACCCGTTACGGCATAATTGGAGAAATTTACCTCGTAGTTATAACCATATTTACAAACCAGGATGCTGTCATGAACTAAAGAAAATTTTCCGCAAATCAAGCAGTTTTTCAAATTTAATATAGAACTTTATTAGAAATAAACAAAACGATCACATTACGTTTACTTTTATGTTGCATTTAAAGATGCTCCACAAAACACTTACTGAAGCAACGTTATGTTTATAATTTTAACTGCAATATTCACTTCACACATGTTTAAGCACATATTTAATAATCCACTTTCACTTCATACACTGTTCATAGTAGCTTCGAAAATTACGGCTACATTTCCAGGGCACAGATTTCATGTAATAGCATATTAATACACAGGACATTTAGTTATGTGTGTTTATTCCACGATTCGGACGATAACTTTTGCCATTACACAGCAATCGCAATTTGAATCACACCAGATATACTATATACTGATATTAGTACTGAGTAGAAATAACCATAACTGTCGGGTACTGGTATTTCTACGTAATATCAATAACTGTCCATTCAGAGTACTGAGTACTAATAACAATAACTGTCCGTTCTCAGTAGTCAGTAGTGGCTACTGAGTACTGACTACTCAATACTAATAACGATAACGATAACTGTAGAGTATCGCTACCTAGTAGAATTCACGGAATACTCATAACGATAACTGCCCAATAACTGCTCAGTAGCGCTACCTAGTAGCAGTATGAGTAAGCTGTAGCAACTCCATCTGGAAGTAAGTGGAAAAATACCGTGCAGTTATTTATAACCGTTAAAATTAACTGATAGAAAAGAATAACGATACCCATTATAACTGATATCGGAGAATAACCGTTTTTGCCCAGCTCTAATCTTGGGCATACCCGTCTTAAAGGAATGTAGATTTCATTTTCACGAAACTAATGAACACACCTATCTCTTTTCATTCTCCACTCCGAGGAGTGGAGCGGGCTGTTGGAGATCCGGCCCATAAAGAGTCGCGATTCTATTCAGCCAATTATCAGACAAGCTGATAGTGGGGCAAAGGGGGAATCCCAATTGGGAATAAGTGGGAGGGGTTTACCAGTTTCGGCATACGCCTTACAACCAAGGAAAACCTCCCGAAAACCTTGGTCGGAACCGGGGGATTGGGACCAATTTAATTTATCTCCGGGACTTGCCCTGGACTAAAAATGGATTATCGAGAGAACACGAATGCACTCACGACAATCAAAGATCGGACGCCCGAGTTACTCTTGTAATCTCGTAGAGATCAGCTCGATCCACCTGTGGACAAGCATCCCCCTACAGGAACCCGTGGGCACGGTGTCCTGTGCGTCGTGGGAAGTGAACAATTAACTTTTTATTTATACGCTCTTTTGATGTAATTTGACTGCGAGAAGGAAATCAAAATTGCACATTTTCACAGCAAAGCACAGAATTTCCTTTCTCACATTCTCAGTTCTTGTCATTAGTGAAGTACACGAGCAATCCTTCATTGCGTGATAGCAATGGTGATGCTTCCGTGCACAATGCTGCTACAGAAGAGTTACTAAACACAATTTTTTTCATATTCCTTCTCCAAAGAACACGTAGTAATTACTCGAGATTTCTCATCAAGAATACCTGCAGACAAGCGTTAAAAACAGATTTCCTCGGAGTAGTCAAGCAACTTAAATCACTCATCAAACGCCAGTCTGCGGGCCAGATTATATACCAGTCAAGTTCCTTTTAGAGTACGCCGATGTAATTCCTCCACACAATCGCTCACTCGGCGAAAGATCCATACTCTAAGATTGTAAATTTGCAAAAGTCACTCAAATATTGAAGAAAGGCATCAAGAGTAAACATCAAAATTATAGAGCCATATCACTGACGTTGGTATGGAACAGTATTCTGGATGATATATTTTCTTCGAAGGTTATGGATTAGCTATTGTTCCATAGTCAACACGGAGTCAGAAAGTATCGTGCTTGCGAAACATAGGTAGTTCTTTACTCACTAGAAGTGATGAGGGCTTTCGACAAGGGATCTCAAACCAATTTAATATTTTAGATTTCCGGAAGACTTTTTAAATCGTACGTCGCAAGCAACCACGTGTCTATGGAATATCCTCTCAACTGTACGAGTGGATCTGCGATTTCTTGGCAGAAAAGATGCCGTACGTAGTAACTGAGTCGCCCAGTTAAACAGGACTGATATTTGGTGTTTCCCAGGGAAGCGTTGAAGGTCCCCGACTATTCCTTGCCGCGGCGGAGCGGCCGAGCGCATTGAGGCGCTATGCTACGATGCGCGAGGCAGTTACCCGCCGGGGGCTCGAATCCCGCCCCCCCCCCCCCCCCTCGGGCATGAATGTTTGTGCCGTCTTTAGTATAATGTAGTTCATAAGTAGTTTGTAAGTTTAGGGACTGATGACCCCGCGGTTAAGTCCCTTAAGCTTTACAAACATTTTTTGACTATTCCTTATCGCACCGCTGTCGCACTTTGCTGCGTAGGGCTGCATAGCGCACAGTTACTCCCTGTCGGAGATTAGAGCCCTCCATCGGACATAGGTGTATTTGTGTTGCCCTTAGGCTAATTTAAGTAGTTCTTAAGCCTAGTGACTAATACCTCAGTAGTTCAGTTGCAGAGACTTAGAAACATTTGAAATTTGATTTTGAGCACCTCTCTTAGGGTGTTCGCGAATGATGCTGCCGTTTATAAATTAGTAAAGTCTCCCGAAACGATTCAGATATCCGAAAGATCCGAAAATTGGAACTGACTCTAAGTAACGAAAAGTGAGATCTCCACATGAGCACTAAAAGACATAGACGATGAATCAGTCGAATCCAAGGGCCGTAAATTCAACCAAATAACTAGGTAATAAATTTAAGAAAGACTTAAATTGGAGAGAAAATATATAAAATTTCGTTGGAAAGGCTAACCTAACTTTGCGTTACATTATCAGAAAGAAGATGCAACAGTTCCAGTAAAGAGATTGCCCACGCTACACTTGTGCAACCTGATAGCACAATAGAGGACACAGAAAAAGGTCAGGGAAAGCGGCTAGTTTTCTATCATCGCTCTACAGAGGAAACAGTCTCACAGAAATGATGCACGAGTATGAGGGAAATCTGTTGAAAGAAAGACGTTATTCGTAGCGGCAAAATGTTTCGAAAATTTATTTTACCATCTTTCTTGTCCGAATGTGAATAAATTTCGTTGGCACCCATCTTTATAGGGAGACACGAACATCAGAGTAAAATAAGTGAAATGAGATGTACCAAGTGGTCCACGGACGCCGTCGTTTTTTGACGTTAGTTAATCCCGGATACCACAGACGCCGAAACGATTGCCTAACGAGATAAGTACAGGGGACTTCTAATCAACAGGGAGGAGACATTGTTAAACCTAATAATGACGTTTGAAAACATAATTTACAGCTATAGTTTCTCGTAACTAGAGAACTTGCTTGCTGTAGGAGGGGGTGTTACTTTATAAACAACACTAATTTGTAACCAACATATGATGCAACAATGCGTGATTCACAGTGGGCAATATGAAATAAATAGTATTCTATCTTTAATTTCAATAAATCGTTATGAATATAATGCATAATGTGAGAAACCTATGTTATAGACTGACACAATTTCATTATTACATTTGTCATAATACAAATGTTGAAATGCATATCCACCTTGTTGGACAGACTGGTGTAAACGCCTCTCAGTATTATCCTGAAGAGCTCTTTAACATTTCTGCTGGTACTGAAGCGCAAGATGACGTATTCGTTCTTTCAACATATCTACTTTCCGGTTCCGTGTCGTACATCCTGGATTTGATTTATTTCCATAAGAAAAAAATCGAAGGGCATTCGTTAACTCAGGTGATCTCGCTGGCCATTGAATGGAACCACCACGACCTACCCACCGTTCGGATTACATACTGTTCAGATATTCCCTAATCCCTCCACAACAGTGGGATGGTGCACCATCGTGCTGATACCAGAGCCTCAAAGCAAACGTTTTCTAGGAGACGTACAAGGTCCAGCTCATTCTGTAGGAATTGCAAATACTGCCGACCAGTTAGCCTGCGAGGCAAATAAACTGGTCCAATGATGTGGTCTGATAGAATCCCGTACCATACGTTATCATTCCAGCGCGCTTGCATGTGGTATGGTCGTAACCAATGAGGATTTGCAGGAGCCCAGTAATATATATTATGTCTATTCACTGTGCCGTCACTGGCGAAATAGCATTCATCTCCCCATAAAATCTGCCTCATGAAGTTCGAATTTACGCCTACTTTAACAGAAGTCTGCAGAACGATACCCGATTTGGAAAATAGTTCTGTATAGATCTTGGTGCAAGTGCACCTTAAAGGGTGCCATTTTCGTTCCTTCAGTATCTTTTGTACCGAAGACCTCGAAACCCCCAGCTCTGCTGCAGCTTTTCTTTTTTCTAATTACGATAGGAGATAGGAATTAATGGGTGACAGCTAATAACTTGTGTAATATTATTAACAACGATCATATTATTATTGTATATAATAAGTAACCTAAATTAAGTAGCGTGATGACATTTTTATTTATACTACGTAGTTAGTACGTATTATTTTCATCTAAGGTGTGCTTACCCCGCGTAGGATGTGCTCCAAAATAATAAGGTTCTGGGAAACATCAGGTGCGTCGCGGATTGGTCTTTCCACGACACGTTGGACCTGGAAAGCACCCTCGGATCTCCAACGCCTCTGTTCGTGCGCATGAGGTAGACGTCACGTTGGAAAACGTTGTGAATACAGCCTCCGGGCCGCTAATGCATTGCAGTGCGTCTCCCTATATATCAGCATCTGTGTAGTCTTCGCTGGAAAACGTTGCAGTAGTTATCTGTTTGACTCTAAGACATCACTCGACTACTTCCGGACGGCCACGCGACTTCGTCAGAGCGAAACCAGGAGGAAAAGGTACACAGATGGCGGCACAGCGCAGTGGAGGTTCGCTTTTAAGTGCACTCCCCCTTTGTATAAGGCAACACGTCTGGTAGTACCGCATGCGGGAAACATAAAACTAAAAAGGATGGCGTCCGTCGTCCACCTGGTATAACGGAAAGATTTAGGCATTCTTTTTTTTTTTTTTTTTTTTCCTGTCGGGGAAGGAGATAGCACTCATTGACCAGAGATAGGTGGAGGGAGGAAGGGAAAAGAGAAAGGAAATGGTGGTGGGGGGGGGGAGGAAGGAAGGAGTTTAGGATGAGTATCCACTTCTGATACACATTTTTCAATTGCTAAGCATTGCTGTGTTCACTGGGACGAGGGTTGTTCAGATATTAATGCCTCCATTTTTGTGGTGACTTTGGATGTCCGCGCCAAAGGTCGTTAGTGTTGTGTTAATGCTTGAACCTACCTCTTTCACTTGTTGGTGGTTCCGTTTTGTTCAAAAATGTTCAAATGTTTGTATAGCTTATGGGACTTAACTACGGGGTCATCAGTCCGTAAGCTTACACACTACTTAGGAACTAGCTAAGACTAAGGGCGGCACAAATATCCATGCCCGAGGGGGGATTCGAACCCCCGACCGTAGTGGCCGTGCAGACCGTGACTGCAGCGCCTCAGTCCCCTCGGCCACCGCGGCCGGCGGTCCGTTTTGTTAGGCTAGTTGGCGCCAGCAAAAGAGAGTTCCAGAGTGGAGTCTGATATGGACGAGTCTATAACACAGCGATGTGTGATTGAATTCCTTGCTGCTAAAGAAATTCAGGCGATTGAAATCCATTGACAATTACTTATCTGCAAAAGTAAAACGCCAAGATCGCAGTATCATTATTTGATTGACTGACGACCGGATTCGATGTGCTACGCCACCATCTTCTCGTCGTATAAATTCTGCAGTTTGGTCATATTTTAACTAAGTGCTGTGATGGACGTTCTGTGTTTATATATATATATATATATATATATATATATATATATATATATAAACACAGAACGTCCATCACAGCACTTAGTTAAAATATGACCAAACTGCAGAATTTATACGACGAGAAGATATATATATATATATATATATATATATGGTACCCGAAGTTCAGAACTCAAATAACATGCTGCCAAAGCAATTCGACGCTACTCTCAAAAATTTTCGAGAAAATCGACTTTAAAGTTTTGCAGAGTACACGTAAGTGCCAATAATTAAAACGATTTCAGCATCTGGCGCTGTCGCTCAGGTGGTAGCATTCTGGCCTTACAACTCTGGGGTCGGTGGTTTGAGTGCTGCCGTGACGGATTTTTTCTTTCTTTCTTTTTTTTTCTTTTTTTTACGAATACCTACACAATTTTGATATACAATGGTAATTTTTACGAAAAGTGCATATAATTTTGTTTACTCGAAATTTTGTATATTTTATAGAAGGTTTCATTGCAGTTTTGGCTTCACCATTAGTTGACGACGGTAGTCTTTGATTGTTCAGTTTGTGAAGAGCTATGACACTGTTTTTGGGAAAGCATCTCCATAGCTACTAATGGCTTTCCAAGCAGCTAACCTACTCAACCATCGTTTTACGTGGAGCCAAAGTTTTCAGCTCGTCTGACACAACAAGTGTAATTATAGAAATGTTTATATAACCGAATTGGAAAAAGACAAAATTTCATGTCAGTGGGATTCGGACCACTGACTCCGTGGTTGTGAGGTCAAAACGCCACTGTCTGAGCTACACCGGCAGATGCTGCACCAGTTATTATTATTGGTACTTGCGTGCACTTTGGAAATCCTCCAAAGTCGATATTCTCGAGAATATTTGAGAGTTGCGTCGAATGGCTTTGGCAGCTTGTTATTTGAGTTCTGAACTTCGGGTACCATAAATAAATAAATCTAAAATCCTTGTAAGTGCTATGTTGTATGTTCTGTTTAACATCCATTTTTTAAATGACATGACCACATTTCAGAATTTATACGACGAGATGATGTTGGCATAGCCCATCGAAACCGGTCGTCATCAAACAAATAATCATATTCTGATCTTGGCGTTTTACTTTGGAAGATAAGTAATCTATGACATCGCCTCCATTTTGACACTTGCTGGTACTGTGTGGAAACGATACCTGCGGGCAAAGTGAGGTACATAGTCTTCTGGGATAGCCGAGGTGTGGTTCTCTGGTATGTCCTGTAGCCTGGAGAAACTGGCAATTTACTACACTACAAGACGATACTCACAAAGCTGACAGCCAGAATTTCCAGTGTAAGGCCAGAGAAAAGGAGCAACTTTCACCTGGAAGATGACAACGACATGCGCCATACCAGTTTTGCGACCAAGCAACTCATTTCAAAATTAGGATGGTCGTCTTATCACATCCACCGCACAGTCCTGATTTAGCCCCCTTAAGGCCCACACGTTCAGATTCGTCGGGACGAATTTATCGGGGGTCCGATAAATGGGACATGTGGAGGCGCTTCCCGACCAACTTTTCTTGTTGGATGGTCGGGCAGACCGTCCGCCTTCCGACCCCCCCCTGCCCCCCCCCCCCCCCTCTAATCCACCCAACAAACTGTACCTTGTATGTAGCGCTACCCGGCCAACTTCCTGCCTGCGATCGTCTACTGTCTGCCCAACGAACACACGAAAACAAAAACAGTTCGGCAACCAGAACAGGGAGGCTTTGCAATTGCTGCGACGAATTTGGTTGGTTGGCTGTTCAGTCGGTTAGTCGGCAGATAAATCAAAAAATGTTTGTACAACTTATGGGACTTAACTACGGGGTCATCAGTCCCTAAGCTTACAAACTACTTATGAACTAGCTAAGACTAAAGACGGCACAAATATCCATGCCCGAGGGGGGATTCGAACCCCCGACCGTAGTGGCCGTGCTGACCGTGACTGGAGCGCCTCAGTCACCTCGGCCACCGCGGCCGGCGCAGATAAATCTGGAACACTTATACGGACCTTTAGACTCTTTGGTACTTTCGAGGAGTGACCACTTTGTCAACATTTTCAAGACTCGGAAGGTGTTGCCCCAGCTGTATGAAAGTGGCTACTCTCAGATGACTCCGACGTTTACAAGCGCGGCATGAGGCTCTGGTTTATCTTAAGCAAAAGAACATGTCGAATGATGGAGATTATGTTGAAAAGTGACAGTCAGTAGCTGCAATACTGCTTAAAATTTCCGCTACCAGTCACAATTGTGATTTAAATTATAAAAATATTTTATTTCTACATGTTTCAATGCTGTGCATCACCATCAGGCTGTAGGCATACAAAATACACTACTGGCCATTGAAATTGATACACCAAATATATTATACATTTTCACGCATTTTGGCTGCATAGATCCTGATAAATCAGTACCGAGAATAACCACGTCTGGCTGTAACAACGGCCTGGGCATTGAGTCAAACAGGGCTTGGATGGCGTGTACAGGTAAAGATGCCCATGCAGCTTCAACACGATACCACAGTTCATCAAGAGTAGTGACTGGCGTATTGTGACGAGCCAGTTGCTCGGCCACCATTACACAAACGTTTTCAATTGGTGAGTGATCGGGAGCATGTGCTGGCCAGGGCAGCAGTCGAACATTTTCAGAATCCAGAAAGGCCCGTACAGGACTGGCAACATGCGGTCGTGCATTATCCTGCTGAAATGTAGGGTTTCGCAGAGATCGAATGAAAGGTAGAGCCACGGGTCGCAACACATCTGAAATGTTACGGCTGCTGTTCAAAGTGCCGTCTATGCGAACAAGAATGAACCGAGACGTGTAACCAATGGCACCTCATACCATTACACCGGGTGATACACTAGTATGGCGATGACGAATACACGATTCCAATGAGCGCTCACCGTGATGTCGCCAAACACGGACGCGACCATCACGATGTCATCCGAATGACGTTTTGCCATTCGTGCGTACACCATAGCAGGCGCTCCTGTCTGTGATGCAGCGTCAAGGGTAACCCCAGCCATGGTCTACGAGCTGATAGTTCAAGTTGCTGCTAACGTCGTCGAACTGTTCGTGGAGATGTTTGTTGTCTTGCAAATGTCCCCATCTGTTGACTCTGGGATCGAGAGGTAGCTGCAGCCATGCGGATAAGATGCCTGTTATCTCGACTGCTAGTGATACAAGGCTGTTGGGATCCAGCATATCGTTCCGTATTACCCTCCTGAACTCACCAATTCCATATTCTGCTAACAGTCATTGGATCTCGACCATCGAGTCGGAAACGTGATGGTACGCATTTCTGCTCCTTACACGAGGCATCACAACAACGTTTCACCAGGCAACGTCGGTCAACTGCTGTTTGTGTGTTTGAAATCGGTTGGAAAATTACCTCACGTTTGCACGTTGTAGGTGTCGCCATCGGCGCCAATCCTTGTGTGAATGCTCTGAAAAGCTTATCATTTTCATATCACAGCATCTTCGTCCTGTAGGTTAAATTTTAATGGCCAGGAGTGTATACTGGTTAAGGTGAACCTTAATCTATATGGGCAACATCTTGATGTTTGTGGCAATGGATCTGAGAAAAATACAAACATCAAGATGCTGTAAAATATATTAATTACACCTTTAGTAATATATTTTGTATGCCTATAGCCTGATGATGATGTACAGCATTGAAACATGTCGCAGTTAAATATTTTTTTATCACTTAAATCGTAGTTGTGACTGGAAGCGGGGATTTCAAGCCACCTTTTAATTATTTACATACAGTCACGGTCGGCACAAAGTCAGCATGGCTTTGCTCTGTTAGCTGGACTGTTGTGATGTATGCATCTGCTGTAGTTTCCGTTACTAAAAATAGAACGCATTACCTTCGGCACGGCCTTCGTAGATTAAATGAAGTCATGCAGCTCTTGTCTTGTGAGGTACTGATACATAACAAACCGCAGGCCACAGTTTCACCCTGCTGTGAAAAACGCGCTGGCATCAACTATGTAAAAGTGTGTGTGTGTGTGTGTGTAATGCTGGAATGCACGGTCCGGTGCGCGGGGGAGCTCTCTTGAATTGGAAACGGTTCAGCTAATTGACGGGACTTCCTGGCAGCCGGTCCCACGGTACAGGCCGTGTTCTGCCGCTGCGGCTGCTCACCATACGTTTATTGGCGCCAGTCGCTGACAAATGATACTCATAACTCTGTCAACTCAAGTTTTAAGCCCTACTGACAGGTGGTGGATCTCCCAGTATTACGTTTGCTGGTTGTGGACTACTATGTATTTCGTGTCGTGTCCATGTAATAAAATCTTATCACATTCCATGAGGCGTTGTGTAATGAGAGGCATTCTGATAGTAAAATTAGGTTAAGAAGATTGGATAGCTGCAGGAAAATGTCGGAGGTTAATTTGTCGTTTGGTGTCTTTTTCATTGTATTTCTCTACTTCCATATCATTATTATGCAATTCATCTAATATATGAAGCAGAGTGTCCGTATGTATGAACGTGTTGCATACAAATCTACAGTTTTGATCCAATCTTTCTCAAATTTTATACAAGTAACCTTCAATCCATGAGGACGGTCGCCTTAAGTGTAATAATCACATACGATACATAGTTCACGAGATATGACGTCATAAACTATGAGATGCGCGACAAACTGCTGCATTTTGCGACAATGCTGCTCATTTTCTCCTAAACCATTGGATCGATTTCAACCAAATTTGGTACATACATTGCTTACTGTGAGGTAACAATTGCTGCATGGTTAAGAATCACATACGGCACATGGTTCAAAACATATTACGTCATAACCAATAGAAATCGCAAAAAATGCCAAGTAATGCGGCGATACTTTCAAAATACACTGTATGAGAATGACAGTAATTAGCGACAGCCGCGGTGGAGTAGCCGAGCGGTCCAAAGCGCCTCGCTGCGGAGCGTGCGGTTGCGCGCAGTAGAGGTTGGAGTTCTCCCTGGGGCATGGGTGTGTGTGTTTGTCCGTAGGTTAGTTTACCTAGGTTTAAGTAATTTGTAAGCTACGGACTGATGACCACGCAGTTTGGATCGACAGATTTACAGACATTTGAACATTTCAACTTAGCGACTTGCAACAAACTTTAAACATAATTTCAAACCTTTATTAAACTTTTTCTCGCTGGCAACCATAGTAAAATGATGAAAGAAAAAGTTTCTCGCTTACTACTTTTCCGCTGTTTATGGAGTAAGACTACGGCTCTCGGTATGACGTTACAATTCATAATTTGAACACTACAAATTGTAGCGACAGGAAATTTTACAGACAGTATACACATATATAGTTGAATGTATCTTCTAAATTGTATCACATTCCGACACGTAGTTCATGAGATATGAGCACGTAAACAGTAACGTTCCGCTGTTCGTGGACTAAAACTAAGGCATTCCATATGACGTTACAATTTTTAATTCTACATTACAAATTGTAGCCGCAGGAAATTTTACATATAGTATACACGCATATTGTTGAGTGTACCTTATAAATTGTATCACAGTACGATACGTAGTTCATGAGATATGAACATATAAACAATAACGTTCATGGATAACCGCTCCATCACGCACCAAGTTTTCATCTATTACTTCTTTACTACTAATTCTATTCCCAAGAGATTATACAGACATACAGTCCTTATAAAAATGAACATATACCTGAAAAATGGCAGGAATAAATAAATAAATACCCGGGCAAGGACGGGTTTTCAGCTAGTCTACGTATATATAAATGAATGTTTGTCTGTATGTCCTCTATGTGTTCATAAACCATTCATTCGATTGCAATGAAACTTTGGTGAACTGTTCACCGTACGCCCACGAAGGCTATAAATAGTGAGAGGCCACCGCGTGAGAATACCGAGATTTATGCGTCAATTATTGGAAATGTAATTTCAGACGTTTATGGATCGGTATGAAACTGACATCCTCCCCGTTCCCCCCGTCCCCCTCCCACACACACCTAAAATGGTATCGTATCAAGCGTGACCTTGTATCAAATAAAGTTAGCATTACAGTTTTGCATGTTACTGTTTATCTTTGACTGCATGTCTCCCTGAATTCTCTTGCATCGAAAATTAAGCAATCTCTTTTCTTAATCTCTATCTATATAAAAGCGAAAGGAAACTCACTCAGTAACTAGCTAAACACGAACTCTCGAAAACTACTTCACCTACGAAGCTGAAATTTGGTGGGATGCAGTTTATAGGTAGAAAACGTCAGCTAACAAAGAATTTTGTGAGAGGTGCAAGGCGGAGCATACTTCTCCTACAGATTCACGAAATCTACAATTTATTCCAATCTTCGTGAAATTTCGCACGCTTGATCTTCAAAACAAGAGGAAGGTCACCGTCTACCTTACGTTTCATACGGTGCACAGGGGAGAGTACTTTGCAACATAAAAATGGATCCCTAAATACCTTGGTTGCGCCATAACTTGAGGATGGCTCGACTGATTTCGCAGATCCTTCTTTTGTTGTTTTAGTTATTCTCAGAACTAGGGTTGTATGAAATAAACTGGAATATTTGAGAACAACAAAATGCGTTTTTCAATGTGACCCTGCGTTTCTATTGTTTAAAAATCTAAAGCTACGTTCGGATGTTGATGAAATTTTGCACACTCTACCTTAAAAACAAGAGGAATGTCACTATCCGTATAAAATTTCGTTCGGTGCAATGTGTGTGTGTATGTGTGTGTGTGGGGGGGGGGGGGGGGTACTTAACTTATGGAATTTTACAAAATCCATAGTTTTGCTCCAACCTTTATGAATTTTTGCACACATGACTTTTAAACCAAGAGGAAGATTACTGGGTGCATAAATGTTTGTATGGTACACGGCAGAGGGTACCTTGCAGAAAACTTTGCCGAGAAAAGAGAAGGTGGAAACGAACAGTGAGATAGGAGAGGAAGAGGTGGATGCAGAGAGAGGGGGGAAGGGGATGTGGATTACGAGTACCCGTGCAACGCCGAGTTTACAGCTAGTTCTTAATACAGTAGTTATCTTCACCTTTTCTTTAATTTACAGCTGTATGCGAAACGTATTTTGTGTCTTTATGTACTTTCCTTTCGAGTTAAATAGATCATGTCAGAATAACACATACTGTTGAGTATTTAATTAGCTTAGTTTGAGAGATACTGGTTCTTTACTGGAAGGCAGAGGACCATGACCTGACGATCACACGTTGGAAATCGGAAGTACTAATTCTGCACTGCATCCTGGTAGATCCTACTGAGATTAACAGAATCATCGCCCGCCAAGTAGGTGTAACGAACACTGCCGTTCATTGCGCTTTGAAAGAGGACCGTATTGCGAGGGTGAAGGTCGGGGTGAGAGTTTAAAATAGAGAAAGTTTAATTTTTCAAACTCTCAACCACCAACTGCGAACCAAATTCCCAAACATGCAAAAACACTGGAACTGTGATTGCGACTGTGACTCATTTTCTAGGGGATGATATCACACGTTCGCAGCTTTCCTTCCCTGCATATCATTAACAAAACAAATTCATAATAAATTCAAGTTCATGAGAGAAAAGGGTGTACTAACTACTATTTTCGAAAACACGTGAAAGTTCACTTTATGTTGTTTATTTCACAATACTTGAACCCTGTGGCTGTCGCGTCTGTACGTCGGTAAATGTACCAAATAAAGTTATAGCTCGTGAGCCCCCAGACAAAATGAATATTTGTCGCGAATTGATTTCACACCACGTGGCTGTTTCAAACACCGTTTATGTTCATGCCTATGCGACGACACGAGTTACATTAACAAATCACAGTCACTTTAATTCAATGCGATGCACACCTTGTTGCACCGGCTAAATATTCACAAACACACAGTAGCACTCGATTTAACTTGGTGCAGTCTACGACGAGCAACCACACGTGGCGATTGCCACAGACAAATCTCAAGTCACCACCTCGAGATCCACATGCCGACCGAGGCAGAGCGACGCCGCCAGGCCAGCCACACCACGTGATCTGGAGTCCTCACTTCCTGCCCTCATGCGCGCGCGCGCCAAAACTCAACTGCCGGGGTTTTTTTTCCCCTACGTCATCAACTTCCCCATGTAAGCTGTTGTAACCGATTTGCCAACGTACAGCGCTCAGCCAATACATTTCTAAAACTATACTTAAAATCAAAATAATTACACTACACATTAAACAAATATTTTCTTACGTTTTTATATTAATATAAACATCCTTTGTACTGTTTATCATAATTGTGCAATTTCTTATACCACAGATAAGTGATTTAACTGAATACTTCAAGATAAAATACAAAAGATTAATTGAAAATAAAAATGAGAAATAGTTAATATATTATTTTTATAAACAAACATTGCCATGCTAGTTGTGTAACTTTCTTATCTTCATTGGTAATTTATTACTTTTCATTGTCAATTAAACATATTACGTTAGATGTGACTATATCAGCTAATGTATTGTTTATTTATCAACAGGCTATTTTGTAATGAGGGCCTTAAAGGTTCCTAACTGCATCGTATTACTTCAAATGCCAGTAGTATTACAGTATTTGTGCACTGCACTGTGCCTGGCACTCGCCATTGTCCCTCTCTCCCCTCACCGGAAACGAACTGTAAAATCCTAAGTTGGAACAAGCCACCAACATCGGCCTGCTCGCTGGCCTCCCGTCAGCTACAAGCACACAGCAAATCTCAACGTGGAGAATTTCTACCTATGGCCTAACTATAAATGTTGTCACCCAACTGTGTACATACATTGCTACGTTAATAAGATTAAAATTGTGTAACATTTAGTGCATTGGCATGGTCAATGATTGCAGTGAACTTCATACTGTTTAATTATCAAATGCTATTAATTACCAGTATTTCTATTGGGCGGTAATCTCACAATACCCCCACCTGCACCATGTGCAGGATGGCGCAAGTAGCACCAAAATTAATACATTCAAATGAACAAAATTTTTAAATTACATAATTATTGAATCGGATTGGCTCAAACACTATGCCAATTATGACCTCAACTAATGCAAAAAATAAATAAATAGATAAATAAAAAATAAACAGGGCAGTGAGATAATTTCCCAATATTTGTACCATTAAGACCACTTATAGTCTGTGCATATTTTTAAGAAAAGAATCCTTATAACTAATTACATCTATGAATTTTAAGTGTGCCTGTTGTTTATATACAGTATTGGCACCAAATTTATAATAGTATTAACCTTTAGTCTTTAGAGGACCTTGTTCTACATGGAAAAACTAGAATCATCACTATAAAAAACTTTTGACGATGTACACTCCACTTGTTTGAAGGAAATCTCTCACCACTTTGACACTGAGAACACCAGAGTCATCGTTGCAGCAACTCTGGTCCATGGTGTACGGTCCTATGTCTCCGTCATTTCAACCAACATGCTGTTGCAGCTTAGATTCATGGCACTGGATCAAGCGTTCTTGTTGACACACGTCATATGCACCCTACATGGAACAGGAAGAGCAGAAGGCACTCATGAGTCAACATAGACAAAAGTTTGTCTGGACACCAGGATTCGGTTGGATTTGTATCCCACCCCCCTGCCATCCAGACTTGGTGCAATTGAAACTAAGCATTGAGACATGTACAGTAACATGTAAATCAACAGAATTAAGAACTGAAAGTGGCTGTTGTTAGTCATTATCAGATTAACCCAAACCACCATGCCTGCACTCTCATCAGCCATAGCTTCAGATTAAACAGACAAGAGAATATGTGGCCTACTTGGAGTGTTACTCCATCAAATAAAAAATAAAAAAAAACAACCTGCCTATGTCAAAAATATATCTTAAAGTTCAAATAATGCTACCAAAAGGATGTTATCATAGAGAATTTTCTCCTCTATCAAAATGAGACCAATAAGCATAAATACAAATCCTACCCCCTCGCACCAAAAAAAATTAATTTTTTGCTGGTGTGAGATTTAAATTTGGATCCCTGTCATCAGCTTCATGTGCTTTCCACAAGTACTCCCCACAATAAAATATCTAAGTTTAAAGTCTAATTTCAAAATTAGTTTCTCACAAAACATCTACATTTTTTAAATAAAGTATCACCAAACCCTATTGATACTCAGGCTAGACAGAAAAATAGTTCTCTTCAACTGTTGTTGCAGAAATTGTTCAGTCAACAGTTGAGCACCATTAAAGAAACCAAAATGTGTTATCAGAATCAGTTTAATATAACAATACAGAGAGCATTCCATATTAGACACATTACCTACCAAACACTCAAAGAGACAGACATTAAAGAGCAAACACTTTCTTTCATTGAAACATTTCTCAATCCAACCCACCTTTGCCAAAACAGCCACAACAAACATACATTCCTCACTTCTGACCCATATGGTCAGTCACACCCGCATTTGCAACACTGTCAGCTGACATTTTCATCACAATTGATCTAAGCCACAGACCCCACTGCCTGCATCAATGTCCACCACTTTCTCATTCTCCGATTCACCCCACAACTCACATCACATATCCAGCCCTGCTCACATATACACACACATAAACAGTACACTCCCACTTCCTCTATCCTTTGGTGTTGGCATACATACATACTTATTTACCTCATGTACCACTGTTGAACTGCATATCTGATACAAGCACATGTTTTAACACAAACAACAAAAGAGAAACATTTACAAAGGACACTTGTAAACTTGACCCCAGTGCTTAAATCTAAACAAACAAGTAGATACTAACACAGACCACAGAATAAATATACACATATTCTTAACCTACTATCTACAATGCATTGAATCTCATACTTCATGACAGTTACTTGTGTAAACATGCCATTAAATCTTTATCACTTATAAAATTTTTGAATTTCACCCTCTTCATGCATCCCTCCAGACTTAATTCTAGCACTTTATCCTTATAGTCTAGTTGTGTCCTACATTTGCACAAAAAATCATTTCCCAACACTAAATTTATGCAAAGTCCCTTTATGACAAGTAAACCTTGACTAAACAATTCATCCTCAATCATCAAGTCTAACACTACTTCCTTATTTACTGGTTTGCTATAACTGCCAGTAGCATTCTTTATCCGTACCCCAGTGACTGGAAACTCTACTGTCCCTGTACTCATGATTTGATTGTAGAAATCCTCTGAGATACCACTAATTGTACTTCCAGTATCAATCAATGCAGTTTCACTGACCTCTTCTACCTTAACATTTATAACGGGCTGTACATTTTCAATGACATCTTCCTTAAGTTCATTTTCTGCCAAAAAATCCTTCTCAATTTCTTGCATACAGTTCCTAACCATAGTATTTACTTCCCCTACATAACAATATGGTTGTATGTCCTCATCATTTCCAAATATTTCACTGAATGCTTTCCCAAATTCTGAGTTTATTGCACTCAACTCCCCAAGTTTCCTTGCATACCCATATTTCTCTTCTACCCATGTTACTGGCTCCACTGATTTTAAATGTCTAAGGAGTTGGACCCAATCATCTGGACCATATTCACATACTTCTTTATCAATCCACCCTGCTCCTACCCCATCACAATCAATTTTCTTACAATTTTCATTGTTGTATACTACAAAAGTTTGTACACTCTCCTTATCATTATCTATTCCCTCCTGTAATACACAAAATCCCTCATCTACTTCATTTTGGTATACAGCACACATGCCTAATCTCCTTAATTCATTGTATTCATTGTCCCCACTCACAAAGTCTTTTACCAGGCTATAGTAAGTTTGATCCCTATTACATTGCTTCCCAAATTGGTCCAAATACTCATATTTGTGCAATAGCCAATCATCTGGTGCCCACTTCCTAATTAACTTTATCTTCTCAATAATACCTCTGTCCTGTCCCAACACATCATCAGTTACAGGTGGGTGTACATCAGTATTGACAATTTCACCTACTTCAGAAACATTCACATTTCTCTCACTATTCATACTAGTCCCAGTGCCATTTAATGTTTTTACTGGATCACATTTAATTTTTTGAAATTCAGAACTCCATTCATTCTCATTCACACACTCAACACCATCTATGCTGGCTCCAGTACCATCAATATTTATATTCATACTTTCACATTCAGTCAACACTTGTGCCTCTGACCTATCCAAAACTAAGGCTAACCCAACACTGTTTTTATCTTCTTTAATGTTATTATCAAATAAATTTTGTACATCATATTCCCCTTTACTGTCCTCATTCCTATCCATTCTCCTCCTGTTTGCCTCTCTTTTGTCATGTTGCATAAACCAATCCCCAAAAATTTCCTCACTACCTATAACAGCATCCATCTGACACATACTTTCCTCTCTTTTCTCCCTTTCCTTGTTTACTCTATTTATGTTTTCTTCCCTCTTTTCTTTATCCTTGCCCTTGTGAACTCCTACTTCCTCTTTCCTGTCATCGTCTCTGTCCATGTGATATAGTTTTTCCTCCCTTCTCTCCCCATCTCTATTCCTACTGTAATTATGGTCATTAGATCCCCTGTTATCCCAATTCCTATTTCCATCTTCCTGCCTTTGATTTCTCCTATCATTTTCCCATGTTTCCCTCTTGCTTCTATTCTCCCAGTTATCTCCTCTGTTATTGTTACCTCTCCAATTTTCATTTAAATTCCTCTCCCTATTGTGGTTTCCCTGATTGTGACCCCCATTTCTATTGCCTCTGTTTTCATTGTGGTTCACATGCTGTGTCCCCCTGAGCTGTCGTTCCATAACTAAACCCTGGTCTATCTTTCCTACAAATTCAATGAAATTCTCAGCTGAATCTGTGGGATGATGAATTAACTGCCAATGCAAATCTGCAGGTAACCTCCTACACAAAGTGGAAATTACTGCTAAAAGACTCAAAGGTGTATCTAAATGCACTAGTTTCTCAAGTTCCTCCTGACAAAATTCCTTCATGCTCTGTCTCCCTTTCACATAGTTTGGCCCATTCAAGAATTCATTTTGTATCTTAGCTTGCTTGGCCTCCCCCCAATACTTATTTAAAAACAATTTTTCAAATGCCTCAAAACTAACAAATTTATCAGCACACTGATTTGCCCAAGATTGAGCAGAACAGTCAAGCATTCTCTTTGCTAACTTCACTTTACACTGGTCTGACATACCAGGCACAAATTGGTCCTTACATGCAGCCAAAAAATCTACTGGATGATAATTACCCACTCCTGAAAACTTTTTGCCATTAGGTGTCTGCACCATGGACCAATTAGTGTTTCCTGATGCAGTACCCAATTCTAGATTATTTATTCTAGTGTTCACCTTCTCAATCTCAGTATTGTTTACTGTCACTACTTGTTCTATCTTTTTCCTAAAGTTACATTATGTATTCTCTAATTTTCCTGACAACAAAGTTTTCGTTTCCTCAATACCTGCCACCATCCTCTTGTCAACCTCAGCCAACGCTTCCATAGTACCCTCATTCCTGTGATCACATATTTGTTTCACAGCATCTAACTTGCCCCCTACCTCAGTCTCAATAGCACCAATTCTGGCATGTATCTCCTTTTCCCTATTTTCAAACCGTTCTGTTAGACTTCCTATCTTTTTGTCAATGTCTATGATTATTTCTGCCTTTAATCCAAGCATTGAATTTTGTAGTGCCTCAATGTCTGCTTTAAAGTCTGCTTTCAATTCTGATTTTACCGTTTCTATTTCTGTTTTTACCGTTTCTATTTCTGATTTTAAATTTGAGTATGAATTTTGTATTTCTGATTTTAAATTTGAGTTTGAATTTTCTATTTCTGATTTTAAATTTGAGTTTGAATTTTCTATTTTTGATTCTAAATTTGAGCTAAAACTCGCTAACATGGCAGCTAACATCTCCGGTGTCAACAACATTCCCCCAGTATTTACCCTCTCTGGACTTTCTGGTATGCTACTTCCTGAATCTACGTCGCTTGGCGACTTTTTGAACACCTGCTCCATGATTTAGTACCACAGGAAAGCTTGATTAACACACAAGAATTTATAGCGCCAGCTGCTTTACTTATCTTTTAATCCAGAAGTTGCTGCAACGAGCTGCGACGTCCCCAACGCTCGCTGCCGTCTGTTGTAGAAGCTGTGGCTGGAATATGTCCTCACTGCATTCCTTATCCTTTGTAGAATCGAAGCTGCTGGGCCCCGACGCTCCGTTGGCGACTTGCGAAGTCCCCACGATCACTGCCGTCCGTTGCAGAAGATGAAATTTGAGTGCGTTGAACCCACGCGCCACCGCTCACTGCTGCCGGTCCGATGCGCCGTCGATCGCCGGTTACGGATGCCCGCGCCCGAACTCTGCGTCACTAACCGTCGTTAAACGCGCGACGCGATTGCGTATCTGCTTGCAACCGTTCGTAACTTTTCACTGTCCTATACACACCCTAATCTCTCCGTCCGATCAAGTCCAACGTGAACTTATCCCGCTGTCTGCTGCCAGCCGCCACACACACTTGAAATTGTCCGTCGCGTCCGCGCACTTGTTTGCAACTGTTCGTAACTGTTCACTGTCCTATACACACCCTAATCTCTCCGTCCGAGCAAGTCCAACGTGAACTTATCCCGGACGAGCCCCCAAATGCGAGGGTGAAGGTCGGGGTGAGAGTTTAAAATAGAGAAAGTTTAATTTTTCAAACTCTCAACCACCAGCTGCGAACCAAATTCCCAAACATGCAAAAACACTGGAACTGTGATTGCGACTGTGACTCGTTTTCTAGGGGATGATATCACACGTTCGCAGCTTTCCTTCCCTGCATATCATTAACAAAACAAATTCATAATAAATTCAAGTTCATGAGAGAAAAGGGTGTACTAACTACTATTTTCGAAAACACGTGAAAGTTCACTTTATGTTGTTTATTTCACAATACTTGAACCCTGTGGCTGTCGCGTCTGTACGTCGGTAAATGTACCAAATAAAGTTATAGCTCGTGAGCCCCCAGACAAAATGAATATTTGTCGCGAATTGATTTCACACCACGTGGCTGTTTCAAACACCGTTTATGTTCATGCCTATGCGACGACACGAGTTACATTAACAAATCACAGTCACTTTAATTCAATGCGATGCACACCTTGTTGCACCGGCTAAATATTCACAAACACACAGTAGCACTCGATTTAACTTGGTGCAGTCTACGACGAGCAACCACACGTGGCGATTGCCACAGACAAATCTCAAGTCACCACCTCGAGATCCACATGCCGACCGAGGCAGAGCGACGCCGCCAGGCCAGCCACACCACGTGATCTGGAGTCCTCACTTCCTGCCCTCATGCGCGCGCGCGCCAAAACTCAACTGCCGGGGTTTTTTTTCCCCTACGTCATCAACTTCCCCATGTAAGCTGTTGTAACCGATTTGCCAACGTACAGCGCTCAGCCAATACATTTCTAAAACTATACTTAAAATCAAAATAATTACACTACACATTAAACAAATATTTTCTTACGTTTTTATATTAATATAAACATCCTTTGTACTGTTTATCATAATTGTGCAATTTCTTATACCACAGATAAGTGATTTAACTGAATACTTCAAGATAAAATACAAAAGATTAATTGAAAATAAAAATGAGAAATAGTTAATATATTATTTTTATAAACAAACATTGCCATGCTAGTTGTGTAACTTTCTTATCTTCATTGGTAATTTATTACTTTTCATTGTCAATTAAACATATTACGTTAGATGTGACTATATCAGCTAATGTATTGTTTATTTATCAACAGGCTATTTTGTAATGAGGGCCTTAAAGGTTTCTAACTGCATCGTATTACTTCAAATGCCAGTAGTATTACAGTATTTGTGCACTGCACTGTGCCTGGCACTCGCCATTGTCCCTCTCTCCCCTCACCGGAAACGAACTGTAAAATCCTAAGTTGGAACAAGCCACCAACATCGGCCTGCTCGCTGGCCTCCCGTCAGCTACAAGCACACAGCAAATCTCAACGTGGAGAATTTCTACCTATGGCCTAACTTTAAATGTTGTCACCCAACTGTGTACATACATTGCTACCTTAATAAGATTAAAATTGTGTAACATTTAGTGCATTGGCATGGTCAATGTTTGCAGTGAACTTCATACTGTTTAATTATCAAATGCTATTAATTACCAGTATTTCTATTGGGCGGTAATCTCACAGTATGCAGCCTTAAGAAATTCAACGTGTACTAGCACTGGAAGAGTAACAGTTCCCTCCATGATAGTTCTCAGAGTAGTTTTTGTTACAAGGTGCGAAGCATGATTTTATAAACACAATACTTGTCACAGCTGAAGCGTGTTTCACTGGCGACGGAACTGCAAACCCGTGGTGGAATGGCCGTGCACTCTAAGGCGCTTTGCTGCACAGCGCACGATTGCTCCCTATCTGAGGATCTTCCTCAGGCATGGGTATGTGTGTTCTTCTTAGCTTGGTTTAAGTTAGTTCAAGTAGAATGTAAGCCTATGTACTGAAATCACAGTAGAATAGTCTCATAGATTTACAGACATTTGAACATTTGATTTTGGAATAACCAGTTTATTTAAAATGCACACTGCACTGTACTCAATTCTTGACAAGTAGTGGCAGCAACGATTTTCCAAAATGTATTGGCGAGTGTAATCGATGATTACGTTATTGGGCCTTATATTTTACCTGCACGACTCAGTGGCAACAATTACCAAAGATTCTTAGAGAAAATATTCCTATCAACTACATTAGAAGATATTCCGGTAGGCATGCATCATAACATGTCGTCCTTCCACGATGGTGTTCCGTGTCATATAGGTCACAGACTACGGAGACTTTTGGTAGACTTTCCAGGACGATGGGCACAAATTCTCGTCTATGTAGATGGCCAGCACGCAGTTCTGATTTAAATCCGTTGGATTTTTACATTTGGGGGTCATGTTTAAAGGGATTTGTTTATGTTCACAGGTAAATGTGGACGACCTTAGACAGGTGATTTTCTATGCTGCCCTACCACAAAGGCAAAATGTACACGTATATGAACGGGTGTGACGAAACTGGGACTATCGTCATATTTCTTTCACTTACCAGATTTCCTATCTTCGCTTCTTAATGGTTTGTAGTTTGAGACTTTTACATTCCTACGTCTTTCTTTTCTCCAAAAGTCTCTTTAATTTCCCTATAGATGGTATGTATCTTATGCTTAGTTATGCATTACTTGAATTAAGTAATATGGAAGTAAATTACATAGATACATATTCAACTTTAGTAGACACTTAACGGTATCTTTCTTCCACTGGCAGTCCTGTAGTTTCAGACGTTGTCTCTGACACTGTGCAATTATCCTTTATGCGTTAATAACATGCCATTACACTATTTTTTTCTAACGGAAAACTGAAAGCGACGCAAAGTGAAAACGACACCCATTAAGTAGCAACGGAATTTAACGTTTGTACTCGTCAGGTGTGGATTAAATATCAGTAATATTTAACACCCCTTTAGCAACTTTTTGTTGGGTCATTACACCTAATGCCGCTGCCGACGAACACCGTAAGTAGAAGATTCACTGTGGCAGTTAAT
This sequence comes from Locusta migratoria, assembly GCA_026315105.1. Taxonomy (NCBI): domain Eukaryota; kingdom Metazoa; phylum Arthropoda; class Insecta; order Orthoptera; family Acrididae; genus Locusta; species Locusta migratoria. Next base: position 713,595,918 of record CM048744.1, read on the forward strand.
AGGCGGATGGCCCTCCCGTATCTTCCAGACCCCAGGTGCTTTCGAAGGCTATAACTGCGTAGCCCGTTTCTTATTCGCCTTATTAATACAGTGCACAAAAGATGCAAGTTACATGATAATAGTCTGTGTACCACATGACCTGTGACAGAGCAGATGACGTTCCATCTTTTTATAGTAGACTGGCTGCGTGGAAGGCTTATCCAAGAACATGTTGTATACCTTAATTATTGATCATGGTTTGGCACATCTTAAGTTGTGTGGTTTATAGACAAAGTTCTAGTATTTGTTATTAATAAATGTGTAATCTCTTTTGTTCCATTTACATTAAAATTTGATAATCTCTTATAGACTGACAGCGAGAAAAGTTCATTTTTCAGAAACTCGAGAACGAACAGAAGTCCGCAAACGATAGTCTGACTATATATGAAAGTGTGACTACAATAGTACTATTCCAAATAATCGCCAAACAAATGGAGACACGTATCATAGCGTTGGACAAGCTTTGGAATTCCTTCGTCGTATAATTCTGCCGTCTGAGACTTCGGCCAGTGAGTCACGCCCACCTTGAGTACCGCGTCGTCGTCAAAGCGTTTCATCAACCGTATCGACAAGATTGTCAGTCGCAAAGCTTCATCGTAACGTTGGTTCGGTCACTTTTAAACCGAATGCGCCCTTTCTGGACGGAACATTCACTCATTACGTCGTTTCCGTACACTTCGCACAGTTCACGATAAATTGCTATAGGTTTCAAGATTTTTTGCCAACAAAAACCGTATCACCAGACCGCACCTCACAACTGGCGGGATTTTCAATTGCAGCGCAGATTTCAAATTCGAATATCGAAAAAAACAGAAGCACTGGATGCCGACTGGATTGCCGAGCACACACATACCAAAATATACGCGATCTGCACGCGCCTAGCGGTTGCAGACGGAAACGTTTCCGTCGATATTCAATGTCCATGGATTTATGAGGTTGGCTCCAAAGAATACTCCTTAAATAAAACAAACTTTCTCGTGCCTCAGCTCTATGAACAACGTCTTCTCGAAAGCAGGGTCAGTTTGGATAATGTGGATGAAATCATCTTCCAACACCTTTCTGAACCGCTAGGTATTTACTTTGCCATCAAGAATATCACACCAATTATTCCATGACTGACATTGCATACCAGAGTCACCCGTTGAGGGTGAAGAAACTTCCCGATTTCGAAATGCGGTTTCTCCGTCCCCCAAACACACCAATAATGCTTATTGACGAACCCAGCCATTTAAATGTGGGCTTCATCATAAACCAAACCACATTCACATGTGCATGTGCATCCTAATTCCCACCATGCCCCGTGGTCAAGTGTTTATTACATGTAGTTAAATAACTCCCCAAAATGAAACTTCCACTCTGCAGCACAGTGTGTGCTGATATGAAACGGCGAGGTACTGGCAGAATTGAAGTTGTGGGGCGGCACCATGAGTCGTGTCAGGATAGCTCAGTGGAAGAGCGTATGCCCGCGAAAGACCAAGGTTCCATGTACGAGTCCCGGTTCCGACACACAATTTTAATCTGCCAGGAAGTTTCAGTTTCAGTTAAATAACTGTCCCCCTGTACATCTAGATCAATGTAATTCCATGTTGTAATAGACTGGGACTGCGACTGGTCGCGTTTGTATGTTGTTTTATCAATGCTTCCTCCTGAGAAGATCATATATGTTTGTTCAGCACCTAGGGGAAATATATAAGTAAGCAGTATATGTGGCCGTTTTAACTGTTCACTTGATGATATGGCTTGAAGATGGTATTAATGAAATACCGAAACTGGTGGCATAAAAAATTAAACCAACATAAATGTACAGCTGTTGGTGGATATATAAATATCCTGAATACTGTACATGTTGGTCTCGTATCGCTGTCGTTGCTGAGATGGGGGGAAGGTGGTGAGAGATGAAGAACCAATCAAGTCACTTCCGCCAGTGCTCCTGTGTTGTATCGCGACTCGCATGACATACTAAATCACGCATCCTATCACTTCAGCGGAAACATCGCTTTAGATTTTGTCCGTTGGTTAGATGAATTCTGGGTAAGTTCCTCGTCCTACAGGCTTCACAGAAATAAGTGACTGAAACGCAAGGGGGCGAGTCCCCCTTGATTTTTCGGAGCAAGACGCCTGGGCTGGGGTGGTAGTGTCGCGATGTTGGCGCACCTGCCAGCCAGCTGCCTCATTAGGCCGCTGCTGCTGCCGCCTGACGGCGCGCGCGCTCGCCTGTGACAGCTGTGGCCGGCGTTTGTCGCGGTCGCGTAATGTTGCCGGCACTGGCCACCTGCTGCTGCCTCTGATCGCTGTTCCATACCGTGCCCTCCCAGCCACCGTCTCAGGCGGCGCACTGGAGGGTATTCTGGGGGGGTGAGGCTGTGGAACTGCGCCGACGCTCCGCAGGCGTGACAGGTTTCCAGCTGCTGCTTTCACGATTGTTAAAGACGGCGGTTCGTCCTTCGACGCAACGGAGCAATGAAACCCACAAAGAAGTATTCGCCTCTGATAAGGAGAGCACGTGGTATCGGATTTTAGAATTTTTTGATACTTATGGTACATGAAGTTCAGAACTCAAATAACAATCAGCCAATGCCATTCGACGCAATTCTACAAAATTCTCGAGAAAGTCGATTTTAAGTTATGCGCCCACGAAGATATCAATAATTAAAAGAGTTGCATCATGATCTGTCTGTGTAGCTCAGGTGGCAGCTTTCTGCCCACACAGCCATTAAGTCAGTGGTTCGAAATACTCTGTAACAGGTCTTTTTTCCCCCTAATTCTGTTATAAAAACACTTTGGGATTTTAATTCCACGTGTTGTGTCAGTATTTGTTTATGTGTATGTAGATGAGCTGAACACCTTATCGTCACCTAAAACGATGCTACTATGAGCAATGCAGTGATCGCATTATCGTAGTCAAGATAGATACGAAGCCAACATCGACCGCAGTAGTACAGGTTTATATGCCAACTAGCCCCGCCGGTGATGAAGAGCTAATGTAAATTATTCAGACAATTAAGGAAGAGAAAAACTTAATTGTTATGAGAGACTGGAATTCGGTACTAGGACAAGGAAGGGAAAGGGAAGATAGTAGGTGAATATGGTCTGGGTAAAAGAATGAAAGAGGAAGCCGCCTGGTAGAATTTTGCACGGAACATAATTTAGTTATAACAAACACCTGGTTTAAGAATCACTGAAGAAGGCTGCGTACGTTGAAGAGACCAGGAGACACGGGGAGATACCAGATAGATTTTATAACGGTAAGACATAGATTTCGGAACCAGGTTTTGAACTGTAAGATATACCCAGGGGCAGATATAAACTCTGACCATAACTTATTGGTCATAAATTGTAGGCTGAAAAAAAAACTGCAGAAAGGTAGGAAAATTACGACATGGGACCTGGATAAACTGAAGGAACCTGAAGTTCTTGAGATTTTCAGAGGGAGGTATAGGCAACAATTGAAAGAAACAGGGAAAAATAAAACAGTAGAGGAGGAATGGGTAGCATTGAGAGATGAAATAGTGAAGGCAGCAGAGGAGAAAGTAGATAGGAAGGCAAGACCTACAAAAAATACTTGGATATCACAGGACATACTACATTTAATCGATGAAAGGAGATAATATAAAAATGCAGTAAATGAACCATGCAAAATGATGTACAGACGACTAAGAAATGAGATTGACAGGAAGTGAAAAATGGCTAAGCAGAAGTCTAGAAGGAAAATACAAGGAAGTAGAAGAATGTATAAATAGGGTATTGTGGAGAGCTGTATCAAACCTGTCTCCGGACTGAAGACCCAACAACAAAAACAAATAGGTTAGTTGCTTGGAAAGCCATTAGTAACTATAGCGATGACTTTCCAAATGCAGCGTCTTAGCTCTTCATAAACCAAAGACTACCATCGTCAACTAATACGAAGTTAATACTGTGAAATGTGCAACTTATGTTTTTTGTTGTAATTGAAGCCATCATTATTAACAAACTTTTATAAAATGGAGGACATTACGAATGTACTAAAACACGTGCATTTTTCGTAAAAATTACCATTAGATATTGAAATTTTGTAACTATTCGAACACAACGAAAAATATTTTTTTTAAACCACAAGTCCTATGATTATAAGTCCACAACGCTATAACCTGAGCTACAGTGACTATTGGTACAACTGATTCATTTATTGTTACTTACGTGTACTTGCAAAATTTGCAAGTTGATTTTCTCGATAATATTGGAGAGACGCGTCGAATGGCTTTGTCTGATTGTTATTTGAGTTCTGAACTTCACGTACCATAAATATCAAAAAATTCTAAAGTCCGATACCCATGTGGCCTCCTTGTGAGAGAACTTTGCAGTACACAACTATGTTAAACTTTAAATAGCCTACTGCCCCCCTTCATGACGGATAATTGTTTAGTAACGTATACGACCTCCCTACCGATGTCTGCAGTGAAGTCGACAACTGGCGGACAGCTTCTCCGGGCGTGCTTCGGCCTTGGCGCAAAATCTATTTCTGCATCCCAGGAGTCGGCATTCCAACCACTATGTTCCGCGGCGAGGGGTGGATAAGGGAGCGGGGGCAGGGGTTGATTCCTATTCTGAGCACTGCAGCAATGCTCCGTTGTGTATCCGCCGAAACCTCCACTCATCCTCTCCTTCTGACGCATCTCCCCATTTCTTCAGCCACCATGACACGCAAATAGCAGAATCCGAAACTAATTCATATCTACACTCTTCTGTAGGATCATAATGCCTCTTGTTATTAATGATCCCTGCTGGAAGTTAAGTTTCTTCAATAATAAGTAGAATCTAATTAGCCATAACAGACCGTGTTCTGCTACTTGTTGCAGTGAAGTTACCAACACTGTGGCCAGCTTTTACAGCTGGTCACGCACGACGGTATGAGGATTCGATATGCAGTTGTGACTTTGAAGACTGAATTGTCAGTTTTCTAGCCGCGGCGGATTAGCCGCGCGCACTGGAGCGCCGTGTTGCGGTGCACGCGTCGGGGGTTCCATTCCCCCCTCGGGAATGGGTGTTTGGATTGTCCTTAGTTTAGTTTACCTCAGGTTAAGTAGTTTGTAAGCTAGGGACTAATAACGAAGCTGTTGGGTCCCACAGATTTACAAAATTTTTTTTGTTAGTTTTCTAATTTCAAAATGTCCATGTTGGACACGAACTGCAGCTGTAGCGTAAATTGACGGTTTACTTTCGTGAAAAGAATTGTAATCAGCTGCTTTTTTGGATGTTTTTTATTTAATCCAGAACTATTTTCGAGCCAGTGCAGGCTCATCTTCAGTGGATAACTTTACAGGAACATTTTTGCTAAATGTAGGATATGCTGTCATGTTGGTTTGTGTTCTTATTGTAGGTGTAACCAAGTTGTGCATTGGGCACTTACGTGTTTTAACACATGAAAACATTTTTGCTACACTTAACGTTACACATTACAAAATATAAACACTGAATGTGGTGCAAAGAGGATGGCTCAGCGTTTAACATTTTTCTTAAATAAATCGAAAACCATTTTCTCTAGCGCCAAAGTACAGCAGTACAAAACTAAACTGCGTAAAATTTACTACAAAAACTTTCCTCTTCAAATTTTTGTAGGATTAATACTTTGTGAGATGCGGGAGACACAAAGTAGAAAATTCTGAAAAATAGAATTTTTTTTTTTTTTTTTTTTTTTTTTTTTTTTTTTTTTTTTTTTTTTAATCTTATGAGACTTAACTACGGGGTCATCAGGCCCTAAACTTACAAACTACTTATCAACTAGCTTATCCTAAGGACGGCACAAATATCCATGCCCGAGGGGGGATTCGAATCCCCGATCGTAGTGGCCGTGCAGACCGTGACTGTGACGTAAGCCACAGCGGCCGGCACAGAATTTTTACGCTACCTACAATGTAAGTAATTTGCGATCGAATAAAAATTCTAGTCTGCAGCTAATAGCCTCACGTAGTCTTAGGGGATATATTCTGTGCTTGTGATGTGGTTTAAGTGAAGGGGAGGGAGCTGGACGACTGCACCGTGATGTGGCACGTGGACGACTGTTGTGCGAACGCTAGCCTGGCGCCTGCCAAGCAGACACAACAGCCGGAAAGCACTTCTGCGTCAGCTTCAGTTCCCCCCAGTGAGTGCGCGTAACGTCTTTATAGTGTTTGTACTTACTTAATTAATTGTGTGTTTATTACATGAATACTTATTTGCAATTAGTGAATTTTCTTGTTTAATGCATCTGTGAAGAATGGCTGAGAAGTGTTCAGTTTGTGCCTGGGATGTTGTTAGTGACATTTTTAACATTGGGGAGAAAGGAATTAGTGGATCTGTTCACGCAAGTAACTTCAGAAAAGATGGAGAAGATCAAGTTTTTCAATTTTTTTAATCTATTTATTTTTTAACAACATTACGATTGTTCATACGTCCTGCAGGAGAGAATACACAAGATCACATTGAACTGAAAAGGCTGTTGCTCTGAAAGAGTGGCGCTCTGAAGTTTTTCTTTTTTTTCCCTCAATTGTATGTGTTCTTGTGTATTCCTTCCTTCAAGACTTATGAGCAATATTCTGATTCTTGTTCAAAAAACCTTCAGCTTTCACAATTTTTCTTATATTACTTGCGTGAAACAATTCACTAATTCATTTTCTCCCAATGTTTGAAATGTCACTGACAACATCACACTCACAAACTAAACACTTTGTAGCCATACATCACAAATACCTTAAAGGAGAAAAATCACTCACTAAATGTAAACAAGATCTCAAGGAATAAACGAAAATAAATTATGTAAGCACAAACGGTATAAATACCTTACGCGCATCACTGGACAGAACTGAAGCTGACACAGAAATGCTTGCCGCGGCGGATTAGCCGCGCGTACTGGAGCGCCGTGTTGCGGTGCGCGCGGCATCCGCGGTCGGGGGTTCGATTTCCACCTCGGGCATGTGTGTTTGTGTTGTCCTCAGTTTAGTTTACCTTAGGTTAAGTTGTTGTAAGCTAGGGACTAATGACCAAGCTGTTGAGTCCCATAGATTTACAAACATTTTTTAATAGAAATGCTTTCCGGCTCTAGGGGTTGCTTGGCAGGCGCCAGGCTGGGGTTCTCACAATAGAGGAATGCGCTCGGCCACACTACAGTCACCTACCTAACGCCTCACGGCGCAGTCGTCCAGCCCCCTACCCTTCCCTTAAACCACATCACAAGCACAGAATATATTCCCTAAGAGTACGTGAGGCTATTAAGTGTCGATCGCAAACTACTTCAATCGACCTTACATGTTAGTTTTATAGTATTAAAAAAATCGGTTGCCAAATTTGACTCTTCTGTATCGCAAAATATTCATCCTAGAGAAATTATGAAGAGGAAATTTTTTGTAGTAAATTTTAACAAGTCTTATTTCGTACTCCAGTATTTTTTCCCCAAGAGATCACGGTTCTCGAAGGAAGGACGGAAGCATTAGAGACGAAGCATACGCTCGGAGTGTTGGGTTAGGATATGGAATGAAATCGGCCGCGCCCTTTCAAATGAACCATCCCGGCATTTGCCTGGAGTGATTTAGGGAAATCACGGAAAACCCAAATCTGGATGGCCGGAGGTGGATTTGAACCACCATCCTCCCGGATGCGAGTCCAGTGTGTTACCACTGCGTCACCTCGCTCGGTACGGTTCTCGAGTTATTTAAGGAAAACGTGAAAAGCGTACATTTAAAAGCCTTATAAGCGAGTTACGAAAACTATCGGGACAGCAAAATAAGGTTGAATAACTTCGTACGTAACCGAAGTGAGATATTGGTGGGTTTCTTGAAAATAAAAATGCAGAATAAATATTGACCGAGGTGAAAATGATCCCTCAATATGAAAATTGTAACGGAAATCAAATAATAATAACAATATGACTGGTAGAGTTTGGAATAAATGGAGGGGGGTTGTTGCAGGCACCGTTATATATATAAAGCTTAACGACACACACACAGGTACTTACGAAAATTCAGCATGGGGGAGGGGGGATTTCATACCTCTTGTAGGCTCTGGAATTGTTAAGCTGTTTGCAAGTAAGTACACTTCGTGCCGTAATAAGAATTAGTAGCCAACAGTGCGTAATAATGTAGGGGTCGGTTTTTGTTGTACGTGACAATGTTTCAACGGGGAGCGTGGCGCTGAATTTAAATGGATCAAGACTTCGAAAGAAATGTGAAGAAGCTTGAGGTTCTTTATGGTGGGTCCCGGTGGAAAGGTAATTAAACATGAAAAATAGTTTTTAGGCTGTAATGGCTGCCCGATATTTTTGTACACATTAACTGCCAATTTATTAAAGAAAGCAAATGAATTTAATCAAACTCTTAAACAAAAGGGAGGTAGTTATAAATAAAAAATTGCAAGGAGTAAACTGAAATTAGTTTTTTAATAATAATAATTGGTGTCGACACTTACATAGTACGATGATGTTCTCTCGAAACAGAAGCTGAATCCCAATTAATTCGATTTTGTCTCCTCCGCTCCTGCCAGCGATATTCATAGAAGGGGTTTAAATAAATTATTCCACTGACCAGAGGGGACGAGCACTGGTTGCGAAAAAGGCGTAATTTATTCATTTTGTATCGTTACAGCCTACCCATGCTCGAGCTCACACCCTCGAGGTGGAACTTTTATTGTTTCGTTCATGATGGCCTTCCCTAGCACTCTACAAATATTTGCGACTACACGATTTATTCCCTCTATTTTTCCTACATCGACTGGACTACATCTACAGGTGGCATCTGCCGTCATCGGATAATAACTGACTTATTCTTTTCAGTTGTGATAATTTTTTCCTACAATGTATTTCGGGATCATATGTTGAAAACAGTAGACTGGCAGGGCGGGATTAAAATAGGTGAAAACAAAATAAGCAGTCTCGCATGTGCGGACGACTTAGTTGTAATGGCCGATTCAATTGAAAGGTTGCAAACTAATATTTTAGAGCTCGATCAGAAGTTCAAGGATTATGATATGAAGATCAGCATCTGCAAAACGAAAGTAATGTCGGTGGGAAAGAGATTTAAGCAGATTGAGTGCCAAATAGGAGAAACAAAGTTAGAGCAGGTAGACAGTTTCAAGTACCTGGGATGTATTTTCTCACAGGATGGCAACATAGTGAAAGAACTGGAATCGAGGTGCAGCAAAGCTAATGCAGTGAGTGCTCAGCTAAGATCTACTCTCTTCTGCAAGAAGGAAGTAATTACCAAGACTAAGTTAGCGGTGCACCGCTCTATCTTTCGACCAACTTCGTTGTATGGAAGTGAAAGTTGGGTGAATACAGGTTACCTTATTCATAAGGTAGAGGTTACAGATATGAAAGTAGCAAGAATGATTGCAGGCACTAATAGATGGAAACAATGGCAGGAGGGTGTCCATAATGAGGAAATCAAAGAAAAACTGGGAATGAGCACCACAGATGAAGCAGTTAGAGGGAACAGAGATGGTGGGGTTATGTTACACGCATGGGAGAAGGTAGGTTACCTAAGAGGCTCATGAGCTCGGCTGCGGAGGGTAAGAGGAGTCGAGGTGAACCAAGAAGAAAGTACTTAGGTTCGGTGCAGAATGATTTTGAAGTAAAAGGCATAACATCAGACGAGGCATCAATGTTAGCATTGAATAGGGGATCATGGAGGAATTTTATTAGAGATACTATGCTCCAGACTGAACGCTGAGAGGCATAATCAGTCTCTAATGATGATGATGATGATGATGTATTTCGGATGAAGCTTTGTCATGAAATTCTCCTGCGTAATTTCTGTGATTTTCGTAGGGCTCAGTCAAAGGAAACTAGGATCGTGGCATGTAGACCGAAGAGTTTTGGCGAGAAATTAATCAAATATGAAGGTCTCGGCAGGAAGTGTCGGAGGGAGGGTCGATATGACGTCCTCGCGGAAGGCTGCAGGTGTTTTCATTAGGCGGCGTAATTGCTGGGCGCCCCTCGCTGCGTGGCTGTGACGCAGCGTGTGGGGGGTGCGCGCCCTGACTGCGGGGCTCCACCCCTACGCTCTAGGTCTGCAACTCGCTGCTGCGGGAAACATATTCGGTATGCAGTAAGTTCCACACATATCATATCAAGGTGGTGCATCACACTATCCTGTGTTCTTCTGCTGTTCCAAACCTCACAAATTAGAACACCTAACACTGTCGTTAATTCGGCACGTCGATGTGAGTCTATTCAAAAATACTTTCACATTATCACCGTAGATGCCAAGCATCAGCACTTCATTAAATTTCCATATCTGAAGGGGTTTATTGCAGGCTTGTGTAACTGAGATTTTGACGAAAATGCGCTAATACTATCTAATATTGTTAAAATTTTCCCGGATATTACGTCGTGCTCCTGTGGAGTTGTTATTAAAAGCGACCGTTTCGTCCTCATATGCGGAGGCCATTCTTAAGGAGGATCGTGGTAGTTTGGTACGTCCGTTACACACCCTCCCTCGTTACTGATTACTGCCGAATTCTGTTTACGCGTGCCCTCGCGCAGAGGTGTGACGTCAGACGTTTTCGATAGATGCGCGTAATTCACCGTTGCCGATCGCCGTTGTCCGTTATCGATATCGTCCCATGGTGGAAGACTGTTACATTTCTTCTTCAACACCGGAATCCAGATGTCATTCAGTCGTCGCCCTTCTCTATACTATTGAAACTATCGGGGTGTTTCACAATTTCGATAGCCCATTTGTACAATGTTTCGTGATATCCGTTTGTGGCTGCCAAAACCTAGTGCCTTATCAAATTGAATAAGTTGGTCTCCTGGTTGAAAAACATGTTTAGCAACAGCTGATCTGTCAATCTCTCCCCTTTACAGTTACCCCTGTGCTCTTCTAGACTGTTTTTGACTGTTCTTTTTGTGGTACCCACGTATACGTCTCCACAGCTACACGGAATCCTATAAATCCTTGACTTTTCCGGCGGTTCGCGAACATCCTTTGGCGATTTCAGGTGATCCTGTATCTTTCGGGTGAGTTTGTATATTAAGGCGACATTCCGTTTCGTCAAAATTTTACGGATGTGGTCGGCGACGTCATTAAGAAAAGGCAGGAAGAATTTAGATTTTTAATAATATTGACATTTCTGGCTGTGAAATTTTACATTTTGTAAGTACTAAGTTACGTAACAGAAATTTTCTCTTTCCGATGGTAAAGTGACTTATGTCTTTGTACGGACAGTAGCATCACAGATGGCACCGCAATTTCGAAATAGTTTAGGTGACACACATTATGGAAAAGAGAAGTAAGACTAATTTACAACACAATGCCTAGAAACATAGATTTCATGTTAACATGTTATACAAAAGTGAAGTAAGTTTGACTTGTAATACAAAGCTAAGACAATATATATATATATATATATATATATATATATATATCCTGTTTCACTACTGATAAGTATTTTTCCTTCATCATTATTGTTGGTATTATTCATTGTGGTAAAAAGTTTGTTTCCTTCTAACACTATCAAATGTGTATCGTGTATTATAACATTTACGGTCCAGTTTTATATTATTAGATTATTATGTAAACCGTTAGCTTGATTAATTGACAGAATAATTGCCGTTTGTTTCAGCTTTCCTAATAAATTCATTAAAAGACGATACAGACATTTTTATCCTGGTTCAGATTATCATCAGGGAAAATTGAGTCTAATGAGGACGATGAACAACAGGACTATAAAACCATTGCTTAGTGACTATTTACAGTAGTACAGGTAAAGCAAGAAGCATTTGTATCGACGATGACTTCCGAGAGGGCAATAGATAACACCTAAGCTAATGATTTAAAATGTGTAGATTCTTTGCTACAAATTCGCTGGCTGCATTTTAGTAATCTGAACGTATGAAAATAGATTAAGATACTTATTTTACTGCTGATCTGAACTTTCTCACTTTGACTTCACAGAAAGAAAAGTAGGAACGGCCGGTGAAATATAACCATTTAGTAATTGAAAGAAAACGAGATGTTAGACTTTTTATCCGACGGTTCTCCGAATAAGTATGTGTTTTTTAAGTCGTCAAAATAAGTTTTGGGACAAAGGTGACTTATGTATCTGTTGTTAGGTCAAACTGAAATTCACGCAACATTGTCAGAGGTGAAATAAATTAAGAAGATGATGATTGATTATGCATTTCAGCGTTCAGCCTGAAGCATAGTCCCCCCTCCCCCCCAGTAAAATTCCTCCGTGATTCCCTATTCAAAACACTGATGCTTCGTCTGATATTTAGCCTGTTAATTCAATTTGTAATGTATTGTAATGTATAATAATTGAGTGTAAAGGTCTGTTTTAGTTATCCAGGTAACAGACCTAAATTGTTATTGTAATTGTAAATAAAAATGTTAATTCAACATCATTCTCGACCGACTCTAGTACTTTCTCTTTGGTCTTCTCTTACCCTTCTGCTGCTACTCTATAGTGTTCATTCCCAATTTTTCTTTGATTTCCTCATTATGGCTCTTGCCCTCCCATCTCTTAGTACTTGCACTCATCCTTGCTACTTTCATATCAGTAACATCAACCTCATTAATAAGGTAAACTGTATCCACTCAACTTTCACTCCCATGCAACAAAGTTGGTCGAAAGATAGAACCGTACACTGCTAACTTAGTCTTGGTACCGACTTACTTCTTGCAGAATAGAGTAGATCTTAGCTGAGCACTCACTGTGTTAGTTTTGCTATACAGTGATTGTAGTTCTTCCACTATGTAGCCATTCTGTGAGAAAATACATTCTAAGTACTTGAAACTGTCCACCTGTTCTAACTTTGTTACTCCTATTTGCCACTCATCCTCTTTCCCACAGACATTACTTTCGTTTTGAAGATGCTGATCTTCATACCATAACCTTTACACTTCTGATCTAGCTCTGAAATATTAGATTGCAACTTTTCAATCGAATCTGCCACCACAAGTAAGTCGTCTGCATATGCGAGACTACTTATTTTCATCTCACCCTGCCAGTCTATTGTTTTCAAGATATGATCCATAAATAGCGCGAACAACGGTCATGTCAGTTTACAGCCTTGTCTCATCCTGAAAACTACCCTGAACTATGAACTCAATTTATCGTCAACGCCAACTGCTGCCTGAGAATCTACGTAAAGACATGTAGTTTCCTGCACCATTTTGCCTCCTATTCCATAATCTTGTAGAACTGACAGAAGACAGCCAGTCTGCTGTATGTAATTCATTCTAATAGCTTTGCAGACTCAATCGGTAGACGAAGGAGAGGGATAAAGTTTACGCACAGTCACCAAATTAAAACCAAGTTTTCACCTCTGTTCACGTGTCGCCCTCTCTCTTTTTAAACTGTGTTAGCCTTCACGGTTGTGCATCGTAATCTCGGCGTGGTTGTTGCGCAGACATTGGAGGTATGTATCGGAACTTCTCCTCTCGTGCTCCATTGTGTTTGCTCCGCGCTTATCCTCTTCAGACTAGTGTAGACTGCGGTCAGCAACGAAACGGCCTGCGGCTGTTTCCTTAATAATGAAACTCTTCCGTGCCTGAATAAGTAAGTACGTTGGCACGCGCTCAGTTCAAGCGAGCGTACATTTAAAATGAGCACATCTCTCTCTGCGATCTACGAACAGCGTTGTGACCCTACTATAACACGGGCCTGCGCAACACCCCCACCCCTACACCCTTACAGTACCGGAGAAACAACGAAACACCGCGGGGAATTAGTCATGCGTACTGCAGTACGCGCGTCTGTTCGTCAGTCAAATAGATTCACAAACATTTCAACATTTGAAACAACGAAAAACAGAAGGCTATACAGTTGCTACCCGCTCTCAGTCATTGGTAGTTGACTGTGTGTCAAAATGCTGAAACACGTATTTTTATTTGCACCGCTCAACGTAGAAAAAATATTATTTATGTTGAATATCGGTAATTATATGAGACGGATGTGACATACGATTTAACAAAGCTAAATAGCAGTTGATTAAAACCATAGTTACTTTTTAGTCAGAAAAATAGGTCTATTGTTGCAGATTTTGCTCATGGTTGTGGGAATTTAATGATAGATGAGAAACAGCAAATTATCTGAAGGAAACAGACTGCTAAACGAATCGTTCATACTTTCCTGTACTCCATTGCTATCATTAACAGGAAGAAAAGTCAGTCGTATACCACAACATAATCAGATATGGTAATGCCCCTATAAAAGAAATACGCCAACATACCCTAACGAGAAAATTTCTGGGAGTATTTTGCTATTATTGTTTTGATTATAAGAAAACATCTGAATTTAATTAAAGAAAGAACCTGGATAAACGGAGGGACGAGACGTTGTCAAGAGTTTCAGGGGGAAGAAAGTAGAAGATCTGTAGTCGAAGAAAAATGGGTAGCTCTGTGAAACAAAGGAGTGAAGACGGCAGAAGATCATGTAGGTAGACGGACAAGGCCTGATAGGAATTAATGAATAACCAAGGATATACTGAACTTAAACGATGAAAGAAGAAAATATAAATACGAAGCAAGTGAAGCAGCCGAAAGAGAGAGCAGACGGCTAAAAGAATTAGGCTGAAAGGAAGTGCAGATTGGCTAAGCAATATTTCCCCACTGTTATTCGATCTGTATATTGAGCAAGCAGCGAAAGAATGCGGTGACATTCTGTCACAGACGGCAAAGGACCAGGAAGTGCATTTGAACGGAATGGACATTGTCTTGATAGCATGCTAAAGGTTAACCTTAATAAGAGCATAACAGAGATTAGATTACTTAATGAGCAAATAAAAATAGTAGATGAATTTTGCTTTCTAGGTAGCGCCTCGGTTGCACAGTGGTAGAGTGCCAGACTACAAATCCAAAGGTCGCGGTTTCGATCCCCGCCAGGTCCAGGGATTTTTATCTGACACTTTCCCCTTCTTTCACCTCTGGCAGTGTTGCTCATGTGAAAAATACCGAGGAGCACCGTGGTTCGGAACCCACGTTAAACTGTAGGTCCCCCTATAACTGGCTGGGTAAGTCAGTTCGAAGGTCGGAGGAAGGCAACGGCATACCACATCCAAACAGGACCATGCCTAGTAAAGCACTATGGTGTTCAAACCCATCTTCGGATTGTTGACTGCTTTACCTTTTTTTAGGTAGCAAAATAATTTCTCATAGACGAAGGCAAAAGTATATAAAATGCCTATGGGTATGGCAAGAAAAGGATTTCTGATGAAGAGAAATTTTTTAACATCCAATATTAAATTAAATGTTAGGAAGTCATTTCTGATTACTACTGTTGGAGTGCAGCATTGTACGGAAATGAAACGTGGAGAATAAGAATTTCAGACAGAAAGATGAAAGAAGGTATGGTGTCACAGACGAACTCTGAAGGTTAGGTCGGTCGATCGTGTAACTATTGAGTAGGTACCATCAGTATTGGGGAAAAAGGAAATTTCTGGCGTACCTTGACTAAGAGAAGGGATGGATTCGTGAGACATATTCTGAGACATAATGCTATCATCGAATTAGCTTTGGAGGCAAGAGTGTGGGGTTAAATCGCAGAGGTAATCGCGAAAGGAATATAGAAAGCAGGTTGAAATGGGAGTTGCCGTTCTTATTCAGAGATGAAGAGGCTTCCATAGGACAGAGTGCCGTGGAGAGCTGCATCAAACGAGCATTTATTCAAAGGTTCAAATGTTGTAAATCTATGGGATCAAACTACACTTTGACTGCCAGCCATCATACACCGTTCCATACATCTACATCTAAATGGGATACTCTGCAAATCACATGTAAGTGCCTAGCAGAGGGTTCATCGAGCGAAGAAAGAACACCCGAATCTCTCCGTTCGAGCTCTGATATCTCGTTTCTTATTCTGATGATCATTTCTACCTATGTAAGTGGGAATCAGCAATATATTTTCGCATTCGGAGGAGAATGTTGGCGATTGGAGTTTCGTAAGTAGTCCACGCCGCAGCGTTACACGCCGTAGTTGTAATGATTCCCATCGCAGGTCCTGTATCATTTCCGTGACACTGTCTTCCTGTATTGTGACAATACGGAACGAGCTGCCCTTCTTTGGCCTCTTTCGATGGCTTCCGACAAACCCACCTGATAATGATGCCACACTGGGCAGCAATACTTCAAAAAATGGCGGACAAGCATAATGTATGCAGTTTCTTTAGTAGTTCTGCCAATAAAACGCAGTCTCTGGTTCGCCTTTCCCACGACAATATCTACATGTTCTTTGTAGTTTACGTCTGCTGTAATGAAATTCCTAGGTATTTTATGAACTTTACGCCCTTCACTTTTGTTTAATTTATCTTGTAAACAAAGTGTAAGTGATTGCTTTTCGTACTCATGTGGACGACTTCACACTTCTCATGATTTAGACTCAGTTGCCAATTTTTATAGTGATATCTTATTAAGATAGTTCTGCAGTTGGTTTTGATCTTCAGATGAAGTTTCTAGACGAGGAATGACGGAGTCATCTGAAATCAACCTTAGACAGCTGCTTAGATTTTCTCCCAAGTAAGGAAAAGCAGAGGACCAATAACACAACCCTGTGGAACGCCTGCCATCACCTCTGTTTTAGTCGATGCCTTACCATCGATTACTACAAACTGTGTCCTCTCTGACAGGAAACCCACTATCGAGTCGCAAATTTGGGGCGTTATATCATACTTTGCAATTTGATTAAAACCCGTTTGTGAGGTCCGTGTCGAAAGCCTTCTGGAAATCAAGAAATACGAAATCAATTTGAGATCCCTTGTCGATAGCACTCATCACATCGTGTGAGTAAAGAGCTAGTTGTGTTCTGTATGAACGATATTTTATAAGATTGCCTGACTTAGTTTGGTCTGGAGGCGATCTAGCCCCGGTGGAGTACTCGAGACGTCTAAAGCACCTCGCTGCGGAGCGCGCGGTTGCTCGCCGTGAAGGTTCGAGTCCTCCCTGGGGCATGTCTGTGTGTGTTTGTCCGTAGGTTAGTTTACCTAGGTTTAAGTAGTTTGTAAGCTACGGACTGATGACGACGCAGTTTGGTTCGACAGATCTACAGACATTTCAACGTTTGAACATTTGGAGTCGATCTAATCGTTTTATAGTTTTCAAAATGACAAGCCAAGATAGCACACTAACAATTTATTAAATGACGACCGGTTTCGGTGCACTGTGTCACCATCATATGACCAGATGATGGTGTCACAGTGCACAGAAACCGGTCGTCATTTAATAAATTGTTAGTGACGGGGGATCTCAAATCGATTCCATATTTCTGGATTTCCGGAGGGCTTTTGACACTGTGCCCTACAAGCGGCTTCTAATGAAATTGCGTGCTTATCTCCCCAATTGCGCGATTGGATTCGCGATTTCCTGTCAGAAGGAACACGGTTCGTTCTGGTTGACGGTGGGTCGTTGAGTAAAGCAGAGGCGGTGTCTGGCGTTCCACAGGGAAGCGTTATGGGTCCCCTACACTTCCTCGTGTTTATAGGCGATTTGGGAGACGACCTGAATGGCTCCCTTAGACTGTTCGCGACTGATGCTGTCGTTTATCGGTTGGTGGGGTCAACAGAGGATCGAAAGCACCTGCAAAGCGATTTGGAGAAAAATTTTACATGTGAAAATTGGCCATTGACACTAAATGATGAGGATTGTGAAGTAATACACATGACCACTGAAAGAAATCTGCTCAACTTCAATTGCGCGGTAAATCAGTCAAACCTTGAGGTCGTAAATTCTGCCAGATACCTGGGAGTTACAACTACGAACAGCTTTGACTGGAGAGAACACACAGAGGGTATTGTGGGGAGGGCGAACCAAAGGTTACGTTTCATTAGCGGAACGCTTCGAAGATGCACCAGCTCCACCAAAGAGACTGCCTGCATCGCACTTTTGCGTCCTTTCCTGGAGTGCTGTTGTTCCTTTGGGACCCTCACCAGGTGGGACTGGCGGAAGACATTAAGACATTGAGAGGGTTCAGAGAAGGCGGCTCGTTTGGTTTTATCGCATTACTGGGGGGGGGGGGGGAGGAGAAGGTGTCAAGGAAAGGTTGCACGATTTGAGGTGGAGATCATTAGAAGAACGACGTTGTTCGTTGCGGCGTGGTCTGTTTGCGAAGTTTCACTCACCGACTTTTAGTTCTGAATGTGAAAATATTTTGCTAGCACCTACCTGCTTAGGGAGACATGACCATCCCAATAAAATAAATCAGATCGAAAACGGAACGATTTGGGTGTTCTTTCTTCCCGCGTGCTATTGGCACGGTAGAGAAAGGTTATGAAAGAGGTTAATGAACCCTCTGCCAGGTACTTAAATGTGATTTGCAGAGTATCTATGTAGATGTATATGTAGTGTGCGATATTGGCTAGATGTTTTCTAAATCCGTATTGACTTTGGGTCAATAGATCATTCTGTTCGAGATAATTCGTACTGGTTATGGATAAGCGCGGCCTTCCCTTACTTTGGCTCTAGGTGGACATTGCCCGCCAAGAGGTTGCCGACCGCTGGAGTGGAGGACCCGCTCGGCGACCTGAGTGGGGCGGTCGAAGACGTCACCGGCGCTCCGGCTCGGTCGTTGACGTGCGCCGCGGCCGTCCTGGCGACCTGTGACCCGCGCTCTCGACCGCAATTACCAGGCAGCGCATAACGGCGCACGCGCCGCCTCTTCCGTGTGTCCTCGCCCTGAGGGTGCTCCACCTCTGGTGGCCGAGGCGGCCACCGCCAACCGTGACGTGTGCTCACCGTCAATTGACTGAGCGTTGCAACACCCTCTGGACAGAGGGCAAACTGTAAACTGAGGGGGTCTGAGGCAGAATGGTGGAGTGCACTCCTTGTCGTCATGAAAAAAAGTACTGATGATAACCAAAATTCGTCACCACAATACCGTTATCAAACCAAAGGTACTATACGCCAGTGAGACACTGATGTTACAAGCAAAAACCGACTATGAAAACATCCTCACACAGGAAAGAAAAATCATCATCATCATTAGAGACTGATTATGCCTTTCAGCGTTTAGTCTGGAGCATGGTGCCTCTAATAAAAATTCCTCCATGATCCCCTATTCAATGCTAACACTGATGCCTCGTCTGATGTTATGCCTTGCGTAAAGTCCACAAAATACCTAGGAATTTTATTACATCATACGTAAACTACAAAGAACATAGACAATATCGTGGGAAAGGCGAACCAGAGACTGCGTTTTATTGGCAGAACTACTCAAGAAACTGCATACATTATGTCTGCCGCCCTTCTGCCCAGTGTGGGATCCTTATCAGGTGGGGTTGTCGGAAGCCATCGAAATAGGCCAAAGAAGGGCAGCTCGTTCCGTATTGTCACAATGCAGGGGAGACAGCGTCACGTAAATGATACAGGACCTGCGATGGGAATCGTTACAACAACGGCGCTTATCGCTGCGGCGTGGACTACTTACGAAACTCCAATCGCCAACATTCTCCTCCGAATGCGAAAATATATTGCTGACTCCCACTTACATAGGTATAAATGATCATCAGAATAAAAAACGAGAAATCAGAGCTCGAACGGAGAGATTCGGGTGTTCTTTCTTCGCACGCACAATTCGATTGAGGAATGGGAGATAATTAGTATGAAGATGGCTCGATGAACCCTCTGCCAGGCACTTAAATGTGATTTTCTGAGTATCCCATAACCAAAATTCGTCACCACAATACCGTTATCAAACCAAAGGTCCTATACGCCAGTGAGACACTGATGTTACAAGCAAAAACCGACTATGAAAACATCCTCACACAGGAAAGAAAAATCATCATCATCATTAGAGACTGATTACGCCTTTCAGCGTTTAGTCTGGAGCATGGTGCCTCTAATAAAAATTCCTCCATGATCCCCTATTCAATGCTAACACTGATGCCTCGTCTGATGTTAAGCCTTTTACTTCGAAATCATTCTGCACCGAAACTAACTACTTTCTTCTCGGTCTACCTCGACTCCTCTTACCCTCAACTGCCGAGTTCATGAGTCTCTTAGGTAACTTTGCTTCTCCCATGCGCGTAACATGACCCCTCGTCTCAGCCTGTTCGCTCTAACTGCTTCATCTGTGGTGTTCAATCCCAGTTTTTCTTTGTTCCCGTCTATTAGTATCTGCAATCATTTTTGCTACTTTCATATCTGTAACCTCTACCTTATGAATAAGGTAACCTGTATCCATCCAACTTTTACTCCCATACAAGAAAGTTGGTCGAAAGATAGAGCGGTGCACCGCTAACGTAGTCTTGGTACTTCCTTCCTTCTTGAGAGTAGATCTTAGCTGAGCACTCACTGCATTAGCTTTGCTACACCTCGATTCTAGTTCTTTCACTACGTTTCCATCCTGTAAGAAAATACATCCTAGGTACTTGAAACTATCTACCTGTTCTTTGTTCCTCCGTTTTGGCAGTTAATCTGTTTAAATCTCTTTCCTACAGATATTACTTTTGTTTCGGAGATGCTGATCTTTAAATCATAACCGTTACACCTTTGATCGAGCTCTGAAATATTAGTTTGCAACCTTTCAATCGAATCTGCCATTATAACTAAATCATCGGCATATGTGAGACTGCTTAGTTCGTTTTCAACTATTTAATCCCGATCTGCCAATCGAATGTTTTCGACATATGATCCATGAATAGTATGAACAACAGTGGTGACAGGTTACTGCCTCATCTTTCTCCTAAAACTACCCTAAAGCATGAAAATTTGCGTCTATTCCAAATGCTGCCTGGCAGTCTACGTAAAAACCTTTAATTGCCCGCAGTAGTTTGCCTCGTATTCCATAATCTCGTAGAACTGACAATAGCTTCCTCCTAGGAGTGCGGGGTCATAAGCCTTTTCTAGATCAATAAAACATAGATACAATTCCCTGTTCCACTCACAGCTCTTGTCCATTATCTGCCGTAAGCTAAATATCTGCTCTTGACGCCTCTAATGGGACTAAAGCCACACTGATTATCATCTAACGTGTCCTCAACTAACACTCGCACTTTCCTTTCAACAATAGCTGAGAATATTTGGTCTACAACGCTAATGAAAGAGATACCTCGACAGTTGTTAAAATCTTTTCTGTTTCCATGATTGAAAATTCGCGTGATTTCCAGTCAAACGGTACCTGTCCCGATTCGCACGTATTCTCAATTATCCTGTGTAACTATTTGAAACCTGACATTCCACTGTATTTGACGAGTCGTCTTTTGACATAAGGTGTAGAAGCGGGAAGTGATGTCAGAAAAAACAGCACCTAAAGCCCAAAGGCTAAAGTGGACTGAAGGTAGGAAGAGAGTCTTTAGTGAAAGAAATGAAGTTATGCTGCAATAACACTGATATGAAACTTACTACCATAATAAAACTGTGTGCCGAACAGGGTTTCAGTTTTAATCTGCCAGTAAGTTTCCTCTGGTAACTATGTTTTCTTTCATTCACCATGGAGCAGCATAGAGTGACAGTCCACTTGCATCTCTTTGCCCCATCAATTTTACATGCTTTAGCATGCTCTAGATGCTTTTTCTTCATTTTTCCAGAAAATGTCACTTGTACCGATTTGGACCTTATCACCTTCATTTATAGATATGATGACGTTTCGGCCTGTTACTGGACCACTTTCAGATCCACGTGGCTCTGTCTTGGCCCACGTAGCAATTTGTACAGTAACCCAATTCTCAAAGTTCCGACCAAATTACGGGCAACAGGTTAAGTCGCAGGATAAACCGAAAGGTTGAAGACCAATATCAGCCAACAAAGAAGCGCCAATAGTAGGAAAGCTGTAATCATTTAGACCTTGTCACCTGTCGCAGGAATGTAGGATTAACCGTAGCTCCAAACCGCGAATTTTATGGCAGCATCAATGGCACCCGTACATAACACCTGAACGAGGCTGTACTGGACCGTCGGGAGTGTATGACGCAGCAACTGTGGATAAACCGTTGCCGTGGTAAAGTGGTCGGCACTATTAGGCTCGCCCGGTCGATCGCCGTCAGAGGTTCATGTCCTCCCTCGGGAAAGGGTGTTGTCCTTAGCATAAGTTAGTTTATTTTAAGTAGTTTGTAAGCTTAGGGACTGACAATCGCAGTAGAGAAGTCCCTTAGATTTACAAACATTTGAACATTTCTCTTTTGTTGATAAACCGTTGTTTTTCGAATGAGGCACTTTCCAGTGATTAAACCAATTTCTTTATCATTGGTGAGGTGAATAAGCGGAATGACAGATACTGGTGAGTCACTGATCCACAGTTACGCTCCTGATACAGTCTGCTCGCATAAAGGTGGTGGTCTAGTGTGGTGTGTGGGGTGCCTAAGTGGTTGGAACGTTTCTATTGACGGCGCATTTACAGCCAACGGCTGTTTGGGGTTGTCAAATGAAGAAGAGTTTCCTTTGCTGTTAAGGGAGAACGGGATATTTCCAGAATTCTTAGAGCACGATGGATCCAACCCCACCCGCTTTATGGACGTCCTATGCCGTTCTCCCACAACAGGGTTGATCTTGGGGAGGCAGAGAAGGTCTCACCACGTTCATCAGATTTAACTCCTTTGGATCTTTACCAACGGGATCATGTCAAAGCACTGGTCGTTGTTGATGCGTGCGGTCAAATTCAGTCGGCTGTGTTGGTCAAAGTTCATCAGGACTGGGTTTCGAGGATCGAAAAATGTTGTGTATTGACGTTACATATTGCGTAACTATTTTATTTTTGTGCATAGTAAAAAAAAATAACTGTAGTATATAGCGTCCAGTAACCCAAAATGCTTCCTAATCGTAACCCAAAATGCTTCCTAATTAGGAGACATGCGGTTATTCAGTTCATGCTGAGTGTATATCACAGAAAAGTCTTTTTGTTTTTCTGCGAACATGGTATGCCCAATGGTATGTTCACTATGTAATATGTTTTGTCAACAAATGGTGGGAAGACAGCCCTTGGTCGCCGAGATAAAATATATTACCAGGTTTCGGCAGGTGCTAGGAGAAATTGATGAGAAATTACTAAAAACGAATGTCACATGATAAAGCAATGTGTAAGCGATATAGCTTATGCCACGTTAGTCTGATGCCTCCTTCACGCATGCAAGCAACCCTTAGCGTGACGATGTGACTTAAGATTTGTCGGTTGCACTTTATGTTAACATGTGACTTGCATTTTTAATAATTTCTGATACATTTTTTTCTCTGCGTCAGAGTACTGTCTTGCTACCATTTGAATTTATAAAAAAATCAAATGTTCAAATGTTTGTTTAGCTTATGGGACTTAGCTATAGGGTCATCAGTCCCTAAACTTACAAACTACTTATGAACTACCTTATACTAAGGACGGCACAAATAACCATGCCCGAAGGGAGGGATTCGAACCCCTGACCGTAGTGGCCGTGCGGACCGTGACTGGAGCGCCTCAGTCCCCTCGGCCGGCTTGAATTTATAAACGGTCGCTGAAGGAACTTAGCCATGTTTAAAAGTTTTGTACTTTGTGATTGCTTCTAAGAATTCGTTTTCAATACTTTTGTCGCATTATGTAAGATTATGTAAAAACTCGATCTTCCAAAAATTTCAGTTCGTTTTAGTACCACAGAGTTGGTACATAAACACTGTCTGTCGAAGAGCCTGAAACCTTGCTCTTCCTCGCTTAGCAATTTTCCCGTCTGAAACAAGTACGAAAAATGTTTATTTTCTTCATCACGTCGTCCTCTGTAACCCTTGGGTTGCACAGGCTGCACAGGCGTAGAGTTTGTCATTTTCTATATGGCAGACGACCTTTTATTTTTATCCATGTATTCGCTGCTGCGTACCTTCCACAGCTCCGTACTCTGTACAGAGAAATAAATTGTAATGTTTATTCTCTTTCGGTCACTAAGGCCATTTCTAAAAACTCTACTGTCCGCTACTTATTTACACAAAGGAAACACGCGAGCATACAAAACAAACCCATGCGCTGGTGGCTGATTGGTTAGTAGCAAGACGAGGGACCAATCACAGCTATCAAGCAAGCCAGGCAATGGGGCCTGAGCCCCAAGGGTATGCAGTGGATATACACCACGGTGATTAGACCCAGGATCACCTTTGGGGCGGTCGTGTGGTGGAAGAAGGTAGAACAGCAGGTTGCTGCTAAGGAGCTTGGTAAGGTGCAGAGATTAGCCTGCTTAGCCATAACAGGCGGAATTAGCAGTACACCAACTGCTGGGATAGAAACCATGCTGGATTTGCCCCCATTACACCTTTGGGTCAAGATGGTGGCGGCAGCTGGTGCCTACAGACTCAAATCTGTCAACAACTGGAACTCTTTGGGATATCCAGAATCACACACTAAAATAGTGAGTGAGGTAAATATAGGAAAGGTTGGGGAAATGCCAACCGACTATAACCCCATACTGCTTCAACAAGCCTTTCAGTATAACAATTAGAAGTAGGGAGCAGTGGGAGAAAATAGTTCGACACCGTACGGGGAATATTGTCTGGTTCACTGACGGGTAAAAATCAGACCAAGGCGTTGGGGCCGGGGTATACGGGGTGCAGCCAAGACTGGAGGGCGTCATCTCTCTAGGGAAATTGGCCTCAGTATTCCAGGCCGAAATCACTGCCATCAGGGCGTGTGTGGAGGAGAATTTGCGTAGGTGCTACAAAGATCGTAGCATCTATTTCAGACAGCCAGGCAGCCCTGAGATCACTGGCAGCTCCTGCAACAAGGTCTAAAATTATTGCAGAATGTCACAGGGTTCTGGTGGAGCTAGGGGAAAGCAACAGAGTATACCTATTGTGGGTCCCTGGCCACTCGGTGATCAGTGGCAACGAACATGCCGACAGATTAGCCAGGATGGGGTCAGAGACTCCATTTATTGGACCGGAACCTGTCCTGACAATCTCCAAGGCAATGATAAAATTGGATCTACGTAGAATATTGGACCAAAGTCCGTCAACAAAAACATGGCAAGGTAATGATGCCAAAGCCATGTTTTAAAAGAAGCTCTGCAATCCTGGGTCTGAACAGGAGAGAGATTAGACTCATGGTTGGATTGCTGACAGGCCATGGGAATTTCAAAAAACACCTACCTATTATGGGAATAACAGAAGAGGACCCTAAATGTAGGATCTGCGATGACGGTGATGAAACTGCATCACATCTAATCTTCGAATGCATTGCATTGCAGAGTAAAAGGCACAGAACATTTGGGACAACCAGACCCGAAGAAATTTTGTCTAATAAAGAACTGATAAAGGGACTCCTTGCACTGTTCAAGGGCATTGGTTGGCTTTACTAGATATACAGGGAGCGATACCGCACAATAAACTTAGTTTCGGTGCGGGCAGTGGCGGGTTGGACCAAGACTATTTTGGCTTCCCCGAAAAAATCAAATCAAATCAAGCCAGACAATCCACTGGTCTGCCAAGCACAACAAGGCAACGATCACAGTCACATTTCTCGTCATTCACGTGAGGCTCGCCAAGCACGTTTGGACGTTTACGGGCCACTTACAGACAAAAAATCTCGCGGTCAGAGTGTCTTCGCAGAGGGGCCTTCCGTTTTGTGGATTCCAGATGCTCGCAGGTGCGCCGAGGTCGGCCCACCTGCCCTCCGCGGCGCTCCCAATAAAATGAGTGAAATGTTCTGCTGCCTGATCGGACGGAAGCAGCTGCATCCCCACAGCGCAGAGCAGTTTCTCTTCACTTCGGAAGTGCGGGTCGCGCCGGGTCGCCCGCCGCAACCGCCGGCTCTGTCACAAGCAGGCCTCTGGAGGACGGTTGGAGAAACAACTCACTCCCGGCGACACCTTACGATCACCACTTTGCGTCTCGTATATTGAGGAAGGATTAGCCTTTGGTACCTTCTTCCGTTCTTCGAATTCAGTCCACCGGTATTTGTCCGTTTGGCTGTCGTAAGAGAGGGCACTTTTCTACCGGAAAAGGTACTTCCACAACCGTTGTAAGTTTCTATAAATGTCTACTGGCCTCGTGTCAAGGTCCAAAATGTTCCAACGGTTCGCCTTTTATTGCAGCCGATGTTCACTACAGTTTATTATCTTAACTTTCAAGATTACGTTGATGAAATAATTTTTCTGGTGTAAATTTTATTTAATTTTTTCTGCAAACTTGCTGCTATTCTTAGATGCTATCATGCGCACTTGAACCCGTCTCATCAATGTGTTATGAACGTGCTAAAATTTTAAAATACGTCACCCTATTAGATTATCATATCTGCAGACTAGATTAACATCTTGTGCTCCTTGTACGATGTCTGTCGTTCTTTCCACTTGATTAGGATTTCGTGAATTTCTGTTGAGGAAATTTAGAGAGCCGGAATTTGAAGCTGAGTGTAGTACGATATTGCTGCCGCCTACTTACATTTCGCGTAGTAATCACAAAGACAAGATAAGAGAAATTAGGGCTCGTACGGAGGTATAAAGGCATTCTTTTTTTCTTCGTTCTATTTGGGAGTGGAATAGGAAAGGAAATGAGTAGTAGTGGTACAGTGTACCCTCCGCCACGCACCTTACGGTGGATTGCGGAGTATGTATGTAGATGTAGATGTAGGTAATGATGAAATGTGATAGAATGGCATGCGCTTCTCACAAACTTTTTCGCAGATGATATCTTGCGATAGGACATCAGTTTCCAAGTTATTTGCTAATGCTTATGAATATAGAAGACAGCTATTTATCAACAAAGTCATTCTCTACACTCCCTATTACAGTAATCCAGTACTGCTGCACCATTATCATTTGATACTGATAGAATAAAAAGTCTATTACCGCAAATATACGTTAGTAGACCCTCCTAGAGCAGGATGCGAAATTTCAGTAACTACCATCCAGTCCAAAAACTTTGGTCGCCACAACCCTTTTATCTCAATATGAAATAATTCCCTCCTACTCCTCCCTGTCACCATTCGAACAAAACAAATTGTTTAATAGAAAAATACATACCGGTACCATAGTCTAGCGGTATAACACTTCATGTTTGGGTCTTCCTGCTAAGCCGGCCACGGTGGCCGAGGAGACTGAGGCGCTCCAGTCACGGTCTCCACGGCCACTACGGTCGGGGGTTCGAATCCCCCCTCGGGCATGGATATTTGTGCCGTTCTTAGTTGTAAGTAGTTCATAAGTAGTTTGTAAGTTTAGGGACTGATGACCCCGTAGTTAAGTCCCATAGACTCTACAAACATTTGAACATCTTTCTACTAATAAGTATCACTTAGCACTGGCACATTAGGGTTAAACTCAGCCGGAGGAGATCCATTCACAGATATTATAAGCAAATCACGCGGTATATCTGTCTTCAGCCAAGTCCTGAACGCTGCTTTTAATATTTAGTGCTTGCTCTGCTAATAAGTTTTTCGCGTCATTTCTGGTTGAATTCTCGTGGATGAATCAGCTGACGATGTATAAAGGTGTTTTATAGGATTAAATAAAATACTTACCATACAACTGACTATGAAACATAAATATGAACTAGTCGAACGCAGGAATGGCAACAACTTTCAAGAATTTTAAGAACACGCCACAAACAAAAATCACGAGAATCTAACCCCACTCCAACTCAGACAGCTCTGCGCATTCGCGAATGTGGCAGCTTGCAAGCGAGAGAGAGAGAGAAAGTCTGCTAGTGTTAGTCTGGTTGTTTGTTGTCATTGCTGATACAGGAAACAGCCACTCCTCAAGGAAACAGAAGCAGGAGAAGGCGCAGCTTACACACCATTTCAGCTCTGCACACGCGCGTGAATGCGCTGACAGCTGTCTGAACGAAACTAGTACGGAGAAGGTAAGACAGCCGTGATGTCAACACAAAACTAGTGTTTAATATCTGTTATTTGTACAAATTGTGAGAAAAGATGTTAAAAAAAAAAAAAAAAAAAAAAAAAAAAAAAAAAAAAAAAAAAAAAAAAAAAAGGATCTGATCAACTCTCTGGAACTGTAGGTCTGCATTAATCATCAATATAACTACCACTTGTACAATTCTGAACCCAGCTCTAGTATTTTCAAAATGATACAATTTATACTGGGTGTTTCGGTAAGTGTGTTTGCCTCTGTAACTTATAAAGTAATAGGTGACTGGAAATTTTAATGCGGTAGGTCAACACAAGAAATGTTACACTTTCTGTGAAACTATGAACATAGTTTATTGTATGATTTTCCAAAGAGTTACACCACTAAGATATAATTTTTTAAATGGAACAATAGTTTATTCTATCGTTCATTGGATTAGTTGAAACCAGCTGCGTCCAAATTAATTTAAACTACATTTCTATCACTGTTAGTTTCGGAGCTACAACCCTTCAAAGTTCCGGGGGCGGAGGCGGCGATAGCGTAGCTGACTGGCCGAGTGGCTATTCCCTGGGGCACGGCCCACTCTCTCATGACCACCATCCAGTCAGCTACGCTGTCGTAGCTTTGAAGGGTTGTAGCTCCAAAACTAACAGTGATAGGAATGTAGTTTAAATTTATTTGGACGCAGCTGGTTTCAACGAATCCAATGCACGATAGAAAAAACTATTGATCCATTTAAAAAAATTATACCTTTGTGCTGTAACTCTTTGGAAAATGATTCAATAAACTATGTTCATAGCTCAGCAGAAGTGTAACATTTCTTGTGTTGACCTACCGCATTAAAATTTCCTGTCACCTATTATTTTATAAGTTACAGAGGCAAACACACTTAGTGAAACACCCTGTATGTAAGCCCAGATCGCCAGCTGCCGACCGTAAATTTCACACTATTTCTTGGAGTTTTACAACACACTCAACATTTATTGTTGAAACAGTACTTAGGGAGTACATGAATACATTGACAGATAAATACCTTAAGAGAACCTGAGAGAGCAGGTGTCGATCCACGTACGCCTCCTTAGGCGGCAATGCGAGCACTGATTCTGGCATCCATTCCATCATAAAGATGGCGAACACCGTACTGTCTGATTACTGACTCGCTCACTTAGTACTGCACTAGATATTGGTTGACGAGTAATCCCATCGTATCCAACACATGCTAAATTGGCGACAGAGTAAGGCCACACAAACAGAGAATAGTACAGTTTCGTGTGTAGTACCTGGTCAAGCATTCTTCTGTTGGAACAACATCATCTTTCAAGGAGCATGTACCAAATGCTGGTCAACGTTCATTCAACAAGGATCACAGGTCAACGAGACTTTTATTTTATCGCACTCCAGACCATAAGATGGGACCAATGTATCTTAGACAATACGGTGTTAGCCAAGTCTAGGTCATACGACCATCATGTGTGCAGGCAGAATCGCTAATGATAAAGGCTTGCCATTCCCCTTCCAAAAGATAATCTGGCTCCAGTCAAGAAGTGTACGTCGATGCTGTGGCGTGTGTGCAAAGCGGTCTAGCGGTTTGTTTGACCTTAATCTCTCTGTTAGTAACCGGATGACAACAGTGCGTGTTGACACGTCTGGGCTCACAAACCCTCTTATCTGTGCTGTGGTAGTTGGCCGACGTGGTTCTGTGGAGTGGTCACCCAAATCACGTCACACCACCTGTCACCTGTGGGGTCATTTAAAGCAAACGGTGTATGCCGAGACAGTAAGAAAGACACACCATCTCGAGCATGTAAGAAGATTGTGCCAGCATAGCATGCACAGCTTGCCCTTTATTCACATGAAATGATAAGTGTCGTCGACAAGGGATCTCAAATCGATTCCATATTTCTGATTTTCCGGAAGGCTTCTGACACTGTCCCTCACAAGCGGCTTCTAATGAAATTGCGTTCTTATGGAATATCGCCCCAATTATGCGATTGTATTCACGATTTCCTATCAGAAAGGTCACAGTTCGCAGTAATTGGCGGTAAGTTATCGAATGAAACAGATGTGATATCTGGCGTTCCCCAGGGAAGCGTTACTCTTCCTTGTGTTTATAAACGATTTAGGAGAGAATCGGAATAGCCCCCTTAGACTGTTCGCGGATGATGCTGTCGTTTATCGGTTAGTGAAGTCAACAGGGGATCAAAAGCAACTGCAAAGCAATTTAGACAAAATTTTTGCATGGTGCGAAAATTGGCAATTAACACTAAATAATGAAAAGTGTGAAGTAATACACATGACCACTAAAAGAAATCCGCTGAACTTCAATTACACGATAAATCAGTCTAACCTTAAGGTCGTAAATTCTACCAAATACCTAGGAATTACAATTTAGACTGGATAGAACACATAGAAAATATTATGGGGAAGTCAATCCAAAGGTTACGTTTCATTTCTGATCCAAATCAAGTGGAAAATTTAAAAAAAATCCGATGTCTCCGTGCAGGCGTGCAGCTCATAGTGGCTAAATTTTTCTTAGAAACCAGGTTAAAGAAGGTTTTTTTTTTTTTTTTTTTTTTTTTTTTTCGACTTAGGACTGCATATTTTTATTCTTTGACGTTGTAACGATCGCTGACAATGGGAACTATGTTTAAAATTTGAAGAACATTTCTTTGACACTTTTACGGAGAATCTCTTCATTTCTTATCTGTAAACCTCATTTCCAACATTTGTTTTTAATACCATATCTCAAGAGCGGCGTCTGTTCTTTTTAACATCTCCGAAAGATGCAAATGTTCAAATAGTTGTACAACTTACGGGACTTAACTGCGGGGTCATCAATCCCTAAGCTTACAAACTACTTATGAACTAGCTAAGACTAAATACGGCACAAATATCCATGCCCGAGGGGGGATTCGAACCCCCGACCGTAGTGGCCGCGCTGACCGTGACTGGAGCGCCTCAGTCACCTCGGCCACCGCGGCCGGCATATCTGAAAGAACAGACACCCCAGCTCCCAATATCGTAGTCGACCAAGTCGAGGTTTGACGATTCTTTCAGTGCGGTTGCATACGAGGACCGGATTTCTGGTGAGATTACAGGGTTAGTTGCGACGTCAATAGTACAGAGGACAAAGTTGGAGGACTTTTGGGGATTTGAGATGGACGGGGTATGTGCTTCAGTAGTCTGTGCAGGTGTGTGAAACAAGTATGTTGCAACGAATGGCACAACTGCCTGTTAAGCAGGTACCCGGGTTAGAATCCCGCCAGCGGCACAAATTCAATATGTCCGTGTTGTATGATGACACTACGTACCAGCATATTAAGGCCAATTTTTCATAGCAGTAGACTGCTCTTCACCATGAGTTGGCTGTGCCGATCAATTTTTATGCATTACCTGTCTCTTCCGTCGTTTGTTATTTTACTTTCATGGTAGCAGAATTTCTTAAATTCCTGTACGTCATATTAAACGAATATCTCACTACATACATTACTATTACTTCTCATTACTTATGTATTTTTGTGATGTACGTTCAATCTATATTCTGTACCCATTGGTAGATTCGGTCTATTCAACAGATCATGAAATTCTTCTTCACTTTCATTAACACTTTCAGACACACGGTTGTAGGTGATGTGACATTAACATAGAGAAGGACGTTTAGGAAACAAACTACATAGAGTGCTTCATTACAAAAAAGAAATTTTCTATCAAAACTTTTCTTACCCATACAATTGTGTAGTTTGGGCCTTCACTACAATTTTTTATGATCTGCACAGTTTTACAGTAACATGCGTTCATACTCATTTATTCACACGATACATGCGAAACCCGTTTGCATCTTTTGACAAATACAAGTTAACAAGTCTAGTCCCCTCTAAACAACAACAACAACAACAACAACAAGTCCACATCACATTTTTCATATCTTGTTCTTGTACGCCAATTGCAACAGCTTCTGTGATAACATCTTGTAGATTCTTAAGTCATCAGTGACAGGCCGATGATCATATTTGTCCAGTCGCTTGTCTGTGCAAGGTGATCCTTTTCTTTCGCGCTGTATTTACATCTTCATCTTCATCATGCTCTCCGTCAATGAATGGCTTTCGATTTGGAGGTGAGACCAGGTATTCCGTACTGCGACCCGGAATTCAAGAAGATCATATATGTCTTTTCTTCGTACTTCATTAGCTTTCCTTTCATGCCTGTACTGAAGCCATGAATTCACACATGCCATGTCCATCATTTACATTGCATTTTGAAGCAGACGTTTCCTGAAAATCTTCACCTGAAGAGGACGATCCAGACGAAGTCTCACTCAAGATTTCAGCATTCTTGTTTGCAGTTGGGCGCTAAGTGGAATCGAGAGTATCGTCAATACTGCTCAAATCCTCTACATCTGACGAGTTGAATGAAGCAGTGATTTCAGGATCACTCAGAGGTGCTGAAATTGCACCAGTAATTGTTATATTTCGGTTCGTGATAATTACGCGATTGGGCGATACTTTGAAAGAAATGATGTAATAACATCACAGGATCATATAAAATCAACTTGCTGTCAGATATGAGAGCTTTACATGTCAAAACAAATGATATCCATAACTTGTCAACAAGTTATTATCATAAAAACCTGACATTAGACCAAACACGCACAATTGTGTATGTGTTAATGTTTCAGATTATACCTACAATAATTTAAAGAAATAAATAATTTAACAGTTATTAACGTAAAATGATCTAGCTACAGTAGATCAATGTCATTAAAATGAACTAAACCAAATTTATATAAAAACAATATAGACAAATATTCGAACGTACGTTTTCTTGCCAGCCACTATAAATGTACTGGAAGTTCGCCGACTGCTGGTGCCACTCACTGTAATCCACGATTTTGTGATACAGATCTGAACTTCCCAGCGTGAATCACAGAGATATAAACCGAGCAAACCCAGAGCCGCACAACTGCCGTGCAAGGCCTGAAAGGGTGAAGGTTACGTCATATGAGAGTATAAACTGATCACTTTTCACCTTTCTTTTATTTCCGTCATTGGTTCTTCGATGTATGTACTGGACAGCAGAGGAAAGACGCGCGGAAGTACCCGTGCGCTTTAAGGGGCCTTGCTGCGGAGTGCGCCTCTTTTCCTTGTCAGAGGGTCGACTCCACCCTCGTATGTGTGTGTGTGTGTGTGTGACGTCCTTAGCGTCAGTTACTGTAAGTAGTTTGTAAGTCCCCTGCATTTTATTCCCACACTTAACAAACATTTGAACGTTTCCTAGAGGTAAGAGCCGCCCTTTGTAATCCGAGCACTTATTTTCAGGTCTATTACTCTTCTTATTCCCTCTAGGTACTCTTTTGTACTCTCTATATGCCGCACTGTACTTCAAAAAAGGCCGATAACGTAGAGAAAGTTCGCAGTCACAGTGTGTCCTTAAGCCGCGGTGGAGTAGTCGAGCATTCCAAGGCGCCTTGCTGTGGAGTGCGCGGAGGCTTGTCGTCGGAGGCTCGATTCCTCCATCAGCCATAGTTGTGTGTGTGTGTGTGTGTGTTGTCCTTAGTTTAAGAAGTTTGTAAGCCAAGGGACTAATAAACAAAAAACGTTAGGTCACATAGATTTACTATCATTTCAAGTGTCTTTAAATAAGGCTCATAGCATCCGGAATTGTGCCCGATGTGTAAAAGATTTAAGAACAATGTCGTCCTGTTGCTAATTTGTCGACTCTTAAATACGTATCACCGCCTCAAAGAAAGAAGTAGTTTCGTTAACGACCTTTATGTCATCCCATGAGAACTTCTTCAGTTTGAGCGGCTGCTACAGCACTGTATGAATTCTCTTGTGAGAACTGCGTCACTATATGCCCGCGAGCTTCACGCCTGTATAAACACAAGTCGTCATCTTGCGATGTCCTTGATAAAAAAAATAAAAAAAACTAGGAGAAAATCACAGGAGGCCTCCCAGCTATCCCACAGCTATTGTCTTCGCTCGGGGAGAACCACATTGGAGTTTCCCAACTCCTAGTGCGCCAAGACAGTATTTTCCACACTTTTTATTAAGAAACAAGTTACGCAAGCAGGTGAATTACGAGGCGTGTTTTTTTAAAGTAAGTACTGTTTTGAAATAAAAAAAGACGTGCTAATATATTTTAATAATTTTATTTTTACGTGAAAGCCTGTACCTTAATCTACTTTTCTACATATTTTCCGTCAATATTGAGGCACTTGTCACAACGTTGTACTCGTAGAAGTTTGGCGCCTGAATGGTTAACCACTTCATCACAACTGCTTTGACTTCGTCATCGTCTTGTGGACTCTGACTGCCCGGAAACATTAGGAAAGTCATCCCACAAGGAGGGAATCGTAAAGCGTCTGTTTTCTCTCACCTTATTGTCCATTTCCTGCACTAAACTTTAATTAACGACCGAAGAACGCCCTCTCCATTGCTCATCTTGCATATTTGTGCGGCCATCTTTAAATGCTCTCACCCACTTTCCTACCATTCCATCACGCATAATGTTTTCTCGGGAAACTAAACAGATCTCACGATGAATATCGATCGCTTTCAGGCATTTAGCACTAAGACATAACAGCCCGCACTTCACAGTAGGTATGACTCAGTACACAACGTAAACAAGAAAGAATCAGACTGTAATAGCGTCGGGGCGTAGACAACACATGTAGGTACCTGACATGAGCAGAACTCCGACACATCGCTGCGGCCGCGGTGTGGCAAAATGGTTCTTATGGTACTTACTTAAAAGACACGCCTCGTGCTTCTCGTTACAAGGAAACTGCAAGTCTCGTAATAGAGGAGAAAGTGAGTGACATTTTGGCTATTAAAATTTTGAAACAGCTACAGAATCATCATATGAACTTGAAAAGACGTCAAAGATCGTGGAAAGAATTATTTGCTTTTAATTTGTGTTTACAACTGTATTTACATCTCCATACAAGTAAAGTGAATGTTTGTTTGTTCAAAACCGTTGATCTACAAACGTTCTTGTCCGATTGCTTTGAAATTTTGGCACAACGCTGCATTTTAAACCGTCATGTTTTAAGATACCTATTTCATTAATACACACATACGTAAATGTTTGCGATTTTTCTAAGAACGTTAACCATTCGTAAAATTTAACTAATTTAAAATGTGATATAAATATAAAAATTAGGTAAATAAAAGTATGAGCCATTCCAGGTTATGTCAAAATTTCAAAGGTTACGGTCAAGATCTATGACATTCATATTTTCTATTTGAAAATTTGACACTATGTTCCATTAGATAAAGCACATTATTTTTAGTGTACACTAGAACGACCTCTGGTAAATGTGTAAAAAAAATATTTACATGTTTGTAAATAAAAGGGATTTAACTGCTCGGTCATCAATGCCTAGGCTTACAAACTACTTAAACTAATTTATGCTAAGAACAACAAACACAGACACACCCTTGCCCGAGGGAGGACTCGAACCTCCGCTGGCAACCAAGCGCGCTCCACACCAAAGCATCTTAGAGCGCTCGACCACACCACCGCCGCGGTAAATTCGTAATGTGAATGAAATAAATGAGAAACGTTATAAAAATGTTAAAGTTATTTTGCGGAAAATCATTAATCTCTAAAAATTATTGACCGATTACTCTAGAAATTTGAAACACCATTTAATTCTTATATTCCACTATATTCGTTATATGATGGGTAAGTAACATGTACATAACTTTTTGCGTTTTTCTTTTAACAACGTTTCCATATACAAAATATTACATACATTCATATACTTAAAATCACGCACAATAACAATTCAACTGTGTGTGAAAATAGCTAAGGATTCGACCAAGAAATTTCATATATATTGGAGTCTGAACATAACACTAAATAAGGATGTAGGTTAGACATATTTGTAAGATGACATATTGGCGGGGTAGCTTTTAATGATAAGAGGGAGAGGAAAATATGAACAAAAAGACAGTTATGCTGAGATGGAGTTGGAGGAAGTGGAGGTGAACAGTTATAGGGGAAAGGAGGATCAGATAGTCAAAGATTGGGGGAGGAGATGTTGTGGGGCAAGAAGGGTTGGTCACGGATATTGGGAAGGAAGAAATGAATAGAGAGAGGAGGAGTGAGGATATTGACAAAGAGAGGGGTGCAAAGATAGGGACAGAAAAGGGGGCTATTGAAAGGGAAAACAGAAAGTGTAGGGCGTATATCGATTTCCTTTTCCGAAAGCGTCGATAAATAAAACTTATTAAAAAGTGTGATTTCTCTTTTATTTTTATTTATCTTTTTCCATTCGGTGAAAAACAAAGCAACGCGTGTTACAAGTAAGCCCAGTCACACATCAGATTATACGTTTGTTTACTTCAAACAGTTGTAACGAATTACAAATCGTTATTCAATTACTTTTCATCGATATATACAGGGTGTTTCACTAAGTGTGTTTGCCACTGTAACTTATGAAATAATAGGTGACGGGAAATTTTAATGCGGTAGGTCAACACAAGAAATGTTACAATTTCTGCGGAGCTATGAACATAGTTTATTGTATCATTTTCCAAAGAGTTACACCACAAAGATATAATTTTCTAAATGGAACAATAGTTTTTTCTATCGTGTATTGGATTCGTTTAAACCAACTGCGTCCAAATCAATTTAAACTACACTCCTATCACTGTTAGTTTGGGAGCTACAACCCTTCATAGTTCCGGGGGCGGAGGCTACGACAACGTAGCTCACTGGCTGGTGGTCATGAGACAGTGGGCCGTGCCCCAGGGGATAGCCACTCGGCCAGTCTGCTACGCTATCGCCGCCTCCGCCCCCGGAACTTTGAAGGGTTGTAGCTCCGAAACTAACAGTGATAGAAATGTAGTTTAAATTAATTTGGACGCAGCTGGTTTCAACTAATCCAATGAACGATAGAATAAACTATTGTTCCTTTTAAAAATTATATCTTTGTACTGTAACACTTTGGAAAATGATAAAATAAACTATGTTCATAGCTCCGCAGAAAGTGTAACAGTTCTTGTGCTGACCTACCGTATTAAAATTTCCCGTCACCTATTATTATATACGTTACAGAGGCAAACACACTTAGTGAAACTCCAATCAATAATTCATCATCTGATCCCTTGGAGAGATAGTCGAAAACAAATGAAGAAGTGAAATCTCTCACATTGTTCAATGTCTTAATAAGGAGGCAAGAGATTTATTTTAAATATTTTGGATCTTGACAAATTAAGAGCCATAAGTTTGTTTCCCACCCTCATGAAACACATTTGGAGTGGCTTGCGTGCCTCAACGGTACAGATGACCGTACCGTAGGTGCAACCACAGCGGAGGGCTACCTGCGGAGAGGCCAGACAAACATGTGGTTCCTGAAGAGGGACAGCAGCCTTTTCGGTACTTACAGGGGCAACAGTCTGGATGAGTGACTGAGCTGGCCTTATAACATCTGCTAACGTGGCTTCAGTACTGCGAATGGCCGAAAGCAAGGGGAAACTACAGCCGTTACTTTTTCGGAGGACATGCAACTCAACTGTACGAATATATGACGATGGAGTCTTCTTCGGTAAAATATTCCGGAGGTAAAATAGTCCCCCATTCGGAGTTACGGACGGAGACTACTCAGGAGGGTGTCGTCATCAAGAAAATCAAAACAGGCATTCTACGGATCGAAGCGTGGAACGTTCTATGCCTTCATCGGGTAGATAAGTTAGAAAATCTGAAAAGATAAATGAATTTATATATGGTGGGGATTAGTGAAGTTCGGTGAAAGGATGGACAGGATATCTGGTCAGGTGAGTACAGGGTTATAAATACAAAATCAGTTGGTGGTAATGCAGGAGTAGGTCTGATAATTAAAACGAAAATGGACAGCATAATGAACGCATTATCATAGGTAAGTTAGACACCGACATCGAGCACAGTAGTAGAAGTTGATATGCCAACTAGCTGTGCCAACGATGACGAGATCGAAGAAATGCATGAGGAGATAAAAGATATTATTCAGGCAATTATGGGAAAACTTGTGATGGGGGACTAGAAATTTGTGGTAGGAAAGGAAGAAGGAAATGTACA
Source organism: Locusta migratoria (assembly GCA_026315105.1). Taxonomy (NCBI): domain Eukaryota; kingdom Metazoa; phylum Arthropoda; class Insecta; order Orthoptera; family Acrididae; genus Locusta; species Locusta migratoria. The sequence goes on from CM048744.1 coordinate 713,633,704, forward strand.
AGGTGAATATGGACTGGGGAAAAGCAATGAAAGAAGAGATCGCCAGGTAGAATTTTGCGCATAGCGTAACTTTATAATTACAAATACGTGGTTTAATCATCATGGAAGAAGGCTATATATGTGGATGAGACGAGGAGACACTGGAAGGTACTAGATAAAGAAGAATGCCCGCAAAAGGCAAAGGTCCCAGGTTCGAGTCCCGGTTCCGACACACAATTTTAATCTGCCAGGAAGTTTCAAGAATGGGAAGCTCTGAGAGACCTTGTAGTAAAGGACGCAGAGGATCATTTTGGCAGAAGGAGAAAGCCTAATAGAAATCTTTGGATAACACAGAAGATAGTAAACTTAATTGATGAAAGGAGGAAATATTAAAGTGCAGCACGTGAAACAGGCAAAAGGGAGTACAGACGCCTGAAAAATGACGTTGACAGGAAGTGCTGATTGGCTAAGCAGGAGTGGCTAGAGGAGAAATGCAAGACCGTAGAAGAATGTATAAAAAGAAGAAAGATTGATACCGCCTACAGGAAAATAAAGAGACATTGGGAGACAAGGAAAGCAACGACATGAATATCAAGAACTCTGTTGGAAAACCAGTATTAAGCAAAGAAGGGAAAACTGAAAGGAGGAAGGAATAAATAGAGGGGCTGTACAAAGGAAATAAACTTGAAGGCAGTATTCTAGAAATGGAGGATGAAGCAGGGGAAGATAAGAGACATAATACTGCGAGAAAAATTTGACAGAGCACTAAAAGATTTAAGTAGAAACAAAGCCTCTGGAGAAGATGGTATTCCGTCTGAACTACTGATGTTGTTATGAGAGCAAGTTATGATGAAATTCTTCCACCTTGTATGTAAGATGTGTGATACAGGGGAAATGCCCTGCGACTTGAAGAATAGTAAAGTAATTCCAATTCCTAAGAAAGCAAGTGCAGACAAATGTTAAAATTACAGAACTATCAGTTTAATAAGTTATGGTTGCAAAATACTTACACTAATGAGCTACAGACGAATGGAAAATACTGGTGAAAACCGATCTTGCGGAAGATCAGTTTGGATTTAGGAAAAATGTTGGAAGACACGAGGCAACACTCACATTATAACTTATCTTGGAGATAGGTTAAGGGAAGGGAAAACCTGCGTTATTAGCATTAGTAGATCTGGAGAAAGTTTTTTATAATGCTGACTGGAATACTCTCAAATTCTGAAGGTAGCAGTGATAAAATATAGGGAGTAAAGAGTTGCATTCAACCAATACAAAACCCAGACAGCAGTTATTTGAGTCGAAGGGCATGAAAGGTACGCAGTACTTGGGAAGGGCGTAAGACATGTTTGTAGCCTATCCCCCATGTTGTTCAATCTGTACGTTGTGCAAGCTATGAAGGAAGGCAAGGAGAGGAATTTAAGTTCAGGGAGAAGAAATAAAACTTGCGGTTTGTTGACGACGTAGTTATCCTGACAGACAGCAAAAGATCTGGAAGAGCAATTACACGGAAAGTACAGTGTCTTGAAAGGAAGGTATATAATGAACATTAAGAAGTATAAGACAAGGGTAATTGAAAGTACTGTCAGAAAATGAGGCGATTGTGATGGAATTAGATTAGGTAATGAGACAATAAATGTAGTAGATGATGCATTTTGATATTTTGGTAGCAAAATAACTTCTGATGGCCGAAGGAAAGAAGACATAAACCGCAGAATAGCTTTGGGAAGAAAAGCGTTTCTGAATAAGCGAAATTTGTTGATATCCAATATTAGATTAAATGTTAGGAAGTACTTTCTGAAAGCATTTGTTTGCAGTGTAGCATTCAATGTGAAAAACATGGACGATAAGAAGTTCAGACGAAAAGATGATAGAAGCTTTTGAAATGTGTTGCTAAGAAGGGATAGGTTAGTGGGTCACATCCTGAGACACCAAGGAATCGTCAACTTAGCTTTAGAAGGTAGTGTGTGGATGAATACAGTATGCAGATTGAAAAGGATGTAGGCGGCCGTTCTTATTCTCAGTTCTCAGATGAAGAGGCTTGCACAGGGCAGGGTAGCGGGAAGCGCTGCATTAAACCAATCTGTGGACTGAAGACCATAACAAGAACAAAAACAATAACAAGTCTGTTTTCTGTACAATACACTTCTTTTCTGAGTTGGCCGATAGGTTGAAACTATTTCATCCTTAAATTGTAGGAAATTCAGGGGATGAAAACACGGTGCTGGAAAAAAAATGTTCAAATGTTTGTTAAGTTTATGGGACTTAACTACGGGGTCATCAGTCCCTAAACTTACAAACTACTTATGAACTACTTACGAACTAGGACGGCACAAATATCCATGCCCGAGGGGGGATTCGAACCCCCGACCGTAGTGGCCGTGCAGACCGTGACTGAAGCGCCTCAGTCTCCTCGGCCACCGCGGCCGGCACGGTGCTGGAAACTTCATATTGTAACATACTATCGGAAGAAGGCTGAAGACGTTTGTGTACTCTGTGAATCATACAAATATCGAGGTTATTAGTTCAACTACATACCTGGAGATCACAGTTACGAACAGGTTCAATTGGAGCGTTCAAATAAAGTTGTGCGTGTTGTTATGGTCTTCAGTCCGGAGACGGTTTGATGCAGCTCTCCACCCTACTCTATCCTGAGCAAGCCTTTTCATCTCCTCATAAGAACGGCAACCCACATCCACTTGAATCTGCTTACTATACGCGTCTCTTGGTCTCCCTCTGCGATTTTTAACCCCACACACTTCCCTCCAATGCTAAATTTACGATTCCCCTATGTCTAAGAATGTGTCCTACCAAGCGATCTCTTCTTTTAGTCAGGGTATGCCAAAAATTACTTTTCTCACCAATTCTGTTCAGTACCTCTTCATTAGTTATGCGATCTACCCACCTAATCTTCAGCATTCTTCTGTAGCACCACATTTCAAAAGCCTCTATTCTCTTCCTTTCCGCACTGCTTATCGTCCATGTTTCACTCCCGTACAAGGCAACACTCCACACAAATGCCTTCAGAAAAGACTTCCTTACACTTAAGTTAATATTCGATGTTAGCAAATTTCTCTTTTTCAAAAATGCTTTTCCTCCCATTGCCATTCTGCATTTTATATCCTCAGTACAGCGACCATCATATGTTATTTTACTACCCAAGTAACAAAACGCATCTACCACCTTCATTGTTTCGTTACCTAATCTAATTCCTTCAGCATCGCCTGATTTTCTAAGACCGCATTCCATTATTTTTGTTTTGCTCTTTTTAATGTTCATTTTATACGCTCTCTTCAACACACTGTCCATTCCGTTCAACTGCTCTTCCAGGTCCTTTGCTGTCTCTGACAGAATTACAATGTCATCGGCAAAACGCAATGTTTTTATTTCTTCCCCCTGAACTTTAATCCCTATTCCAAATTTTTCCTTGCTTTCCTTCACCGCCTGCTCGATGTACAAATTGAACAACATCGGAGAAAGGCTACAACCCTGTCTTACTCCCTTCCCAACTGATGCTTCCCTTTCATGCCCTTCGAGTCTAAAAACTGCTGTCTGGCTTTTGTACAAGTTATAAATAACTCTCCTTTCCCTATATTTTACCCCTGCTGACTTCAGAATTTGAAAGAGTGTATTCCAGTCAACATTGTCAAACGCTTTCTCCAAATCTACAAAAGCTAAAAATGTAGGTTTGCCTTTCCTTAATCTATCTTCTAAGATAAGACGTAAAGTGAATATTGCCTCCCGGGTTCCTACGATCCTCCTGAATCCAAACTGATCTTCCCCGAGGTCAGCTTCTACCAGCTTTTCCATTCTCCTGTAGATAATTCGTGTTAAAATTTTGCAACCATGACTTATCAAACTGATGGTTCTGTAATTTTCACACCTGTCTGCACCTGATTTCTTTGGAATGGGGATTATTACATTTTTCTTAAAGTCTGAGGGTATTTCGTCTGTCTCATAAATCCTACACACCAGTTCAAATAGTCTTGTCATGGCTGGCTCTCCCAGAGACTTTAGTAGCTCTGAGGGTATGTCATCTACTCCTGGGGCCTTGTTCCGACCTAGGTCTTTCAAGGCTCTGTCAAATTCATCTCTTAGTATAGTATCTCCTATTTCATCTTGATCTACTTCCTCTTCCCTTTCTACAACATCGTCTCTAAGTTCATTTCCTTTCTAGAGCTGCTCTATGTACTCTTTCCACCTTTCAGCTTTCACTTCTTTGCTGAGAACTGGTTTTCCATCTGAGTTCTTGATATTCGTAAAGTTGCTTTTCTTGTCCCCAAATGTCTCTTATTTTCCTGTAGGCGGTATCTACTTTCCCCTTCTTATACATTCTTCTAAAGATTTGCATTTGGCTTCTAGCCACTCCTGCTTAGCCATTTTGCACTTCCTGTCAATCTCATTTTTTAGTCGTCTGTACTCAATTTTGCCTGTTTCATTTACTGCATTTTTATATTTTCTCCTTTCATCAATTAAATTCAGTATTTCCTGTGATACCCAAGGATTTTTTGTAGGTCTTGCCTTTCTACCTATTTTGTCCTCTGCTGCCTTCACTATTTCATCTCTCAATGCTACCCATTCCTCTTCTACTGTTTTATTTCCCCCTGTTTCTGTCAATTGTTGCCTAAATGTCCCTCTGAAATTCTCCAGAACTTCGCTTTCCTTCAATTTATCTAAGTTCCATCTCCTTATTTTCTTACCTTTCTGTAGTTTTTTCAGCTTCAGCCTACAGTTCATGACTAACAAGTTATGGTCAGAGTCTATATTTGCCCCTGGGTATGTCCTGCAGTTTATAACCTGGTTCCGGTACCTATGTCTTACCATTATAAAATCTATCTGATACCTTCCGGTGTCTCCTGGTCTCTTCCACGTATACAACCTTCTTTTGTGATTCTTAAACCACGTGTTTGTTACGATTAAATCATGTTCCGTGCAAAATTCTACCAGGCGACTTCCTCTTTCATTCCTTCTGCCCAGTCCATATTCACCTACTATTTTTCCTTCTCTTCCTTTTCCTACTACCGAATTCCAGTCTCCCATCACAAGTAAGTTTTCCTCTCCCTTAACTGTCTGAATAATTTCCTTTATCTCCTCATATATTTCTTCGATCTCTTCATCATCGGCAGAGCTAGTTGGCATATAAACCTGTACTACTGTTGTCGGTGTTGGCTTTGTATCTATCTTGACAATGATAATGCGATCACTGTGCTGCTCATAGTAGTTTACCCGCATTCCTATTTTCTTATTCATTATCAGTCCTACTCCTGTGATACCCCCAACCGATTTTGTATTTATAATCCTGTACTCACCTGACCAGAAATCCTGTTCATCCTGCCACCGAACTTCACTAATCCCCACTATATCTAACTTCAACCTATCCATTTCCCTTTTTAAATTTTCTAATTTTCCTACCCGATTAAGGGATCTAACATTCCACGCTCCGATCCGTAGAATGCCAGTATTGTCTTTCCTGATGACAACATCCTCCTGAGTGGTCCCCGCCCGGAGATCCGAATGGGGGACTATTTTACCTCCGGAATATTTTACCCGAGAGGATGCCATCATCATATTTCCATACAGTAGAGCTGCATGTCCTCGGGAAAAGTAACGGCTGTAGTTTCCCCTTGCTTTCAGCCGCTCGCAGTAGCTGTGTGGCAAAGCCACATTAGCTGATGTTACAAGGCCAGCTCAGTCAATCATCCAGACTGTTGCCCCTATAACTACTGAAAAGGCTGCTGCCCCTCTTCAGGAACCACACGTTTGTCTGGCCTCTCCACAGATACCCCTTCGCTGTGGTTGCACCTACGGTACGGCTATCTGTATTGTTGAGGCACACAAGCCGTCCCACCTCGGCAATGTCTCTGGTTCATGGGGGTGGAAGTTGTGCGTAAGACGAACGAAAGTGTTTCTGGCAGAACTCTTAGAAGCTCTACTAGAGAGACTGCCGGCACTACTCTTGTCCGCCCTAATCTAGGGTATGGGGTGTGCGGTATGGGTTTATTACGAGACTGGATTGAAGGAGGACACCGAGAATTTCTTATTGTAAAATTGCCTTTTTTATTTAATTGCTGTGTAAACGTTAGAAATGAAAAATATTACTTATTTTCTGTGTAAGGCAAAATAAATACTATCACATTATATCAACACGTAATTATTTGTGTATGGAAATTTCTGTAATCAATATATATTTTACTACCTCATATTGCCGTATTCAAATACATGTAGCTTTTTGTGTAAACTCCATAAAATGTAATTGTAACCTCATTTTTTAACAGTTTCAGACAATTTAATGTAATACTATCATTGTTTATGTAATATAAATAGACTACGGCTGCGTCCATCAGCAGTTCTGTGTTTCTATCAAATTTTCGTACGTCACCTGTATACCTCAATATGTTAAAATAAATATTCTGGAATAAGGAATTCAATAAAGCAACACCTGGCGGTTTGCAAGTCATTTAACAAATACGGAATCCACATGCGCCGATTATTCCAGGGCCGCGGTGGAGTAGCCGAGCGGTCTAAGGCGCCTCGCTGCGGAGCGCGCGGTTGCTCGCAATCGGAGGTTCGAGTCCTTCCTGGGGCATCGGTTATCGGTTTGTGTGTGTGTTCTCCTTAGGTTAGTTTACCTCAGCTTAAGTAGTTTGTAAGCTACGGACTGATGACCACGCAGTTTGGTCCGATAGATTTACAAACATTTGACATTTAATTATTCAAGGCAGTAAGCAAATTTCATCCCGGAATCCTGCAATTTCGTCAACAAAAATCACAGGAGTACTAACGATCACCGTTGTTACATTTCTCTGTACCAATTTAACTGTGTTACATATACCTCAAGGATAAAGCTTCGGTACTGATTTTGTACCTTTAAAAATGGCGGGTTTTATTTTTATTTTTATTTTATGTTTTTTATTTTCGTTGTGACCTTTCCACTAAGTTGTCTCCTCCGAACTATATTTTGTTTCTTCCCAGGTGGGTAGGGAGAAATGATGATCCGAACAAAATAACAGTAATCAGAACTCTCACGGAGAAACTGAAGTGGTCGGCCGGCCGCGGTGGCCGAGGGGACTGAGGCGCTTCAGTCACGGTCTGCACGGCCACTACGGTCGGGGGTTCGAATCCCCCCTCGGGCATGGATATTTGTGCCGTCCTTAGGATAAGGTAGTTCATAAGTAGTTTGTAAGTTTAGGGACTGATGACCCCGTAGTTAAGTCCCATAGACTATACAAACATTTGAACATTTGAAGTGGTCGTTTCTCCCGTGAACTGTTAGAGAGTGCAATGGCAGAGAAAAATAATCTGAAAGTTGTTCGATGATTCCTGTGAAAGACGCTTCAGTGCGATTTTGCAAAGTAGTCACGTGGATGTAATTGTAGATTTAGATTCATGGCTTATTTATATTTCTGCTTGCCATATCAAATTCAAACGTTTGTAGAGCTTATGGGACCTAACTACGGGGTCATCAGTCCCTAAACTTACAAACTACTTATGAAATAGCTTATACTAAAGACGGCACAAACATTCATACCCGTGGGGGTATTGGAACCCCCGACCACAGCGGCCGTGCAGACCGTGACTGGCACGCCGCAGACCGCTAGGCCACCGCGGCCGGTGCTCGTCATATCATTGAGATAAAAGGCGTAATCTAATAGGCTCTTTTTCAGTCGTGGAACCTTAACTTTTCCCGGCGTAATGAATGTTCAAACAACTTACGGGTATGCTGCCGGGTGACGTCGTCGACAACCGCCGATATTTCTGCTGGAGGACACCCTGCCATTTGCACGGCACAACTGCACTTAAGGAAGCAATGTGCAAGCGTATTTAATACCTCGGTTTTCAAAGGGTAAACAAGGAAGATAACACACACAGTACAAGTCACTGCAGTGTCAATACAGCCAAAGATGACCAAACATCAGAATTATCGATAGTGACTGTTAATCAACAGTCCCTCTGTTTTTTGACGAGAGACAGTGCCGGATTCCAAGCAGAATTTAAACAAAAACCACCATCTCTGTTTATAAGGTCGCTTGCTAGTTTAATTTCAACAGCTTCCACTATCCCAATAGGTGGAAGTGCATGCCAGAATCTCCCTGTTGTTGTATTCCATGGGATGACCGGTGCCAAGACAGTGCTCTGCAACAGCGGATTTGTTTGGCTGTTGTAAGCGCGTGTAACGTTTATGTTCAATACAACGGTCTTCCATAAGCATGGTGGTTTTTGTTTAAATTCTGCTTGGTATCCGGCACTGTCTCTCGTCCAAAAAAAGGGGCACAAAATTAATGATGCCTCACCTGTTGATTAACAGTCACTATCGATATTTTTGATGTTTGGTCATCTTTGGTTGTGTTGACTCTGCAGTAACTTGTACTGTGTGTGCTATCTTCCTTGTTTACACTTTGAAAACCGAGGTATTAAATACGCTTACACATTGCTTCCTTGAGTGCAGTTGTGTCTTGCAAATAGCAGGGTATCCTCCTGTCGAAATATCGGCGGTTGTCGACGACGTCATCCGGCAGCATACCTGTAAGTTGTTTGAACATCTTTTTCACTCATTTGTTATTGTTTATCACCACACGTGTGTCAGGTGAACATCAGGATGTATCAGGATTGTATCCTCCAAAATAATATTTGGACTTTTCCTGTAGACAAAATGAGGAGGTCGAAACTAATATTACTACATACGTGCAGTGAATACACCATAGTTCATGTATTTAAATTTTTTTACACATTTACAGTTTCACAAATCCGCTAGAGTTACGCCTGTTATTTCCTCAGAAGCAGTTTGCTTCCGTTGCGGCTGTTATACATTTTGTTACCTTATTTCGAAGGGAATTATAAAACTCAACCGACGAGAGGCAGTGTTAACGTCTAGCGTTGGTACGAACGAGCATCCTCCTCTTTGATGTCTACGATATATACGTTCCGCAGCAGGGCAAAAAGAGTAGGACCTAATTAAGTGTATTAAGGTTAAAGTAATACCAGTCCCTCATAAAGTGTAATAGCCCTGAGGGAAGCCGCCTCCAGAGGCGTTTCGAAACGGCATCTCCCACTGGGCAGGATGCTTTTAATTAGAGACGGCCCTGAACACTCGCTTCAAGAGGGAAGATGACGTCTGTATGGCCGGCGGCCGTCTCTTCTAATTGGCCGCATCTCACGCACTTCGCCTTGGCTGGAACCTCGCCGTTCCTTAGGCGTCGACGCCCCATCAGCGCTTTGTTCATAAAGGGCTCTTCTTTTCCAGAGGTTCTGCGTTTTAATCTTGTTACGTAAATGGCATAATAGTCGATGGTCCTTCATGTTAAATCCCCTTAAATGATGGAATATTGTTGTGACAGAGCATGGCTCTTACTTGAAATGATTGAACACTTAAATGTGATTTGCAGAGTATTTATGTAGATGTAGAAAGACGTTATTCATTGCGGCGTGATCTGTTTGCGAAGTTTCAATCACCGACTTTTAGTTCTGAATGTGAAAATATTTTGCTAGCACCCACCTACTTAGGGAGAGATGACCATCCCAATAAAATAAGAGAAACAAATCGAAAACGGAACGATTTAGGTGTTCTTTCTTCCCGCGCGCTATTAGAGAATGGAACGGTAGAGAAAAGTTATGAAAGTGATTAATGAACCCTCTGCCAGGTACTTAAATGAGATTTGCAGAGTATCTATGTAGATGTAGATGTAGAAAGAACAGTGAGCAGTGATGACTACAGAAATGAAGTTTATATGTGTACGATCGTGATGTCAGAAGAAGACGGTGGTTTGTCGGATATTGTTTGAAATGGTAGAACGTTAGTTAGGGTATAGAGTTCTTTCATAAGCACGCTTCTGACAGATGGAGCTGTAACTAATTTCTAGGTTAATCAGAAAAAAAATAACAATTACACACTGAAGAATCAACTCCACACGTTGCGATTTGTAAGGCGGGAAATAATAATCATAGAGAACCAATAAGATACCCGAACGACTTTTTGATGCGGCTTTCCCAAATGATCGAAGTTTTGCGTACTGTCCTATCAACGTTGGTTGATGTAATTAGTAACGTAGTTCGGTCTCGAAATGGACGGTGTTGGCGGACGAAGCTGGTCGCAAATATTCTGAAAGTAAACCCGTAACATTTGTCTGAAATTTTATTATTATTATTAAGGCGAATCATTATTAAGGGAGGAGAACCATAAATCTGGTTAGGCAGATAGGAATGTGAGACCTTCGTCATTTCATCAGAATGGGACATAATAATTGCCAGTTTGTAGTAATTGACATTTGCAATCGGCACAGAAACGCAACGTTAGCAGAGGAAAGGACATCTAGGGTAGTCGCATGGACTTCAAAAACTGTCATCAGATGTAGGAATGGTGGGACTACAATCAAGATAATTTTACTTAAAGAAAACCAAATGAGTAATGCGGAGGATATTGGTCAAACGGTTGTTCACGTATAGCAGGGCAAAACATAGGTACATCCTGATGAACTCTGTACGTTAAATTAGTAAGGTTACCCAGTTTGTAGGTGCCCAATTTCATAATTATAACAGCGGATACATTCCCGCTTTTCTTTATATCCAAAATGGCCCTGGTTCGACGAAGGGTGTATTTACCATCTAAACAAGAGCACTGACAGGCAATGAAAGCCGTCCCATGGGGCCGATCTAGAGGCCTCAAATCAAATACTGAAATGTTTGCAATCCTAAGAAACGAAACTTCTGTGATCATCGGTCCCTAGACTTTCAACCTACTTATACTAAGGACAACAAGCACACACCAAAAATGTTCAAATGTTTGTAAATCTATCGGACCTAACTTCTCTGGTCCCTAGGCTTACAAACTAACGCTAAGGACAACAAATAGACCCATGCCCACCGGAGGACTCGAGCCTCCGACGTGACGCTTCAGACGCTTATGCCCGACAACTGCAATAATATAATAATTGGTTGCGTTTACGACCTCCGAACTCAGATGATTCAATTGCAAAAAAGGTTCGAGCGATATTTGAGTCTAATTTCAAATTCGTACCCGACTTCAGTTTACCATCAATTTACTGGCTAAAATATGTGTATAAATACGGAATCACGCATAAAACACCGTCCGAAATGGCTATAAATGCATTATTTGAAAATTATGTCGAGCAATTATCTTATGAGTTCACTCAAATAGTAAATGGTTCTGAAATCACACTTGATCTGTTAGCACCAAATAATCCTGAGCTCATAACGGAATGGATACACATTCTAGTAAACACTCGTCTGAAGTATCCAGGCAGAAACTTCGAAACCAACGAAAAATCTAGATATTGAGAGAAACGTTTAGAAATTTCCTTGAGCCCATCCTGAGCTACAATATTCCGCTCCTTAATTAACAAAAGCGGAGCAGTCACCGTTGGTGTACGAAACTGTTCACAACACTGTAGCGGAAACAACGAAAAAAATCATGCGAAATTTAAACGAACGTAAAATCCCGTTGAATGGCAATGTTTGACGGAAAATCAAAGTTTTACGCCGACTTCAATGCGAAATGATCACGGTAGTTTCCACAGCAATACTGTGTTTGGAAATATGGTAGAGTATCCAAAGAGATTCTGGACATGTGCAAAGTACACCAGTTGTGAGATACAAGCTAAAGCAGAGTGCTAAACACAGTTATCCAGAATTCCTTCACCAAAGAGGCGACTCGAAAATATCTTCCAATATGAATGACGTAGATGTACTCCTTGCTTAAGAAAACTAGATCTTCGCGTGTAGAATGTACATCGATTAGGATCCTGTCAGAGTATGCTAATTCACTAACTCCCTATTTAATATTCATATACAGTTGTTCGCTCAACGAATGATCTGTACCCAAAGACTGGAAAGTAGCACAGGCCAGTCCATTTAGAAAACATCGTTCTTGTAAAAAACAACTTGCCCTTTACACACACGAAGTGATGAGTGCTTACGGCAAGGGATCTCTTATTAATTCCATATTTCTAGATTTGCAGAAGGCTTTTAACACCTCACCTCACCAAACTGCATGCTTATGAAATGTCGACTCAGTTATGTGATTTGATTCGTGTTTTCAATCAGAGGGGAGACAGTTTGTGGTCTAGTAAAATAGAAATGTACCGATTAAAAACAGAAGTGATATCTGAATATCTTACGCTCTTCTGGGTACTGTTGTCAATCCTCTCGCTGTTTCGCAGTCATATAACCGGTATGGATAAAATCTGAAGAACCTTTTTTAGATTGCTTGCAGATGATGCTGTCATTTACCTTCTTGTAATGTCGTCAGGAGAACAAAATCAATTGAAGAAGGGTGTAGATAACGTCTCTGTACGTTGAGAAAATTGGCAGTTGGTCCTAAGTAATGAAACATTTAACTTCGATTACAAGGTAAATTAGTCAAATCTGAAAGCCGTAAATTCAACTAAATGCCTAGGAATAACATTGAAGACCAATTAAGACAAAAAAAAATACAAACAAAACAACTAAAAGTCTCATAGTAAATGCTATGGGGGGGGGGGGGTTAGTTGAAACACACATTGAATTTAATAGCGGAACACTCAGAAACTGCACAGAACTACTAAAGTGTCCGCCCTCTTACGAGGTTCTGCTGCTCGGTGTGGAATACTTATCAGGTAAGATTGGTGAAGGAGATCGAAAGTGTACAAAGAACGGCAGCACGCTTCCATGTGCCTATGTTGTCTTTATTTAAAAATAAAATGGTTAACAAAGGCTTAGGTCTGGTACAGTATTTCCCAGTCGCATAGACCGAACAGAGCAGAACAGCCTTCGCTGTATGCACCTGCGTGTTGTCGTGGGTGAGCTCACGAATCGTCTGCCGTCGAACAGTGTCTACTAACGCGCAAGTGATTGCGTTTCCTTAGATTGCACGCACGCCAGTGACGTGGGACGGGCGAGTCCGAGGCCAACGAGAAAGACAGACTGCAGCGCGCCTGTCAAATCATGTAAGCAAGGTAGGCCTGAGCCGGCGCGATCGCTAGCTGAGTGGCTGGCCGCTATGCGGCAGTGGGCTGTACCCCAGCGACCAGCCAATCAACTAGCGATCGCGCCGGCTCAGGCCTACCTTACTTAGGTGATTTGACAGGCGTGCCGCAGTCTGTCTTTCTCGTTGGCCTTGGGCGAGTCCGTTTGCTCGGAGGTAAGGTAGGTATGTCAACAACGTGTGCTAACAGTGAGAATAGTACATTCCATTGCATAATGTCTTCACAGCACTGTTGCCACTATTTAATGTCCAACCCTCGTACACTCCTTTACTTAGAGAATCCTATAATTAGTGTGACTCATGTTCAATGTCTACTGCCATACCGATTGTCTTGTTTTGCAATTAGTAATGGAAATACATAGGGGATAGCATTTTCATATGTTAAATCATTCGCAAATGACTTCTGATTATCAACAAAATACTACTCTCACCCGGACGTCTAGCAGTCAACTTCACGCCAGACGTAAGGGACCTTAACAGAGACAGCAGAGGCCAAAACAACTACACTGACGTTTAATCAAACTTTGATTTCTGAGGTTCTATGACGTTGTAATTGACGGTAAGTCATCGAGTAAAACATAAGTGATATCTGGCGTTCCACAGGGACGCGTTATAGGTCCCCTACTCTTCCTCGTGTTTATGAACGATTTCGGTGACAATCTGAATAGCTCCCTTAGACTGTTCGCGGATGGTGCTGTCGTTTATCGGTTAAGGAAGTCAACAGAGGATCAAAAGCAACTTTAAAGCGATTTAGACAAAATTTCTGCATGGCGCGAAAATTGGCAATTGACACTAAATAAAGAAAAGTGTGAAGTAATACACATCACCACTAAAAGAAATCCGCTGAACTTCAATTACGCGATAAATCAGTCAAACCTTAAGGTCGTAGATTCTACCAAATACCTAGGAGTTACAATTACGAACAACTTTGACTGGAGAGAACACATAGAAAATATTGTGGGGAAGGCGAACCAAAGGTTACGTTTCGTCGGAAGAACGCTTCGAAGCTGCACCAGCTCCACCAAAGAGACTGCCTACATCACACTTGTGCGTCCTCTCCTGGAGTACTGTTGCCCCTTGTGGGACCCTCACCAGGTGGGACCGACGGAAGACATTGAGAAGGTTCAGAGAAGGGCAGCTCGTTTTGTTTTATCACGTTACGGGAGGGAAAGCGTCACGGAAATGTTGCATGAATTGGGGTGGAAATCATTAAAAGAAAGGCGTTATTCATTGCGGCGTGATCTGTGTGCGAAGTTTCAATCACCGACTTTTTGCTAGCACCCACCTACTTAGGGGGACATGACCATCCCAATAAAATAAGAGAAATCAGATCGAAAACGGAACGATTTAGGTGTTCTTTCTTCCCGCGCGCTATTAGAGAATGGAACGGTAGAGAAAAGTTATGAAAGTGGTTAATGAACCCTCTGCCAGGCACTTGAATGTGGTTTGCGAGTATCTATGTAGATGTAGATGTAGATATTTGCAGGCAAAGGTATCGGTACTAGATTTCGCTTATTTATACAAAGCACAAAGTACTGTGATTGTCCAAATATGTTTTGTGTAATCATCATTGAGCCATTAAAGACGGCTGAAAATAAAACATATTTATTCCAGAACTAAAGTTTTGTCTAAAACATACTTTTATCTCGTGTAACAGTTTTTTCATCCTCTAAAATATTTATTCGAATCTTCATTAAATGTTCGAATAGAATTCTATATTTGGAGAATTGGTGTTGGTAAATGGTAGCATTGAGATACTGTACTGAGAGAATGACAGAACCCTGAAAGACCTAAGTCGAAACAAGGCCCCTGGAGTAGGTGATATTCCCTCAGAGCTACTGAAGTCTCTGGGAGAACCAGCCATGACAAACCTGTGTCACCTGGTGTGTAAGATGTATGAGACAGGCGAAGTACCGCCAGACTTTAAGAAAATGTTATAATCCCCATTCCAAAGAAAGCAGGTGCAGACAGGTGTAAAAACTAAAGAACCATCAGTTTAATAAGTCATGGTTGCAAAATATTAACACGAATTATATACAGAAGAATGGAAAAGCTCGTAGAAGCCGACCTCGGGGAAGATCAGTTTGTGTTCAGGAGAAATGTAGGAACACGGGAGGCAATACTCACTTTACGGCTTATCCTAGAAGACAGATTAAGAAAAGGCAAACCTACATTTCTAGCTTTTGTAGATTTGGAGAAAGCTTTTGACAATGTTGATTGGCATAAACTCTTTCAAGTTCTGAAGCAAGCAGGAGTAAAATATAGGGAGCGTAAGGTTATTGACAACTTGTCAGAGTTGAAGGGCATGAAAGAGATGCAGTGGTTGGAAAGAGAGTAAGACTGGGTTGTAGCCTTTCTCCATTGTTATTCAATTTGTTCATTGAGCAAGCTATAAAGGAAAGCAAGGAGAAATTTGGAGAAGGAATTAAAGTTCAGGGTGAAGAATTAAAAACATTGCGTTTTGCCGACAACATAGTAATTCTGTCAGATACAGCAAAGGACCTGGAAGAGCAATTGAACGGAATGGACAGTGTGCTGAAAGGTGCATACAAGATGAACATTAACAAGAGCAAAACTAGGGTAATGGAGTGCAGAGTAAGAAAATCAGGTGATGCTGAAGGAATTAGATTGGGTAACGAAGCAATAAAGGAGGTAGACAAGTTTTGTTACTTGGACAGTAAAATAACAAATGATGGTCGCAGTACAGAGGATATAAAATGCAGAATGGCAATGGGTAGAAAAGCGTTATTGAAAAAGAGAAATTTGTTAACATCGAATATTGATTTAAACCTAAGGAAGTCCTTTCTTTAGGCATTTGTATGGAGTGTGGCCTTGTATGGGAGTGAGACATGGACGATAAACAGTGCGGACAGGAAGAGGATTGAGGCTTTTCAAATGTGGTGCTACAGAAGAATGCTGAAGATTAGGTGGGTGGATCGCGTAACTAATGAGGAGGTACTGAACAGAATTGGGGAGAAAATTAAATTTCTGCCGTACCTTGACTAAAAGAAGGGATAGATTGGTAGGGCACATTCTTAGACATCAAGGAATTGTGAATTTAGCGTTGGAGGGAAGTGTGCGAGGTAAAAACCGCAGAGGAAGAGTAAGATATGGATACAGTAAGCAGATTCAGACAGATGTAGGTTGCCTTTCTTATGTGGAGATGAAGAGGCTTGCTCAGGATAGGGTATGGTGGAGAGCTGCATCAAACCAGTCTCCGGTCTGAAGACAACACACAACACAATACGTTTTATTATTGTGAACAGTTTAATCCAAAAGTCTTACCCTAAAAAACTGGAATGTACGGAAATAGGGTTATTAAACATTTCTGTAGCTAACGTGTAGCATTTGTGATTAATTATACAGAACTGGGCAAATAAAACTGGCCTGGAGAACAGAATTCCAGGGTACACAGAAACAACGCAGAGGAAAGGAATTACAGTACTAACCTTTCTATGGAAGATGCTTGAAGTGAGCATCGGTCATCTCTTGGCAATTTTTGACTATGACCACCAACTTGCTGCCGGCTGATCAAAGCTGAACGGCTGGAATTGCTCGTCTACACAATACCGGTGCAGTTCTTCGAGTCTATGTTATTGCGATACACGTTCGTCTAAATGACTCCCTATAGAAAGTCATCAAACAAGAAGGTCAGGTGACGTCAGCCGACAGCTAGGGTCGCGTCCAAACTGACCTCTGCTAACACGCCGGTCAGGCGTAAAGAATGTGTGAATGTGGTCCAAGGTTCGACCGGTTGTGAGGGCAGACGCTCAATTCTCTGGAAGGTAACCGGTGTATTTGTTAATGGGTGTTGTTATATGCTTATATTCACTTCATTTCGTATTGACTCGTCCAGATACTTTCATTTGCCCAAACCTGTACAACACCGTGACAGAGATTGAAGGGAAGAATATATTCCCCACCCCACCCAAAAAAAAAAAAAAAAAAAAAAAAAAAAAAAAAAAAAAAAAAAAAAAAAAAAAATTGAAAAAAAATTGAAAAAAAAATAAAAATCACGAACTATTTCAGTACAAGTACGAAAACTACTGAAATATTTGGCTGGTAGACCTCCTACGTAATAGATCCCAGAACGTTGTTCTCGACGACGAGTGTTCATCAGAAACGAGTGTATCGTCAGGCGTGCCCCAGGCGAATGTGATAGGACCGCTATTATTTTCTATCTATATAAATTATCTGATGTACAGAGTAACTTGTAATTTGCGGCTGTTTGCTATAAGATACTGTGGTGTATGGGAGAGTGTCGTCTTTAATTGACTGTAATAGCATACAGGATGACTTAGAGAAAATTTCTAGTTGGGCCGAAGAATGGAAGCTAGCTCTCAATGTAGAAAAATTTAAGGTGATGCGCACGAGTAGGAAAAACAATCCCATAATGTTCGAATACAGCATTAGCAGTGAGCGTCTTGATGCAGTCACGTCGTTCAAATATCTAGGCGTAACACTGCAGAACGATATGGAATGGAGCTAACATGTAAGGACAGTTGTGAGTAAGGCGGACATCCGATTCGGTTTATTGTGATAATAAAGGAGACCGCGTATAAAACGCTTGTACGACCACGTCTTGAGTATTACTCAAGTGTTTGCGACCCGCAGCAGATCAGTTTAAAGGAAGACATAGAAGCAGTTCAGAGGCGAGCAGCTAGCTTTGTTAGTAGGTTCGACCAATGCGCGAGTGTCACGGAATTGCTCCGGCAACTCAACTGGGGATCGTTGGAGGAAAGACGATGTTCTTTTCGTGAATTTCTGTTGAGGAAACTTAGAGGGCCGGAATTTGAAGTTGATTGTAGTACGATCTTCCTGCCGCCTACTTATATTTCGCGTAGTGATCACAAAGATAATAGAAATTAGGGCTTGTACGGAGGCATATAGGCACTCTTTTTTTCCTCGTTCTATTTGGGAGTGGAATAGGAAAGGAAATGCCTAGTAGTGGTACAATGTAACATACACCACGCACCATAGGGTGGACTGTAGAGTATGTATGTAGATGTATATTGCGGTTTTACCAAGGCAACAGCAGAAACAAGAAAGTTATGTATTGCTATGGAGATAATCTAGTACATAAAAAATAAATTAATGCGTTGAAATGAAAAGGAAAGGAAGGAAAAAGAATGAAGTTGCTGTCTTTAGTATAAGGTAGTTCAGAAGTAGTTTGTTAAGTTTAGGGACTGATGACAATGTAGTTAAGTCCCATAAGCTTGACAAACTGTTGAAGATTGGTTCATAGAGAAATTTAACAGAATTGGAGTAATGTTAAGGCCAGTACATCAAGCTTCGGAGCGCAGGGAAAGAACCCCCACTACATACAGAACGAAATACATTGCGGTGTGTGACATAATCAGTTTTGTGTGAGCTACATAAGGAATTAATGCCATTCTTGTCGCGAATATTCGAACAGGAGATGAGGGTTTGGAAAGACGAGCAGGACGCAGCCACAACCCACATGATAATATCTCAAACGTATCAAGTATGCTCTACGTTATTCTGTTCGGGAGACCGAATTACCCACTTATTACCTATCCCGCGAGGAGACCTGTAACTATAAAAGGCTTTGTATTGTACGTACACTTGAAACGCTCCCGTTACCTGGGATACTCTGGAATAATGTATAGAAAACGGTAAGTTACGCCCAATAAGTTTGCGCTGTTAAAAGTTCCGCCTACTGCACTGTTTCCAACCGCTTTCCAAAATTAAACAAAGTTCTTGAATAGTAATGTGCCCCTCCGAGAGGATTACCGTGTGCTTACTGATGGATAATGGCATCTAACCTTATGTTTCGTTTCTCGAAGACTTAATACTTGGGGAAACTTTATAATCTAATGCAATACTGATGGGAAAATTAATGTTTACTTGTCTTAAAGTAACAAGAAATTTAATAATATATCACGGTCGCCAGACTAATAAACAAATTAATGTTTCAAATAATGTAATAAGCAGTAGCATCAGCTATGTGAACAACTGTATAACTAAAATAGCCACACAAAGCAGCAAAATCCTGCAATGCTACTTGGATAATCTGACGATCTTCTATGGTGTTGGTTGCGCAGAGTGACCTGAGCCACCTAGTCGTGTTCTACGGCCATACGTGAACCATCATCTACACACTCCATTGGAGTCGTGAAACATTTCGTTCACATCAGCCGCAATTTAAATGTTCAAATGTTTCTAATGTTATGGAACTAAACTTCTGTGGCCCAAGTAACAAACCTCCTATACGACCTTTATTATTTCGTTAAAAAATCTAATTTCTTCAGCATCCCACGATTTTCTCAGACTACACTCCGTTACCCTTGTTTCGATCTTGTTAATGTTCATCTTATACTCACCTTTCAACACAGTGTCCATTCCGTTCAACTGCTCTTCCAGATCCTTTGCTGTCTCTGACAGAATTACAATGTCATCGCCAAAACGCAATGTTTTTATTTCTTCACCCTGAACTTCTCTAAATTTCTCCTTGCTTTCCTTTATAGCTTGGACAATGTACAAATTGAATAACATTGGAGAAAGCCTACAATCCTGTCTTACACCCTTCCCAACCACTGCATCCCTTTCATGCCGTTCAACTCTATCAACCGCCATCTGCTTTTTGTACAAGTTGTAAACAATCTTCCGTTCCCTATATTTTACTTCTGATTGCTTCAGAATTTGAAAGAGTGTATTACAATCAATATTGTCAAACGCTTTCTCCAAATCTACAAAAGCTAGAAATGTACGTTTGCCTTTCCTTAATCTATCTTCTAAGATGAGCCGTAAAGTGAGTATTGGCGCCCGCGTTCCTACATTTCTTCTGAATCCAAACTGATTTTCCCCGAGGTCAGCTTCTACCAACTTTTCCATCCTTCTGTAGATAAATCGTGTTAAAATTTTGCAACCGCGACTTATCAAAGTGATGGTTCTGTAATTATCACACCTGTCTGCATTTTTTGGAATGGACATTACTACATTTTCTTCAAGTCTGAGGGTACTTCGCCTGTCTCATACATCTTACACAGCAGGAGAAATAATTTTGTCATAGCTGGTTCTCCAAGAGACTTCACTGTGTGAATGTCATCTACTCCAGGGACCTTTTTCTCGGATTAGGTAATTCAGTGTCCTGTTAAATTCATCTCTCAGTATAGTATCTCCCATTTTCTCTTCATCTACTTCCTCTACCCTTCCTACAATATTGTCTGGAAGTTCGTTTCCTTTATAGAGCCCCTCTATATATTTTTTCCAGCTTTTAGCTTTCCCTTCTTTGCTGTGAACTGATTTTCCATCTGAGTTGTTGATATTCATAGGGCTGTTTCTCTTGTCTCCAAATGAATCTATTTTTCCCCTTTTTATAATTCTTTTAAAGACTTAGTTGCCTTCTAGACTCTCCTGCTTAGCTATTTTGCACTTCCTGTCAATCTCGTTTCTTAGTAGTCTGTACATTTTGCCTGTTTCATTTACTGCATATAATTTCTCCTTTCATCGATTAACTTTAGTATCTCCTGTGATATCCAAGGATTCTGTGTAGGTCTTGCCTTCGTACCTACTCTGTCCTCTGCTGCCCTCACTATTTCATCTCTCTATGCTACCCACATTCCTGTTCTACTGTTTTATTCCCCCCCCCCCTCCCGCTGTTTCTATCAATTGTTGAATAAAACTCTCTCTGAAATTCTCTAGATCTTCAGGTTCCTTCAATTTATCCAGGTCCCATCTCCTTATTTTCTTACCATTCTGCTGTTTTTCAGTTTCAATCTACAATTCATGACCAATAAGATATGGTCAGGGTCTACATCTGCCGCTGGGTATGTCTTACAGTTTAAAACTTGTTTCCGAAATCTATGTCTTACCATTATAAAATCTATCTGGTACCTGCGGGTGTCTCCTGGTCTCTTCCACATAAACAATTGCCTTTCCTGATTCTTAAACCAGATGTTTGTTGTAACTTAATTATGTTCCTTGCAAAATTCTACCAGGCGGCTTTCTCTTACATTTCTTTTGCCCAGTCCATATTCACCTGCTATTTTTCCTTCCCTTCCTTTTCCTACTACCGAATTCCAGTCTCCCATAATAATTAAGTTTTCCTCTCCTTTAATTGCCTGAATAACTTCCTCTACCTCCTCATAAATTTCTTCGATGTCCTCATCATCTGCAGAACTAGTTGGCATATAAATCTGTACTACTATGGTCGGTGCTGGCTTCGTATCTATCATGACTACGATAATGCGATCACTGCTCAGCTCGTAGTAGTTTACCCGCATTACCATTTCTTATTCATTATCAATCCTACCCCTGTAATACCCGATACTGATTTTGTATTTATAATCCTGGATTCACATAACCAAAAATCCTGTTCCTCTTTCCACCGAACTTCACTAATCTCCACCACATCTAAATCCATTTCTCTTTTTAAATTTCCTAATCTCCCTACCCGATTAATGGATCTAACATTCCACCCTCCGATCCGTAGAATGCCAGAGTCGTCTTTCCTGATAACATCATCCTTCTGAGTAGTCCCCGCCCGGAGATCCGAATGGCGGACTATTTTACCTCCGGAATATTTTACCCGAGAGGGTGCCATCATCATATTTTCATACAGCAGAGCTGCATGTCCTCGGGAAAAGTGATGACTGTAGTTTCCCCTTGCTTTTAGCCGTTCGCAGTAACTGTATGGCAAACACACATTAGTTGATGTTGCAAGGCCATCTCAGTCCATCATCCAGAAAGTTGACCTTGTAACTACTGAAAAGGCTGCTGAACCTCTTCAGGAACCACACGTTTGTCTGGCCACTCTATAGCTACCCCTCCGCTTTGGATGCACCTACGGTACGACTATTTTATCATTCAGGCACGCAAGCCACCCCATCTCGGCACTGCCTGTGCTTCATGAGGGTAGTTTGGAATTATAAAATCAAATATAAGCAATGTAATATGTTTTACATAGGGCAGATTGGAAGGATAACGTGAACACATATAGCTGACGAAATAGAACGAGCTATTGACATTTTGCACATTACACAAAAGTGACTAACGTCCTTGAAGAAATTGAAATTTATTCACACACAATGATTTACCCTCAAGAAATTTTAAATGAGCAGATCGATTTGAAAGATAAAGACTACATAAAAATTTTTATTTACACTATCCTGCCAAACAGATAAGCGAAATGTAAAAACATAGAAGAGATCATACTATGACGAAATTAATAGTAAACGCTGCAAACGAACAATTATGCTAATAACTACATTAAATTGTTAAGAAACTTGCATATCGTATAAACGGTCCACATAACCAGTTCTGCAAAAAACGAAAAAAAATCTAACAATTAAATTCGGAATTTCAGTGATATATAAGAACGATGATCAATGTTGTTCACTATTAACAGCAATAAAATAGTTGAATCATCATGACGGCAAATAAGACAATGAAGTTACAAGGAAGTAAAGATTAAAGTACGTAGACTTATTGTAGCCGTGTTATTAATCTATATTTTCACCTTCAAAATCGCAATATTATTCCTATGTTTTTTACATTAACTTCACAGAAACCTGAAGAGCCGCGGCGAAGTGGCCAAGCGCATTGAGGCGCTATGTTACGATGCGCGAGGCCGCTCCCCGTCGGGCATGGATGTTTGTGGCGTCTGTAGTATAACGTAGTTCATAACTAGTTTGTACGTTTAGGGTCTGATTACCCAAGCTTAACAAACATTTGAACATTTTGAAATCTGAAGATGTCAACTGTGCTGAAACAGACCTGTCGTGATTAATAAATAATATCTTCATATAGCAGCGTCTCTGATGCGGCAAATTTTATTTAATGTCGCTATACTAAGGACTCGATCCTCCGACATTGGTGGCCGCGCGATCCGTAACGGGGCGCTCCATACTACACGACCATTTCCGTGCGCAAAAAATTTTCCAGATTGAAGCATCACGTTTCCCTACGACAATAATGCGCCCTGTCTCTAATTCACTAATTTGATAGTACAGGTCACGCATACTTCTGCGAGGCATTCTGTACATCTACTTAAGTCGTACTGATCCATTACCTTCGGTTTACAGCGACAACGATTGGAGCAGGCACTTTTGCCGGTAGGTGGTGATGCTCCGCAATATCTACGTTGACTGAATTAAAATACAATTTTTAATTTGTCCCACAAGTTTAATTCGTGAACCGATTTTCGGCTTATAAGGCCATTTCCAGACTTTAATGTTCATCTCAAAGAAGTTACACTGCTTTGATACAGGCTTGAAAGATATTCTACTCGTTCTACTTTTACTTAAACACATAACAATTATCATCCTTGGCTCTGATGCGGTAGTACAATTAAAAGGTTGCAATAAAACAATCATTGATAAATACGAGGGGCGTTTGAAAAGTCCGTGCGAAGTCTAAGAGATGGTACCATCAGTACGTATTGAGGTTATGTTTAGTTAGTAGCATCTTTGTAAAGAACGCACACAAAGTTCTGCCGTATTGGTCTATTTCTCTGTGTTTGGCAGTCGTGTGAATCAAGGAAGTCGAGAGATTGTGAAAAAAATGGCCGAAAAAGAATTTCGTGTGGAGATTAAACATTATTTTATGGAAGGCAAAACGCCTCAGGAGACTTTGGAGAAGCATCATAAACATTACGGTGACTCTGCACCTTCGATTAGAACAGTTTATAAGTGATTTCAACATTTTCGGAGTGGCCATATGGAACAAGTGACGCTGAACATTCTGAACGCCCTGTGGAGGTTACAACTCCACCAACTCTACAAATCATTGATAAAATCCATGATATGGTGATGGACAGTGGCGTATCGGGCTGAAGTCCCCCCCCCCCTCCCAGATCATCCTACAGTGTTCCCTAGAGAGAGAGAGAGAGAGAGAGAGAGGAAAGAAAAAAAGAAAGGGATCAATCATCACAATATGCGTAAAGGTGCAGCCTCTCTTTATTTATTATTATTATTATTATTATTATATACTGACTCCTGTTTGTCTCAGCTAGATGTATTTTATTTGATGCAGTTTACCATTCAGTTTTATCCATGAAGATGGTCTATTGACCGAAACTGGTAGATATATAAGGTTTTGAATAAACAGCTGATGTTTTTTTAAAAATGCATTTTATGAAGTATTATAATTTAGGTGCGTGAGATTGCTAGTGCTGTGGGCATCTAGAATGAACGGATACGAAATATTTTGCATAAAAATTTGGACATGAGAAAGCCATCAAATGTTCAAATGTTTGTACAGCTTATGGGACTTAACTACGGGGTCATCAGTCCCTAAACTTACAAACTACTTATGAACTAGTTACGAACTAGGACGGCACAAATATCCATGCCCGAGGGGGGATTCGAACCGTAGACCGTAGTGTCCGTGCAGACCGTGATTGAAGCGCCTCAGTCCCCTCGGCCACCGCGGCCGGCGAGAAAGCCATCTCCAGGATGGGTGTCGCCATTGGTAACGCTTCGCCAATAACGGAATCGTGTGAAGTGTTGCAAGGAAGGTTTGCAGCTAGCTGTTCAGGAAGAATCAGTAGGACTTTAAGCGTCGATTCGTCAATTTTGATGAAACATGGACACATTACTATATTTCTGAGACCAAAGAACAATGTAACCAATGGGTTACCAAGGGAGAATCTGCACCAAAACAGGCCAAGACCGGTCATTCGGCCGGAAAGGATACGGGGACAGTCTGTTGCGTTTCGGAAAAGATAATCCTCATAGACTAGAACAAGGTAAAACTATTACAGGTGCATATCATTCATCGTTATTGGACAGTTTGGAAACCCAGCTGCAAGAAAAACGCTGGCGATTGGCCAACAACAAAGTTCTTTTATATCACGACAATGCAGCAGCACACACCTCAGAAGTTGGAGAGCCAACCGACAATAAACTTAATTTTAATTCCGAATATTTACGTTTAAGACTTTCAGAACAATTAAACTTTTCAGCGAACAAAAACATTGTTAAATTCTTTGAGATAAACAGTAAGATCTGAATATCGCCTTATAAGCCGAAAAGCTGTTCACGAATTAAAATAAATGTGGAACATACACAGAATTGTGATTTTGATTCAGTATGATGATGTTCCACCAAGAACCGACGGAAGAATCACTCAACGTCATCTATGTTGACCTTTAACGCACTGGCCGGTATGGTTAAGATGCTAATCGCTTCCAGTGAATATGAACTTCTATCTCTAGTATTTCAAGCCTTTTTTTTCTGAACGTGAGTGTAGCGTTAAATCACCATTCACTGTTAGGAACAATGTCGAAGCTTCACAAGTGAATAGACATGGCGGTCAGCCCGTTCAATTAAGAAACCGGTACTGCCTTGTCAGCAGGCATCTCGTTCACTGTTACTCGACGAGCTCTAACGGCATCCGATTCTCCGGAATTCAAAGCACTACTCGCTGCTTTCAAACATTAAGAACATTAAGAAACATTATTAAGAACCGAATGGAGGAGAAATACAATAAAAGACATTCGATGAACCCTCTGCAATGTACTTAAATTTAATTTGCAGAGTAATTATGTAGATGTGAATGCAGATGTATAACAAGTAATGAATTTATGGGCTTGTAATAGTGTCCCACTGGCTAGTCAACCACGTCATGCATAGCTGCATGGTCTAGGATCGTGGAGAAAAAGCGTTTGATTCTCTCACGCTGGCTAAACAGCGCCACAGTGTCCTGTACTTTGATATCAATACGTAAAAGGCAGTAATGCCGTGCATAGCTCTTTTCTCGAGATGGCAGTTGTGACATTGCAGTCTTAGCCTTCATTGAGGACAAGTGCAGACTCTAGGCAACTAACGCACGCCGTGGGTAAGACCCCATTTATGTAAATCTGTTCAATAACCCGGAGATGCTCACACGTTCTACAACACTCAGTGAGTGCCTAAATCTGACGGATAGGTTCTAGAGACAAGGAGTGCACTTTCACAATAAGTTAAATACAAAATCTTCTCGCAAAACACCAAGCGAAGTACTCTCAATGTAATGAAATATTATCGTATAGCGCTATGCGACAGTCATCCCACAATTTATTGCATAGTATGAGTAATTTCCATCAAATCTGGCTTGTATCCGTTCATTCTGCTCAGTAGAATCTAATGAACATACTGGTAAGACTCTCATACAATTGGATAATAAAAATAGGCCAACCTTCCAAAAATCTGAGATGAAAACATAAAATTTACAAACGACAAATACACATTTCCCTTGAGAAACAAATTTAATTTCTGTGCACGTTACCAACAATATGTAACTGACTAGATTCCCACAAAAGGTTAATCTCATAATTACGCTCAAATGCTGTCTACAACGTCCCAAACACCCCCGTCGAATATAATCGAGTAGAGGTAGTTGACAACTACTTCTTACGGAAAATCAGTGCATGGCGCGAAATGCCTTGTCCAGTGTGTGGTCTCTATGAATGCTCGTGCCTGTTGCTTAAGCCTTCCCCCACTATACCAAACGAAATTCGGTGGAACATTCCAGACTTTGCGTGTTGGTGCTATTGATCGACTGCAAGGTGAACTTTTAAAAATAGCTGTACTGTCGTGTCTAGTACGGTCGTGCCACAAACTAGATTTGGAAGTTAAGATTATGCAGACAATGCTAAGCTCTTACAAATGCAGAATATCTCTACTGATTCATCAGATGAACATGCACCCCGAATTAACCGCACAATCCTTCATCACAGATCTAATCACTATTAGATAATGGATACAAGTTAACACAGGAAACTGAAATGAAATAAAAACAAAATAAAGCACCTGATTTCTTTTTTTCCCTACGCAGATCTTCTCCCAGGCATGTCTACATAATAAGCAAGTAGCAGAACAACAATTTGCGAGACTACACAAAACAAAGATGATAATTTCGTGTGGCTCAGTGTGTAATGTTACGTGGACCGCCCAGGAAATATTTATTAACTGATGTACTCGATTTCATAATTTAACAGTTGTCTTTTAATGAACATTCCTGTGTTTAGATTAATTTATGAGAAGTTTCTTCAAATAAATATTTTAAGAATCCAGAGATATGCAAGAACGAACTTTATGCACTAAAAAAACAATAACTTAATTACGCTCTTCATTTTTTAATTAAGCAAGAAGGAGCACCAGGCTTCGATTTTATCTTCTACTGTTAGCTCTTGACCTGAACGGTCGTAATTAAGTGTCGCTCTGTAAATTGTATGATTTTAATTGAACATTTGATTTCACTTTTTTATACTTTTATTTATTATTTAACATGCTCCATTACATAGTAATATTACATGTTTGTTGATGATTCAGGTGGTTACATCAGATATTTTTCCAACACATTACAGTACATAAGACAGGGTTTACAAAGGAACAAACAATTTTATACATCAGAAAATCTAATTGAATTTTTAAAAAATTGTAAAAGTCTGTAGTGAATTTATGTACTAAGTTATATTTACTGACGGGCCATCCTCCTCCTTTGGCAGCTATTTTTTTCCTGAGATGGTCCCTCTCTTTTAATAAATTGCAGCTGTCAAAAAGCACGTGGTCAATAGTTTGGACAGCACTGTTACATGTGCACTCACTTGGATCTTTGTTAAGTCAGTGTAAGTGAATACTCCACCATTTCAGAATATAAATAATTATCTCGTAATCATGCATTTAATCATTAATAGCCAGCTCATTCCTGCCGTATAATATAAAAGTATTTTATATGTGCAAATCTCTTTTTCAGATATCAACAGCCGCCATTACACGGCCTACATAAAACTAATTGTTGGACAACGCAAGATTCTACGATATTTCAACTAATAGTTTTCAGAATTGTATGTTCCGCAAAAGCGTCCCTGAGATTTCTGCCGGTTTATTAATTTTCAATTTCTTTCATTTGGCTAGCCGTGGTGATACGATAAATCGGCTTTGTCAGTATGTAATCCAACAGTTAATTTTTATGTAGAGGTTCGTGGTTCGCTGAATATCAACCTGAAACAGTATAGGGTGCGCCGCCATAAATTAATATTCTCTGAGGTTTTTTAAAAAAGGAAATTCATTTTCAGATTATTCAATTCTTTAGGCACTACTTTCATGTTGCAAATGTTCGGCGTAACCCATGTTGAAATACTTCTCATTCAGCGCCGTAATTTCATTTGCATTTATTATTTATTTTCATTATTTCGCGGAACATAATTTTCAGGCGCTAAACATTTTCTTATCTATATTTCTCCACCACCTGTGTGTGACTAAAATTCAAATCTCGCAGGGAGGAGTATTTCAAGTGGCATGATGCAAATCTTTCAACGGGACACCATTTTCGGCTACTTGCTTGTCCCTAACCTTTTTTAATTATCCAACTAGGGATAGTGGACCTACAGTTTATCGTGCGATCCGTACCACGCGTCATTTCTGCCGACGCTGTACGTCGTTGTGAGGTGAAGGCCGGGTTACTCATTACGAGTGATCACGATTAATCACAGGAACATATGCCTGTCAGTACTTGCCATCGTCTTCGTCAGAAAAAGCTTATGTGTAAATGGTATAGTTGTATGTGGCAACCGAAAATCAACATGTACATGGACTTTAACTGGAGTTTTCTAGTCTCAGCTGTTTGTAGCTTTAATCATGCAATTTGGACACGCGAAAATTTGAACGAATGGAACCCGGGACCTGCTGCCTACTAAGCAGCTTCGTTTAGCCTCTGCGCCACCCCAAACACACGGGCCGAACATATCTGCACGGATTACTCAAACACGTTATGCTACTTCGGCCATTGTACCCCATGACTCGCAATTGAAAAA
This sequence comes from Locusta migratoria, assembly GCA_026315105.1. Taxonomy (NCBI): domain Eukaryota; kingdom Metazoa; phylum Arthropoda; class Insecta; order Orthoptera; family Acrididae; genus Locusta; species Locusta migratoria. The sequence continues at coordinate 713,662,419 of CM048744.1, forward strand.
ACGTTCAAATGTTTGTAATTCTTTGGGATCAAAATACGTTGGTCATCAGTCCCTAGACTTACAAACTTCTTAAAGTAACTAACCTAAGGATAACACACACATCCATGCCCGAGGGAGGATTCGAAACTCCGACGCGGGAGGACGCGCGATCCGTAACGTGGCGCTCCAGACCACTCGGCTACTCCTGGCCGGCACTCGCAATTGAGCTTGAATTCCCGTCAGCCCGGTTCTAGAGTGCGTCTTCCTTGAAATATGCATCAGTTCTCGACACGGAGACTTTATGTTAAGGAGAGGAGGGGGGTGGAACTGACGAAAGCGACCAGAATTTTGAATTTTTTTTTTTTTTATTGTCTCTTCAGTTGCAAGTTGTAATTGAAATTTCAGTTGGACGTCTCCCAGAATTCATCCCAGTTCTGTTAGCTGTGCGGCGCTTGTTTCAGCATGATGGTGTACCATCCCATTATTGTAGAGGGGTTAGGGAATAACTGAACAATGTTTACCTAGAATGGTGGATAGATCGTGGTGGTTTCATTCAACTGGAATCGGATGATTCAGATTTGTTGAAAAAACGAATACGTCATGATTGCGCTTCAGTACCAGCAGAAATTTTAAGAGCTCTCCATGCTTATACTGAGAGGCGCTTACACAAGTGTATCCAACAAGGTGAACATGCATTTGAACATCTGCATTATGACTAATGTAATAATGAAAATGCTCCAGTCTATAAAATAGGTTTATCACATTATTCATTATATTCATTACTCTTTATTGATAAAAATATAGAATACCATTTATTTCATATTGCCCATTGTGAATCACATCGTCTGATGGTTATAGATTAGTGTTATTTATGAAGTAGCACCCCTCTAAAGCAAGCAAGTTGTCTAGTGACGAACTGTAGGAGAAACTATAGCTGTAAATTATGTGATTTCAAGCGCCTGTGTTACGGTTAGAAAGGTCATATTCCTGTTGATTTGGAGTCCCGTATACTTATATGGTTAGGCAGTCCTTTCGGCGTCAGTGGTATCCGGGATTAAAAAGTGTTCGTGGACCACCTGGTAGTACATAGTCAGTGTGGAATATGGAGGTTTAGATCAGTCCTGGAAAAGTGTTCGATCAGCCTAATGGTTAACGCGACCGCTTGCGAAAAACGAGAAATCCGGGTTCAAAAAATGTTCAAATGTTTGTATAGCTTATGGGACTTAACTACGGGGTCATCAGTCCCTAAACTTACAAACTACTTACGAACTAACCAATACTAAGGACGGCACAAATATTCATGCCCGAGGGGGGATTCGAACCCCCGACCGTAGTAGCCATGCAGACCGTGACTGGAGCGCCTCAGTCCCCTCGGCCACCGCGGTCGGCATCCGCTTTCGAGCCCTGGCTTGCCGCGGTGGAGTAGCCGAGCGGTCTAAAGCGTCTCGCTGCGGAGCGCGCGGTTGCTCGCCGTGGAGGTTCGAGTCCTCCCTGGGGCATGGGTGTGTTTGCTTGTCCTTAGGTTAGATTACCTAGGTTTAAGTAGTTTGTAAGCTACGGACTGATGGCCACGCAGTTTGGTCCGATAGATCTACAAACATTTAAACATTTTTTTGAGCCCTGGTTTGACACAAATTTCCATCTGCCACCTTTTGGTATAACAACTACACCTCATACGGTGGAGTTATAAAAAATTGCTATTGCGGCGAAATTTCGATAAAATTATATCGACCACTGTAAATCAACACTAAATATAAATATTAAAGAGAAGTAAATTCTGTAGTTAAGGGTGGCATTGACCTAACTAATAACATGGTTTCCAGATCACCAGTACTGCTTGAAATTTCTTGAATTTATGAATATGAAATGCCGGAGTTTAATTCTGAAATGAGCACTCATGGTTGGATTTAATTTTGGGATTATTTAATCGAAGGAAATAGTCATACCCACTCACATTAGAATATCCTCAGCGGTGACATCTGCATCGGCACATCTGTCTCTGGCCAACAAGGATGTTAATGATGAGGTGATACTGAAAACGGAAAGCTTCTCTTCCTTTCTCATCGTGACGAAAAATTACTATAATTGCGCGTTTAGTCAACCGTAGACCAGAGAGGAGGAGGTGGAAAAAGTAATGTATCGTCTCAGTACGCACTTAAATTTCCGATGTTCACGTATTATTATTATTATTATTATTCAACTATTGCTTTGATGTTAGTAGTTACACATTCTCTGGCTGCGTTGTTCCTTCCTCTCCTGTGTCAGAGGGCAGCAGTCTTCTTTCATTGTAGTCTGTGCTGAAACCTCTTTTGTCTAACATTCTTCCCGAGTGTTGTTCAATCCTTCAAGTGTCCCACAGCTATTCCCAGTTCCTGTAGATCAGTGTATCTCAAACTTTTTGAACCCCCGACCCCCTTTCCAAGTAAAAATCTGCGGCAACCCTCCATTCCCGTAATAAAGCCATGTCAGTAATCCCAAAGGCAAAGTATTTCTTTTCTTTTCTTAGATGTATCGATGATTAGAGCACCCATCCATGTCTCGTGAAAGTTCCAGTAGCGGAAACAAGTCAAAAGTTAAAAAAGAAAGCCTTAAGACTACTAGTATTTGATGTATGGTTTGAAAAAAAAAAAAAAAAAAAAAAAAAAAAAAAAAAAAAAAAAAAAAAAAAAAAAAATTACAAATGTTTGTAAATCTATCGGACCAAACTGCGTGGTCATCATTCCGTAGCTTGCAAACTACTTAAACTAAGTTAAACTAACCTACAGTACAACACACACACACCATGCCCCAGGGAGGACTCGAAACTGCGACGGCGAGCAACCGTGCGCTTTAGACCGCTCGGCTACTCCACCGCGGCGGTTTTGCTGTTATTAGTAATAAATGTCAATGTGTAACATGTGGCAACGTATTGTTACTTAAGAGTATGAAACCATCTAAGCTGATGCATCACTACTTAATATTTCAAGGATGTTCATAAACTTTAGATCTTTTGGAAAGGATGCTGAAAACCCTTTACCAGTAATAAACTACTATGATCTAGTAATAAAATGCTACTGTCATTAGTTAATTAAAAATAATATTGCAATTAAAACCATTAACTACCTGCCAACTAGCAAAATGGTATTGTTATGTACTGATTAAAATTAATATTAAGTTAGTGATTTTTTTTTTTTTTTTTTTTTTTTGACATAACAGTATCTAAACATCTGACAGTTATGCAAGAAGTTTGTGACTATTGTAAATATCTGTAGTAGTACTGCTCACATGCTTAATTAACAAGTCATCATGAGGTGAAAAAATGGCTTCATTGCTTCGCGTTTCGGTCGGCCCGTGATCAGAAATCGTACGTCTTCTGCTTGTGATACTTTTGATGTCTGATTAAGAGCCATCCGAAACGTGTTACATCAAATCCAATTTTCGATCTAGGGGTGGATTGTTAATTAAGCTACTTTCACGAAACCCTGTCATTGCTGCCACAGAAGCTGAACCCGAGCAAGACTCTGCGACACCTCAGGGTTTCCGACCCACAGGCTGAAAAACTCTGCTGTAGATCTTTCTCCACTTCCATCACTCATGGTGTCTTGCTCTTCTTATATTGCCAGTAACATAGAATCTGGTAGCTTAACCCGTCACGGTGCATCCTGTTCACATAATAATGATGTAGGTGGCAGTATTTATTCCGACATGAAGAAGGTAGCACAGGAAAGACTGCAGCACCGTACTGCACGAAACAACTGCTGTGTGCAACATAATTGTGACAACACAACATACTCAACTCACATTGTAAAGTGTGAAGGATGTGTGGAGTTTTGGTTAAAAACAACAACCGGGGGACGAAAACTGGCAGGCCGCTAAAATTTGGGGATGTGAATTAAACTGGAATGAGATAGGAGCGGCTGATCCTGAATTAATAACTGTGATAACAAATCATGATATTAAAAGTATTTGATTAATAGAATATGGCCCTGATTCAATACTAATTGGCAATCTCTCTTCCACTTCCTGCAAGCGGCATAAAATATGAATTAATAATTTCTACCCCACCAAATATCTAATAAGCTAGCTAGGATCTACAACTATTAATGTTAGAAATACATCCTTTCCTTTTTTAAACAATACGTTTATTATTACCGTTAAACAAAAAAAGGACTCACAATAAAAATCCAACACAAAACACAAACTATATTGAACATCAAAGTACACAGTTACCATCAAATATGAAAGAATAATCTAAATGATTATGACGTTACACTGATCATTATGAAAACTGAATTGATACAATATTCGTATCGGAATAATTGAACCGGAATATCAGTGCAGGGTTGATTTTCCTAACTACACAATCTCACTATTATGCAGAACCTGATGCAACGACTATTTGTTGCGTGGCTTGGGCGCAGGGCGGCTGTAAGCTGAAAATTTCCGCGACCACGAAATAAAAAACACGCTCCGTTACTCGGAGTCTGTACTCCGTCCTATCAGCCTCTGTGTGCTCGGCAGTGCCTACGATCTCAAGCAGTTCTGCCAAGTTAGGGCCACTTCAGTTGCGTAGACAAGTACGCACAAGTACTGAAGGCCTAGATGACTCCAGAAGTTGAGTATATCGTAAATCTAGTACCTCGGTGCACTAGTATTGCCTGGCTGACCTTATCCAAACCGAAAAACGAGGACTTTAGGCTCAAGTACAAATCTCAGAATGTACCCTGAAACTTATACAAGTTCCCAGTTCAAGTATCGGCTCAATAAGCAAAATCTCCGAGTCCGTCCACTAAGAGAACAGGGCGCGAGCAGACGTGTCCGTACTCCAGCGGAGCAAAGCACCAAGTCCCGAATACGGCGTCTGCCACGCAAGACCCCGCGAGAACCCGTTTTTTGCGGAAAACCAATCAGCATCGGGTTCTCAAATCCCGACCAGTAAAATTTCACTAAACGACCGCCGATTTCGAAAAGCTGGCGCTTTGAACATCAGCCAGCCAGAGTCGGCTACCCCTTCCACATACATTTTGGCACTGTTATTCACGAACAGTCCAAACCGTCACCGTAGAAGTGCAAACCAAGCTTCTAGAAAAAAAAAAAAAAAAAAAAAAAAAAAAACAGGCACTTTCAGTGTCGTCTTCCTCTTTTAGCAGACAACATTCTGGGCGCTTGTGTCAGCGGAGGGGCCGACTATCTTCTTCTAAAATAGGAAGGACCGGTTCTAAAAGCACAGACAATACTCCTCCTCCTCCTCAGTTTCGGACACTAGGCTAACACATTTACAACCTGCTGCTCGGCCAGAGCACCGAGGCACCTTGCTATCGGGACCCCTACGGCACGGCCCCCAGGGCACGCCGCCGGTCGCTGGTAGAGAGTGCTGTAATGACCGTCTCCACCGGAATTCCACTCTCCCCCGTCAAAACAAAGTCAGCTGTGTTTCTCACCTCAGCAAAAATCTTCCCCTGCACTGCATTCCCGACAGAAATAGAAAAATGCATATACTGGTCACTTTACATCATTACACGAACGATAAACACAGTTAACAAAGACGAGAGATGGGCTGCCATCTCTCAACATGTATAATACTTGTTGTTTTCTAAAGACATTTAAAATTTTCTCGAAATTTTGGTGAACGTCAACTGCACTGAAGCACTACCTTGGAAACGTTTCTCTTCTGAGGAAGTTTCTCCGACCTTTCGGTCTTAGATAAAGTAGCTGGAGTAATTAGAGAAAATCCAGTCGGGTAGCCGGCTGAAGGGCTGGAGATTAATGTTTGGGAGCTGGTTTAGCCGGCGGCTGGGTCTCGTCGTCGCGAGATGCGGGCCCCTCCTAACGAAGCGCGCGCCGGCCTCCTTAAATCACACAATTAAGAGTGACGAGCCGACGACGTCGCGGGGGCACGCCTGCCTCGCCTCGCCTCGCCTCCAGTAACGAGCCGACCCTCCTAATCCACTTTGCGTCTGCCCGGTGCGGCCCGCGCTGAAACACCCAACCCGGTCCTTGGAAGGAGCGCCCGCCGCCTGTTGGCTCGCGACGGCAACTCTGTCCCCTCTGACGATGTCCTCAGCTTAACCCCTTGAGCCACAGAGCATAAAACCACAGAATTTCATGCGGAAACTGATTGCAATATTTCAAATACACTATCTTCTATATACAGAGATCCCTGATTTCAAAATTAAATATCTCGAAAACAAAGATCGATAGAGGAATGCAGTAAACGGTATGTTTATTGTGAAATCTGTAAGAAGTTTATACAGCAGTTTGAAATAATTGTTACAAAAGCTGCTAACAGATGGCGCTGTAATCGCCATACATAATGTAAGCTGTACAGCTCATATCAGCATACATAAGTGAAATAATCGTATGAAAACACTCTTCGCAAACAATCGCATCACAATGTTTTCAAAATGTTCACCATTGGCACTACAGAGTTGGCGCAAGCGAAGAATGAAATTCGCCATCACTTTTCGTAGTGTCTCAACCGAAATGGATTCACATGCCACAGAGATCGCCGATTCAAGCTCGTCCAGCGTGGCGGGATGCTTCGTGTAGACCATGTCATTCAGTGTGCCCAAAAAAAAAAAAAAAAAAAAAAAAAAAAAAAAAAAAAAAAAAAAAAAAAAAAAAAAAAAAGGAAAAAAAAAGGAAAAAAAAAGTCACTGGGATTGCGAATATGGAGGCCAATCAATGCCCTCATTAGTAAATTTGGGATGTTCGAAAGCAATGACTTGTGGAAGCGAAACACTTGTTCGGTCCGATGTGGTAGGGCTCCATCTTGCATAAATCATTCAGTACCTGGTAGATCCTCTAACGCCTGCTGTGTGGCGACAAATTGTTCCAAAATTGCAACGTAACGTGCAGCAGTGGCCGTTTCTCGAATGAAAAAAGGGCCAATTACGCCTCTGCTGCATACAGCCCCCACAGTAACTAGGAGAATAAAGGGGTTACGCTTCACACCAATATGGCTTTTCGGAACCCTAAAATGGCCAGTTCTGCGTATTCACGTATCCATTCAGGTGGAAGTGTGCTTCATCTGTAAACCAGGTGCAGACAACATCAAATCTTTCACTATCAATCATTGTGAGCATCTGATTAGCAAAGGCAACCCTTTGTTGCACAGCTCGTACGGGTATGGCCTCGTGCGTTTGAATTTTGAATGGAAACATGTGTAGGCTCTTTCTCTATATTTTCTGCGTGCTGGAACGCTGGATGCAATTCTACGGACGGATGACATTGGATTTCGCTGAATAATTCCAGAAACTGTGGCGATATTTTCAGGCGTAACTGCGGTTTGCTTGCGGCCAACATGCCCCACTAGATCATCAGTTACGCTGCCTGTTCGTTGAAATTTTGCGAAGAACGTACGAATGGTTTTCGCATCGGATCCTTTTGGTACATTAAATCGTGCTTGAAAACTTCGCCTTTTTGCCGTAGGACTCCCTTCTAACCTACCTGTGGTACTCTAGCACCAGAAAAACGCGTTGTTCAATGGAGTACATGGTTTTAATCTCTTCCTTCGGTACGCTAACCTCCTTTCACGTTTCAGTAGTGGAACTCATCGTTCTGGGCTTCGGATCAATATTTATACTAGGCATTACGTATGGCGATTACAGCGCCATCTATTAGCAGCTTTTGTAACTATTATTTCAAACTGCTGTATAAACTTCTTACAGCTTTTACAATAAAAATACCGTTTACTTTATTGCTCTATCGATCTTTGTTTTCGAGATATTTAATTTTGAAATCAGAGAGTCCTTTTCTGGACACCCTGTATATAAAAATGAATATTTGTCTGTATGTCCTCTACGTTTAGATAATTCATTCTTTCGACTGCGATAAAACTTTGGTGAACTGTTCACCGTACGTACACCCACAAAGACAAAAGAGCAAAACACATAGGAGATATGACGTCAAAAATAACGATAGGCCACCTCAAGGAAGTACCCAGATTTATGCGTCAATTACTGGAAAATGGGAGTAGTTAGGGACCTGCAACAAAGTTTGCATGTAATTTCGGACGTTTATGAAGCGTTTTGTATCTGAACCCTCCCCCTACCCCCACAAAATGATTAAACGAAAAGAAGTCTACCGCTCACAACAGTTTCGCTGTGGATGCCGTAAAACTGTTGCATCAGGCATGAACTTATATTAAATGAAGTTAGCATTAAAGATTTGCATGTTCGATTTATTTTTGTCTGCAAGTCTACCTTATTTTTCCTGTATCCAAAATTGAGCAATCTGTTTTCTTAATTTCTATCTATATAAAAGCGAAAGAACAGTCCCTCATACACGGACTAAATACGAAATCCCGAAAACTCTTCAAATATGAAGCAGAAATTTGGCAGGAATGTAGTTTATAGGTAGAAAATTTCATCTAAGAAATTATTTTGTGATAGTTGCATGGCGGAGCATACTTCTCCTACAGTTTCATTCCGATTTTCACGCAATTTCGCACGCTTGACCTACAAAACAAGAGGAAGATCACCGTCTACCTTCAGTTTAATACGGTGCATAGGGGACGGTACTTTGCAACATAAAAATTGATTCCTAAATACCTTGGTCGCACCATAAATTGAGAACGTCTCGACCGATTTCACATATCCTTTTTTTCGTTATTCTCATAACAAGGGTCGTATCAAATAAAACTGGAATATTTTAGAACAATAAAGTGCGATTTTCAATGTCACCCTGCTTTTCTATTGCATAGAAATGAATAGTTTTCTTCCGATATTGATGAAGTTTTGCACACTCTACCTTAAAAATGTCACTATCTCTATAAAATATCGTTCGGTGCATGTTGGAGGGTACATAACACGGAATTTTACAAAATGCATAGTTTTCTTCCAATCTTTATGAATTTTTGTACCCACGACATATATGACTGAGTACATATCTGTTTGTATGGTACATGAGAGGTACCTTGTAGAAAACTTTGCCGAAAGAGGGAAAGATGGAAACGAACAGAGATATGGGAGAGAAAGAGATGGATGCAGAGAGAGGAGAGAAGGCGAGGTGGACTACGAGAGTGTACGAAAAAGAACTACCCGGGCAACGCCGGGTTTATAGCTAGTAAGGAAATAAATATAGCAATATATTAATTTCTCCACATTTACTTACAAATAAGGGGGTGGCTTCAATTGAAGCTATTATGGCAAATAATGGCAAATGCTCACAATACACATGAAAACACACAACATGCCAGCAATAGTCTCAAAATAACTACTTATGGAAAAGAATGAAACAATTCCTGTCAGATGACAAACATAATCCTACACCACATGTTTTACACTGCTATCGGGATCTATGAGAGGTCTTTTTTATGCAACAGTACACACAAAGTTTTGGAGCCCATGGTGTGGCATGTGTTTCGCTTCAGACTTTCTCTTCTCCATGGAACCTGTGGTTTGAATCTGTTAGGGGATGGAGTACTACATGATGAACCTGGTAAATCTGTCATATTTCTAGTACATAGTAAACCAGTTACAACATTCCTTGCCGCTGTGGAGTAGCCGAGCGGTCTAAAGCGTCTTGGAGGTTCGAGTCCTCCTTGGGGCATGGGTGTGTGTGTGTTATCCTTAGGTTAGTTTACTTAGGTTTAAGTAGTTTGTAAGCTACGGACTGATGACCACGCAGTTTGCTCCGATAGATTTACAAACATTTGAACATTTGAACAACATTCCTTCTAAATTCTTTGAGGTACACACTGTCATCGGTGTGGCACAATGCGTACAAAATAAATAAATTTACAACAGATACATCTACAAACTACCAAAACAATCGTAGCCAGCACATTTTTTCTTTTATATCAATTGCACAGAAAGATCGTAACACGTCAGCTTTGTCAACACATCCCATACTCGCATGATATGCCTTAGCTATGGCGGGACAAGCATTATGCTTTATACTGCCATCAGCCTTCTTTTTGTTTACAACAGAAACATCATAAGGAGAAATGATGGCTGATAAAAACATTACGGTGCGTTTTCCTTCCCAGTCTATACAGGCTATTCCAGCCTTCCTTATTGCCAGTTACAATCCCCTCCACTGAGTTCTTTGTCATGCTTCAATTGTGGCAAGCCTGTACCATCTCACAGTACCACAACTAGGCAGTCCACGTTGTTTTAGCTCTCATACTAATTGCACACAAGCACAGTCGTCCCATATGAAGCCGCCATCGAAATGCGGATATTGCGCTATCTGTATACATTGTTATTTATGGTCAAGAAGTATTTACTGGAGTAAATTGAACAGAAGCCACTGTAACCGATGTAAAGACAATTATTAGCAACTTTCTTATGACAACAAAGCAGACTCGGACTCGAAAAATTCTCACAGATGACAGCACTAAACAGGACAAACAGAAGGTGGCTCCAGTTGAAATCACTTTGTCAATCGTCTGAAAATAATAAAAGCTGAAGTGGACGCAAATGAAGCCACTATGCCTCAAAGTGTTAAGAAGCAGAAACTGGCGTGCAATGTAAACCTGGTACTATGGCAATTCAACACAACCTCTACCAGGTACTTTATCTGTCTCCAAAGTCGTGCTGTTTCTTGTCGTCCGTACTGAAGAAAACAGGAACTTGCCCAAATTAGAATCTCGGAATCTACCGAAAAACATCAACGGATGCTACTAAAAGCCATTACTACGTGTTACCTACAGTGTCATCGCTTCGTAAACTTCCAAGTAACACACAGCATTCGGGAGGAGGGTGGCTCAAACTTAACATCGGACATCATGATTTAGGTTTCGTCTGATTTACCTAAACCACTCTAGACAAATGTCGGAATGATTGCTTTCAAAAGGCATGACCGATTTCCTTTCCTGTCTCTGACAAGGTAAAAAACATTTGTGTGTGAGCATGTACTCTATCTCTGATGGATCACGAGCTAGAAGGACGTTAAACCATTAATCTTCTTTCCTTTCTAATATTTAACAGCAGTTCCGCAAGTGGACTCGTATTCGGGTGGACGTCGGTTAAAATTGGCCTCCTGACATACAGTTTTTAGGTTTTTCATGATTTTCCTAGATCACTCCACGCAAATACCGGGATGGTTCCTTTTCCAGCCTTTACAAAATAGTGTGGGCTTGAAGCAACTGTTGACAGTGTTGTCAAATATTTCAAGTTATTCACTTATTTAACAATCAGCTGTATGGATTCAACTTTATTACAACCGGTTGCGTTTCATGAAATCGTCGAAACTCGGTCGGGACACAGTTTTTTTTTTTTTTTTTTTTTTTTTTTTTTTTTTTTTTTTTTTTTTTTTTTTTTCTTCAGCCTGCAACTCTGATCGATCTCAGAAGTCGCCAGAAACGAGACGGGGTTTGAATTCCACGTTAAACTGTAGGTTGCCTTTTCCGAGTATGTCTTAACGTCGGTTGCACAGCTGGAGGCTCCAATCGAGGGGCGTCGTTGTTGTTGGCCGGTAGTGGGGACCTAACGTACTCCCGTCGTCTCTACCGATCGGCCTGCGCCAGCGACATGCCCTGATACTGCTAGCAGTGAGGCAGACATCCCACCCGTGGTTGCGTGGTAGGTTGCTTCAGTGCGTGGCAGGAGGCGCAAGATATTCCGGGCCTTCCCTGATCGTCTTGCGAACATGTTTGTCTCTTCAGGACAACGTTCCTGAGTCGGATGGTGTCTCTCACCCTGAGTCACCACTCAGCCTGCAAGATCCGGGCATTCAAAGAGGGTGGGTTTGTTGTGGTTGGGAGCTCCAACGTTAGGCGGGTGATGGAGCCCATTAGAGAGAAAGATGCGTTCTGTGTGCGAACCGGGTGGAGTCATTCCAGATGTGAAACGAGTCCTTCCGGATGCCATGAAGGGTACGGAGTGCAGCCAACTGCAGGTGGCTGCTCACGTCGGCACCAATGATGTGTGTCGCTTCGGATCTGAAGAGATTCTCGAGGTTTTGAGCGGCTATCTGACTTGGTAAAGACTGCCAGTCTTGGTTGCAAGATGAAAGCAGAGCTTACCATCTGCAGCATAGTTGACAGGACTGACTGTGGACCTCTGGAGGAGGGTCTGAATCAGAGGCTCAGACGGTTCTGCGACCGTGTAGGCTGCAGATTCCTTGACTTGCGACATCGGGTGGTGGGTAACAGTAGTAAATTGTCGTAGCTATGTCGGGTAAGTACCAGAACACCAAGCGTTAATATAAAGCACCGAAACACAGGCAGTGAAAGTTGGCTCAAGCCGAAAATAAGTTCAGCAGAAGTTTTTGTAAAAGATTAAACAAAATAGGTTGGAGGCCTGTTTGTCGCCGTCAGAAGTAGTCTTTCGTATAGCGAAGTTGAAGCTGATAGTTCTTGTGAGCTATTAAGGGTATAGGTTGTACCTGAAATTCGTAAGGAGTTAATAATTGGTTCCTTTTACAGGCCTCCCGACGCTGATGATACAATATCAAAGAAAACCTGAGTATAATAGCAAAGAAAACTTGAGTCTAATTACAATAACGTACCCGACTCACACGATAATAGTAGGCGGTGATTTTAATTTACCCTCAATCTATTGGCGAAATTATATTTTCAAATCAGGAGGTACGCAAAAAACATCGTGTGAAATTATACTCATCACATTCTCTGAGAATTACTTCGAACAATTAGTTCATGAGCCAACTAGAATTGTAAATGGATGTCAAAACACACTTGATCTCTTAGCAACAAATAATCCTGAGCTCATACCGAGTATCAAAACGGATACAGGTATTAGTGAACACAGTGCTGTCATAGCGAGATGGAATATTGAAAGTCCTAAAGTTACCAAATATTGACGAAAAGTATATTTGTTCAGGAAAGCAGATATAAATAAAATAGATTGCTTCTTGAAAGACAGCTTCCACTTGTTTCTAACACTAAACGTAAGTGTACACCACATGTGGCTCAAATTTAAAGCCGGCCGCGGTGGCCGAGGAGACTGAGGCGCTTCAGTCACGGTCTGCACGGCCACGACGGTCCGTCTGCCACATCGGCTCCGGGCCGTGTTTACAAGTGCTTCCTCGCTGCGGCCGGCGGCGTTCTTCGCGTCCGCTGTTCTTCTATTTGCTGTATCTACGTACTTGTAAGTAATGGCTGATTGTGAAGATCGCGAAAATAATGTGCAATTTGAATTTGACAAGTCGGTTCCGCGGCCGTCAGGTTTCGAAATCCATGGTTGGTTGAAAAACGATCTGAAAATTAATGAAAGTGACGTACTCGGTTTACAACTGGACGCTTTTCTGAACTCTCTCTTTGTCAAACTTAGTACTCCAGAACTGTGTGACACAATTGTAAATGTAGAAGGTGGTGTCCGGAAATTTAAACACTTTGATGGAACAGTGAGTAATGTGGCAGTGTCTAACGCCGGTTACGGACTTAGGACAGTTAGAGTGTTTAATTTACCGTTCGAAATGAAAGATAAGACAATTGAAAACTGTTTGGCACCGTATGGAACTGTGTTGTCTGTTACTAGGGAAAAATGGTCATCTGCATATATCTATCAAGTGGAAAACGGAATTCGTAGTGTCCGTATGATAGTACGAAAGCACATTCCGTCCTTCCTTGTAGTGAAAGGCCACAGGGCTTTTATTACATATAACGGACAACCGTCGACGTGTTCGCACTGTAATGCCACGGGACACTACAGACAGAACTGCCCACGCCGCAGGCACCCCGCGCAACTACCGGCGGGGGAGGCGGCAGACGCCGTGACGTACGCCTCGGTCGCGTTAGGAGGGCCCACCTCACCGACGCGTCGCGCTGCCGCGGATGAAACTGTCATGCATGTAGACGCCGCGCTCGCAGCCCCTCAAAATGAAACGGTCAGTGACGTCACAGCCGACGCTCAGAATGTAGCCGACGGTTCCGTGGTAGTTGCGGAAAAGGTAGCTAATCAGATACCACCTGAAGACGCGACGGGATCAGAACCCACCCCAGCTGAAGTTCCACTGGCGGCAGGTGCGGCGACTATGTGGACATCCCAGGTGACAGACGCCCATCTCGAGGTCCATCCTGACGAGTCGGCGACTACTGTGACAGATTCCGCAACCGTTGAAGATGTGCGTCCTACTGACGTCTCCTCAAATGTAGTCCCGGAGAGTCAGACGACGGGACTCGAACCAGCGCAATATGTTAAGCCTGCCGTGTCGACTCCTGTAGATGTGACATTGTCCACGTTGACAAGATCAGAAGCCGTGCAAGATAGCGTCCCCCCCGAAGTGTCAGCGGTTGGAGTTTCTGCCACCGCCGCTGCAGATCGTCCACGCGAACGGGCAGACAGCGCGGGTGGCCGCAAGTCACGTCGCGACAGGGCAGCAGAAAGGCGCGCGCGCAGAGAGAAGGGCCGCAGTACCAGCTCCTCGGGATACCCGGAGCGGCGGGACTCCAACCAGAGGGGGTGGAGTCGGTCCCCCGAATCTCGTCAGTATCAGCGCTCGGCGTCGAAGTCGCTGCAGAAATCTGCGTCACTGGCTTCGTCACGGTCGGATTTAGATTCTCGGCAGGAAGTACAAGCGGGCCGTGGTTATCAGCAGCCCATGACGAGTGGACAGGAATACAGGATGGAGGAGGTGGTCCGGCAGATAAAGGAAAAGCTCAGTGCACCCGACACCGACTATCATATGGCAATGGACTTGTCACGGGACTCGAACCCGGCGCAAGCCGCGGTCAAAAGAAAGGCCGAAGACGACCCGCAGCCGCGCACGCGCGTTTCTCTGCAGGGGGCCGCGGCAGGCCACGACACTGGACAGCAAGTGTCGAAGTCTTGGGCGGAGGAGATGGAAGAGGGCGAGACCTAGTCTCGCGCCGTCGTTGAATTCCCTGACTAAATGGTGGCACACCCACCATCACTTGTTGCCACTATCAACATCAATAGATTTGTGTCAATTGTAAAGTTTGAATGTTTATTACAATTTTTGAATTTTTTGAAGGCAGACGTTGTTTTTCTTCAGGAAGTGGTGACCGAACTTGTTCACAATATACCCGGTTACCAGGTGGTTTTAAATTTCGATCCGGAGAGTCACAGTGGAACTGCTATTTTGATACGTGATGGTCACGAATTCAGTGATGTTGCCACTATCCCAAATGGACACGGAGTAGCGTGTACCATAAATAACATTCGTTTTGTAAATGTTTATGCTCCCTCGGGATCTGATTGCAAACCGCAACGTCGAGTCTTTTACAGTTCGGACATTTGTCACCTTTTTAGAGGCCCATATTTGCCTGTCATAATGGGCGGTGATTTTAATTGTGTACTCGACGACCGAGACCAGGAACCGAACCCATACAAGTGCATAGAGTTAGCAACGCTCGTGACTGAAATGAATCTAATCGACACGTGGCGCCACTTACACCCCCACGATCCGGGGTTTACTTTTTACTACCCGACAGGTAGGAGTCGCCTCGATAGGATTTATATTTCTGGAGAAAAGAAAGACTGTGTACTAGAATCTGCGGTACACCCAGTGGTGTTTTCTGACCATGCCGCATATGTCTGCCGTTTTCATTCACTGATGGCTCAGAAGCCACGTACGAAATGTAGGTGGAAGTTCAATGTACGTCACCTTACCAACACTGGTTTCGACGTTGTGATTAATAGGGCATGGAGTAGTATTTTAACTTATCGCCATTTCTACTCTTCTGCGTTATCGTGGTGGACAGAATATGCAAAACCAGCGCTACGAAAAAGTATTATTGAATTTAGTCAATCTGTTTGCCACTGGGAACGTACCACCTTGCAATTTTACGAGACATGTCTCAACGACGCAATCAATATGCAAACAGACAATCCGTCTTTCCGGATGGCGAACATCAGACAAATTAAAACCAGACTCTTGGCCTTGAAGAAGGCGTCGTTGCGTGGTAGCGTGGTGCGCAGCCAGGCGGCCGGTCAGCTGGCAGACGAGCAGGCCTCGCTGTTCCACCTGCTGCGCGAGCGCCGCCGCGCGGCTAGGCGTGACGTCACAGAGTTGCAGGCGGCCGGCGGCGCGCGGCTGAGGGACAGGGCGAGCATTCTGGCAGAGGCGCGCAGGCACTTTGCGGACTTGTTTAGCGCAAAAGCAACGGACAACGCCGCCATTACAGATCTATTGGGAGGTGTCCCTCACGTTTTAACAGTCACGGACCGCCGTCACCTCATGGAACCGTTCACCGTAGAGGAAGTAAAACAGGTCTTACAACTATGTGCAAAAAACAAATCGCCCGGTGCTGACGGCCTCCCGTCAGAATTTTATCTCCACTTTTGGCACTTGTTCGGTTCAGTTTTAGTTGAATGTTTTAACGAACTTTTAAATGGAGTGGCAATACCGGCGAGTTTTCCGGAAGGAATAATCACCTTGGCTCCGAAAACCCGAGTGAACAATAGAATTGACAGTCTCCGCCCGATCACGCTTTTAAACGGTGATTATAAACTTTTTACAAAATGTGTTGCGTCCCGTTTAAAGCCTGTTATGTCTAAGATCCTCAGTGACTGTCAGTTTTGTGCAGTGCCGCAAAGGAATATCTACGACGCGGTCACTACATACCGTGACGTCATCGCATACACCACGATGCAGAAAATTCCCTTTGGAATACTTTCCGTCGACTTTGCCACGGCGTTTGATCGCGTTAGTCACCATTACCTAAGAAAAGTGCTTTATAAACTTGGATTTGGGAATAAATTCACGGCCATGCTATTCAATATTTTTAACAGCTCGACATCGCGTGTGACGATAAATGGTTTTTTGTCCGCACCTGTTGCCGTCGATTGCTCCGTCAAGCAGGGGTGTCCTCTCGCTATGGCCCTGTTTGCAATCTCACTGGACCCCTTGTTGCGACGCCTGCACAGTGCATGCGTCGGACTCAGTGTAGGAGGGAAGAAACAGGTTTGCCGCGCGTATGCGGATGACGTCGGCCTTCTTGTGTCTACGGAAGCTGACTTGGACACCATGCGCAAGGTCCTGACATTATATGAAAATGCATCGGGTGCATGTATCAACAATCGAAAAACTGTGTTTCTTCCTATTTATGGGGCAGCGAACAGATTCCGACGTCCCTGGTTTACCGTGAAACAAGTGCATAAGATCCTAGGTGTTCGTTTCTCGGCAAATCTTTTGAAGACAGCGGCACTCAACTGGCGCCTGACACTGCATGCAATACGCGCTATGGCGCACCTCACTGCCACCCGCACCCTGGCACTGACGCAGCGGGTTTCGATCGTCAACGTGTGTCTGCTCAGCAAGGCCTGGTTCCTCGCACAGGTCTTCCACGTGCCCAAAGAGCTAGGACGAGCCATCACACAAGCAGCCTATTGGTTTCTGTGGAGGGGTGAAATTTTCAAAGTAAGCCATGCTACCTGCACATTGCCCCGAGAGGAAGGAGGCCTCGGCCTGACGCACTTCGCTGTCAAAGCGGCGGCGCTACTGATCCACCGCACGTGCGCCGTTATAGAAAAGGACCCGCTCGGCCCCACGGCCGTTCTGTTCGATGTTCTCCGGCCCGCGTCTGAAATAGCACCGCTCAACCCCACTGCCATTCCTTACCGGCTGCGACATGTGAGAGAGTACTTTGTTCAGAAAAGTTACCTGGACGACGAAGACCTCCACCCGAGGACGCGGACTGTAAAAATCGTCTACCACGGACTGCGAGGACAGCCAGCTGCCAATAAAATGGAGATGCGTTTCCCAGGGTCTAGGTGGAAGAATGTTTGGGCGAATGTCCACGCCCCCTTCCTTGCAGCGGACGTGGTTAGTTGTTGGTATAAAGTCGTGAATCGAGTGGTACCCACCAACGAAACACTGCACCGGATTTGCCTGCGCGCTTCCAGCCTTTGCGTAGACTGCTCACAGGAGGACACGTTGGAACACCGTTTCCTGTGCCCCACGCGTTCGCCCATCTGGAACGTTGCAACCGGGATGCTGGCGTTTATAAATCGCACCGCCGTGGACACCTTCTCGGTGGACGTAGCCCTCATCCCTGACTTCAAGCCATACCCTGCCACCAAGTGTGCCGCAACAACCTGGATCGTCGCGCATACTATCTACGCCGTTCTACAATTACAGTTGACACAGGTCTATCAGTTTATTATCTACCTTCAGGAGGAACATAACAACCTACGCCGTACAAAGGACTATTCTACTCGTTTTGCTCGGTTTTTGATCGTGGCAATTGAACATGCATACCAAAATCTTTTGTGAGGGGAATTCAATGACAGTCCAAACCCTAATCGGACTACGACTTTTGGCTATGGACATGGTCTCTGGTTATGATGTAATCCGACGGAACACTATCGTGTGACTATTAAACGGAAAGAAACATGATGCAGTAAAATTATATGTTTGTGGCATGTCACACTTTATGTGCGTGTGCGTCTATGCAGAACTCAGCTTTGTTTTATCCTTACCTTTCGGTTTTGTTGACACGGTTTACGAGTGTATAGTGCTTCGCAGGTCTGCCCACCGACCTTCAGTGTTGAGGATGGTTTTTTTATTTTTTATTTCCATGAAGAGAATTATCACTTCTTCATGTCTATGATTTAATTCTCCTTTACCATTTGGACCTTTAGTTGAGACCTTTTACCATCGAACTTGAAGTGCATCACTGAAGAATACAAAGCACTGTACAGCGGAACTGTTTAATTTGCTTCTTACATCGGAGTGTTTTACGTTCACCTGCTATTACTATAGCTTGGAAGCTCGCCGACGAAGGCGAAAAATGGAGAGCGCAAGGACGGGGTGTAGGGGAGAAGGGAGCCCCGTAAAAAAAAAAAAAAAAAAAAATTAAAAAAAAAAAAAAAAAAGATAAAAAAAAATAATAGCAAAAAATAAAAAAAAATAAAAAAAAAGTTCGTAAGTAGTTGATAAATAGTAAAAAAAAAAAAAAAAAAAAAATAAAATAAAAAAAAAAATAAATAAAAAAAGAAAAAAAAAAAAAAATAAAAAAAAAAAAAAGAAAAAAAAATAAAAAAAAAAACAAAAAAAAAAAAAATAGAAAAAAAAAAAAAAAAAAAAAAGTTCGTAAGTAGTTCATAAGTAGTTTGTAAGTTTAGGGACTGATGACCCCGTAGTTAAGTCCCATAAGCTTTACAAACATTTGAACATTTTGAACAAATTTAAAGGGGTGGTATCGACAGCAATTGACAGTTTTATACCAAATAAATTAATAAAAGAAGGAGGTGATCCCCCTTGGTACATAAAACAGGACAGGACACTGATGCAAAAGCAACGGAAAAGGCATGCCAAATTTAAACGAACACAAAATCCCGAGGATTGGCGATCCCACACAGAAGCTCGACATTTAGCGATGACTTTAATGCGAAATGCCTACAATACATATCACAACGAAACTCTTTTTCGAAATTTGACTGAAAACCCAAAGAAATTTTGGTCATATTTTAAATGTACTAGGGGCAAACACAAACAATACCCTCACTAAGTGATAGTAATGGCGATCCTGCCGATGACAGCGTTACTAAAGCAGAGTTACTAAACATAGCTTTCAGAAACTCATTCACAAAAGAAGACGTAGCCAGTATTCCAGATTTAGAATTGCAAACAGAGGCCAGAATGAGTAACGTAGAAGTAGATATCATCGGGGTAGTGAAGCAACTTTAATCACTTAACAAGAACAAGTCTTTTGGTCCGGACTGTATACCCATTAGATTTCTATCTGATTATGCTGAAGAGATAGCTCCTTACTTAACAGCCGTATATAAACGCTCTTTCAAAGAAGGATCTGTACCAAAAGATTGGAAAGTTGCACAGGTCACACCTATTCTCAAGAAATGCAGTAGGAGTAACCCACTAATCTACAGGCCTATTTCACTGACGTCAATTAGCAGCAGGGTTTTGGAACATATCCTGTATTCAAATATTATGAATTATGTCGAACAGAATGATCTATTGACCCAAGGTCAACACGGATTTAGAAAATATCATTCATACGAAACACAACTAGCTCTTTACTCACATGAAGTGATGGGTGCTATCGAAAATAGTTCGCAAATCGATTCTATATTTCTTGATTTCCAGACGGCTTTTGACACCGTACCTCACAAATTGCTTTTAATCTAATTGCGTGGTTATGGTATATCGCCCGAAATTTGTCACTGGATAGGCGATTTCCTGTCAGAGAGAACACAGTTTGTAGTAATCGACGGTAAAGCATCGACTAAAACAGAGGTGATATCGGGCGTTCCACATGTTAGTGTTATTGGTCCTCTGCTGTACCTTATTTACATAAAGATTTGGGAGAAAATCTAAGTAGCGCTCTTGTACATGACGCCGTCATTTACCGTCTAATAAAATCATCAGAAGATCAAAACCAACTGCAGAACGATCTGAATAAGATATCAGTATGGTGTAAACATTGGAAATTGACTCTAAATAATGAGAAGTGTGAAGTGGTCCACATGAGTACGAGAAGAAATTGGTTAAACATTGTTTTCAAGATAAATCAGTCAAACTGAAGGCCGTAAACTCCACAAAATACACAGGAATTACTATTACTTCAGACTTAAACTGGAAAGAACACGTAGGTAATGTCATGGGGAAGGCGTACCAGAGACTGCGTTTTATTGGCAGAACCTTTAAAAGATGCAACAGAACTTCTAAAGAAATTGCATAAGCTACGCTTGTCCCGATGTGGGATCCTGGGATCCTTATCGGGTGAGTTTGACGGAGGACATCGAAGAAGTTCAAAGAAAGGCAGCTAGTTTTGTATTGGCACGATACGGAGAGACAGCTTTACGGAAACGATACATGATCTGGGATGGGAATTATTACAACAACGGCCTTTATCGCTGCGACGTGGGCCACTTACGAAATTGCCGCGGTGGAGTAGCCGAGCGGTCTAAAGCACCTCGCTGCGGAGCGCGCGGTAGCTCGCCGTGGAGGTTCGAGTCCTCCCTAGGGCATGGGTGTGTGTGTTTGTCCGTAGGTTAGTTTACCTTAGTTTAAGTAGTTTGTAAGCTACGGACTGATGACCACGCAGTTTGGTCCGATAGATTTACAGACAGACAGACTTACGAAATTCTAATCGCCAACGTTCTTCTCCGAATGCAAAAATGGATTGTTGACTCTCACTTACATAGGTAGAAATGATTATGAGAATAAAATACGAGAAATCAGAGCTCGAACGGAGAAATTCAGGTGTTCTTTCTTCCCGCGCGCTGTTCGAGAATGGAATGGTAGATAAATAGCGTAAAGTTGGTGCGATGAACCCTCCACAAGGCAGTTAAATGTGATTTTCAGAGTATCCCAGGTGGATGTACACGTAGAGTTAGTTCCGGTTGTAGACCGGATTATCTGCCTCAACAGACGTATCGCTACATAAGTTGCGCGGATGCGTCGGGACGGATACTTAATTAGATTGCTCTCGAGTTTAAATACTGCGCCGTGGGACGCGCAAGGGTGACTCGGGAGCGTCTGTCCCGGAGGGGAGGGTGAGTGGGGGTGCACTGTAGGGCTACGTAATAGGGTTAGGGGCAAACGCTGGGGTGCGCGAAGCCCGGGGCTCTGCGGTGTAATCTGCGAGCCGTGTACACATTTCAATATTAGCAGGGAAGCCCGCTCCGGCGCTCGCCTAACAACGTGCACACATCGTGTTCTCGCGGAACGCTTTGACCGGCGCCTTGCCGAGGCCATCCTAAATGCTGCCTGGCCTACAAAGCAATCGTGCAACTCCGGGTGAAACAACAGCACAAGCTGCAAGCTCCAGATCGTGGCTGCCAGTTCAGAAATTTTATCACCAGATATTCTAACACCTGCGAGCTTTGACTAAATCCAATATGAACCCTTTATAGGGCAAAACTTTATTTTTAAAACAGAGAATTGAAATGTAGTTAGTTAAATTACTTAACGTTCCCAAGCACATAAAAAATGAAACTTTCACTCTGCAGCGGAGTGTGAGCTGATATGAAACTTCCTGGCAGATTAAAATTGCGTGCCGCAACCGATACTGGAACCTGGGACCTTTGCCTTTCGCGGCCAAGCGCTCTACCATTAAGCCATCCCGACACGACTCACGATGAATTGCCCGCGAAAGGCAAAGGTCCCAGGTTCGAGTCCCGGTTCCGGCACACAATTTTAATCTACCAGGCACACTCCGATGCAGAGTGAAAATTTCATTCTGGAAACTTCCCTTAGCCTTTGGCTACGCCATGTCTCCACCATATCCTTTCTTTCAGGAGTGCTAGTCTTCCATGTTTCGCAGGAGAGCTTCTGTGAAATTTGGAAAGTAGGAGACCAGGTACTGGCAGAAGTAAAGTTGTGAGGCGGTATCCTGAGTCGTCTCGGGATAGCTCAGTTGGTATTGCGCTTGCCGGCAAAAGGCAAAGGTCCCGGGTTCAAGTCCCGGTTGCGGCACACAAATTTAATCTGCCAGGAAGTTACATAAAAATATTTGAAAATTCTTTTATTATTAATTAGTATAAATTTTTATACTTGGCAAAATATTGACCACAATCCATCCTGCGGAACAGCTACTTTTGTGATCGGAATTTAACCACTTCATGAAAATGAATGACAATAGCAAGCCGGCCGCGGTGGCCGAGGGGACTGAGGCGCTCCAGTCACGGTCTGCACGGCCACTACGGTTGGGGTTCCAATCCCCCTCGCGCATGGATATTTGTGCCGTCCTAGTTCGTAAGTAGTTCATAAGTAGTTTGTAAGTTTAGGGACTGATGACCCCGTAGTCAAGTCCCATAAACTGTACAAACATTTGAACATTTGACAATAGCGATAAATGAGAAGAAATATAATCCATGTCATTTCCTTTCTTTTATTTTGCATACATACATAAAAATACATACAAAATGTACATAGGTGTGTCAAAGCATCGCATGCACAAAATTACACTGCAAAATAAATAGCTATAAAAATAAATACCAAAGATTCATACATAAAATTACAGATCACATTTCTTCAGTTCTTTAGTTCTGCTGGTGGAAGGGTCCAAAGCATTACACAAGGCTACATTGCAGGTAATGCATGTCAACTTACTACGCTTAGGTTTGCTTCGTGTACTGCAAAATGCACACCTCCTTATGACCTAATTTGTGAAAAATGTATTGCGTCCATTATGAAACTGCAATTACTGTACAAGTAAGAGGCAGCTTATTTGAATCTACATTATGCTGTAGTATCATAATAAATAAATTTAATTTTGTAAGTGTAAAGACTTACCAATAAAATTAGACGTAATCACTGCACAGAAAACTAGTACTTCTGCTTCCCGTGCTATATACAGTTCACTGCTCAGATGCTCAGATATCGTTCACCTTCCTTACTAACGTGAGATGCAGTTTATTCAAAACAGCATATAACATCGAAGCGAAATACTAAATTTCAGAAACTGTGTGATAAAATTGTCAAGTAAATACTCAGATAACAAAATAACATAATATAGCCTGTCCAGAAGTATTTGTTTAGAAGCGAAATATAACGTAAACTCGAGAAAAATTGAGGTTATTTACCTCTCCTGGCAGCCACGAAACAAAAACGATCATTTCAGTAGGGTTTGCACTAAACATGGTACATCTGGAGGCAAATTACTCTCACCACATCTATATTACAACATCAAATCGTAATAAATTGACTTCATTTTGAAAATGTAAAGACTTACCAGCAAAATTACGACATAAGCCATTCATCGAAAACTTACGCTTCTTTGTGGTTACTTTATCTACCACTAACAATAACAAGTGCTGCCATCTGTTGATAAAACAATGTAAGCTCGTTGTGGTCGCTTTCTTAGCCAAAGATTATCCCCGCGCAGTAGCTGAGTGGGATAGGGTCTATGACAGGCATTAGTTAGCAGAGATTTTGAACCTTATATCGTGTGGTTAAAATATCGACCACAAACCTACAAAGGGACATTGCCTCCTGATATCGGTGGCCATTCCCGTTTTTAAAATATATGTATGTGCGAAGCAGCAATCGGTCACAAATAAATGCTTTATTACAAATCCATTTCGGCCACTTCGTACCCGTCAGCTGTGTAATAGCGTGTGATAGAAGGAGCGGATATAGTGATGTTTTTTTTTTTTTTTTTTTTTTTTTTCAAATGTTTCGCTTAATGACCTCGTACAGCAGACCTTCCTTTATACAAAACGGGATAAACCGAAACTCGCTTCATCCGTACTATCTCAGGGGTTCTCTCCGAAATACGTCGTAAAACCTGTCGTTTACACCGAATTTCGGATACGTCGTACTACAAACTAAAATTTGGACACTCAAATTATAGACCCCATATTTATTCTTCGTCATTTAGATGTAGATAAAAATTTGTAAAGCAAGGGGACCAAATTTCTGAGGTCATCTGTCCCTAGATTTGCGAACGTTTCGAACTAAAAATAAACGAATTTTTGCTTAGAACAAGACTCAAACACACACCTATGCCTGAGAGAGGACTCGAACTGCCGAAGGGGAGCGGCCGCGCATTCCGTTCCAACGCGCCTTACACGGCATAGCCATTTCAAGGCGGTTCACTCCTTCAAATTCTGAAATTAACGGTGGTAAACTAAAGGGAAAGGACGTTATGTATATGTTGTGAAGAGACGAGATAGCAGTTATAAGAGTCGAAATGCATGAAACTGACCACCAGATGCGAAGGGAGTAAGACAGCATTGTAACCTTTCCTCTGAGTTATTCGTTAAGCTGTGAAGGAAAGCCAGGAGTAATTTTGAGAAGGACTTAAATTTCAGAGAGAGAAAACAAAAACTTAGCGGTTTGCTGATGACAATGCAATGTAGGTATGTATTGCTGAATGTCTGCAACTCATATATTTGGTGTGCGCTGTCTCTCGTTTGAGCTAAGAGTAGGGTTCCCAGGCAACGACGGGTCAGCAGTAGTAGAGTTGTGCACGCAGTCATGGAATGAAGTCGCAAACTGCAGTATGAGGTTGGATCATTTGAATATCTTTATGTATGATAATGTTGATAAATACTTGAACGTGAAAATGTCCTGATATTTTGTAATATTAAGGTAAGAAGACTCATCTTTTCATTATTAGGCGCTTCTCGTAATTGTAGTCCAACAGACAATTAAAAGCAAGGATTTACTTTTCGTCTTCTATGTTCATTCTTTAAATATTTAAAAGTATAGTGCAGAAATTTAGTATGTATTTTATGAACAAAAGAAGGGAGGAAGTTTGATATAGACAATTTCGATTTTTTTATTTACATTGTATAATGTACCAGCTGGATTTTCTTTTGTTGGTCGTAAAGAGAGAGAGTGATCTTTATCGGATTGGGACAATAGAAGTAACGACTTTCTGGAAAGATTCCTGTAAAATATTTCCAAGTTGTAATCACCATTTTTGTACAATATTGTTTAAGTTCATGTTTTCCGTTTGTGAAGAAAATATAGTGCTTCAGTTTGAATTCAAAATTCAAGCCTGTTTCTTGTTAGGCGTTCATCCCAAACCCAAATTAATTTTTTTTTTTTTTTTTTTTTTTAATTCTACAGAGATGGAGAAAATTAGTTTGTGGATTCGCATCCCACACCTGCTAATTCTGTAGCTAGTTTTTGACCTAGCAGCAGCAGTATGTTTGGGCAGTAATTCTGAGAGCAGTTACACATGTTGTTTCTTGCGCAACAGGTAGGCCATAAAATCAGTGTAAGCCGTTGAGTGTGATAATTCAGCAATAATTGTCGAACTCAGATCTAATTGGCAATCAGTCGCTTCTGCAGCAAGCTGGTGTCCTATTGTCCAAACAACTGCAATCTTTAATGAGACAATTTATTTTCTACGGGAGGTGGAATTGCTCATTCTATGTTACATATTTGGTTTTTGTTCAAAGTCATGCTTAACTAATTGGATAAAGTGTTTAGTCAGATTAGAAAGTTTGAGTTGAAATGCAAATTCATTTACAGTTATTCATACACACACAACTACACACAAGACACCATTGTTTGAGAAGGCACTAAAGTACAATCACGCAATTTCAGCGACAAGCTGCGATTACAATACTAAATATTATTATTTTAATTACAATGCCAATCATTATAAATTAATTTGAACAATATCAATCATTAAATTATTTTCTTTATTAACAACTTTCAGCGTTGTAGTTTTTTCAGAGAGAGAAAATGACCTGAAAGACCAATATAACGAAATGCACAGTGACTTGAAAGGAGCTTATAAGATGAACATTATGAAAAGCAAAATAAGGGTAATGTAAAGTAATGAAATCAAGCTTTTCTTAAGGAATTAGATCAGGTAACGAGACAATAAAGGTGGTAGATGAGTTTTGTTCCTTAGGCCGTAAAAAAAGGTACGAAGATCTCAGTAAAGATTATATAATATTCAGAACGGTAATGGGAAGAAAAGCGTCTCTGAAAAAGATAAATTTGGTAACATCGAATATTAGTTCGAATGTTAGGAAGTTTTTTCTGAAGCCATTTATGCGGAATGTTGCCTCGTACGGGAGTGAAACAGGGACGATGGACATTTTAGGCAAGAAGAGCCATTAAAGTGTAGAGAGTGGTCATGTACAGTGGAGACTGGATTTTCCGGATCAATTTTTTCCGTAATTGATACGGATAATTGAGAATTCGAATAACTGAATTGTTGTTATGGTCGTCAGTCCGGAGACCGGTTTGATGCAGCTCTCCACCCTACTCTATCCTGAGCAAGCCTTTTCATCTCCTCATAAGAACGGCAACCCACATCCACTTGAATCTGCTTACTATATGCGTCTCTTGGTCTCCCTCTGCGATTTTTACCCCACACACTTCCCTCCAATGCTAAATTTACGATTCCCCGATGTCTAAAAATGTGTCCTACCAAGCGATCCCTTCTTTTAGTCAGGGTATGCCAAAAATTCCTTTTCTCGCCAATTCTGTTCAGTACTTCTTCATTGGTTAAGCGATCTACCCACCTAATCTTCAGCATTCTTCTGTAACACCACATTTCAAAAGCCTCTATTCTCTTCCTGTCCGCACTGCTTATCGTCCATGTTTCACTCCCGTACAAGGCAACACTCCACACAAATGCCTTCAGAAAGGACTTCCTTACACTTAAATTAATATTTGCTGTCTCTGACAGAATTACAATGTCATCAGCAAAACGCAATGTTTTTATTTCTTCCCCCTGTACTTTAATCCCTATTCCAAATTTTTTCTTGCTTTCCTTCACCGCCTGCTCAATGTACAAATTAAATAGCATCGGAGCAAGGCTACAACCCTGTCTTACTACCTTCCCAACTAATGCTTCCCTTTCATGCCCTTCGAGTCTAATAACTGCGGTCTGGTTTTTGTACAAGTTGTAAATAACTCTCCTTTCCCTGTATTTTACCCCTGCTGATTTCAGAATTTGAAAGAGTGTATTCCAGTCAACATTGTCAAATGCTTTCTCCAAATCTACAAAAGCTAAAAATGTAGGTTTGACTTTCCTTAATCTATCTTCTAAGATAAGACGTAAAGTGAGTATTGCCTCCCGGGTTCCTACGTTCCTCTTGAATCCAAACTGATCTTCCCCGAGGTCAGCTTCTACCAGCTTTTCCATTCTCCTAAAGATAATTCGTGTTAAAATTTTGCAACCATGACTTATCAAACTGATGGTTCTGTAATTTTCACACCTGTCTGCACCTGATTTCTTTGGAATGGGGATTATTACATATTTTTTTTAAAAGTCTGAGGGCATTTCGCCTGTCTCATACATCCTACACACCAGTTCAAATAGTCTTGTCATGGCTGGCTCTCCCAGAGACTTTAGTAGCTCTGAGGGTATGTCATCTACTCCTGGAGCCTTGTTCCGACCTTGGTCTTTCAAGGCTCTGTCAAATTCATCTCTCAGTATAGTATCTCCTATTTCATCTTGATCTACTTCCTCTTCCCTTGCTACAACATCGTCTCTAAGTTCATTTCCTTTGTAGAGCTGTTCTATGTACTCTTTCCACCTTTCAGCTTTCCCTTCTTTGCTGAGAACTGGTTTCCCATCTGAGTTCTTGATATTCGTGGAGTTGCTTTTCTTGTCTCCAAATGTCTCTTTTATTTTTCTGTAGGCAGTATCTACTTTTCCCCTTCTTACACATTCTTCTACAGATTTGCATTTGGCTTCTAGCCACTCATGCTTAGCCATTTTGCACTTCCTGTCAATCTCATTTTTTAGTCGTCTGTACTCCATTTTGCCTGTTTCATTTACTGCAGTTTTATATTTTCTCCTTTCATCAATTAAATTTAGTATTTCCTGTGATATCCAAGGATTTTTTGTAGGTCTTGCCTTTCTACCTATTTTGTCCTCTGCTGCCTTCACTATCTAATCTCTCAATGCTACCCATTCCTCTTCTACTGTTTTATTTCCCCCTGTTTCTGTCAATTGTTGCCTAAATCTCCCTCTGAAATTCTCCAGAACTTCACTTTCCTTCAATTTATCTAAGTCCCATCTCCTTATTTTCCTACCTTTCTGCAGTTTTTTTAGTTTCAGCCTGCAGTTCATGACTAACAAGTTATGGTCAGAGTCTATATCTGCCCCAGGGTATGTCTTGCAGTTTATAACCTGGTTCCGGAATCTATGTCTTACCATTAGAAAATCTATCTGATACCTTCCGATGTCTCCTGGTCTCTTCCATGTATACAACCTTCTTTTGTGATTCTTAAACCACGTGTTTGTTACGATTAAATCATGTTCCGTGCAAAATTCTACCAGGCGACTTCCTCTTTCATTCCTCCTGCCCAGTCCATATTCACCTACTATTTTTCCTTCTCTTCCTTTTCCTACTACCGAATTCCAGTGTCCCATAACAATTAAGTTTTCCTCTCCCTTAATTTTCTGAATAATTTCCTTTAGCTCCTCATATATTTTTTCGATCTCCTCATCATCGGCAGAGCTAGTTGGCATATAAACCTGTACTACTGTTGTCGGTGTTGGCTTCGTATCTATCTGTACAATGATAATGCGATCACTGTGCTGTTCATAGTAGTTTACCCGCATTCCTATTTTCTTATTCATTATCAGTCCTACTCCTGTGATACCCCCAACTGATTTTGTATTTATAATCCTGTACTCACCTGACCAGAAATCCTGTTCATCCTGCCACCGAACTTCACTAATCCCCACTATATCTAACTGCAACCTATCCATTTCACTTTTTAAATTTTCTAATTTTCCTACTCGATTAAGGGATCTAACATTCCACGCTCCGACCCGTAGAATGCCAGTATTGTCTTTCCTGATGACAACATCCTCCTGAGTATTTCCCGCCCGGAGATCCGAATGGGGGACTATTTTACCTCCGGAATATTTTACCCGAGAGGATGCCATCATCATATGTTCATACAGTAGAGCTGCATGTCCTCGGGAAAAGTAACGGCTGTAGTTTCCCTATGCTTTCAGCCGTTCGCAGTAACTGTGTGGCAAAGCCACATTAGCTGATGTTACAAGGCCAGGTCAGTCAATCATCCAGACTGTTGCCCCTGTAACTACTGAAAAGGCTGCTGCCCCTCTTCAGGAACCACACGTTTGTCTGGCCTCTCCACAGATACCCCTCCGCTGTGGTTGCACCTACGGTACGGCTATCTGTATCGTTGAGGCACGCAAGCCACCCCACCTCGGCAATGTCTGTGGTTCATAGGGGTGGAATAACTGAATATATTACGAAAAGCGATTATTGTAATATCAACTCTAGAAAGATTTCGTACCTCGCCTGCGTGAGGTTATCTTTTGAATGTGTTATCATATGGTTGTGTTTCTAGGGTTAATACATGATTTAGGTGTTCATTCAAATCAACAGGTTCGTGTTCTTTTCGTGTTTCATAAATTACGGTAACTCTCTAATACTTTGAAGAATCTGTTATTTTTTTTTTCGGTAATAAGTAATACCATTTTATGTGTCTTGCTACCTTTTGTACGAACTGATATTGTTAGTCGCTTTTTAAGAGTTTGACGTATACTCTGGAAGTGTTATCTCTCTCCGAGGAGATAAGGATTTTGACGAAAACGATTTATACTACAATCCGGGTTTATCAGCATTGTAAGCAAATTATAAGACGTAGTCATTTTCGTCGATTTTTTTTATTTTAACTATCTTTAAATAATTGCCACTTTTAAATCAGTTGACATTTTTTTTCCTTGTAATTCAAATTTATAAATTCCAGTACTAGATTTCAATTTGTACAGCCATCCGTTACTTAAAGAATTCATCGACACCTATTTCTTTGCTTAATCGTAATGGCTTTTCACAGAGTAAAATATGAGATATTTGTTCCCAGTTGTAAAGAGGAATAATACAAAGCTTCCCCCAAAAGATCATTTTACGGTTGCTTCATCACTTTTCCCTTTTTACTCTTGTGCGTGGTATCTCTTTTGCTTGTGTACTTCCAAATTGAATCTGAGTTATTCGCCTTACGAGTACCGTGACTAATCTGTACTTATCGACTAACGATCACTTACTCCTGTTTTTAATGAATCAATACTGTATACATCATAAAATTGCAAAATCGCAGATATTGAAATAATCGACAGAGGGTTAGAAAAACAATTAAAAGCGCTGAAAAGAGGAAAGGCCGCAACACCAGATGGGATACCCCCTTCTTGCAGTGGAGTACCGTAGGTCTCTAGAAGAGCGTAGTGTTGCGCAAGATTGGAAACTGGCGCAGGTCATCCTCGTTTTTAAGAAGGGACGTCGTAGAGATGTGCAGACCCATAGGCCTATATCTCTAACGTCGGTCAGTTGTAGAATTTTGGAACATGTATTATTTCGAGTATAATGACATTTATGGAGGCTAGTAATCTGCTCTGTAGGAATCAGCATGGGTTTCGAAAGAGGCGATCGTGTGAAACCCAGCTCGCGCTATTCGTCCACGAGACTCAGAGGGCCATAGACACGAGTTCTCAGATAGATGTTGTGTTGACTTCCGCAAGGCGTTTGATACAATTCCCCACAGACGTTTAATGAAGAAAGTAAAAGCATATGGTCTATCAGACCAATTGTGTGATTGGATAGAGGAGTTCCTAGATAACAGAATGCAGCATGTCATTCTCAATGGAGAGAGGTCTTCCGAAGTAAGAGTGATGTCAGGGGTGCCAAAGAGGACTCTCGTGGGTCCGTTGATGTTCACGATATATATAAATGACCTTGAGGATAACATCGGAAGTTCACTGAGGTCTTTTGCGGATGATGCTGTAGTATATAGAAAGGTTGTAACAATGGAAAACTGTATTGAAATGCAGGAGGATCTGCATCGAATTGATGCATGGTGCAGGGATTGGCAATTGAATCTCAATGTAGACAAGTGTAATGTGCTGCGAATACATAGAAAGAAAGATACTGTACACGTTGGAGGCCCGTGAACGCAACATCTATTTTAACCTATTTTAAATTTCAATGTAATCATGTTTTAACAGTGGAGAACGTACAAATTTTCAGTCATTTGCTTCATGGAGTGTATTGTTACGGTTGGAATAAGGCACATGGTTTGAAAATGGATGAACAAGTCCGAAACTAGTTACCAACTTCTAAATAGTGCAACTGTGACGAAAAAAGAAAAATAAATGGTTTTCATTACATATCCAGTTGCTGATCATGCCCATCCTCACGATGAATTTTCATAAGATCCTTTATCATTTAGCTACTCTATAGCATGTCAGCAACTGGAAGCAGTTAATTTCATAAATTATCTGGGAGTAGGCATTAGGAGTGATTTAAAATGGAACGACCATATAAAATCAATCGTCGATGAAGCAGAGGCCAGACTTAGATTCATTGGAAGAATCCTAAGGCAATGCAGTCCGAAAACAAAGGAAGTAGGATGAAGTACACTTGTTCGCCCACAGCTTGAATATTGCTCACCGGTGTGGGATCTGTACCAGGTGGGGTTGATAGAGGAAATAGAAAAGATCCAACGGAGAGCAGCGCGCTTCGTTACAGGATCATTTGGTAATCGAGAAAACGTTACGGAGATGATCGATAAACTCTAGTGGAAGACTCTGCAGGAGAGACGCTCTGTCGCTCGGTACGGGCTTTCGTCGAAGTTTCGAGAACATACCTTTACCGAGGAGTCTAGCAGTATATTACTTGCTCCTACGTATATCTCGCGAAGAGATCATGAATATAAAATCAGAGAGATTAGAGCCCACACAGAGGCATACCGACAATCTTTCTTTCCGTGAACAATACTTGACTTGAATAGGAGGGAGAACCAACTCAGATCGCGAACTAGAAAGTATTTGATATATGCTGTTCGTTGTCCTGTTGATTTCCACGTTTATATGTCAGATCGTCTGACTAGCTTAGCTCTCTTACAGAGTCCATTTTCGAACACTTGGCCTGTGGTTAACCATAACATACAGGAAATTTGTCAAATTGATGTGTAGCTGTATATTCAGATATTCAGGCACAGGCCAGGTGTTCGATAATTGACCGAATAAGAGTCCGAAAGTAGTCACACAATCTGACCAATAAATTTGCAATAGCGACGGAAAAAAGGAACAGCCTATTTCAGCAATGTGTATTTCATCTTTAACCGGTAGCACCGCTCTTTTGGGCTTTGACATTTCTAAAGGACAGACGTGATACGGGGCAGCAACGGAGCGATTGGCAACTGCCTGACTCCCTGTCATGAAACGCATCGGATACAGCCGGTGGGTAGTGCCACAAGTGCGACAAGTTGGTGAACACACGAACAAGAGTACTATGATACTTCTTTGGCCTTAACAGAATAATTGAAATTCCGTACATCCGAGGTTTGGATAATAGAGTCTCTACTGTAAGTATTGATGATGAACTTCAGGACAGTGTGAGGAACTTTTTTGTGGTAATAAACCAGTTACTTGCTACAAGTAGGACAAGGTCAAATAACTCTGTAATGCAAAGCTTTTTCTGTTAGAAATTCAAGAACGTTAGACAATGTTTATTTTGACGTAGATAATTTGAAAGAGCGATGTCCTACAAAGCATGTCTGACACAAATGTTACAAATACCAACTTGTTATCTCTTACAATTAACTTGGTGGTAGAACTAAGTAACGCCGTAATATTGAAGTAATGCCTTGATATTATTCAAGTTACTCCGTGATAGTATGATATCTATCATTAAGAGTACCTTCTAAGCTTTGGACACTCGTTTTTAATGTAGTGTGTATGTTGAAATCACATGTAAAAGTAAATGTTAACTTTTATTGGCAATTTTGAAACATTCTATTGTAGAACATAGTAGTAAAAACAAAACCAAGAAAAAGAAATCCCAGAAAATGTGCAAAAGCAAAATTTCAGCTTTCCTTTTAAGAATACTGAGCCGCAGTTAGGCACTATCTGAGTCCTCACACCGATCACACATAAAATACACACTACCTAAAACTTTCTGGCACTTCACATCATACCAGACATTACAAAACTGGCACTCGATGTATTCGGCTCCATTTATCTTCTTGACATCAGCTGCATATGAACCACCACAGCCGCGGTGGAGTAGCCGAGCGGTCTAAAGTACCTCGCTGCGGAGCGCGCGGTTGCTCGCCGTGGAGGTTCGAGTCCTCCCTGGGGAATGGGTGTGTGTGTTTGTCCGTAGGTTAGTTTACCTAGGTTTACGTAGTTTGTAAGCTACGGACTGATGACCACGCAGTTTGGTCCGATAGATTTACAGACATTTGAACATTTTTTTTTTTTTTGAACCACCACATACACCACATTCACTATCACCTCTTTTCTGTGGTCCAGATATAGACTCGGTGTAGCCTTGTATACTGTTTTCTTTCTTTTTTTTTTTTTTCTCCATATTCCTAATCCTGATGTCGATGGCTTGGGGTTAGGTGATATTATTTTTGCAGAAGGATCACGCCTTACTTCTTTACTGGGAGTTTTAGAATGTCTTCCACAGTAACTGTCTTCTTGCCAGATAACTCTTTCTGTCCTTGTGTAACAAAGGGAGGGGCAAAAGCATCGTCAGAAACAGCATCTCTGTTGTAGGGAAATATCCCAGCCTTTGCAAAGCTGTTGCACATAGTGGTGGTCTGGAAGACTTCTTTGTAAGCTGCAGCGAGACGTTCAGGTAGCATAACGAATGGCTTTCCAATTTTTTGCACTCTCTGGATCAGATGAAAATTTCACGTGATAATCCTTAAGTGTACGCCACGGAATCGCGAAACATTTACTAGCCTTGTAAATTGTCCATCCTCCATTCTTCACCATGTGCAAAGCTTCTTTAATCGTACGATTGTGCCGTTCTGTTCCGCTTTGGTGCCATTTCAGCGTCAAACTTAAGAAAAATTAACGCGTGGCCGAACTTACAATCAATTTTGTAGGCTATTTTATTTTTCTTGTCTAGTTTGAGTCCATGTAATAAATTTAAAATTTAGATATTTCTTGCCCAGTAATCAGCCACACAGATGGCCTTGTCATTAGCTAGCTGTAAATCCAGGGGGTACAGCATGTGCTGAGGTTTGGGAACGTCAGTAAGTGGTCATCCGTCTGGACATTTCCACAGTCGCACAGAGCTTCCCCGTCGAGGTAGCACCATCTTGAACGGCTGAACTTGCAATTTGAGACCCCAGTCCTCAGCCTGTTGAGAGCCTTTCAGGTTGTAAAGGATTTCTTACCTCCAGATGCAAGTTGCTCTTTCAGGACCAAGAGAGGATTAGGTGTTACCAGAATTTTGTAGGTGAATGACATGTATTTTTTATTGGTGTTAAAATGGAACTTAGCCACTGGAGCAGCTGAGTGTAGGAAATTGATATGTTCATTAGCGTCTTCACCGCATTTGCGTGACCAGCTCTCACAGAAACACTGAAGGAACGCATGTCTAAAACTTCAGTGAACACCCGAAAGATCGCGTGTGAGGGCTTCCTGGAGTCTTCAACGCTTGCGTCATATACTGGCAAAATTTTGGAACCCTTGGAGTTGAGGCTAAGTCGTGACACAAGAAATACTGGTTATCGCGGAGTTACTTTATATCACGGAGTAACTTTTCCTTGCTCATGTCAGGAAGATAGCTTACGAAGCTTAGCATGTGGCGTAACTCAGCCAGCTGACGTGTTGAATAGCCGCTGGCGTGCCAAATCACCGTTAGTAATGGCTGCTGACGCCACGTCGACTTGTTGTGGGAAGCGGCAGAGAAGTCCCCGCGGGCGCGACCGAAGTAGTCCGGCGTTGCGTGGATGCGGGTCGTTCTCAGGCGCCGGCTGCGACCCGACCTGGATGTGGGAAGCCGCGCCGCGCCGTCTTCCGGAAATCAGCACAGTGGCGCGCCACACCACACCACAACACGCCAGGCCGAGCGGAGAGGTCGGTGACAGGCCGCGGACCCCACCATTGGCACAGTTACAGTTGGTACAGTTACTACTGGGCTGCTTACACCCAAACCTGCAGAAGTTAGACAGATCGGTACGAATAGTTGTATTGATAGAGTATCAACCAAAACTTTGATATATAGTGGCGGTCAAAATAATGGAGCCACCTCTATAGACGAGATTAAGAACTAGGACAGGGGAGAACAGGCAGCGCCGGTGTGACGTCAGCTCAGACCGCTCAGCCTGCTCACAAGGAAGGAGAGCTGACCAAGGTACGTAGACTAGAAAGGTATGCCAGTTTGGGCTTCTACACTGTCATTGGTTAGCGCTGTATTACGTCACTCGGCAGCAAAAATGTTTGTATAGTCTATGGGACTTAACTACGGCGTCATCAGTCCCTAAACTTACAAACTACTTATGAACTACTTACGAACTAGGACGGCACAAATATCCATGCCCGAGGGGGGATTCGAACCCCCGACCGTGGTGGCCGTGCAGACCGTGACTGGAGCGCCTTAGTCCCCTCGGCCACCGCTGCCGGCACACTCGGCAGCAGGCCGCTGTATTATAAGACCGCCGTGAACACATTTTCTCCGTCTTTTCTTTTCTCATTCGACAAAAAACGTTGCTTTTAAGCGGCGGAACACGCTTTTGATATATATATATATATAGTAACATACAAAGGACTGAAAAATGAAAGCTTCAAACATTAATAACAACTAGCTAACCCGTCCCGCCCCGCGAATTGGCACGTGTAATACTTAAATGTCTTTAACTCGAGAACCACTGAACGTATCGTGATGAGGTTTGTTTTTAAATTGTAGAGCTGATAAAGATCTAAAATAAAGTCCGGGAGAGCACATGTCTAACTTTTATAGATTTCCCACAATCACTATTTATTTAGTCTGAAGGCATCCTGCGCCAGCAGCATAGGAGAGAAAAATGGTACATATCCTTCACTCGTAAAAATTAGACATATCCTCTCGAAGATTTTTTTAGGCCTTTGTGAGATTTACAATATAAAAGAAACCTCATAGTTATAGAAGGTTAAATGGACATACAGAGAGAAAATGTGCTTCTGTTTTATATAATATCACGATTTCACCTCCTTGGAGTGCGAATTTCGAAATTTTACTATGCCTATAACCGTGACGCTAGTTGACGAAGTTTTATCGCAATCAAGTGAATGGCATTGACAGGCATAGCATACGGACAAACAATTCATTCTGCAAGTCTCTTTTGTAATCGGCTTCACAAAAATGTTCGGAACAAATTCTGGCTTGTTTGACATTTATATCGTCTTGTCGGTTACAGCGAGAGATCCATATGCGCTGAAGTTCCTCATCTTTTGGAAACCGATGGTACAAAATGTCTTCCGTTTAGCGTCCACTGTTATTGCACTCCGCAGCAGCACAATACGAAGTATTCTTACTCATAATTACATAAAGTATACATGGAAAAATTGTTCCCTCATACAAGAAAGCTACTTTCTATCCGAACATTTAACAGGTCACGAAACGAGCGAGCACGAAACACGACTTCCTGCTTGCACGTTTCATAAGGGTACTGCGGTAACTGCTCGGCGGTTGCTGCCAGGTGACGTCACAGAAACAAAGCGCGCGAGTCAAATTCACACCCCCCTGAGAGTTGAGCGTGTGACGTCACGCGCCCTGTACTGCTGCCGCGGAGAAATGGAGTGCAGCGTTTGGAGAGCAGCAGTTTAGGAAACATAGGAAACAGATCTGGTGCGAAGAATACTGTGAGGTCTACAATAGTCTAATTTTAAAAGAAACCGTTTTAATTACATAATACACTCAGATTACAGACAATTGTGTATCCTTTCTGTGTCATGAGAACATTATAATATAGCACTGTTATAAAGCAATGAGAATGGAACATAATACAATATTCTCTACAATCTAGAGCAAAGTTGTGTACGGTTTGAGTAATTAGATGTTTTCGGACATTTAGCATTTAGTTTTTCTTTGCTTAATTTTGCAGTGTTAGAATGCAATGTTTGAGACATTTTTAATCGGACATGGCATGTTAGGTTGTGATTTGGAAGGTTTATCGGTATTGGGACTTTACTAATTTCGTAATAGAAAATAATTGTTTAGACACAAACATCGAATCGAACACACACAATATCCGCGAAGCAAGGGAATAAACCTCGAATTTCTGCTTTGAGGAACATTCTTCTAAAAATCTGCCACGCCTTCATGATATTTATATTTGTCCTTCAATAAATCGTCACATTGTAAATTTAACAGTTCCATTTAATACCTGGTAAGAAAATAGTTAACATCCACTAAAACGGTGTTGCAAA
The DNA here is from genome assembly GCA_026315105.1 of Locusta migratoria. Taxonomy (NCBI): domain Eukaryota; kingdom Metazoa; phylum Arthropoda; class Insecta; order Orthoptera; family Acrididae; genus Locusta; species Locusta migratoria. The sequence continues at coordinate 713,699,875 of CM048744.1, forward strand.
GAGTTGAAACACAACAGACAGTATTTCCACATTTTGAAACCTGGAGTCAAACTGGTTAAGAAAAGCTTCCAGAATTTGCACATATTCTTCAGAGAGAGAAGGATCAGCAGCTACGACTTTCTTGGCTATATGTGGAGCTCTTCTGTAGCTCACAAGGGGAGGCCGCCAATTGTGAAATTCAGATTCGATTCATACTGCGCATAATAAAAGCTCATGGCCAGAGGTGTAATTTGGCAAAGCACCAAGATGCACTTCTCAGCCATTGTCGAGAAAATCGACAGTTAAAAAAAGCCATTGCGGTGAAATACTCTGTACGATCTCTACGAATGGTAATATTGTACAGAGGCGTGGCGTAGCGGTAAGCGCTCGGTTTCGTAATCCGAAGGTCGCCAGATCGAATGTCGCGGCATTTAACTTATATATATATATATATATATATATATATATATATATATATTAATTCATATCGCACGAAACAAAGTGATAGTTATCATAAAAATATGGAAAGCAGAAAAGAAGCACGACCTCGAGCACACCTGATAAACGATGCGTTTTTAAAAGAACATTTTTTTTAAATTATCTGTTGGGCAAAACACCTGATTGACATTCTGAAAAATTGTTCTATCGTTCGTCAGGTTGACTTACACTATACGTATTCGTTTTGAAATATCGTTTATACTTCTTCCGTTAACTATACGTGGTGAACATTATGACGACAATTAATAACATTCGTGAAATACAACTTTGGGGAAAACATAATTATGTTCGAAGTCGCCAGTTGCATACAGTTGCATATAATAAGTTGTTTGAAAGTCGTTTGTCGTGGAAAAACTGGCGACTTCGAACATCAAATGTTATTAATTGTTTTATATATATATATATATATATATATATATATATATATATATATATATATATGTGTGTGTGTGTGTGTGTGTGTGTGTGTGTGTGTGTGTATTTGAATTACAAAAAACTAATAATAAAAAAAAGTAGCTCATCGCTAGATTCGATCCGGTGAGCTTCGGATTACGACCCCGAGCGTTCACCGCTACGCCACGCCTCTGTACATTACTGCTATTCGTAGAGATAGTAGAAACTATTTCACCGCAACGGCTTTTTTTTTAATTGTCGATTTTCTCGACAACGGCTTAGAAGTGCATCTTGGTGCTTTGTCAATTTACACCTCTGGCCATGAGCTTTCATTATGCGCAGTATGAATCGAATCTGAATTTCACAATTGGCGGCCTCCCCTTGTCAGACGGACAGACGCTTCGCTACTCTGGCACCATCACATGCCTTTAATTCAGATATTAAGGCGGCTCGTTCTTCTCCTTCATATTTCCCATAGTCATTTGCGTGTCACAGAGAATAATGACGATGTAAATTATATTTTTTATACTTCGTATTCTGTTACACAGCAAACGGTTTGCACCTTCACCGCACTGAACAAAAGAAATAGATTTTTCCACACAGAAAGAGAAACTGATTGCCTCGTTTAGCTCGTACTCGGCATGTTATTGTTGTGAAGAGCGCTATTGGTTCAAATGTTTGTACAGCTTATGGGACTTAGCTACGGGGTCATCAGTCCCTAAACTTACAAACTACTTATGAGCTACTTACGAACTAGGACATCACAAATATCCATGCCCAGGGGGGATTCGAAACCCCGACCGTAGTGGCCGTGCAGACCGTGACTGGAGCGCCTCAGTCCCCTCGGCCACCGCGGCCGGCTGCGCTATTGGTGCCTGAGCCTCCAGCTGCGTACCCTGTGTATCTACTATCTAGGCAACATTGTGTACACAGCTCTCGCCTGACGTCACACGGATGGACGCGAGGCCGACGAGACAGACAGGCCGCGGCGCGCAAGTCATATCACGTGATCAAGTGAGGCCTGAGCCAGCGCGATAGCTAGCTGATTGGCTAGCCGGTATGAGACAGTGGGCTGTGCCCCAGCGGCCGGCCAATCCGCTAGCGATCGCGCCGGCTCAGGCCTCAGTTGATCACGTGATATGACGTGTGCGCCGTGGCCTGTCTGTATCGTCGGCCTCGGATGGACGACGTGGCCGGCGAGAAATACAGTCCTGAGCGCGCACTTCATGCTACGTAAGCAAGGTAGTTCCTAGCCGGCGCGATCGCTAGCCGATTGGCCGGCCGCTGGGCACGGCCCACAGCGTCATAGCGGGCAGCCACTGAGCTAGCGATCGCGCCAGCTCGGAAGAACCCATGGAGGTAAGAAGAGGGGAGATGTCACTACTGGCGTCTGCTGCACTTCTGTTCGAAGCCGGTCAGCAGCCATGTTTGTTTGTTCAAAAGACTCACAAACCATAATGGAACGTGATTCTTTTCAAATTATTAATGATATCAAAACGGTTAGTACAACCATAAACAACGCACACAGGAATTATCAACTGCAACTCGTCGACAACTCAACACAGCAGCTCAGCAGAAAACTAATGTTTTGAACAAACTGTAATGGCGGAGCTAGGCTTGTCGGCTTCAAGTGTGTGGCGTCATGCCAACTCCCCTGTTTTTACGTCCATGGAACTACCTTGCTTACGTCGCATCATGTAAGCGCTCAGGCCTGTATTTTCCGTTAGCCGCGGATGGACGAGTTTGAACTTCCTGCTCACACGTCACACCGCCTGAAGTTGGCTTCCTCTGAACTAGTATATCTATTAGTTCGCGAAATCTCCACGAGTGCCGTGTTGTCAGTCCCTTTTAGACAACATCAGAGAAGACGTCGCTGCTATCTGCAGTAGTGCGAAAGGAACCGTTTGAGCTAGACGTGCGAAAAGAGGCATAAAGGTAAAAATCAAAATGATTTCAAATGTTAGTAAATCTATCGGACCATACTGCGTGGTCATTAGCCCGTAGCTTACAAATTACTTAAACCTAGGTAAACTAACCTAAGGAGAAACACACACACCCATGCCCCAGGGAGGACTCGAACCTCCACGGCGAGCAACTGCGCGCTCCGCAGCGAGACTCTTTAGACCGCTCGGCTACTCCACCGCGGCGAGGTAAAAATCTTATGGGTCAAGATAATAGAGCAGTTTTACAGATGTCCAGTTCAAACTGATTTTTTTTTCAGTTGTTTTGCATGTGAATTGACGTTTGGGTTTGTTAACATTCTTATAGATGGTCAAACAATAGAAGTGATGATGAGCGTAATATTGCGGATGTTCAAAAGTGGGATGTATATGAATTAAATAGCCAAAGCTTTAAACGTTTCGCGAAAACGAGTCCAGAACGACGTTAGGCGGCCAAAACAAACAAATCCGCGCCTGCCGCGGTGGCCGAGGGGACTGAGGCGCTCCAGTCACGGTCTGCATTGCCACTACGGTCGGGGGTTCGTATCCCCCCTCGGGCATGGATATTTGTGCCGTCCTTAGTCTTAGCTACTTCGTAAGTAGTTTGTCAGCTTAGGGACTGATGACCCCGTTAATCAACAACCTCGACGATTCAAAGACGACTGAGATCTGCAAAATTGTATGGGCGCGTTGCGAGACAGAAGCCACATGTTTCAAAAGCTAATGTTCGGAAAAGCTTGGCCTTTGCCCGGAGAAATGAACGATAAGCTAATATTCGGTGGAGGAACATCCTATGGTCGGATGAAACCAAGTATAATAGGTTTGACTCAGACAGCAAAGTGTATGTGCGCCGCCCACCAAACCAGGAATTTAATCCCAAGTATACTTTAAAAACTGTGAAATACGGTTGCGGAAGTGATACGGTATGGGGATGTTTCTCGTATGGCATTGGTCCAATGCACCGTATCAACGACATAATGAACACAGAAATGTACAAAGACATTTTGGTAAATGTGATGCTGTCTTATGCTGAAGAGGAAATACCGCTGAAAATCCAGAGCATACTGTAAGGATCATAAGGCAGTTTTTCAAGATCACAATATCGAAGTATTGGCTATATAAAACGCAACAAATATTCTACGAATAGTAACAATTTTTAAATTAAGCTGATATTGCACTCTAGGGTAAGAGGCTGTGATCGATTATATAATTCTCCGTTAGACGTTTCAACTGGTAGAGACATCTTCGGAGGCTCTAAATACACAGATTGTATACCAGTATTCTGTATCTTCAAAGCCTCCTAAAATATCTCTAGCAGTGGAAGACCTTGCATGCAGTTCAGAATAATGCTTCATTCACAAGAAAACAATACCAGTAATAATTCAAACTAGTATTGCCTGTGGTCGAAATTCGAGCAGTTATGTTTGTAAAGTCATGAAAATGAAAATTTTTTAATGCAATTCGAATTTATTGAGCACTGCAAATTTGTAGGTTTTATGTGCATGCTATGAGAAGAGGCGAAAAAAAAAGTGGAAAGAAGAAACATGAGAGAATGAAAGACACAAGCGAGGGAATTAATTACTTTATTTCACAATTTAGCATTACAAAACTTCAGCAGAAACAACATGTTTCGTAAGAATCCCTTCATCATTTGCTAAATGTCCTTGTTCTCTATGTTCACAAATAAAAAATTTCAAACCATCAGAGGATCGAACTCTACTTGCTGCAACATATAGCTGACCATGAGTGAAAACTGGTTTTCTTAGTAGAATCCCAGCTTTTTCAAATGTTTTTCCTTGAAACGTATTAAAATACTGAATTGTATAATTATATTTAAAAACTATATTTAAAAGTTAAGAATTGAACATTACAATGAATCGAACACATTGCCTTAAAACTGGAACTCAAAGTGCTAACTGACTGAGCTGATTTCACCTGTATAATACAGCGGCAAAACGTATGGAGAATTTGCAGTAAATTAAATTTCTTTTTCTTTTTACCACTCTTAACGGCTACGTGCAGACATAATTTTTATATTAGCAAATCTATTACAAATCACCTATCGAAGTATATACGTTTCATTGGCCTTCTTGTATCTATATATATAAAGATGAATGTTTGTCTGTATGTCCTCCACATGTTCACAAACCATTCATTCCATTGCAATGAAACTTTGGTGAACTGTTCACCGTACGCCCGCGAAGGTTCCTGACCCCAAAACAAAAGAGCGACACATAGCTCAGGAGATATGACGTGATAAATAATGAGAGGCCATCAAGTGAGAATACCCAGATTTATGCATCGATTATTGGAAAATGGGAGTAATTACGGACCTGCAACTAAGTTTTCATATAATTTCAGACGTTTATGATGCGTGTTATAACTGACCCCCCCCCACACACACACACAAAATAATGAAGCGAAAAGAAGTCTACCGCTCACAACATTTTCACTGTAGATGCCGCGAAACTGTCGCATCAGGCATGACCTTTTATCAAATAAAGTTAGCATTACAGATTTGCAAGCTACTATTTATTTTTGTTTACAAGTCTCCCTTAATTCTCTTGCATCCAAACTAAAGGCAATCTGTCTTCGTAATCTCTATATAAAAGAAAAAGCACATTCACTCACTAACTGACTAAACACGAAACCTGGAAAACTACTTCACCTATCAATCCGAAATGTGGCAGGAATGTAGTTTATAGGTAGAAAACGTCAGCTAAAAATGTATTTTGTGACAGATGGATCGGGGAGCATACTTGTCCTACAGTCTCACGAAATCTGCAGTTTTTCCGATCTTCACGAAATTTAGCACGCTTGATTTTTTTTTTTTTTTTTTTTTTTTTCATACGGGAGGGGGAGGGTACTTTCCAACATAAAAATAGATCCCTAAACACCTTGGTCGCGCCATAACTTGAGAACTGCTCGACCGATTTCACAGATCCTTTTTTTGTTGTTTTCGTTATTCTCAGAACAAGGATCGTATGAAATCAAAATGGAATATTGATAACAATAAAGTGAGTTTTTCAATGTGACCCTGAGTTTCTATTGCAAAGAAATGTATAGTTTTGTATGGTACATGACAGAGGGTACCTTGCAGAAAAGTTTGCCGAGATAGTGAAAGGTGGAAATGAACAGAGAAATGGGAGAGAAAGAAGTGGCTGTGGAGAGAGTGGGGAAGTGGATGTGGACCGCGAGAGTGTAGGTAAATAAATTACAGCTAGTTTATTATAATTGTGGTTTTACAATGTGAGTAAATTTTTCCAGCACCTATATTAGATAACATTAAGTTACGAATTATTGTTTTCCACTCTTCTCTGTCCTCCAATAAGTCCTCAAGAATGTCGTTCTTCCTCATTGCTGACTGAACTTACTGCATCCATGTGGTAGGTGGTCGTCCCTTTTTTCTTCTTCCGTTCGGTGTCCAGTCGAGTATGCATTTTGAAAGCCTTTCTTGTCCCATTCTTCTGACGTGTCCTTACCATTTTAGATGTTTGTGCACGATGAATTCAATAATTGAATTTTTACATTTCATTTTTTTTTCTCTGATTACTTCATTTCTTATTCTTTCTCTTCTTTGGTATTCTTGCTGAACGTCTTCAGAAATCCTTTTCTGTGGCTAATAATTTTGATTTCAGTTGCCATTTTGTTATCCACATTTCTGAACCATATGTAATATGTGGTGTCGCACAAGTATGAAGTGCGCGCCACGTACTTACGCCGCGCTCCGCCATGCACGCACGGCGCGGCGTTCTTACGGCGTCAGCCACGAGCGCCCTCTGCTGCAACTCCACTCGTGGCCACGACTGCTGCATCGTTCACTTGGGAATCAGATAGGCACCAGATAAGACTTGGCTATCGAATAAGCACTAGGACTCATCGGTAGGCAGGCCTCTCTCTAGTTCAACTATGTATCAGCATTCTGCAGTCTTGAACTTTGTAAAAGATAAGTATTATGTTATTTCTACGAAATATACAACTTGTTCTAATGTAGCCTAGTGTTTCTAGTTTCTGCTGTCCCACTGGCTGGTGACCTCCGTACCTACACACGCGTGCATCCTTTATTCCTCTGTCGGTCTCTTTGTACTCGGCCACCGACACCTACGACAACCGGTGGAAACGAGACACAAAATAATAATGCTCCGAACTATTGTTTTGTATATCCTTATTTTGTTATCTGTAGTTATGTGTTTGTCCCAGAGAATTCCATTCAACAAAGAAATTGTCGTCTTTCCTGCATTTATTCTTGATCTAATTTCTTTTTCCTGTTTCACATCATTTGTAATTTTCACTCCTAAATATTTATATTCCTCTGTAGTTGTTATTCTTCCTATCCCTTCTTCTAATATTAAGTCTTCACTTATTCCACCAATTACCATGTATTGCGTTTTATTCACGTTGACATTTAGACCTGCTTTTTTATATTCCTGAATCAGCTTCCTGGTCATATACTATATGTTTACAGCTAGTGATTAATATTAAAAATCTGTTCAAATTAAATGTTTGTAAATCTATCGGACCGAACTGCGTGGTCATCAGTCCGTAGCTTACTTAAACCTAGGTAAACTAAGCTAAGGACAACACACACACCCATACCCCAGGGAGGACTCGAACATCCACGGCAAGCAGCCGCGCGCTCCGCAGCGAGACGCTTTAGACCGCTCGGCTACTCCACCGCATTTATTCTTGATCTAATTTCTTTTTCCCGTTTCCCATCATTTGTAATTTTCACTCCTAAATATTTATATTCCTCTGTAGTTGTTATGTTCCTATCCCTTCTTCTAATATTAAGTCTTCATTTATTCCACCAATTACCATGTATTGCGTTTTATTCACGTTGACATTTAGACCTGCTTTTTTATATTCCTGAATCAGCTTCCTGGTCATATACTCTATGTTTACAGCTAGTGATTAATATTAAAAATCTGTTCAAATCAAATGTTTGCAAATCTATCGGACCAAACTGCGTGGTCATCAGTCCGTAGCTTACAAACTACTTAAACCTAGGTAAACTAACCTAAGGACAACACACACACCCATGCCGCAGGGAGGAACCTCCACGGCGAGCAACCGCGCGCTCCGCAGCGAGACGGTTTAGACCACTCGGCTACTCCACCGCGGCTAAAAATCTGTACCCTCAGTTTCGTGTTAGCGTATGTATATTATGATACTGGCCGTTACAACCTTAATTCAATTACTAACTAGTTTTGTTTAGCTTTTTCTCTAACTTTCGAGTTGAACAGCACTGAGCGAATGCTGTGAGGGTCCTGTGAGCAGGACGGCGACCGTTGAATGCCGCATTCGTGTGCTTCGAGAGACAGCCTGAGGATGGGCGGCTGGGGACGTCTGAAACGCGCGGGCCGCCGCCCACAGAATTTCCCCAGCGACAAAGCGCTGCGCCCGGCGCCTTTGTAGCCCGCCAGCCAGCACTGTGTGCCGGTGGCTTCGTTACGGCCGGCAGATTGTATCGGGCTCGTTATATATTCATGGCGGAGGTGGTGGACGCCCACGCCATCCCGCGGGGCCGTCGCCGGCACTGGCTCCTGTCGTCATCCTTTTAGCCCCCCACAAACTGCGCTTTAAGAACTCGCCGGCCCCACTCACAGCAGGCCGTTGTTTTGTCATTTACTTATTTTGTCATTGTCCAGTGCCACAGATGATATACAGCAGCACAGTACTCGCTCAGTAGACGCGATGAGATGTCACAGTAGTGCTCACCTTTGTAAACACTGTAGTTAGAGCATCATGTGTCAGAAAGAAAATAAAAATAATTAAATAAATAAATAAAAATAAAATAAAAAATAAAAAAGGGGCCCCAGAAAGGTAGCATTCAAGTACAAGATTGAAAACAAACACAAATAAACACCCATATACATACGATAAACTTGTATATTATGTCTTTAGCGCAGAGCTTTCCAAACTGGGTGACGCGACACCCTGGGGTGCCGCGCTGTAGTATCAAGGTTGTCGCGAGACTAACAAATTTAAACTCTAAACAAAAAAACTAGTCAAAAAATAACACAAAATATCCTCTTCTTCATACTATCCTGAAGACTCGCCTGCAGCTAATCATCCTTCTCTTCATTCAGTGCACCACAGATCACGTATTAAAGGAATAATCGGTGCACATTAATTGCGTGCTCAGTCGCTAGGCGGCAACTCTGCTTCTGTAGTAGTAGACACTCTAGGGTTCATTCAAGTAGCTGCCAGTTGCCAGACTCCAGCAAACTGCGCATGCGCAATGCGCAGAGCTGCTGCTGATACTCGATAACAGCTTTTCCCATGCGCAGTTTGCTGGAACTGGCAGCTGCGTGACCGAACCTCCACTGTAGTCTGCTTTCTTTCTCAAAAAGCTGCACCTGAGCGTTTTAAATGGATTTATCAAAGCCACGTCACCCTCGGTAGCGTTTCTTACAATTAAATGTCAATTAATGACACAGTGGCTGTAAAATCTGTCACAGACTGTAAAAGCAGTCACAATTGACCACTGACTAAAGCCATTCAGTAGGGATGTTTAGTATGTAGTATGGCCGGGTGATTAACGGAGGGTAGTATTTTAAATGCAGTGATCGTTGGTTCGAACCCTGGTATGCGTTAATATTTTTTTCTCTCAGTATCCTGTATGTAACAGATTCTGGGACCACAAATTACATTCATATTCTTACTTGTCACAAATATTTATCCATTTTTTCCGAATATGTCGGAACTACCGAGGTCGTGGTGAAGCAAGAACCTAACAATATAACTTAAATAATAATTCATCACTTGTCATAAATACATCCTCTTTATTTCTGAAAATAATGTGATAATATTGAACTGAAAGGGAAGAGCCACTGTGCTGTCTAAATCAGAAATCCGAACAGCTAATTTCCAGATGCCGTTTTCAATCGATCCAGCAAAACCGAATCTGGCCCTGACAAGTACGCACGACAGCGAAAAACGGTTTCCGAAATTCAGTTTTCGTGTTTCGGAAGTTGGGTCGCTTGTAGAAGAAGCAAGTATTACTGTGTGAGTTAGCCACTGTTGTCTGCGACGTTACTCTGTTGTACAATCTCCGTAGTTCCTAATCTTTCCTTTTCTTGCGATGAGTGTACGTAATTGCTGCAGTCAGGATCAACATTAAACATGTCAATGCGTACGAGGATTTCAGTTTCGTTTACAAACGATATTTAAGCGATACTTTATTCCCCCCCCCCCCCCCCCCACCGCTAGAACCATCTAAATTCTACCATGTGTATTTATCTTAGTGAAAGGGTGTCGCGCAAAACTGTAGGCTATGAAAGGGTCTCACCATGAGGGAAAGTTTAGAAAGCACTGCTTTAGAGGTACACATCTTACCGAATCCGCGACTGCATAATAACTATGCCTGCGTTAATGACCCTCTTTTGCAGTTTTGCGTTGCAAAAAGGTTACAGTCGATGTAGCCTGCCAGATAAACCACTTCTTAAGTGATATGAAGTATGAATTTTCTACGTAACCTAACATTGTTCCTGTGAAAATTGCAGGCGTGGAGGGGCTCCTTCAGCGGGCGTCGCCAGACACCATGACGCCGGTAAGCAGCGAGACGTCATCAGCCTCCTCAATGGTGTAGCCCCCATCCCGTCTAGATGCAAGGCCTCACAACATGTACGTGCCATATCACACTGATAGGCCTCCAGCGCAAGCTCACTTGCTGGCGCTACCAGGCAGTGGGCTGTGCCCCAGCGCCCAGCCACTCAGCTAGCGGTGGCAGCCTATCGGTGTGACGTGACATGGACTTGTTGTGAGGCCTTGTATCTAGATGGTGTTGGCTGTGCCACCGCAGCCAGCCACTCAGCTAGCGGTGGCAGCCTATCGGTGTGACGTGACATGGACTTGTTGTGAGGCCTTGTATCTAGATGGTGTTGGCTGTGCCACCGCAGCCAGCCACTCAGCTAGCGGTGGCAGCCTATCGGTGTGACGTGACATGGACTTGTTGTGAGGCCTTGTATCTAGATGGTGTTGGCTGTGCCACCGCAGCCAGCCACTCAGCTAGCGGTGGCAGCCTATCGGTGTGACGTGACATGGACTTGTTGTGAGGCCTTGTATCTAGATGGTGTTGGCTGTGCCACCGCAGCCAGCCACTCAGCTAGCGGTGGCAGCCTATCGGTGTGACGTGACATGGACTTGTTGTGAGGCCTTGTATCTAGATGGTGCTGGCTGTGCCACCGCAGCCAGCCACTCAGCTAGCGACGGTAGCCTATCGGTGTGACGTGACATGGTCTTGTTGTGAGGCCTTGTATCTAGATGGTGTTGGCTGTGCCACCGCAGCCAGCCACTCAGCTAGCGGTGGCAGCCTATCGGTGTGACGTGACATGGTCTTGTTGTGAGGCCTTGTATCTAGATGGTGTTGGCTGTGCCACCACAGCCAGCCACTCAGCTAGCGGTGGCAGCCTATCGGTGTGACGTGACATGGACTTGTTGTGAGGCCTTGTATCTAGATGGTGTTGGCTGTGCCACCGCAGCCAGCCACTCAGCTAGCGGTGGCAGCCTATCGGTGTGACGTGACATGGTCTTGTTGTGAGGCCTTGTATCTACATGGTGTTGGCTGTGCCACCGCAGCCAGCCACTCAGCTAGCGGTGGCAGCCTATCGGTGTGACGTGACATGGTCTTGTTGTGAGGCCTTGTATCTAGATGTTGTTGGCTGTGCCACCGCATCCAGCCACTCAGCTAGCGGTGGCAGCCTATCGGTGTGACGTGACATGGACTTGTTGTGAGGCCTTGTATCTAGATGGTGTTGGCTGTGCCACCGCAGCCAGCCACTCAGCTAGCGATGGCAGCCTATCGGTGTGACGTGACATGGACTTGTTGTGAGGCCTTGTATCTAGATGGTGTTGGCTGTGCCACCGCAGCCAGCCACTCAGCTAGCGGTGGCAGCCTATCGGTGTGACGTGACATGGACTTGTTGTGAGGCCTTGTATCTAGATGGTGTTGGCTGTGCCACCGCAGCCAGCCACTCAGCTAGCGGTGGCAGCCTATCGGTGTGACGTGACATGGACTTGTTGTGAGGCCTTGTATCTAGATGGTGTTGGCTGTGCCACCGCAGCCAGCCACTCAGCTAGCGGTGGCAGCCTATCGGTGTGACGTGACATGGACTTGTTGTGAGGCCTTGTATCTAGATGGTGCTGGCTGTGCCACCGCAGCAAGCCACTCAGCTAGTGACGGTAGCCTATCGGTGTGACGTGACATGGTCTTGTTGTGAGGCCTTGTATCTAGATGGTGTTGGCTGTGCCACCGCAGCCAGCCACTCAGCTAGCGGTGGCAGCCTATCGGTGTGACGTGACATGGTCTTGTTGTGAGGCCTTGTATCTAGATGGTGTTGGCTGTGCCACCGCAGCCAGCCACTCAGCTAGCGGTGGCAGCCTATCGGTGTGACGTGACATGGACTTGTTGTGAGGCCTTGTATCTAGATGGTGTTGGCTGTGCCACCGCAGCCAGCCACTCAGCTAGCGGTGGCAGCCTATCGGTGTGACGTGACATGGTCTTGTTGTGAGGCCTTGTATCTAGATGGTGTTGGCAGTGCCACCGCAGCCAGCCACTCAGCTAGCGGTGGCAGCCTATTGGTGTGACGTGACATGGACTTGTTGTGAGGCCTTGTATCTAGATGGTGTTGGCTGTGCCACCGCAGCCAGCCACTCAGCTAGCGGTGGCAGCCTATCGGTGTGACGTGACATGGTCTTGTTGTGAGGCCTTGTATCTAGATGGTGTTGGCTGTGCCACCGCAGCCAGCCACTCAGCTAGCGGTGGCAGCCTATCGGTGTGACGTGACATGGACTTGTTGTGAGGCCTTGTATCTAGATGGTGTTGGCCGTGCCACCGCAGCCAGCCACTCAGCTAGCGGTGGCAGCCTATCGGTGTGACGTGACATGGACTTGTTGTGAGGCCTTGTATCTAGATGGTGTTGGCTGTGCCACCGCAGCCAGCCACTCAGCTAGCGGTGGCAGCCTATCGGTGTGACGTGACATGGACTTGTTGTGAGGCCTTGTATCTAGATGGTGTTGGCTGTGCCACCGCAGCCAGCCACTCAGCTAGCGGTGGCAGCCTATCGGTGTGACGTGACATGGACTTGTTGTGAGGCCTTGTATCTAGATGGTGTTGGCTGTGCCACCGCAGCCAGCCACTCAGCTAGCGGTGGCAGCCTATCAGTGTGACGTGACATGGTCTTGTTGTGAGGCCTTGTATCTAGATGGTGTTGGCTGTGCCACCGCAGCCAGCCACTCAGCTAGCGGTGGCAGCCTATCGGTGTGACGTGACATGGTCTTGTTGTGAGGCCTTGTATCTAGATGTTGTTGGCTGTGCCACCGCATCCAGCCACTCAGCTAGCGGTGGCAGCCTATCGGTGTGACGTGACATGGTCTTGTTGTGAGGCCTTGTATCTAGATGGTGTTGGCTGTGCCACCGCAGCCAGCCACTCAGCTAGCGGTGGCAGCCTATTGGTGTGACGTGACATGGACTTGTTGTGAGGCCTTGTATCTAGATGGTGTTGGCTGTGCCACCGCAGCCAGCCACTCAGCTAGCGGTGGCAGCCTATCGGTGTGACGTGACATGGTCTTGTTGTGAGGCCTTGTATCTAGATGGTGTTGGCTGTGCCACCGCAGCCAGCCACTCAGCTAGCGGTGGCAGCCTATCGGTGTGACGTGACATGGACTTGTTGTGACGCCTTGTATCTAGATGGTGTTGGCCGTGCCACCGCAGCCAGCCACTCAGCTAGCGGTGGCAGCCTATCGGTGTGACGTGACATGGACTTGTTGTGAGGCCTTGTATCTAGATGGTGTTGGCTGTGCCACCGCAGCCAGCCACTCAGCTAGCGGTGGCAGCCTATCGGTGTGACGTGACATGGACTTGTTGTGAGGCCTTGTATCTAGATGGTGTTGGCTGTGCCACCGCAGCCAGCCACTCAGCTAGCGGTGGCAGCCTATCGGTGTGACGTGACATGGACTTGTTGTGAGGCCTTGTATCTAGATGGTGCTGGCTGTGCCACCGCAGCCAGCCACTCAGCTAGCGACGGTAGCCTATCGATGTGACGTGACACAGATTATTTGTTAGGCCTTGTACCTAGACGGTGTTGGTCCAGCCCGTGTGATGACGTCGGAGGAGCGCAGTGACGGCCTTCCAGAGTCGCGCTCGCCGTGGGCCCTCACTTCGACGCCCGCTGGCGGTGCAGTCCTGCCCTGGCAGGTCGCAGTGGCGTCATCCGGCGCTGAGATGTTTCCGTCACAGCATTCTACGTCACCAAACGCCCACTGCCCAGTAAAGCGCCTTTAAGTGCTGCTTTTCTGCTGAGGTGTTGTCCAAACCAGGTCAGGCATGTCTCACTCGCGTACAACGAGCTCCGAGGCTCTGCATACCGTCGGTCGATGACCTCATGGCGACGACCACGTCGTCGAGTTTCCGGGTTGCTGCCGACTTGTTTCGACACATTCTGCTTCTGCCGCCGTCACTAGAACAGGTACTCGCAAAAATCACAAATTAAATCCACTTGTTTATTGCTAAAATTAACAAATATCTCCATGCCTCTACAGTTGTGCCATACCAGGAGATCAATTCCGCATCCGCATTGTTATTGTATGTTAGGAGGGACTCTCATCAATGAAAGTTTCCGTACGTATAGGAGTGAATCAAGTCGATTTTGTTCGGACGTGCTGGAGGTACAAAGATACAGGAACGGTCGATGCTCTAGCCCAAATGCTACCACAGCAGGTGATGACCGCTACTAAGGATTTCAGTTCGCAGGATCCCTGAGAGGAACGCCATAATGAGTTTCGTGCAATCTGTACGTAGTACGCTGCATGACACGCAGCTCCCCGACGTCTATGGCGAGGCCCAGCTTTGATGACACCATTCAGCGCGGTACAGATGGGCCCAACAGCATGGTGAACGCACCTCTCAGAATTGTTACTCACAGATGAGACTTGCATCTGCCTGCAAGCAGACAATCGTAGGAGACATTTTGTAGGCTGGACGTAATATGAAAATTAAGTGGCGGGAAATCTCCAGAAAAATTGCAGTATTGGTCACTGAATAAGTGGCCACTTGCTACTATCCAGTTGCTTTCTCGTTTGACGCTTTTCGGGTAAGGACCATAAACAGAATGCCATAAGATTTTGCAGCTGAGCTGGACTGCAGATTAATGTTATACACGGGTGGACTGTTACATCTGTCTAATCATAACGGCTGTAGGTTAATTTGCATTGCAGCTCGGCAGTAAAATATACCGGATGGTTACATTTAAACTGATAGTGTTCAAATGTTTGTTAAACTTACGGGACTTAACTGCGGGGTGATCAGTCCATAAACTTACAAACTACCTGATACTAAAGACGACACAAACATCCATGCCCGAGGAGGGATTCGAAACCACGACGGCGGACTGCCGCGCGCACCGCAACACGGCGCTCCAGCACGCGCGGCTATTCCGCCGCGGCAAACTGATTGTGTTCCGAATGCTGCAGTGCGGGCTGTGTAAATCGTAGGTCGCTGAAACTTTGTGGGTACGTTCAACAATCGGTGCGCTCGCGGAGTATCGTGAAAAATTATAGTTCCACTTCCTGCCACCAGACGAAAATATAGCGCTGTAAGCAGTCAGAATGTGAAATGATTCCTGATTTGGCATGAATATGACGCTTGTTGGTGTTGTTTGTAATCTGATTATTGGGGTTATGAAAGTTGAAGTTTTCCGTTCTAACGACAGTGTCTATCAGCAGACCTGGTGGTTCATATTTTTTAAGAGTGGGTAATTGTTCAAAAGTTGCCCTCCCTCTAATCCCTCCCCTCCCGCTGTCAGTAATCTCTTTACATAAAAATCTTCTGTTGGTTTGTATACAGCCGTTAATCTCAGAAAGGTCTTGACCGATTGCTTTGAAATTTTGGCACAACGATGCACTGTAATACAACAAGGTTTCTAGGCACATATTTCTTGAATATATTGTATAATACATATCATATTATTATTATTATTATTATTATTATTACTATTATTATTATTTGCGTACATTCCCCTTAACGAAAGCGCCAAAAAACCAAAAATCTAGCTTTTATTCTCGTCTTTTCTCTTCTTTTTTTTCTTTCCAAAAACCTTTCATTCTTTCGCCTTGTGCCTTCTTTTGTTCATCTGTCCATTTCCGCCTATTGTTTTTGTGTTGTGACTTTTCCCTACAGGTTTTGCGGTCTTGTATGTCTTCTATCGAGATGTTTAATGTTTTCAGGTCTTCTGTGGTTTCTTTGTACCAAGATGTGCCCAGTTTCGATGTAGAAATTATGTTGAATATTCTTCTAGTTAGTCTGGTGTCATTCATTCTGGCAATATGCATGAAAATTTTGCTCTGTGTTTTCTGATATGTGTCGTGATTGTTTCAGAGTGTCTGTATGGTTCATCTGTGGGCCTTTTTTGCCAGATATTTTTTCTAAAACCTGCACCGTGGATTTTTCTCAGAATTTTCCTTTCTTGTTTTTCAATCTCCTTGATTTTTCACATTCCTTTGGTGCTCGTAGTTTCTGATGCGTAGAGAGCTTCTGGTAAGACTACTGTGTTGTAGTGTCGTAGTTTTGCGACCGTGGAAATACATTTTTTATTGTAGTGGGACCAGGTGAGTTTATAGGCTCCCTGTAATTTTGAGATTCTTTCTTCGTTCGATTTTGTGTTTAGCCAAGATTTTTGCATGATTTCTCCTAAACATATAACTCACTGACTTGTAGAATTTTTCCATACTTTGTTTTAGTGGGAGTTTATCTGACGATTGTATATCAAAAAATTGTGCTTTTTCATAAGAAATTTTTAGACCGGTTTTCATATATATATATATATATATATATATATATATATATATCAACGTTTGCCTACTATAAAATGTATATATAAATTCAAATATGACATATACTGAAAAATTATGCATGTAAAACATGCGCATATTACAGTACAACGTTGTGTTAAATTTTAAAACTATTTGGTCAAGGACCTTCGGAGGTATAATATTTTGAACATGACACTAAAAATGGCTTTACGTTAGCTATACTCGTAGTTCTAAGACTAGACACAAGACGCGGAGGAAATTGGATATTAACACGAAATTACTCGTTAAACGAGAAAGGTTCATTGCGACAACCGTTTAAAAAACTTTACTACTATTTCACTCATTGTAATGTATGGTATAAAGTGTATCGAACAGTGAACTACCCGCTGTCGACCTTTTTGAATAAATTACGTACCCATACTTGACAAAGAGTTTAATTTTAAAACAACTGTTACGAATTAAGAAACGTTCTATTAGAAAGCGAAGATGCTGTACTAGCACGTGTCAAAAAATCAGATCTTTAAACAGTATGCTTTCTGAAAAACAGAGTGAGAAGTGTAATGAAACTAAAAACTCACGCAGAATGAAAAATAAGCCTTGATTTTCACAAGCAATATAAAACATTCAAGGAAAAAAATAAGTTAATAAAATGATATGGTGTGGTCCTAAATATACCGTCAACAGTTCTTTTCACAGCCCGGCCCGACCGGGAGTGGCCATTCCCGCGCGGCGCAATGGAAACAAATATTCCTTCAAATCAAGAGTGGGTATTTTACCCACTCTCAACTTTTAAGTGAGTACAGTTACAGCGGTACCTTCTTCAACCTGCCGGACCTGTCTATCAGGAAAAAAGTTTTTGCACTGCTGGTAAAGTTGCTTCAACAATGCGGCAGGAACTATTTCTTTTTAATTGTAATTTCAATTCCCCTAAATAGAGGCGCGGCAACGGACCAGGCGCAAAGAAGAGGGGATGGACTATAGGATTAGGCTGATTTGCGGGATATTTAACGGAGGTGGAGATGTTCAATAAAGAGAACGAGTCGGGGGGGGGGGGGGAGGAATGAGATCATAGAGGATCCGCGTGGGGGAGGGGGATATAATGGGGGATACGGAAGGCGCTCCAGTATCTCCAGAGATTTGTAGAAGGAACAACAGCGCTGAAGATGCTGGTATATCGCTGACATAAAGAGATGCTAAGAGCTTCCATGGCAATAAATGGGCTAAAAGATATGACCAAGTAATTAAAAAAAAAAGAGGTGCATTAGATGATGCAGCAAGGAAGAGGGAGCAGTTGCATTCACATGGCGGTTGATAATAAAGCTTTTGTAGCTGTATCTGACCGTGTATCTCATGCTTCAAACTCCGCAGGCAGTGTTCGAGGTTTGAAACGGGAATTGTCTACAACGCCGTGACTTAACCCTTCATTTTTGGCACGCAGTTAAATGGATTACATGTAGGCATGAACGCACAAAATAGCTGCATATTGGGCTCTACTCCCCCACATGTTGCACAAGAATATCCACTGCGTTCAGATTACGGACTTTGTGGTGTGATTTCACAAGTTTCTTCATTCTCATACAATTTTTCTTAGAGAAGATAACACATCGTGGGCCTGATTAGTGTACAGTAGCAGGTGAGACTCATAAAACCTCGTCGTGCAACTTATGATTTCGGCTTTGCAAGAACAGGTGTCCACACCCCAATTTCCCATGCAAGATTGGGCGGCACCACATGTCGCTTGTCAGATGAAACGTATGTTTCGAGAAACCTTCGGTGACGACCACGTCATCTCTAGGCACTTTCATGAAATATGGCCTTGCAGATCCCTCAACCTTAATCCATGTGACTTCTGGCTGTGAGGTTATTAGAAGGTTCTGTCTGTCAGGGATATAAGCAGATTCTTCCTCATCTGAAGGAGTGCATAGAACATGTCGCCTACAGATCTGGATACGTTGCGGAAAAGGTCGAGCGTGTTACGAATGGAAGATGTTTCTGAGTCCATATTGAACACATTTTGTATCCCTGTGTTTTCAACCTGTGGGATCGCCGTCACAGGAACAAGTACTTGCATTATACAATAATTAGGGGTTCAGCAATACAAAAACGTATGCCTGAGTGAAATTTATTTAACAAAACAATTACTAAGTTTCTTGTGTGACATTAATTATAAATTGAATAAATTACAGATTGTTTTGTAATACAGTGTGTCAATGAAGAATAAGCGTAACTCCTGAAAACTGTATTCAGAAACCAAGCGATAGGTAGAAGAACATGGTAGAATAAGTAATTCTGAAAAATACGAAAAAATTATCCTTACAAATTGTCTATACAGTAGGACCTTTCTAATAAGCATAATTCGGTTCTAGTCTTGTCTCAAAAGCAAAACACTCGTCAAGCACAATATATTTTCTGTCGGAAATCATGTAAAATTAGGATATGTGTCTCATTACGAAAAATACACACAATAAACTTTGACCAACAATTTACAAGAAAGCTGTAGCAAATGATAAAAATTTCTGATAGTGAGGATAGTATGCAGTACCATATCGACAGACTTGCCCAAAAATCTCTGAATATGGTATATATGTCAATCATCAAAAACAAAAACAATGATAATCAGTAAGAACAGAGGCCCTGCATGTCACATTAAAATAGGCCAAAATCGCATGGAGCAAGTACGTAAACACACGTACCTTGGAACTGCAATAAATGACCAGTTGGATCTATCTGAGGTGAGAACTCGGTATTCATTGAGTAACCTTTTCAGGCACCATGTCTTAGTAATGACGACGAAGATCAGACTTCTACGCTGCTACGTATTTTCCACATGAACTCTGGCAGAATCGTTGGGTAAGCGGCTAGAGGCTTTCAAGATGTGGCTTTACAGGAGAATGTTACGAATACCATGGATAGTGCATGTCAAAAATGTTGAAGATTGAAGATGGAAGTACTGGCCACTGTGGAAACAAGAAAGTTCCAATACCTGGAAAACATCATGTGGGACAACAGATACCATCTCCTCCAGAGTATCATTCAAGGAAAAATACCAGGGAAGAAAAGCGTTAGCCGCAGAAATGGCTTCAGAAGATGATAACGTGGACCTCTAAAACGTGTACAGAGCTATTTAGACCAGCAAGTCACTGGAAAATCACTGCCGAGATGGTTTCCAACATTGGAAGACAATCGTCTGTCGTCTTCCATATATTTTAATATTATTTCTGTAAAGTTAAAATTTATTTAATGTCGCTAGATTATCATTTTATTGAACCCCACTCTTTTCAAGGCTTGAGGAATAACATTTTTATTTCATGTGTTAGAATATTAGTTAATATTACTAGGTTCTTCTTATTTTGTTATGTTAATTATGGATTATTATATTAATTAATGTGGCATAAGTACGGCTTCTCTGCTATACCACTGTCCATGTGAGATTGTTCAGTTGTTTTACTTTTAAGTGGGAGCGAGAATCTATAGCTGTCTGAATGTAGGGAGTGATAGCTCGCTTTGCATCGTTCTCTCTGGCTCAGAATCGATAGCTGCTGAGGTGACCAATGAGGTTTCCACACCCTTTGGTTGCGGGCTAGTTAGCGGACCTACAGCAGCGCGAGTGTACTCGCCTTCCTTCCCCACCACCGCCGCTTTCGTGGATTTTCCGGCTTCCGGTCGTTTTCCCGCGGCCCGGTGGCCGCACGGCGATTCATTCGGTCCTGGGCGTCTGGTGAGGTAAGGTTTGTTCTACTCATGTTTCTGGAGATGGTAGCGTTTCATTGACTAGTATGTTTAACTTAGATTAGTGAACTTAGAATCATGTTTTGGAATATTTTCTCCGATAATGTGCGGAAATGTGTTCTCGTTTCTCAATTCAGTGATTTCCAATAGATAAACGCGGTGTGTGTAATTCTAGTTGCAGTTTGATAACGGCCTGATATGTTAAAACCTTTTGTGACAATGTGGCGGCGTATGAACTCTGTGTAAATACTTTCTAGCTTTGTGGGGCCCGATTTCTAATAGGTGATATGTACATTTTATACAGTGCATGTAAAATTCTTCTCATCGTTTCCTTCCGTGAGTGATATGTGTTCCACGTGGTTGGTCCATAGAACAAAGCCTTCAGCTTCCACTCTTGTTTGTTCCGTGCCCATCAGGCAAGTAACTATGCAGGTATCCTTCTGATTTCCACAAATATTGCGCGATCTTCTCTCCCCGCCTATTTTAATGTTGCTGTTTCTTCTTCGACATATAGTACGAACTCTGTGTCAGTAATTATCTCTGAGCCTTGTACAATCTCCTTCAATAGCTTCCTTATATAATTCTAAGCATTTCTTTTGGCTGCATGCTTCAATTCTTAATTTTATTTTTCCGACTTTGTAATTATTTCACTTTTATGATTTTTATTTTTTTTAATTTTTTTATTTATTTTATTTATTTATTTATTTATTTATTTTTTTGAGACCTCACTTCATCCGTCTCTCTAATCGATCCCTTTCGCTTGTAGCTGCATTTCTTTCGCTTCTTCGTGTAATTCTAAACATTTCTATGGGTTGCATGCCGTAATTCTTATTTTTTCGACTTTGTAATTATTTCATTTTTGTGGATTGTCTGAGACTTGACTTCATCCGTCTCTACAATCGTCCCCATTCGCTTTCTAATATAATTCTAAGCATTTCTATGGGTTGCATGCTGTAATTAATTTTCTTTATTTTTCGGAAACTGAATTTATTTAATTTAATCTGTTTTCGGAACCACGTGGTTTCGAGTTCCGACTTCCGGGATTTGCAGCTAGTCTCTTGAGTTCACGCCACTTCTCATATAGAACCAGTGCCTACATCGATTGCTGACAGACTGCAACTTAACAATCCAGCGTGATTTTGTATATTGTGTTTTGTGCTACTGCTGAATTTCGCCTACGATAGCGGCGCCTGCTTCCGCCTCGTCTCAGCACGCTCTTTTTGGCGAGTTTCGCTGTGGCATTGCATGAGTGAGAGAGAATGAGTGTTGTTTGCTAATCCTTCCCCCCAGTAGCGTTAAATCATGTATAATTTAGGCTGGACACCCTCTACATTAATCCATGTAAGATGTATGTCTGTAATCTATCGGACCAAACTGCGTGGTCATCAGTCCGTGCTTACAAACTACTTAAAACTAGGTAAACTAACCTACGGCCAAACACACACAGCCATGCCCCAGGGAGGACTCGAACCTCCACGGCGAGCAACCGCGCGCTCCGCAGCGAGGTGCTTTAGACCGCTCGGCTACTCCACCGCGGCAATCCATGTAAGAGATTCATTTTATTGTATTAACAAAACTTTTTCCCCATTTTGCTTGTTTTCTATTTGAATAAACAAGTTTAAGTTCAGCATAATCCGTAAGTTGCCTATAAATTGTAGTTTTAGAGCACCTTCCCTGTTTTATTTAATATTGTTCTTCACAAGTGCTGAGAACTAGTTCAGAGGCAATTTTTTTCTCATATCTAAATTCAGTTGCGCCATAAATGTTGTCTTAGCCACCTTTCTAAGATCAATTTTGGTGGCTTGCTTATTAATGTCCGTGTAATAACGTGTGAACCGCTATGTATATTGAACACTGTAGTATTAACTTTCTGTTATTGAAGTAATTTGAAGCGAGTCAGTTCTCAGTTTTGGCCAGGGAACAAGGCTTTGTAGCAGGGAGTAACCAGTAGTTCACACGGACCTCATTTACTAATTTTAGTGACAAAGCAAGGCTCTTGTTACGTACAGTGGTCGACTTTTAACATCCAGACCGGATAGGAACCAGAAGAATAGGAATAGCAAGAGTCTCAAATTGAAGAAGGTTAACTTTTTTTCCTTTGATAAATACACTTTTGTCAGGGTTCGTAAGGGTGGAAGGGGGGCAGGGTACCAGAATATTTTACCCGGATAGGGGTCGCCAGAATACCTTTACTTGTAAAGTGGTAGCATATTCGTAAAGGTTGAAAAATACTGCCATATCCTAATAAATGTGCCAGAATCATCGTTATCATGTGTTTAATAGTTCCTCACCTACTTCTATATCCACGCCACGTTCTGACAGCTCACAAGCCGATATTTTCGCCTGTTGCAGAAAGTGGAACTCTAATGTTTTCATCGCTTTCTGCGAGCACAGCGATTACTGAACATACCCAGGAGGCTTCAGCGTTTGGATATACAGCCTAAGGCACGCACCGCAGCATATGTTCTGATTATGGATCATAGTGTAAAAGCGTGAATAAACAGTCGTTCGTTCAGTAACTGGTAGCTTTTTATTCTGAGGCTAATGACAAAAAACGACCGTCACGATATAAGGAAGTATCCCTGTTATATGTCGGGATGCAGTGTGTCCACGAAGTGGACGGCGACGAGCATGGATGTGGAGATGGTCTGTAACTAAAATAATTGATTAGTCCACATATAAATACTTAACTTTGCTGTGCTTGTAGAAGTAGCAAAATCAGCCTTATAATATAAACTGTACTGGCTTGTGCTAAGACAGACTGCTGGCTCTCGTATATGGACTCTATCGTTGACTGCTGGATCGGAATTGCAGAACTCTCTGGTGTTGCTGTCTTGCGCCGTCATATGTAGGCGAGCCCCTTTGCGTGCAAATCAAGCAAAGAGGTACAGAACTGCGGGCGCCCCCAGAGGCCGAAGTTCTCTAGAGCGACTTATCGCCCCTCTTATACTGGCGCGGCGACTTGCGTGGGCAGAAGGCGTTGTGGCAAATAGCGACACCACAACAGTCCCAACTTTTGTCACCTCATTATATGGAGTTATATTCCCTTAACCTTACTTGCACACCACTTCACAAATCAACTATTCTGAATATGAATAGAGGAGGAGAGTAAAATTCTTCGCTCCTGGGGAATGGCTACCTTGCCTGGCATGGCATGTCCGCTGTGTTTCTCTGTTCCACGCACGCCATTCTGACGAAGCTCTAAAATCCCGGCACCGCGCGTGTTGTCGCTTCTTTGACCGTGAGCCGACGTCCCTCCCAGCTCGCTCTAACGTGCCGGCGGTGACAGCCCGAGGGCCGAGGGCCGGATGTCTGGGAGGTTGCAGCAAACAACCGCGCCTGAACGCCACTACACACATTC
The DNA here is from genome assembly GCA_026315105.1 of Locusta migratoria. NCBI lineage: Eukaryota > Metazoa > Arthropoda > Insecta > Orthoptera > Acrididae > Locusta > Locusta migratoria. The sequence goes on from CM048744.1 coordinate 713,723,584, forward strand.
CGATATATCGACCGACCAACCAACTCACCAATCTACCAACGAATTGGTAGTAGCCTACACACGTTACGACCAACTGCAGGCGTCCCTCTTCTCTTGTCTGGTTGTCGAACTGTTTTTGTTTTCACGTGCAGACAGCAGACGATCACAGGCAGGAAGTTGGTCGGTCAGCGGTACACACGCACAATTTGTCGGCTGGAACGGAGGAGGGAGCGGCCGATGTCGGCCATCAAACCCGACCAACCATCCGATAAGAAACATTGGTCGGGAAGTGCCTCCACACGTCCAATTTGTCGGAACGCGGATAAATTGGTCACTACAAATTGGAACGTGTGTAATGGCCTTTAGCGGTCGGTCTGCGGTGAGGTCCGTGCAAGAAGCGTGGCTCTGGGTTGGACGCCATGTCGCGGCATGGCGAGCCATGGGAATGCCGAGGAGTGACGTGGGAACGGCGCGACCCCCACCAGCGCTGGCCGTGAGGCTGGGCTGATGCCACTCCAGCCACCAGACACGGCTGCTGCTCCGCCGGTAGTCTCTCGCTACTGTGCGCAGTCTTACTTTTATTGGACCATTCCTTATACTGCAATAATGAGATGAATATCTTGCCTCCCCAGAGAAATATTCGATTTATTTTTTTTCTTCGTCGTGACGTCTGACTCTATGAATTTAATTGATTCCACTGTGAGTTCTTGGTGATAGTTTTAACCAAACAAACATATCTATTTTCTTTCTTTGTTTCGGCCATCTAAGGACCACGCACCAATTTCAATGTTTCCTCCTTTGTTCTTCTTTCTTTTTCCTCCAGTATTCTATCACCCTTTTCACTATGCATCCTTTCTCTCTCCTCAGACCACTTTACTCCTGTTTTCTTCTCCCCCCTGCCTTGGAATCCTTCTATTTTTAAGACCGTCTTCTTAAAAGTTTCTCTTTCTGTTCCATCTTTTTCACTTATATTGTTTCTTTCCAAATCTTTCCTAACTTCTTGAATCCTTTTCACTTATATTGTTTCTTTCCAAATCTTCCCTAACTTCTTGAATCCATGCTATTGTTTACTTCTTGTCTCAGAGATATTTAAAAATCTGTTTGGTTAACCTGCTGTTCATTCGGTATAAATGTCCAAAAAATAGCCGTCGCCTCTTCCGTAGTGTTTCGGTTATGTTTTCTATGTTGCGATAAACTTCTGCATTACTTCTTAGTTTTCATACCTCTGTATTTCTTAGTGGACCAAGTATTTTTCGAATGATTTTTCTTTCTAGGACTTCAAGTTTATGTAATTTGTAATTCAATACTAAACATTCATTTGTATAAAGACATTCTGGCTTTACTACTGCGTTTTAGTGCTGTATTCTCAGATTTTTAGACAGAGACCTTTTGTTGTAAATGTACCTCGTTATACCATAAGCTCTCTCCATTTTATGTACTCTTTCTTCTACAGCAAATTTTTCTAAGCCATTTTCCTGAATCATTTCTGACAAATATTTAAATTTATTTACCCTCTTTATCGGCCCAATATCTGTTAGTAGGATTTCTGAGCAGTTTTTCTGTTTGTCATAAATTTTGTTTTCTCTACAGAAATTCTTAAACCTGCTTTGTTGGCTATTTCTTCTAAGAGATTGATTTGGATTGCTGCATTTGTTAGGTTTTCAGAAAGAATGACAAAATCATCCGCAAATGCTAGACAGTGAATTTAAATACCTTTGTGTTTAGTCCTCAGTCTGATTGGTGATAGCTTATGATCTTTTAGTTTTTGTTTCCATTCTTTTACTATTTTCTCTAGGACGCAGTTTATTTTTATTTTTTACAGGGTTGAAAACAAACAATCTGTTTTTTGTTCTGCTAATTTATGTTTATTTACGAATTTATTGGACCATCTTCAGGTAAACATTTCACAGACGTCGGCAAAACACTAGTGCTTATGTTGCAAACATGTTAAGTGAAGATACAACATACAAAACTTTAGTTCTTTGCTTATGATATTAGTCGAAGTTGTCAAATTGTTCATACAAAACTTTAGTTCTTTGCTTATGACATTAGTCGAAGTTGTCAAATTGTTCATGTAGGTTTGTGCTGTGTGATAAATGTCTTCTAATTTGTAATGGCACACAGTGAAACACGTATTATGAAGTGCGTAAACAAAAAAATGTCGTTAAGTGTCTGGGGCCTGTTTCAGAACCAAAGCATTCTGATGTTCATGATACAGTTATCACTCTTATCATAAAAACGAGGAGATTTATATGGATCAGGCATCTCAATCAAGAAGCAAAGTGAAAAGTCAAGATGAAGCATTTATGGATTGCATATCGTCTGGTAAGCGGCAGTATAAATAGAGTGTATTAACATTTGCTTCTTCATCAAACTACTGAGTTGTTTCTGAACTTATTTATCATTTATTGAGCCTTAATGTGGACAAAACCATGCCATTTGACTTGTACATAGGTGTGTCGAACCGAGGTGGTAAAATCAACGAGTAGCACGCCACAGAGGCTTTGCCTCTGCAGCGGACTAGCCGTGCGCACTGAGGCACCGTGCTGCGGTGCGCGCGGCCATTCGACAAAAATGTTCAAATGTTTATAAATCTATGGGACTTAGCTGCTTGGTTATTACACCCTAGCTTACAAATTACTTAAACTAATTTAAACTATGCCGCGGCGGAGTAGCCGAGCGCTTTGAGGAGCTATGCTCCGATGCGCGGTGCCGTTCCCCGTCGGGAGTTGGAATCCTCCCTCGCGCTTGGAGGCTTGTGTTGTCTTTCGTATAAGTTAGTTTATATGTGGTTTGTAAGTTTAGGGACTGATGACCCCGCAGTTAAGTCCCGTAAGCTTAACAAACATTTCTAAACTATCGTAATGCCCATGCCCGAGGGGAGATTCGAATCCCCGATGGCGAACGGCCGCGACCACCGGAGCCGGCGCCTTAGTGTGCAAGTCTGTTCCGCAGCGATTAGGCCGTCCGCCGTTGGGGGGTTAGAGTCCTCCCTCGGGCATGGTGTTTGTGTTGTCCTTAGTTTAGTTTAACTTACAAGGAAAGTACATGGGTTCGAACAGAAATATCTGTATGAACGTTTGCTTGCGTGATCTCTACATACACCTCAATGTGCTGGTGGGTGTCGTTTTTCTGCAAAACTCTGGGATCATGCTCTAGGTAGCACTGTAGATGTGATTGTAGACGCCATACGTAATGCAGATATCTTAACGATAACTTACGTAATCGTACATGTTCTCTAGCGTATTGCCTTCAAATGCCGTGATGATAGTTGCAACTTTAGCCTTCTTCTCGGAAGCCTGTTGGTATTCACTGCCACTGCTTCCATCGCCTCTTCCCGCACTTACCGTAGCACACTACCGCTTGCAATGAGTTGTTCGTCATTATCATCCCTGTTATCATCATTATATGCTCATATTTCTGTGCCATAACAGATACGAGAAAGCACGCGAATGATTCATCTTCTACATCAATACCATCTTCACGAAGGAGGGTTCTTCGTAACTTCATCTCAACGAATCGCAATACATTAGCAGGATTGATTACCAATCGCCGCCCCATCTGACGCTTCACCACACAAATAACGTCACAAAACGCATCATTGGAGGCACACTGCATCGTCCCTACTGGCGAATCGACAGGTCAAAGTGCAATGTGGCAAGGCACACGCAGAGGCCTCTAGCGGACGACTGCAGAGTTTTGCAGATGCGGGAGTATCACTAGTGCAATAACGGATCTTTACATCATCTCTCATATGATTTTGATGTATACCCGTTTGTTAGAGCCCAAAAATCAAATGTTTGTATAGCTTATGGGACTTAACTACGGGGTCATTAGTCCCTAAACTTACACACTACGTATGAACTAGCTAATCCTATGGACGGCTCAAATATCCATCCATGCACGTAGGGCCATGCAGACCGTGATTGGAGTGCCTCAGTCCCCTCGGCCACCACAGCCGACTTGTTCGAGCCCAAGTATTTTCCTTGTTAGTATAAGTAGTTTGTAAGCTAGAGACTAATAACCAAGCAATGAGTCCCATAGATTTACAAACATTTGAGTTTTTGTTGCATCGAAATTGCTGTGTAATTATACGGCTGCGTCCTCGTCGTTACGTCAGCGGTGTCCAACCAGTTACAGGCGTTTTCCCCGCACAGACACACACACATACTATTTTAATAAACGTTTCTGCCACTATAACAATGGTCTTCTTCAGCAGTACAAACTGTAACAGCGGCCATAGCGTCGTACAGTTTGTCGACAGTAGTGTGGTACAGCTTTGGATCGGTATCAGCACACCCGCGTGCTCCGGTTTTGCTCTGTTCGAGCGTGTATAGCTCTCGTCTCCAGATGCAGCATCCGTGAGGAATATGTAAAAGAACGACCGGGAGGGGAGCAGGTGGCTGCGGTGGCGGCCAACAGAGTGGAAAATGGCGGAACACGCGTCTCCCAGGACCGCCCCCAGCCGCGGTGTAGGCGTAGGCGGCGCCGCTGCTGGGTTGTTACTTGTTAGCGGCACTCGCAAGGCTTAGGCCCGCGCCTGTTTTTGCTCGCTGGGCGGAAACAGCAGGGAGGGGAGGAGGCGAACACGCACTGCCGCGACGTGCGCAGAATCCGAACAGCGCTGTCTTTTGGGTGGCAGAGAGGCGACACAGCAGACCTCTGGCACGTAGTTGATAACTGCTGCCTGCTGTCTCAGCACGTCCGAGGTTTGTTCAAGAAACTTCCGAATTTTCTGCACAACGTTTTTCTACGCTTACCTTCTACTTACTGTGCTGCGTGGACTCTTCCTTAACACCGCTCCCAAGTGCGTTTCCATTTCTGGAAACGGTCTTTGTACCACTGACAGACTAGGCCAGTGGGAGGCCGGGAGAGGCAAAACAAAAACAGCCACTCCTCTCCCCATTCACTTGGGAATGTATTAATTATATATACAGTTTGTTAAAAAAAGGTACGGCCAAACCTTCAGGAAACATTCCTCACACACAATGAAAGAAAATATGTTACGTGGACATGTGTCCGGAAACGCTTAGTTCCATGTTAGAGCTCATTTTATTACTTCTCTTCAAATCACATTATTCATGGAATAGAAACACACAGCAACAAAACGTACCAGCGTGACTTCAAACACTTTGTTACAGGAAATGTTCAAAATGTCCTCCGTTAGCGAGGATACATGTATCCACCCTGCCGGCCGCGATGGCCGAGGTGACTGAGGCGCTTCAGTCACGGTCTGCACGGCCACTACGGTCGGGGGTTAGAATCCCCCCTCGGGCATGGATATTTGTGCTGCCCTTAGGATAAGGTAGTTGATAAGTAGTTTGTCAGTTTAGGGACTGTTGACCCCGTAGTTAAGTCCCATAAGCTTAACAAACATTTGAACATTTGATTTTTGCATCCACCCTTCGTCGCATGGAATCCCTGATGCGCTGATGCAGTCCTGGAGAATGGCGTATCACAGCCGTCCACAATACGAGCACGAAGAGTCTCTACATTTGGTACCGGGGTTGTGTAGACAAGAGCTTTCAAATACCCCCATAAATGAAAGTCAAGAGGGTTGAGGTCAGGAGAGCGTGGAGGCCATGGAATTGGTCCGCCTCTACCAATCCATTGGTCACCGAATCTGTTGTTGAGAAGCGTACGAACACGTCGACTGAAATGTGCAGAATCTCTATCGTGCATGAACCACGTGTTGTGTCGTACTTCTAAAGGCACATGTTCTATCAGCACAGGTGTATCCCGTATGAAATCATGATAACGTGCTCCAGTTCTGGAAATCTGTCTCGATACAAACGTACCACGCCACGGCTATTGCCCCGTGCTAATCCATACATCAAATGGGCATCTCCGCATTTGTAAACATTGCACTGACTGCAAAACCACGTTCCTGATGAACACTAACCAGTTGATGCTACGTACCGATGTGCTTGATGCTAGTACTGTAGAGCAATGAGTCGCATGTCAACACAAGCACTGAAGTCAACAATACCTTCCTTCAGTTGGGCCACCTGGCGGTGAATTGAGGAACTACAGTACATACTAACGAAACTATTGGGTCTGCACAAATTATTTCAATTTACAGTTAAAGAGAAATACTAAAATGAGCTCTAACATGGAAATTAAGCGTTTCCGGTTACATGTCCACAGAACATATTTTCTTTCTTTGCGTGTGAGGAATGTTTCCTGAAAGTTTGGCCGTACCTTTTTGTATAAGCTTTCGAGACCTTGAGGCCCCCGGACGAGAGAAACAGTCCATAAGAATTTGTTGTTGTTATGGTCCTGAGACTACTTTGATGCAGCTGTCCACCCTATTCTATCCTGTGCAAGCCTCTTCATCTTCTCATAAGAACGGCAACTTACATCTGATTACTGTATTCATCTCTTGGTCTTACTCTGCGATTTTTACTCCTCACACGTCAACGCTAAACTTACGATTCTTCCACGTCCAAGAATGTGTGCTATCAGTAGAACCCTTCTTGTAGTCAAGGTATGCCAGAAATTCCTTTTCTCCCTAATTCTGTTCAGTACCTCCTCTTTTAGTTACGCGATCCACCCACCTAATCTTCAGCATTCTTCTGTAGCACCACATTTCAAAAGCCTCAATCCTCTTCCTGTCCTCACTGTTTATCGCCGATGTTTCACTCCCATACAAGGCAACACTCCACACACAAATGTCTTAATAAGGGGTTCCTTACTCTTAAATTAATATTCGATCTTAACAAATTTATCTTTTTTCAAAACGCTTTTCTTTCCATTGCCAATCAACATTTTATATCCTCTGTACTGCGATCATCGCATGTTATTTTATTGCCCTAGTAACAAAACTCATCTACCAACTTTATTCTTCCGTTACCTAATCTAATTCCTTCAGAATCGCCCGATTTTCTTAGAATGGACTCCATTACTCTTGTTTTGCTTTTGTTAATATTATACGCACCTTTCAACACACTGTCCATTCCGTTCAACTGCCCGTCAGGTCCTTTACTGTCTCTAACAGAATTACTATGTCATCAGAAAATCTCGAAGAGTTTATTCCTTCACCCTGAACTTCAATTCCTTCCTTTATAGCGTGCACACTGTACAAGTTGATTAATATTGGTGAATGGCTACAACCCTATCGCTTTCATGCCCTTAAACTCAGAAAACTGCTGTCTGGGTTTTGTACAAGTTGTAAATAACCACCCGTTCCCTATATTTTACTCCTACTGTTTTCAGAATCTGAAAGTGTGTATTCCAATGAACATTGTCAGAAGCTTTCTCGAAACATACAAAAGTTAGAAATGTAGATTTGCCTTTCCTTAATCTGTCTTCTTAGATAAACCGTAAAGTGACTATTGCCTCCCGGTTCCTACATTTGTTCTAATTCGAAACTGCTCTTCCCGCGGTCGTCTTTCACAAGTTTTTCCATCCTTACTAAATAATTTGTGTAAGAATTTTGCAACCATGACTTTTTAGACTGATGGTTCTGTAATTTTCACACCTGTCTGCGCCGGTTTTCTTTGGAATGTGGATCATTACATGTTTCTTGAAGTCTGACGGTATTTACCCTGTCTCATACATCTTACGCACCAGGTGAAATACCTTTACCATCGCTGGCACTCCGAGAGACTTCAGTGATTCTGATGGAATGGCGTCCACTCCAGGCTGTCACTCTTCAGGAACCAGGCGTTTGTCTGGCCTCTCCACAGGTGCCCCTCCGCTGTATTTGCACCTACGTACAGGTTTTGAGATTTGGAGGTCCCTGAGAACAAGTGATGAAGTGTACTCCACATACACACACATTATGTAGTTTATCGCTGCAAGCGTTTGTCCTTTCAAAGGAGTTTTCAAGTATGGAAATAAAACGTAGTCCGCAGGGGCCAGGTCTGGAGAGTATTGAGGATGCTGCTGCTCTGTGATTTCGTTTTCTATACAATCGTCACACACCAACCAGAGGTTAAGGTGGGAGTCCATTTTCGTGATGGCAGAACCATAAATTTTCTCTTCAAATATCAGTCATCGCTGTCGACGCAACACGCCCGATAGTATCATCGATTGACATTTGTTCTCTGAGGCACGAATTCATCATTAAGTGATTCTTAAAAGTCTAAAGGAAAGTATCACCATGACTTTGACATTTGACCTGACCTGTCGAGCATCTTTTGGTCTTCGAGGACCTTATCTTTTGAAGATTGACGTTACATCATTACCATAGACCCACACTCTTCACCAGTTATCATTCTCTTAAGGAACATTGAGTGAACCAAAAGCTCATCATAGCGAAGTGATGGTCTTGATGAAGGTGGTGGCAACACGATGTATTTTTCAAGATGTATTTTTCATGACGTGATTCAACTCAAATATTACATTTTTCTGTAATCTCTTGTGCAGTCAGTCTTCGATTAGTATACACACTTTCATTAACGGTCGTGATATGATCTTCGTCGACAGACGTCATTGGGCATCCTGAACAAGTGTCATCTAGGGAGACGTATTTTTGCTCCTCGGCCATTCTAAATTCGAGAACTCTGTCACTCTTCTTAACGCTGAACAATAACTTACATAAAGACAATGATGAAACTTGCGCCAGTTACTCGTGTAACAGGAACGTCAGCAGGGTTGCCAAACGCATTTCGCCCCAACACTCCATTGGCGATAAATTAAAAATCTTCAGAAATTTTTTGAATAGATCTTGTACAATGAGAACCCTACATATGAACTACGACTATGTAGGAGGAGTCCAGGTTTTTGTGCAGGAATATACCTCTTGATCATCTCCTATAAACATTGTGGGGCATGTATATCACGCGATCTGCCAACCAAATTATTTGTTGGATTTGCCCAAAATGTAAACCTAATTAATCTAGAATACGTCTGGCATGTCGACAAGGGATACTGTCTTCCATTAAAGTTCCATCTTTGTTTGATAACTTCGAGTGCATAATTAACTGCAAATGGTCTTGTGACGAATATAAAAATAACTATTACTTAGCTACAGTTTTCCTTCTTTTTTATTAACCAAATATGGTGTGTATTCAAATGTTTATAAATCCATCGGACTTAACTGCTAGGACTTAAATGCTAAGTTATTAGTATGTAGCTGACAAACTACTTAAACTAAGGTAAACTAACTTGAGAATAACACAAACATCCATGTCCGAGGGTGGATTCGAACCCCCGACGCGGGAGGCCGCGCGATCCAGTTTTGCTTTAATTGGTTGAGCGTCTCTCTTGGTTACAAAATAATTAAACGTTACATAGTCTATGGCTGACACATATATCTGTAAAGCATTTGCACTTCAAACACAGTAGCTGGTCTGATGTGTATAATATGCAGAATGAAATGCTGACGCATTTTTGCTCCTCTGCCACTCTAAATTCGTAAACTCTGTCACTCTTCTTAAGACTGAACACCCCTCAGAGGGCTCACGGTTCTTTCGTGAGTACGTGCGTGGTGAGCACGGGGCCCCTTAAGTTGTCTGAAGATTGCCTAAAAAACCGAAAGCTAGTTTACAAAATATTATTGTGGAAAAAAAAACAGCGTGTCGCAGTTATTTAATATGTCTACTTTCCATCAAGAATCGACGGAAGAGTCCATAAATAATATATGATTTCTCTTTTGTCCCTGCCTGTACAGCGTATCACAGAGATTATTGCCTCTCACTGACTTACTAAATGTGGAGACACTGTGTTTTTTACTTAATACAAATATTTATAATTCAGAGATACAAGATTTTCAATATCAGTCGATGGTATCAGTTTAAGGAAACATGTGGCAGTACGAGTTATTTTCAGAAGCAGTGGTAAGGAAGCGATGAATTTTTCTGAGAAGTCGTTGAGATACTTGAGACCGCTGATCTGGCACGATTCCATCTAAAACCGCAGACGCCTTCCTCTGGCAGCACGTGCAGCCACCAGAACTCCAAACAAGAAAACCGTAGCGTCGCCACAGGCCGAGATTAATGCGACATTCTCTTGCAACAAACCGCGAACCAGCCGTCCTGCAGTTGGCATCGTTCCGGAAATTCCTGTTTCTGCGGTTTTTCGGCCTCTGTTTACGAAAATCTTGTTGTATACGTCTCTCAAGCAGGCCGCTACCATCTTGTGAAATTACTGCGGCCTTGGTTCCAACTGCATTCATTTAAATTAAGGCATCCAGAGGGCGAGGAAGCTAAGTGACACTTTAATCAGTCTCAGAAAATTAAGGTCGAAGTTCAGAGGTTAAAAGTACATCTACGTAAATGTTTCGCTCCACAACTTTATATTCCTATCATAACTCTATTTTTGTTTCTTTCTTTACAAAAATGTGCTGTTGTTCAACCAATAGTTTTATTAATAGATGATTATCAGCGTATACTTGATGCGATGTAGCAACTGACTCCATTAGCCTCTAACGCAAAGTGTTGAATTAAAAGAGAAATATTCACCTCATCAATAAATTTCAGAAAAACTCTTATAATATTAATACGATGATAATACAAAAATAAAAATGGGTTAGCACCGAAATCTATTGCAATAAATATTTCAAATACGATTACTTATCAGAAGGAACCTTATGCTTCAACAGAATAAACAAAATAAACATTATAAGGTTCCTACATTGTTTTCACAAGATATTTATCACATTGTAGAATTGATGTTGATTTTGTGGAGCGGATGAGGGGATAAAGTCCAGAAGCTTAAGAAGCTCGTTGTAATTTGCTAATTTGATTGGATTCATTGTGAGTGATCGTGTTAGCTTTGGATACCTTTGAAGTTCTTTGAACATATTTTCTTAGGTATAAGGTCTATTTTACCAAAAGGCACTCGTGCACTGAATCTGTCTTTGGAAAGCAAAGTAAAATGATCTTTAATTTCCGATCAAAACCATACCTTCCTTCAATTTCCAGTATCCCTGATACAAGGTACTAGGGGGTTCAAATAAAAAGGTACGAAACGACACTGTGGGTGTAACTTAAGCCTTTATACATCGACTTTCTAAAACTACATAACAGTACTTCTTGAATTCTCAGACACACCTTTTGGTCACAACAACTTCAACTACGTTAACTATGTGTTTCTGATTTTTCAAAAGTGGGCTGATCCCCTGGCCTTTCGGTGCCTAAATATAATATTGCCTGAAATTCGATTTGAAATATTATATAGTGACGAAAAAATTGCAATAGGCGATATGAAGGCAACTTAAAAATCGGACACAACTTTGTCTACAACCATGACATGAACGAAGAGCATATTGGCTACAGCTTAACTCCACCGTAACTACTTTGGGATATTAATCAGAAAACATGGGAAAGACGTCTAATATTCTCCGAGTGAAAAAATCAAACATGGTATCGAGATATCTATGATACCACAGATCACACTCATTAAGTAAAAATGGAGGTACCCACTTTTGAAGCACCCGTAAAAATTCCGAATCTATAAGTATAAAAACAGATTATTGTTTGCCAAGATAACTTTTTTTTATGTATCACGTCATCCGGTTTCGACTGAGCTTGTCATGATAACATCTGTGCAACTGTGGTTAGTCATACTAGTAACTATGTAGCTCTGTCTATACGGCGTTCTGTCGGTGGGTAGTTCTCAGTAGAAACCGGCTAATGTGTTAGATAAAAAATGTTTCTTGGCAAAACAATAACAATGTTGCACAGAACAAGAGAGCGCGCGCGCGCGCGCGCGCGCGTGTGTGTGTATGTGTGTGTGTGTGTGTGTGTGTGTGAGAGAGAGAGAGAGAGAGAGAGAGAGAGAGAGAGAGAGAGAGAGAGAGAGAGAGAGAGAGAGAGTATGTTCCACGTCTCCTACTACTCTGATTTCAACCACACAAGCTCTGTGGTGGTAATAACTACATACGCCACGTAATTCAGAAAATACGGCGTCATAAACAATTTTATTGTTCATTGGACAAGTCATTAAGGAGACGTGATGTAAGAATTGTGAATGGACAACGAGTGGGGCAAAGGCGACAGACAGATGGTGAAGCCATATATGCACCAACATCAGAATGAAATAAATACGTATCCGGGCAACGCCAGATCTAATGCTAGTTCAGTCACAATCATAACAACAATCACGGTGCTCGACACAGGACGAAGGAAGGTACTCAAAAAGAGACGGTTAATATACTGTTTACTAAATTTGAGAGTCTAACGGACCCCTGATTGATAATCTTTTCTTTTAAAGCAGAATCTATTATTTAGCATACTTCATGCCTTCCCCTCCGCCCCCCCACCCCCCGCTCACACACTCACATATACACATCATCACAAATTAATCCAGCACAGAATTGGTTCCACCAGAATGTTGCAAAAAATATGTGTACGCCATTATGTACCCCCATCCTGTATACTCGACGACGCAACAGACGAAATCGTTAACGTAAACTGAAATTGGAGGTACTCTCTGCCATGTACTATTGAGTTGTTATAGAGAGTGATATTTGAAACTTTAAAAGTTACGTTTAGCGCTGAATTCTCATTCACAAAAAATATGTTTCTCTACTTTACAAACCTGCTGTTCGGAAAAAGTTATGTCAATTTAGGAACTATTGGCCCCAGTCATTTAATCACACTATCAATCATGACATTGAAACAATTATCAAGTTTGATTCTTTTGTATCGCATCCTCGTCGCCACTTTTGTGTCCCAGCCTCGTCGCCGCTTTTGTGTCTCGTTTCCGTCGTAGGTGTCGGTGGCCGAGTAGAAAGATCGACACAGGATTAAAGGATGCACGCTTGTGCAGGTAGGAGGTGACCAGCCAGTGGGACAGCAGAAAGTAGAAACACTAGAGTAAATTAGAACGAGATATATATTTCTTAGAGACTTAGTAATACTTAACTTTTACATAGCTCAGTACTGCAGAATGCTGATACATAGTTGAGCTAGAGGCCTGCCTAGTGCCTATCCGATAGCCAAGTCTTCACTGGTGCCTATCTGATTCCGAAGTGTTAACTGGTTCCTATCTCAGTCCCAAGTAATTTGACTGAAAACCCAAAGAGATTTTGGTCATATGTTAAATATACTCGGGGAAAGTCACAAACAATACCTTCACTACGTGATAGTAATGGCGATCCTGCCGATGACAGCGCTACTAAAGCAGAGTTACTAAACTTAGCTTTTAGAAACTCATTCACTAAAGAAGACGAAACCAATATTCCAGATTTCGAATTACGAACAGATGCCGTAATGAGTAACATAGAAGTAGATATCATCGGAGTAGTGCAGCAACTAAAATCACTTAATAAGAACAAGTCTTCTGGTCCGGATTGTATACCCATTAGATTTCTATCTGATTATGCTGAAGCGATAGCTCCTTACTTAACAGTCATATACAACCGCTCTCTCAGAGAAGGATCTGTACCAAAAGATTGGAAAGTTGCACAGGTCACACCTATATTCAAGAAAGGCAGTAGGAGTAACCCACTAAACTACAGGGCTATTTCATTGACGTCAATTTGCAGCAGGGTTTTGGAACATATCCTGTATTCAAATATCATGAATTATCTCGAACAGAACGATCTATTGACCCAAGGGTCAACACGGATTTAGAAAATATCGTTCATGCGAAACACAACTAGCTCTATATTCACACGAAGTGATGGGTGCTATCGACAAAGGTTCGCAAATCGATTCCGTATTTCTTGATTTCCAGAAAGCTTTTGACACCGTACCTCACAAACGGCTTTTAATCAAATTGCGTGGTTATGGTATATCGCCCCAAATTTGCAATTGGATAGGGGATTTCTTGTCAGAGAGGACACAGTTCGTAGTAATCGATGGTAAGGCATCGACTAAAACAGAGGTGATATCGGGCGTTCCACAAGGTAGTGTTATTGGTCCTCTGCTATTCCTTATTTACATAAACGATTTAGGGGAAAATCTAAGTAGCTCTCTTAGGTTGTTTGCAGATGACGCCGTCATTTACCGTCTAGTAAAATCATCTGAAGATCAAAACCAACTGCAGAACGATCTGAATAAGATATCAGTATGGTGTAAAAATTGGCAATTGACTCTAAATAATGAGAAGTGTGAAGTCGTCCACATGAGTACGAAAAGAAATCCGTTAAACTTTGTTTACAACATAAATCAATCAAATGTGAACGCCGTAAACTCCACAAAATACCTAGGAATCACTATTACTTCAGACTTAAACTGGAAAGAACACGTAGATAATATCGTGGGAAAGGCGAACCAGAGACTGCGTTTTATTGGCAGAATCCTTAAAAGATGCAACAGAACTACTAAAGAAACTGCATACACTGCGCTTGTCCGTCCATTTTTGGAGTATTGCAGCCCAGTGTGGGATCCTTATCAGGTGGGTTTGACGGAGGACATCGAAAGTGTCCAAAGAAGGGCAGCTCGTTTCGTATTGTCACGATACAGGGGAGACAGCGTTACGGAAATGATACAGGATCTGGGATGGGAATCATTACAACAACGGCGCTTATCGCTGAGGCGTGGGTTACTTGCGAAACTCCAATCGCCAACATTCTCCTCCGAATGCGAAAATATATTGTTGACTCCCACTTACATAGGTAGAAATGATCATCAGAATAAAATAAGAGAAATCAGAGCTCGAACAGAGAGATTCAGGTGTTCTTTCTTCCCGCTCGCTATTCGAGAATGGAATGGGAGATAAATAGTATAATTGTGGTTCGATGAACCCTCTGCCAGGCACTTAAATGTGATTTGCAGAGTATCCCATGTAGATGTAGAAGTGAACGATGTCGTTCAGTGGTGGCCACGAGCGGAGTTGTAGCAGAGGGCGCTCGTGGCTGTCGTCGTAAGAACGCCGCGCCGTGCGTGCATGGCGGCGCGCGGCGAAAGTAGGTGGCGCGCACTTTAGACTTGTGCGAAACCACAGATTCCATATTGGAACACTGTGCACAGATACTGTGTTGTAATATAGAATGGTGAACAGCAATCAGTCGTAAATATTTATCTCTCTCTTTTAGCCATCCCCATAGGAAAGTAAAGTCGCATGGTTATGACGTCCACTTTAGAGGACCTACTCGACCATTCGATTGACCCTGATGGTTTCTATTAAAAAAATCTCGAGATATTTCTGAATAATGAGGTAGGCATCTATTGGTTTGAAACGAAATATCCATTCTCTTTTTAAGTGGAACTTCGTACAGTATCTAAAATCTCACTGCACATTTGATTAGTCAGATAACTTTATATGAAGTATGGAGCAAATACCTGAGTACCTAAAACACCGTACCAAAAGGTGACACTCCATGGGCGTTAATGTTCAACTTACCTTAACAAATGGGGATTTTCCTCTGCGCAATAATGGATATATTGATTCATATGTGCACGATTCGTAAATTTAATTCATCAGAGTAAAGAATCTGTGAAATGAAATTATTGACTGCCAGTTGTTCCTGTATCCAGTTGCAAAAAATCGAGCAATTTCCAATATCGTCATCGTGCAGTTCTCGATGCAGCGATGTACGAAGTGGACGCGATTTGTGCTTATGCAGTAGGCGAAGGAAGCGTTTTTGAGAAATTCCTGAACCCTGCGCAAATTGCCGAAAACCTATGTAGCAACTGCGCTAAAACGCTCGCTGTGTCATTTTCGTTTGCCACAGTCCACGGTCGGACCCTTTCTCTAGGTTTAAGACTTCCAGTTGCAGTTAATCATTTGGAAAACACTGAGAAAAACCGTTGCAAAAGGTACATCCCTATCAGGAAACAGATCAGCATACCTTTGACAAACTTCTTCAACATTTCTATAAGTCTCGAAACACGAAAATATCATATCTAATCTTTCTGAAATCCTTAACACCCTGAAAAAATTGAGAAGAGATGTGTACAGTCCGAATCATTGAAGTGTAATGAACAGTCTGAACACGGACTGAGAGCATGATCGCAGTACGTGTTTCATTCGATTGTGCGGGGTGTGACATGAAAGCATTACCAAAAACTGTATTGTATTTTCCTAATCTGATGCGTATTTCTTTGACATATTACCGTATTCAACAGTTTTCAACGCATTTTCATTTTTGCCGATTACAGCGGCGTCTATCATGAAACGAAACAGTGTTCCATTCAGAAGTTACATATATCTTCCACGGAAAATGTGTATCTGCAACAAAAAATAGCGGTTCCTATTTAAGCTTTCACTGTCAACAGCCTCCTACCCCCACGGTGCAGGGTGGTCGTGCTTAATCTTAATCGTCGCCCATCGTCACCCTCTTCATGGTGACCAACTTTTATTGGTACTTTAAAAACCCCATTTGTAATTTTCCAAATATACGAAAAACCGTTTTAAATGCCTCACCCTGTATATCATCGGACCCTTTTTCTACGTCGGTAAATGGTGAGACTCTGTCTTTATTTTTCGCAACACTTGCTTCCGTTATCAATCACTGTTCAGGACTGCATCTCTGGTGCTTTCACCTTTCCAAAAGGCAAACAGATTTCCCCCATATAAATGTCATCTGAACATCTGTCTCATTTGATAATTAGTCTTCCAAAGCACTGTTAATTCTAAAACGGGTTTACTTGTGTCTTCAGTATAGACTGCAATGTCTTCATTTGTCCTAACATCGGGACTGTAGTTGAAATCCACCTTCGACCTTCCAGATTTAGGTTTTCCGTGATTTCCCTAAATCACTCCAGCCAAATGCCGGGTTGGTTCCTTTCAAAGTGCATGGCCGACTTCCTTCCCCATCAGTACCCGAAATTCCGAGCGTTTGCTCCTTTTCTAATGATAAAGCTGTCGACGGGACGTTAAAACCTACACTTCTTTTTTTCCTGTCCCACCATATGTCAAGCCTCTTGCCTTCACTCTTCCCGCCTACCCGCTCTTTCCTGTATGTTTTGTCATTTCGTTTCGCTGAATCAATGTTTACGACACCATCTCTTTTGGATTATATCATACTTCTTCTGTACCCATTTCGCCTTGGTACTCTTCAGTTCTTGTTTACTTATTGCTGTTGGATATCCTTTGCTTCGTCATCGGCAAAGTGCAAAGTTTAATTTTTTTCTCCCTGGATTTTAATTCCTTCTCCAAATTTCTCATTACTTTTCTTCACAGCTCGCTCAATGTAGAGATTGAATAACAATGGGGAGAGGTTACAGCACTGCGTGCTTTCCATGATTATCGACACTCGTAACTACTGTGTTGCTTTTGTATACGTTATATGTAACTTTTCATTCAAATGTTCAAATGTTTGTTAAGCTTATGGGACTTAACTACGGGGTCATCAGTCCCTAAACTTACAAACTACTTATGAACTACTTACGAACTAGGACGGCACAAATATCCATGCCCGAGGGGGGATTCGAACCCCCGACCGTAGTGGCCGTGCTGACCGTGACTGGAGCGCCTCAGTCACCTCGGCCACCGCGGCCGGCAACTTTTCATTCCCAATATTTTACTCCTACTACCTTTACAACTGTATAGAGTGTATTCTAGGCAATATTACCAAAAGGTTTCTCCAAATATCGAAATGCTAAAAACGTTAGATTTGCTCTCCCTTAGCCTAGCTTCTAAGATAAATCGTTATGTGTTTTCTCAGACGTCGCTACATTTCCCCTAAATCCAAACTGATTTTCCTGAGGTCGGATTGTATCAGTTTTTCCGTTCGTCTGTATATTAGTCGTTTTAGTATTTTGTAACCATGATTTATTAAACCTATAGTTTGAAATTTTCATACTTGTCGACACTCTTTGTAATTGGAATTATTATATTCCTCTTGATGTTTGATGGTGTTTTCCATGCTGAGACATACTACAAACAAAGTGGATCAGTGTTTTCATAACTAGCTTTCCGAACAATATCAGCAGTTCATCCAATCTAACGGCCTTGTTTCGACACAAATATTTTAGTGTTCTGTTGAATTCCTCTCACAGTATCGTATGTCGTATCCCATCTCCAGCTACTTCCTCTTCCATTTCTACAATACAGCCTTCACGTTCGATTTTCTTGAATAGATTCTCCTTATATTCCTTCCACCTTTCGGCTTTACCCTCACTGCTTAGTACTGATTTCCCGTCTGAGCTCTTACAGCTGCTTTCCTTGTTGCAAAACGTCTCTTTTATTTTCCTGTAGGCGGTGTCTATCTTTCCCCTAGTTCTATGGGCTTGTATTTCTTCTTTAGGCACTTCTGCTAAGTCAATCTGGACTTACCTGCGGAATATTTTACCCAAAAAGATGCCAACATTCTATATTTACACAGTACATCTGCATGTCCTTGGGAAAAGTAACGACTTTAGTTCCCCCTCGCTTTCAGCCACTCGTAGTCTGCAGTAACTGTTTGACATAGGTCAAATCAGGAATACAAAAATCAAATATTATTAGTGAGTGTACCCAATTTCACTTGCATGCGATAAATAAGGTTCGCCATCCGAATCTTACGTTACTTTCACATTTTCGATGAACAAACGAAAACCACTCAGCATTTAACATCGAAAATGTATTTACGATATAACATAAAATACCAAAGGGATAAGAAAGGAATATTCTGGAAGAATTTGAAATATACATTCACGCCAAAAATTATTAGAATGAAATAATGAACACATCGCTTTCAAACATAAAAATTATCTACTTTATTTTCTTAACTTCACCGATGAAAAAGGCTGAGAAACAAAGATATGACAAATGAGCAGAGGTAGCTAAAAACGAAATAAACCTCTGTGACCAATGTAAATATTAAACATTTCTGGTAACATAATCGATTAACCAATGTATATAAAACATCTTTGGCAGAACCGTTGATAATTACGCAAAATGTATAAAGTTTTCTATAATTTAACACCATAGCGGAACAAGTTCCAGAAAACCTGACAGCAAAAAACGTGTGAAACGGAGAAATTCGTGAATAATTCACTACAGTTTCTAAAATGACGCCAGATGTTACTGACTAATGTCAAAACGTCGTAGACGGAAGTTATAAGAAAAATGTATAACAAAGTGTTTAGGTATATTTGCTTAGTATTTGACATGTAATTACGGCTGTAGTGAACATCTTTATATATGAAGCAGAGTGCCCGTATATTTGTGTGTACGTGTTGTATACAATTCAACAGTTTTCTTCCAATGTTTTTGAAATTTTTCGCATGTAAGCTCAAATTCATGAGGACGGTTGCCGCAACTGATAGGATCTCGTACAACACATTGTTCACGAGATATGACGTCATCAACAGTGAGATGCGCGAAAAACTGCAGCATCAAATGACTGTGTTGCACATTTCCTCCTAAACTACTTTCTATTTCAACCAATTGTGGTGCATATATTCCTTATGGTGAAGTAACAATCTTGTCGGGGCAAAAGCCACATAGTTCAGGAAATACAACGTCATACACAATATAGTTGATGAAACTGCCACATAATGCAACGAGACCTTATTCACACTCAGTATGAGAATAACAGTACTTAGCGACTGGCAGCCACCTTTAAACATAATTTCACACTTTTTCCGGCTGAAAACCATACCAAAATTATGAAAGGAAAAATGTTTACAGTTTCTCGCTTTCTACTTTTTCGCTGTACATGGACTAAAACTACGGCATCCGGTATGACGTTACAATTTATAATTTTTACACTACAAATTGTAGCTGCGGAATAATTTTACAGACATATAGTGGATTGTACCTTCTAAAGTGTGTCACAGTACGACTCGTAGTTCATGCGATATGAACACATAAACAGTAAAGTTCCCCACGACGCACCAAGTTATAATGTATTACTTCTCTACTACTAATTGTATTCCAAGAGATTTTGCAGACATACAGAACTTATACAAATGAATATATACCTGAAAAATTATACAATTGTACAACTTATAGCTCAATAAATATGAGATCGTACGAATTTTATATGTTATTTGTATTTTGAGTACTATCTTTCTTCGGTTGGATACTACACTTATAATTTTTTACATTATGCAAGGCTGCGTTATTTCTTATATATTCTCCGATAATTATAACAAGATTTTAGAAAAAAAGGAGCTGGACAGAGATAGAAGGGATAGGAGATGTACTATCTAAAGGCAGGAACAAATAAATAAATAACCGGGCAACGCAGGGTTTTCAGCTAGTATGTAATAAAATGTTCTTCAACGATATTATGGGACTTTGTTCTGGTATTGCCTGGAGTTCATCAGTAGCTGTGCTTTGACGCTCAAGTACACTGGTACCACTCTTTAAGTTATGGCACTTCTTACATACAGGGCAACACTGCACAATGTAAAACTTGGAAATTTTTTAGTGGATTTCGTTATAGACTTTGTTTTATACACTACTGTTAGCAAAAGAAAAAAAAAAATTACTTTTTGCTGACAATATTCTGTACCTCAGGTTAAGTTTTGTATACTATATCTTCTATAAGATGTGGCTCATTTTAACTGATAATTTGTATAGGTGGCACTGGGTGCTATCCGCACACACGCATCTAAGTTTGACATCTAGTATACGTTCTTCTTATGTTATGTTGACATGCAAACGCGAGTATCTGTGGGCCCACAGGGCTGGGACTCTAGGTATGATACTACGTTCTACTTTTATCTTCAAGTTGTGATGACTAATGCGTCCGCATATAGTTTGTTACGTTTCTTAATATTGTAACGACTTCACATCCAGAGAGGTTGATTTTGTATTTTTTTTACTTTTTACAGCACTGAAGATGGTCAGACAATGACTGAAATCGATTTGTAATTAAAAAAAATCGCACTGACGTGTTTTACGGCCCACTTTAAATATGTTGTCTTATAATTATTTGCAAACATTTCGGACAAAAATAATAATGTAAGTAATAAAAAGTTTTAGCGATATGATTACGACTCTACTATTGTGATAATATCTATGCACACAACACGTAACCTTTTAGGAAAAAAGAAGGAATTTTTTTTTTTTTTTTTTTTTTTTTTTTTTTTTTTTTTTTTTTTTTTTTTTTAGTGGCAGGCCCCGAACCACGGACGATGTGCACCACTATCCAACACGCTGCCTACTACACTACGGCGAACAATTACGACATTTGCCCTTATTTTTCGTACTATTGATGGCAGTTGTTAACTGATGCTAATGTGGCATTTTTAGAAACTAGATTAGCATTTTTCGTATGAAGAACGACGTGTTTTTGTTAATTCTTCAGTGCGCCGTTGCTTTAAAATAACAACATGTAAGTTATTATAAGAAGATAATCAAATACGCAACGCAAGATGGCGTATGTCAGAAAGAGTTCTGGGCGTGTAATGTCACGTGACATCTGCGAACGGCTGGTTTTCGTAAAATCAATGGGGGGTGTCAAATCTCCGTTATTTTTGCAATTATCCCTGCAACGATGCGAGATATGAAAAAAAAAAAAAAAAAAAAAAAAAAAAAAAAAAAAAAAAAAAAAAAAAAAAAAAAAAAAAAAACCTAATAGAGCGAAGTTGTAGAGAATTTTCCCATCTAGTAGTTAGGTTATTCAATTTTCGTGTCAGATGAATGGTTAAGCGTTATTTTCATTTAAATTTCGAGCTGTCAAAAGACGACCGCAAAACCCACTTTTAGTGTTACTACCGTAACCTAAAGTGGGCCAAAATAAAGGTATCAATGCGGCCAATTAATAACTTTAATGTGGTCGCTCTGCATCAGACTCCAGATGGAGTCGCCTACACACCACAGAGTTGTGTTAGAGGATACTACTTTGCCCTCGGTCTCCAAGTATATCCAAGGCACTGAGGGCGTCGTTGGCCGGCCGCAGGTGTCTGCCGCTGCTGTGGCTCAGCTTTAAGCCGGCGGCGGGCGGGACTCCGCCCAGTTCGCCTTTAAAGCTGCCGATGCGATGCGTCATTATTTCCAGCAGCCAGAGAGCGGCTCTCGCGCAGACGGCCAGATTACTCCACAGTGCATCGCCGCTGCACCGGACAAAACTTACCGCACACTCCACGGCCGAGGAACGAACCAGCGCCACGCCTGCTCCGTCTCGTATGCTGCAAAACCACAACGTACAGCACTCGCATGTATTTACCAAATTAGCATTAGTTCCCAGTGTTTCCCCAGTGTATTATTCATTCATATCGTGTAATAGTACCATCTCTTCTTCCCTCTCTGTCCATCGCCTTCTGCGCTACACTCAACTAGATCAAATGTTCAAATGTTGACAAATCTATGGGAGTTGACGTCTTTGGTCATTACTCCCTAGGCTTACAAACTTCTTAAAGTAAGTTAAACTGACCGAAGGACAACACACACACACACACACACACACACACACACTCATACCGCAGCGAGAACTCGAAACTCCGGCGTCGCGGGCTCCGCAGCAAGGTGCCTCACACCACTCGGCTACACCACCGAGAATACAATCAACCTATATCAACGGCTTTTAATAAAATTGTTGCGTGGTTATGTTATATCGCCCCAAATTTACGATTGGATAGGGGATTTCCTGCCAGATAGGACACAGTTTATAGTAATCGATGGTAAGGCATCGACTAAAACAGAGGTGATATCGGGCGTTCCTCAGGGTACTGTTATTGGTCCTCTGCTGTTCCTTATTTACATAAACGATTTAGGGGAAAATCTGAGTAGTTCTCTTAGGTTGTTTGCTGATGACGCCGTCATTTACCGTCTAGTAAAATCATCTGAAGATCAAAACCAACTGCAGAACGATCTAAATAAGATATTACTATGGTGTAAAATTGGCAATTGTCTCTAAATAATGAGAAGTGTGAAGTCGTCCACATGAGTACGAAAAGAAATCCGTTAAAATTTGTTTACAAGATGAATCAATCAAAAGTGAAGGCCGTAAACTCCACAAAATACCTAGGAATTACTATTACTTCAGACTTAAACTGGAAAGAACACGTGGATAATATCATGGGAAAGGCGAACCAGAGACAGCGTTTTATTGGCAGAACCCATAAAAGATGCAACAGAACTACAAAAGAAACTGCATACACTACGCTTGTCCGTCCATTTTTCGAGTATTGCTGCCCAGTGTGGGATCCTCATCAGGTGGGTTTGACGAAGGACATCGAAAGATTCCAGAGAAGGTCAGCTCGTTTCGTACTGTCACGATGCAGGGGAGACAGCGTTACGGAAATGCTACAGGATCTGGGATGGGAATCATTACAACAACGGCTCTTATCGCTGCTGCGTGGGCTACTAACGAAACTCCAATCGCCAACATTCTCTTCCGAATGCAAAAATATATTGTTGACTCCCACTTCCATAGGTAGAAATGACCATCAGAATAAAATACGAGAAATCATAGCTCGAACGGAGAGCTTCAGCTGTTCTTTCTTTGCGCGCGCTATTCGAGAATGGAATGGGAGATAAATAGTATAATAGTGGTTTGATGAACCATCTGCCAGGCACTTAAATGTGATTTGCAGAGTATCCCATGTAGATGTAGACGTAGATATCAACTATTGATATGATGTCTTGTTCTTTTCGGATATTTCCGAAAGAACAGACACAGTATCAATAAATGTAAATATGTTCACAACAGGCAATGACAGTTTTAATATGGACGCGTTCAAACGCTGGATCCCTTCCGGAAATGACAATTGTAACCAATATCTGTACATTGAGCAAGCTGTAAAAGAAAACAAGGAGAAATTTGGAGAAGGAATTAAAGTTCAGAGTCAAGAAATAAAAACATTGAGTTTTGCCAACGACATTGTAATTCTGTCAGACAGCAAAGTACCTGAAAGAGCAGTTGAATGGAATGATTAGTGTGTTGAAAGGTGCATATAAGATGAACATTAACAAGAGAAAAACAAGGGTAATGTACTGCAGTCCTAGAAAATCAGGAGATGCTGAAGGAATTATAATAGGTAAGGAAACAATAAAGGTGGTAAATGAGTTTTGTTACTTGGGCAGTAAAACAACACATTATGGTCGCAGTACTGAGAATATAAAATGAAGAATGGCAATGGGAAGGAAAGCGTTTTTGAAAAAGAGAAATTTGTTAACATCGAATATTAATTTAAGCATAAGGTACTCCTTTCTGAAACAATTTGTGTGGAGTGTTGCCTTGTATAGGAGTGAAACATGAACGATAAACAGTGCGGACAGGAAGAGGCTTTTGAAACGTGCTACAGAAGAATGTTGAAGATTACGTGGGTGGATCGCGTAACTAATGAGGAGGTACTGAACAGAAATGAAGAGAAAAGGAATTTCTTGCATACCTTTACTAAAAGATGGAATCGACTGGTAGGACACATTCTTAGACATCAAGGAATCGTGAATTTAGCATGGAGGGAAGAGTTTGGGGTAAAAACCGCAGAGGAAGACCAAGAGATGAATACAGTAAGCAGATTCAAACAGGTGTAGGTTGCAGTTCTTATGCGAGATGAAGAGTCTTGCTCTGGATAGAGTTGGGTGAAAAGCTGCACCAAACGTCTCCGTACTGAAGACCACAACGACAACAACCAATATCGGAATAAAATACTTTACCGTATTTATATTATTGATGCAGTCGCGTAATTCAAATATCTAGGCGTAATACTGCAGAGCGATATGAAATGGAACGAACATGTAAGGACAGTTGTGAGTATGGTGAACGGCCGACTTCTGTTTATTGGAAGAATTTTGGGAAGAAGTAGTTCATCTGCAATAAAGCGATTGTACGACCACGTCATGAGTATTGCTCAAGTGTTTGGGACCGCAGCAGATCAGTTTAAAGGAAGACATTGAAGCAATTCAGAGGCGAGCAGCTACGTTCGTTACTGGTAGGTTCGACCAGTGCGCGAGTGTCACGGAAGTGCTCCGGTAACTCAAATGGGGATCGCTGGAGAAAAGGCGACGTTCTTCTCCAGAAATTCTGTTGAGGAAATTTCGAGGGCCGGAATTTGAAGCTGAGTGTAGAACGATCTTCCTGGTGCCTACTTACATTTCGGGTAATGATTACAAAGACTTGATAAGAGAAATTAGAGCTCGTACGGATGCATATAGCCATTCTTTATTTTCCTCGTTCTATTTGGGAGTGGAATAGGAAAGGAAATGCCTAGTATTGGTGTAGTGTACCCACCGCCACGCACCTAACGGTGGATTGCGGAGTATGTATGTAGATGTAGATGTGTATTATATCTGTCCTGATCGCCCAATTCTTTTGAGCAGTGAAATTGAGCGACGTCGCATGATGGGGTAGTTTTTGTTTATTGTCGTATCTGCTGATCTGTGAATGGTAGATGCCTCTTGTCGCCTAGAGATTGCTTTATTGAAGAAGGAATATGTGTAGCAAGATCGGTTGATATAGGTCAATTAGTTTATGAGAAGTTGTGAGACATACTTACGCACACGTCGATAAAAAGTATAGATTACGGATCAAGAGAAAAGATAATTTCGTATTTAAACCATCATTATGCTCTAATCACTTTCAAGTATCCAACACCTTGGGTCAACGTCAAGAGTCAATAACTACTCTTATGGGGTAGTGTTACGACTTGCAGCGAAGGATATTACACCGTTTCGGAGTAATGCGGTAAACAGCTCCGCTTCAAGTTCTGTGGAATAATATTAGGATAACTCCACTTTAATATAACGCACCATAACCCGCTAACGCGTGTAGTACTCAGTGCTCGAAAGTATGGTTTCAATACGAGAAAAGGATCGCCATAACTAACCTATGTTTAATATTCCTTATTTTGCAACTTATTTCTATTCTTCATAGCTCCCCTACTAAAGAAAGATGGAATAAAAGTGATTCAGCGTTACAGAAATTATACTGTAAAAAGTGATGTTTGTTTTTGTGATGTAGACTAAAAACATTATTAGAACTTCTTTTGGTGTTAGGATCTGCTACGACTTGAACTGCTAAGAATTTTTCAAATTCTTAAGGTAGCACGGGTAAAACATAGGGAGCAAAGCGTTATATTCAACTTGTACAAAAACCAGACCGCCATTATTAGAATCAAAGGTCATGAAAGGGTCGCAGTGGTTGGGAAGCGAGTAAGACAGGTTTGTAGCCAGTCCCCGAAGTTGTTCAGTCTGTATATTGAGCAAGTGTGAAGGAATGCAAGCAGAAATTTAGAGACGGAATTAGAGTTCAGAGAGAAGAAATAAAATCTTTGTGGTTTCTTGATGACATAGTAATTCTGTCAGAGACAGCAAAGACCTGGAAGGGCAATGAAATGGAATGGACAGTGTCTTGAAGGAAGATGTAAGATGAACATTAACAAGAGTAAAATGGGAGTAATGGAAGGCAGTGTGAGAAAATCAGGTGATGCTCAAGAATTAGATTGGGTAATGAAACGATAGTGGTTGCAGATGAGTTTTGTTATTTGCGTAGCAAGATAACATATGACGGTTGAAGTAAAGAAGATATAAAATGCAGAATGTCTGTGGGAAGAAAAGCGTTTCTGAAGAAACGAAATTTGTTGACAACCAATATTAGTTCAAATGCTTAGAACTCCTTTCTGAATGCATTTGTCTGGAGTTAGTCTTCTATGGGCGTGAAACGTGGACGATAAGGAGTTCAGACAAAAATAGAAGTTTTCGAAACGTAGTGCTACAGAGGAAGATGGGTAGATCGCGTAAGTAATGAGAAGGTGCTCAACAGAATTGTGGGGTAAAGGAGTTTCTGGCATATCCTAACTAAGAGAAGCGATAGGTGGTGGGACACATTCTGAGACATCAAGGAATCGTCAAGTTAGCATTAGAAGGAAATGTGTGGGGTAAAAACGTAGAGGAAGACCGAGGGACGAAATAGGAATCAGATTCAAAAGGATAAAGGTTGCCGTTCGTTTTCTCAGATTAAGAGGTTTGCACAGGACAGAGTAGCGTGGAGAGCTGCATCAATCCAGTCTGCGGACCGAAGACACAACAATCTTAATAAAATATAAAGAAATTTGGAAATCCGATTTTGTTTTGTAGTTACGCACGTCATCATGCATCTGAATCTGTCTGTACTTCATTTATAAGGTTGTAAGTGAATCTCCAACTTCATAGTGAAACCCTCGGTAGTATTTGTGAATGTCTTGAAAAGAAATAATTCTTTAACGGTAAGCAATAAATTGTAGTCGGATTTTGCATTCTGCGATAATAATCATGAACATAACGACGAATTGGATCCTCAACAAACGAAAGAATATTGGTAATATGCATATCCATACGTTTTACCCAAGACCTCGAATTTTAGATGTTTCATTTCTCGAATGTCCGCAACGATGCTTTTGTTTACATTCAAAGCTTTTACTTGCATATCAAATACACCGTTAGTAGAGAGCAACCTGCGACCCTATTCTGACGACTGACGTAACACGGCAAGCACCTGGGTAACACAATGTGCGGATATTTTCCGCTTATGACATACGACGCACTTAATCTTCCTTGATCAGTTCCACAGAAGAAATAATAGATTCAGTGTGCACGAAGGCCAGCAAGCTGCCCGAAATGAAACACGACACAACTAGTTAAGTGTTGTGGTATTGGGTAAAGAGTTGCAATTTGTGCTGGTCGCTGCGACTGCAGGAACCGTGGGATTGGGGAGTGCGATACGTCCTTTCCGCGGGGGCTCCCCCTCCACTGCTTCTGTCAATTCCAAAGTAATTTTGAACAATATTTGTCACTTCCTCAAAATATTTCGAATCTCCTTGACGTCGCAGCTGGCTGAGGCAATTGAGAAATTGTGCCGTGCAGTTCTTCTACCCTCTCGCCTACCACAAGGCTCAGCGCGACTCCAAGTAGCCGATCTTGTCCTTCCTGTTTTCTGACGGTTACCAAGTCCATCTGAGTAATTTCTGATTCTGACTGGATGGTTTGAACACTGGCACACGTTGTGTTTTCACTATTGTCAAAGTATTCTTGTAATCCTCTCGTCAGTTTGTTGCATATTATAGTCGCCTTCTTAGTTAGTAGGCTAGAATCAGTATCACAAAATCGTGAATGGTGATAGTTGTACCATCATTTACTTGGACAAAATAGGGCATGTACGAAAAGAATAGACCACCAGAGCATAATCATGACAAGTTGTTCACCATTTGGTTTGGAAATAATAGTAGTAGTTGAAGATTAGGTGGGTGGATCGCGTAACTAAAGAGGATGTACTGAAGAGAATTGGGGAGAAAAGGAATTTCTGGTATACCTTGACTAAAAGAAGGGATCGACTGGTAGGACACATTATTAGACATCAGGGAATCGTAAATTTAGTATTAGAGGGAAGTGTTTGGTGTAAAAATCGCAGAGGAAGGCCAAGAGATGAATATAGTAAGCAGATTCGAACAGATGTAGGTTGCCGTCCTTATGTGCAGATGGAGAGGCTTGCTCAGAATAGAGTAGGGTGTACAGCTGCATCAAACCAGTCTCCGGACTGAAGACTACAACAACAACCAATATCGGAATAAAGTACTTTACCATATATATATAGGGTGTTACAAAAAGTTACGACCAAACTTTTAGGAAATATTCCTCACACACAAAGAAAGAAAACATGTGGACATGTGTGCGGAAACGCTTTCTTACGTTTCGCCGCAACCGGCGTCATTTATCTAGAATCTAAATATTTATTTGCTGCATTTCAAACAGAGGGCTGCATAAAATTTGAGATGGCAGTTTACCTATATAAATTTATACGCGAATAACATACTTTTTACAACTGTTTTAATTAGTTATGTATATACTGTTAAGAATATATCTTCATTAACAGCAGACATTCAGCTCGCGAATGTCTCGTAGTAAACTGAAATACGATACAAATTTCGTGAATAACACAACGGACATATAGTTGTTTAGAAAATCAGACTTCACCGCCTTTCAACTCTAAATCAAGTAAAGATTTAAGGGGTAAAGAAAGTCCTGCCACATAGAAACTATGTCAGACTGGGATACAAACCCGAGACCATTGCCTTTCACGAGGAAACGCACTACCGACTGAGGTACCGTGGAGGGCTTCACGGCCCGTTCTCAAAGCTTTAATTCCATTATCTTCAAAGAGAAAATGTGAAGATAGCAATATGATTAACTAATTCATTAACGATCGGTTTCAATGGGCTATGAAATAATTATCTGGTCGTAGAAATACAAGAATGTGATCATAATAATAATAATAATAATAATTTAAACAGAAACCGCAACATAACACTTAATAAAAATATAAAATACACAAGTTCTGTTTACCCTTCTTTTCTTTAAAAGTTGTTGTATTTATACGACTAGATGATGATGGCATAGCCCATCGAAAACGGTCGTCAATGATTGATTTATCAATATTCGACATAGTCGAGTAGGGGGAGAGATCTGTAAATGTTATATTGACTTCACATAGAAGAACGCCTAGATCGCATATTTTACTTCATACTTTATTACGTGACCAGTTTCGACAACAATTAGTCATTTTCAAACGTAAAATTAAAAATACAAATGTGTATAAAAATTTTCGAAGGCACATGCATCTGGTGTATACAGAACATAAAATACTCCACCTGTGTGCTGGTTACTGGGGTGCAACTGACATTCTTGGAGCATTAACATATATATAATATATAACGTAGGATAGTACATTCCATCAGTTAAAAATAGACAACGAATCCAGAGCACTTGGTGCCATATGGTTGAGGTTACCTGTAATTACTACAGGCCATTGCCATTTTTTGCACCATGCAGATATTTTATCTAAATCGTTTTGCAGTTTATTTTGATCTTCTGGTGACTTTAATAACCAATAAGTGACAGCATCATCCGCGAACAGTTTAACGGGGTTACTCAGATCGTTTATAAAAATAACACTTTCCTATAACACTTTCCTGGGGAACGCAAGATATCACTTCAGTGCTACTCGACGACTTTCCGTCAATTACAACATACTTTGTCATTTTGACACGATATCACGAATAAAGTCGCTCAATTGTGACGTTATTCCGTAAGCATGCAGTTTGATTAGAAGACGCTTGTGAGCTGTAGTGTCGAAAGCCTTCCGGAAATCTTACTGCATCTGTTTGACATCTCTTGTAGATAGCACTCATCAAATCATGTCAGTAACGACTAGCTGCGTTTCACGAGAAAGCTACTTTCTGAATCCGTGTTGACTATGGGGCAATAGGTCGTTCTCTTCGAGGTAGTTCATAATATTTGAGGAAAGTATATGTTCTAAAATGCTGCTGCAAATCGACGTCAATGATATAGGCCTGTAATTTTGCGGATCACTCCAAATACCGTTATGGAATATTGGCGTAGCCGGCCGCGGTGGCCGAGGTGACTGAGGCCCTCCAGTCACGGTCGGGGGTTCGGATCCCCCCACGGGCATGGATATTTGTGTCAGCCTAGTTCGTAAGTAGTTCATAAGTAGTTTGTAAGTTTAGGAACTGATGACCCCGTAGTTGAGTCCCATAAGCTTAATAAACATTTGATTTGATATTGGCGTAACCTGTGCAACTTTCCAGTCTTTGGATAGTCCGCGGAACGTTCGCTAAACGAGTGGTTTGATATGATAGACTAGGTATGGGGTAAATGCATTAGGGTACTCTGAAAGAAAAAGTAATTGGTATACAATCGGGACAGGGAGACACTTTTGTCAAGTGCTTTAAGTTGCTTTAATACAGCGGGGGTATCTTCTAAATTATGCATGCTGGCAGCTGTTCGTGATACGAATTCTGGAGTATTTGCTTCGTCTTCTTTCGTGAAGGAATTTCGGCAGGCTGTGTTAAGCAATTTTGCTTTAGCAGAACTGTCATCACCGTAGCATTACCGTTACTATCGCGTAGTGAAGGTATTGATTGTGTTTTACTGCTATTATACTTTACATATGACCATAATTTCTTGGTATTCTCTACGAAATTATGTGACAGGTTTCGTTTTGGAATTTATTATATGCTACTCGCATTAAAGTTCGAGCTAAATTTCGAGTTTCTGTAAACGACAGCCGGTCATGAGAATTTTGTGTCCTTTTAAATTTGGCATGCTTTTTTCTCTGCTTTTGCAAGAGTGATATAACCTGTTTTGTGTACCACGGATGGTCAGACCTCTCTTCTGTTTATTTGTTTGGTATAAATTTCTCAGCAGTTGTCGATGTTATTTCTTTGAACGTAAGCCAGATCTGATCTACACCAACATTGTTAGTTTCGATAGTATGAAATTTCTCACTCAGGGAAGCGTTAATCGATTGTTTTCTGCTTTTTCTGAATAGATATATTTTTCGTTTGTTTTTGGTAGATTTGGGAAAACCGATATTAATTTTCACTACAACCTCTCTGTGTTCGCTAATTACTGTGTCTCTTCTGATACTCTTTATTAGCTGCTAAGCTGCTGTTGTGGTCTTCAGTCCACAAACTGGTTTGATGCAGCTCTCCACGCTACCCTGTCCTGTGCAACTCTCTTCATCTGAGGATACGTTCGGCAATCTACATCCTTTTGAATCTGCTCACTATATTCCTCCCTCGGTCTCCCTCTACAATTTTTACCCCAACGCTTCCTTCTAATGCTAAGTTGACAATTTCTTGATGTCTCAGAATGTGTCCAACCAATCTATCCCTTCTCTTAGTCAGGATATGCCAGAAACTCCTTTTCTTCCCGATTCGGTTAAGCACCTCATCATTAGTTACGAGATCTACCCATCTAATTTTCATCATTCGTCTGTAGCACCACATTTGAAAAGCTTCTATCATCTTCTTATCTGAACTCCTAATCGTCCACGTTTCAGTCCCGTACAATGCTACACTCCAGACAAATGCTTTCAGCAAGGACATTTAAATTAATATTTGATGTTAACAAGTTTTGCTTCTTTAGAAACGCTTTTCTTTCCACAGTCATTCTGCATTTTATACCTTCTTTACTTCGGCCATCAGAAGTAATCTTGCTACCCAAATAACAAAATTCATCTACGACTTTTTTGTCTCATTACCTAATCTAATTTCTTCAGCACCGCCTGATTTTCTGACATTACATTCCATTATCTTCGTTTTACTCTTGTTAATGTTCATCTTATATCTTCCTTTCAAGACACTGTCCATCCAATTCAATTGCTCTTCCAGATCTTTTGAAGTCTCTGACAGAATTACTATATCATCGGCAAACCGCAATGTTTTTATTTCTTCTTCCTGCACTTTAATGCCCGCTCCAAATTTCTCCTTCCGTTCCTTCACTGCCTGCTCAATGTAGAGATTGAACAACATTGGGGAAAGGCTACAATCCTGTCTTACTCCCTTCCCAACCTCTGCATCACTTTCTTGCCCTTCGACTCTAATAACCGCTGTCTGCTTTTTGTATAGGTTGAATATAACTCTTCGCTCCCTATATTTTACCCCTGATACCTCCAGAATTTGAAAGAGTGTATGCCAGTCGACATTGTCAAAAGCTTTCTCCAAATCTATAAACGCTAAAAACGTAGGTTTCCCTTTCCTTAGCCTATCTTCTAAGATAAGTCGTAAAGTGAGTATTGCCTCCAGTGTTCCTACTTTTCTCCTAAATCCAAACTGATCTTCTCCGATGTCGGATTGCACAAGTTTTTCCATTCGTCTGTAATGCTGCTAAGAGTTCAAGTTTATTGTTACAACCATTTACTATTTTAGTTGGTTCATGAACTAATTGCTCGAGATAATTTTCGGGGGAATGCGTTCAGTACGATTTCGGACGATGTTTTATGCTTTCCTCCGATTTTAAACATGTATTTTTGCCAACATATCGAGGGTAAATTAATGTCACCACCAACTAAAACTGTATGCTGGGGGAACATTTTTTGAAATTTGGTCCAAGCTTTCTGCCGTAGAATCATCTGAGTCAGGGGAACAGCCTGTATCAATGTGGAAGCAGATTAGCCGGCGCTTTCTCCTCGTTGGGCTGCGCAGAGCGCGGCGCCACAGAGTCAGCAACCGCCCCTCTACTGCGAGCCCACGCGGCCGCTAGATCCCCCTCCCCTTCACCCTTTCTAGTGCTTCGCCCCCACACGCGCGCGCCCCTGCCGCCCCCACAGGTTAATCCCGCTACATATGGGCGGGGGAGGAGGCCGGGTAATCAGTTTAGGCCGCCTTTGCACCTCGCCCTAATTGACATCCGCCCTGACTCGCTCTGCGGCGCAACCCTCTACGCTCCAGCAATCACTCCGCCCTCTCCGCCTCCTCGCGCATTACCGACTAATTGCGAGGATATTTGCACAGTCGCACGCGCGCGCTTCGCTCGGACGGCCTCCTTTGTTGCCTTTGCAATTCCATGCGACATCGACTCCGGAATGGGCGGCGTTCTTGTGTGAGAAGGCAGAGCGGTCAGCGCCGATATTCCGTTAGCCCAGTGTGTGTGGGTGACTGCACCCCTTTTGTCGTGTATCCGGGGCAGATAGCCACAGATACACTTATGGTAATAAAATGTGTACTCCCATAATTCACTCAAGATTTATTGATCAAACTGTGGAAATTGAGTACACGAAATGATAATATTTGCAGATCAATTGCTCAAGCTGAGGTACCTATGAAAGGTACTACGCTGAACGTAAATTGTCACATGAAAGGTATCAGTCTTACATTACTGACAATTAAAATTGCTACAACAAGAAGGAATACAGATGATAAACGGGTATTCATTGGACAAATATACTACAACTAACATGTGATTACTTTTTCACACAATTTGGGTGATATGGCTTTGATACGCCTTGGCATGGGGTCAATCAGAGCTTGTATGGCGTGTACTGGTACAGATGCCCATGCAACTTCAACACGATACCAAAGTTCATCAAGAGTAGTGACTGGCGTGTTGTGACGAGCCAGTTGCTCGGCCACCATTGACTAGACTTCCTCAACTGGTGAGAGATCTGGAGAATGTGCTGCCCAGGGTAGCAGTCGAACAGGGTAGCAGTATCCAGAAAGGCCCGTACAGGACCTGCAACATGCGGTAATGCATTATCCTGCTGAAATGTAAGGTTTCGCAGGGATCTAATGTAGAGCCATCTGAAATGTATTAGCCACTGTTCAAAGTACCGTCGATGCGAAAAAGAGGTGACCGAGGCGTGAAACCAATGGCACCCCATACTATCACGCCGGGTGACACGCCAGTATGGCGATAACGAATACACGCTTCCAATGTGCGTTCACCGCGATGTCGCCAAACACAGATGCGACTATCATGATGTTGTACACAGAATCTGGATCATCCTAGCCGGCCGCTGTGGCCGAGGGGACTGCGGCGCGCCAGTCACGGTCTGCACGGCCACTACGGTCGGGGGTTCGAATCCCCCTTCGGGCATGGATATTTGTGCCGTCCTTGTGCAATGCAACAGCAACGTGACTTACCGAAGCTATGGAATGGCTTTAAATTCTTACATGATCTGACTTCAGACCGGCGTGAGCCAGATCGGTTTCTATCATAAGAATTATTATATTACATTAGTACGAAAGGACCATATAATGAAAATATTTTTTGTTTATTGCTTAAAATTAATTATTTACTTTTTTGACAGATTAATATGTTGAATTTAGAGTTCATATATAGATTTTTTCTACAAATAGTATTGATAATATATAATTTATTTATATTTATTACGATTTTTAATTAATTGTTTTGTGTTTTAATTAGTTGCTTTTTTAACTTTATGGAGCGTAAGGTATTAGGTTATATTTAGATCCGTAAAGGTTCAAACAGTCTTAGGAAATTTCGAAGCGGGACAGAGGGAGGTTGCTGTAGCAAAAGGAACCGTTAAAAGAGCGCGTGGCCAAGGTCGTACGTGGGTAGCATCAGCAAGAGATGACCATCATCTCCAGCTAAAAGGCACGTCGAGACAGGAGGCTGAATCCATCTTAGTTGCACCGCACCCTCCAGGCAGCAACATGTCGCTCAGTATTAACACAAACGGTACGAAATCGCCTTTGCGAATGTGGCCTATACACACGGAGGCCAATGGTGTATGATCCAGCCCGCAGAAAGAGGGCGGGGAAACTTCGAGATTGGGGTCGTAACGAATGGCGCCGGGTTCTGTTCACAGATGACTCAAAGTATTGTGATCAGCCGGGCAATCGTCTTTCATTCATCTGCAGAGAACGTGGAACTCAAAACAACCGTGCTGATGTGAAGGAAATATCACCCTATCATGGTGGTGGACGAATGGTGTGGGAGGAGTCAGTATTGGTGAATGTAAGGACCTTTATGTCGTTCAGAATGGTGCTTTGACTGCTCAGAGGTAAGATCCTTTTTTCTGTTTTCTGGTGCCATAGGAAATGGGTTCATACAGGTGGACGATAACGCTCGTTCCCACATAGCTGCACTGCTGGAAATAAAAATAATTCAAATGTTTATAACGCTTATGGGACTCAACTGTGGGATCATCAGTCCCTAAACTTACAAACTACTTGTGATCTAACTTATACGAAAGACAACACAAACATCCATGCCCGAGGCAGGATTCGAACTTCCGACGCGGGAGGCCGCGGGATCCGCATAGTGCCGCTCCAGACCGCTCGGCTACTCCCGCGCGGCTGCACTGGTGGACAACTTCCTTGAAGCTGAGGAAATTAAACGAATGGAGTGGCCAGTACCGGACTTAAACACGATTGAGCATGTCTGGGATGCACTTAACAGACGCGATGCAGCAAGACCAGTTAAGACTGAAGAGAAATAAAAATGTACAATACAAGGAAGGAAGATCAAGATTCAAAGTCCCATCAACATCATCCGAGATGATCCAGAGCAGCAAACAAAGTGGAGGAATTCTTGACTCGCTTTAACCCTTTTATTCCCACATTATGAAATCAGCTTTGGAAAAATTTAAAGTTCAGAGTTTTCTGTATTAATACAGTACAGTAAACATCAAAATATGTGTTTTAAAATTTTTGGTCGAACTATTGACTTTCTATGTCACGTATTTCATGCACAACACAGACGTTTATATGGAGGTATTTTATTACTTGGACGTTATTTTGTTGATAGTTAAACTGCCAGATCGATAATGCTAGCATAATCTTCGCTACAGCACCAAATACAAGACAATTCACTGCTGGAATAAAATAAAAGAAACCACACTCACGCTCACACTCTCAGCCACAACACAACCTCCAAGATCGACAGGTTAATGCCTCAGAAGTGGCTACACGCCGTACCAAGCGGCAAAATGTCGTACTAGAAGCATGTTGTTCATCAACAAAAATGCAACTTTAAAGATCGATGCACAAACTACGGTATAAATCAACTTTTAATACATTGTTGTCCTGGGAATGAAAGGGTTAATGTAGGCCGGCCGCGGTGGCCGAGGGGACTGAGGCGCTCCAGTCACGGTCTGCACGGCCACTATGGTCGGGGGTTCGAATCCCCCCTCGGGCATGGATATTTGTGCCGTCCTTAGTGTTAGTTCGTAAGTAGTTTGTAAGTTTAGGGACTGATCTCCGTAGTTAAGTCCCATAAGCTATACAAACATTTGAACATTTGATTTGGTTAATGTAGGTACTGTGAGAACAACACTTCATATGAAATGTTGTGCCGTAATGTACACTCCCGTTTCACGCGATCGATGCCGCGCTATTTCTATCACCCTGACACGCTTCCCGTCCAATATTAATTCCCATTGTACAGAGGTAATACAGGGGCGCTTCTTCGAGTAAACGAATTTTTTGGACGTTTTCGTTATAATGCGGACGACAGAATTATCATTCTCCCCGCAGATGAGGGAAATGCGACGACAGTTTTAAATATGACCGACTATCACAATACGAGAAACGATTTGTTAGATCTGCAGACATGTACGAAACAGTACAGACCTACTGATAAAGATCTCAGAACTGTTATGTGATTGATATAGAAATCCTCTATCGAATAGTGCGTTCAGAAAAGTCTGTTTGTGCTGCCACCAAGACTGTATGCATTGTTAAAATCAAAATTATAAACAGTTCTTTGCGATCTGGGTTCTTTTTAATTTTCATTTTAACAGTTACAATCATTCTACAGTATGCTTTCAAAAATTACTTGGATTGCCGAAGGTCCACAAGAATGTAGAACATGTTCCTCCTCTCAGACCTATTGTGTGTGCTTCTGTATCGCTCAGCAATTTGATTGCCAAATACTTACGACCACATGTGAAACGGTCAGATTTCTTCATGGAGAATTCGTCACATTTTGTCAGTAAATTATGCGGCATAGTGATCGAATCAGTGGACATATTAGTTTCGATGTGATATCGCTGTTCACTATGGTTCCACGCAATGAGATGTTACAATAGTTGAGCCAGATTTTTCCATATTGTCTTACGAACACTTATTTCAAATGGATCGATGATTTGTACGAAGAGACAGATGTAGCTTTGGGGAGCCCCTAAAACTCCGTTATAGTAAACTTTTTTGTGGAAAGTTCGAGGAACAGGCGTTGGAAACTGCTAATAAAAAACCGATGATTTGCTTTCCATATTTGGATGATACCTCTGTTTTATGGATACATAGCAAAAAGGAACTAGATCACTTTCTTGGCCGGCCGCGGTGGCCGAGCGCTCTGCGGCGCGCCAGTCACGGTCCGCACGGCCACTACGGTCGGGTGTTCGAATCCTCCCTCGGGCATGGATATTTGTGCCGTCCTTAGTTTTAGCTAGTTCGTAAGTAGTTCGTAAGTTTAGGGACTGATGACCCCGTAGTTAAGTCCCATAAGCTATACAAACATTTGAACATGTGAACACGTTCTTGAGGACCCCGACGGGAATGATCCGAAGAATCCATTTACCTTTGAGATGAAGGCAGGCGCTTAATTTTCTTGTTGTGTTAGTATTCACGAAAGATGATGGTAGTTTGAGACGTAATTTATCGACACCTACGTACACAGATCATTAACTACAACGGGATTCGAACCACCACCCACAACAAAAGCGAGATATTATTAAGAGTTTGTCGAATAGATCAAGAAAAATCTTCGAACTAAAACTACTTGTCGCGAAGTTTAAATATAACACTGGTGCGTTGCTCAAGAATTGGTATTCGTCCACTGAGGTAAGGACAGTGCTAAGACTGCCACTTAGAAATGTACACGCCCCAAACAGTCGTCAGTTTTCCTGCTTTTAATTAACGACATTACTGACTGCATAAGAAAAATGGAACCTATTCGGAAAACGTAGTATCGCCTTAAGACAGCAAAGAATGCTGGCAAACCCATTTCAATGCAGGAATTTAAAGGATTCATTGCAGTTGTGGGGACTCGGATGTAGATACCACAAAAAGAACTGTTGTAAAACGATTGGAAGAGCTCAAGAGCAATTATAGAAGGGGAGTGAGTGACAAGCCAACTGTTCAAAACATGCTTTGTACCCAGGAGTTCGACATATTCAATTTGATAAAACCGAGATACTGGCAGCCAGAAGCGGTTACCATGAAAGGCTGTACAGAGAGGCGATAGAAATTATTAAGCAGACGATAATACCAGTAGAAACGAAGAGGGTGTGAAACTTAACATCTGGTTTATAGTCCTGAAGAAGAGGTGCACTAATTTTCCACCATGGCGCTCCAGTATTCAAAACACCTGACGTCACGCCTCTCAGCGGGAGCACGTTAAAACGAAATTTGGCGAAAGTCAGTAGCAGTTCAAGGTGTGACTCGAAGAAGACACTAGCATTATACGACCGTCAGTGTCCCGTCTTTTGTAGGCATAATGACAGTGTGATTAAGGCTTGTAACTGGGCATACAAACAGTTTTTCTCGCTCAGATAGTGAATTGCATAAGGAAGAAAATCTACGATGTATGTAAGTAAGTTGCGTTTGGTTATGTATAACAAACTTGTACAGATACAGAGACAAAATATTGTTGTACAAAAATCTACAACTGTTAAACTACTTTTCTACGTAGCTTCCGAAATTTTGTAGGCACTTGTCATAGCGTAGTAAAAGTTTTTGTATTACTTCTTAATAGAAGGTTGTTCCATAGAAAAAAGCAGTTCCACTTCTTCCAATTTTTCCAGTTTCCTGGCTAAACTTTACGAATTTTCATTTATACAAACCTGGCCTTACAATTCCAAAGAGTAAAAAACTAAATAAAATTAAATAAAACATTAGATCAATCTGTTCTCAAGTGATGCAGCATTTCGTTCTCTTTGTAATATCTTCTTGATATACATAAAGTAGATTTTTCGTTTGTGTGTTTGTATTGCAAATCTTGATGAAATTTGAACGTCTGACTTTTCAAGCAGCGAACGGTCATTTTTTGCATAAGATTTCTTACGGTACACGGAGGAGGATACCTTACAACAAACATAAACAAACTACAAACATAAAATAAACAATTAACTTAAGCAGAGGTATCAACGTTTTAATACGAGGCGCGTTTTTTAAGTAAGTTCCGTTTGAAGAGAAGTACACAACGAAAGATTATTTGAAGAAAGTAAATTTATTTTCAGAAAGTACATACTTCACTATATTTTTCGACATAGTTGCGAAGTTTGTTCAATCATTATCATGCCTCTCAACCAATTTTAAAATACCCTCTTCATACAATTTTGCCGCCTGTTCCGGTAACCAAGAGTTCACTGCCGTTTTGTAAAGCACTGATCTGGACACGTCAGGAAATTCGTTAGAGAGAGCTTTTATTGTCAAACTCCTGTTGCTGGCCGCGGTGGCCGAGGGGACTGAGGCGCTCCAGTCACGGTCTGCACGGTCACTACGGTCGGGGGTTCGAATCCCCCCTAGGGCATGGATATTTGTGCCGTCCTTAGTGTTAGCTAGTTCATAACTAGTTTGTAAGTTTAGGGACTGATGACCCCGTAGTTAAGTCCCATAAGCTATACAAACATTTGAACATATTTGACACTCCTGTTCTCACGAAACCTCGCTTCAGCTGAAACCTCCAAATAGACTGCAATCGGATATGGGCGACCCGAGCCGTCCTCATCGTAGACGTTGTCACAGTCATCTTTCAATTCTCGTACCCACTTATGCACTTTGCCTTTACTCATAATAGTATCACCTTACACTTCGTTAATTTGTCTATGAATTTCTGCAGCAGACAGGATCCTTGGTGACAAAAACCATGTCACATACGAACCTCACACGCAGCGGGCAAGTTGATAGTCATCAAACGTTTTGAAAACACAGAACAGAACCGTGCAACTTAGGTAAAGAAATGAAATTGAGAACAGTTGAGGCGCTCCAGTCACTGTCTGCACGGCCACTACGGTCGGGGGTTCGAATCCCCCCTCGGGCACGGATATTTGTGCCGTCCTTAGTATTAGCTAGTTCATAAGTAGTTTGTAAGTTTAGGGACTGATGACCCCGTAGTTAAGTCCCATAAGCTATACAAACATTTGATTTGATTTGAGAAAAGTTGTTACCGAGGCATGCCGGTACATGACGTACGCGTTCGTTGCGGTATGTGCGCGAACTACTAGTGTCTACAACAAAACGGAACTTACTTAAAAAACGCGCGTAGTACATGGAGTAGGAGACAGACTGAGAGAGAAGAAGGACAGAGAGGAGTTGGCGTGAATCACGGCGAGAGGAGGAGATGGTCATAGACAGAGCACGTAGAAGAAATACTGGACAAGTGGGCGGAGCAGATGGACAGAGAGAGGGGAGGAGCAGGAGAACAGTGTGAGCTAGCATGAAGAAGTGAACTATTGGGACTGGAGAAAGAAATGGACAGAGACAGGAGGATTGGTAATAGTGAGGACGAACAACGAGGTGGAGGAGGAGTTGGAGGAGATAGAGGTACACTACATGGAAAGAGAGACGGGGGGAAGAGGAGATGAAGAGAGAGCAGAGGGAGGAGGAGGTAGGCTAACAGAAGATTTTAATTAATAAGTACGTGGACAACGCGCGGATTTTCAGTTATTTGTTTATATATACTAGTAACTGTGAGCAAGGCGTACGTAGAAAGGCTTCTTGTACGTTAGAAATGTACATCTGGCAATGCGTTACCCTTCTGATAACCGAACGTGCTTTCAATAGGACTGAGTCGCACTTTTATCTAGGTGCACAGCAGCGAGATTCCAGATAGCGTAGCCACGCGCTCGGCTCTCATTTCAAGTCAGCGCGCCACGCCGACGCGCGGCTATCGAACGCTTCTCGCGCCTGCGCTCTGAGTGTTTCATCAGCCACGCACAACAAAGAATCCAGATTTAGAAGTCTAACGAGGATCAGCACCACAATAAATTCAAAACATTAGGTAAAAATCTGTTAGAGGAACTGCATTAGCTGAAAAAAATTTATGCACTGCCCGGGAATCGAACCCGGGTCACAAGAATGGGAATCTTGCATGATACCACTACACCAGCAGTGCTTCTTGCTGACTCCAGTACGATTTGTACCTTAATTTTAGCAATGTTACTTCGCTCTCGTGAACAAAATGAAATATATTAAGACAGTTTTTGTTTCTCTGTGGAATACTTGCACACCACGTAGCAGTAACATAAAAGTTTAATGCGTTGATTAAGACAGGAAACCAAGCAGTTCCAGAGGAAAGACGTGATAACTACATGGGAAATGAATCACAGGGAAGATTTCATAATTTTATACAACAAAAGTTATATACTACTTGTACAAAATCCAGACAGCTGTTATAATAGTTGAAGGGCGTGAAAAGAACGCATCATTGGGAAGTAAGAAAGAGTTTCATTCTGGAAACCCTGTCTTACTTCCTTCCCAATTATGCGTCCATTTCATGCCCTTCAACTACTATAACAGCCGTCTGGTTTTTGTACAAGTTGTATACAACTTTGCGTTCCCTATTTTTACCCCAACTGACTTCCAGTTAACATTATCAAAGGTTTTCTTTAAATCACAAAATCCAAAAATGAAGGTTTGCCTTTCCTTGTCCTATCTTGTAGGATAAGTTGTGATGTTCCTAATTTTTGAATGAAACTATGCAGAGAATTTAATTCGTAGGTTAGCGATAAACTCACTGAGGCTGCCACAACGCTTAAATATGGGAGAGGAAAATACTGTGAAAATCTAAGAGATGAAATGAACACGTGTCACCCATTAGTTATTCATGGGAATAAAAGAAGTGAATCTGGAAGATTCTGTGAGATTGAGCTGTATGACTAAAGGGAAACACCTCTGTGATATACACAACTGTTGCACTGCTTTGGACTATGCTCAGGTACGGGAAGAGAAAAGTTTCATTACCATGAAGTTTTGATCGTAAAAACTCAACAAAGTCCACACGGAAGTATCATGGATCATGGTTATTCCCTGTGAACTTGAACAGGGATCTCTGAAAGAAAAGAGTTATATACGTCTCGTGTGAAGTCAGACAGCAGGTCTACTGTTGTGTGGAAGCGCATTGACCTGCGATTTTGTTGATCTCTAAAATCATCAATTCACATGTTAAAACAGCATTATTTGTTTAATCGTTTTTACCACAGACCATTATAAAAATAAATACACAAACGGTTATCTCGTATTAATCGCCATGTACTGACTATGTAAGTTGACACACCATGTATAAGAACTTATCTTACTTTTTTTTAACATTGGTGCCACCATATGGCACGGTTGTGAGGTTGGAAAGGTATATTACAAGTCGATGAATAATTACCGAAACATAGTAAGTACCTGTGTGTAATCGAAATGGGAAAATCTTTCTTAGGAAAATTATGAAATGTTTCGTTCCAAGTATACCAATGAAATAATATAACTGGAATTTAAGCAAGGGTTGAATAGAGGATCAGAAATCCGAGGGTCACTGATACGATTTCTGGTTAATCATAGGATGACAGGCAGCAATGGTTAATCTGAAACTACATAGGTCAATCCTTTTAAGTTCGAAACAATTTATTGTCTAATCCTCTGCCAACAGTTGCAAATGATTATAGATACTAAGATGTTTCAATCCTTCTGGATCATTTCAGAATCTTGTAGTTCTGACTGCAACCCGACTCGTCTATGTTATTGAAACAGTTTTTCCATTAATTTTATTTCAGTCGGCTTTATTGAATTCGAAATTAAAATTAATGAATAACTATTGTAATAACATGAACGAGACCGGTTGCAGTAGCAACGACAAGATTCTGAAGATGATCCAGAAGGATTGAAACATATTAATGTGAAAAAATGTGCAACTGTTGGCTGAGGATCGGATAATAAAGTGGTTCAAATAGTACTGTAGTTGCTGACTCTGGCAAGTCGATTATGTGGACTGTGGTAAAAATGGTGCCTAGTCAGGTGGGCTGAGAGGCTGTGGTCAACGAATAAAACGGTTCCTAACGTTTCGTCTCCAGCTGCGGGAAGCATCATCTGAGGTCTTCTGTGGTCCTGCCACTGTGGTTCGAGGGGCTCTCGTACTTATAGTTCACACTGCGGGCACCGCCATTCTTTACGTGATATTGAGTACACGGCTGTCTTTGGATGGTGTCGTCCTTCTCTATTAAATGTCTTCTTCTTCTTTCTCTTTAGCCGTTTTTCCCACATATTTCAGGGTCGGCTTGTTCAAATGTTTGTTAAGCGTATGGGACTTAACTACGGGGTCATCAGTCCCTAAACTTACAAACTATTTACCAATTATTTTATACTAAGGACAGCACAAATATCCATGCCCGAGGGGGGATTCGAATCCCCGACCGTAGTGGCCGTGCAGACTGTGACTGGAGCGCCTCAGTCCCCTCGGCCACCGCGGCCGGCGGGTCGGCTTGTTAATGCGGATTTGGCACGTTAGTAATTACAGGGTGGCCGGATGCCCTTCCTGCCGCCACCCCATGCCCCCCCCCCCCCCCCCCCCGTCACAAGGAGAAATGTGTACCCCAAATGTCTGCTTACAGTGTTATACGTGTGAAAGTGTAAAGTGGTGCGAAATGTTTGCGAATCGTGTAACTGAGGCGGGACTGGGGGACCAGCCCGGTATTCACTTAGGGAAATGTGGAAAACCGCCTAAAAACCACATCCAGGCTGGCCGGCACTTCGACCCCGTTCCTTAATCCACCGGGCGGATTCGAACCGGCACGTCTCGGAAAGCGGTGCGTTAGACCACACTGCTAACCGATCGGGTCCTTCTCTATTAAATGCAATCGATTTTCATTTCTACTGTTGCAAAGTCGACGTTTGGAAGTCTCCTTTCCCAGCCCGTGTTACTGCGGTAGTTTCGTGACACGCCAGTTAGCAAACTAATTTCCAGTTGAAAGACTTGCACGAGGCCACTTAGCCATACACATACGCAACTGTTATTCGTGGCCGCGGTGGAGTAGCCGAGCGGTCTAAAGCGTCTCGCTGCGGAGCGCGCGGTTGCTCGCCCTGGGGCTTGGGTGTGTGTGTTGTCCTTAGGTTTAAGTAGTTTGTAAGCTACGGACTGATGACCACGCAGTTTGGTTCAAATGTTCAAATGTTTGTATAGCTTATGGGACTTAACTACGGGGTCATCAGTCCCTAAACTTACAAACTACTTATGAACTAGCTACACCTAAGGACGGCGCAAATATCCATGCCCGAGGGGGGATTCGAACCCCCGACCGTAGTGGCCGTGCAGACCGTGACTGGAGCGCCTCAGTCCCCTCGGCCACCGCGGCCGGCACGCAGTTTGGTCCGATAGATTTACAAACATTTGAAATATTTTGTTATTCGTGTCTTAACGAATCATCTAATGCAGTCATAACAGTGCTAGTGTGCCGCAACAGTCGCTGCTCCTGCTAGGATGTGTGCGGTCGCGGGCTGATTCGCCGCAGTTGGCGAGTGCGCTGTACGGCGATGGCTAAATTGGTCCGCGCTCTCTCGTGTAGGAATTTGGCGTGTCGGCCTGGTTCACGGTCAGGAGTATTGGCGCAAGTGGGGTAGGCCGGCCATAGGAGCGTTGCCTGGGCAACGGTACCTGCCGCTGGGAGCAGCGGCCGGCGGCCGTCTGACGGCCGAGCCTCCTGAGAAGTGGACCGACGGGGCCGGCGCACCACCGCGACGCGGCTCCATCCGCCTCCGTCTTCTGCTATTCCCAGAGACCCCCCCGGGCCACCCTACATCTTTTAGACAATCCACCACTGATACGGGCATGGCACTGCGGCTGGTCATAAATTGAACACATGAAATAAATCTCA
This sequence comes from Locusta migratoria, assembly GCA_026315105.1. Lineage (NCBI taxonomy): Eukaryota > Metazoa > Arthropoda > Insecta > Orthoptera > Acrididae > Locusta > Locusta migratoria. The sequence continues at coordinate 713,768,375 of CM048744.1, forward strand.
ATTTGCGATCACTTATGGCTTCACTGTACTAGGTTTAGATGTAATACCAATGTGCGGCGAATGAAAATTTGTGCCCGGCCGGGCTTCGAACCCGGGATCTCCTGCTTATTAGGTAGACGCGTTGACCACTCTGCCGCTGAGACGTGTGTGGCGGAAGACGTGCAGTTAAGAGTCCTCTGCAGTCGGGCTGGTCACTGTGTCGTCGGTGGCGGAGTGGTCAACGCGTCTGCCTAGTAAGCAGGAGATCCCGGGTTCGAATCCCGGCCGGGCACAAATTTTCATTCGCCACAGTTTCGTATTCAATTTAAACCTAATACAGTGAAGCCATAACATCGAAAATTGCGATTTATTTCATTCATTTGAACGCTGTAATTCGTCAAAAATATATATAATTGTATACAAGCCGAGGCTGGGCTCCTGACGACAGTTAATTGTGTCTCGATACCTCATGGTCTGTTCTCCCTGATGCGGGAATACAGTGTTGTGGCTGCGAGCATTAAAGAATAAATAAGCTGTGGTATAGGAAAGAGACAGTGTGGCGAATGGAGATTTGTGTGTGGCGGGAGAAGTGCAGGGAAGAGTCCTCTGCAGTCGGGCTGGGCAATGTGTCCTCGCGTCTGCCTAGTAAGCAGGTGATCCCGGGTTCGAATCCCGGCCTGGCACAAATATTCATTCGCCGCACTTTGGTATTACATCTAAACCTAGTACAGTGAAGCCATAAGTGATCGCGAATTCCGTTTCATTAAAAATTAACGCTGTAACGTCGTCAAAAATATATAATAAATTGAACACCGCGGCGGAGCGGCCGAGCGCATTGAGGCGTTATGTTCCGATGCGCGAGGCCGTTTCCCGTCGGGGGTTCGAATCTCCCCTCGGGCATGGATTATTGTGCTGTCTTTAGTATAAGCTATTTTATAAGTAGTTTGTAAGTTTAGGGACTGATGACCCTGCAGTTAAGTCCCATAAACATAACAAACACAACAACATAAACTTAACATTCTTTGGAATATGGTGATGAAAGCTCTGTGAACTTATCTGCTAGCCTCAATGTGCAACGGGCTACCTGGAACTGATTAATACCAACTAGTTTAATGCAGGTACTTATTCCTTGAATTGATACATAAGAATTTTCGTTTCTAAAAGGGAAGTAAAATGATTTACTGACACCAACATATGGATGCTGAATCATTAACATACACTCCGGTGATGAACGCCACAGGAGAGCAGTATGCACGGAAGCAAATGACTGTAATATCTAAATGTTTATAAATCTATCGGACCAAACTGCGTGGTCATCAGTCCGTAGCTTACAAACTACTCAAACTAAGGTAAACTAAACTAAGGACAACACACACACCCATGCCCCAGGGAGGTCTTGAACCTCCACGGGGAACAACGGCACGCTCCGCAGCGACGTGCTTTAGACCGCTCAGCTACTCCACCGCGTCTGTAATATCTCGTACACGTGGCATAAAATGGTGATCACTGGTACACTCTTTGACAAAAAACCTGGCCGCCGGCCGGCCGCCGCTGAGCCTAAGTCCGAGCCGATCGCGACATGGGACCATAAAAGTGGCCGCGCTGATTCGCTCTAAGTCCAGCTATCTGCACAATCTGGCAACACTGCAGACTGCGGGAATTCATACAGCATCTCTTATGTGGAGTTAGAAGATAAGTGGGTCAACTCCCTCCTTGGTCTTGTGGTAAAGTGCGCGACTTGCATGTTCAGTATTAGCGATCGAAACCGACTGTTGACAAAAATTTTAAATTCACGTCACTCGTTCATGCTCATGCCCCATGTGTAAGGGGAGCATATGTGTAACGTATTTCATTTTTTGGTACACTGGTAATAACATTTCGACCCAATAACATTACCACCTCTGGCCGCAGCACTTGGCAGAGCTCTCCGCGGCCCATATACCTCGCCGGCAGCAGCGGTGGCGGCGCTACACAGCGCTGCCTCGCCCTCTGCCCACAGCGCCTGTCGCCGCTCATCGCCCTGGATACGTAAAATGCTGTAGTATTGCTAAGTGGTGATCCACAAAATAGGTTGCGATTCGTATTTCACACAGGTTATAACGAAGCAGACCACCTATTTTGATTTATGAGCATATAATACATTAGAGAGGCAAAAAATTGCATTTGTCCAATCCAATGGCACTCTACGATGGTTAATATTTATTTGTGGTTTAAATCTCGGTCCTTTTCCTTTCATTAAAGCCTTTCATGTAATTTGTTATTGTCATCAGTTCATACGTTTTCATCAAGACACAATATGTAATTCACTAAAATGTTTTTAGTGTCGTTGTTTCATTCCTTACGGTAAATGTATAAGCTTAATTATGTGAATACGTTTCAGTGCACGTTCTAAAGCAACACAGGCACACTGCAAGGTTCGTGTCTTCATGTCTCATTTCTACTGGAGATATTTCGCATCAATGGAGGTGAATTCGAATTTCTTCGAAGGCGTTTGTGTGGTGAAGCAACGAAGACATCTATTACCATTTCCATAATTTGTAGTCGACCTTTCTGAAAAACGTATTGTATAAAGCTTTTCTTATGATTCCGTTAAAGAGTTTCTTCTTGCAATCTGCAGCGTATAAAGTAAAATAAAACAAAATTCCATCCCCAAATGCAATATCCCCACCCAGGATTAGAACTGCAAACTCACACCAGGCTTGCAGCATAAGAGAGAAGCAGAACCACACAGCCAACCACACACTGCCGTGTATTGCCCTCAGTCTGTCAAATATTGAATGCTGAGCCTCTAACGCATCGCGAAAGATAAACTAAAAGTCACCTACACAAATAACTACATTCGTTGAGTGCAAAAGTTAAATTTCTGTCTTTCATTTCACGTGGGCATTACACATCATAAGTAATGAAAGTAGAAGAGGAATGTCAAGTGAACTTAGTGAGACAATTCAGTACCACTTGCGGAAATAACTGCACTGTCACAGTGTTGCCAAACATCAGCAACGATGTTGCCAGTTCTTAGCTGTACTAGGAAGACCTGTGTAGCGATAAGCGACGCGAAATCGCGTACGTCTCATGTGGGCTTCTAGAGGGAGTCGCGCATTTTGGATAATATACGGCGCTCCCTCCTGATAGGTTCCATCGTCACATATAGGATGCAAATATTTAATTCGTCCAATGAGGCCGAAACTAGCGTTTAAATTTTTGAAGCTTTACTGAATGATGATATATTTTCAGCAAATGACTAGCGAAGAAAATACTGATATTGTGATTGCAACATACTGCAGATCAAAGACTGAGATACGTAAACATGCATCACGATTACAGTTACACACCCCGCCCCCTAAAAAAAAGACTTATACAATTGCTTTGTTACATTTCGTCAAAAGCAAATTTTTTTGATGAAAAGTTACTGGAAATCAATGATGCCCCATCCGTCTCGAAAAACGCTGCAACTTGAAAGCGACTGCGTTTCAAAATGCAGCCTTACGACTGTACAAGTAATATTTCATGTCTTCTATGTGAATACATAAATGTGTTGGTTTGCTTGAAAGCCAGAAGAAACATAGTTAACTGATTATTTGTGCAACACAGTAATTATTTCACTTGAGTATTCAGAAGATTGGATATTTAAAATTACGGCCATGAACACAGAAACTAAACTGTATATGTGGGAAATATGCAATTCTGAGGTTTTTCCTCTGCAAACATATACATATAATCTACAGACTACTAAGCAGCTTTTTATTTCGTAGTGTTACAGCCTTTTTGGGCCAACAAATAATGATGAGAATCCGAACCCATGTGTCCGATGGATTTTTCGAACGTTCCAACCTACGACTTGCATTGTATCTGTGGTCACGATGTTAAATCAACAGAAATTGTTACAAACGTTTTACCTACTTTCTCCTATGGTCCTATTTTTCGTCAAACCACACATTCTTTCTGGTCTCTTGGCCACATGGGAAAGAACGCTTTTGCAACTGAATTAATGATAATAATGATGGTAATAATGATAGTAATCAATGATGTTTACGACGTTACAGCAGAATGATAAAGATTACAATAACAATAGAAAATGCCGATCTCTTGGTTGACATACTGCAATGAGTTTTGGTATTTCGTTGCTGAATACCATTTAGGACATTTTTCAGAGAAGAAAAATATACCGGAAGCCACACACATCACTAGTACAACGATACCTCACTAATCAACTATGCTTGCTGAAGATCAGGAGACAAGAATGGCGCCACCGAGCTAAAATCAGATTACTCGTTCAGTTATCTGACATTTGTTGGCAGTTAATACACACAGTCCCGACATAAAACACAAAACTGTTTGTAATTTAAGCAGGGGTAGACCTTTCTGCGGTCGAAAATTTAATTCAGGATAACAGAGTCATTTAAATGCAATGACTAATCTCATATCCTCATGAATATTGGAAAATACCTTGAATTCTGGAACTGAGGGAACGATCAGAGTTGCCTAGCATCGTAACCAATACTGAAAAGCTATAGGAAGAATTTCTTGGCCATCCCACAATATCCTCATTCCTACAAACAGCTTGCTTCAACTGGCTTTTATCCATGCTGCGCTTCCAAAGCCCATTCAGTCCGGAAGCAGACAACATCATCAACTTCCGGGGAGAGTTTCTTTTAACGAAACGGATAAAGTGTGAAATGACTACTTTCTCCAAAGTTTCTACGCATTTTTGTCCCAAATTGGACGTATATACGTTCAATCTTGGCATACGCGGCTCAAATTTCAGGAATATCACCAAAATGAGCATCTTGCGGGTACCGTCCTAGTGCAGTTATTACGCAAGTTTTTACCGATAATCATAAAATTGACCAGACGGATTTTGCTGCAGAATATAGTGACTTCTATTACATCTGCATACACTTTCCCAATAAGAAACTGTTTTCTTCATATAGTGGTGCCCCTGTTTAGGTGAATTATAATGTTAGTGTTTAATGTTGCTTCAGAAGTACTTTTTGTCTTAAATATTTTTTTATCTTTGCAGGTGATTCAAAGTAATTGTAATAATTCGTTTCAAAAAAATGTTCAAATGTTTGTACAGCTTATGGGACTTAACTACGGGGTCATCAGTCCCTAAACTTACAAACTACTTACGAACTAGGACGTCACAAATATCCATGCCCGAGGGGGGATTCGAACCCACGGCGTAGTGGCCATGCAGAGCGTGACTGGAGCGCCTCAGTCTCCTCGGCCACCGCGGCCGGCAATAATTCGTTTCCCTTCAAATTACTCCATTCATTCGATCTATTATTTGTAAAGTAATTGCAGCCGCCAAAAGTGAAATTGTCCTAAAAACCAAACCGTTTGGTTATTTCAGGTCTATCGTCCATGGGCAGAACGCTTTCATCTGAAATATCTCCACGAAAGGCAGAGAAGCGGACGGTTCCGACCGCATTACATTTTCCGTTGTCTCTAGATAGATAATACTTTTTCTCTGCCGGGCCCAGATTTCACGTCGAAAGAAAACATGTGCTACACATGTGCTCCACATGTGCAGTAGGCGGTCTTATTTCCACCGTTGGTATATTGTACGAATATTGTTCGTAACCGTAAACAGTTTGCTCTTGCTGTTCATCTCCTTAATATTGTTAAACACATATTTTCCCTATAATTCTCCTCGTGAAGTGGTTGAACTGCTGTGCTTTATTATTGTTAGTACCATTAGTTTTTATTTCAAGTTGATCTCTGAATTTTATTTTGTATTATCGTTACATTTGTTTGTTCAATATGTTTCACAATATTGAAGATCAACAAGTTCTCATATCCATTAATATAAGCGAGTTAGAGCTAATGTATAACGGTCATTATTGTCTTGTTTCATCCGTAAAAGTGCCTCGGAAAATCTGGAACACTTCTTTTAACACCCTTAATTTGAAACCGATACGTAGGCAGAGGACATTCACGGATTGCTCATTTATTAACTTCATTCATAATGATAAATTGGATCAAATGTATTTACAAATTTTGTACTCAGTCCATTTAATTTTTATAATAGCGGTAAAATTACAGCCTTGCGCATTCTACGGCATCTGTTCAAAATCAATTAATAAAAGATACATAAATACTTTTATTTATTATCTTTTGACAAGCAACAGTGCAATTGCTTTCCCTAATATTGTTTTAAACCATGGCACAATTCATCGATCAATTTTAATCGTTGTAACACGTGTTTATTAGGTTCCTTTATTGTCTATTGTGTTTTTGTTACAAATTTTACAATTGATTTTATACTAATGATAGGCCAGAAACTTAATTAATGTAACTCAGAACCGCGTGACAATGCAATATTTACTCGCATTCGTTTTTGCTACGGAGCGAGTTAGTGCAGTGGTAACACACGGGACTCATATTCGGCTGCACGGCGCATCGAACTGGCCTTCGGCCGTTTGGGTTTGAGTTTTCCATGATTTCCATCTAGGCAAATGCCGGAATGGTCCCTGCGGCAGGGCACGGCCGATTTCCTTCCACATCCTTATCATGACAATCCGAACTTCTGCTTGGCTCTAATGACCCCCTTGTCGAGGGGACGTTAAATCGTAACCTTCCTTCTTTCTTTCGTGTCTCGTGTGCAATAGAGCTTACTTTGTTCATGTTTCCGTGTGTTGGTACAAATTTTGCAGTTCATTTCAAACCAACTTCCCTCTGAAGAAGAGACCTTGAACTTTCAACTCAACTTAGAACTTGATGACACTGCTTCATTAACGCCAATTCTTAATTGGTGTGTGGTGGAGGACACTTTTTATACAACTGCTATTTCCGCCTGTTTCTCTTCCATTCGTGAATGGTTCGCCGTTAAAACTATTTCTGGTAAGACTTAGTGTGAGTTCATATCGCCCTATCTTTTACCTTCGCGATCTTTTCGTGACTAATACATAAGAGGGGTCAGGTGAAATAGAAATAAAACAAATGTATCGAATGTCTCTGTTGTATTCTCATAAAAACTTTTGAAATTTATTGAAAAATTTCACACATACAAAATTTGAAATATGTAAAATAATCATTCAAATGGAAAATGCATATAAACATGGTTTTAAAATAGACTAAGACGTATAAAGTAACTTTTGTCCACTCGATAATTGCTACCGCGTTAAGGATAGTTACAATAAATTTTCGAATTTTTAAGAGCTATGTCAGACATCATAGTAACACAGCGTTTAGTGGCCACCAACTTGAAGGGCAATTTATTTCATCACCTTTCTGAAGTCGATAAGAGGTATGACGCGGTGGCGGCAGCCTCGGTCGTTTTGGTAAATGCGGCACAACGAGCGAGCGAAGGCGCGCGCGTCTGGAAACGGAGAAGGCGGAGCGCGCCTGCTGAATAGACGAAGCCATCAAACGGAGTCTAACAGATGTTCGGTAGACCTCTTGGAACTTACGCGTTTTGACTGTAACATAAGAAATAAATGAAATTCCCGAATTGCATTGAACATTGCAATGGTTAGTAAATTAATGTCGTCCGCTATCTGCGACGAAACCGATCGAATGATAATCTATCGACGTGAGATATCTGGCACCTAAAAGTCGCTATTAAGTTTGTACTAAAACCTATCACCACGCTGTAATGAACACACTGCAATTAAAAGTATGTGTGCATCGCATCCGGCCATGAGACTACGTAACATTTTATGCAATCAACAAGGCAAGCAACAAAGACAGGTCCGGAATCCATTGAGCACCTCATCAAGGAAGGTGCTCAAATAATTCAAATGGAACGCTATTTAACGTAGCAAGATGTTCTGTCAATAACAGGTCGCTTGTAATTTCCATATTGACCTGCGGACATTTTATCAGGAAGCAAACTCGAAGGAAACTGCACAAAATTTGAGTTTTTAGGAAGACTTTTCTGCGACAAATTGTGAGTCTTATTGTTAGTTAATGGAGTACAGTAAACATAACTATAAGTCCTGCATATGAATCAACCATAAACCGCCGGCCGCGGTGGCCGAGGAGACTGAGGCGCTTCAGTCACTGTCTGCACGGCCACTACGGCCGGGGGTTCGAATCCCCCCTCGGGCATGGATATTTGTGCCGTCCTTAGTTGTAGGTAGTTCATAAGTAGTTTGTAAGTTTCGGGACTGATGACCTCGTAGTTAAGTCCCTTAAGCTTAACAAACATTTGAACATTTGAACCATAAACCGAGAAACAAAACTGGTAATACGCTCAATGAGGTATTCATTGATTTTTTTTTAATAGCTGGCCACGTGACATATGTGCAATTTGGAGAGCACAGTATCTCGAGCCTGAGTGGAATTACGGATCCGGATCCTAACATGCAGGACGCCAGCTACAAAATCTCGTTCATCAGGCCACCAATGTAATCAAGATTTTCCAACGTCGTAGTAGGGCCTATTGTTTCGCAACTTCGGCATCATGTATATGTGAGTCTGATACGTAATTCTTCAGTCAGTTGACTTATTCTTGTCACCTACATTAAATATTTTGAAAAATTAACATCATAATATGCTCATTGTAGTAGTTAACTGCATTTGTGTTCAAGAAGGTCGTTTCATACATTAACAACTCCTATTCTCTTTCACGTTGTGAGCAATCTGCCTCAGCTGTGAGTAAATCAATGAGGTAGGGTTTATAGCAGTAATGTCTAGCTGTATAATAGTTACTTTCTGAAAACCTAGCCAATTTAGAAATCGGGTCCGTTTTGTTGCAAAAGCTGGATCTCATCATTTCGTTTCGTTACATCTTAAATTTATCCACTTACTGTCAAACAAAATCATCCGTGCCAACTGTCTCCTGGAAACCTCGTAGCAGATGCTGTAGCCACCTACTTCAAGAATATCGTGACATCACAGACAAAAGGAAAGAACATTTTCTTAAATGAATTTATCAATTATTCTAAAATGATGCTAAAATAGATAGAACAACTAATTTGGAAATCACTTCAATCATCCCATAAAGTAAATAATAAATTCTGAAGCCGCGTCAGCTTTTTTTTTTTTTTTTTTTTTTTTTTTTTTTTTTTTTTTTTTTTTTTTTTTTTTTTTAAACGTTGCTTTACAGGTCCACGACCGATTTCACGTTTTTAAAGACCCATCTTCAGGTGTTAATTTTTTTCATATGAAAATTCATTACAGAGACACAAGGTTCTAATTGCTATCATCTGTCATGGGAAAAAAATTTCATTAATTAGGCTCAGATATATGGAACCAGTCCAACAGAAATCATCACTGTCATTCAGAATAAAAACCAAAGACATTAAATGTGGGACAAATAGTCGCGTAATTTTGATTACTGTACTTTCAATAAAACCAGTAGATCGCCCACGAAGGATTACAAACCAAAGAAGACAGCCCAAAGAATCGAAGAAACCGATAGATGATGCATTTGAATCAAGTATTACGGCAAAGTAAGAAAACTTACCAATATGCACAACCACCCAAATTCTCTGTTTTGTTACAGCTTCATGAGGACTAAATTCGCTTAGGTAATATTCGTTGAATGTGAGACGCATTTGACAACATTCAACGTAGATACAGTCCATCTTCGGACAACAGTGCCTAGTATCATTGGAGAAAATGATGGTTCGCATTACTTTTTCGTTTTGTTACAAGAAGCTCTCACTGAAAGTTGATGAGGGTAAGTTATCAATTCATCAGCATTTCTTCTCAATGCATGGCAAAAAGCCAGTTGAGGCTAGTAGGATTGAGAAAATTGTGGGCTGTCACTTTCCAGATGCGAAGTGTTTGATATCTTACTGTTTTGTGGCGGATGATGCAACGTTCATTTCCAGTAACTCATAAAAAATAGCTTTTGTCGAAATGTAACAAAGCAATTGTTTTAGTCTTTTTTTTGGGGGGTGGGGGTGAGTAACTGTAATCGTGATGCATGTTTACGTATCTCAGTCTTTGATCTGCCGTATGTTGCAATCACAATATCAGTATTTTCTTCGCTAGTCATTTGCTGAAAATATATCATCATTCAGTAAAGCTTCAAAAATTTAAACGCTAGTTTCGGCCTCATTGGACGAATTAAATATTTGCATCCTATATGTGACGATGGAACCTATCAGGAGGGAGCGCCGTATATTATCCAAAATGCGCGACTCCCTCTAGAAGCCCACATGAGACGTACGCGATTTCGCGTCGCTTATCGCTACACAGGTCTTCCTAGTACAGCTAAGAACTGGCAACATCGTTGCTGATGTTTGGCAACACTGTGACAGTGCAGTTATTTCCGCAAGTGGTACTGAATTGTCTCACTAAGTTCACTTGACATTCCTCTTCTACTTTCATTACTTATGATGTGTAATGCCCACGTGAAATGAAAGACAGAAATTTAACTTTTGCACTCAACGAATGTAGTTATTTGTGTAGGTGACTTTTAGTTTATCTTTCGCGATGCGTTAGAGGCTCAGCATTCAATATTTGACAGACTGAGGGCAATACACGGCAGTGTGTGGTTGGCTGTGTGGTTCTGCTTCTCTCTTATGCTGCAAGCCTGGTGTGAGTTTGCAGTTCTAATCCTGGGTGGGGATATTGCATTTGGGGATGGAATTTTGTTTTATTTTACTTTATACGCTGCAGATTGCAAGAAGAAACTCTTTAACGGAATCATAAGAAAAGCTTTATACAATACGTTTTTCAGAAAGGTCGACTACAAATTATGGAAATGGTAATAGATGTCTTCGTTGCTTCACCACACAAACGCCTTCGAAGAAATTCGAATTCACCTCCATTGATGCGAAATATCTCCAGTAGAAATGAGACATGAAGACACGAACCTTGCAGTGTGCCTGTGTTGCTTTAGAACGTGCACTGAAACGTATTCACATAATTAAGCTTATACATTTACCGTAAGGAATGAAACAACGACACTAAAAACATTTTAGTGAATTACATATTGTGTCTTGATGAAAACGTATGAACTGATGACAATAACAAATTACATGAAAGGCTTTAATGAAAGGAAAAGGACCGAGATTTAAACCACAAATAAATATTAACCATCGTAGAGTGCCATTGGATTGGACAAATGCAATTTTTTGCCTCTCTAATGTATTATATGCTCATAAATCAAAATAGGTGGTCAGCTCCATTATATCCTGTGTGAAATACGAATCGCAACCCTTTTTGTGGATCACCACTCAGCAACACTACAGCATTTTACGTATCCAGGGCGATGAGCGGCGGCAGGCGCTGTGGGCAGAGGGCGAGGCAGCGCTGTGTAGCGCCGCCACCGCTGCTGCCGGCGAGTGGGCCGCGGAGAGCTCTGCCAAGCGCTGCGGCCAGAGGCAGCGATGGTATTGGGCCGGAATGTTATTACCAGTGTACCAAAAAATAAAATACGTTACACATATGCTCCCCTTACGCACGTGGCATTAGCATGCACGAGTGACGTGAATTTAAAATTTTTGTCAACAGTCGGTTTCGATCGCTAATACCAAATATGCAAATCGCGCACTTTACCGCAAGACAACGGGTGTAGCTGCCCCAGTTATCCTCTAACTGTACTCAAGAAGTACTGTATGAACTCCCGCAGTCTGCAGTGTTGCCAGATTGTGCAGATAGCTGGACTTAGAGCGAATCAGCGCGGCCACTTTTATTGTCCCATGTCGCGATCGGCTCGGACTTAGGCTCAGCGGCGGCCGGCCGGCGGCCAGGTTTTTTGTCAAAGAGTGTACATCTGTAATTTTTCTGCCGTGATTCACGTAAAAATGTTTTCGGTGGGGCTATGGCGCGTAATGGGAATTAACAAGACTTTTTACGTGGAATGGTGATTGTAGCCAAAAAGCACGGAACATTCCTCTTCGGAAATTGTTAGGGAACCCGATATGCCGAGACCCACTGTGTCATAAGTGTGCCGAGAATACCAACTTTCAGGCAATACCTGTCAGCACGGGCGGTGTAGTGCTAGAGAACAGCGGCGTTCACGTAATCAGCACTAACAAGGAGACCATATGGGTGTCGGATTTTAGAATTTTTCGATATTTATGGTGCGTAAAGTTAAGAATACAATTAACAGTCAGCCAAAGCATTTTCGAGAAAATCGACTTTAAGTTTTTCAAGTACGCGTAAATACCAATAACTGAAACAGTTGCAGCATCTCTTGGTGTAGCTCCAGGTGGTAACGTTTTGCCTTTCAACGCTAGGGTCCATGGTAGGGATCCTGCTGTGGACGGTTTTACATTTTTATCCATTGTTTTCGAATACTTACACAATTTTAATATCTAATAGTAATTTTTACGAAAAATGCACGGATTTTTGTTTTTTCGTATTTTTGTATTCTTTATAAAAAATAATTAAGTTTTGAATCAAAACACATAAGTTAAATTTTACAGTATTGGTTCCACTAGTAGTTAACGACGGTAGTCTCTGTTTAGTTTGTGAAGAAGTACGACGCTGTTGTTGGAAAGTCATCTCCATAGCTGTAATGACTTTCCAAGTAGCTAACCTACTCAATCATCGTTTTACGTGGTGACAAATGTTCAAATGTTTGTATAGTCTATGGGACTTAACTACGGGGTCATCAGTCCCTAAACTTACAAACTACTTATGAACTACTTACGAACTAGGACGGCACAAATATCCATGCCCGAGGGGGGATTCGAACCCCCGACCGTAGTGGCCGTGCAGACCGTGACTGGAGCGCCTTAGTCCCCTCGGCCACCGCGGCCGGCTACGTGGTGACGAAGTATTCAATTCGTCTACATACATGTAAACAAAAATTGACACATGTAATTATAGATCCCAAAATGTTTTACATAACTAAATCCGAAAACAACGAAAAAAATATTTGTCACAGAGGCGTTAGAACCACGAACTGTATGTAGGTCACGCCACAACACTACCACTTGTGCTACACCGACAGATCCTGTAACTGATTTCAAAATCTATTTTCTGGAGAATTTTTGAGATTTGCGTCGAATGGCTATGACTGATTGTTATTTATGTTCTGAACTTTACATAAAGAAATTCTAAAATCCGATACATACGTGGTCTCCTTGTAAGAGCGAAGGAGTTCTGCTTTGAAATAATAGCAGAAATCAATATGGGGAAGATGTTTACTCGACGTGAAAAATGATACATATGATAAGTAGAGTCAAGAGTCACAGTAGAGTCAAGATACTTCTGGTCCTTTTTTGTTTCGGTATTTATTTATTGTTTATTATTATTTCCTCCTGTACGTATTATTGCCTTTGGTTCAGTGTTGAGTCTGAGTGTGAGTGTGTTTATTTTCCTGGAATCTGCTTGACCTAATAATGTACAAATGGACGATACCTTCCCTCAGTGTCTACTTCTCCTATTGTTTCAATAATGTTGTCCTGTCCTACTATGTGCCTTACAACTCTGTCCCTTCATGTGTGAATGTAGCGTCGCAAAGAACTGATTTCCTGCACTAGTCTAAGCACCTCTTCACTTGTTAGGCTTTCCAGCAAGTTCTGATCATTCTTCTGTAGGACCATTATTGTTTCACCACTGTCCAAGTTTAAGATCTGTATAAGGATATACTGTGGAAATAACAGCTTCCGCGTTACGTTTTCTTAGTTTCATACTGATTTTATTGTTGGCGAATAAATTCTCTCTCAAATTAAATGCAATTTTGGCAGGCTTTATGCTCTTCACAATTTATTTTAGGTTTCTATCACCCCTTGTGATTTTGTTTCCTAAATGGGTAAATTCTTTCAATCAGTTCCAGGTCTTTACAATATTGTTAATTATAAAGGTTAATATCCCAATTCGGTACTTCATACCACAACTTTACACTTTTTCTTGTACATTTTCATCCCAGACTTATTATTCTGAAGACTTTCTTTGGATACCATTTTGTTTTCATGATTACAGCAATATCACCTGCGTAAGGTAGCATGTCTGTCGTTTGCCCATTAACTTTGATCCCCAACTCAGTATTTTGCGTAACTGGTTTGTAGCTTTCTGGATTTAGGGATTCAATATAAGAGGAGAGCATATCGTTTCCTCATGATTTTTGTTATTTTTCTTATTGTTCTTGCCTAATCACAGTCAACACGTTCTGTATTACACTGCTGTCTTTACACGTAATATCACATTTCTTCAGCACTATAATTTGTCTTACCAGATAACATTATCAAATGTCTTCCACCGGTCTACAAAGGCAATTTGGATTGGTTTATTTTTCTGCTTTCCCTTTCCAATATGGAGTCACTGTGATAGAATCGCCCAATCCACTCCTAAATCCAAACTGATGTTCATTGAGCATATCCTTCATCTTCAGTTCTCCTCAGAACTATTTTTACGCGAATTTTTGATGCGTGTGATATTAAGTTTAAGCTTCGTTACTGTTCACATTTTGTAGCTGCGGTCTTCTTCGGTACGGAACAACAAAGCATTTATGGAACTCTGTCGGTGTCACTCCTGTGTTATATACGAATCTAATCAGTTAAAGCAGTATTACTTTGTGCTGTCACCAGCATTCTTAATTACATCTGCAGCGATGGCATTAACATCCGTTACTTCAATTTAATAATGATCAACTGATTATAAAATTAAGGACTTCTCAAAATATAATTTACGAAGGCTAAAATTATGTTAAAATATAAGTTACACATATCTCTTTCTCTTTGTCCTACAGTGTGACCACTACGTTATTCGGCTTCAAATGATACTGTTCACTGTAACAAACGGATTCGTAAATGAAGGTCTATTTGGAGATCCTTTCACTTCGGTTAGCTGCCTGTGTAACCTGTTGATTAACCCCTTCCCTGGAAACACCGACGTGCTGTGGCACCGAACGCCTTCAGCAGCAGCTGACGCCGGATGAAATTAAATTTGCATCCGGCGTAGAATATTAATATCTTCCTTTATTATTCCTGCGTCATCGGAGAAATGTCTTCGACCCAGTGACCTCAGGAGCGCTCTATCCAGATCGATTGTCACTCTGTCAAACGCTGAAATAATGGGAATTTGATGTCTGAAACCACCACCAGTTTACGTCACATTTATGTAATTAAATATACAAAAATAACTTTACCCACGTAATATCAAGTAGAATAAAGGTGATGACTTCAAGTCCATCTTTTGAAAATATATTTTGACAAGTAATTCTGACAAATAATTGTTAATGGTTTTCATGAAGGCTTCTACAAGATTTCATAAGTCATTTAAAAATTTAAGTTTTAGTATTAATTGCGACCGTCACAACGGATCTCGTATTGAATATTTCTAATTTCAGGACCATACTTAAGCATAAATATATCTTTAAAGGTATATGGTGAGTAAAAATCGACGACGTTTTTAAAAAAGAAAAGGTATTTTTAATTTTTTGTGCTGATCATATGGTGCCTCTGCCCCTGTATGTAATTAACATTAATTACAAAGTTTTGCCATTATTACGAGTGTGCAGAAATATATTTTCTCGCTGTGGACCCTACTTACTCATCAGCACATATTTATGATAAAATCAACAACATTGTCAAATACTGTTTGTTTCGAAATTTCCTTGTTGTTGTTGTCTTCAGTCGGCATACTGGTTTGATGCTGCTCTCCATGTTACTCTATGCGGAGCAAGCCTCCTCATCTCCTCATAAGAAGGGCATTAGAATCTGCTTACTGTATTCATCGCTTGGGTTCCCTCTTTCATTTTTAGGAATCGTTGATCACTAAGGATGTGTCCTATCAATCGATCCCTTCTTTTAGTCAAGGCCAAGGGGACTGAGGCGCTCCAGTCACGATCTGCACGGCCACTACGGTTGGGGATTCGAATCCCCCCTCGGGTATGGATATTTGTGCCGTCCTTAGTATTAGCTAGTTCGTAAGTAGTTTGTAAGTTTAGGGACTGATGACCCCGTAGTTACGTCCCATAAACTAAACAAACATTTGAACATATAGTCAAGGTATGGCAGACATTCCTTTTCTACCCGATTCTGTTCAGTAGGTCCTCATTAGTTACGCTATTCACCCAACAAATCTTCAGCATTCTTCTTTAGCACCAGGGTAGGCATACGTAAGCCTGCCTCAATGACTTGTTACTATTGTTGCTACACTGTAAAGAAAATTTAAATATTGTTGAGAACTGACTGAAATAGTTATACTGATTACAGTTCCTGCGTCTACAATTGTAATATTTTATAAGAGAAATGTATCTGTAATTTTATCTTTGAATTGTATGAAATTCATCAAAGACAACCTGTAACGTACTGTCGAAGTTTCTAGTAACGTGTGCCTCATGTCCAGACAAATGATTGTAATAAAACACCGTGTTATGTTAGCTAAGCTGCAAGCTCATTACTCTAGTGAGAGACAGATGGACGATCGAATTTCGTAATTGTTCCAGTTATTTTTAATGAAGTTAAGTCCCTTTTTCAAACCGCGTGTTTATTTAATTAACTGGTGTTTCTTTTTTGAACATTTAGTTGCCGTGTGGTTGTTTAATTAATCTGCCCTTCATTTTCAGATTA
The DNA here is from genome assembly GCA_026315105.1 of Locusta migratoria. Lineage (NCBI taxonomy): Eukaryota > Metazoa > Arthropoda > Insecta > Orthoptera > Acrididae > Locusta > Locusta migratoria. Next base: position 713,784,778 of record CM048744.1, read on the forward strand.
AATTACATTTTATTCATGAATCTCAATTTTCAGCGTCACACTTTCGTTATGCAGCGACAACTAGTGCGGGCTTTTGGCCATCGGAATGACGAATCATTTATCGTTCGATTCCACTGATAGTACTGCCAAGCAACAAGAGGAGACCTAAGAGCTGAGACCAATTTTCTTTTTATAATAGTATCACTTAAGCTAGTTACATTTTCAAATTAGATATCGGTCATGCTGTCTGTAATAATTGCGACACAAACGAATTTACGTTTGCTACCATTGGGCTTTGAACTAAATGAATGAGGAAAATTCATGTCAAACCGGGATTCGAATCTAGGTCTTCCTGCTTACCAGGCTGTTGCGCTGACTACTGCGCCACTAGGCCATAGTGACCACCACTACTGCGCGGGCTACCCAAGCACGCCATCAGACAGATGCAAATATTCAACTTATCCGCTCTCTATTGACGCAGTTACCCTCCGCATTTTCACACATTAACCGATGGCATTTCGCAGATTCCTGTGAGAATTCGGGCCTGTTATGGATCTGCTCTGAAGAAAGGACCATTAGCCGAATTCACCTTAATGTAGAACACGCGTGTAAAACAGTGCTGCAACACCACGATTCATGGAATAGAGACATACAAAAATAAAATTTCAGTTCGCTTTATTCCTCACTATCTGAAAACCCGGCGCTGCCCGGGTATTTATTTCTTTATTCCTGCTATTTTTCAGGTATATATATTCATTTGTATAAGGGCTGTATGTCTGTAAAATCTCTTGGGAATATAATTAGTAGTAAAGAAGTAATAGATTAAAACTTGGTGCTTGATGGGGCGGTTTTCTATGAACATTACTGCTTATGTGGTCATATCTCATGAACTACGTGTCATACTGTGATCCAAATTAGAAGATACACTCAACTATATGCTTGTATAATGTCTGTAAAATTTCCTGCGGCTCCAATTTGTAGTGTAGAAATTATAAATTGTAACGTCATACTGAGTGCCGTAGTTTTAGTCCATTAACAGCGGAAAAGTAGTAAGCGAGAAACTGTTTTCCTTTCATCATTTTGGTATGGTAGTCTGCGAGAAAAAGTTTAATACAGGTTTGAAATTATGTTTAAAGTATGTTGCAAGTCGCTAAGTACTCTCGTTCTCATATAGCGTATATTAAAGTCTCGTCGCATTAAATGGCAGTTTTTTGAGATTCCTAGTGTTTATGACGTCATATCTTCGGAACCATTTGCCGTATGTGATTCTTAACTCAGCAGCAATTGTTACCTGACGTTAAGGAATGTGTGTACCAAATCTGGTTGAAATCGGTCCGGTGGTTTATGAGAAAATAAGCAGTATTGTCGCTAAATATAGCAGTTCCTCACACAGCTCATTGTTTAGGACGTTATATCTCGTGAACTATGTATCGTATGTGATTCTTACACTTACGGCGACCGTCCTCGTGGATTGCAGCTTTCGTGTACAAAATTTCATAAAGATTGGAACAAAACTGTAGATTTGTATGCAACACGTACAAACATACGGACACACTGCTTTATATATTAGATAAATACAGAACTTGACATTTTGTACGACAATAATGTAGACATTCTGAATTTGTGTTCCAGATAGCAGTAATACTTGGTAACACGTCCTCTTGTTCTGATGCATGCTTGTGTTCATCGTGACATATTCTGCACTATCTTCAAGGGAAATTTGGTCCAGAATTTCTCACTCCTGAACTACGATTTGGCGTAGATCTCTCGGATTTGTTAGTGGATCGTCTTGTCCAAAAACAACCCTTTACAATATATACCTGGGGTATTCGATATTTTTCATGTCTGACTGCATTAAACATAAGTAATGACTACATTTATATTTACAAAACAGTGTATGAGACAATGTAATTTGATTATGTACGACCTGTTTAGAGTTTCAAGGTAACAGGACTAAATATTGTGGCACTTGAATTGTCTGGAAGTACGCTGACCATTCTGTTCTTGCGATATTGTTATCATGAAGGAGCGCATTCACAAAATATGCACAATCAGCGCGAGAATTATTGTCCTTTAAGACGAATCCCTCACCGAAATGCTGCAGATACAGTTGCACTGAATGTAAAGCCATTTGAAGCCTTCCACGACCACCAATGGCGTACGGTGGCCTTCATAATGCCACCCCATATCATCGGGAACCACCACGTTGCTGCACTCGATGGATGGTGTGTCCAAAATGTTGTGGCTTACCAGGCTGCCTCCAGAAAAGTCTCGGATGGATGTCTCGTTGAAGGCAGAAGCGAGTCTCACTGTGAATAGCTCTTGATGCTAATTCTCACGAGTTCATTGCGCAAGCTGTAAGGGCCCATCTGCACCGCGTGCATGGCATCTATGTGTCAAAGTTGGACCTCGCCATTGACATCGGGAGAAAATTTTCATCTCACGCAACCTATACGTACAGTTTGTGCCTGTGGCAACTCGAAAATAATCGTTCTGAATCTTGGCGTTCCTCTGAGAGACCCTCCGAGGTGAAATCCTTAAGTATCGGTTATCAGGTGCTGTTTTTGTCTTTGGGCCCCAGAGCAAGGCAAGTCGTCGACGGATCCTATGTATACCTCCTCCATCTACGTCTACATATCTACATGCATACTCCGCAATCCACCGTAAGGTGCGTGGCGAAGGGTACACTGTACCACTAATAGGCATTTCCTTTCCTATTCCACACCAAAATTGAACGAGGAAAAAAATGAAAAAAAAAAAAAACCAAAAAGAATGCCTATATGCCTCCGTATGAGCCCTAATTTCTCTTATCTTGTCTTTGTGATAACTACGCGAAATGTAATTAGGTGGCAGGGAGATAGTACTACACTCAGTTTCAAATTCCGCCCCCCTAAATCAACAGGAATTCACTAAAAGGACGTCGTCTTTCCTCCAGTGATCCCCAATTGAGTAACCGGATCATTTCCGTGACACTCGCGCATTGGTCGAACCTACCAGTAACAAACCTAGCTGTTCGCCTTTGAACTGTTTCCGTGCATTACTTTAAACTGATCTTCTGCGGGTCCCAAACACTTGAGCAATACTCAAGACATGGTCGTACATGCGTTTTATACGCGGTTTTCTTTACAGATGAAGTACATCTTCCCAAAATTCTCCCAACAAACCGAAATCGGCTGTCCGCCTTACTCTCAACTGTCCTTACATATTTGTTCCATTTTCACATCGCTCTGCAATGTTACGCCCAGATATTTGAACGACGCGACTGCATCAAGACGTTCACTAGTAATGCTGTATTCAAACATTATGGGATTGTTATTCCTACTCATGTGCATCACCTTACATTATCTACATCTAGAGATAGCTGTGATTCTTCACACCAACTAGAAATTTTGTCATTATCCTCCTGTAAACTATTACAGTCAGTTGAAGACGACGCTCTCCCATACACCACAGCATCTTCAGCAAACAGCCGCAAATTACAAGTTACTCAAATTTTCAGATGTTTCTAAATCTATCGGGCTCAACTGCTGGGATATTAGTCCGTACCTCACAAACTACTTATGAACTAATACTAAGGACGCACAAATATCCATGCCCGAGGGGGATTCGAACCCCCGACAGTAGTGGCCGTGCAGACCGTGACTGGAGTGCCTCAGTCCCCTCGGCTACCGCGGCCGGCTTCATCATTCACAGAGAGCCGAGGTGGAGTGGCGGAGCGGTCAAAGGCGCCTTGCGGCGGAGCGCGCGGTTGTTCGCCGTCGGAAGTTCGAGTTCACCCTCGGACACGGGTGTATATGTTGTCTTTAGCAGAAGTTAGTTCAACCCATTCGTGCCCAAGTTATAAAATATTCAAGCACATAACTACATGTTTGGTTATTTTACTACCAAAGTGAATAAATGCACATTAGTATATTCAGAGATTTTTGTTTTCCTTTTTTGACGCCGGCCGCGGTGGCTGAGGGGACTGAGGCGCTCCAGTCACGGTCTGCACGGCCACTACGGTCGGGGGTTCGAATCCCCCCTCGGGCATGGATATTTGTCTTAGCTAGTTCATAAATAGTTTGTAAGCTTAGGGACTGATGACCCCGTAGTTAAGTCCCGTAAGTTCTACAAGCATTTGAACCTTTTTTGACGCAAAAAAGGTAAAATTAAAAATGGGACATGTTAATCAAAATAGTTCTAGACTCGAGAACAAACAAAAGTGTCTTCAACATCTCTCGCCTCAGAACAAAAAGTTGCGAAAATAAGATATCTATTTTAGAAATTCTTTACGCAGATGTATGCATGATGGTTAATTCTCCTGAATCTCTCCAGATATACATGAACCTGCTATATGAGTACTGTAGAAGATTTGGTTTAGTTATAAGGATCACCAAGACGCAACCGCTTAAGGATTGTAATACAGACGACTGCAGTATGAAGTTGGACAACAAATTTTTGGAAAAGTGTAGCACTTTAAATATCTAGATAGCCAAATTGGAAGCGACAACAGCCTGACAACAGAAATTGCAGTCCATGTAGCCAATGCCGCCTCAGTTTTCGGCAAACTGAATAACCGGGTGTGGAAATCACATGATCTCAGACCACAAACTAAATTTGCCGTCTAGAAAGCAATAATATTACCGGCTAAAATGCAGAGTCTGTTGCCCACGCGCTGAAAATATTGGCAAGACTAAGAATATCTATGTATACACCACAGCAGTCAATCGTAGAGCAGGTACGAAACAGGGTTAGGTATAGGTTAATCATGAATTATTATTATTATTATGAATTATTATTGTTGTTGTTGTGGTCTTCAGTTCGCAGACTGGTTTGATGCAGCTCTCCACGCTACCCTGTCATGTGCAAGTCTTTTCATCTGAGAATACGTTCGGCAACCTACATCCTTTTGAATCTGCTTACTGTATTCGTCCCTCGGATTCCCTCTACGATTTTTACCCCACACGCTTCCTTCTAACGCTAAGTTGACAATTCCTTGATGTCGCAGAATGTGTCCAACCAATCTATCCCTTCTCTTAGTCAGGATATGCCAGAAACTCCTTTTCTCCCCGATTCGGTTAAGCACCTCCTCATTAGTTACGTGATCAACCCAACTAATTTTCATCATTCGTCTGTAGCACCACATTTCAAAAGCTTCTATCATCTTTTTATCTGAACTCCTTAACGTCCACGTTTCACTCCCCTAAAGTGCTACACTCCAGACAAATGCTTTCAGAAACGACTTCCTTACATTTAAATTAATATTGGATGTTAACAATTTTCGCTTCTTTAGATACGCTTTTCTTCCCATAGCCAATCTGCATTTTATATCTTCTTTATATCGGCCATCAGAAGTTGTCTTGCTATCCAAATAACAAAAATCATCTACTACTTTTACTGTCTCATTACCTAATCTAATTCCTTCAGCATCGCATGATTTCCTGACATTGCATTCCATTACCTTCGTTTTACTCTTGTTAATATTCATCTTATATCTTCCTTTCAAGACATTGTCCATTCCATTAAATTGCTCTTCCAGATCTTTTGCAGTCTCTGACAGAATTACTATGTCATTGGCAAACCACAATGTTTTCATTTCTTCTCCCTCTCCAAATTTCTCCTTCCATTCCTTCACTGCCTGCTCAATGTACAGATTTAACAACATTGGGGAAAGGCTATAATCCTGTCTCACTCCCTTCCCAACCTCTGCGTCCCTTTATTGCCCTTCGACTCTAATAATCGCTGTCTGGTTTTTGTAAAGCTACCTTCAGAATTTTGACGAGTGTATTCCAGTCAACATTGTCAAAAGCTTTCTCCAAATCGACAAACGCTAAAAACGTAGGTTTCCCTTTCCTTTGCCTTTCTTCTAAGATAAGTCGCAATGTGAGTATTGCCTCCCGTGTTCCTACATTTCTCCTAAATCCAAACGGATCTTCCCCGAGGTCGGATTCCACAAGTTTTTCCATTCGTCTGTAAATAATACGCGTTAGTATTTTGCAACCATGACTTATTAAACTGATAGTTCTGTAATTTTCACACTCGTCTGCACTTGCTTTCCTTGGAATTGGAATTACGATATTCTTCTTGAAGTCGGAGGGTATTTCTCCTGTCTCATACATCTTGCATACCAGGTGATACAATTTTTTCACGAGTGGTTCTCCTAACGATATCAGCAGTTCAGACGGAATATCATCTACTCCAGGGGCCTCGTTTGAACTCAAGTCTTCAGCGCTATTATTATTATTATTATTATTTTCTAGCATGTGAGCGCGCGTAGCGCCAGAATCTCCGGTTCAGAAACACTTAAATTATTGTTTTCCGACGGTCGCTCGCGGCATAGTTGCTAACATACGCGCCATGCTAATAATACGGTCTACAGACTGCAGTTTTACCAGTATTACCAACTTTACGGCTCGGAAACATGATTCTGTTATAAAGAAGACATTAGGAGGCTAGACACCTTTCATTTCGGCTGCCTGAGATCAATTCTCCGCATAAAACGGGGAGATTTTGCGTCGCGTGAAACTTCCTGGCATTGAAGCTCTCTGAATGAAACACGAACTGAGATGGAGTGGCTATATCATACGCATGGACGACAGTAGACTTCCCAAAGCGGTGTACTACTCAGAGCTCTCATGTGGAAAGCGGCGGCAAGGTGGCCAACACCTGCGACGTAAAGACACCATCAAACGCCACCTATCAGCATATGGCATTCCGAGCAAACGCTGGCAGGAAGTTGCATTACACCAATCAGATTGGCGCTCAACTGGACACAAAAGCGTGGAACAATTCGAGCAAACCTACCTAAAGAATCTAGACGATAAACGAGAGCTCCAGAAATCTTGAAAGGTTATTATCTCTCTCTCTCTCTCTAGGTTGTTTAAAAATATAAATAAATTGCTTTTCATATAATGAATGAACAGTATTTACTGTCTGTACCTTGTATGCCAAAGTGACTGTAATCTGTGCGGATGTTGTTTATATCATATCTTTGGATGGTATACATTATCTGGTAGTGTAACTGATGAGAGGTCATTAATGTACACAAGAAAAAGCAATGGCCCTAATATGGATCCTTGTGGGGCAAACTTTCAATCGAAGCCAAAGCCTAGTTACGTCTATACGTATAACTCCACTGGGCATCTGTATTACACTTCATGCGATTGAATCTTCATAGCAAAGCTCGGTTTTGCAAGCTACATCCGAGCCCACTGCAATAAAGAATAAACTATTGACGGAACCGCTGTCGCCGGTCACGGCGAGGAGATGACCAACATGTTTTGTGGCCAGGACGCTAGCTGTCCTTCCGCTGTTCGCGGCCACGAGGCGAGTGTCCCGTGAGCGTGAGCAGTGACGGCTGTCAGCGGCCAGTGACCTCGGGCAAACGGGGCCGCGCCATAGCTGTTAACTCCATTACCGACACACGCGGCCGGCTAGCGGCTAGCGGACCGCGGTTCTCTCCACTGTACGGACGGTACAGCCGGAGCTCTCGTAACACTCTCACAGACAGCCTGCCACTTTTTTCTGGTTAAAATACATATTTGGTATTTGTTCTTCATCTACATCTATACACCGCAATCCACCGTAAAGTGTGTGGCGGAGGTTATACTGCACCACTACTAGGCATTTCCTTTCCTATTCCACTCTCAAATAGAACGAGGGAAAAATGAATGTTTATACGCCCCTGTACGAGCCCTAATTACTCTTATGATCTCTTTGTGATCTTTACGCGAAATGTCAGTAGGCGGCAGAAAGATCGTTCTACATTCAGCTTCAAATTCGACCCTCTAAATTTCCAGACTTTCTCGAAAAGAACAGGTAACGTGCAACGACCCCCCCCCCCCCACAATATATATATATATATATATATATATATATATATATATATATATATATATATATATATATATATATATATATATATAGAATCCTTTAAAAATTCCCATCTAAAAATATCAATGAAAATAACATTCTTAAAAAAATAATTGTAGTTCTCCATTCCTCCAGCGATTCCCATTTGAGTTCCCGGAGCATTTCTATGACACGCATTTGTCGAACCAACCAGTAACGAACCTAGCTGCTCGCCTCTGAACTGCTTCCACGTCTTCCTTTATACTGATCTCTGCGGCTCACAAACACTTGAGCAATACTCAGAAATGATACTGCAAGAGTTTAATTCACGGTATTCTTTACAGATGATGTACATCTTCTCAAAATTGTCCCACTAAACCTAAGATGTTCGTTCCATTTTATATCGCTCTGCAAAATTTTGCATAGATATGTGAACGACGCGACTGCATCAAGACACTCACTTGTAAAGCTGTATTCGAACATTATGGAATTATTCACCTTGAAAGACGGCCGTCTGCCGTCTTCCCTAGGTTTTTAACTTTCTAATTTATCAAAGTTCACTAGACGGGCTTCTTTGCTAAACGAAGACTCCTTTCGTTCGGAGGCATGAGGAATAGCGTTTCGTTTCATGTTTTTAAATATTAGTTTCTGCTATATTGCTGGGATTTTATTACGCTAATAATTTATCATTCTGACTATGAATGTGGCAATATGAACGGTTTCTCGGTGACGCCACTGTCCCTGTGAGAATGAGTACTTAGTTTATCCTGTATGTGCAAGTATGAGCGTCTTCTAGCATGGGAGTCTGAGCGTATGTATGAGAATTTTCGTCGTCGGCTGCTGGCTACTTGGTTTGCATGTCTCTCTGGCTTCATGTTGATAGGTAGTCGTTACCAACCTCTGCTTTTGACGCTACCAAAGAGGTTCCTCCACCCATTGGTGGGCAATGGGTTCGCAATGCCCGGTAGCGAGCCTCGGTTGGACATGCGAGTCTAAGCTCTCCTCATCATCTAGTTTTTCTTGGGTTTTACCGATTTACGGCGGGTAGCGGGAGTCTCGAGGACCGATTGGGCACTCTGTGGCTGCACTTCGACCAGGTAAGACGTTCTGATTTTCTTTCCTCCCTTGAGATGGTAGCGATTCGTTGTCTGCTTTGTTGAAGTCAGACTTCAGAACTTTGCTTCATTTTTCGGAATAAGTTTCTCTGATCATGTACGGATTATATTCAATTTCATTTCGGTGATTTTGCGTAGGTAAACTCGGTAAATATGTAGCTAATTCGGTTTTATAATGGCTGATAATCGGTAATCTTGTGAGACTAGATGGCGGTGTACGAACCCGGTTTAATTTTTTTCTAGCTTTGTGTAATGCAATTAATGTGCTGGAATATTTTTATTCTGTGTAGTGCATGTGAAATATTCTTTTCTATTTTCTCCATCCACGAATCATACGTAGCTACTCCATGTGGTGTGTTCCTAGAACAAAGCCTTCAGCTACCCCTGTGTCTGTTACTATGCCCTTCAGGCAAGAAATTATGCATGTATCTATCTGATTTTCATTAATACCTCGCAATCTCCTCTCAGTCTATTTTAAATTGTTGTTTCGTTTCCAAACTTGTACTTTTCATTGGGACTCCGTCAGTAAATTCTCTTCTAGCCTTGTACGACCCCCTTTATTAGCTTGCTTATGAAATACTACGTATTTCTTAGTTGATTTACTCCGATTTTGAATTTATTCCATTTATCTGATTTTTGAAAATTGGAATTCGTCCATCCGTGTAAACGCTTCCTTATGATATCCTACGCATTTCTAAGGGTTGCACGCCATAACTATTTTTCTTTATTTTTCGGAAATTGAATTTTTGTATTTTTACTGGTTTTCTGAACCATGTGGTTCCGAATTCCGACTTCAAGGTTTATAGCTAGTCACTTGAGTTCTCCCCACTGCTCGCATACCAGTGCCTTACTATTGTGTATTCGTGCTTCGTAATCTATGATTCCGTTGATTTTTGTTGAAATTAATACAACCTTTATGCACTTCGCCTTCAGTGGGGTGCGAATATGTAATGTAGCAGACACGTGCCGTGTGTCTTAGTAAGTCTGCAAGCTCGCGGTTTGATTTTAATGGAAATTCATCTTGCTATTATCGCATACCATCTCAAGTAAAGAAAGACAGACCAGAGCCACCTACGAAATTTATATTTTCTTATGTTGTGTGGTACATCCTGGTGCGCTGAATTTCGCCTACGATAGCAGTGCCTGCTTCTGCTTCGTTTCAGCATACTGAATTGGGTGAGTTTTACTTTGCTTCGCGCGTGTGAGTGGCTGATGCTTGTTGATTGTAAATCCCTTCTGCGACGATGTTCAGTTCAGATTACTTTAAATTTATTTTAAATGGCATGCATTTTTATTGTTTAACAAAATTCGTTCTCCCATTTGCTCATGTTTGGACGGAATACATAAGTTATTATCAGTAAAATTCTATCCTACTTATAAATATTTGTTAATAAATACCTTCCCCTTTTATTTAATGTTGTTTTTCACCAGTGCTTAGAACAAATTCAGCTGCAAATTACCACATTTTTAATTCCGTTGCGCCATATATGTTCTCATAGCCATCTTCATTAAATGGTTTAGTTCGGAGTGGCTTGTATATTAATGATTGTGTGTAATTCTCGTGATTCAGGACGTGTGTTGGCCACATTCTGGGCCAGGGAGCCAGATTCTGTTGCAGGAAGTAGTTAGTAGTTCACGCGAATGCTTTAGCTGTTTTTTTTTCTTTTTTTCTTTCTTTTTTTTATGGCTAGAATCATATGTTTAAAGTAAGCCTTTAACTGGCTCCTTTCAGCTAGAATTAATTTTACAATTATCGGTGGTCTTCCAACCTTATATTTTTCTACATTTAGAGCTAGCTGTCATTCTCACACCAAATACAAATCTTGTTTAAGTCATCCTGTATGCTATTACAGACAATTAAAGACGACACCCTCCCATACTCCACGGCATCATCAGCAAACAACCGCAAATTACAAGTTACTATGTACATCACATCGTTTATGTAGATAGGAAATAATAGCGGCCCTATTACAATACCCTGGAGCACGCCAGACGATTCACTCGTCTCTGATGAATATTCGGTGCCGAGAACAACGTACTGCGTTCTATTACTTAGAAAGTCCTCCAGCCAGTCACAAATCTGTGACCCTATTCCATATGCTCGTTTATTCGTTAGCAGTCTGCAGTGTGACACCGCGTCAAATGTCTTTTTGAAACCGGGAAAAAACACAATCTGTCAGTTGCCCTCCATCCATGGCTTGCAAGATGTCATGCGTGAAAACGGCAAGCTATCACACGAACGATGTTTCTTAAACCCGTGCTGATTCATTCAAAGAACCTTGTCCCTCTCAAGGAAATTTACTAAATTCGAACTGAGAGTATGCTCCAAAATTCTACAGGAAACATGTCAACGATATTGTTCTGTAACTGTCGGCCTGTTCTTTTGCCTTTCCTATAAACGGGAGTCACCTGCACTTCCGTTCTTCTTATGATTTTTGAACATCGCTTGTCTGAAGCAGCAACTGTTACCAGCTTAATTTACTTTGTAAAAAATCACTTAATTGAATCCTCCGATGGGCACGCCTTCTGATTTCGCGTGAGTGGGAGCACCGCGGCACTTACATCGCAATTTCGTCTTAACGTAAGTGCCGATTTCCGAAAACCCAGAGGGTAAAAACTGTAGTTAAACAACTTCCCATAGTGTCAGTTATTAATATGAGGTGAAAAAATTTAAAGACGTTATCAGTATTATTAAGTAGATATGTTAATAAACATCTTCAGTCTGATCAAATTCCCATCTGCTTGCCATTAGTAACACAGGAGAAACACGCACAACCAGATGACGAGAATGATACTTGCAGAAACTGTCACAGAATTGTTGCAAGATCTCTTCGTCTAGATATTTTTGTGTCGTTCACATATGACACATCGTCCAGACTTTGAAATAATGCCTCAGAAAGGGTCCGAATTTCTTCTACTATAGTGCCTTTCAGTCGCGAGCTCACAAACAGTTCGTATCACATGTCATTTACCAATTCATGTGTTGGTATGACTTATAATGTCTTCTACATTGCTTTCAGTGATGAAGTACTTCTAAATGTCAATGTGTATTTCTGGCGCTCTCTGTTGGCGATGGTAAAATGTAACAATGTTTTCAGCACTTTTTGTACTGTCATTAAAGGCTGTCCAATACCAAGGGTTTTGCAGTCTTATCCGATAAAAATGTTGCAGTTACCTGCCATAACATCATCTGCAGCAGTTCAGGTTCACTGTTGGGGGAGATCAGTTTCAGTAATTTACTCTATCGTTTGTTTATTATTTTAATAAATACAGCAAGCAGTTACTTATACATTGTTTTATTCGGCCAAGACGCGTTCCGGGTTTTCATCGATGTTCAGTTAGCGTAATTACAATTTAGTTTACTGTGTGTCAACATCAGTTTGGAAGCTACATATGTTAGTCTCCTCTGCATGTTGGTCTTGCAGATGAGTCTGACATATGCAGTTTCTGTAAACGGACAATGAGTATCACATTACGTTCCATTACTTTTGAATGTCGTTCTCTGTTTCCTTTTTAAAATTTATACTTGGCTTCTTAAGTCCTTGAAAGTAGTGTAATCAGAGGAGCCGGCTTTTAACCTCTCGAATTGACATTTTAGTCAAAATTTCCCCAATATGCCGTACGTTATTCCCTCTTGTACAGCAATATTTGTTATCTGTGAGTATTAGCCTCTTCGGGATTTATTTGGAGAGTCATTTCATTCAGTGCTCGCTTGCTGACATGTGCCAATAACGTGAAAATGCAATATCGGTGGCAATCGGAGCGTGTTATTACAACCCGACGGATTTCGTAATGGCTGTTGGCCGTCTATTTGCTTCAGTAATCATTTGTACACATCGGAGAATCCTGAGAATGAGTGTTAACAACAGGCACCTCTTAGGGTATTTACGTCTTACTAGAAGGTTTTAAAAAAATATCACTTCAATTTATTTTTCTCATGTTTATGTGCGGAATGGACGTGTGGTCTGAGGCGTTATGGTACGGACTAGGCGGCCGTCCCCACAGGAAGTTCGAGTCCTCCCTCGGGCATATGTATTGTCCTTAGTGTAAGTTAATTTAAGTAGTTTGTTATTGATGTCTGTAAATCTATTGGACCAAACTGCGTGGTCATCAGTCCGTAGCTTACAAACTACTTAAACCTAGGTAAACTAACCTAAGGACAACACACACACACACACACACACACACACACACACACCCATACCCTAGGGAGGACTCGAACCTCTGACGGCGAGCAACCGCGCGCTCCGCAGGGAGGCGCCTTAGACCGCTCGGCTACTCCACCGCGGCAGTTTGTAATTCTAAGGAATAATGACCATAGCAGTTTCGTCCAATAGGTTTGCAAACATTTGAACTCGTTTTTTTTATTTATTTATATATATATTTATTTTTGTGAGTGTTCTTTGTTCAGTTCATGTAGTTACTTCTTGTAACTGACATTATGAAAGAAATACGTGTTATCCTGTGGAAGGTAAAGGCTCATGAACACCTTGTACGACTTAATATAGTTAGACCATAAAAACATTTCTGGTTCCTTTATGTATTAAAATGTTGTAGTCCACAGCTACGGAGCTCAACATCATGGTAATGGGATTTCCAAAAAAATATAGTTACACTAGCATAATTTCGCCTGCTTCGCACGCGTAGACTGCATAGGTTGTTTCTACTTCTAAATATAAATTTTCATAGATTTAGCTTTCAAAATGCTTTCTTAATCAAATATTTTGATACATTTCGCCGTCCCCTATTGCACCAGTGATAGCAGAATTCAAAACATCCCGAAATACATTTTTATTTTTTATTTTAATTCTAACCTTGGTTCCAAATCAAAATTTTCGAATTTCTATCATCAAAATAGACTTACTAGAACTCTTAAAAGATTTTCCGTTATTTCACCTGCTTAATGGTTGACTTTCCAAAAAGATCGTGTTTTAAAAATTCCAATAAAAAACCTAAATCCGAAGTTTTGTATTTCTCGCTTAGAAATTGCCTAAATAGCAACGTATTTTCAAAAAACCTCTTCATACCCTATTTCGCCTACTTACGGATGGGAATATCAAAAAATCGCTGATGCCTAGAGAGTAAGATAAAGAATGTATACAAATTTAAAGTTTCTGTCGTCTGTAGATTCACTTTTCAGCGCCGTTTTCTGTCTTTTAGAAACGGATCGGGATCGCGAAATTTCATTCTCACGCTTTGGCATCTTTCTTGGTAGTTCTACTCTTCAAACTGCAATATGCACTAATTCCTCTTTATTCGTACGCCTGTTGCAGAAAAACAATGGAAGAATGTGCATCACGTTTCGCTGTATATAACCGCTTTGCCATTATAATGTCAAAAGTCATCGTTCGTCTTCAGTCTGAATTTTATATAAGCTGACGACTTTCAACCACTATATCTTCCACACTCTTATAGCTATCGACACGGAACTGCTATGGTGTACAATGGGAAACTTTGTATTGAAACAACACAAAACGATTGTTCGCTTCCATTGTGTAGTTTTTGCTGAAGAGCAAAATATTGACACTCATACGTAGAATTGTACATAAGTCTGTAACTTTCAAGTTCCATATCTTCCACCCCTTTAAAGTTATCAACCATGTACCACCATAGTGCACAATGGGAGACTGATACCTACTACCACATACAAACACTATTCGTTTGCGATGTGTAGGTTTGGCTGCAGAGTGAAATATAGGCACAAACACTTCAATTTTCATATATATTACGATCAGTGAGATCCAATAGTAAAGGTGGAAAACCTGTCTCATCTGTCAGTTTATATTAACGCACTAACATCCAGAACTGCTTAGGGAATTTTATGGCCTTTTAACAGATAACGGACATGATTTATTTCTTCAAAATCGGAGCGAGGAAAAAATAATAATTAATATTTTAGCGTCTGCCCACATTAGTTGTTCAGATGTTTGCTTCAGCTACACGGTCACCAGGGAGTTATATAATGAAGAACAAAAAGATAGCTTTTCAGCTTCTTGGTACATAAAATAACCAATATATGACACCCTTATTGTTGTACCTCAATAACCATATATTTTCGTAAATTTAAGTCAGTTATAGATTTATGTACCATTAGATTTATTAAAACAGTCCTACGCTGAATTAATGGGCTAGGATATACCGATTTCCTAATTTAGCTTTACGTAGTAAAAACCATCCATCAGGTTATTTCTATGAGTTTTATTTATACTTGACTTTTTTGGTGGGAAAAACACATTCATTGACAACATGATCCGATAAAGTTTCGGTTTTTAGCGTGTGAGGTATGGTATTCCAAATCGCGACGATATGCTAATGCCTTTCTTGAATTTCCATTTTGAAGCACGGGTACATATACAGTTGCATATTAGCTGCTACTAGAACAGTCACCATCTTGTCTGTATGTCGGAACAAAAAATTTGTATCTACACATCACCTTATTACCTGAAGAATAACGATAGATTTTCTGTAGCCTGAGTAGTCATAGAGAACGTCACATCCAACATGTAACTATAATAATGCAAATCTTACAAAACGTGGGCAACGTGTTTGCAAAATAGAATTCCACTTAACATTTACTGCTGGTTTGTAGATCTCATGTAATCCTCAGGTGGGTCCTCAAACCAACATTGATTGATTTCAGTGTCAGATATACTAATAGGTTTCGAAATATGATGTTTGTGATACGCTTTTGGCCTAATTCCTTAAGAATCAAGAAATATCCTGTATATTTGGACATCCCTCTCTTACTCAGTTTGTGGGCAACGCCTCAAAGCAGGCAACCAGGTGAGCTGCGGCGTTGCGCACGTGGCATGACGTCCAGGCAAAGAGAAGATGACAGGACTTCACAACGACGAGTCGCTATGACTATAGAGTAATATGAACGTATTTCGATTTCATTGTTAAAGGAAGTCTTAATGTGAATATTATCACCTGAACTTTGTTTCGGTCACTGCTAGATACGCACAGCAGAAAGCTACTGAATCCATCACACACGTAAAGTAGACCGTAAGATCAGATCCCTTCTAAAAGTAACATACCTAATCTTATACGTAATGACAAACTCGACGTGATGTATCTTGCAGTATACTCCTGAACAACATATATCGTTACATGTAACTGCTAATGTGTGTCAGTTCAAATATGTTTCATTAGGTTTGATTTCATTGTGCCCCACGACCATCATATCATTCTCGACTAAATGAAGGTCAGCTTCTGAAATAATATGTAGTTTACTGCAGGTCTAGAGTTGCAGCAGCATCAGTGTGTTACAAATACGTAAAATTATATATAATTTAATTTAATGCCAACCAATCACGGCATATCTGCAAACAACCTAAGAGAACGGTTCAGATTTTCGCCTAAATTATTTATACAGATCAGGAATAGTAGAGGCCAAAAATACCCTACTGGGGAACGACAGGTATAACATCTAATCTAGCAAATGTCTTTCCATTAATTACTACGAAATGTGTCCTTTCTGACAGGATACATACAGTCAAATCACATATTAGAGGTAATGTGGCATGTTGTTGTTGTTGTTGTTGTGGTCTTCAGTCCGGAAACTGGTTTGATGCAGCTCTCCACCCTACTCTACCGTGAGCATGCCACTTCATCTCTTCATAAGGTCGGCAACCCAAAGCTATCAGAATCTGCTTAATATATTCATCTCCTGGTCACCCTCTGCCATTTTTCGGCCACAAACTTCCCTCCAATGCTGTCTAAGAATGTGTCCTACCAATCGATTCCTTCTTTTAGTTAAGGTATGCCAAAAATTCATTTTCTCTCCAATTCTGTTTAGTACCGATTCAATAGTTACGTGATCTACCCAACTAATCTCCAGCATTCTTCTGTACCACCACATTTCTAAAGCCTCTATCCTCTTCCTACTCTTCCTATCTAAACCATTTATTGTGCAAGTTTCACTCCTGTACAAAGCAACAATCCACACAAATGTCTTCATAAAAGACTTCCTGATACCTAAATTAATATTCGATGTTAGAAAATTTCTCTTTTTCCAAAACGCTTTTTTTCCACTGCCATTCTGCAGTTTATAACCTCTGTACTGCGACCAACATATATTATTTTACTGCCCAAATAACATAACTCATCTACCTCCTTTATTGCTTCGTTGCCTAATCTAATTCCTTCAGCATCACTTGATTTTCTAAGACTGCAGTCCATTTCCCTTCTTTTGCTCTTGTTAATGTTCATCTTATACGCTCTTTCAGCACACTGTCCATTCCGATCAATTGCTCCTTCAGGTCCTTTGCTATCTATGACAGTATTACAACGTCATCAGCGAAACGCAATGTTTTTATTTCTTCACCCTGAACTCTAGTGACTTCTCCAAATTTCTCTTTGCATTCCTTCACAGCTTTCTCGATGTACACAATTGAATAAAATTGGAGAAAGGCTCCAATCCTGCCTTATTGACTTCCGAACCACTGCGTCCATTTCACGCCTTTCATCTCTAATAACAGCTGTATGGTTGACGTGCAAGTTGTAAATAGCGCTCCGTACCCTATATTTTACCCCTACTAACTTCATAATTTGAAAGAGTGTATTCCAATCAACATTATAAAAACCATTTTCCAAATCTACAAAAGCTATAAATGTAGGTTTGCTTTTTTTTTCTTAATTTATCTTCTAAGACAAGTCGTAGGGAGCCCCTCTATACATTCTTTTCATCTTTCAGCTTTCCCTTCTTTACTCATAACTCGTTTTCCATCTGAGTTATTGATATTCATACAGTTATTTCTCTTGTCTCCAAATGTCTCTTTCCATTTTCCTGTAGGCAGTATCTACTTAACCCTAGTAATACATTCTTTTGCAGATTTGCATTTGGCTTCTAGTCGCTTCCGCTTAGCCATTTTGAACTTCCTGTCAATCTTATTTATTAGTCGTCTGTACTCCATCTTCCCTACTTCATTTTCTGTATTTTTATATCTTCTCCTCTCATCATTTAAATTTAGTATTTCCTGTGACATCCACGGATATTTTTGTAGGTCTCGCCTTTCCACATATTTGGTCCTCTACTGCCTTGACTATTTCATCTCTTTATCCCTCTTCTACTGTATCCTGTTTCTGTCAATTGTTGCCTCAATCTCCCTCTGAAATTCTCAAGATCTGCAGTTCCTTCAGTTTCGATCTACAGTTCATAACCAATAAGATTTGGTCAGAGTCTATATCTGCCCTTGGACATGTCTTAAGTTTAAAACGTGATTCCGAAATCTATGTCTTACACACTAGTAATATCCCGTAGTGAAAGTATCCACCCTCATTGATCACAGACAATGCCGAGTAGGGGTGGCTTGCTGGCCTGAACGATATTGTAACGCGTCTGGGCACTATTTGATGGTTTTGACACCAAATAACGAATGTTCCACATCCAGACTTCGTCTGTGTCAGGATGGCTACAGTAGATCGTTCCATGTGGCCTGTGAGCTCAGTACTCAACTCGGGAGATGGGGTGGCAATGAAACAGTGGTCCAGTATAACTAAAACGTTTATTGAAACTCATGCTTACAAACGGCCGAGTGGAATGTGCGTGTGTGCTGTATGCGCTGAGGTGGCGTCCAGCTCACGCCACAATCCTGGTAGTAGCTGACGCTGCTGGTGCGGCTGTCCGCCGGCCGCTACCTCTCTGTGTTGCATAAGGCGAGGTATCGTCCTCACACCGCACCGCGCTACCGCCGCCGCCGCGAAGGCCGTACCGCGCTGGGCGTTGTCCGGGAGTTGAACCCAGGTCCTCCTTCTCCCGCTCCCGCTGCTGCCGCTTCGTCCCCCTAACGGTCACAGGAGCAGTGACGCACTAGAAGGCTCCAAGTCTCCTGTCAGCTCCATAACATCAATGGAGCTTAATTTCCTGAAGATGGTTTAAATAAGACCGAAACTAGTCGAAAAAAAAATTAAAAATTTTCTCTCTAGACTGTTCTATATATATAAATTTAAATAAGAGTGCTGTTTCCCATAAGTGAAACAAAAATGTTTCCAAAAATAAGTTTATTATTTTAAATCTTCTGTTGCCATATTTGTATGCTCTCGGCTGAAGAGCAGCATGTTACCTGCTGCCAGCCTGCCCCTTCTGTGGACTTAAAAACGCAATAAAGAAAAAAATAAAAGCGGCTATCGCTAGTCTTCGGTAAGCAGCACCTGAATATGGCCAAGGGGTTATTGGCGGAAATAACGTGCGAAGGTAGCAGTGACATACGGCTGTACGCACGACATTATTTTAATCAAGAAATTCGCCGAGAAAATTTTAAAGTACATATCTTTCTTTAATTTCCTGAAAATTACCATAGCCAATTAGGTCGTAATTAATAACCTCGCTATCCTGTCTTTCATTCATTAACAAAAAAACTCTTACTCGAGTTTTCTAGAACAATTAGTTGTTGTTGTTGTGATCTTCAGTCCGCAGACTGGTTTGATGCAGCTCTCCAGTAGAGCTGCATGTCCTCGGGAAAAGTAACGACCACCGCGCGGAGGAATGGCCGAACGGACTGAGGCGCTATGCTGCGATGCGCGAGGCGGTTACCCGTCGGGGGTTCGAATCCCCCTCTGGCATGGATGTGTGTGTCATCTTTAGTATAAGGTAATTCATAAGTAGTTTGTAAGTTTAGGGACTGATGAGGCAGCAGTTAAGTCCCATAAGCTTTACAAACATTTTTGAAATTAACGACTGTCTTTTCCCCTAGCTTTCAAGCGTTCGCAGTAACCGCATGGCAAAGCCATGTTAGCTGATGTTACAAGGCCAACTCAGTCAATCATCGAGACTGTTGCCCCTGTAACTATTGAAAAGCCCGCTGCCCCTCTTCAGGAACCACACGTTTGTCTGGCCTCTCCACAGACAACCCCCCCCTACCTTCTCCAAAAATTGTTCAAATGTTTGTATAGTCTATGGGACTTAACTACGGGGTCATCAGTCCCTAAACTTACAAACTACTTATGAACTAGGGACCTTTGCCTTTCGCGGGCAAGGGCTCTACCACTGAGCTACCCCGACACGACTCACGATGCCGCCTCACAACTTTACTTCCGCCAGTACCTCGCCTCTAAAGGTCCCAGGTTCGAGTCCCGGTTCCGGCACACAATTTTAATCTGCCAGGAAGTTTCATATCAGCGCACACTCCGCTGCAGAGTGAAAGTTTCATTCTACTTATGAACAACTTACGAACTAGGACGGCACAAATATCCATGCCCGAGGGGGGATTCGAACCCCCGACCGTAGTGGCCGTGCAGACCGTGACTGGAGCGCCTCACTCCCCTCGGCCACCGCGGCCGCCCTACCTTCTCCGCTGTGGTTGCACCTACGGTACGGCTACTGTCTCGTTGAGGGCACGCCAGTAACCCCACTACGGCAATGTCTGAGGTTCATGGGGGTGGCTAAATAAATAAATTTAAAAAAAAATGCCACGTTTACTGGAATATTTATGGACTTTCATAGTTTCTCCAATATGATACAAAGGCGAAATATGTTTACAGACTTATTTAGTCAACATCACCATTTCGCTGTTCATTTAGTGGAACTGCAGCATTATGAATCAAGCTTTAGTTTATTACTTCGATGCTACTAAATGTATTCGTGACATGTTGCAGGAGGTATTCACATACCCTGTGGGATCATGCGGAGTAAAAAAAAAAAAGGAGAAAATTAGACATGTCTGTGTCTGACATGTACGTCGTATGATCAGGGAATGAAAAATTATTAGGGCTTAGCTCCCCATCGACAGCATGGTCATGGGAGGAGGATGTCTCGCTGAGATTGTTTGGGTAAGGATGGGCAAGGAAAGAGGCTGAATAATTTCAAAGGAACCTTCCTGGCATTTGTCTGGAGTAATTTAAGGAAAGCTCTAAACACCTTCATCTGGATGGCCGAAGGCGAACCACAGTCCACCCAAATGCGAGTCCAGTGTCTTACCATTGCGATACATTGCTCAGTGTACAATAATCTGAATTTCCTACTAAGTCTCTGGAACATTTTCTATCCAACTTAATACACATAGCACTTAAAGAGACGGAGGAGTGGAGACAATTGGAGAGGAAAGAGGAAATGGACAAAGAGAGGTGCAAACAGAAAATGAAGGGATCAGGGAATAGAAAGTGGACGGTTGAAGGAAGGGTAGAAGGTAATTGACAAGTAGGAGGGAGGAAGAGAAGAGCGAGGAAAATGTGAAGGATGAGAAGGAAATAGGGGAGGAGGAGGTAGAGAATAGAGTGAGAGGGCAGGGTAAGAAGATGGACGGAATGTAGAAAACAGTTGCTTCTCTCGTGGGCTACTATAGTCGGTAAACCGTCAGAATTTTATGTTTATGCAGTAAGAGAACCAACCATTTCACTGAATTAACAACAAACAATTATGTTCTATGAAAATACCTATTTTATCTTTTACTTTTATTGAACATAGCCACCGCAATGCAAGACAGAGTATTGATTTGACTGATACGTTTACTCAGTAAGCTTGTGATGACAATAACACTTCTGTTTATTTTCCCGTTCATTTCTTATCAGAATGAGCCAATGATACGAACACAAAGCGGTATGCTGTATCTTCTTGCAATTTGTCCACACTGCGTAGTGTTAACACTGAAAGGAAATCGCAGCCAAATCTGGAGCTTAACATTTACGGATTGGCTATAATTGCTAAACACTTTATAACGAAAGCCAACGCAAAGCTGCGAAGGAAGTGGTGACACGATTACAGAACCCGCAATTGTGTGGTTTACTTTGCTTCGTCTGTAGCAAAAGCACCAAAAAATCTTACGTTACAGCATGTCCGCTTCGTGCAGTGACACATGGCGGAGGTTCCGTCATGATTTGGGAAGCTATATCCTGGTATTCAACTGTTTATATCATTACTCTCACCTGACAGATAACAGTGAATAAATATCTCATTATCCTCTAGAACAAACTGTTCACTATGACTGGCATTTTGCTGACAAACGCTGATATCTTCCAGAATGGTAAATTACCCACAAATTCAGGAGAAAAGTTTCAGCGTGCTTTGTGCAACTGACTAAAACATGAGTCATATCTCCTGGACATCAAACTCGCATATATCAACGTAATTTAACCGTTATGTAGACTCTTAGAGCGGAGTGTGCACCAAATTTACAACTCCATCGTTGATGTAATGGCCGCATGTTTCTGCACAAGTATGGATAACATTCTGTTGGAAACTATAACGACAATTTACAAATCCGTTTCTCGAAGTGTTGAAGCTGTTCTGAAAGTCAATGGTGAAGTAACTCCTTACTAATAAATAACTTTTTTTGTCTGCAGTGGATTTCATATTATTTTTTTCACTTTATAAAAAAAGTGATAATTGTCCTTTCTTTTTTTTGGGGGGGGGGGGGGGGGGAGGGAGGCGGGACAACGGCAAATTTGGCAAAGGACTAAAATTATACATGTAGTTATATAATTATGATGATGTCGTTGTTTTAAATCAGAAAAACTGGAATATTTGAATGCCGTCAAATTTTAGACAAATGCACAGTTTCTAATTCTAATACATGCATTATCTGTATAAACTTAAGATTCTACCTGTTAATATGTAGTTTCTTACAGTATTTTAATTTTTTTAATTCGGTCACTAACTAATTGAGATATTGAAAATGAATTTTTTTTATTCCTGCTATAAGCCGTGAGATAGATCACCTGAAGAAAGACTGAATTGTTTTCAGCATCACATTTTTTCGCAAATTTTCTATAATTATCCATCTAAGTTGCACAGTTTATATATATGTATTATATTTATTTGTTTCCGGTATCGGACGTTCTGCTCCATTCTCAAATTGGTAAGTTCCACTTGGCAACTTGAAAACTGAGTAAAATATTAAAAATGAAGACTACTGTGTTTGAGTAAAATAGTAAAAATGAAGACTACTGTGTAACATCCATAGGTAATTATAGAAAATTGGTCATATAATGGGGTTGGTGCCTACATCATCCTGCATGCTGGAATTAAGTAAATTGTATTTTGTATTTGTGTATTGTGTGTTGAGTTGGCAGTAAAGAGAATTGCGGAGAAAAGAAAACTGCAGCATAAAATCAGTAAAAGAAGGTAGGGCACTTTCTGAGACGCCGAGACGTATCAGTTTAATGGCAGAGGGAAGCGTTAAGGGTTAGAAGTTGTAGAGAGAGGCCAAATGATGAATACAGCAAACTGGTTAAAAAGGATGTAGTTTGCAGTAATAATTCAGAAGTAAAGAGGTTTGCACAGGGTAGAACAGAGCGGAGAGCTGCATTAAATCAGTCTTCATAATGAAGACAGAAAAAAAAAGAAAAAAAAAGAAAGAAAAAGAAAAAGAAAACAGCATGGGATATCGCACAATTGCATAGTCATTTGAAAGTTGTTATTGGTTTGAGTACGTTTCGATCATTTTCAATCATCTTGTCCGTGCTTCAACCATTAGATGGACGGATGGATGGGTTGCTGGGAATTTGGAAAGGAAATGTAGTCCAGGGAGGAAAGAAGGGAAGAAGACTGCATTAGCTAGGGAGCCGTGCTCGCCACGTACGTACTCATTAAAGAACCGTGAACCCCCTGAGGGGCAACCATAACAAAACAATCTGATTTAAATTTAAAAGAATCTTTTTGCACATTTATGCATCCAGCTTAGTTTGAAAATGGTCGAAATGTACCGTAACTAGACACAACGCCAAATAAATGTGCAACTGGGACAGAGAACAACATGAAACATTTAATAACAGTAGCGGTTCCTAACCTATATTACGACGACCTGTCGCAAATTCCAATTTTTATTATTTCCATTTTATAAAGATTTTGTATTTCCATTTTTCTTGCTAGGTTCATCCGCACATGGTCCCGATACTTGGCTATTTATAGATCTCATTCTTAAAAAAAAAAAAAAAATATATAAAAAATTAAAAAAAAAAATTGGAACCGCTTTATTTTATTATTTTTAATTTTTTTAAAATATAATTTGCAGTAGAACTAACTTAACTATTTCATAGCAGTTATTTGGGGAACATAAAATAATAGATAAGGAAACATAAAATAGTCTGCCTGAAGGTACCCCTACGATATTATAATGGCGACTATTCAGAGTATTTGGTAGTGATCTTTTCCTTATAAAGTACATTTACTTCAGCCAAGATCGCTAATTTATTTTATTTTATTTATTTTATTAGTGGTCTTGGCTGAAGTAAGTGTACTTGATACAAATTTTCGATCGCTCCCCATAGGCGTAATATGCCACTCAACTATAATCTTCTTCTTGCCCTACTCTTCATAGTGGGGACACGAGAACGTTTTCTGGTATTATCATCCTGACCACTTGGCGGTTCCTGCGTTGGAGAGGCACTTGTTGGGAGTTAGTCTTGTGTAGTTCGCGAACTAACTAGTTCGGAAGAGCGCTCCCACAGGCGAAGTACGCGAACTACTTCGCAGATCCCTCGCCTCTTAGTTCGTCCGTTCCTTTTCCGAAGACTGGCGGGGAACAGCGAGAGGACGCGAGAGCGCGCAGAATCGCGTGATTCCCTTTTGCCAGTTACCTTCATTTCGAGCTGAGATGCAGCTCAGCTGTAGTTTCATAGTTCACTGCCACAAGAAATCTATTTTAAAAATAAAGTACTACGAGTTCTCTGTATGCAGAGTTGTTGAATACCATTGTATCACCCGTTCGTGTAAATAACTGGTATATTTGCCTAAGTATTTGATGTCAAATTGCCCAAAAATACAGGTAATAGCACACGCTTTGGCAACACTGATTCATTATATGAAAATGCTGCCATAAAAAAAGAGCTTGAGCCGCCTGGGCTCCCTGCTTTGTATTACGTGGGTCATCGTTGCGTTTTGTTTGCTGTAATTGAATGGAGTGTAAAATTTTCTGATACTCACTCCTGTTAGTAAGGACTTGAGAGGCCACGTAGTTAAACGTTGAATGTAATTATTTATCCAGAGGTTAGTGCCACAGAGTGCGTATTAAATTTGTTGTTGTAGTTGATTTGAGTGTGAAATTTTCTGATACTGGCCCTAGTTAGCAAGGATTTGAAAGACCACGTTGTTAAATGTTTTGTGTGACTATTTGTCTAGAGGTTAGCCCCACAGAGTGCATATGTAAGTGTTCTGTAATATAGATATGTATGTGAAAAGGCAAGACAGTTACTTGGCCTTTACCCTTCCACTCAGTTACCTTACCAATCGCTAATTTCCCGATATCAGACTCTTTTAGTAGCGGCAGTAAAAGCCAAAAAGAGCGGACGAACTAGAAGGAGCCGGTCACGGTGGCCGAGGTGGACTGAGGCGCTCTAGTCACGGTCTGTGCGGCCACTACGGTCGGGGGTTCGAATCCCCCCCTCGGGCATGGATATTTGTGCCGTCCTTAGTCTTAGTTAGTTCATAAGTAGTTTGTAAGTTTAGGGACTGATGACCCCGTAGTTAAGTCCCATAGACTATACAAACATTTGAACATTTGAACTAGAAGGAGCAGACGAACTAGGAGCAGCGGACGATTATGCCAAACGTATCTCGCTTCATAGTTCGTTGGATTCTTTTCCGAGGACCGACGGGCAATAGCGAGAGGGCGCGTAGCAGAATTAAAAATCACGTGTTTGCCTTCTGCTGATGAGTCAATTTGAGGTGAGCGTCTGCCTGCTAGATTACATAGTTCAGTGCTGCAAAATTTCTGTTTTGAAGTGTTCTGCGCTCTGCAATATCTGAGTAATAAATTCAATACTGCCAAAATATAAAGATAAAACTCTAAACTTAAACGCGAGAGATTATCCACAAACTGTTTCTTTTGGTTTGCGTGATAGCGGCTCAAGCAGCAAGCGCATGAAGCAACTAGGTGGGGGAACTTCCCCCTCCACCTTCACGCGCAGACCACGCCGCTCAGTCGTCACTGGGAGCGGACGAACTAAAAGAGCGAACTAGCTCGCGGCAGAGCCGCGAACTAAATTGGGCGCTCCCGATCGCAAACTATTATGCGCAAGTCTTTTGGGAGTCCAGTTGAGATGTTGGTGCACTCGACTGCAGTTTGTCAGCGCGCTCCCGCGGTCTCAGACGACGAGAGACAGTGTCGTGGTAGCGCGTCCCCACTCGGCCTCGCCCCCTAGCCGGCGCTCGTTGTGATGCAGCTGGCGGCTGCGGCGCCCTCGTTAACACGGTCGTTAGCAGCGCACGCCGCCACTGCCTCCCCCCTCCCCCTCGGCCGACCTAATTTGGCTGCTGATACTCGTCGCACGGAGGACAAGTTAGATTAGCGTAACAGAATCGTACGGGAACGCGATTAGCGTTAACCAGGCTTCGGCGGTTACCCGTCGTGCGCGTTGTAGGTCATGGCGGAAAATATGACGACGGGCGCAGGAAACGTCTTGCGGTCTGTTCACTTCCGAATCACGAGGTGTACGCGATAATCAGTCTCAGTGCACCCACAACACGTGGTGCAGAGTACGTCAATTGAAGTTCCCAGCCAGAGGATAAAACTACTTTTTCTCGGGACTAAAAATCAAATTCTCTGATTTTCTTTCATTAGCATACTTATTCCACAAGCCACTATACCAGTTCTTTCCAAACTTCCCCTCATGGCGACACCCTTTTTATAGCTAACAGTTTTGCGCGACACCCTTTCACTAATATAAATCCATATGGTAGAATTTAGATGGTTCTAGCGGGGGGTGGGGAGCGGAAATACAGTATCGCTTAAACGTAGTTTGTAAACGAAACTAAAATCCTCGTACTCATTGAAATGTTTAATGTTGATCCGACTGCAGCAATTACGTACACTCATTGCAAGAAAAGGAAACATTAGGAACTACGGAGATGTACAACACAGTAACACAGCAGACAACAATGCCTAACTCACACAGTAATACTTGCTTCTTCTACATGCGACCCAACTTCCGAAACACGAAAACTGAATTTCGGAAACCGTTTATCGCTGACATGTGTTCATGTCAGGGCCAGATACGGTTTTGCTGGATCGACTGAAAACGGCATCTGGAAATTAGCTGCTCGGATTTCTGATTTAGACAGCACAGTGGCTGTTCCCTTTCAGTTCAGTTCAATATTATAACAATATTTTCAGAAATAAAAAGGATGTATTTATGACAAGTGATGAATTATTATTTAACTTCTATTGTTAGGTTCTGGCTTCACCATGACCTCGGAAGTCCCGTCATATTCGGAAAAAATGGATAAATATTTGTGACAAGGAAGAATATGAAAGTCATTTCTGGTCCCAGAATCTGTTACATACAGGAAACTGAGAGAAAAAAATATTAACGGGTACCAGAGTTCGAACCAACGATCACTACTCTCCGTTAATCACCCGGCCATATTCCATACTAAAACATCGCTACTGAATAGCTTTAGTCAGTTGACAATTGTTACTGCTTTTAAAATAAGTGACAGCTTTTACAGTCACTGTGTCATTGATTGACTTTTAGACTTTTAATAGTAAGAAACGCTACCGAGGATGACGTGGCTTTGATAAATCATATTTCATATGGTCTGATTATATGGGGACACTCCTCTCACATTAAGAATATCTTAAGACTACAAAAAAAAAGTCTTATGCTTAATGTGTAAAAGGGGCCGTAGGGAACATTGTCGTCCTATTTTCAGAAGACTAAGAATTCTCACAATTATAAATTTATACATCTATGTATCTGTACTCTATATTAAAAGCAATATCTTACCATTTTTGCTAGGAGAAAAATACATGAACACAATACCAGGGCTAAGAATAACTTGTATATAACACACAGGTTGTGAAGGACTAGAAATTCGCAGAAAGTGAACCCTCTGATATTCTTTAACAAATTACCAGCATACGTAAGATCCATGGATATAAACACGTTTAAAGTAAAATGATACAGCTGGCTATCTGATCATCCTTTTTATGACATTAAAAAATTCCTAGAGATGCCAGAGCAGGATATTAACATTTAACAGTTCCTTGCAATTAATAGTATTTGATTTATATGTATTAAGTCTCATGTAATTGTGTACCATGTATGTTAATGATCTGCTACACAAATGATTTGCTACACAATGATTACAGAATAGTATAGCTAAAGACATTATTAATCTAATACTTTCCTGTGTACTTTATTATGTCCATGTTTAAATGCATAATGTGTCTTATTGGCATTAGATTACTTTATTGTCTTGTATTTAACACGGTACTTCATCTTGTATTATATATTCCAATGACGAAACCAATATCATTGTACAATGATCTATGGTGAATAAAATTCTTGATTCTTGATATTCTTACCCGACACACCTCCCTCCAATGCTGAACGTACATCCTGTTTGTATTCTGTCAACATTTGAGGAAGCACTTGGAAAGTGGCTATATCTCCTTTTCAATAATAGGTATAATCTTTCACGGAGAAGAAACGTGTGCACAATTTGCAAATGTTACGAATTAATTTGCTGAGGTACGATGAAAAAGAAACTGCACTGTTTCTGTGAAAAAGATGCCTCCCTCCAGAGGTGATACCCTAAAGGAATTATGGCAGTATTTAGCACGAGAGCTGCCAGCGAATGTTGCCTCAGGTACAGCGGGCATGTACTGTATTACGAGGCGCGACCATGTTGCAATCCGTTGGATGTCACTTCACTAAATTTAAGGAGTTTCAAGAGGAAGGGGTGTACACAGAATTCTTTCACCGACTAAAACTCAATGGTTCTCGTTGAAGACTTGTGTAGCTCGTGCATTATAGGTATGCATTCCATTAAAATCCTACCTGACAGAATCTGTTTCTTCCTATCCTTCAAAAACTATCTAAGAAATGCTGACTGCAGTGAGCAACCGTTTATTATGGTATATTTGGAATTTATGTTCTATGTACTTTCACTGTTAACGGATTTTAATATCATGTTTTAATAAGAAATATCACTTCTTCACAAGATTGAAGCCTGAAGTACACAAACTTTTGAAAACATGTGCCCACTACCCGCAAATGTGGTACGACAAATCGGTTGATGATGTTTTAAATGCTGAATTAAGAATTACAACTAACTGCGTGGGTTTATATATATATATATATATATATATATATATATATATATATATATATATCTGAAAGAGTTAACACCACACATTGCTAAAAGATTTGATTTTAGAAATTCTCTATTTTCTGTGACATCTATTGTACATCCCACAGAAGCTCAAACAATTCAAAAATGTTACTGATACTTGTAGTGGATCGATTTCCTGTGATCACAGACTTTGTGGAAATACAAAAAATGGATGACGCGAAGCTAGATTTTGCTCAATATAGCCTTGATGCTTCATGGGGTCTACGGCTTACTCTTACGAACTGGAATCGAATCTCTTCTGTGCACATGGTGATGTTTATATTGTCTAGTGTCCAGGATATAACTCAGATATGCGCTGTAGGCAATGTCGTGTTGTCAGCAAAGGCACTCTAATCGGTCGTCGCCGCGGTAGAGTGGCCGAGCTTTCCAAAGCGCCTTGGCGTTCGGGACTACTCTTCAAAGTTAGGCATGAAACCGTCACCCTCCCTCCCGGTAGGGGAGGTCTAGGTCTTGCACATGTTCATGATCGAGCAGTGGCGCTATACAACAGCACCATGTTGGAGTTGTGGAGACGACATCAGACGTCTCTGGCAGGTATCTTAATAGAAGAACTAGGACCCAGGTCTCAAACAGCACCGGTGGCGGTGCAGCACATCTCACAGTCACTCCACCACATCAGTGTCTTTTTTTATAGAATATAGTTACGTCCAGATGGCACTGCCGGAAACCAGACGTGTGACGGCTCGCGACAGCTATCGAATCTTAATGTCGACAAGCCCTGACAATGTTATTGAAAAGAACTATCCAAATGTTAACTGGCCGGTGGTAAGGCGATCAATACTCTACGTTTCCATGGATACAGAAACAAGTGCCATGTTGTACCTACAGTTAATGGTACGCCAGCAACAGGACCTAGACTCCACTCAATACATATCATGAACTGACCATAATACCTCCAGTGACGAGTCCTGGACAACGACGAACACCGGCTAACAGCCGGCCGCGGTAGCCGAGGAGACTGAGGCGCTTCAGTCACGGTCTGCACGGCCACTACGGTCGGGGGTTCGAATCCCCCCTCGGGCATGGATATTTGTGCCGTCCTAGTTCGTAAGTAGTTCATAAGTAGTTTGTAAGTTTAGGGACTGATGACCCCGTAGTTAAGTCCCATAAGCTTTACAAACACACACACACACACACCGGCTAACATGTGGCCCAACAGCAGCAGTCTGGCGTTTAGGGCAACAGATAATAGCTTTCTTTCTTCGAATGGGGCAACACCACATTAAACCACGTCCCGTGTTATTCCCTGACAGGACGTACTATCCACGTACAAAAACGAATGCAGTAACATGGATTCGAACACAATTAGTGCTCTATTTATTCAGAGACTCACCTCAAGAATGTATTAGACTTTTAGATCTACTTAGAAGAAAGAAATAGAAGGATCCTAAGTACAGACAGTATTTTTTGTAGTTTTCCTTGCGTTTCAGGACCCGCCACATAGCTGGAGCGTCCCGGTTAAAAGAAGTTAAAATATTAAACCGACGAAGGAATGAACAGGAAGATATGAAACGGTAACTAACCCTCATATACATGAAGACGTACCCGGGCGCCGGAGCGACGACGGAATTAAAATAACACTATGCACCGAGCTCTTTGTTTATGTATGATATGCGAGAAGGCAATTGAGTTTCTGTGTGAGTATTGCGCACGGTGAACAGATTTACTTTTAAAAAACTTCTATAAGAATAATTATCTTGTCTAACATAAATAAATGTCAAACCTGTTTAATAAACTAGACCTAGCCTCTCCTAACAAATTTACAACTGTTTCGTTTCGTTTTTTTATGTTAAAAAACGCTGAGATGAGCGGCTAAGAAAAGATTAAAAATAATAAAAACAAAAATGTAAATAAAAGAAGAGTTAAAGAGCGCGCCGCTGCTCGCTGTAGGAGGTCTGAGTCCTCCCTAGAGGATGGCTGTATTTGTTGACCTCAGCTTAAGTTCGCTTGTTTGTAAGCCTAGGGCCTGATGACCAAAGTAGGTAAGTCCCATAGATTTACAAACAGTTGAACATTCTTGAATCGGTCGCCTGATGCCATAGTCCATTACGCCCAATTACGCCCACTAACAGATACGTTCATTGTACGTCCCGCATTGATTTCGGGGTTATTTCACGCAGTGTTGCTTATCTGTTACCACTGATATCTCTACTCTAAGTAATTAAATGAACACCCTCGACCACTGTCTTGTCCGTGGTAGTAACAGGTAACGCTGAATTATAATATTCTCGGTATCCTTTTGACAGTGCTGATCTCGGATATCGAATTTCCTAAAAATTTCCGAACTGGAGTGTCCCACGCTTATAGCTCAGTGGTCCTCAATCTCTGTGGTCTACAGTCCACAGGTGGTCCACAAAAGGTAAAGTGTGGTCAGCGAAAGATAGTAAATTTCAAACTTTTATTAATTTCATCATCATTATCATCATCATTAGAGACTGATTATGTCTTTCAGCGTTCAGTCTGGAGCATAGTACCTCTAATCAAAATTCCTCCATGATTCAATGCTAACATTGATGCCCCGTCTGATGTTATGCCTTTTACTTCAAAATCATTCTGCACCGAATCTAAGTACTTTCTTCTTGGTCTACCTCGACTCCTCTTACCCTCCGCGGCCGAGCTCATGAGTCTCTTAGGTAACCTTGCTTCTCCCATGCGTATAACATGACCCCACCATCTCAGTCTGTTCGCTCTAACTGCTTCATCTATGGTGTTCATACCCAGTTTTTCCTTGATTTCCTCATTATGGAGACCCTCCTGCCATTGTTCCCATCTATTAGTACCTGCAATCATTCTTGCTACTTTCATATCTGTAACCTCTGCCTTGTGAATAAGGTAACCTGTATCCACCCAACTTTCACTCCCATACAACAAAGTTGGTGGAAAGATAGAGCGGTGCACTTCAAGCTTAGTCTTGGTACTTACTTATTGCAGAAGAGAGTAGATCTTAGCTGAGCACTCACTGCATTAGCTTTTCTGCACCTCGATTCCAGTTCTTTCACTACGTTGCCATCCTGTGAGAAAATACATCCCAGGTACTTGAAACTGTCTATCTGTTCTAACTTTGTTCCTCCTATTTGGCACTAAATCCGTTTAAATCTCTTTCCCACAGACATTACTTTTGTTTTGGAGATGCTGATCTTCATATCATAATCCTTGCATCTCTGATCGAGCTCTGAAATATTAGTTTGCAACCTTTCAATTGAATCGGCAATTACAACTAAGTCATCCGCATATGCGAGACTGCTTATTTTGTATTCACCCATTTTAATCTCGCCCTGCGAGTCTACTGTTTTCAGCATATGATCAATGAATACTATGAACAACAGTGGTGACAGGTTACAGCCTTATCTTACCCCTGAAACTACCCTGAACCATGAGCTTAATTTACCATCTACTCTAACTGCTGCCCGACAGTCTACGTAGAGCCCTTTAATTGCCTGCAGACGTTTGCCTCCTTTACCATAATCTTGTAGAACTGACAGTAGCTTCCTCCTAGGGACACGGTCATAAGCGTTTTCTAGGTCTATGACACATAGATACAATTCCCTGTTCCACTCATAGCATATTTCCATTACCTGCCGTAAGCTAAAGATCTGGTCCTGACAGCCTCTGAGAGGCCTAAACCCACACTGATTTTCATCTAACTTGTCCTCAATTAATACTCGCACTCTCCTTTCAACAATACCTGAGAATATTTTGCCTAAAACGCTAATTAAGGAGGTACCTCGATAGTTGTTACAATCTTTTCTGTTTCCAAGTTTGAAAATTGGCGTGATTACCGCTTTTGTCCAGTCAGACGGAACCTGTCCTGATTCCCACACCTTCTCAGTTATCCTGTGTAACCATTTGAGACCTGATATTCCACTATATTTGACGAGATCTGGCTTAATTTCGTCCACCCCAGCCGCTTTATTGCAGTGTAATTTACTGACCATTTTCTCCACTTTCTCCAATGATTTCCTGTTTCCATCGTTCCTATCCCATTCCACCTGAAAATCTGACACATCATTGAACGTTTCACCTACATTGAGCAATTCTTCAAAATATTCCCTCCATCTGCTCAAGGCATCCACGGGATTGACTAGCAGCTTCCCTGACCTGTCCAAAACACTTGTTAATTCCTTCTTCTTCATCTACATCTACATAGATACTCTGCAAATCACATTTAAGTGCCTGGCAGAGGGTTCATTAACCACTTTCATAACTTTTCTCTACCGTTCCACTCTCTAATAGCGCACGGGAAGAAAGAACACCTAAATCGTTCCGTTTTCGATCTGATTTCTCTTATTTTATTGGGATGGTCATGTCTCCCTAAGTAGGCGGGTGCTAGCAAAATATTATCACATTCAGAAGTAAAAGTCGGTGATTGAAACTTCGCAAACAGATCACGCCGCAATGAATAACGTCTTTCTTTTAATGATTTCTTCCCTCCCTTTCGAAGATTGCTAATTACGCTCCAAAATGGTTTTCCCGCGGCTTGACCCAGAGATTCTACCTTATTTCCAAAGTCTTCCCATGATTTCTGCTAGGAGTCTGCAATTATCCGTTTGGCTTTGTTTCTTTCTTCAACATAACTTTCTCTGTCTGCCTGTTTTCTAGTATGGAGCCATTTTTGAAATGACTTCTTTTTCTTTTACAGTCTGCCTTGACTGTGTCATTCCACCAGGCTGTCTGCTTCTTTCTACCTGTACACACTGCTGTTCCAAGACATTCTGTGGCTGCTTCCAGTAATGTGTCCCTGTACGTTGACCATTCCTCTTCCAGTGACTGTAAACCATTACAATCAACTGGTACCTTTCCGAGATCATTGCTATGTATTTCTGCCTAATTTCCTTGTCTTGAAGCTTCTCCACTCTTACCCTTCTACACATGGACTTGACGTTCTGCTCTTTTCGCCTCACAAAACCAATTTCACTGCAGATTAAATAATGATCAGTATCATCAAAGAACCTCCTGAAAACACGTGTGTCCTTGACTGTCTTCCTGAATTCCTGGTCTGTTATTATATAGTCAATGACAGATCTGGTTCCCCTTCCTTCCCAAGTATAGCGGTGAATGTCCTTATGCTTAAAGAAGGAGTTTGTGATAACTAAGCCCATACTGGAACAGAAATCCAAGAGCTGTTTTCCGTTCCTGTTGGCCTCCATATCCTCTCCAAACTTACCCATAACCTTTTCATAACCTTCTGTTCGATTTCCTATCCTGGCGTTGAAATCACCCATGAGTAAAACACTATCCTTATCCTTCACTCTAACAATTGCACCACTAAGTGCGTTGTGAAATCTCATCTTGATCAGTCCCTTCACAGGGTGAATATACTGCCACAATCCTAATTTTCTTGCTAGAGATGGCCAAATCTATCCACATCAGTCGTTCATTTACATACCTTATTGCAATTATGCTGGGTTCGATTGCTTTCCTGATGTAAAACCCTACACCACACTGTGCTCTTCCTACTTTGACGCCTGTATTCTCCGACTTCGTCCTCTTTCTCACCCCTTACTCTAACGTCACTAACAGCTAAGACATCTAACCCCATCTTACTTGAAGCCTCCGCCAGCTCTACCTTCTTCCCAGTGTAATCCCCATTGATATTAATAGCTCCCCATCTCATTCCATATCGTTTGCCATGTCGTGTCGGAGGAGTCCCTGGTCTGTCAATTAGAGGTGGGACTCCATCACCTCCAAAGGTCCGAGGCATTTTGCTCTGATTGTTGCCGGCATGATATTGAAGTACCTGGGAAGCAGGTTGCTAGCCTTACTTGCCCAGGGCCCCACTGGGTTTTACCCCTAACGGTTGAGGGACTAACCGGTGGATTTGGTAATGTTTTCCGTCTGAGCACGAAGGTGGCCACGACTCAGAATATGTCCTAGATGCCCAACCTTATTCCAAAGTAACTGGTATCCCATTTTTAGTTATTAAATCCTTGTTGCATGATGAGTGAATTGAATTGTACGTTCACGATAACTTGACATCACTGGCGATAACAGAAGGTGGTAACATCAGTATCATCTAAAATTTATTCATTTGCCTCCAGTTTCGTGAACGCTTATTGAATTTCAAAATGATACGAACTCTAAGAAGTCATTTCAATGAATCCTCTTGGGCACTCTTGATGTAAAGATGCCAAAACCACGCAAAACATTCCAGAAATCGCCTACGTCTGGCTTACTATTTTCTTCAACGGTGAACAAGAGTTATTATTAGCTTGAAAATAAATCCGGGAATTGATTGAAAGGGAGTGTTGGTATGAGCGTAGCCTTAAGCAACAGTATTAGCCCTAGAACTTCCGAACCTGATATAAAAGCTGAAGGCTCTAAAATCACATTGGTGCATAACGAATTTCATTTTCTAGTGAAAGTTTGTGTTATATTTGATACTGAAAATACGTTTTATTTAGAGATGTCAAGTTTGAAAAGAATCTTTCCGTGATGGGGCAAGGATTAGGGAGGACTGGGTGGGGTATTTGAAGGCCGTAACCCGGAATTATTTATTTCGAAAATTGGCAGAAAAAATCTTCATCTCATGCTTAACTGTAGAAAAATAATTAAGACACGACAAGGTGCCTACTAAAATATAAATACATCTCTGGGAGACTATAGAAGAAACAATTACACAGACTATATTCCATAGGGCCCGCAGCGTTTTATGGGTCAACAAGTGACGTAATAATAATAATTAACCAAAACGCTGCTATTTAATAATTTTTATTTGAACACTACGATCTCGTTTCGGCCTACATTGCCATTTCCAAGTGACGGCTTTAACTGTCGAAATCTTTCTTTCTCTTCAGTCATGTTCTCGCACATGCAGGTTCGGCTTTGGTTATATCGGATTTGACGTGTTAATGTACGGTATACAGGGTGGCCGGATACCCTTCCTGTCGCCACCCCAGGAGGAAATGTTTACCCCAAATGTCTGCATATAGTATTATATGTGTGAAAGTACTCACCTAGAGGGATGTGGAAAACCGCCTAAAAACCACATCCAGGCTGGCCGGCATTCCGACCCCCTTCGTTAATCCCCCCCGGAGGATTCGAACCGGGGCCGGTACGTCTCTCCGTCTCGAAAAGCGGTGCGTTAGACCGCACAGCTAACCGAGCGGGTCAACTGTCGAACTACTGAAGCAAAAATATAAGTACCAACCAAATTTGACAGTCTATATCCAGACGCCTAGATGTCTTATGTATGTCAGGCCATCTAGACATAAATGTCACTTGAAAATGGGAATGTAAGCCTAAAAGAATCGTCGTGTACAAATAAATATTATTAAATTATTATTAATCGACATTTCGCCGTGGGCTTTTTCCGTGCGGTACCGTTTAGGTTAGGGGTATATTATAATAATAATAAGCCGTCTTTAGTCACAATAATTTTATTGTTTTTATTGTCCAACGCGTTTCAGAGCTATAATTCCATTTTCGAGGACTTTATTACTGTATTTTTTAGTTACATCTGCTTTATTTTTTCACCTAACGGTAGAAGAACGACACAGATCTTAGTTCTTTCCGAGAAAGTTGGCGTAGGAGTTAATGTAAGGATCTTATAATAAACATACAGTGAACTATTGTGAATTGTTACCTCATTTGTAGAGAGCAAAAATATGTTGTAAAATGTGTGGTAATGCGGAAATTATTTCACCAATGCAGGATATAATTTCATCTCGACAAATGCAGCTAACAATTCGCAATACTTCACTGTATGTTTATTATAAGATCCTTGTATTAACGCCTACGGCACTTTCTCGCCAAAAACGAACAACTATGCCATTCTTCTAGCGTTAGGTGGAAAACTGAAGCAGATGTACCTCCAACATACAGTAATAAAGTCCTCGAAAATGGAGTTGTAGCTCCGAACGCGTCGGACAATAAAAATAATGAAAATTATTGTGACTGAAGACGGCTTCTTCTTATTATTATAATATACCCCTAACCTAAATATTATTAAATAGCCGCGTTTTGGTTAATTATTATCACTAATGACACTGACCTTTACATTCGTTTACCTATGTCCGAAGCAGACTAAAATGTGTGAGAGTTAATTTAAAGGATAATAACTGCCGCAAGGGAGTAGCCGAGCGCTCTGGAGCCGCCATGTTTCGGATCGCGCGGCCTTCTGCGTCGGGGTTCGAATCCCCCCCTAGGTCATGGATGTGTGTTGTCCTTAGGTTAGTTTAACTTAGTTTAAGTAGTTTGTAAGTCTAGGGACTGATGACCAACGTAGTTCGTTCCCTTAAGAATTAAATACTCAATAACTGATTTACGATCACTGATGACATAACAGCATGTACATTAGTAGACCAAATCGCGACCCAACTACAAATCCACGCACCGGCTATACTGAAGTTATCGAGGCTCCGCTTCAGTGTCTGTGTATATTACACTGTTTTTACAAAACTGATGATAAAAACGTATTGTATTTCGTTATTTCTGAATTTATAGTGGTTCATCAAATGGTGCAACGAAAAACTGTGTTGCCAAACTACTAAAATAAAAAAAAATAGAAATTCAGTAATTTTACCAGAGGTTCCCGTAACTCAGTTAATTTTGTCTAGAAATCGTGGTAATTACGGACAAATCGTAATACTTTGCATGTTTGTTTATTTTTTATGTCAACGCTTACGTTAAAGGTCTAGACTATATTTTTAAATCGTTGTAGCTCACAATAAAGAAATAAGAGTGATTACTGTTTTAAAAAGTTTGAGATCCGCCGGTATCGCTGCCATTACAATCAGGAGTTCGATAATTCCCGTCATGCTATCACTATCATGCCGGAAACTTTATCACATTAATCACCGGAGAACAAATATAAGCACTGTTGCCGCACCAGCCTGTTATAGCTACCGCCATCTGTACCCGTGCTATCCCATGGCTTTTTGTCACCACAGTCTAGTATCTGACGATGTATCGTTCGCAATAAATGGAACCGATGTGTTAGAGTGGCAGAACAGCAGAAGCTAATCTTCGGAAGTGGACACGTGGCCAGAGGTCTGCTGAGGTCGCAGTCCTAGTTTCCGGCGCCGTTGTTTTGTTCGTCGCGCATCTGTTGGTGCGTAGGCCGTCCGTTGCTAGGAGACGGCCAAACTTCGCTGGCTTCCGTCGTCCGCGCTGGCGGCGCGCCCGCCCTCATCCGCGGCACGTACAGTCCGGTGAGCAGACGCTGCCCGCATACACAATGTCCTGCCGCACTGCTGCAGTGGCGGCTCGTACAAAATTTGACCAGTGTGCTACAATATTATTTACAAAATACAGGGTGATTCAAAAAGAATACCACAACTTTAGGAATTTAAAACTCTGCAACGACAAAAGACAGAGCTAAGCACTATCTGTCGGCGAATTAAAGGAGCTATAAAGTTTCTTTTAGTTGTACATTTGTTCGCTTGAGGCGCTGTTGACTAGGCGTCAGCGTCAGTTGATGCTAAGTTGGCGACCGCTCAACAGAAAGCTTTTTGTGTTATTGAGTACGGCAGAAGTGAATCGATGACAGTTGTTCAGCGTGCATTTCGAACGAAGTATGGTGTTAAACAGTGGCGTAGCTATCATAGGGCTAGGCGGGGCAGTGCCCCGGGGCCCCCGAGATCAAGGGGCCCCTCGGCCTCAGAGTCAGTGAGCAAAGTTCGGAAAAAGTTACAGTAGAGCGTCATTTTTTTATTTTTATTTTATTTATTTATTTTTACCTTCCCACCCTAACGTCTATCAATTCCCCTCCCGTCAAACTAAGCTTCCCATAGTAATCACACTGGACCACAGGGTGACGGAACATTGCTTCTAGTGGTGCCTGCTGACAGGCCAAGCCGACAGTCGCTGAGTACAACATCGGCACACTCCAGTCGGCAGAAGTAGCGGCAGCATCAAAGCTGCTCACAGCAACAGCTGCGCCTTCCAAGTGTTCCGCTGTGCCGCTCGGCGCAATGTGAAAGATCGCGCGACTCCAAATACAGTATAAATACATTTACTGTACAGTACTTCTTATTGGCAAGTGTAAGTGTACAGTTCGATTATACGAATAATCGGTTTTGCGAACATCCATGTCCCCCAATTACACTTCGGATAACCGACGTTCTACTGTATATAATATTTTAGCTGAATGAAGGGTTTTCGACTTTTAACGTTTTGAACACTGCCAACAAACTTCAAAAGCACGAAGTGAAATCCAAAAATTATTCCCATCTCAGAATACAAACATAAAAAGGTATTGCTTGTCCGCTAAGACGTGCACCCTGCCACCTGCTGAATTACTACCAGTGTGTAACAATACTGTTCATGGTTTGAATTCGTAGGCATTAAAATTCATGTTGACATGTGAGTGAAGTGATAATTTTTTTAAATAGTCCTAATGTTAATGGAATGCTGCTTGTAAGTTCAATATCGTAAACTGAAGGCGGTAACCTTTAATTGTTGTATTAAATAACTAGAAATGAAGTGGGATTGGTACGATACGATAAAATGTAAATACTACTAATTTAACGTTTATGTTTTCTCTTAGAAGTCAGTAGTCTTCAAGGAATCGTGTTAGTGTTGAATCGTGACATTTTTCATCCTGTTTACTGAATTGGTGTGTGATGTAACAATGGGTTGTAAACCTATTGGTATCGACAGACATGGTATGACAGCAGAAGTGGTTATGGATTATTTTCGTAATACTGTAAAGAAAATAAATCTGCAGAAGAAAGAAGGCAGGAAGACTACTATCCGATGTTAATACAGGCATATCATTATCTGATATGCATGTCTAAGAAGACGAAAACTCTGAAAATGATTTCTGTACTTACTACAACGGGAAAACAGGTTCAAATGGTCGCAAAAGCCGCCCAGTAGTTCTGAAACGTGAAATTGATATAAATGGCTGTTGATTTCTTTCCTGTGTGTTAAAAAAAATACTTTTCTCCTTTCAGAGATGAAAATTGTCCTAAATTAACACCAGATGAAGCAAAAAAGAAGAAATACTGCTAAAATAAAACAAAATTATTACTTTACCTTTGTACGTGTACCTGGTATTGGAAAAACATAATAAAGATCTTTTTTTTTTTTTTTTAGAAAATACTGTCGGTGGGAGGGGGGGGGGGGCTACAGGCCGGCAACCACCTCCCCCCTATAGGAAACGCCACTGAGCATACCCCAAGATTTTCAAAAGTCGGCGCCTGTGGTATAGTTTTAGTTTAGAGAGGGCCCCAACGTCATTTTTGCCCCGGGGCCCTTCGTGCAGTAGCTACGCCATTGGTGTTAAACCTCCTGATAGGTCGTGTATTAAACGTTGGTATAAACAGTTTACAGAGAATGGGTGTTTGTGCAAAGGGAAAAGTTCTGGACGGCCGAGAACGAGAGACGGCCGAGAGCTAGCAGAGAGCTGCAAATTCCACTATCAACTGTATGGAGAGTCCGACGAAAAAGGTTAGTTATGAAACCTTATCGTCTGAAATTGGTTCAAGCACTGTCTGCTGCTGATTTCTGTGATTTTATCCTTGCTCAAATGGAAACAGATGAATCTTTCGTGTCAAAGATTGTGTTTAGTGATGAAGCAACTAACGGGAAAGTCAACCGTCACAATGTCTGTATATGGGGCACTGAGAATCCGCTGGAAACAACCCAGTATGAACGTGACTCGCCTAAGGTGAACGTTTTCTGTGCCATTTCAGCCAATAAAGTTTTTGGTCCCTTTTTCTTCGAAAGTGCTACTGTAACTTGACTACAGTATCTGGAGATGTTAGAGAATTGGCTGTTCCCTCAGCTCGAACAAGTAGCACAACAATTCATATTTCAGCAGGATGGAGCGCCACCACATTGGCACTTATCTACCTGAACGTCAACTACCCGAGGCGATGGATCGGCCGCCAGGCAGCCCGTGGCAGAGCATTTCATCACTGGCCTCCAAGAAGCCCTGATCTTACCCCCTGCGATTTTTTCTTATGGGGGGTATGTTAAGGATATGGTGTTTCGGCCACCTCTCCCAGCCACCATTGATGATTTGAAACGAGAAATAACAGCAGCTATCCAAACTGTTACGCCTGATATGCTACAGAGAGTGTGGAACGAGTTGGAGTATCGGGTTGATATTGTTCGAGTGTTTGGAGGGGGCCATATTGAACATCTCTGAACTTGTTTTTGAGTGAAAAAAAAGACCTTTTTAAATACTCTTTGTAATGATGTATAATAGAAGGTTATATTATGTTTCTTTCATTAAATACACATTTTTAAAGTTGTGGTATTCTTTTTGAATCACCCTGTATACTAAAATAAAAATCGTGACTGATAATGGAAATAACGAAGCATAGCAATATCCCCGCCACGTCATCTGCGTTCTACACAAGTGACCAATGAAACTGATTGGCTGGAAAGCGCAGTTTCACTCCCATGTTGGCTATAAATTACTAATGTTGCTTGTGATTGAAGTTTTATTTGCAGAAATTAAAAAAAAATTGGACTCAGAGGTATTTGAATACGAGCCTCACACAAGTAGGTTTGAGAGACAACGCGCAAGACGCCTGAGCCAGCGCGCTATTTGACTGTGTATGCCGCAATATTCGTCATATACTATTCTTCCGCAACTGTTACACGCAGTGCGAAGAGAAATATTGTTCTGGTGCTGCAGTCGGCCTCAGCACACATGAGCCGCCAGGGCTGACGTCACGTCTGCGCATGCACACTAGCGAAAAGACGACTGCGCCGCCTCTCTGCGCACGTACCAGCGCGGCTGAATCCCACTTTAGCACACGGAGCTAAGCCAGCTATCGCGGCGAGAGCACTCCAAACTGCGTTTTCATTTTTATTACTGGCATTGTAATACATATCGGATCGCATTCCAAGAGAAAGGATGTAATTTTACAGCGCTTTCTCGCTTGCATTCGAAGAGAAATGGCATAATTTTAGTAATATATTTACAGTGTGCTGCAGCACATTAGCACATTATCACCAGCCGCCACTGGAAACGCGCCGCCGTTTTGTTTTACTGTAATGGTAATACCACAGTCTAACATATACAGTCACAACACTCCCACAGATTATTGTTATACGCTGCGATAGCAGCGCTCCAAGCGGCCGGCAAGCTACGTTTCAGAATATGATATTGGAGGAGTGCGAATAGTATCGTTTAGATTGACTTCAGTATACTTTTCACATTAGGGAATGTATGTAGTGCCTTATAAGTAGGTAATAATTTTAAAATAGCTTTCCATTTGTCTTTCTTAGGTTTCATAAGATCACTGATAACGTACGAAATGGTACATTACAGGACAGTTAATTTACAATCACCATGTAACATACAGGCTTTAAATGAGTAATTTCATTTTCTATTAAAAATGAAAATGCCTAGGAAACACCAAGAGACATGGCATTTAGCAGAGAGACGTCAATTTCTACGCAGGAACGTTAAGTATTCTCCATTACAATTCCAGTAAAATCGGTGAGGGTGGAACATAGTAAACGTATATAGAATGCAATAAATACGGTATTTAACGTACCAAAATCAGTCATCAGCTGTAGCTGAAGGAAAAACGTCACAGACATGGCAATATAACGATAAAAGCAACCGAACTGTTTTCCAACAAAGAAGAACCCATTCCACAATTGTTGCTACATCTGAACCACAAACGGCAAGAATCATCAGAAACTTGGTTTTTTAAAGCTAATGTAATTACACTTAAAAGAATATGCACGTATAAGAAAGAAGAGCGACGTGTAAGAATGTGAGAATCATTAGACTCCGTAACGAATTGATACACGTCAAAAACTGGCTGTCATAGTAAGAACAGACGATAATAGAAATTTATTATATCATTATGTTTATATACAAGTTACTTTCATCGGAATAAGCTTAAAATATACACATATTCGTATTTGTCCATGACAGAGTTGTTCTTTATATGATTCAGTCATTTAAATGAGGCTGTTTTTATATTAATTTCCGTATTATCTTTGTATCTGGATATTTTAATAATGCTTGTAACGCAAAAATTATAGTTAAGTATTTCGTTAATTACGCACAAAAGCGATTATAAACAAACATCAGTGCTTCGGCAGCTTGCCCACCGCTAGGAGCGCTAGTGTCGCAGCAACTGTCATTTAGTAATAACTTTTACAGCAGTGAGTGTCGCGACTGTATATGTTGGACTGTGGTAATACTCGTAAACGCTATCCCGTAGTTATAGGTGCATTCGCGTTAGGAATGTTAACTTCCGATTCATGATTCTACTCATTAAGAACAGTCTGTAAAGTTTGTTGCACACGTGCCTGTTACTATTGGATAACGTTGTGGGGCAGAACAGACAATCACATCTTGAAATTTTACTTACGGCAGAGGCGGCGTAGAATGCTGATGTTGGAAAATACCGCCGAATGCTTTTTGAAAAGACAATCAGAATGAGGAGAATAGTCTTCCGTGTTGGACATGAAATAAAATGATCATTTCTGTTACTGCACTGTGGTTGATAGATTCTTGTATGTAGCACTGTCCGTTCAGTATATCCTTCTGAGACCTGATGTCCATTATAGTGGACATACAATTTTATGCCCTCATATCGTATTCTCTGTATATACAGTCGTAATACCTACGTTCCAGTTCAATTGGCAGTAAATTTTAGCTATTTCGAAGGAGAAACGGTTACTGCGATCACTTGGTACCAAGTAAGCTGTTTTGTATGCGTTTTAGCATGCCAGGTGAGTATTCCTTATTTTAATTTTTCGAAATTAATTTCGTGAAAAAGGTACATGCAATATCTCTCTACTAAGACTGTTATGTAAGTACCAACATTTTTTTTTTTTTTTTTTTCGTTGCTTCAGTATGTGTCACCAAAGCTGACTTGCCAGTGATGGACACATT
The DNA here is from genome assembly GCA_026315105.1 of Locusta migratoria. Lineage (NCBI taxonomy): Eukaryota > Metazoa > Arthropoda > Insecta > Orthoptera > Acrididae > Locusta > Locusta migratoria. The sequence continues at coordinate 713,828,588 of CM048744.1, forward strand.
TGAAAATTCTGAATGTATTTGAAAACAATCGAAAATGTTTGTGAATTCTCTTTTTCTATCCTCTCTTTAACATGTACATAATACCTATTTAGAAAAATACTGTGCCAGTAGCCACCAGGTCTCAGGAGGATATTAAATATCTTCGTAAAGCGAACATTTTGTTTCCAACATTAGCACACTATGCCACCATAATTTAACCAGTCAGAATGTTTCAGTCGCCATCCTTGCTTATCGATAATGGATCTTCAGGTAAACAAAATATGTCGATTTGCATAAGAACTATATCTTTATTATCCCTAGTAAAAAATGCAGAATGTAGGTCATCGACGCAGGTCCTTAAGACTTTCTTATATGGATTAAGCTCCTACAGACACATTTTCATGTATCGTGTTCTACTATCTTTGCATTCTTATTTCATTCATAACAAAATAATCCTGTAATTTAGAACCTCTGGCAATGAAGTTCCGTGAATAGTCCTAGAACACTGACGTAGATGTACCATAAACTACAGTTACCTTAATATCCTTCGAAGTACTCACCTGCCATAACTATTCATTGATAAGCTCTGCGATACATTACCTGAAAACTTTAACGAATTCTTCCTTACAATGGTGTTCAAAAGCCACGTGACGTTTCTCATAGATTAAGATCCGGCGACTATGATGTATGTGTAAGTTGCACGACAACGTTCGCCCACACACAGCCAATATCGTCAAACATTTCCTGGAAAAAGAAGGGTAGTGCAACTTGATCATCCACTATACCCGCCGTATATCAATCCCTCTACTCAAACTGATTTTGAAAGGAAAGAGATTTGACGATATTCCTTACATCCAACGAAACATGACGAGGAAAACTTCGTGAAAACGTTCCAGATCATACGCGTATATTGTAGAGGTCATCGGTGCATTGTTACGAGAAGTGAGTATTTCGGAGGACAGTAAGGTAGCTGAAGTTCATAGTTCTTCTACGTTAGAACTATTCACCGAACTTTATTATCAGTTGTAATTCTCACAGCATTTGTTTCCTATATTAATAAAATTCTAATAACTGTAATTTTGATTCACAACAAGTAAGGAGAATAAAAGGTAAAAGTTAAACGTTCCAGGGGCAACAAATTATCTAGCAATATGGTTATGAGATTCGAAAGACATGAAAAGGATGCATTGGGCAAGTTGTAAAGGAAAGCAAGAATAAATTAGAATTTATTTTAAATTAATGCTTCCTTAGACGTTTGTCACAAACGGTCATATGTATGTATTTGACCAACATGCTTCTTGTTTTTAAAAGTTGACTTTTCTAGTGTTGACAGAATAAGTACGTCCAGACCGATATTAAGGGTAGCGGGAGAAATGCAGAGTGTCGAATGATAAGAGCGTTTTAGGCGCAGCTGTTTCAAGGAAGTGAATGTCAAGAAAACGTTCACAATTGCTGCATAGTTCTGCATGTTTCATTCAGTAATAATGTGGTTAACTGCAAACAGTTTTCTGGTCGTTTTGTCAGTGGATGTAGAGTTCAGTCCTATTATCTCTATAATCTCTGTTATGTGTATGACATTTCTTATTTGTATTATCTTTCCGTACTTAATTTCCAGTGCATGTCCGACTGTTGATTTCGTGAGCATCTACAGTGTCGTATATTACTGGCATTGTGTCAGCTTTCGGGGACCACAAAAAGCACGGGTTCACGAAGATCGCGACACAGATCTTTATTCTGACCGCAAAAAAGCACGGGTTCACAAATGTCAAGACACAGATCTTTATTCTGACCGATTTCGGCAGATTGGCCTTCCAAGGGCAGACGCTGCATATTATTAAAAGCAATATGCCAGTACCGGCAAGATTTTTGAGCCCATCTTCGGCAAAGTGTGCTTTTTTGCAGTTTATGAAACACGTGCTGTGTCTTTTTATGTGTGAGTACATGAAAATAACGCGCATCTCTTAGTTGTTAACTGTCTGTTAGCAGTTTAAAAGTAGGATTACGCGGTAGCTCCGGACAGAGGTTCGAGTACTCTCTCGGCGAACTGTGTGTGTATTTTTCTTACCGTACGTCGGTTTAAGTGGTCTTTAAGTCTAGGGACAGATCAAACGAGTAATTTGGTCCCTTAGAGATACAAACGAACAATTGTGCAATCATTTGCACAAACTAGGCGCTAGCGGTGTGATTAAAATGCGCTGTGTTAACGGGAATACGAGCGAAAGGGGTAAATGGTCCCTCCTGCAATTTGGGAGTACATATTCTTTATTCATTACAGAATTCTTATGCGTTTCTGCAAATGATTACCTGTGGCTATATAATGTCGTGGTTCTAGCACTGCCGTGTGCTGTGGCAAATATTCTGCCTTTGTTATTGTTGTTACAATTTTCAGGGGACTAAAATCTCCTTGTCATGGCTGTAGCGGTGATTATCTACCTTAGGTTTGTTATGCTGATCAGGTGAAAGTACGCCTTTTGTGCGATGGTGGTTTCTGCACCGCCCTACAGTCATGGCAAAAGCGATAATTTACAGAAAATTGCCACAACACGCATGCACACGAATGCAGAAAGTATCCGTTCCAACACAATGCGAGTAGGTTTTGGCGTAAATCACTCTCGTTTTTGCTGGTAGGTTCCGTTCCTAACGACAGAGCTTTGAAAAGATACAAGCTTCCCATTGTGTTTCAAATCGTTAATTTTAGAAGTAAAGCATTACTGGAATATGTAAAATGTAAACTTTCCCGGCCGGAAAGGTCAATATTACTAAAATATTTCCCGGCTATTATGACGTGGTCTTATGGATTTATTATTCAAACCCAAGACTCAGGTTTTAGCAGCCACAAATTCAAACCACGAAAGACTGTATACAGTGGCTATTGAAATTGTAAAACACACCAATAAATTCAGTGAGATGGAGGAGGGCGTGAAACTAAATGAAATCTGCATTCTGGTGTTGAAGGAGAAATGTAACAGTTTTCCACCATGGGACGATATTAACGAACGACAGCAATCGGCAACGAAGAATTGCGCGCGCATAGCAAAAATATCTGACGTCACACCTCTGCTCGCGAGCCCTCATAAACGGAGTGTGGCTTCAGTCACTAGCGAGCCAGAATGTGCATCGGACATTCAGAAGTCCCACGATCCCCCTTGAAAATGTCCTCCGCAGTTGGGGACGAAACGTTGGGTTTCAATAATAAATGAATAATACCACGGCATAATAGCCCGGAAATTTTTAGTAATATATATTACTGGAATATGAAATTAAGATATTTTTGTGAATACACCTGGTGTTGTTGGATATGGGGGGTGTGATACTTTCGGCTGTTCCCCGTCGAAGACTATGCCCCCATCGGACATACGTGGGTGAAGTTTGTTGTCCCTAGCATAAGTTAGTTTAATACTTATTTTTGCAAATCACGCACCAGTTGTCAGTAATAAAATTTATACGTCAGAGCGAAAAGTTTCGGGGCGACATAATCCCATTATCAAGTACTGTAAACCAAGGAAACATAAAATGAAATAGAGCGCCATATATCCTCGACTCAACTACAAATATCCAAACTAGAAGTTGTTCAAATGTTTGTAGAACTTATGGTACTTAACTACGGGGTCATCAGTCCCTAAGCTTACAAACTACTTATGAACTAGCTAAGACTAAGGACGGCACAAATATCCATGCCCGAGGGGGGATTCGAACCCCCTCCAAACTAGACTAACATACTAACCTACCTTAAAACTTATCTGCCGCTAGGCAACATCATCAAACTTAGCAAATCGTCGAGATGAACGACATGTTTATCGGATAGCTCCGCCGGCCGCGGTGGCCGAGGGGACTGAGGCGCGTCAGTCACGGTCTGCACGGCCACTACGATCGGGGATTCGAATCCCCCCTCGGGCATGGATATTTGTGCCATACTTAGTGTTAGCTGGTTCATAAATAGTTTGTAAGTTTAGGGACTTATGACACTGTAGTTAAGTCCCATAAGCTATACAAACATTTGAACATTTTGAAGGCTCCAAGTTGTGCACTAACAGACAGCACTTACCAAGCATCAAATATTATCCACATGCATAACTGCTGTCATGGGTGAACAAAGATATTATTGTCCAAACATCTAACACATATTCATAAAGTCATCCTCTAAAATTGCAGGATTTGTAATGGAAATACGCCCTAATTTACTCAGCTAAAGCAAGACGTCGATATTTAAACAGAAGAAACTATCAGTGTTTCTGAAGGAGGATATTGCTACAATGTCCCCAGTAATGGCTTTTAGTGAGTTCTGTCTTCTCAGTGAGCTCTTTGGCCAGAGCACAAATTATCTCAGTTTCTTCCAAATTGCAATATCCTCCTTGAGAAGCAATGATATGTCTTTCTGTTTTCAATATAAAAAAAAATGTTTGTTAAGCTTAAGGGACTTAACTGCGGGGTCATCAGTCCTAAATTTACAAACTACTTAGGAAGTATCTTACACTAAAGGAAAGTTTAATTTTTAAAACTCACAACCACCAGCTGCGAACCAAATTCCTAAACATGCAAAAACACTGAAACTGTGATTGCGACGGTTTGACTCGTTTTCTAGGGGATGATATCACACTTTGGCAGCTTTCCTTCCCTGCATATGATTAACAAAACAAATTCATAATAAAATCAAGTTCATGAGAGAAAAGGGTGTACTAACTACTATTTTTGAAAACGCGTGAAAGTTCACTTTATGTTGTTTATTTCACAATCTTAGAACCCTGTGGCTGATACGTCTGTACGTCGCCACATTTATCAAATAAAGTTATAGCTCGTGAGCCCCCAGACAAAATGAATATTTGTCGCGAATTGTTTTCACACCACGTGGCTGTCTCAAACACTGTTAACGTTCATGCCTATGCGACGACACGTGTTACATTAACAAATCACAGTCACTTTAATTCAATGGGATGCACACCTTGTTCCACCGGCTAAATATTTACAAACACACAGTAGCACTCGATTTAACTTGGTGCAATCTACGACGAGCAACCACACGTGGCGATTGCCACACACTAATCTAAAGTCACCACCTCGAGATCCACATGCTGACTGATGGAGAGCGACGCCGCCCGGCCAGCTCCCCACGTGCCCCTGAGTCCTCACTTCCTGCCCTCACACGTGCGCGCGCCAAAAGCTCAACTGCTGGGGTTTTTCCCCTACGTCATCAACTTCCCCATGTGACCTGTTCTAACCGATTTGCCAACGTACAGCGCTCAGCCAATACATTTCTAAAACTTTACTTAAAGTCAAAATAATTACACTACACATTCAACAAATTTCTTATTATGTTTTTATATTGGTATAAACATCCTTTGTACTATTTATTACAATCGTGCAATTTCTTATGTCACAGATAAGTGATTTAACTGAATACTTCAAGATAAAATACACAAGATTAATTGAAAATAAAATGAGAAATAGTTAATATATTATTTTTATCAACAAACATTGCCATGCTAGTTGTGTAACTGTCTTGTCTTCGTTGGTAATTTATTACTTTTCATTGTCAATTAAACATATTACGCCAGATGTGACTATATCAGCTAATGTCTTGTTTATTTATCAACAGGCTATTTTGTAATGAGGGCCTTAAAGGTTCCTAACTGCATCGTATTACTTCAAATGCCAGTAGTATTAGAATATTTTATTTCACGCTGTACACTGCACTGTGCCTGGCACTCGCCATTGTCCCTCTCTTCCCTCACCGGAAACGAACTGGAAAATCCTAAGCTGGAACAAGCCACCAACGTCGGCCTGCTCGCTGGCCTCCCGTCAGCTACAAGCACACAGCAAATCTCAACGTGGAGAATTTCTACCTATGGCCTAACTATAAATGTTGTCACCCAACTGTGTACATACATTGCTACCATAATTAATAAGGTTAAAATTGTGTAACATTTATGCATTGGCATGGTCAATGTTTGCAGTGAACTTCATACTGTTTAATTATCAAATGCTATTAATTACCAATATTTCTATTGGGCGGTAATCCTACAAGACGACACAAATATCCATGCCCGAGGGGAGATTCGGACCCTCGACTGTAGCGGCCATGCTGACTGTGACTGGCGCGGCGCAGACCGCTCGGCCACTGCGGCCGGCCTTTTAAATATCGATGTCTTGCTTTTAACACTGCTAATTAACTTAGTGAGATTTTCCATTACAACACTTGCAATTTTAGAGTATGAGTTTATGAATAGGTGTTAGATATTTTGACAATAATATCTCTGGTCACAGATGACAGCCGTTACACAGTCTATCAAAAACAGTCAGGAAACTTTCTACGAAAAAATTGCAGCTGAAGCGATACTAGCGCTCCAAACGGCCAGTAGGGAGTAACAGAGGAATGGCGTGATATAAACTGAGAAATTGCCGTTTATAATGCTGCTGCTTTCATATTTCCTAGTCACTGAACGTTCCTGTGAACTTTCTAATACAAATATGAAAACATCATTGAGGTAATACCATTGATTCTGTTAATGGCAGTCTATAATAACGAATTTTCAGTGCAGTGTAATTCATAGAGTTCACAATACCTGAGCCATAATCATATTGTCCAAAAATATTTTGAAAGCGGAAATAAATCCCAACGTGATGTGTTCAAGTATAAAAGTAACTAATTATGATTATGTTCGCGTTCTCAGTACGTACTGACATGCCGGCCGCGATGGCCGAGGGGACTGAGGCGCTTCAGTCACGGTCTGCACGGCCACTACGGTCGGGGATTCGAATCCCCCCTAGGGCATGGATATTTGTGCCGTCCTTAGTATTAGCTAGTTCATAAGTAGTTTGTAAGTTTAGGGACTAACGACCCCGCAGTTAAGTCCCATAAGCTATACAAACGTTTGTTGAACGTTCTGACATGATGCATGAGTTTTGTTTTAGCCGATTTCGGACATTGTAATATTTTCCAAGCTATACACTTGTTTTACGATTTACTAGACTAGACAGTACATCGCCTTTAAACCTTCTTTTCACGTTGGGCTTGCTTCTGTGCCTTTCGTGTACCTATCAATTTTTTAGCTACTTGGTAGGTATCAAAGTGAATATCTTCAATAATGTGACGTGCTAATATTAACAGTTTATGCATGGGCAATTATTTATTTGTAACTATGCATTCTCTTTATCACTCTAGTAGGTAACCGTCGAAATATGTTGGTATACTGGCTTATAATTTTTGTGAAACTGTGTTGCAAAACTAAGCAGGCTCTACTGTAATAGTTAACTGCTATTGGAAGCATTCAAACATTACTTTTATACAGCAGTAATATTAAGAAATAGTGGTCAAGTATTTGTGATTTTGTTTAAGAGCAGAAGTTGGGACGTGAATGAATTAAAGATTTACTTCTATGCCTAAAAGGATAACAAACCACCGTAAATGAACACTTGTTATTCGTAACATTATTCTCTTACCTCCGAGCTTCCTTTGCTAACGAGAGATTTCCGAATTACAGTTTTAATAGTTGCTACAATTTATATCGTTGTAAAAGCTCCTAAATACGAAGTATTTTGATACACACATTACTCAATCGTTTAGCGGTATGTTTTTACGACCCAGCCGCTTGACAGCGCTGTATTCGCCAGGTTGCAAAAATTCACTGGAAGTTTCGTGACTCTTATGTCAGACTCTGGCTGTTATGCATATGGATAATCTTTGGAGTTGAAAACTGCTGTCTGCTAGTACACAACTTGGTGCCATTTAATTAACCTGTCGTTCACCTCGACGATTTGTTAAGTTTGACGGAGTTTCCTAACGGCAGATAAGTTTTATGGTAGGTTAGTACGTTAGATTAATTTCAATATTTGTAGTTGAGTCGTCGATATATAGCGCCCTATTTTATTTTATGTTTCCTTGGTTTTCAGAACGTGATAATTGGATAATGTCGTCCCGAAACATGTAGTTCTGACGTGTAAATTTTATTATTGACTACTGGTGCGTAACTTGCAAAATACGATGGTATCAAAAATATCGTTATTTAAGTAGTTTGTAAGTCTAGTGAGTGATGACCACTGGAGTTTGGTCCCATAGCTTTACAAACATATTACTTAATTTTGGTTCAATAAACATTCGCTCGAAATCGTTTGACATGAATCACGTTCAGTATATTCATAGTCAAATTTGGTTATTTGGCCACAATACGATTCGCTCAATAAATTTTACAAGTTTACAAGTTTCGCCACCTTCCTGGAAAATTACTGTCTACGCCCACACTTGCAATTAAAATTCCCTCGCGTGTTTTCCTACACTGGCGTAAGTCGTTAAATAGGGAGTGAAGAAAGGGAGGTGAATTAAGGCCTGCTCTAGAGTCTGCCTTTGTCACTGTCTTCAGCTATACGCGTAACTCCCTGCTCGCACTTGATCGATAACGAGGGCACTGGAGTGCCCGCAAGCAAAGTGAGCGCAGGCAAATCGCATTATCCGCGTGCCTAAGCACGGCCAGTGCCGTAGCCCACATTCTGCCCTGCTGCTTGGAATGTGTGTCACCTCGTTAGGTTCGCGAGCGACAGCCGATACGGAGTACTTTCTTTCGTGCGACGAATTCTAAGAGTAGCTAATTCTGAGAGGAGCATACGTAGTGGATCAGGAGAAATAGCAATGGATTGCCCCCTCAACGGAACCGTAACAGTGAAACATTTTCTGTGGATTCTGCAGCGGTGCTTGCTTAGGCAAAGTCCAGTTATTATGCCTCCCGGACGACTACGAAATTAAATTCTTCCTCCAGACTGATAGAGGGAATATTTCGCGGCGCAGTTATTTCAGCAGCAACAGTAAATAACACGTGTGAAGAGACACAACCGTCCGTCCTGAAATATTCCGTGTGATTCGACATTTTAGAGAACTGACTGTTTTAAATCCTTAACAAAAAAAAAAAAAAAAAAAAAAAAAAAAAAAAAAAAAAAAAAAAAAAAGTTTAAGTACACCGCCTTCTGTATTTAGCAGAGATGGAGGTAGTGTTCCAGTGAAGGAGGATGAAGTTATGAGTCAGTAAGGACCGACAGTTATCATTCAGTTAACCTAGTCATATTTCCACAGAGTTTCGTAATAAATAACAATATCGGGTGATCGAAAGATGCTCGGGAATTTTTTCTCGTATTCTTATACATTTTGCAACACTACCTGCGCAGGAAATGCAACCGAAAAACATAAACAACCTTAAATGTACCTAGTTCAGTGTGACAGTAAATATTTTTGTCATAAATTTTATAATATATCGAAGTGCACGGGTTGGCTACAAATGAAGAAACTGTTTCATTTCGTTAGTGTAGCCGAAGAAAACCGTACCTAACATTTATTGTAAAAATGTAAAACTAGATACAAAATTTTAATGCAAAACGTTAGACTGGTATCAGTGTTACACGAAATAAAAATGGTTAACATATATTTATTTTGGAAAAATCTAGTTTCAGGAATGACCTCTATACAAGTACATTAAATAAGCGAAACCAGATCTACATGCAAAATTTGATGCAAATCGTTAGAACCGTTTCATTACCTCCCTCTCACATGCAATCACAGTCACGTAGTCCTCTCACGCACATTACATGCGTGATCATATACTCGTTTAATGATACATGGTAAGTCATTGCGATGGGTAATGACATTCTGTCACGTGATATAGCGCCCCACTGGCGACGGTGCTAATCACCTTCTTTTCGACGCTAACATATCCTCTCCGATCCGAATAACTGGAAACTGGAAATTATATATATAGATATATATATATATATGTGTGTGTGTGTGTGTGTGTGTGTGTGTGTGAACTTCAACAGGTAGATACCAGTGTACATACAAAATTTCATCGCCCAAAATAGAATTAAGTTTTCAACACACACACACACATTATATACGAGGCGCGTCCAGAAAGTAAGTTCCGTTTGGTAATAAAATGAAATTGTACACAGATAGAGAAGAAATTTTTATTGCACAAAATTTTACGACTCTTTAAACTACTTTTCCACATACCTGCCGAAATTTTGCAGGGATTCTTCATAGAAACCTGCCGCCTGTGTCTTCAAGCGGTTGGAAACATCAGTGATCGTGAAATTTGGGGGAAGTCCATAGCGAGAACACTAATTGTAAACCTACGGCCGGCCGCGGTGGTCGAGGGGACTGCGGCGCGCCAGTCACGGTCTGTAGGGCCACTACGGACGGGGTTCGAATCCCCCCTCGGGCATGGATATTTGTGCCGTCCTTGGTATTAGCTAGTTCATAAGTAGTTTGTAAGTTTATGGACTGATGACCCCGTAGTTAAGTCCCATAAGCTCTACAAACATTTGAACATTTGTAACACTTCCATGTGGAACGCTAGATATCACTTCTTTTCTACTCGATGACCTACAGTCAATTAGAACATAACGTGTCCTTTCTGGCAGGAAATCACGAATCCAATCACACAACTTTAGCGACATTTCATAAATACACTATTTGATCAGAAGACACTTGTGAGGTACAGTGCAAATGCCTTCCGGAAATCAAGAAATACGGTGTGTATTTGTCATCCCTTGTCGATAGAACTAATCACTTCATGTGAGTAAGAGGACGATACTTTCTATATCCGTGTTGACTATGGGTCAATAGGTCGTTCTTTTCGATGTAGTTCATAATATTTGATGAAATTATATGTCCTAATATCCTGCTGAAACTCAACGTCAATGATATACGCCTGTAATTTTGCGGATCACTCATATTGCCTTTCTTGAATATTGGAGTGACCTGTGACCTTTCCAGCCTTTAGGTGCGTTCGCTAAGTGAGCCGTTGTATATGATAGCTAGGTACGGGGCTATTGCATCAGCATACTCTCATAGGAGCCTAATTGGTATACACTAGGCAACGGGATACTTTTGTTAAGTTGCTATAATACTCCAGCGGTATCTACATCTAAATTATACATGCTGGCAACTATTCTTGATAAGAATTCTGAAGTATTTGTTTCGTCTTCTGTAGTGAACATTAGGATTATAACATCCTGTCGACATCATGGTCATTAAAGACGAAGCACACCCTCGGATAGTTTTTGTCAGGGATCTGGAAGGAAATCGCGGTTGCCGTTTGTTGCAACCATCCAGTACTTAGCCTGGAGTGAGTTAGGGAAACTACGAAAAACCCGCTGGAGGCGGGTTTGAATCTCAAATACGTTTAAATGTTTGTATAGGGGACTTAACTACGGGGTCATCAGTCCCTAAAGTTACAAACTACTTACAAACTAACTTACACTAAGGACGGCACAAATATCCATGCCCGAGGGGGGATTCGAACCCCCGACCGTAGTGGCCGTGCAGACCGTGACTGGAGCGCCTCAGTCCCCTCGGCCACCGCGGCCGGGTTTGAATCTCAGTCGTCCCGAATGCGAGTGCAGTATGTTTTCACTGCGCCATATCGATCGGTAGTGGAATATTAGGAAACTGTCTGCGAAATGTGTTGCTAATGAAGTTAGTGGGAAAGAGCTAATAAAATACAACATCAAGCACCACGGAAGATTTTCATCCATCTAACTGTTTATGCCACCATATCTCTTGTATTATGTGTCGTACTATGACATAGTTTCGAGGATACATAGAGTGGTACATGTTCACAAGTCTGTAAAATGGCAAGCTAATACAGTCAGTGGCGTAGAAGTAGTAAATTGTATAGCCGTGTCGAATGCCGTAATTTTACTCCATGAACGGTGGAACAGTTACAAGTGATAAACTTCCTTCCTTTCATTATTTAGTTGAGGTTACAACCGAGGAAATGTTTCGTAAAGGTATGAAATTGTGTGGAAAGGTTGTTGCAAGTCATTTACGTTCCCTCATTTAGTAATAGCGAATGTGTAAAGATCCGTTATTTCCGCGTGGCACGATGCTGCGGTTATTTAAACGTCGCATTGTACATGACATCATATGTCATGAACTACGTGTCGTAGGTGGCTCTGATTCCCATAGCGACTACTGCTTGACGGTAAGGAATATGTGTACCAAGCTCGAATGAAATCGGTCTCTTTTGTTACGTATAAGATTTACCTCTTGTTCCATTACTACAATTCTTCAACCAGAAACAGTCTTGCAAAAATTCATTTTTTCTTACTGTCTCTTTATAAATGTCGAGAACATAGCTACATGCTATTGATTATAGAAATTCAATATCATTTAATAGTAAACCACGAGAAGTAATCAAATAAAAAGAAGTTCTTTTATTACATGTTTTATCCCACTCAGGAATAGGTCATTAACACTAAAAAGCATAGTAAATATGACAACGCAGTCATGTTTCATCTGTATATGATCTAATATCTTTAATCTTACGTGATTTAAGTTGCTTTAATAATCCAGTGATATCTGTTTCTAAATTACGCATGCTGGCAACTGTTCTTGATACGAATTCTCGGGTCTTCTGTAGTGAAGATTAGGGTATAACATCCTGTCTCACCGTGGTCATTAAAGACGTTATGTATAGATATTTAAACGACGTGTTTCAAGCAGCACACTTCTAATGCCATATTCTAAAACAATAAGACTGATTTTCCAGCTCATCTTCATCACCTTACACTTTTCTCCATTTACAGCAAGCTACTATTCCTCACACCAGCCAAAATTATTTTCTAAGTACTGTAGACGACATAGTAATTGTGGGAGACAGCAAAGGACTTTGAAAGGAAACTAAATGGAATGGCGAGTGTCTTGAATGGAAGGTGTAAGATGAACATTAATGAGAGTAAATCATGGGTATTGGAATGTAGTGTCAGAAAATCAGGCGATTCTACAGGAATTAGATAACGTAATAAGATGGTAAAAGTAGTACATGAGTTTTATTGTATTGGTAGCAAAATAATTTTGATGGCCTAAGTAAAGAAATTATAAAATGCAGGATGGCTACGGGAAGAAAAGGGTTTCCGAAGAACCGAAATTTGTTGATATCCAATACTAGTTTAAACGTTAGGAAGTCCTTTCTGAAAGCATTTGTCTGGAGTGTAGCATTGTATGTGAGTAAAACGTGGACGAGAAGGACTTCAGACAAAAAGATGATTTTGAAATGTGGTGCTACAGACGACTAACGAAGATTAGATGGATCGATCACGTAACTAATGAGGTGTTCAACAGAAATTGGGATAAATGGATTTTCTGGTATACCCTGACTAAGAGATGGTATAGATTGTTGGGATACATTGTGTGACATCAAGGAATCGTCACCTTAGCATTAGAAGGAAGTGTGTGGAGGTCACAATCATAGAGAGAGGCTGAGGAACGAATACAGTAGACAGATTCTAAAGGATATTGGTTGCCATTCTTATTTGGAGATGAAGAGACTTCTAATGGCCAGGGAGGCATGGAAAGCTGCATCAAACCAGTCTGCGGACAGAAGACCATAACAACAACAATCTAGATTGCTAGTGTGATCATTCAATGACGTCTGCATCATCAGCAAACAGCAACTCACACTCTCCGTCAAACCATTTACGTAAAAAGAAAAGTAAATAACTGTCCTACGACGCTTCCCTAGTGGGCTTCTGACGATACCCTAGGCGCTGATAATCACTCGCTGACAAGGACAACATATATGTAACCCACAATGCGGAACGCCTGTCATTTTAGCATCTTCCATTGAAGTTCATTAAAAATCCCGCGTTCTACACCTCATCTGCTTCAGTAGTCACATACGAATGGTTTATTTGTCACTTTATTTTATTTATGTCAAAGATCTCTTTGGTAAGGAGCTTCATCCGCCGAGCAACTCTGAAAAATTAACTAATAAAGGGTGTAATAAACAACCAAATATGAAATATAATTCCTGACGATCCGTCTGATTTATTACAGTCTGAGATCTGTCTTCCTTAATGATGAATTTATGTGATCGTTCGCTGCTAAATTAGGAACAAGCAAGGTAGATTAGGGTTTAAAGATAGGCGACATCGAGGGCAGTTTTTGTCAGAGATACGGAAGGAAATCTGATGTGCCTACTGAAACGAACCATGCCGGTAATTGCCTTTAATGAGTTAGGAAATTCGCGGAACACCTAAGCCAGGATAGCCGAAGGCCGGTTTAAAGCGCCGTCCCCCTGCATGCGAGTCCAGTGTGCTAACCAATGCCAGGTGTTTGCTCTTGGGCAGTCGCGAACAGAATGACCTGGATATCCGACGGTAAGGTCTGAATCCGGTGGTCGACCGCCAACGGTGTAAATAAGTCAAGGCGGCTCTTTGTCGTCTATTTTCGTCCAGTAAATAACTGTTATTTGTTCCGCCTGGCATCTTTGCTTTCACCACTGGTCATTTACACTCTAGCTTGTTACGTAATGCCTTCTAAAAGATTAAACAAAAAGAGTACCGCCCAGGTTGTCTGGCAACAGACAGCCCACTCGGGTACCACAGATTTCAAAAGAATATAAATGTTCAAATGTTTGTTAAGCTTATGGGACTTAACTACGGGGTCATCAGTCCCTAAACTTACAAACTACTTATGAACTACTTACAAACTAGGACGGCACAAATATCCATGCCCGAGGGGGGATTCGAACCCCCGACCGTAGTGGCTGTGCTGACCGTGACTGGAGCGCCTCAGTCACCTCGGCCACCGCAGCCGGCCAAAAGAATATATTCTCAGACTGAAAGAAGTTAGAAAATTTTAGAGGAAATTAATGTAACGTGTCCGAGTACAATGGTTCAGAAGAAAATCCTATATTGTAAGTTTGTTTCCTCCAGACTCAGAAAACAAATTTCAATAAATATCAGTCAGGATATTTCTGAGATAAACTTGCTTTTATAGGAAGAACTTAATGGCGCTTGGTTGCAGATACTAGCACAGTCGTTTATTAGCGTCCGTCAAATTCGTTAGCGGACTATTATGATATCTTAATATTCTACATGCCATACATTTTCTGCAGTCGGTTCTAGGGTTCGGGACGTTTTAAAGACTACTTGAGTTTCCGTCCTGTTGTTGTGCTTTATTGTACAATACTATTCTCCCTGGCTATGATCATGTGTTTGGCTTTTCACAAAACTGATTCACTATTGTTGTTGTGTTGTTTGTACTTACAAATGGTTTGGTACACTTACAATTTCCATTTTGCACTACTTATTAGCGAGTGTAATGGCAGATATGATATTTTTCTATGGATTAGCAAATAGACATAGTCTACGAACCTGTGCCGCAGCACTGATTACGACACCTCTGCAGCGACTTACTGGCACTACAATGGGAGGAGGATGAAAAATTAAAAGGGACTTCTTTCAAAGAGAAATGACAGTTCTTTGGAAAGATGGAACTTGATGCTCACTTCGAGTGATGTGAAAATTCATTAGATAGCCTTAACACTTCCCTCGTTCTGTCTATCTTCTTTCCTATCCCCTCGCTACTAGACCATCCGCAAGTGTTCCTGTTTGAACTATAGAAACACAATGTATGAGGGATCTGCTCGTATTCTGCCGCGGACTAAAGTCTCTGAAAACCTGTCTCGGACATTAGATAAAGATTTCAACATCGCCTCAACGCCTGCTCCTTTCCATCTTTCAACACTCGAGTATATCTGTAGTCAATAAATTTAAATGGGTGGCCTTCAAAGTGCTTTCATATCATTTTCAAATAATGCG
Organism: Locusta migratoria; assembly: GCA_026315105.1. Taxonomy (NCBI): domain Eukaryota; kingdom Metazoa; phylum Arthropoda; class Insecta; order Orthoptera; family Acrididae; genus Locusta; species Locusta migratoria. Next base: position 713,844,152 of record CM048744.1, read on the forward strand.
CTGTTAGTCCTACAGAGTTGCCGAAAGGAAGAAAATTTTGCAGTGATATTAACGTGAAATTCATCGCAAAAGAAGACTGCCAGTATCCCTCCGTGTGAGTTCTAATCTCTCTAATTTTAACCTTGAGCTCTATATTGAGCAATATATTGGTTGACTCTACAAGGAAAATATGCTGTCGCAACTTTGACAAGAGTCCGTACCTCGATACACAACGTCTCTTGCAGCGTTTGGCCACTGTAGTTTCTCGATTACGTCTGTGACGCTTTCGAGCTTTCTAAATGAACCTGAAACGAAGCGTGCTACACTCCGTTGGCTCTTTTGTACGTCTTCTACCAACCCTATCTGCCACGGATCCCACACTGATGAGAAATACTCAAGCGCTGGTGAAACAAGTGTCCTGTAACCTACTCCCTTTGTTGAGGGACTACACTTCCTCGGTCTTCTGCCAGTAAATCACAGTCTGCATCTGCCTTACTCACGAATAATTCTACATGGTCGTTCCATCTCAAAACCGTCCTTATGCCTACACCCAGATATTTTAAAGAAGCAACTACTTCCAGTGTTTGTCCTGCTATTGCGTAACAATAGGAGGAGCTTCTCAATTCGACTGAATCTTTATGTTTGTTACTCATAATCTTCGACTTGGTGAACCGATTTTGATGCTTTTTTTTTTTATTTGAAAGCTCCTGTTTTCCGTGTGGCCCCATTTCAATTTCGTCCAGTTCTGACAATGGCATCCACAAGAAAACCATATAAGTCGTAAATTTGCATTAAGTATGTGCGCGACAACTGGACCAAAATCTCTATATCATATCAACCGATTTTGATGATTTTCATCATTATTAATATTATTATTATTATTGGAAATGATGTACTTCAAGGGTAGTTTGATGAGAGTTTGGTTAGGTTCTGATCATGGGATCTATGAAAAAGTAACGGAAATCTTCAATTCTTTGGAGCAAATTAACGATGCTTGGTCCAATCTCTTATAGGCAATCCGGATATTTGAGTAATCTACCGTAACGTTTTATGGTCAAGTAATTTTTTGTTCAAAATTTTTTTCATGTAAAGCCGCATTTTTGAAAATATATTATTGCGTTCTTCGCAATTCTCTTTTGAAATTGTTCTCGAGATAGATTTTCTTTGTTGCGATAGGCGTTTCTTCCTGTCTTCGTTTGTTTCATTTAAACGGCGCTGTGCCATATGAACAACACGTTTAGTAGGTCTAACTATATTCAAAAAAATTTGTTGGCGTACTTCAGATTTACTAAAATTAAAAAAATAAAAGAAAATTTAAGCAAAAAAAACTGACTTAAAGAAACTATTAAACTATTCCAAAACAAATTAATATGCACTACAAAGTAAAAAGAAAAAATCGCACTGACGTGTTTTACGACCCACTTTAGATTTGTAGTTTTAAAGTTTTTGCAAACATTTTGGACCAAAATAATAATCTAAATAATAAAAAATTAATTAATAAGAAAAATTAGGGAAAAAATGTTTTAGTTAGTGGCGGGTTCCAAACCACAGCCCTTCAGCGTCACAATCCAACGCATTGCCCACTGCGCTACGTCTAACCGTTGGGAGTTGCGTTCTTTACTCTCATACTATTGATGGTTGTTGTTAACTGATGCTAATATGGCATTTGTAGACACTAGATTATCATTTATCGTACGAAGAACGACGTGTTTTTGTTAATTCTTCAGTGCGCCATTGCTTTGAAATGACAACGTGTAAGTTACAATAAGAAAATCATCAAATACGCAACGCATGATGGCGTATGCCACAGAGAGTTATGGGCGAGGAATGTCACGTGACATCTGCGAACGGTTGGTTTTCGTTAATTCAATGGAGGGTGTCAAAACTCCGTTATTTTTGCAAATATCTCTCAAACAATACGATACGAGATATGAAAAAAACATAAGGGAACAAATTCGTTTATTCAATTTTCGCGTCAGATGAACGGTTTATTTTCAATTAAAATTACATTACAAAGGGCTTATTTTGGTATTACTACCGTATTTTTTCTCCGAAAAATTTGAAAAAAAGGAGGTTCTGGTCTCTGGCGGGCTACAATAGGGTATTTTCCTGTGTTAAAAATATGGTTCGAATTGTTGTTATTCTGAATGATTATAACATTCAGACAGCATTTATGCTCATAATTCTTACAAAACATCTGTTATTTTTACGTAATTAAAGCTTAAAAATCATCAAATTTCACGATTAGATCACGTGATCGAAAAGGCCCCGTTATTGGCTGAAGTACTAGTGACGTCATAGAACACCTACAGCGCGGCAAATAGAAGTCGGAGCTGTATTATTGTACGCGTTACCTCCATTTCGAAGCTTTAAGTTCAGTTTTTTCGTGATCTAAACGCGTTTACAGTTTTTATGCCACATTGGAAGATGGTTATGTGAAGGCTGACAGCGGAAAACTCCCTAAAGTTGATGCAGTTATGGTGTCTTCATTCTTTAAAAACAGTCCAAATTTTTAAGTGCCAGAAATAAGCTAATTATTTCGAGAGATATTTTATGCCATTGGAAAAAAGTACGCTATTCGTTGATGTCAGCAGACTTAATCTGAAGTCACCATATTATGCAATAAAGGGTGAAATTTTATCTTCTATCCAAGCGGCCTTGAGTGATTTTGTTGGCAACATCAACAACAAGATAGAAAATCTTTGTCCAGATGTTCAGGCAACCTAGAATGACTAGTGTATCGTACAGACCATGAAGTAAATAAATAATGCTGTTCCTGCTCTATGATTCTTGTATGTACCCTTGTCCGGTCAGTAAAAGTAACTGCCCTCGTAAATCAAAGGTTTCACGACAAAATACTAGCGCTGTCACGCGATTGGCTAATGGCGACGTCTCATGATTCTCGCTATTCAGCATCTGTTGCCAACATAGTCACAGGAAGTTAGTAAAATTTAACCCAGTAAAGCACGCAGTTAAGGGAGTAATTTTATTTAACAACTTCAATACTGGTGCAAAGCGAAGCATCAAAATCTGTAAAATACTGCAAAAATGCCTTGTGTATAGTTATACAATATATCTATATTCTAGAACAGGGACAGTGGGTTGCGTCGGTGGTGTTTTCATATCGCTCGTAGGTTGGAAACGCACATTTCGCGTAGCGCTCCAGTCACGGTCAGCACGGCCACTACGGTCGGGGGGTTCGAATCTCCCCTCGGGCATGGATATTTGTGCCGTCCTAGTTCGTAAGTAGTTCATAAGTAGTTTGTAAGTTTAGGGACTGATGACCCCATAGTTAAGTCCCCTAAGCTTTACAAACATTTTTTTTTTCGCGTAGCCCAAGGCATCTCACTATCACGTAAACATTGCGAACCAGACACGATGGTATAAATTTATAGCGCCGAAATTACAGCGCTTTTTTGGTTTGTTGTTTTTGTGAGTGAAAGTTTGCGATTGTGTGTAAACTTTCTGCCATGCAAATCAGTATTTTCCTTACATATTCAAGATATGGTTTGATATGAATGTGTCGCTACTTTTGATACTACAAGCTAATCCATTTACGTTTACTCGTCCGCATACGAAGTCCCATGCTTTAATTTAAAAAAATCGTGTTGTTCTTTCATCAAATATATTAGGAAACGGCTTTAATTACACATAAGTCGTAAGCGTGTAACATTATGAAGTTTTACTTCGCAAATGTAAACATCAGGTCACTATCCTACACCTAATACTACTTAACACCTTTGCAGAAAAAGAGAATGATACTAAACAGTTTAGTTTACCAATGGAATAATATTGTTTACTTAGATCAAAATGATCCTCACAGAAAAACACACATGAAGTAGCCGCTATTTCATTTGAATCTCTTCGCGCCAGTGTCAGCCACTTTTTTGCGTATCTTCTCATTTTTTGGTACTTGCAAGAACAATTTTTCTGGAGTCTTGACAGATGTATTGGTACAGTGCGGAACTAAGCAATATTTGTAGGTCATTATGCAAACGTTAACGCCCAAACACGAGGCCTCGGCCCAAACAATATACAGGTATTTGTTTATCTTACGAGAGCAGCAGCAGCAGCAGCAGCAGCGTGTTGTATGACGTCACAGGCATCACGTGACGCCAATGTAGCGTTTTAGCGGGCGTTCAAATTATCTGAATTTCATTTCTTTTTTTAAGAAAAGTGCTGAAATTCACGAAATAAAAAAGCATGTTCGGACCATAATATGACATAATTAACAATTTAAAACGATTTCCAGAAAACAGTCAAATACCCTATTTTGTCTGTAAAATTTGGTGCTGTTCGTTTGAACGGTTAGTCTTAAAAACAGGGAACACGTTACGGACAGACAGACATCCCAAAATCGCTGTTTTTTTTTCTATTCTCTGAAACGATACGAGAAATATATATGAGAGCAAAGTTGTAGAGAATTTTCTCCTCTACCAATTTGGTTATTCAGTTTTCGTGTCAGATGAATGGTTGAGCCGTAATTTTCATTTAAATTTCGAGCTGTCAAAAGACGATCACAAAGGCCCACTTTTAGTGTTACTACTGCAACCTAAAGTGGGCAAAAAATTGTGTATTCTTGTTAATAATCAACTCATTTTTTCTACTCGTGGTACGAACTATGTATTTACCACGGAAGAAGATAGGTAGGTACCTACCCACTTTAAATCTAATTGAACAAATACCTTTGAATGACAAAGAATGATCATAACATTTTTAGAGTTCCCCTAAGTAAAATAAAATGAAAATTTTATATTAGTTAAAAGACAAAAAAGTTATTACAATATTATAACGTAGTTACATTTGTGTGTGTGTGTGTGTGTGTGTGTGTGTGTGTGCGTGTGTGTGTGTGTGTGTGTGTGTGTGTGTCGGTGTCAGCCAAGGAAATACTGCAATATAGCTAGCAAAAATTATACGAGAATATTGAGATTGAAGTCGGATCGGATGTTTTCTTGCCCGACATCGACTACAAAAATAAATAAATAAATAAATATATAAATAAATAATAATAATAATAATTGTAACTCCATTATATTATCTTAATAACTAGACTGACTTTTAAGTCGTATATTGTTTTAGTGTACAATGATTTATTTTGGAATAGTTTTTTAAAGTATTTTTTTTAATATTTGTTTATGTTTATATTTACGCTCAATTGCCTTTCTCTGCACCATGCGTTGATATGCTTCAGATCCTCCTGCATTTCTCTATACTTTTCCAGCATTACAATTTCTCGATATGTTCAACATTTTGCCTGCCACCACTTTAGTTGGGTGGCCTTAACATAAATCGCCGTTGCGTACCTTTATCAAAGCAAACGATTTTACTGCGGCTTATGACCTAATTTCTCCTATCTCAGTCAGATAACACCAAATATTTGGTTACTAGACACACAATCCTTAGTCGTGACTCACTCGGACTACTACTGAAAACGTGATCAATATCACTATAGTAGTTTTTCAAATTTTTGGCAGATCACGAAAATGCTATGTTGAACTTGTGAGGTTATCTACGAGGTCATTTATACAATCATATAGTACTGGCGAGCATGTGGTGAGCGCATCTCTCTATGGGCGTTTTGCTTACTTTTCTGACCTTGTAACAAATATGTCTCCTTGACGTAGCTTTTTAAGTGGTATCACGAGACTAAGTGAAGCCTGTATAAGTCCTCCGAACATGGCAAATGTATTCTTAGTACTGGGAATTCTACATCTAAATCTACATCCATACTCCGCAAGCTACCTGACGTGTGTGGCGAAGAGTACCTTGAATACCGCCATGGTTTCTCCCTCCTATTCCAGTCTCGTATTGTTCGCGGAAAGAAGGATTGTCGGTATGCTTCTATGTGGGCTCTAATCTCTCTGACTTTATCCTCATGATCTCTTCGAGAGATATACGTAGGAGGGAGCAATATATTGCTTGACTACTCGGTAATGGTATGTTCTCGAAACTTCGACAAAACCCCGTACAGCTACAGAGCGTCTCTCTTCCAAAGTCTTCCACTGGAGTTTATCGATCATCTCCGTAACGCTTTCACGATTACTAAATGGTCCTGTTATGAAGCGCGCTGATCTCTGTTGGATCCTCTCTACCTCCTCTATCAACCCCATCTGGTACGGTTCCCACAGTATTCAAGCAGTGGGCGAACAAGTGTACTGTAACCTACTTCCTTTGTTTTCTGACTGCATTTCGTTAGTATTCGTCCAATGAATCTCAGTCTGGCATTTGCTTTACCGACGATTAATTTTATATGGTCGTTCCATTTTAAATCACTTATAATTCCTATTTCCAGATAATTTATGGAATTAACTGCTTCCAGTTGCTGCCTGCTGTATTGTATCTAAATGATAAAGGATCTTTCTTTTATGTATTCGTAGCACATTACACTTGTCTACAATGAGATTCAGTTGCCATTCCCTGCACCATTCGTCAGTTCGTTGCAGATCCTCCTGAATTTCAGTACAATTTTCCATTGTTACAACCTGTCGATATACTACAGCAACATCCGAAAAAGCCTCAGTGAACTTCCGATGTTATCCACAACGGTCCCACGACACTCACCTGTGGCACACCTGACATCACTCATACTTCGAAAGACTTCTCTCCATTGAGAATGACATGCTGCATTCTGTCTGCTAAGAGATCTTCAATGCAATCACACAATTGGTCTGATAGTCCATATGTTCTTACTTTGTTCATTAAACGACTGTGGCGAACTGTATCAAACGCCTTGCGGAAGTCAAGAAACATGGCATCTACCTGGAAACCCGTGTGTATGGCCCTCTGAGTCTCGTGGACGTATAGAGCGAGCTGGGTTTCACACGATCGCCTTTTTCGAGACCCATGCCGATTCGTACAGAGTAGATTTCTGTTCTCCAGAAAAGTCATTATACTCGAACATAATACGTGCTCCAAAATTCTACAACTAACCGACGTTAGAGATATAGGCCTATAGTTTTGAACATCTGTTCGACGCCCCTTCTTGAAAACTGGGATGACTTGCACCATTTTACTATATTTTGGAACGCTGTGTTCTTTTACAGACCTACGGTATACCGCTGCAAGGAGGAACGCAAGTTCCTTCGCGTACTCTGTGTAAAATCGAACTGGTATCCCATCAGGTCCAGCGGCAATTCCTCTTTTCGGCGATTTTAATTGATTTTTGACCCAGGTCTTCATCATGTGAGCAATCACATTAACCTCCTTATTCCCTTCCCTCCCCCTACCCCATGCCCATGTACTCTACGTCACCCTCTGTCGTTTCTCGGTATCACTCAGTCCCGTATTGTACATAAAAAATATATTCTTCATAAGGTGGTTCAATATTTCGCCAATTTTGTTGTACGGAAGTGAATGCTGGGTGGATACAGGTTACCTTAATGATGGGACTGAAGTTCCTGACTGATGATGGCACAGAGGTGCTGAAAAAAGTTTGGGTATATAATAAAACAGTGTTTTGTATATCAGGCTGACCTCAAACCCGAAAACTTTTACTGCAAACACGGCAAGAATAAGAGCTGCAAAACAAGAAAATGATAAATAGTACGAAGGATGATTGCGGGTAGAAACATAAGGGAACAATGGCAGAAGGTTGTCCATAATAAGGAAATCAAAGAAAAACTTCGAATGATCAAAGAAGGGAGGGAGAAGAGGCTGCAACCCCACCCCCCAGATCTCTACTTAAATCTTCCTAATCTTATCTCATTGAAAAAAGAAAGAGTTAGAAGTCTTCTCATTGTACTGTTATACGGAATTCGACGTTCCTCTACTGAATGAACACCACAGATGAATCAGTTAGAGCGAACTGGCTTAAATGGTCCGAAAAGAAGAGACACAATATCCATAATTGTATATATGCCCCAACAAGTAATGACAATTTCAATGCGGACGCATTACTACGTTCGGTCCCTTGCGGGAATAAAGTAAAGGCTGTGAGCAACAGGAATCACTGGGTAGGGGACTCTTCAAAATGTTCAAATTTTTGTAGGGCTTATGGGACTTAACTGTGAGGTCATCAGTCGCTAAACCTACAAACTGCTTATGAACTAGCTTATACTAAAGACGGCACAAACATCCAAGCTCGAGGGGGAAATCGAACCCCCGAACGGCCTCGCGCATCGTAGCATAGCGCCGCGGCGGGGATTCATCAATCGTAGCGCGCTACAAGGTGAGAATTTGAGTTGGAAGAGAAGCGTACCTGGATAGATTAATTAGTTAAGGCGACCGCTCGCCCGAAGCGGGAAATTGGGTTCGAACCCCGGTCCAGTACAAATTTTCAACTTCGCCTTTGAATTTATTTCAACGCCCCGACACGGTCGAATATTTCCAATTCATCTTCGACGCATTGGAGAAACAAGGTTAGTTAAGAGACTCACGGGTTCGACATTAGAGGGTAGGAGTAGTCGAGGTAGACAAAGGAATTGTAACTTATTCGGTCTACAATGCTTCTGAAGTAAACAGGCTTAACATCAGACGAGGGGATCGTGAAGGAGTTATATAAAGGGGACTATGCTTCACACTGAACGCTGAAAGGCATAATCAGTCTAAAATGACAATGATGATGGTGATCCAAAAGGTATCCATCCCTCGGAGTGAATACGCTCGGCTACTGTTGCTGCTGCCCTTTAGCTACAGAGGCGGACTGTGGAAGACCCGCGGTGTTACGAAATCAGATGGCTGTTTTTTTTTAACTCCCGCGTACTTCACAAAGAAGCTTTTGTGTCACGTGTGGCCCTGAAGCTCATGGACACGCCAGAAACAAAACAGCAGGTATCAGCGGCTGGCGAGTCCGCCGGCGCGGCGTGTGGATTCGCGCACAGTGTTTCCAGTGGGGCGTCGGCGGCGCAGACAATGGGCCGGAGTGCCGTCTGCGAGGCGACAGCAAGTGAGCCGAGCATTGAGGTCACACGCTAGGCTGCCGCGGGCAGGCCTTGTTCGTGGCCGCTCGTCTGGAAGAGCGGCTTAACAAAGGACCCGCCGCCACCGCTGCTCTGACACCCACGTCTGTTTACGGCTCCCTCTCCTCCCTACCGTTGCTAACTACCTGTTTGCTACTCCACACATATCTCTGTGCCAGCGGTGCCACAAACATTTCTACCCGTACACTCTCGAAAAGTCTTTTGGGACAGCATTCTTTCGTAATACATTCTCATTTAGCAATTTCACTAAAAATAAACAAAAAATGTCTATCACAAAGTCAGAGAAAAATTTCGCTTTATACCTTCTTCAAAGACAGTCTTCACTCCTTCCAAATTAGAAATTTAAGTGTAGACCACTTGCGGCTTGAATTCAAAGCAATAGTATCGTAAGCAGCTGACAGAATTAAACCAAACACAGTACCAACAGAAAATAGGTCAGAAAATCTTTACAGGAACAACGAAGAACATGCCAAATATAATCCTCGTCTTCATCATTAGAGGCTGATTATGTCTTTCAGCATTCAGGCTGGAGCATAGTCCCCCTAATAAAATTCCTCCATGACGCCCTATTCAATGCTTTGATGCCTTGTCTGATGTTAAGCCTTTTACTTCAAAATCATTCTTCGCCGAATCTAAGTACTTTCTTCTTGGTCTACCTCGACTCCTCTTACCCTCCGCTGCCGAGCTCATGAGTCTTTTAGGTAACCTTGCTTCTCCCATGCGTGTAACATGACCCCACCATCTCAGCCTGTTCGCTCTAATGGCTAACTGCTTCATGTAAGGTGTTCATTCCCACTTTCTGGATTATCCTCATTATGGACACCTTCCTGCCGTTGTTGCCATTCATTAGTTCCTGCAATCATTCTTGCTACTTTCATACATATAACCTCAACCTTATTAATAAGGTAACCTCTATCCACCGAACTTTCACTACCATACAACAAAGTTGGTCGAAAGGTGGAGCGGTGCACTACTAACTTAGTCTTGGTACTGACTTCCTTCTTGCAGAAGAGAGTAGATATTAGCTGAGCACTCACTGCATTAGCTTTGCTGCACCTCGATTCCAGTTCTTTCGCTCTGTTGCCATCCTGTGAGGAAATACATCCCAGGTACTTGAAACTGTCTACCTGTTCTAACTTTGTTCCTCCTATTTGGCACTCAATCTGTTTAAATCCCTTTCCCACTGACATTACTTTTGTTTTGGATGATGTTGATCTTCATATCATAACCCTTACACCTCTGTTAGAGCTCTGAAATATTAATCTGTAAACTTTCAATCGAATCTGCCATCACAATTAAGTCATCTGCATTGTTTTCACCTATTTTAATCCCGTCCTGACAGTCTGATGTTTACAGCATGTTACCCATGAATAGTATGATCAGCAGTGGTGACAGGTTATAGCCTCGTCTTTCTCCTGAAACTACCGTAAACCATGAACATAATTTGCCATCTACTGTAACTGCTGTCCGACCTCTAATTGCCTGCAGAAGTTTGCCTCCTGTTGCATAATCTTGTGGAACTGTAACAGCTTCCTCCTAGGAAAACGATCATAAGCCTTTTCTAGATCTATAAAACATAGATATGATTCAATTTTCCACTCATAGCATTTCTCCATTATCTGCCATAAGCTAAAGATCTGATCCTGACAGCCTCTAAAAGCCCTAAACCCACAATGATTTTCGTCCATCTTGTCCTCAACTAATACCAGCACTCTCCTTTCAACAAGAGAATATTTTCCCCACAACGCTAAGATATACTTCGATAGTTGTTACAGTATTTTCTGTTTCTCTATAAATATTGTTTGCGACTTACTAAGCAACACAAAATCTCCATCACTGGCGAACTTATACAGAAACTCGAAATTTAATGTTATACAATGCGAGATACTTTAGAGTAGTTTCCACAACGAAACTCTACGAACTTTCGCAGAAGATCTGAAGATATTCTGATCATATCTGTTACCTCTGACAATAAAGCTTACAAACTGCTTAAACCTAGGTAAACTAACCTAAGAACGAACACACACACCCATGCCCCAGGGAGGACTCGAACCTCCACGGCGAGCAACGCTTTAGACCGCTCGGCTACTCCACCGCGGCGGTAGTTGTTCTGTGACAGTTACCTTACTGTCCTTCAAAATAGGCACCTCTCATAACCATGCATCGTGCTGGACGCGAAACAATTTGACGACATTCTTGACATCCAACGAAATGTGACGAGGTTTTTGCAACACAACCCCAGTGGAAGACTTCATAGAAAGTTCCAGGATATGTACCGCAAAGCTCAGTGGTGCATAGTTTTGGTTGGTGACGATTTTCAACAGCAGTAAGGTAACTGTAATTCACAGTTCATCTACGTTAATGTTATATGATTATTCACCGAACGTTTTTGTTACAGTTTGTAAATTATGCTAGGAGCAAGACACGACACTACCTTTCCTACGAGATAGTAATGGTAATGCTACCGATGACAGCACTGCTAAAGCAGAGCTGCTAGGCATGCTTTCCTGTAATTCCTTCAGCAAAGAAGACAAAATAAGTGTTCCAGATTTAGAAGTAAGAACATCTGACAACGTGAGTAACAAAGAAATAGGTAGCCTCGAAGTCGTGAAGCAAACTTAAATTACTTAAGAAACGTAAGTTTTCCATTCCATATTATTTACCGATTATGTATGCCTCTACAATTTGGCCGTCATGTTTTGAAGTTGGCATATACACCTGGACAATAAGTATATCTTTTTGTGCTCCTTTTAGCCAATAACCCGGTCAATTGCATGGTCCACATATTCCACACGTTTAGCCAATTCCTTTGTCATAATCATTGCTACGCCATTCATTCCTTTTATTTCTCCTTCTGACTAGTGCAATACGTATTCATCTGGCTGTAACTCTCCACATCAGTTCCATCTTACCTCAGCAACTTTACGAAGTCCATACTTTTTCCGTCCCTCTTTTAAGGTTTCCTAGTTTTCCTGCTTGTAGCAGATTCTAACATTCCAGGTACCAATTCTCGTTTTGATCTTTTGCCTCCTTTCAAGATGTCCCCCTCGCGTGATCCGAATGGGCGACTATTTTACCTCCGAAAACGGATTTAACATGAGAGGAAGTCATTTTTTGTGCATAAAAACGGGACGGAATTATGCAGGGAAGATCATCTGAAGCCGCGCGGGAGTAGCCGAGCGCTCTGGAGCGCCACGTTGCGGATTGCACTGTCTCCCGCGTCGGAGGTTCGAATCCTCCCTCGGGAATGGATGTGTGTGTTTGTCCTTAAGTTAGTTTAGCTGAGCATGAGTAGCTTTTAAGTCTAGGGACTGATGACCAACGTAGTTTGGTCCTATAGAATTACAAACATTTGAATAAGATAATCTGCTGTGGTATTCCATTGCCTTCCTCAGTTCTGCAGGACGTCCTTAACATGGGATATAGACGCGTTTTGCAGTGGCCAGCTCTGGGTCGGACGCTACATGAGAAGTATAGGTTGGAAAACGAAAGATCCCCATAGACCTCGAAACGTAATAGCGTCTAGGTTGGAAAAGAACAAGAGTTGGCCGAGGGTGGCCAGATAGGAAAGATAAAAGTGAGGAGCCTGGCATAAGTAAATGAAGGCAATGTCAGCACTCAGCTCGGGGCCCCACGGTCGCCATCCACGTACTCATTATGTGTGACTCCGTGGAGAAAGCACTTTCCATTATTTGTTCAGCTCTTGGGCTCTTTGGACTCTCGTTCTGAGGGGGCCTCCAAATCTCTAAAGCTTAAATTTATTTATTTATTTCCAAGTTGTCAAGGGCATTATTATGTTCCGTCGCACCCGTTATTCAGGCAGCCTTAGTCCGCCACTGGGATGATTTTCGTCTTTTATCAAAACATACTTTCATAACAACAACCATTAAAATCGCTTCACTAACCTCTAAGTTATCACAATTTTTTCCATTTTTCCCCATCATTGACCGTTTCACCCGTTAAAATGTTTTACCGACGATTAAAAAAAATGTACCATAGTTTCTCATGTACTATAGCATATTCAAATTTCAGAAAAATAGGAGAGTGACATTTACTACGTTTACTTGTAAGTACCGATTTCATTATCTTCCTTTTATGGGGCCGTATTGTCAGTGTTATCTTCGAAATTAATTGGGCTGTTAAATAATTCGCAGTCTCTCTTGCAACAGAGACTTAGAATTATTTAACTATTCACCACTGTTAATGCACCAACCGCCGCCACCATCATGGAATGGAATGAAATCAATTAATTGGGCTGTGATATCTCAGGTCCTTTGTGGTATTGCATTTTGGATGGACAACAAAGTATATGATGTGTGAACCACTGCTAGATATTGTGCAGTAGGTCTGCATGCAGTGCCCACTTTTCCGTTTGTAAACCCGTGGGAAGAAGCCTCCTTGATCGATGTAACGGATCAAAGGTTCCCACACAGCTATAGGCAAAGGCAGCAGGAAAAAAAAAAATAAATAAATAAATAAATAAATAAAATAAAAAATAAAAAAATAAAAAAGAAGAGAAACTCTACGCGGTCCTACTACAATACAATATGCTACATCGATTGTGTAACCTTCCAGTTGTGCCGTGGTAATGAATCGATCACTCACACAATGATGGTGAGTGTGTGTAGTGTTGCTAGAGAGTCAATAGTGCGAGATTCGTCAGCTTTATCGCGGTGGCATGCAAATACGCCAATAAGTTTATTCATAGCTTTATTTGCAAGTATATTGGGAACTGTTTTGCACGAAACAACATTGGACTACAGAATGGCGTTGATCATATTACGAACTGCATGGTATTAATCATAGATCTAACTATTCGTATAAAAAGCTACTTGAAGCAGTTTTCTGAGAAAGAGAGTGCGTAATTTTGCCTCGCGTGCAAGTGCATCTTTATTTAAATGAAACGTCTTAAAACCTTTAGCCTGAATAACCTACGCAGTTGACTTATTGACTTATTGAAAAATTTCTACCGGGTTTAAATTACCGACTGAGGGGCCTTGGACTCGAAGTATGGTCTCATATTCTGGAAGCTCATGTTTCAAACCTTCGTGGATCTTTTGTGTAATTAACGAGACAAAGCGCGTATTTTATACGCATGACATCGCAACTAGTAGATAAAGGATTATATTCTTCACATATTAACCAAATATCAACATTTATCACACACACACCGGTTATTTGCCCTCCTTATAAAAGGAATGTTGTCGAAGTTTAATTAGAAAGGAAATGAAAAGTAAAATTAGAGAAAAATTTGCATACCTCAAAATATTGCCGTACAGTTTTCTCTTCCCCCATATTTATCACGACGTTCTGAAAGTTCTCAGTCTGGTACCTGTCTCTATACTGGATATATTTTTCAGCAGGTTAATCAGTTATTTATATGTTTCTACATATCAATTGGTAATAGTAGATTCCAGTGACTAGATGCCGACTTTTTAGGTAAACAACATCATAAATCCTCATCAGATCAAACATTTAAATTGAGGTTCAACTGTCAATACTTTCATCACGTGTCAATTCTCATTTCATGTCATAACACTCTTCTAAGGACCTGAATTTACTATACTCAATTTTTCTGTCTGCAAATGCTACAGGAACATAAGTAATTGTGTGTCAAAGAAAATATAAAAACGGTCCTATTATACTACCCTAAGAAGAGCTACTTTGTCTTTCGACAGTATCTCATCAATACAAAGTGACATTCATTTAGTGTTTATTTGTGTAAAATAAAAAACAAAAAGGAGACTATTTGTTATTCTCCTTTCGTAAAGCCCAAGCCAAGCTGTTAAAAATGGTTAAATTAATTTTTCCTCTGATCACTGTCTTAGTAAGGACAGAACTGAATGTAATATCTTGTGGTGTCATTCTGTTTCTTGAATTTTCTACCGACCTACAGATCTTTAATACTAGGAGAAGCAATTTTACAAAATTATTCACAGACAGTAGAATTTTTAGTCTAAAAGAGGCCTAGAAAAAACATTGCGCATTAATTAACGAATAACATAATCACCTTACGCGCACGATTTGCAGTAAATGGGAACACTACAAGAGAAAAATAAGGAGAAGAAAAGGAGGAATTAAGAGATGGAAGACTAAAGGGGAAAGAGCTAGGGCTGATGTAATAAAGAAATTGTGAATTCCAATGACGTCGATATTGTAGGGGTGTAAAGTGTTCACATCAATTTTTAATGCTTTATATGATTCGTATCGAGTATTCCATCGTAACTTAAACAAAATCAGATCGTGGCTTTTGACAGAAATGAGGGTCCAAATGGAACTCAGGCTTGGAAACAAATTATTCATTATACTGCCAAATGGACGTGCCACTCAAAGTGAATTATTGACCGGGCTGCTGTGAACGGCATTCCGCATCAAAGAAGTTAATGAAATGTCAACCGCGGTCCGCCTAAATCCCATTCACGGATTTGTCCGGCGGCTTGATGTTCGCCGCAGCTAATTAAATGGAAAGGCAGTGGTGGCTCCCTCTGTCTGAAAGGGAGGAAGCCCCCAACACAGGAAAAAATATTACACAGCCTATCCGCTCCTTCTGGTCGGCGTTTCCATAAGGAATTAATTAAAGAAATTCCTCTCCTCTCGAGACCACTATTTCTTTCTTTATAAGATAAACATTGCCGTATTCCTGAGATGCTTCCTGTAGCTTGTTCTCAAAAGAAACGAAGCACGAATAACTGGCATTAGTGACCAAAAATATTTGCGGTCTTTTCTTCTCCCTACAGAGTTAAACACTCAGCACAACACTATGGCTAATTCCACCAATTGCTATTTCTTTTTATTACTTCTGCCGCCACTGTTTCAGTTTATTTATGGAATGCCAGTGGCACGAATCTGAGCTTTTAAAACAAGCAAGATTAATGCTTTTAAAAACTCAAGATTAAAATGTTATCAATAGCTTTACAACCCTGTTGTATAACTACCCACAAGGTGTTACCTAACTGTAGTTTTGCTATATAAGATATTTTTCTCTACTGCTACAGCCAGTATGATTGTAAGTACAGGTATTACGCTAAACATACACTTTACTTCTGTTGAAAATTAACGTGGAATTCATCCTTAGTACGTGCGATTATATGTAATCAATCATTGGGTACTGTCTGTTTTTACAAGATAATCGCAGCCACATCACACTTTTGACTTTTCATTATCTGAAAGGAATCTCTAACCTTTATTTCTGCCTTTAAAGTGATTTTATAGCAGTTTTGGTTTGACGACACACGTCAATTAAATGCTCTTCTAGGATCGAATGTAGTCGCATTAAGCTTGCAACACCTTTAGTTTAATTACTAAGCCCCTTTCGATAATTTTTTTTATCTAATGTTATTTACCTTCATTCTGGAGAGATCGCTCTCTATAAATAATTACACGTCGTTATTTCCGTTCAGTGAGCCGAGAAGATATGGCTCAGGTATCAGACAAGCGAGTGTAGGTCCACAGTGTATGTGGAACGAAAATTATTCACAGCGGTGGGATTCGAACCCACGCCTCCGATGAGACTGGTGCTTAATATCACAGTCTTAGGCAGCTTTTGTTTTCTATTGTGAAACTAAACACTTACACTGTGTAGACAAGAATGTAAGCAGGCGGCATCAGGCTGGTGAAGTGAAAAGAGGTCGAATACTAAAATATTTTACGCGATGTCTCCCCTTCCCCCATCTCCCGTGGGAGAAACGACGTGCCCTTAGTGGAAATAAATAACAGTTTATCTATCAAGACAAAATACAAACGGTGACTAGTCGTCTTGTTGTCAAATAAGTTCACATCCATTGACTCCTTTAACCAACACCCTGCTTAGTGGTCGTGAGCGTCAGCATGTCTGCAAATTGTCCCTGTACGGAAAAGTCTAGGCATCTCAGTAGGCATTTCACCATACGTCAGCAACAACGGAGTTCGCTAAATGAGCAGTCAGCCACATCACGTAATTAGTCTTTCACTTGGGGAAGGAGAAGGAATCGGGCCGCAAGAAAATTTCGATGGAATAAGAGGCGACTGAAGAAAATCCATTGATTTCGCGGCCAAAACCAGTTTGCCAAATGACCAGCGCATGTAAATCTATGCTTGAAAGTGACCAAAACAAGCACATTGACTGTACATAGCTGTGTCACTAAGTCCAATTCCGTGTATGAATTCATTAATAGGTATTGAATGTTGGTACCTTTTAATCATAGGGTGAGACGGGAGACCGATATTGGTACAGCTTTCCATTGAGTATTCATTGCCAGCCACTCGATGGCGTTGGGAGGAAGCACCCTGACTCCGCGATCAAACCGAAAATGTGTCGTGACCGCTTGTGGCCACAATAGGTCGTCCCCAGACACGTAACGCGATAAAAATACTCCAACTTGGCATAATTGGACCTGTGACCTGAATTTTGTTAGCACAGATTTTCATCTTCAGTGGGCAACTGTCAATGACAAACTCAAAGTATGTACGAGGGTTGGAACTTAAGTAATGACAATTATTTCTTCACAACCGATACAAAAACGTTACATGTTTGCACCTGTTACTGTCCTTCAAAGTAGTCACCAGCATTGTGTAGAACCAGTTAACAGCGATGTGGAAGGTGTAATATGCCGTTATCAGAGCCTGTTCTGTTGATGGTGCGAATGGAGCGGTCTACTGTCTGTCGAATCTCTGGAACAGTTCAGTAGCGAATGCCACGAAGTCGTCCATCTTCGGAATCATAACGAAGTCACAAGGACTCAAGTCCGGGGAGTATGGTGGATGGTACAGTACTTCCCATTCCTATCGAACAATCAGAGCAGCCACAGCTCGCTGTAACAGCTAATCCGGTTTCGTGGACGACCTCATGAATCGTCTGGCGTCGATCACTGTCTACTAATCTGGCAACAGTATGCAATTCTTCTTCAGAGATGCTAGGACGACCTGTCCGATGCATGTCTGTTATAGTTTTCCACCTTCGCTGAAGGCTTTTACCCAACGTGCCATTTTCCTGTACGGCAATGGCGATTTCCCACACGCCTCTTGAAGACCTTGATGTCACTACGACACATTCAATGTTGATCCAATTCCAGTGTTCCTGTGCCGAAAACATAGTGACACCGTTACGTTAGAGCGCTCGCTCACAAGTGACTGTGTTTCTCTCGATTGTGCGCAGGCTGGTGACGTCCGTTTGCTCGGAGGTTAGGTAGATATGTCAACAACGTGTGCTGCCATAGACAATAGCAGATTCAATTCGTAGTGTCTCCACAGCAGTGTTGCCACTATTTAAGTTCCAGCGCTCGTATGGCGATAAACTAAACTTGCCTAGGAAACGACCACATTTTTCAATGTCGTAGGCTGAGTTTTCGTCATTTAATTCTCCACCTTAAAAATGACAGTAACTGCCAACTACTTGTTTCAGGAATAAGATATCTTCACTTCGACAGAAGAGGACTACTTAATTGGCATACGTTCCAACTTTCAACTACAGCAATTCACTGCAGTAACGAAAGACAAAGCAAAAAGAGATAAAATAAACAAAGCACAAATTGTGGTCTTAACCGACCGATGACCTGTTAGAAAAACCGATTTTTTGGGAGCAGTAAATTCTACGATTTGTAAAATTCCAATATCAAGGCTCAGTCAGTAAACGTACAGAGGCTACCGAGACCACAACCTTGTATTCTGCAACGGGAACCAGGCTGGTACATCTAGTAAGGCATCATTTATATTGCCACTAAGATCAACTGTTCAAATGTTTGCCAAGCTTAAGGGACTTAACTGCGGAGTCATCATTCCCTAAACTTACAAACTACTTATGAACTACCTTATACTAAAGACGACACAAATATCCATGCCCGAGTGGTGATTCGAACTCCCGAACGTCGCGGCCCTTCAGACGGTCACTGCCGCGCCGCAGACTGCTCGGCCACTGCGGCCGGCCACTAGGATCAGGATCGTACGTCTAGGAAAGCAACATTGATCATTGATGTCTGCCATCAAACACCGAAGGAAAGGGGAAAATTTGCTGTTCACAACTCGTGCAAGAGTTTTGCAGTTAAAATGGTGGTATGAGAAGATGAAACTGTGATATCGCTAAATGGGCACAACACTACAGTACTGAACAATTTGCAAACCCCTTGAAGCTCGCAGGCACAGCGCTTCCCTTAAAAGTCTCTGTTAATATAGAAATGAAAGTAGAACTTAATAAATGCCCAAAATGTAACAAATATTCTTTGGAAAGCCATTCATATGGGGTGATTTGAGAAATGGGTAACAAGTGATAAAATCAAACATTGAAAATCAGTTAACACCCAAGATCCTTCTCAGGCGTAGCCATTTGACACAGAGTAAAAAGATTACCTTCAGTAAGCGGTTTCATGGGATCATCCGCTGTATATAACTGCGCACAGTAGGCTACT
Source organism: Locusta migratoria (assembly GCA_026315105.1). Lineage (NCBI taxonomy): Eukaryota > Metazoa > Arthropoda > Insecta > Orthoptera > Acrididae > Locusta > Locusta migratoria. Next base: position 713,863,428 of record CM048744.1, read on the forward strand.
GGTGTAAGCCTAGGCATGTCACACTGATAGGTCACGTGACGACCATGAGACGAAGGGAGGGAATAATTGAGCGTCGATAACGAGTATGATGTTGCAACAGATGGTTAGTTTTTACCCTCAAGTGAGTGTGATTTGGATTAACTTTCAGTCCATCAATTTTCTTGTTAATAAGCGATAGAAATTTCCATTTATCTGGCAAACTTCAGCGGTCCTCAAATTTCGAGAAAGAGTTTCGTTGTGGAAAGTATTATAAGCCTCGGCGCCGTTTTATAGCCGAGAGGCTTACATTGCCGAGGAGAATAAAACATGAACATGGAGAAAATCTAATAAAATGGAGACTAAATCGGTGAACGTTAACTTTAAAAACCGAGAACCGAAAACAGTTAGCTTAAAATGTTTGCCACATTTACTAAAAACCTACTGTATGTTAAAAACAACACGTAGACGGCGATGGAGAACGGAGACACTGCTTAAAACATACGCAACACTGGGTCTGCCTGTGATGGCGGTTGCGGTCACCAAAAATTCCATCTCAATATCGTAATGCTGACACCAATAGTTAAAATTGCGCAGGTTAAAACGGTGAACAGAGACCCCGCAGGGGAACAGGAAGGCAAAGGAGGTGCTGAGGGGAGGGAGAAGGAGAGGGTGGAGGCGGAACAGGGGAGGAGCATAATAACTGCACGAGAGAGGGGTGACCAAGCATGGGAGCGAAGAAGGGGGGGGGGGAAGTGCGCATCGTATGTGGGGAGGGGAAAGGACTACAGATGGTAAAGGGTGAAACATTCTCCGGAATTGTTAACATTGATATGACTATTATTTAATTAATATCTGTATTCAAATATTCTTGAAATGGAATAGCTCCTGTAAATGAAACTAATCCGCGATTTTGATAAAGATAAATTAAAACAATATTAATTTGAATGAAATCACTGTAAAAGCCAGATTATATTTTTGAAAAGCTATCACTGACGGTGCTATAAAGATTAAAGAGTATAAATATTTCAACTTGGTGTCTTTGCATTTACGTGAGCCATGAATGGCGCGTCTGTTTTTTAAAAAGAATTAAAAAAATGCAGCACTGTAAAAGAATATGCAAACTACGCACTAAAAACTTGTTATTGATGGAAAACCGCTGTGAACCCAACTGTTGGAGACATCACTTACAATCACTATCGTTTACTAAGAAAGTCCGCGGCTAGCTCAAATGGTTAAAACTGAAATTTAATAAGTCGGCACAAATCTCAGAATCGTATTCAGGGCAATTATTTAGTGAAAGAATGGAATGAAAATGGTTACTATTCTGATCTCATTTCCAACAATTAGTTTCGTAATTAGTTGTAATGGCGGAATCCGTTGTCCTGAAAAATAAATTGCATCACAGTTAATAAAATGTGAGAAGAAAAAAATAAAGGAATCAGTTTTCTGCTAAATGAGAACACATTCGAAGATCGGTTAAACTGCAGAGCTTATAATTGGATTTTTAGAAAAGCAGCATATCATCACATATTATCACATCACCTACATAGCTCATAGAAATCCTGCAAAAATTAGTAATAATTACAGAGCTCAAATCATTTACGACTTTACTGTCTCAATGTTCGAACAAGAAGAAGGAAAATGAAGATGCATCTCCTTTCTTTATAGATGATAAGAATTGAATGTTTTGTCTTCTTTGTATTCTTTGCATAGAGGTTTACGTACAATCTTCAAAGAATATTAAGTCCTTATGACTGCGAGTAATATATTAATATTTACGAAAAATTTCAATAAAATATGCAAATATGAAAAGAAATTAATACTAAAATATCGGAAACAGGAACCTTTTGGTACGTGGAGGCACATTTAACATTACAAGAAATAGATATCAGGACGGAGGGCGTCATTCGGGAGAGGGAGGCGGCTAAAGTTAGTCTCGGAAAGGATGTGGAGAATTTTAAGGTGTAGATAGGGAGGGATGCATTGGTTCAGACGTGGCAGAGGCCCCGGCCGGCCGCGGTGGCCGAGGGGACTGAAGCGCTTCAGTCACGGTCTGCACGGCCACTACGGTCGGGGGTTCGAATCCCACCTTGGGCATGGATATTTGTGCCGTCCTTAGTTGTAGGTAGTTCATAAACAGTTCGTAAGTTTTGGGACTGATGACCCTGTAGTTAAGTCCCTTAAGCTTAACAAACATTTGAACATTTGATTTGCAGAGGTCCGGGATTTAAGAAGAGAGAAGACACCAGGAGGTGACGGGATCCAATTTTGTGGGATACGTGTAGGATGCCGAGATGTTCGAGGAACGGAATGAGATCAAAGAGGATGCGTGTGGCGGGATGGAAGTAGCAGAGGACACGAGGCATTAACGAACGTTTTGTGTAAAGGACAGTGGAGGGGTTGAGTCCTCGTGTCCAGACGGAGAGGAGTGAGAGCAGGTTGAGACGGGAGAGGGCTTTTTCACGGATGATCTTCAAATGGGGGTCCAGGAGACGGTGAGGCCAAGGTATTTGAGGATGGAAGTTTGAACGATGGGGCGGTTATGGAGTCTGAGGTAAAGGTGATGTTGGCGGAAGGAGAGGGTGGTTAACCCAGACAGCGCGGAATTATTTATGGTTTAATTTTTTTCTCAGAGGCTTTTAATTACCTTCATATGACTGCACAAGATCGTTGTAACTAATTTTTTTCACAATCACGCCATTAGTTTTGCAATACTGCCCTTCTTTCTGTACGGAGTCAAAATGAATGTTTTATAATTTTAATCTGATGAATCATTATTATTAAAACAACATTTAAGATGAAATATATACACATAAATGTGTGAAAATGTTAAAATAATTCAATACATATAAACCCAACTACGAGGAAGTCTTCAGTATCTTCTGTATGAACCTCAACTTTGCAGCTGTATCCAACCACTTTGCAATCGACAATACAAGCTATAATTCATCTGCAGTGGGAGCAGGAGATTCAAAGAAATTAAGTATGACACTGTAGACGGATTCTTACAGATAAGAATAAAAAAGTAAGTTGCTGTTGTTGTCCTTCTGGAAGGACAGCGCTATCTGGGTAAAATCTGTTAAGTAGATTTTTAGTTTATCGTGTGGCGGCGGAATAGCCGAGCGCATTTAAGCGCTATGCTCCAATTCGCGAGGCCGTTCCCCGTCGGGGGTTCGAATATTCCCTCGGGCATGGATGTTTGTGCTGTCTTTTGTATAAGTTAGTTGATACGTAGTTTGTAAGTTTAGGAACTGATTACCCCGCAGGTAAGCGTAACAAATATTTGAACATTTGAGTTCATCGAGGATAGACAGACAGCTGCGGCGATAGAACTTTGTATTATAATATGAGTAGATTTCTATAAAATTGATGCGTATATGTATTTTACTGCTTACTACGATCTACATAATAAGATTAAATACAATCCATGCGATACTGTACAATTCTCAATGTGTTTATATCATATTACATATTAATATCACCGTATAACGTAGCCTATTTGTAAAAGTTGCTCTGGGTCTTTATGTAAATGTGTTACTTTTATGTAATGCATGGACAAAATTTGGTGTGATTGGTAATAACAAATTTCTTAAGTGAATATATATACTGTGAAGCTACTGTGAAGATCCCTAGCTCTTTAAATAAGTGTCTGCAGGATGATCTTGGGTGGGCTCCAGCAATTATTCTCATTACATGCTTTTGTGCAATTAATACTTTTTTACTCAATGACGAATTACCCCAGAAAATGATGCCACACGAAAGCAGAGAATGAAAATAGGCATAGTAAGCTAATTTACTGAGATGTATATCACCAAAATTTGCATTACCCTAATAGCATAAGTAGCTGAACTCAAAAGTTTCAGCAGATCTTCAATGTGTTTTTTCCAGTTCAACCTCTCATCAATGCATACACCTAATTTTTTTAATATTCTACCTTTGTTACAGATTTCTGATCAAAGTCTATATTTATTAATAGTGTCATTCCATTTACTGTAGGGAACTGTATGTACCGTGTTTTATCAAAATTTAATGATAGTCCATTTGCTGAGAACTACTTAATGATTTTCTGAAAGACGTCGTTTACAATTTCTTCAGCAAGTTCTTGTCTGTCAGGTGTGGTAACTATACTTGTATCATCAGGAAAAAGAACCAGCTCTGCATCTTCACGAATATAGAATGGCAAGTCATTAATATATTTTAAGAACAGCAAGGAGCCCAAGACCGAACCTTGCGGTACCCAATTTTTGATTGTTCCCCAGTTGAGGAATCAGCTGTTTTTTTGCATACTAAGTGAATTAATTATGTCTACTTTCTGCACTCTTCCTGTTAGGTATGATTTAAACCATTTGTACACTGTCCCATTCATACCACCATACTTTAGTTTATCTAGAAGAATTCCATGATTTACACCATCAAAAGCTTTGGGCAGATCACAGAAAATCCCAACGGGTGATGTCCGGTTATTCAGAGCATTAAATATTTCATTGGTGAAAGTATATGTAGCATTTTCTGTTTGAAAAGCCTTTCTGAAAACGAAATTGATATTTTGTTAGAACTTTATTTTTCACAAAAGAGAATAGTTGAAATGTTGTAGAGCTTATGGGACTTAACTACAGGGTCATCAGTCCCTACTTTATTTTTCCCTATGTGTGAAACAAAACTGTGGATTTGCTGCATTTTTTTAAATAGTGTCTGTTTTTCATCAATGCACCTCTTAAACTAACTCACCAAGGACAACACACACACACACACACACACACACACACACACACACACACTACACACACATGTCCAAGGGAGGACTGGAACCTCTGGCGGGAACGGCCACCCAGAGCGTAGCATAACGGCCATTCCTCACAGCTTTGTTGAAGGGAGGAGGCTTAACAGATTATATTTTATAACAGGTAATGTTGTTAATTACGTTGGGAACCACTAATCAAGCGTACTCGTGAGTGGTCGCAATTTTGTAGGGTCGCCAACTGCATCATTGTCCAGTGATGGAGGTCGCTGAGAGTGACGCGACGTTAGGGGCGGCGGAGTGTACGCAGTAATAGAGCCGTAACTAGCGGGCGAGGCGGCGTAAGTGATGGCGCCCATTCCCTGCTGTCTCCCCGAAGAACGCCATCTTAACGGCCGTGCGTCACGCGAAGCGAACGCGGCACCCACGCCGCAGCGTCCGACGCGGAAACGGCCTGTTTTTACTCGGAGAAGAGCGCACACAGGGCCTGCAACAGCATCTCGTTCCAATAACATGCAGCAGCCTTTAACCGGTAACATTTCTAATTAAAGCACGTAACCGTAGAAACATTTTTCTGTGGTGTAAACGGGAATAATTATCTACTTTACGCCAAGTAAGAATCCATTATCAGCTGCTTTCTAAGACGGCAAAACAGAAAATCTTTGCCCATTTTTTTTTTCTTTTTTATTTCTTCATTTTGACGCATTAAGGCTATAAATGCGAATTTAGGACACCCATTTCTGGCGCTGGACCTTTTCTGGTTCGGGCCGACATTACCTGCCAGTAGCTGCGCCGCAAGGCTCTACTGTCAGCGTCATCTGCAAAAGGATCTAATAGAGCTGCCCAGATTTTTTCCAAATCGTTTATATAGATAAGGAACAGCAGTGGACAAATAACACTAACCTGTGGAACGCCGGATATCACATCTGTTTTAGTCGGTGCCTTACAATTACTATAAACTGTGTCGTCTCTGACAGGAAATCCCCTATCCAGTCAAAAATCTGGGGCGATATTCCATAACCACGCAATTTGATAAAAACCCGTTTGTGAGGTACGGTTTCAAAAGCCTTCTAGAAATCTAGAAATACGGAATCAATTTGAGATCCCTTGTCGCTAGCACTCATCGCTTCGTGTCAGTAAAGAGCTAAGTTGTGTTTCACATGAACTATATTTTCTAAAGCCCTGTTGATCTTGGGTCAATACATCATTCTGTTCGAGATAATTCCTAACATTTGAATACAGGATATGTTCCAAAACCCTGCTGCAAATTGACTCAACTCACCAAACCAAGATTTTTAAGTCGTCAAGAACTGATAGGGTCACGAGTCCAGGAAAAGCACTGCTGGCGATGTGCTGTTAGAAATAGCGTTCGAATCGGTCGTCTTCTGCCATAGTGACGGAAAGCACAAATTAGGCCACACTGTTCGTCGTACATCCCTCATTGACTTGTGCTCACATGGTTTGCATCGTTGTTTGTCTGTCAGCAAAGACAACTCTACACAACCACATAAGGTTTCAAATAATAGATCAATGTCGAGAGACATATTTTGTCGTCGCGGTGGCTTAGTGGCTTTGCATGCCTCGTAAGCAGGAGATCCTGGGCTCGTATCCCGGCCGCGACACAAATTTTACATAAATGCCTCTCCTTCTTTCAGTAACTAGGTGCAAGCCGTCGGGAAGTGCGATGTCTGTGGTGAGAGGTAATGTCTCAAGTTTGGTATCCTAGGTACATTATTGACACTAACAGTCTCGGAATATTGAGTACCCTAAAGATTTCCGAATTCGAACGTTTATTGCGTCTACCTCAATCTACCATTCCGCGTTCAAAGTCTTTTAATTTGCTTCGGGGTCTTAATGAAATCTAGAAAATTTTCAAATGAATCACCGGAATACATATGACACATATAACAATAAGTTGTAAATATGTGGCGTCTGTTCTTTCGGTCATGTCCGAATACATCCCGTGAATATAAATGTATAACAATCCACCACACTTTTACACTTTGTGTACGCAATATTACAACCATCTGTGTTCATGAATATCAAAGTCCCAAGAATTCTTTTCCCCTCAGTGTATAGTAGGGCCTACTTGTCAGATCTGTACGCTTACTTGCGAGAAATGTAGCCTTCAAAAGTTGCGCTATGGGTCGCTTGTATAGTATTTCTCTGACACACACGGAACAGTTTGTAATGTATTTAATATGAGAAGATAGTTGTTATTTTTTTGTTATTACAAGAAGACGCTCATATTTTACCATTTAAAAATGGCAACTGTTTGTCAAAATTATTGTGAGATTAAGGGCCAAAGCACGAGTACTCCCAGGTTAATATTACACTCCCAGAAGAAGCGTAACATTCGACACAACAACGTACCAAAATACGACAAACCTTAATTAAGAGCCATGTTGCTTTTCCTCTTATTTGTAGTTTGTCGTATTTTAGTATGTTGTAAAGTTGAATCTGATTGACACTACACTTGTTCTGGAAGTTTCACACAACTATAACTAAATACAATGAAATCTGTCAAATATGTCACTGCATCCAATGGTTTGGAAACGACTATTTAAATTGGCGAACCTAGTCATCTATTTTATTGTGTTGCGATCCAGGCAATCAAAGATTTCACAAGAAAACTATATCAAACTCTGTTCATTGACCACCTAAATCGAGAAGACAATATGTACGGCTAAAGCAAATCAAGGACCATCATACAAGGCAATAATTTACTACAAATTGTCTCTAGTGATCCGGCGTAACTGTTTTTTGTGTGTTTTCATCTACTTAGAAGTGTATCGTCATGCACCTGGAAATGCGAGTAATAGCAGTTGTCGATGCATACCTCATTCGTTATCAGAACACCTTCAGGAATTGAGGTTTCATGGTCGGAGAAACTAGCGTACAAATTCTATCAAAAGTTTTAAAGTTTCTTGCTTGACCTTCTCTCTTACAAAATTTACGTCTGCTGCGAAAATTATGTTTCACCATATGATCTAAGAAATGTAACTGAATGTGTTTGAACTTATTCTAACTGAATGCCTTTGCACAACGTTATGTTAATCTGACTGCGTATTTTTTTAACTGTATCCTATATGAATGTAAATGTATTGCAAAACCTATCTGACTGCGTAAAGTTTATTTTGTCGTTCCGGCGGGGTAGCCGAGGAGATGAGACTTTTAGACTTCAATGTGGCTTTCCGTGGCAGATTTATTATTAAAACTTTTGTAGTAATGAGAACTGACAAAGAAATTCAACATACTGACAACTGACAATGAAATTCTTAATCTCTTCTAAAATACTGTTGATGCAAAGATCGGCGGGGAAGCCAAGTACGCAACATAGTATTTCTTACAGCTGCTACAGCCTTATGATAATTGCCGTTTCAGGAGGAAATTTAAATTGACAAACCTATATTTCAATAGCTTATATGCTCGTGATTCGCAACGGTTGTTAAAGAGGGACCTGTGAATATCTTGGCTTTTTAGGGTTGCGGGCCGAGGTTAGCAAAAACAGAATACTTGTTGGATCGCTTTGTCAATAAACCCAGTTCTCCTAGCCAAAATGCCAAATTTAAGTAGAAGTCATTATCGAAAACGATGAATATTCATTAAGTTTTTCATACATAAAGTGAAATGAGTTCAAGTCCGTACACCGCAACGATGTAAATTTTTTGTTAGTTTTATCTTTTCTTCCCCTGATACGATTTTGATGAAATGAAGCTTATACGTTGTGCCAAGGTACTCTCAGTTGACCTATGAAACCCCATGAAAGTTTTTGTAGTACTCTTGGAAATTTGCTGTACTACACCATAGTTGTAAACATAGTATGCACAAAAATTTTAAATTACGATATCTTTCCTTCCTCTGATGCGATTTTGATGAAACTAAGCCTAATTACTCTCCAAACTATTCTCAATTTACCTGCAGAAACCCATGAATGTAGTACTTTTGGAGATTACCCGCAAACAAATAGACATGCACGATGGCTTTTAAGCAAATGATTAAATAAAGATATCTTTTTTTCTGTGATTCGATTTTAATTATTGAAGACTTTATTTAACCGCACGATTTTCTAAAGATACGTGTGAAACCCCATGAAAATTCGTCAAGTAGTTTTAAAGATAAACTTGTTCAAAGAGACAGACATAACAGTCGTAGATAAAACAAATTAAAATTACAATATTCTTTTTTTTCATGATACGACTTTTATGAAACCAAGTCTATATGTTGTCCAGTTACTCTCAAGTAAAACCCCATGCAAATACGTGAAATAGTTTTGGAGATAAGAGGTTTTTAATCGTTGAAAAAAAATCCGGAAACGACGGTTACTGAAAACACTTAAAATTACGATATCATTTTTTTTCGTGATCCGATTTTGATAAAATTATGCCTATTATGTTGACCCAAACTTTTCACATGTTTCATATGAAAACCGCATTAAGATTCGTCCAGTAGTTTTGAAGATTGAAGGGAACAGCATCAGGCCTACATTTACAGATTTATTATTACTATAGAAGATTAACAATTTATTTAAACATAACACATAAAAATACAAAAACTCTATGGGTATTAGTTATTTTTCTTTTCACTAAAGGATCAGTGTCTGATATCACTTTCCCAGTAACTCGAATGAATTTCGGTGGGTGGATTTCGATGTCCCATTGCGCAAAAACGCAGTATGTACATGAAAGTCCAAACGTCGATATAATCGTAACTGCATTGAGTAAACAGAAGTCTAGTAGACTAAGTTTGCTATGAATCTAATGACACAAACTTCATGCTGTAGGTGTATAAGTTGTAAGTGTAGAAAATTTCCACACTGTCAACATAACACGAAAATAAATTAAACTGTACAACCCTTTGCAAGCTGAAGTGCAGTATAGTAACTTCATATGGAATGCAGCAATGTGACACAATGTAAACGAGTGTATAACAACGTATTTTGATGAATTAGTATCTCACTACCTATCGTAAAAATCATGTTGCGTCATGTCATTTCGAGTAATAATACCCATTGGATCAAGTAATATAACATGAGGCGAGTGTTAAAGATATCGTGAGGACTGCTCCAAGCAAAGATGATAGGACCGTTAGTATTTTCTATCTACGTAAATGACCAGACGGCCAAAGTGAAAAGTTATCTGCGGCTGTTTGTTGAAGATGCTGTGGTGTACGAGAAAGTGTTGTTAGTGAATGGCTATATTAGGATGGAAGATGACTTAGACAGAATTTCTAGTTGGTGTGAGGAATTGTAGCACGCTCTTAATGTAGAAAATGTAACATGGTGCTGATGAGTAAGAAACTCAATCCCGTAACGCTCGGGAAATTCGATTATCTAGATGTAAGAATGCAGAATTATATGAAATGGAATGTCATGTAAGGACAGTCTTGGGGAAGGCGTACGGTCACTTCGGTTTCTTTGGGATAATTTTGGGAATATGTGGTTCATCTGTAAAGCAGACCGCGAATAACACGGTTTCTCCATCCTTTATTTACTTTTGCTCAAGTGCTTGGGATCCCCACCAAGGCGATTTAAAGGAAGTCGTAGGAAGTTATTCAGATGCTGGAATGAAACTTTTCACTCTCCAACGGAGTGTGCGCTGATATGAAACTTCCTGGCAGATTAAAATTGTGTGCCGGAACCGGGACTCGAACCTGGGACCTTTGCCTTTCGCGGGCAAGCGCTCTAACGACTGAGCATCCCGACACGACTCACGATGCCGCCCCACAACTTTACTTGTGGAAGTTTACTTTACTTGTGAAGTTTGGAAAGTACGAGGCGAGGTACTGGCGGAAGTAAAGTTGTGGGGTGGCATCGTGAGTCGTGTCAGGATAGTTCAGTCTTTAGAGCGTTTGCCCGCGAAAGGCAAATGTCCCAGGTTCGAGTCCCAGTTCCGGCACACAATTTTAATCTGCCAGGAAGTTTTATTCAGCAACAGTGTAATAGCGCTTAGGAACTTAAATGACAACTGCTGGAGGGAAGACGAACTTCTTCTCGAGATACAATATTGAGGAAATTTAGAACGATAGAATCAAGCTATCGCCTTTCGTGTGTGTGGTTTTTTTCCGATTGAAATGTTTTGAAGCTACCACATAAATGAAGAAGCCTCGTCTCTTGGTTTAAAACTTCCACTCTGTCCAGGACATATTCACGTTTTGTACTGCTATGACGCACATCATTGATTCCATTATAATGCGAATTATTGAGAATACTTTGCGGGAGCTTTTATTGGCGTGGTACAAAAGGTCTGAACAAAACATGCGCACCCACTCTTCTCGTCAGTGTATAGAACAAAGGTGTGGTTCTCCTTTCTGCTTCAAATACATGCTGTACGGGCATGTAAAAATGCGAAAAACACCGATCAAAAATTTTTGACGATCCGCAGCGCGAGATGAAAGCCATTCTCGTCGGCCATTGAGCCTCGCTCTTCTCTCTTTGGGATCGCTGTCGGGCCGGTGTTTTTCAGCCGGGCGGAAATTCGACGCCACGGAGGTGGCTGAGCCGCGGGCAGCACGCGTTATTTTTACGATCCACAAGCGTTCACCGCTCAAGCCGCACGTGCGTTTACAAACCTTCCGAAAATAAACAAACTCGCGAAATGCCGACGCAAACTCGCAGAAAAAGCGGCACGGACTGAAAAAATAAACCAGTGTCACTCGCAAAATGTAACTGACACGAAACACGTTTATTTAATAAGGATACGGAGTTACACGTGCGTGATAGCACTTTGGCAATCACGTGAAAATGTAGGAGCTGTCCTCAACAGCTAGCATTCAAATGAAATTTAATTACGAAAATTTATCAACTGATGAACTCATACACAGATAGTTCATTTATATTGTAAAATAGTCAGTAATTGTCAGGGTCAACATAAATCCAGGAAATTCATTTGAATTTTATTTGCTGAACTTTCAAGTGTGGTTAGAAATTGTTTTCTGCGCTTTTGATCAGGAATGGTTACAGATGCACGTTAGACACAAGTACAATACCTGCAATAAACTTAGCCAGACTACATTAAGGACATATTGTTATTGTGAAGCTGTACCAGGAATTTAATTGTTTCAGTCTGTCCGTCAATCAATGTTCATTAACACACACACAGTCAGAAGAAACAACATACTAAAGTTGGTTCTTTTTACAACAACGCCACAATTTTTGTAGACAAATTTCAATCACATTTTCAAACACATTTAAAAAAACAAGATGCTATATTTTTATACAGGGTGTCCTAAAAAAAGTGGCGAATACTTTTGAGATTCGGTAGTACATAGAGGAACAAGGAGATTAAGTCAAATAAAAATGGTTCTGAAACGAATAATTTCCATGATAAACACGTTTTAATATGTGGTGTTCCACATGACGTCCATTCACGGCTGTGCATCGCCTGCCCTTCGGTGTGAGGAATTACTCAACTTTCGAACTATACCCAATACGTCTTGTAGTACTTTTTGGCACACATTGAATATGCGACCCTCTAGTGTCTGCACATCGTTAACTGGAGTTATGCAGATCACTTCCTTCAAAAGTCACCATGACCAAAAGTCTAAGGGATTGAGGTTCGAGAACGACCACGCCAAAGTGTGGGGCCTCCCTGACCAATCCAGCGGCCCTAAAATGTCTGCCTCTTGTGTTCGTGTATGTTCTGACGTAAGTGTGTTGGTGCGCCATCATGAACGAATCACATCTATAATTTTTATAAGGAGAGGCTTTGAATTGAACTTTGAGCAAGCCCGGCATTCAAACTCGCGACTTTCTGTGTACTATGCAGGCACTTTAGATCGCTCAGCTAACACAGCGTTACAAACAAATCGACTATACAGACTGTCTTCAAGCATGTTCCCCTCCACAGCACATAATTTAATCCTGCCTCAATGTTCCCTGTGAAAAACGTATCAAATTGCCAAGGCGGTTCTATATTGAAACAGCACACCAGCAAAGAATGTGAATTGTGACAATTCCGCCTTGTTCCTGAGGTGGAGGTGATATAAATATCAACAATAATTAAGTTGCTTGAGACAAATATTGTATCATTATACTAAAGGTATTGATTATAAAGAAAGGTATTGAATTAAAATTTTCTGCTATGGCCGGGATTTCAACCTGGGACCGCCTGCTTACAAGGCAGACACTTTAGGAAAGGTAAGCAAAACATTAATAAATAAATCCAAATATGCTCCCCATTTAACGTTTACAACAGCACATATGACCCTATTAAGCTATAACATCCCTAACCAATCATCATACAGCACTTCGTATACAAAAGTGTTTATGTCAAAAAGTATCTGTTTCTGGACCAAAAGTTTATAGGACTTATTAACTTTTATACCCATATCCTTACTTCACGAAGCGAAGTTTACGCTTGAAACAGACGGTCTAGCACACGTCCTGAGACTGAGACAAGAACCCCCTGCTGCTCAGGACGTGCGCTAGCCGTATACTTCAAGCGTCAACTTCGCTTCGCAATAACTCTGTCTGCAATTGACATATTGCAATGCAATCAACGCCGTTGTTAATGTGATTTGTTATTCTATAGCTTGCTGATGAAATAATGTAGGGCGCCCATTTAAAAACACATTAGTTTGTGTTAAAAAATATGCTTTTGTCTTAGAATGTTTAAAAATATTTACATTCATGAGTTGCTGCCTTACATTGATGACGGTGAAATTCGTTTTATAATATCTGTTTTTGTTTCAGAGATATTTTGGGTGGTCAAGATAAATGGGTCACCTTGTATATACAACCATTCTGTTTGTTTATACTTACAAGGAGGCCACATGGGTATCAAATTTTAGAATATTTTCATATTTATGGTACGTCAAATACAGAACATAACAGTTAGCCAAAGCCATTTGAAGCAACTCACAAAAAATCTCGAGAAAATCTACTTTGACGTTTTGCAAGTTGGTTTAAGTATCAGTCAATGAATGCATGTAGTACGTGTTGGTGTAATAAAGTTGGTACAGTTGTGGTCTTATAACCGTAGGGTCCATGGTTCGAATCCTTTCATGACAGGTTATTTTACTTTTTTCGTCGCGTTATAATACTTACACAATTTTTATATCTAATGGTAATGTTTGTACGAAAAGAGCAAGTATTTTTGTTTATTCGTAATTTTCGATATTTATTAGAAGGTTGTTGATAATGATGATTTCAATCAGAAACACGTATTTTACAGTGTTGGATTCACTATTAGTCAACGACGGTAGTCTTCCACTGTTCAGTTTGTGACGAGCTACGACACTGTCTTTGCAAAGTTATCTCCATAGCTACTAATGGCTTCCCAAGCAGTAAACCTACTCAACCATCGTTCTACGTGACGACAAGATTTTCAGCTAGTCTACATACACATAAACAAAAACTGTCATGACACATGAAATTAAAGATCCCGAAATGTTTTATATAACTGAAGTCTGAAATGAGAAAAAAATATCTGTCACAATGGGATTCGGACTACTGACCCTATGGTTGTGGAACTAGAACTCTACCACCTAAGCTACAACAACAGACCGTACAACTATTGGGACTTTGCAAAACTTCAAATTCGACTTTCTCGAGAATTTTTGTGAGTTGCTTCGAATGGCTTTGGCTAACTGTTATTTATGTTCGGAACATGACGTACCACAAAAAAAAAAAAAAAAAAAAAAAAAAAAAAAAAAAAAAAAAAAACCAAAATCGCATACCCATGTGGTCTCCTTGTTAATATTTATCGTTCCTATTGACAATTTTGTAAGGCTTTATTCATTTCCGTTTTCAATTTAATAATGTGTAATGTATGCCGCCGCCTAGTGGTGCACCTTGTGTAACGCTAAATGGCATACAGTGAAGGTCTTGATGTAACATCTCAATGGGAATCAGTCCAGACTTAGGACATTTCCCAGTAGTTCGGATCTCCGGAAAGGGACTACATTGAGAAGAAAGAAAGTGAACTTTGCCACTGTAATAAGCAACCAAGAATATTACGTAGTCCTGAATACGAGTAGGATATTGTCTCTTTTTCAGTAGGTTGCTAGTGAGGAGTCAGGAAATACAGACGCTTCTGCAGCGAGTACCGCCCGCCACGAACTTGCGTATTACGCAAGTGAACCGGGGATTCGCTATCGGTGGACAACAGGGACTTCCCCCCTCCCCCTTCGCCCCCCACCCCAGGCGACCGCGGTGCGAAAGTTAATTAAGGGTGAGGCTTGGTTAATTAGTAGCTGGTCGCGCCGGAGGCCTGTCTGGCTCTCCCTGCAGAGCAGATTCTGGCATTCTCTCTCGGAAGAGGCCACCGAGGACAATAGGGCGCGCTTGGCCTCACTTCCCGGATTGCGGAAGCCTCTCTGCGCGCGGTTTATTGACTCCGACCACCACCAGCTGTTTGCGCGCCTTGTACAAGTGAATGCAGTTCGTGACCCGTCATAGCTCTTCTATGCATGACTCATATCTGTCGCACATTTATATACTACGAGTCTCTTTCACACGTTATAACTAATGGAAATTTCTAGCTTTTGTAGATTTGAAGGAAGCTTTTGACGATGTTGACTAGAATACACTCTTTCAAATTCTGAAATCAGCAGAAGTAAAATACAGGGAACGGAAGGTTATTTACAACTTGTACAAAAATCAGACAGCTGTTATCAGAGTTGAAGGGCATGAAAGGGATGCAAAGGTTGGGAAGGGAGTAAGACAGGGTTGTATCGTTTCTCAAATACTATGCAATTTGCACATTGAGCAAGCTATAAATGAAAGCTAGGAAAAATTTTGAGAAGGAATTAAGTTCAGGGTGAGGAAATAAAAACATTGCGTTTTGCCGATGACATTGTAATTCTGTAAGAGACAGCGAAAGAGCGGTCTGAACGGAATGGACAGTATGTTGAAAGGTGCGTATAGGAGCAAAACAAGGGTAATGGAGTGCAGTCTACGAAAATCAGGCGATGCTAAAGGAATTAGATAAGGTAACGAAACAATAAAGGTGGTAGGTGAGTTTTGTTACTTGGGCAGTAAAATAATATGCGATGGTCGCAGTACAGAGGATATAAAATCCAGGATGGCAATGGGAAGAAAAGCGTTTTGAAAAAGAGGAATTTGTTAACATCGGGTATTAATTTAAGTGTAAGGAGGTCCTTTCTGAAGGCATTTGTGTGGAGTGAAACATGGACGTTAAACAGCGTGAATAGGAACAGGATAGAGGCTTTTGAAATGTGGTGCTATAGAAGAATGCTAAAGATTAAGTGGGTGGATCGTGTAACTAATGAAGAGGTACTGAACAGAGTTGGAGAGAAAAGGAATACCTTGACTAAAAGAAGGGATAGATTGGCAGAAAACATTCTAAGACATCAAGGAAACGTAAATTTAGCAGTGGAGGGAAGTGTGTGGGGTAAAAGTCGCAGAGGAAGACCAAGAGATGAATACAGTAAGCAGATTCAAATGGATGTCCGTTGCAGGTCTTATGAGGAGATGAAGAGGCTTGCTCAGTATAGAGTAGGGTGGAGAGCTGCATCAAACCAGTCTGCGGACTGAAGACCACAACAAACGAACAACAACAACATATCTAATAATAGATGTTAAATTGAAACATGTATTTTGTGAATATTATCACGCCGAAATATTTTGTTTTAAGGGTAATTTGTGTATTGTACGAGTGGGACTTGGAAAATAATTTTCCCCTGTCGGCTGTGGGCAGAGATATGGATGAAAAGAAAAGAGAAACCCAGACTGCGACATTAAAGATAACACGTATCCTTATTTTTCTACATAATTTCCAAGTACAATGACACATTTAATAAAGTGCATCTTTTACCATCAGCTGTTTATTAAAGCCTTTAAGGGTACATTGTACGTCCTATGCTGCCAATGCTAATTTATCGAACTTTGTGACCCGTTATATAGGAAACATTTAAAGACACCAGCTTCCAATTTTCTATAGTTATTGAATGACAAAAAATGTGTTTGTAAGATATTGAGGTTTTAATGTTTTTTTTGTTTTTTTTTTTTTTTTTTTTTTTTTTTTTTTCTTTTACAGACTTTCATTTCTTAGTTATTGAAGCACTAGAATTACCCTGGCCCATAGTCTGTGTCCTTCTCAGTGTCACAATCTCTCGGTGGCTGCCTACTTTCTTTTCTTTCTTTCTTGCTTCTTTTGCCATTTGCTAGGCAGCCAGTTCTGCTTCGCGTACACGAAGCCCATCCAGTTTTAAATATGTTCTGTCCAAATATTACTCCTAACTTCTCCAGAACTTTCAGTCGTTCATAGTTCCCAACATTAAATGTTACTGCAGCGTGGCACTGCAAACTTTAGAGGCAGTAGGCCAAGAAAAGTGTTTTTAGGAACACGGCATCACACGACATTATTGAAAAATTCATTCAAATTCAAAGTCTTCCCATGTAAATACTTCTTTAGTAGTTCTGGATTTACCAGATCTATTGAAAATGGGATTGACTGCCTCCATTACTGCTAAAGGAAGAGAATGTTTATGCGTAAATTCATTTAGGGTGCCAAAAAATTCAGCTTGCCTATATTTACACCATATGTTTTTGGAGGTGGACACAAAGCATGACATAGGTTTTCATCACTTGATATTCGGTGAAGGAAAGTGCTGTACAAAGTTCTTTTCATGTTGTATAAATTATCACAGTTATCTCTAATGGACTTCCCATAATACTCCTGTCATTCATCAGTTACCTTGTATGCCGACAGTCACACTACTTTCATCTAAAACTAGTATCAGAGACAAATGACTGATTCCTTTATAGTTTGTACATAATGCCAACTTGTGAGGCGTAACAGAAGGAACACAACAAACCAAGTCACACCCTTCTAGACTGCATAGTTCCCAAGATATGACGGCTCAGTGTATGCACAGCGGTGAAAATTGAGTCACATGTCAAATTTCAAATTATTATTTGAAGGTTTTAGAATTGTTTGTTTTTATTGCATTATATACCAAAATGTTCAGGAAATTCCAAAGTACATTATGGAGTAAAAAACAGACTGTGAAGTTTCATTGAATTTGACAATCCAAGACCATCATAATACATAAACAGGTATTAAAAGAGGTTAGTGAAATGATTTAAATAAAATAAATCTGGCTTTATTTGACTATCCTCTTTTAATATCTTTTTATCTAAGATGATGGCCCTGAACAGAAATTAGGCGATTTTAAGGATTTAATAAACAGTTGATTGTTAAAAAGGCATTTTATTAAATACTTGACGGCTGTTATCTCTTTCCACTACATTGAAACATTTGTCAACCGTTTTATAATCTTCAAATAGCCGTCCAAAAAACATTTGGGCGTTGCATACGGAAGAAGCGTTAAACGGCTATGGGCGAAAGACGATACAGCAGATAGACGCACACGTGCGAGACACCGATCCACCATTTGGTAGAGGTCGACCATCAATATGGCAATGTCGTATTGTTTCAGATTGTCACGGGGGATGAAACGTGGATCCAACATTACACGCCCGAATCGAAGGCCGCATCCATGCACTGAAAACATCCGAAAACATCCGTCGTCATCTGTCCGAAAGAAGTTCAAACGCATTGCGTCTGCAGGTAAAGTGCTACTCACCGTTTTCTGAGACGCCCAAGGAGTTTCGTTACCGGAGTTTTTGGAGAATGCAACCATCAGTGCTGTGCAGTACTGTGCCACTCTGTCGAAACTGAAAGAGGTGATTCGGAAAAAGCGGCCTGGCCTTATCAGATCTGGCGTTATGTTGTTTGATGACACTGCGCCGGCAACGCAAAACCATACTACAACTCTTGGTTGGGAGCGCCTACACCATCCGCCATACAGTCCTGATCTCACACCAAGTCATTTCCATCTGTTTTCCAGCTTTGAAGAAGAATCTCGATCCGGCCGAAGTGGCCGAGCAGTCTGCAGCTCGCCATTCAGCCTGCACGGCCACTACGGTCGGGGGTTCGAATCCCCCCCCTCGGGCATGGATGTTTGTGTCGTCTTTAGTATAAGGTAGCTGATAAGTAGTTTGTAAGTTTAGGGACTGATGACCCCGCAGTTAAATCTCTTAAGAGGTGATGAAAAAAGAATGGTAAAAATTTGAAAATCGAAACTCTACAAAGCAGTATATAACATAAGCAGTAATCTATTTGTCCTGAAACATGTTAAGTGGAAGTGTATTCTTTTCCTAAAGTAAAAGTACAAAATGTGCATTTTATGATGAAATCTATTAGCAGGTGTTTACTTCGTCGCTGGCGTGAGTACGTGGAACTAACTGGCGAAGTTTCCAAACGTGCCTTACAGTACCTGATACACTTACACAGTACTTTTAATAACATGCCAGAAATCAAGTCCGAGGGTAGCCCCAGGTATAAGATTGATGTTCTTCTGGCGGTAGTCAGTGCATTGCGTTTCATCATAATGAATTATACTAGGGCCCTGACTGAAATTAACGGTGGAAAACTTGAGGAATGAAACATAAAATACGCAGGTGAAAGTGGGGTACACATAGGTTAAAATTTAAATAGGTTAGGAACATACATAGTGGCAACTATTTATTCACAACCGATACTAAAGCGTTACGTGTTTGCACCTGTTACTGTCCTTCAAAGTAGTCACCAGTGTTGTGTAAAACCCGTTGTCAGCGATGTGGAAGGCGTAGTATACCGTTAGCAGAGCCTGTTCTGTTGGTGGTGCGAATGGAACGGTCTACTGCCAGTCGAATCTCTGG
Source organism: Locusta migratoria (assembly GCA_026315105.1). Classification (NCBI taxonomy): domain Eukaryota; kingdom Metazoa; phylum Arthropoda; class Insecta; order Orthoptera; family Acrididae; genus Locusta; species Locusta migratoria. The sequence goes on from CM048744.1 coordinate 713,882,813, forward strand.
AATTGTTCGGAAGCAAATGCCAGGAAGTCGTTCCTTCACCTTCGGAATCAAATCCAACTCACAAAGGACCTAAGCCCGAGGAGTAAGGGGGATGGTACAGGATTTCCCAGCCCCATGGACGGAACAGAGCAGGCACAGCTTGCGCTGTATGCGCCCGCGCATTGTCGTGCAAAATGATGGCTGGGTTGCGCAGAAAGTGTTGCCGCTTCTTTCGCAAAGCTGGTCACATGTGATGCTCCAAAAACTAAAATTAATATTGTACATTGACGGTCTGCCTTCGAGGAACGTAAACCGTTAGGATAATACCATCACATCTGTACAGGAGAATCACCATAACTTTCACCGCACTGGGGCTCTGACGACTTTCGAATTTCGCGGTGACCCATGATGATGTCATTCCTTGGATTGGCGTTTCAAATTTAGCTTCCATGTTGTGGCCATGTCTTATCCAGTGTTACGATACGGCGTCATAAAGCCTCTCCTTCGCACTCATAGCGCTCCAAGTGCGTCTGACCGATGTCGTAACACATCCATTTCTGCATTTCTGTCAGTTCATGCGGAACCCATCGTGATGCAAATTTTGGCATGCCCAAGCATTCCTTCAGGATGCGAAGCACAGCCGTATGCGCTAATCCGGTTTCGTGGGCGAGCTCACGGAACGTCTGGCGTCGATCACTGACCACTAACGTGGAAACGGTATGCAATTCTTCTTTAGAGACGCTAGGACGACCTGCCCGGAGTATTTTTGCCACGGACTGCCAATCTTCGTTGAAGGCTTTTACCCAACTTGCCACTGTTCTGTACGCAATGCCGATTCCCAGCACACCTTTTGAACACCTTGATGATACCATCGTGCTGTACGACCTCTGACACATTCAATCTTGATCCAACTGCGTTGTTCCTGTTTCGAAAACAGAGTGACACCGTTACATTAGACCGCTGGGTCTCAAGTGACTGTATTTGCCTCGATTGTGAACAAGCCGGTGACTTGGGGAGGGCGAGTCCATTTTCTCGGAGGTAAGGTAGGTATGTCAGCAACGTGTGCTATCAGCATCAATAGTAGATTCCATTGTATAGAGTCTCCATAGTAGTTTTGTCACTATTTAAGATCCAGTCCTCGTAGAAAAATTATTATAGGCTTAAGAATCAGACTTGAAAGCTGCTGCCGGTTTACGGTATCATGTAAATATAAAATGTAGGTGAAAAAGAAAGGCTTACACACGCAACACATGAACACATTGAAGCTTGAAGAACAGAATTAAACCCAACACCCTACAATATACACGCAAGGTAAAGAAATCGCTTCCGACAGGCTAGTCGTTAGGCCTATTAATGAATTTAGCGCAGGCATACCAAGAAGTAATTTACAATTTACGCGTGAAATGAAATCAAAGTAACACGGGGTTCACGGGAAACAAGTAAGGTTTTACACACTCGCGAAATTCTTAATTTAATCGGATTAGTAAAGCTACTGAAAAATAAAATATTTCGAAAAGTTAAATGTTGATAAATGGAATGCGGAAGCATTCAACTGATGGCTCAGTTACCGAATCTAGAGTACGTGGTTGCAACATAGAAAGGTCACTGATCAGTCACAATCATACGCACAATCACACTGTAAACGGAATACTCAAACCATCTAATAGTGGGTTATTCTCCCACTTCACAAGTCGCATGGAAACGAAGACAGTTCCTAGCTAAACACAGCAAAATCGGAAAATAACACAATTCCTGTACTAAATAAGTTATGAATTCGCTAGAGCTGTAAAAGAAACTATCAGAGAACTTGAGATAGACTGAAGCCTGTCACAATTTCAAACCTCTCGTAAGTAAAACAGACCGCGCTTGCACAACGATATTATCTTCACTGTAGTCAGCGGCCAAGTTCCGTCTCTTGACTTTCAGCCAGCGGATCACCTATCGCAAACGGAAGGGGGGGGGGGGGGGGGGGGTAACTTCTGACACCAAACAATGCCTTCGTTAAGTTACTGAACTTTGGTCAAACTGTAGCTACAGCAAACTGAAGTACTATCCTACCAACTATATTTTAAATACATAGCAGACACACCCAGTCACTCAGTCTTTCATACAAAACGGAGCAGATAGTACTTAACATAGGTATATAAATTTGACATATTATATGACAGACATGTAGAACAAAATACTGAATCATATGTAAAAGATAAACATCTATAGATCTGTAAATCCAGAACTACGGGGAAAGACTGTGCAGGGAGTGTGCTAGGACATTCCCAAAAGGCTTTAAATTAGAAAACACCTACACCTGATAGACGAAGTATAGTGAAAATTCAAGAAGTAACAAGCATTAATTGAAAAGAGGAAAAATTATTATCTAGGCTAGCTCACTAACAGTACATTTTAACTAATCTTAAGGCATTGATTTTATGAAGTTAATATAGACATTATTCGTCGGAAAGGTATTTTCTCAGAGTTCAATGAGATTTTACTGAGAACGATCATACTATTAATAAAGCAAAGTTCCACGGCAAAACACATACGGGCAACCAAGAAAGTCATTCAGCTTAATTAATAAAATCTGTGGTCTAATAATACATACGGAAAGCACATAAAATTAAATAGACTACAACAGGTAAGTAAGACCTACAATATACCATGTAAGGAAAGCAGGCCTCAATAAGTCATCAAATTAATGTGAAAAGGCACAGTGTTTTTTAAATGAAAGAGTCTCAGTAAAAGTGGTTGTTACACTTACAGGTTTCACCAATCTTCGTAGTTCAAGAACCTATCTAAGACAGGTCAGTCAAATTTTAACTGAAAAATCATATTATTGGAAAAGTAAAATTGCCGCTGCAAAAGATTTCACAAACAAATAATCATACATCGTAATTCGTGTAACATGTAGAACTGCATAAGTGAAAAGCACATACTACGAAGCAAGTACGTAAGAGCATCAATAGAAATTATCAAATCATACAAGATTATATAAAAGGATACATGTAATAAAAAAAAATTATAAAAAAGAAAAAAAAAGAAGAAAAACAGGATAGAAAAATATTACACCAAATTACATAAGTTTCGTGTTCATGTCACTAGTGAGGATTGCAATAAAAAAAAATAATAATACGTTTGTAGTTTCTGTGAAGTGATCCAAGATTCCAACATACACCACTGTTAGAAAATTGAGCAGAATAATCAATAAGCATCAACTAAATTTTCGGTCTCGCTGTAACAAACTCTCGTAAGTTCTTGTAAGTCGGACTAACACAAACATTTGGACATAATATTTTGAGATATGCAGGACTTTCACGGTCTTAAGGTATAAGGGGAAGAGTCTCATCGTTGTAGCTTTCACTGGGATTGTACTGTTCATCTGCAACACGCTTTTTGCGCTACCTCTGTCGTTCCTGGAGACCTTGACTTGATGTGGTCTGGGACATCCGAATCATTTCATGACGAGGCGATAGTATCGTCATGGTTGCGAATTTCCACTCGTAGTTCTCGTAGTCTGGTGCACTGCTGATGGTTCAGACTTTTCTGAGCAAGGGAGGCAAAATTTGATATATCAAATATTATCTATAGAATATTATGTATTAATAGTACCTTGCATGTCTCAAATCTACGTCCTGTATACATCATTTATAAAACAAAAAATGTAATGTATTAGGGTATACAAGGAATATTGCAATCAAAAAGTTACAATCAGAGCACAAACATTCTTCTAAAATTTACATCTAAAACTCAAACTTATGTATTCAATGGATCAAATGTTATATCAGCAGATACTTTTTATAACATAAAGTAGTATGTGTCTAAGGTACCATGCAGAACACACCACAACCACCATTAATTAAATAAACAGACATTCAGAATATCATGTAGTGTTATGTCACGCCCATCACGTTAAACCACAAAAACACACTATTCAGGTGAGAATAGCTCGATATTACTAGAACTTCTCACCTGAAATAGGTAGAAATACATGAGTATCAATCATCTAGCTAGTATGACAATAACATAAAATTCAACACATTGCAACACACGATCTACGAGGCGCGTCCAGAAAGTAAGTTCCGTTTCAATTCATATCCTCTGCAGCGTTGCGATTGCATTTCCGCACATGCGCTGTAGACGATGTGCATCAAGGAGAAGAACGTGCATCACTAGGAGATCGCTGTCAGATACGTACGCTTTCTTGTACTTGTTTGAAATGTCGGCGTTGATTGAAAATCCCGCCGCCCGTGAAATCAGGTCGGTGATTCGGTTTCTGAATGCGAGGAAAGTGAAACCAAGTGAAATTTATCGGCAATTTTGCGATGTTTACGGATCAAATGCGATGAGTGATTCGATGGTGAGAAGATGGGTCCGACAATTCAATAGTAGGTTTAGTGATGTGCACGATGAAGAACGAAGAGGGCGTCCACCTTTGGTTACATAAGAACTGGTTCACGTGACTGATGACAAGATCCAGGACATCTCAAGTCTTTCCTTGGCGGACATCACGTCACCAATGACGACGAGCTGAAAGAATCGGTTTCCAACTGGTTGAAGACACAGGCGGCAGATTTCTATGAAGAAGGTATACAAAACCTGGTGCCACGCTATGACAAATGCCTGCGAAATTTCGGCAGTTATGTGGAAAAGTAGTTTAAGAGTTGTAGAATTTTGTGCAATAAAAATTTCCTCTGTATCTGTGTACAATTTCACTTTATTACCAAACGGAACTTACTTTCTGGACGCACCTCGTATTACACTCATTACATGTTTTCATTATTAATACTTGGGATTATTTTCACATTAAATTTCTGGAATACAGTTTGCAAATTAATTATTTTAGATCTTCTTTAAGGACTGTAAAGCTTTAGATTCTCGATATTACCAGAGAAATTTTTATATTTTCGTTTCTTTTTAGTAATTTTCAGAACATCAGCAAGTGAAAAATAAAAAATTGTTACAATAACTGGGTGAAGTAGTAATCGACCCACCTTACCTCTGAAGGCGGTCGGTTTCTCTATACAGTAAATAAACGAATAAAATCGTTGAAAAATGGTTCTTCAAAGAAGGAAAGGAGAGCTAAGATGTGTCGATTTTAGGAGGCTCTGAAGTTTCATTTGCTTACTGATTTGGTCGTTAGGAGCGCTGATGGTCCATTCTGTTGATAACGTCACCAAAAATCTATTTGTTATTGAGTACGGCAGATGTGAATCGGTGGCAGTTGTTCAGGGTGAGTTTCGGAGCATGTGTGGTGTTCTACCTCCAGTCAGGATGTGTAACAAAAATTGGTACAAACAATTAACAAATAATGGGTATCTGTGCAAAGGGAAGAGTTCCGGATGGCCATGCAAGGGTGAACAACGTATTGGACCGCATTCGGGAATCGTTTGTTCACAGTACAAGAAAATAGACCAGCTGAGCTACATAGAGTCCTCAGAAAAAGGTTTGTGATGAAGTCTTATCTTCATAAACTGGCTCAAACTCTTTCCGAAGCTGATAAGGCGAGAAGACTCGAGTTATGCCTGGTTGTCCTCGAGCAAATGGAAATAGCCGATTTGTTCACTTCAAAGCCAGTGTTTAGCGATGAAGCAACATTTCACACAAAGGACATTAGCCGGCCGCGGTGGCCGAGGGGACTGAGGCACTCCAGTCACGGTCTGCAAGGCCACTACGGTCGGGGGTTCGAATACCCCCTCGGGCATGGACAGTTGTGCCGTCCTTAGGATAAGCTAGTTGATAAGTAATTTGTAAGTTTAGGGACTGATGACCCCGTAGTTAAGTCCCATAAGCTATACAAACATTTGAACATTTGAACATTTGAAAGGACACTATGTCCGTTTATGTGGCACTGACAGTATGCGGGAAAAATTAACCAATCTGATATTTGCCTAAGTTGAACAAGCCGCACGGAATGACCGCGTGATCTAAGGCATCATCATGCTACGGACTGGGCGGCCGTAGGTTTGAGTAGGTTAGAGTCCTCCCTCGGGGATGTGTGTGTGTGTGTGTGTGTGTGTGTGTGTGTGTGTGTTGTCCTTACTGTAAGTTAAAGTAGTTTGTAAGTCTAGGGACTGATGACCTTAGCAGTTTGGTCCATTAGGCTTACAAACATTTGAATATTTACAATTTTGTATCCCATCCTCGTCGCCACTTTTCTGTCCCAGCCTCGTCGCCGCATTTGTGTCTCGTTTCCGTCGTAGGTGTCGGTGGCCGAGTACGAAGACCGACACAGGAATGAAGGTAGCACGCTGGTGCAGGTACGGAGGGGAGCAGCCAGAAACTAGAAACACTAGAGTAAATTAGAACGAGATATATATTGAACAGAATTTATACAATACTTAACTTTTACAGAGATCAGTACTGCAGAATGCTGATACATAGTTGTTAGAGGCCTGCCTAGTGCCTGTACGATAGCCAAATCTTCACTGGTGCCTATCTGATTCCGAAGGTCCTAACTGGTTGCTATCTCAGTCCCAAGTGTCCGATGTCGTTCAGTGGTGACCACGAGCAGAGTTGTAGCAGAGGGCGCTCGTGGCTGTCGTCGTAAGAACGCCGCGCCGTGCGTGCATGGCGGCGCGCGGCGAAAGTAGGTGGCGCGCACTTTGGACTTGTGCGACACCACATACAAGGTGAACATTTACTGTACCATTTCAGCCGTTAATGTTTTTGGCTCTTTATTCTTCAAAGGTGCAACTGTAACTGGGCACAGCTATGTGGAAGTGTTGCAGAATTGGTGGTTGCCTCAACACGAAGGAGAAGCACTTCATATCTCAGCAAGACGGCGCACCACCCCGTTGGCACTTATCGATCCGTGTCTATTTGAAAGGAAGGTAGGCAAATAATGGATCGGCGCCAGGCAGCTGGTGTCAAAAGCACTTCATCATTGGCCTCCAAAAAGTCTTGACTTATGTGGGTACTCTCCCACTATCATTGAGGCACTAAAAGAAGAAATAACTGCAACTATTCAAACAGCTACACCCGAGATGCTACAGTGAGTGTGGGACGACTTCGACTATCGGGTTGATGACATTCGAGTGACTGGTGGGGGTTAAATTGAATATTTAAGAATTTCTTTTCTAGGAAACAAAATACTTCAAGCGCTCTTCACATTGATTAATTACACAAGTTTCCATTATTTTTCTTTGACTAAGTGCAGATTTTGATAGTTGTGTTATTATTTCTGAATCAACCTGTAGTTTTCATCTTGAATAATTTTATTTGAATAAATTTTATCATGAATACAGAAAAAAACACCATTGTTTTGTATTGAAAACTGTTTGCATATTAGTTAGGATTTTGAAAAAGAAGCAATCATTAAACATAAACAACAAGATAAAATTTCTAATTGACCTGGATGATATTTACAAGAAAAGATATGGTGGAGACATGGCTTAGCCACAACCTAAGGGATGTTTCCAGACTAATATTTTTACTCTGGATTGGAGTGTGCGCTGAGATTAAACTTTTCTGGCGTATTAAAGCAGTGGAACGGAACCGGGATTTGAACCTCAGACCTTTGCCTTTGCGGGCACGCGCACTACAGACTGAGCTATCCCGGCACGCTTCACGGTCTGTCCTAACAACCCTACTTCTGCCAGTACCTCGCCTCCTACTTTACAAACTTCACAGAAGTTCCCCTGCGAAACAGCAGGACTTAGCACTCCTGGAAGAAAAGATATGGTGGAGACATGGCTTAGCCGCAGCCTAAGGGATGTTTCCATAATTATATTTTCACTCTGTAGTGGCAAAACTTTCCTGGCGGATTAAAACTGAGTGCCGGAACCGGGATTCGAGCCTGGGAGCTTCGTCTTCCGCGGGCAAGTTTCATCTCAACGCACACTCCCCTGCAGAGTGAAAATATCATTCTGGAAACATCCCTTAGACTGTGGCTAAGCCATGTCACTACCATATCCTTTCTTCCTGGATTGCTAAGTCATGCAGATTCGCAGGAAACGTCTGTGAAGTTTGGAAAATAGGAGGGCAGGTACTGGCGGAAGTAGAGTTCCTTAAGACGGACCTTGAAGCGTGCAGGGACGTCTCAGTCGGTAGAGCGCGTGCCCGCGAAATGCAATGGTCCCATGTTTAAATCCCGGTTCTGGCATTCAGTTTTAATCCGCTCGTAATGTTTAAAATTTACAGTTGTTGCACGCCACACTGCTATGGCATTGGCACATACAATTTGTACACTTGAAGTTGAGCCTGAATATCTTCGTTTGATTTAATAATCTGGGACTTCAGGTTTGGAAGTTTTCCATCTATATAGTTATCGTGATGTATGGTTCTGACTGCTTATACAAAGACTGCGGTACTTGAATACTGGACTGTTATACGACTCCTCCTGATAAAGATAATCTCCACAACAGTACAACATACAGCAGTCAAAGTCACCAGATGAGAGTTACACAGCAACACAACACTTTAAGCTTCCTTGGTAAGCTATGTGACTCACTTTCTTCAATTAAAACCTTGTCAAGACAGTCACTTGTATTAAAAAACCTACTCGGCTTACGTAACGGCTTTCCGCTCCGCTACGACGTCTATCTCATATATCGACCAGGTACACGCTCAACCCACACTAGAATGCAACACTCCCCGATAAAAGTGGCAAGTATAAGCATGATTGCAACACTGTAACACCAGGACATGAGAACGCACTTTCAGACACCTTAACAGCTTTCCGTACTGCCTGAATAACTTTATTGGTTAGTGAGGAACGCTCACTCCCGATCAGATACACTCAACGTTCTTGCCACATCAACAACTCAATACATATGTTCTACACCCGTAAGCACAGTCAGCCTATATATAAGAGCCTGTCATATATATTAAAAAATAAGATATACAAAATTGCTGTTGTAATATAATACAAAACTGCCAATATTTTAAAGTAATTGGCTACGAACATCGGAAGATAAACTATTTTTAAGGAAACGAACATTCATCTGATGTTTCCTATTTATTACATATATATTACTCAAATAACAGTTGCCGTTTCAGTGAGTACTATAACCATGTCCCGAATCGAATACAACATTCTGTCATAATTTTAACACATTGTGTGAAGAATCTTCGGAGATATGGGAGTTTGAATAAAAGAATATTACATTTACGTGTACAGAAAATGTATGTTTTTCACTGAAAATCTCACAAAGTTTTTGACCGAATGCTTTGAAACTTTGACACAACGTTGCAGTGGAATACATGCACTTTTTTATATACCAGTTTTTAAAATATACACCTTATATACATTTTATACTGGGTGTTACATTTAAACTGAGAAATCGAAATAACTGTAAACTACGCATCGTATCTAAAAATATCCCAGACACAAAATGAATATCTCCAAACGGCACATCTACCTGACATGAAATCAAACCATCGACTCCGCCCCATCAGGGTGGGGGGGGGGGAGAGGGAATAACTTCGAAATCTTAAAAAGGAACCCGCATTTGTAACTGCAGATTCGGACTGATCGACAAAAACTACTTATGGTTTGCTGGACATATTATTCTCCATTATGGTATTCTCAAAAAAAGTGGTTTGCTATTATTCTCGAGAAGTTACCATTTAGACACAATAATAAACAAGCACTGTGCAATGAGAATTAATATATGTACCTAAAGATAACAGTGGAGTCCCCATCCCCTACGTTTATCAAGTAACGTTCGATCGCACGGCGCTACCTATTCAAAAATGTTAATATGTTTGTAGAGCTTATGGGACTTAACTACGGGTCATCAGTCCCTAAACTTACAAACTACTTATGAACTAGCTTATGCTAAAGACGGCACAAATATCCATGCCCGAGGGGGGATTCGAACCCCCGACCGTAGTGGCCGTGCAGACCGTGACTGGCGCGCCTCAGTCTCCTCGGCCACCGCGGCCGGCGCTACCTATTCTCATGACTGTATGTCCGCATCAGCGTTGCCGTAATTTACCGTTATGTCCACATAATACCGGGAATACGAATAACACAGACAACATCTGTGGATGGTGCAACCTGTACTATTCTTTCAACATAGCTGAAGTACATTTTTGTGTCTATTTTTCTAGAGATTATAAGAAAATTTACAGCGACTAATTATTAGTTTACCAACTACATCACCGCCCCGCAGGAAGCAGGATTATAAATGAAAGAGTACGTTCTATTGTCTACTTTACCTTGCAATGTTTCGGAACGTATGATTCATGAAATTTTACCGAATACAGCGTCATTTACCACTAACAGAAAATAATCTCACGAGCACCCAGGTATTTTTTGGCGATAAATTTAAATATGCGATAAAATGGTTGTTCCTATATAAGATTTCAAAGTTGCCCTCCTACCCTTTCAGAATAGTTTGTTTTCAGGTCAAGTAGATGTCTCCCTTGAAGATACTCATTTTGTGTGTGGAACATTTTTGGATATTTTGCATATTTTTCAAGTTATTTCGATTTGTCAGGTTGAATGCGACACCCTGTAAATTATAACAGGATGACGCGAAATTCGTGCAGTCGGGCTTCCCAGCGCGATTCACCACATGTCAGCAATAAAAACATGTATGTCACAAAGACTGACTTGGGTGTGTGCTCTATCCATCAGCGTGTTTGAGAATAATCAAGTAGACCAACAAATTTCCACTGGCTGCAGAAAACGTCTTGAGGAACAAAATGAACATCCTCGAAACTCCATTCAACGTAGCTGTGAAGTCCAAATTACGGGAACCGGCGCCGCCCGTTAGACATCCCCTCCACCACCTACGACGCTCTGTAGACTCTCGTTGAATGACGTTTCCGCGCGCCTTCTTCATCCCCTATAACTTTGTTGGTGTAATTGCGTAATTCTGAAACATACGCGTGGAACACACACCCAACGGAGTTCAAATGTTTGTATAGCTTATGGGACTTAACTACGGGGTTATAAGTCTCTAAACTTACAAACTACTTATGAACTAACTAAGAATAAGAACGGCACAAATATCCATGTCCGAGGGGGGGGGGGGGGGATTCGAATCCCCGACCGCAGTGGCCGTGCAGACCGTGACTGGTGCGCCTCAGTCCCCTCGGCCACCGCGGCCGGTCCCCAACGGAGTCTCCGACGTCCATTTACTACCGGAAATATGCGCTGGACGAAATTTTGTGACACAGTTTTTTTATTACTGGCATGTGAGAAATCGCGCTATTATAGTCGGGCCGAAACACGACGATCCCTGGCTCCTCCTACTGCGCTGGGAGACCGCCCCACCCACAGAAACGTAATGAAATCATGTTGCCAAGTAGGTGGTTCGCTGCCGGGCAGAATAGCTAACGATCTCAGGCAAAATGGACAGCGCAGCCGGACTCGCGCATGCGCAGAGCAATGTTCGCGTTTGACTTACTCCAATGGTCTGCTGTCGCAGACGGCGGTCAAACTCGATTGGCGCAAGCTCCAGGGAGCATCATATTTCGGATCGACTATCAGTCCGAATGCGCGAATTTCGCTTCACCCTGTATAATGTGTAACAATTGTTCAATTGTTTGTAAATATATGGGACTTAACTCCTCTGGTTATCAGTCCCTATGCTTATAAACTACTCACACTAACTTAAACGAACCTAAGTACAAACACAAACACCGATGCCCGTGGGAGGACTGGAACCTCCTACGGCGAACAACCGCGCGCTCCGCAGCAAGGTACCTTAGAGTGCTCGACTACTCAGCTGAGGCTATAATGAATTGATGATTACAAAATGTTGCAAAACGTTTCATAGAGGTAATTTATGTGTCACGTGTTACAGAAATAGGTAAAAAAACCTTGAAACGTGTCCATAAAAAAATTATTTTGTAAGAAAATGTCCAATATTGTACCTCCTGTTTTGTATCGAGTAACTTGCTTGCAAGAAAATGTATAATATCGCTTCTACTGTATGTATCGATATGTGTCCTTTATGAAGTTTCATCTTTGGCAAAGATCATGTATTGCATAGCATTGTAGCTCGCACTGAGAGAGAATAGACTAGTGGTTCAGCTCGCTTAGAGAGCGGTTGGGTTGTGTGTATGGCTCCGATGTAGAGCAGAGGCTGCTTTGCCAGCAAGTCAGAAGTTGTATTATGTAGGTAATGTAATGCTGATTATTAATAATAAGTAACTTAAACTTTCTTTCATCTCTCATTTACGTAGTTAGAAAATTAACCTACTTCCTTCATTTGATAATCAATTATTAGTGGATTTAAAGTGCAGTATTGATGTGAATAATATTGTTGAACATATTTCATTATTGGTGCCATAGTAAATGATAGTTAATTGACTATGATACTAAATTGATACTAAATTTCAATAATTAGAAACTGATCTGCATAAAATTCTCACAGTCAAGCATTAAGAAAGTGATTTGTGGTTTTTTTTATATCTTTCTCGCAGTCAAAATCTTTGAGTATAGTCAGTGTCTGTTTCAAAAGGCTTCATGTCACAGTTGCTGTGTTAAAAAATATCCGTTGCGCACATAATCAGTTTCATGCACTGTTTCTCACTTAATAGCATATACATCAGTATCAGGGCCATAATTAAACCAAATTGCTGTGTCAAGGAACAATTTGTTGTCTGATCTAACGACAGGTTCAACATCCACACAACACATGTACAATTTTTAACCTTCATGTATCCGAATGCAACGTTGTGTCAAAATTTCAAAGCAATAGGCCAAGGACTTTCGAGGATTAACGGTTTTGCGCATATTGACATCTACATTTTTACCGATATAGATTACGGAACCGAACACCACATTAGACTACTTCCTATGTAACAGAACGCAGAACTTTGTTCTCGACGGCGAGTGTTCATCAGAGACGAGTGTATCGTCAGGGGTGCCCCATGGGAGTGTGATAGGACCGTTATTATTTTCTATCTATATAAATGATCTGATGGACAGAGTAACTTGTAATTTGCGGCTGTTTGCCGATGATGCTGTGGTGTATGGGAGGGTGTCGTCCTTAATTCACTGTAATAGCATACAGGATGCTTAGACAAAATTTCTAGTTGGTGTGAAGAATGGGAGCTAGCTAATCCCATAATGTTCGAATACAGCATTAGTAGTGATCTTCTTGATGCAGTCGCTTCGTTCAAATATCTAGGCGTAACATTGCAGAGCGATATGGAATGGAGCGACCTTGTAAGGCCGGCCGCGGTGGCCGAGGGGACTGAGGCGCTTCAGTCACGGTCTGCACGGCCACTACGGTCGGGGGTTCGAATCCCCGCTCGGGCATGGATATTTGTGCCGTCCTAGTTCGTAAGTAATTCATAAGTAGTTTCTTAGTTTAGGGACTGATGACCCCGTAGTTAAGTCCCATAAGATTTACAAACATTTGAACATTTTTGAACCTGTAAGAGCAGTGGTGAATAATGCGGACAAGCCGAATTCGATTTATTGAGAGACTTTTGGGAAGATGTGCTTCAACTGTAAAGGAGACCGCGTATGAAACGCTTGTACGACCATGTCTTGAGTATTGCTCAGATGTTTGGGACCCGCAACAGATCAGTTTAAAGGAAGTCATGGAAGCAGTTTACAGGCGAGCAGCTAGGTTCGTTACTGGTAGGTGCGACCAATGCTCGAGTGTCTCGGAAATGCTCCGGAAACTCAATTGGGATTCGCTGTAGGAAAGACGACGTTCTTTTCGTGAAATTCTGTTGAGGAAATTTAGAGGCCCGGAATTTGAGGCTGATTGTAGAATGATCTTAAAAGCTGTGTGTGTGTTGTGGATGTTGAACCTATCGTTAAATCAGACAACAAATTATTCATTAACACAGCAATTTGGTTTAATTATGGCCCTGATATTGATGTATATAGTGTTATATAAGAAACAGTGCATTAAACTGATTACGTGCTCAACGGATCTTTTAACAAAACAACTGTGGCAAGTCACCATATGAAACAGACACTGACTATACTCAAAATATTTGACTGCGAGAAAGATAATAAAAAACCACAAACCACTTTCTTAATGTTTGACTGCGGGAATTTTATGCAGATCAGTACCTGATTATCAAAATTCAGTATCCTAATCAATTAACTGCAGTGTTGCATAACAATCATTTACTATAGCACAAATAACGAAATCTGTTTAACAATATTACCAAAATCAATACTGCACTTTAAATTCACTAATAACTAATTATCAAATGAAGGAAGTAGGTTAATCTTCTAACTACGTAAATGAAACAGGAAAGAAAGATCAACTTTGTTACTTATTATTAATAATCACCATTACATTACCTACATAATACAACCTTTTCCTAATGACATCAAATGCAATTATCTTCATTCCAGCGGTGATAGTAATAAAAATACAATATATATTCCAAATACAATCAAATCAACTTGCTGGCACAGCAGCCTCTGCTGTACATCGGAGCGATACACACATCTCAACCGCTCTCTAAGCGAGCTAAACGACAAGTCTTATTCACTCTCTCTGTGCGAGCTACAATGCTATGCAATACATGACCTTTGCCAAAGATGAAACTTCACAGAGTTAAGTACACATATCGATACACACAGTAGAAGCGATATTATACATTTTCTTGCAAGCAAGTTACTCGACACAAAACAGGAGGCACAATATTAGACATTTTCTTATATATTTTTTTTATGGACACGTTTCAATCTTGTCGCCTAGTTACATTTCGCGTAATGATAACAAAGGTAGGACAAGAGAAATTAGGGCTCATGTAGAAGCATATAGACGTTCTTTTTTTTCCCCCTCGTTCTATTTGGGATTGGTATAGGAAAGAAAATGTCTAGTAGTGGTACAATGTACCCTCCGCCACGCACTTTACGGTGTATTGCCCAGTATGTATGTAGATGTACTGCACTGTTATAATCGCTGTTGCCAAAGAGCAGCTTTGATAGTTGCGACGCAGTGGGAGGCTGATCGATGGGGCATCGGTGCGCTGCAGCGGATTACCGCGGGCACCGACCGTGGCCACTAGACCTTGGCGGCGACAACACTGCAAACGTGGATAAGGCCGCGATAACGCGAACACGGCGCGATAGTAGCGGCACACACGGCGCATGCGCGAGCAAACAGCGCCAAACCGCAGCCGCCCTTGACCCGCGCGGAGCGCTGCGCAGCTTGCAAGGTCCCTGCCAGCGCATTTTTTTTTTTTTTTTTTTTTTTGGGTGGGGTGGGGGGAGGGTCTCCTATCACCCTTTCAACACATCCTACCTCACACCATATAACGACCAAACGAAACAGGACCTCCTGGACCTCTTGAGAAATTACAAGTCAACACATTGGGAGGACCAAAATAAGTAAGCTTCTGTGCATAGAAATGAACATGAAGTAAACGGGAAAATAATAATAATAATAATAATAATAATAATAAAAAGGCCGACTTGAAGCGCTGATAAAATCAAACAAGTATATCAAAATATTAGTTAAAAAAGAAAACAGTAAGTTCATCACTGACCCAGTGACATTAAACGAATGAAGAGAAAAAGAAAGTGTACTTGTACGGGTACGGATAAAATATCTGACCTAATCGGAGAGGAAGTATTTCGGAGCCAAAGAAAAGGAATCCGCTCAGCTTGTGGAAAGCGAGCATTTATCGAACGAAGCCAATCACCCCTGACATCAGGTGAAAGTTAAACCGAAACCAACTTCTAGGAGGAAAAGAAAACAAATGACTCTCTGGTACTTAGTAATTAAGGGGAGCCAAAGAAAACGAAATCCGCATATACTCATCCCCCACAGGCGTGGAGAAGTATAAAGGGACCCGCTGAAGACATGATGACAAACCACACAAGAAACACACAAAAAAATGGCACAAAATTATGCAAGAAATAACCATTTTTCGTTGACGATACTGGAAACAACATTGGTGGAATGCTTTTTGGTACCCATGCTCCAAGGCTGCCGTTAGGAAATGGCCAAACAGCTCACATAACGATTTGGCATGGTGGTGGGCGGTCGACAGATACCCCATGAACTCCACACCATCTGTTATCTGCTGTTCGACTATGGCATATGCCTAGTGTCCAGTCAACGAAATGATGGAGGTACTTTTGGAACGGGGAGTGCGCCATGTCAGGCAACGCCAACCGTGCAACGGACACCTGATGTGGCGTAGTCCCACGCAGTAGGGCCACCATACCGCGACTGAGGTCCCACACTGTGGATTTGTGGCAACAAAGAACCAGTGTTCTCTGGTGTCAGAAACGTGGCATGTGGAACAATTGCTGGAGGGAAGTAGGTGGACGTCAGCTAGTCGGTGTGTTAGATAGTGTTATTGATCAACCTGTACCAGTGGCACACAGCTGTCGAAGGTAAGAGAGGATGAAAAACATTTCCCAACACCTGACGCCAGTTTGTGTCCATGTGCCAAATCTCCAGCTGGTATCTCCCAGTGTCTCTTGGTCTCTTCCACGTATACAATCTTCTTTCGTGATTCTTAAACCAGGTGTTTGTTATAACTACCAGGCGGCTTCCTCTTTCATTCCTTTTGCCCAGACCATATTCACCTAATATCTTCCCTTCCCTTCCTTGTCCTACTACCGAATTCCAGTCTCCCATAACAATTAAGTTTTCCTCTCCCTTAATTGTCTGTATAATTTCCTTGAGCTCCTCATATATTTCTTCAATCTCTTCATCATCAGCAGAGCTAGTTGGCATATAAACCTGTACTACTGTGGTCGGTGTTGGCTTCGTATCTATCTTGACTACGATAATGCGATCACTGTGTTGCTCATAGTAGTTTACCCACACTCCTATCTTCTTATTCATTATCAGACCTACTCCTGTAATATCCCCAACTGATTTTGTATTTATAATCCTGTACTCACCTGACCAGAAATCCTGTTCCTCTTTCCACCGAACTTCACTAATCCCCACTATATCTAACATCAACCTATCAATTTCCCTTTTTAAATTTTCTAATTTTCCTACTCGATTAAGGGATCTAACATTCCACGCTCCGACCCGTAGAATGCCAGTATTGTCTTTCCTGATGATCACATCCTCCTGAGTAGTCCCCGCCCGGAGATACGAATGGGGGACTATTTTACCTCGGGAATATTTTACCCGAGAGGATGCCATCATCATCTGTTCATACAGTAGAGCTGCATGTCCTTGGGAAAAATAACGGCTGTAGTTTACCCTTGCTTTCAGCTGTTCGCAGTAACTGTGTGGCAAAGCCACATTAGCTGATGTTACAAGGCCAGCTCAGTCAATCATCCAGACTGTTGCCCCTGTAACTACTGAAAAGGCTGCTGCCCCTCGTCAGGAACCACACGTTTGTCTGGCCTCTCCACAGATACCCCTCCGCTGTGGTTGCACTTACGGTACGGCTATCTGTTTCGTTGAGGCACGCAAGCCACCCCACCTCGGCAATGTCTGTGGTTCATGGGAGTGGTTGACATGCGTATGTATCGAAAATAATGAATAATTAACATCAAACTTACGACATAGTAATGTAGTATGCAGTGTTTCTTTAAACAATTGAGGTACAATGCTTTGTCTTGAGTACACATGAAGCCTCTGATAAAATCTCTTAAAAGTGGAGTTTACGATGCAGCAGGAAGTTTAAATCAGCGCACTCTTCACTGCAAAGCGAAAATTCGTTCTAGTTTTCGCCACATTGCCAGTTTGTGGAAGTTTAACTCAAACGTGTAGAGTTTATGTTTATTGAGAACCGGTGCGAAACGCCAATGTGGGAAAGGAAACAAACTGACCGAATCAAAAGTACCATTGCTACTCTTTAAACATCTAACTGACAGCCCTAGGCAAGTGCCCTTAGTGCCCTTGATAATTCCACTGCAACCATTTCTTTAGCCTAACATTTATTATTTTACGCTAGTGTTTTCGTCATGACTTTCACTCGTTAGTAAGAATACAACAGGTGGCGGATGCTCTCAAGAACGACAGTATGAAATCCCACTTTTCTCTCGTACGTCACAACTGCAGCGGAAATACTTCTTTACAAATAGTAGTAACACTTTTGTACAATTACGTTCAGAAATTTCCTGAATTTTATATGTCCCAGCAACTGGAAGAAGTATATCATAGCAAGTTTTTGTTCCAAACACCCCAAACTGTGAAAATTACTTGTCACTTGCAGTTTGTAGACTACAGCCATTCTTCCTGCAGACGCGCGTCATCGGACAGCTTAACGTTGGCCCCGCTGAATGTGTAGTCGTGTTCCAATTTCCGAGTTATTCATTAACCTAAAGTGTTTCTACATCATTAATATTGTCTATTAGTATGTTAGTTATTTTTTCTGTTTATTAATGATCAATGCGCCCTGTTAATATGTTTCCACCCGTATCACTGAACTTGTGTGTTCATGTGAATGTGGTAGGCTGTTCTTAATATTGACTGACTGCCGTCCAATGGCTTACAGTCGCCATCTCGCGCTTTAGGGCCTCGTTTACTTTAATTAAGAACGCATGGCTTCGTTTGTCGTCTGCGCTGGCGGTTGCTGGGTGGGAAGAGACAAGCTTACTTTGCAATATGGCGAGGTGGCCGTATTCTTAGTGTGGTGCCAACATAATTTTGGACGAAAGAGGTGACAAGAGACCTCTCTGAGAGCTGATGAAGATGGTATTCTCTTCCTCAGGTAGAGAGGGTTGGTAGACACTATGCTCTGAACGCGCTCTGTGTGGGATTTTAGCGCAGTCTACATCCGGTGTGTGGTGGGGAAGCTTTTGGCGTGGCCTTAGGGCTGGACTCTTGCTGCAATCATGGAAGTAAGTACTCCGTCGGATCATGCTGAGGGGAAGGCATGCTGATAGAACTTTGCTTTCTTTGTGATCAGGCAGTCTTGGTTTATCAGTGTTAGTTCTTTCTAATTACTGGAATAGGCCTATACCAGTATTGGCTACATCTACATCTACATGGGATATTATGCAAATCACGTTTTTAAGTGTGCCTGGCAGAGGGTTCATGGAACGAGCTTTATACTATTTATCTCCCATTCCATTCTCGAATAGCGCGTGGGAAGAAAGAACACCTGAATCTTTCCGTTCGAGCTCTGATTTCTAGTATTTTATTCTGATGATCATTTCTACCTTTGTAGGCGGGAGTCAACAATATATTTTCGCATTCGGAGGAGAATGTTGGCGATTGGAGTTTCGTAAGTATCCCACGACGCTGCGATAAGCGCCGTTGTTGTAATGATTCCCATCCCAGATCCTGTATAATTTCTGTAACGCTATCTCCACTATATCGTGACAATACGAAACGAGCTGCCCTTCTTTGGACTCTTTCGTTGTCCTCCATCAAACCCACCTGATAAGGATCCCACACTGGGCAGCAATACTCCAGAAAACGACGGACAAGCGTAGTGTATGCATTCTCTTTAGTAGTTCTGTTGCATCTTTTAAGGGTTCTGCCAATAAAACGCAGTCTCTGTTTCGCCTTTCCCACGACATTATCTACGTGTTCTTTCCAATTGAAGTCTGAAATAATAGTAATTCCTAGGTATTTAGTGGACTTTACGGCCTTCACTTTTTTATGGATCCTGTAACGAAGCGTTCTGTTCTCCGTTAAATATTTTACGTCTTCTTTCAAACCTATCTGGTCCAGATCATACACTGATGAGCAGTACTCGAGCTTTGGCCGTACCAGTGGTTTGTAACCTACTTAGTGTGTTGAAGGAGTTCGCTTTCTGAAGATTTTTGCGATGAATTTTAGTCTGTTATCTGCTTTACCTTCAATTCATTTTTAAGGGACATTCCATTTCAAATCGCTCCTTATGTCTACTCCGAGATGTTTCATGGACGTAACTTCTTCTATCCTGCTATTGAGGAAATATATAATAAAAGAACTTTCTTTGTATGTAAACGCATTACTTCACATTTGTTTACGTTCAGAATCAATTGCCATTCCCTGCACCTTGTGTCGATTCTCCAGCATTTCGTTACACATCTTAAGTGTTGCGACTTCCCGATATACTACAGTATCATCCGATAAAAAGGTTCATTAAACTTTCGATCTTATCAACGAGATTATCGATATTGTGAAAAACAACGGTCCTATAATATTCGTTTGGGGCACGCCAGAAATCACGTTCACGTCTGAAAACTTCTTTCCTTTGAAGCAGACAAGCTGTGTTCTGTAAGCTAGAAACTGTTCAGTGCAGTCATACAGTTGGTTTTATGATATTTCTTGGTGGCATCGATCCTACTGAAATGCGATCCGGTGGTTCATTTGAGGCCTACTACATAATCTTTCTCAAATGTTGGCATCTATCTGCATTGTTCATGTGCCTGTCTGCGAGGCATATTTACTGACCCAAACAGTACAAGGAATGAAACTCACGAAGACATTACGATTCAAATGTTCAAATGTTTGTATAGCTTATGGGACTTAACTACGGAGACATCAGTCCCTAAACTTACAAACTACTTATGAACTAGCTAATACTAAGGACGGCACAAATATCCATGCCCGAGGGGGGATTAGAACCCCCGACCGTAGTAGCCGTGCAGACCGTGACTGACGCGCCGCAGAACGCTCGGCCACTGCGACCGCCAAGACTTGACTGGTACCTACATGTCCTGTGTTTATTGTCCTTTCTGGCTTGAAATTGCGCTGCAGCTCCATAGTTTCATCCATCGGCCCTAAAAGTTCAAACTTTAGCTTTTTCTTTCGACACTTGTACGAATATAAATGTGTGACCGGTTTACATAAATTCTTCACGGTGCGTGTTTTCTTGTCCTTGAGTGCAGGGCTATATTTATTGAAATTGTTTCACTTGTTACGCCACTAACAGAAATGTATGTGTTTTTTCGATAACAAGTTCAACTACTGACGACCATTTATCTCACAAAAGAACATAAAAACTGCACGACATTTGTATTTGTTTGCTAAAGATGGCCTTCACGACTTGCTCACTGCGTAACAGAGATATGACATATGCCGCACGTCAGTATAAAGTATTGCGCTGTTTCCACTGTGAGTGGACTGTAAAATAATTTGTGTGGAATTTCTATATAATTCATTCGGCAATGTGTTACAGGATAATTTGTCTGTTGCTCACAGAAAACCTGTAGTTGCCTCATTAGAAAGTCATCAGGCAGAACATACAACTCACTTACTGAAAAGTGACAGAATTTTAAATATTTATCCGTCATTTTTATACTGGTCAGCATCTTCAGATGGGC
Source organism: Locusta migratoria (assembly GCA_026315105.1). Classification (NCBI taxonomy): domain Eukaryota; kingdom Metazoa; phylum Arthropoda; class Insecta; order Orthoptera; family Acrididae; genus Locusta; species Locusta migratoria. The sequence continues at coordinate 713,903,901 of CM048744.1, forward strand.
GTAAAATTGGAAATGCAAGATACCTCCTCCAGTCAGATACTGTTAAAAAAAAAAAAAAAAAAAAAAAAAAAAAAAAAAAAAAAAAAAAAAAACCACGTCATTCACCACTTTTTACTGGAAGGATTTGGAAAGAATAACAGTAAAACGTTTGAAAGTCTTGGTAAGAACCCTCCGAATCCCTAATTGTTGGACACACGGAAAGTTGGACATTGTGGAAATCTATGAACAGGCTATGCTGTGGCATAGCAAGGCAGAAGGAAACCTAAACAAACAGGTCAATAAAAAAAATCCACCCTCTTTGACTGTGGAGCTTTTCAAATGACAACCCATGTTTATACCTAGTCTCTCTTTACCTTTGAGGACTTATTCATCTGAACCAAACACTATTGACATACCCCGCTTTTGGACTAAGAATGTGTAAAGATCTTTCCTTTTACCTCTGTATCATATTTATGGTGTCTCTGACACGAACAATAAGTAGAAGAAGAATGAAATTTGTAAGTTAAATACATACTTCTTTTATTCAAACCAACAGCTCAGTTCATGGAATCAATATTTTATATTAGAGTAAATTTCACAAAGCTATAAAGTCACTTACTTTGGTCCACTATTCAGCAGTTTTCAATAACATCTCAGCAGCCATAAAACGTCTAGTTATTAATGAAATTCAGTTTGAGAAGAATGTAAAACATTTTTGGTGGCCATCAGTGTACTGAACAATTACTATATATTAACACGTTTTAATGTCCTTTGAAATATGAACATTCTTACAATTTTATAAATTTTTTATTGAGCGATCCACATCCACAATGTTAATTTCATTTGGGAAGGAAGATTATCATTTTTTTTTTATTTTCTAAGAATTTTTTGTGTGTTCCTTTTTCGTGACATGTTCTACACGAGGATCTCCTCACTATGAAATAAATGGAACGAAACATACATCTAATCTAATCTACATCCTCAAAAATATGTAAAAAAAATGGTATGGCTAGTAGAGGGAACCGATATAAACAGATTCCGTATAGGAATGTGTGGTTCGGCCTGGAGCTGGTAGAGAGCACTGAAGAGGGCGCTTCGCTGGCTGCATTCATTATTCTTACAGGAGATCTTACTTGAACATCTGGACGATGTACCACTATTTGTTGGCAGACGAATGTAGTTCCAGTATGAGGAAACCCCAATGAACATAATTCGAAACTTCATGAATTACCTGGATTCTTTCTACAGCTAGCAGTGGATAGGATGGGGTGGACCAGTCCGTGGCCGCCCTGTTCACCTGATTTAACCTGCGTGGATTTCTTCCTTAGGGGTCATATTAAAAGCCTGATGTATGAGAGGCCCGTCCGCTTTGTTTCCCAAAAACTCGACTCCCAACACCTGTTCGTCTCCCACCTCTTACTGTATCCCAGGCATCTGCCACGTCAATACATTGTTGTCCCTCCCTCCTTTCACCTCCACACCCTCCACGTCCTTTACGAGGGTAACTTCCGTCACCTCCAACTCCCACATGACACCATTCATCCCGACCTCTACCCTTCCTTTCAACCCCAGTCCTTCCCCATTTTGTACGCCTCCTCTCCTGCCCCCTCCAGTCCCTCTCCCTCCCACGCTTGGGTCTTCCATCTCTTCCCCTCCTTGGTGAGTCCTTGCACCCTCCTTCCCCATCCCACTTCCCCTCCCGTCCTTACTCTCCACACCTCCTCTTCTTTCCCCATAACCTGTGGGGAACCTGTGCCTTCACACTTGTGATAGTGCCAGAGTTTCGTGATACAAATGGTTTTAAAACTTCAGCAAACGCCGAATACGCCGAATATTTTGTAGTCATGTACTTTTAAATTGTGCTCTTGTCGTCGTCGTCGTCTATTGTTCTCCAATTCAGTGTTTTTTAATGTTCATGTCTGTGCAGTTATGGTGATCACTATGTCCCAGTGGCGTAGTAGTCATCCCAACTGCTTTGGAAAAAGGAGACACAGATTCTAATCATGGCTGGGCAAAATTTTTAAATTTTCCCATTGATTTAATTCAGTGATCAGTGACAGCTAATATCGTAAATTGTTTCTTGCAATTGGATAAATAGTTGGTGTTGTGCAGTTTAGTTGCTTTAGCACCGAAATAAGGTTGGATAGGTTTTTCTCGTATTTTATTAGTATCTACTGATAATAATCAGAAAAATTATTTCATGTAGTTATGATACTATCGTAACACTACAGCTGACGTTATATAAGGCGCTTCCACGCATAGGCGGAGCGATAGGGGAAGCGTGGAGGGGAGGAGCTACGGCCGAGCGCCAACAGTTGCGCCTGCCGGAGGAACATTGGATAACTCGCAGCCAGCCACGTGTCTACAGAATGAACATTATTGGCTGTCATTGCCGTAATGGAGGGGGATGCACAGAAAGGCTGAAAACTGGGACGCCTTCGTAGGTGACGCCGACTATTACCGTACTTACATATTAAAATGTATGGTAATACACAGCTCAAGATTATTAGGTGATCAGGTGTGATATCATACACAATATAGATACGGTAACGTATTTTACTGAGCCACCATCTTGAACCACAGACATAGCCGAGATGGTGTGATTTGCGTACCTCATCGATACAAATAGTAATACCGTAGGTACAACCATCGTGGAGGGGTATCTGTGGAGTGTGGTTCCTGAAGAGGGGCAGTAGCTTTTTCAGTAGTTGCAGGGGCAACAGGCTGGATGATTGACTCAGATGGTCTTGTAATATTAGCTAATGTGGCTTTGCCACACAGTTACTGCTAACGGCTGAGAGCAAGGGGAAACTACACCGCTTCTTTATTCGAGGACACGCAGATCTACTGTATTATGGTGGAGAGCTGCATCAAACCAGTCTCCGGACTGAAGACAAGAAGCAAATACAAAATTTTATTCAGATAATGATTACAGTTCTTGCTATTTCAACTCTTGACTTCAGATGTACATGAGGTTTACTTCAAGCAAGGCACCATGGGGCTATCATAATAGTGAAAACGTCATTCTCGTAGCCCTCTAATATGGTGTGTGATCACCTCGGACGGCCATTGCAGCTGCACACCTGCGTAGCATTGACAAAATAACCTCTTAAAGGCACATGAAGTCATGAGTGCAACATCCCGCTCTGCAACCGTTGTGGGAGGCACTGGTCTAGCTTCAATTCGTCTTCCGTCAATGTGCACTTGTAATTTGTTGAAATGAAATGTGTCTAGCAGCACCACATTTTATAATAGTTCCTGTCGGCCATTCCTTAAAACGATTTTTGAATTTTGTGCATTTGACTATCAGTGAAATAGTTGAAATAGTTCTTTGTTTATTCCATGTAGTCGTCACAAAAATGCGAAGTGTCTATTAAATGACAAAAACAAATATTTTTCTTGCACCAGGCACACCGGACAAAGGAAAAATTGATGCATTCAGGCACATCGCAGTAACCACTAGTTTTATTTACACAGAACTGGAGTCAGTAATGATCCCGGCTGTTGTTCTGCATATTGTGCTGCATTCCAGGCATACTTGATCAAATTCGTAAAGCGTGGCGAAGGAAACTGGTAATGCACAAATGACTGGAGCTTAAGAGTACTGTTCCGCTGATAAACCTGAAATGAGAGAGAGGTATCGGAAATTATGTTGTCTGATAATTTCCTAAAAAATGCTTTCCACTGTCGAAAAAATTCTTTATCAAGAGGTTGAATCGCAGTAGTAGTTCCAGGCGGGATCCACATTACATCCACAGATTTTTCGCCGTCCTCCACAAAAACAGAGGCGTCATTATGTCCAGACCATGAATCCAACAAAAGTAATGAATTAGTTTCTGCAACTGGTAGGAATACGTTTCGAACGAAATGTGGAAAATTATTCTTTCCCATTTTTCCAGATTTTGATACGTCGATTACAAGAGTTTTGCAATTAATCTGTCCATTTTTTTTTATTTTTGGTCCTAATTTGCCTTGAGGTTCTTGAAGACAGATATACAGCTGCGGAAACAGTATACCACTCATACTTATCACTGGCATTATCGTATATGAATGTGTTATTGCATTCATTGATTGGGCAATCGACTCCGTCCTTTTTTCATCCCGAAATGATAAAGTGCGGTGCGCACGCAGTTCTTTCACGAAACCTGACTGATCAGCGTTATAAACAGCTGTTGGAGGGATAACAGCAAGTTTCATCTTTATATCACTTATGAACTTCTCTATGGCATTGTCTATCACTGGTAGCTGCTATACACGTTTACGTGACGTAAACTTGGTAATTTTGCGACTTCCTATTCTGTAAAATTTCTTGAACCTTTGTAGCCAGGTCGAAGAAGCCTGGAAATTAGCAATGTTCGTGTCAGATACAATTCGGAGGGCCCAGTCTCTTAGATCTCCATCGGTAACGGTGCATTCCCTCTCACGAACAGTTCTAATTTTTTCGAATAGTTTTTCTTTGAGATGTTTTCGAGTTTCCGTTTGGCGCATATTTGCTACTTCATGTAATGCTTTCTTCCACTTATAAAGTTCAAGCTCAGATTTTACGAAACGAAAACACCTTTGCACACTGCTTAACTTCAAGCGTTTTTCCCTCCTTCGTTTAACCAATATTTTACCTTTTTTTTTTTTTTTTTTTTTTTTTTTTTTTTTTTTTTTTTTTTTTTTTTTTTTTTTTTTTTTTTTTAGGCGTGGAAGGTATTCTTCTTCAGAACTGTTACTAGCACAACTGACGTCGTCCGAGTCCCAATTCGTGGAATCGTCACAGTTATTTCCTATTTCTTCTTTGTCTGAACTTGGATCGAAATCATGAAAGGTAACAATAAAACGTCAAATCTCATGTTTCAATACAGTACGTTCTACTCAGAACCCCCACACATGGGCAAGACCATCGTGCTGGGTTGTACACAAAAATCCGTATTCATCTAAAAAGGCGATGTTTTCCCTACCGCCCCTGTATATAGTGGCGGCACAAAACTGTCGGCGCATTTCTTCTTTATCGGTAGAAATAGTCGCCCTTCTGACAGTCCGAAGTGTTCAGCCGATGTCGCACTTCTCACGTAGAGCCTTGACTTTCTTCGTCACTGCCGTATAATCGTGAACGGCCGAGTGAACGGAATCTTATTTCCTTTGTAGTGAAATAAACGAAATTGCGGGCTCCACTGGGTACTGAGCCGTGAAAGGTAAGAATGTCACGAAAAAACAGTTATTGTTATTTTAAAATGGTAGATTTAGTTATGACTCAGTCGTTGCGGCGAGATCTGTTTACGACTTTTACTTCTGAATGTGAAAATATTTTGCTAACACCCACCGACATAGACAGACATGACCATCCCAATAAAATAAGAAAAATCAGTTAGAAAACGGAACGATTTAGGTATTCTTTCTTCCCGCGCGCTATTAGATAATGGGACGGTAGAGAAATGTTATGAAAGTGGTTAATGAACCTTCTTCTAGGCGCTTAAATGTGATTTGCAGAGTATCTATGTAGATGTAGATGTAGATGAAAGTCGATGTCTAAGGGACATTTGTAAAATAGTTGGACACGACTATTGTGAATTATTGTATTTATGGCGTTTCAAAGAGAGTTTGTTGTGAAAGTCAACATTCTGTTCACGTCTCATTATTTAAAAAAATCAATATAATGAATTAATTATTACAAGAAGGACCCTTTTACCAGCAGAAGTTTGCTTTATGTCGAAGTCTATGATGCCTGAATATTGCTTGGTTACAAGATTTCCAAAGAAGATTTTACACGGCGACAGAATTATTTAAAATACGTCACACAGGCTTTAAAACTTCAAACTTGGAGTGTTTTCGAATTACGACTTGATAAAGAATACATTAAGTGATGAGAAATACTCCACCCAATAATGCTACTCGCGTGGAAAGGTTGATTTCTTACAGGGCGTGGAGTTGCATAATATTGAACAAGTGATTATAAGGTCACAGTCGTTAGATCCCGACCAACGTGAAAAATAGTGTTGAGAACGATGGACGACACTCGCCAAAGATTATAAACATGTCGCTTACGATTTCCTCCGCTTACTTGTAGACATTTATCACTCTTTTTTACATCTGTATGGGGTGCTCTGCAGAACACATCTAAATGTTTGTCCCAGGGTTCATTCAACCAACTTTATACTATATATATACAGCTTTCCATTCTCGCATAGCTAGCTGGAAGAAAGAACATCTAATTCTCTCCATTCGAGCTCTGATTTTTCGTATTTTATTACAAGGAAAACAAGTCCCAAGGTAGAGGGGAGTAAATGATATAATTTTGAATTTGGAGCAGAAAGATGGTGACCCTAATTTCAGAACTAGATATTGCCCCAAGGATAAACGCCGTTGTTCAAGTGATTCTCACCCCAACTCCTGAATCATTTCCGGGATACTTAGTCCCCTGTATCGCAGCAATAAATAATGAGTGGCCTTTATTCTTAGTCTTTAGATGTTCCCCGTCAGCCCTACGTGCCAAAAGATACCGCACTGCGCAGAAAAACTCCAAAACGTGACGAACATGTGAATTCTAGGCAGTTTCTTTAGTAGAACTGTTGCATCTTATTTCTGTCACTAAAACGTAATCTTTGGTTCGCCTTCCCACGACATTTATCCATGTGTTCATTCCACTTCAAGTTTGTATTTACATAAATTTACAGCCTTCAGATTTCTTTGATGTATCTTCTAATCAACGTTTAACACATTTCTTTTAGTACGTATGTGAACGACTTCAAACTTCTAGTTATTTAGGATCAACTGCCAATTTTCGTACTATAAATCGTTCGGCAGTTCGTTTTCATCTTCAGTTGACTTTACTAGATGATAAATGACAGCATCACCTGCAAACAACGTAAAAGGAATAGCAGATGACTAATGTCGCTACCTAGGAAACGCCAGATAAGCTCTCTGTTTTAGTCTGACCTCACGAGCGTAACACGATATTCTCGGCAACAACCAAAATTAAAACTCAGTTTGCAAATGAAGAGCGCACTCGGTAATCGTTAATTATGAATGGAATATAGATGGCGTTATTCCCGCCTACTTTGTGACGTTGCGCTGAAATGCTTATCATTTACATTTCAAAGCACTTTTTTTGTTTGTTTAATGCTTTGTTGATGGTGTAGCATTTTTAAGGACCGGCAGTATATAAAATTAATAATACACATTAACTGCAATAAAGAATAATTCCATTTTCAGTAGGGAGACAGGTTCTATTAAAGGATAATAATAAGAGCATCACTTTATTACATAGGTACTCCGCGTACAACTGCTATATTTCCGTTTCTCCTCTCCTGAGACGTTATAATAGTGTCTTTCACTCCGATGAACTGTCGGTTGTTCTTTGTGAAATGGGAAATAGTAATCTCTCCTGATACAGCTTTCTAGAGTTCCTGTTGCCGGCCGCGGTGGCCGAGGGAACTGAGGCGCTCCAGTCACGGTCTGCACGGCCACTACGGTCTTGGGTTCGAATCTCCCCTCGGGCATGGTATTAGTTGGTTCATAAGTAGTTTGTAAGTTTAGGGACTGATTACCCAGTAGTTAAGTCCCATAAGCTATACAAACATTTGAATATTGAATTGAGTTCCTGTTATCGTCTTTTCATCGCTTTGTAGTCTTGAAGATAGTGTCACTTGGTACTATCTTCCTCATCTTTCATTAAATTAATTTTCTCAAAGCAATTTCTCAATAAATGATAAAAGAAAATTAAAGCAATTAAAGCTTGTGCACCGTCTCACATTACCCCTTCCTTCCTTCTTTGGATCAGTTGACTAATTCATGCGGACTTGAAACCGGGAGCAACATGGACTGTGACGTCAGGTAAAACACATACAGAAAAGAGTCATGTTTATAATCAAACTCTACGGTTTTGCGTGTTACAGGGACCAGACAGCTCCAGTTACCTCAGGAAACGTCAGTACTTAGTAAAAACAGTAATTACAAAATTAGAATGAAAAAACAAATCCGACACCTGACAGACGATTTGTTTGTCACAGAAAAGGCAGTAATCCACAGTAGTCGCAATCCGCAATATCGTTTTAGACTGCCGCAGACCTGTTCTTTTCCCACGATCGCAAACCGCTTGACTTCTGTCTGTTTTTCCTGATCCTGTAAGTACAAAAATACAACCTGAGAATTCTCGATAGTAACTGATCTATTGATTGCATAGGTAACATTAGGACTTTTTGTGAAATGTACCATTTAGGCACCAAGTAACCCTTCACAGGGGCTGGAATTTTTTTTAAAAGAGAACAGAACTGATCAGATTGTCATTTCTTCATTTTTACACCACTTGAGTATCAGCTTTAGTGGTGGCTTTCCTCTGGTATGAACCTGTTCGTGGGCGCCAGCTAGGCAAACAGGGCTCTGATCTGGTAGCCAAATGGTACACTATAAGCCCGATCGTGGTTCGTTTGCGGTTTCAGTACCTCTCACTTACAAATCTCAAGTTCTTTGCATTTCCACATGATAAATACTTTGCAGTCTGAGTCAAAATATTGAAATAGGTGCAAAAGAACATGTGCTGCTCCTAATCTTGTGTACTACTACCTGTATATTCATAAAATTTTACAAATATTACTCATGTCCTGAAGTGCACCCAGAAATTTAAGAAATTGTTTTAAAGGATAAAGCGGTTTGATTAGAACAGATATTGTGAAAGCAAATGCAAATATTAGACAGAAAATAATTTATTTGCGACTCCTTACTGCCCGTGTCATTCTTATTACATTACTTCTAAGTGGGATAAAACTCTAAGGCGGCGGGATAAAATCCAAAAATGTTCTGAATAGCTGTCGTTCGATATCTAACTCTTCATAAACATTGATAAGTGCAAGTTGTTCGTATCAAATGTTTGTTAAATTTAACAAACTTAATTGCGGGGTATTCAGTCCCTAAACGTACAAACTACTTATGAACTACCTTATACTAAAGACGACACAAACATTCTTGCCCGAGGGGGGTTTCGAACCCCCGACGGAGAACGGCCTCGCGCATCGGACCAAAGCGCTTCAATGCGCTTGGCCACTCCGCCGCGGCTTGTTCGTATTCCTCGTTGAAAGATCTTGAGGAGTTTGCTATTTATAAGTGCAACTTGATCCTCTCTCCCAACTGAAAAGTCTTGAGGAAACTACACACTGCCGCGTTGGAGTAGCCAAGCGCATTGAGGCGCTATGCTCCGATGCGCGAGGCCGTTTCCCGTCGGGGATTCGAATCCTCCCTCGGGCATGGATGTTTGTGTCGTCTTTAGTAGAAGGTAATTCATAAGTAGTTTGTAAGTTCAGGGACCTTTGACACCGCAGTTAAGTCCCATAAGATTAACAAACATTTTAACTACACACTAAGCTAATTATCGGTCAAATCACTAATTAAAAGTAAGTTCCAAGATAGCAGGCTATTGCACCGTGTTCCTGAAATACAAAATTGTATGGATAGCATGAGTTCATTTACCGGTTTGATTCAAAATTCTCAAATGGATATCGTAAAGCATGACAGTCTCATGATAATGAAAAGAGGAAATAAAAGTTATTAATACCTGCAGGTAGATTAAATTACCTGAAGCTCTAATCCACGAAGAAAATGAAGTGAGCAGTTGTGACGTACTGGCTTCTAAAATAATGTACATTGTTTAAATTGTTATGAACTACATGAAATCCATATATCGTTTACGATACCTGCCACTGAACTAAATTTCGTATGGCATATCCTAGACCAACAAAGGCCCCGCTTTAGCACGTAAAACCATTAATACGATAGTGGAGTAAATTATCTCATTTTAAACGAAATAATTTTGGCTCCGCGAAAGAAGAATTCCCACCAGGTTAGATCAATATGTCCTGCACAAAAGTTACCATTTTTGGCCTCGTCGAAAGGTCCGAGTAACTGTTTGAATAAGGCGCGTTCCAAGTCACTGAACCCGTCCGCAGAACAAATGAGCGACCAGAAACAGAAGAAGAGTAGGAAAGAATGCTCAGCGAGCCACGTGCCCGTGACCGAGATCCTGCCGAAACCGGGGCCTCGCGTTCCGATTGGCTGACAAGGGTTCAAATACCTCGGTCTCTCCGAACTGAACACCGCACCCTCGCACTAGCAAAAATGGATAGCACCAGAGCTTTGCAATGGACACGCTGTTCGAAAGCCCAAACAAACAAGTGACAAAGTCTGTTCCTAGTTGCCATTTCTGGGGCAACAACGAAAAAGTGCCTATCGTTGAGTGATCGCGTTTCACAATATTAAAAGAATAGCTGTCATTGCAGTGCTATACTTGCTGCAACTAACCTACCGTAGAAAGTGAAAAGCAAGGTAAAATTCCTGACCTCGAACACTCATAATCATACGAAAGGATGCTTACAAAACAAATCACTTGCCCTAAAAACAGCGATATGAGCCAGTGACATGTAAAATCGCACATACTACCGTCAGAGATATTTGTATGTGCACTTTTCGAATGTCAATGAGAGGAATTTTCATATGATTAAACAGAACGAAGGGAACTCCGAAGATAGCAAAATATTGACAGTTTCTTGATATGCGTATCCTTAGACAAGCTCTACAGATATTCATCTGTGCTACAAAACGTTCTTATTCAGATGTGAGCAATTTTCTGATCCACTGTGCTGTGACTACACCATCGAGTTTCTAAACTTGTACTTGGAAGACAGAGTAGGTATTCAACATTATTAAGTGGGCAGGAACAGGTTGTTGTGCAGATGACGTAATGTTTTGAAACAGAGGAAAACAAAGCATTAAATCACGATATTGAAATATGAGTCTTTTTGGTCTTGTTACATCGATATTTTATTTTCTCTCATTAGCAAAGTATCGATCTTACACACTGAAAAGGTGCTCATTTAAATGTCTGTTGTGATAAAGCGTTATTTTTTTAAAATGCGAATGGCTAATGGAAGAGTGTATAAGATTAACGATTTCAAATCCCAACACATTTCATTCGAAGTCACCCACTTACTCTGCCAGTATTCACCAGATCTTGAGAGGATTGGTACCCATTCAGCAGAGAGACTACAAAATAATTTTAATAACCTTTTTATAATAGCAAATCGATTTTTGTGATCAAACTCAGTGCTAGAACTCCAGTATCAATGTTGGTCTCGACTAAGCATTGCAACTGACTATTGCCATAAACTGTGCAATCCACATAAAACGGTTATACACAATATTTTACTTTACTATCTATTGCCCATTCTTGCCTCCCTTGTGGACAGCTTTGCTAAACGCTAAAGCAGCATAAACTGTCCATCAGAGTAATTACTTTCTCCTGTAGAAACCTCGAAACAACAAGACCAGTTTGCGTTAAGGACAGAAGCCACAGAGGATGCAGGTTAATGTTATTCGTGCACTCAAAGAAACTACAGTCCTGGCATTCATCAGAAGTTGAATGATCGAATAAGTTTGTATTTGTTATTGATGTGGTCTTCAGTCGAAAGACTGATTTGATGCAGTCATCCACGCTACCCTATCCTTTCAAGCCTCTTCATCTCTGAATAAAAACGGCATCGTCCATCCCTCTGAACTTGCTTACTCTATTCGGCCGATCTGTCTGAGTTTTACCCCATACGTTTCCGCCGGAGTTTAGTGTCCTCCCTCGGACATGGACGTGTGTGTTATACTTAGTGTAAGATAATTTAAGTAGTTAGGAAGTCTAGGGACTCATGACTATAGTAGTTGGGGGCAATAGGTTTACAAACATTTGAACATTTTGAACATTTCCCCAAAATTCTAAACTGACGATTTCTTTGTCTAAGAATGTGCCGTACCAAATGATCCGTTATTTTAGTTACTATATGCCATAATATCGTTTTTCCTGAATTCTGGTCAGTATATCCTCGTTAGTTAAGTGATCCACCCATCTAATCTTCATAATTCGTCTGTAGCAACTCATTTCGAAAGCTTCTATCAGCGTCTGAGCTCCTTATCCTCTACGATTCACTCCCATACATAGCTACACAGAAACAAATGCTTTCTTTTTTTTTTTTAATTCCTTATTTCCCATAGCCATTCAGCATTTCTTCACTACTGGCCATCATGCATTATATTGCTACCCAAACAATAAAACACACCTACTAATTTTATTGCCTCCTTATCCAATCCAATTCCTTCAGCACTGCCTCATTTTCTTAGATTTCATTCCACTAGATTGGTTTTACTCCAGTTAATGTTCATCTTATACCCTGTTTTGAAGACACTGCCTATTACGTTCAACTGATATTTGATGTCTCTGACGGAATTACAATGTCATCTGCAAACAGCTAAGGTTTTATCTCTTCTTCCTGAACTTCAAATACTTCATCAGATTTCTTCTTGCGTTCTTTCACAGTGCCGCAGTGGAGTGTTCAAGCACTCTAAGGCGCGTTGCGCGATCGACACCGTCGAAGGTTCGAGTTCTCCCTCAGGCATGCGTATGTGTTTTGTCCTTAGTGTAAGTTAGTTTCAGTAGTGATACAGGGACTGATGACCATAGCAGATTGGTGCAATAGGTTTACAAGCATCTAAACATTTGTTTTTTCCTTTACAGCTTGCACAACGTACAGATAGAATGACTTTAGGTAAGGGCTGCAATGCTGTGTTACTCCCCCTCCAACCACTGCGTTCCTTTCACGTCTTTCAACTATTCTAAGTGCAGTTTGGCATGTACAGGTCATATAAAACTTTTCTTTCCCTATATTTTACAATTGAAAAATTGTATTCTATTCAACTCTGTCAAATCGACAAAAGTTTTAACGAAGGTTTGCCTTTCCTTAACCTACCTTCTAAGTTAAGTCACGAGGTGAATATTGCCACACGCTTTCTTACATTTAACCTAAACCCAAACTGATCTTCCCAGAGGTTGGTTTCTATCAGTTTTTTTTTTTTTTTTCTTTTTTTTTTTTTTTTTTTTTTTTTTCAAATCGGATGTAAATAATTCGTATTAGTATTTAGCAACAAAACTTTTTGAACACATAGTACTGTAGTTTTCAAACTTGTCTGCATTTACTTTCTTAGGAACAGGAATTATTATAACATTTTCGAAGTCTGGAATATTTCCCAGACTTTAACCCTTTCTTTCCCAGTGTGGTTTCTGGACAACAACATATTAAAAATTGATTTATACCGTATTTTGTGCATCAATCTTTAAAGTTGCATTTTTATGAACAACAAGCTTCTAGTACGACATGTTGCCGCTTGGTATAGCGTGTAGCCACTTCTGAAGCATTAATCTTCGAGGTTGTGTTGTGTTGCCGTCTGTACGTGGCTGAGAGTGTGAGCGTGAGTGTGGCGAAGCATTGTTCATCTGGCAGTGTTACCTATCAGCAAAATAACGTCCAAGTAATAAAATACCTCGATACAAACGTCTGTGTTGTACATGAAATACATGACATAAAAAATCAATCGTTCGATAAAAAAAATGAAAAATACATATTTTGATGTTTACTGTACTGCAATCATACAGAAAACACTGAATTTTTAATTTTTCCAAAAGCTGATTTCATGATGTGGTACTGAAAGGGTTAATAAGGTAATGACTTAAATCCTCAATCGTGACGCTGCCTTCTATCTGACAGTACCTGCGCTATGAAACCTACTGAGTAAGTCCCACCAATACTGTAAGTATCTACTTTTTTGTCTATTATTTCATTTTCAAAGCACAATTCGAAGTAAATTAATAGCCCATGTATTACTTGGAATTCATAGTTTTAGCCTTCCGTTAGGATCGTTAAACGTAAAAGCAGATGTAGCAGAAATACTGTTACATTTCTTCTAGTCAAGTGAGACTGCACTGTCAATCCGTCTTCTGAAGAATAAAAACTCGTCTTTCTCACTATAACCATCCATCGAAATTCGCAGTTCTTCATCTTCAGTCAGCCTAGTTGTTTTGCACAGCCTTCGGAAACCGGCATGCACACGAAGACAAATTGTAGCCCAATGCAAATAACTTCATGGAAACTCCCCCAACAAGAAGCTAAGGAATGTATGACACTGCTATATAGCGGCCGTCCTTCAAACAGCTTCCGTAGAAATGAATAACCGAATAAAAAAGCGAGGACGGAATATGACGTGGCACACGCTGAGCGAGTGGTCGGCAGCGGACGCCATAAAGTGTTAGATATACCGAGCTGAACAATCCACCATTTTGATTCCCAATCCGACGACAGTGCTGTATGCTTTGCGTGGTGCAGCGAAGTTAATCAGCGAATATTTTGCTATCTCATAATTTCACAGTGTGAAATGGTTAGTTCTGCAGCTCAAACTGCTCAAATAATATCAGTCATGGTCACTATAACCTTTAAGTTTTATCGGTTTTCCTTCAAACACAGACTGGCGTAAAAGGTGGTTTACAAATTCCAGACGCCAAGTATGGACGCCAAAATCGAGCAACTATCTGTGTACCAATAACAACGAAACCTCTTTTTTTAAATTTTGTATTGGAAATACTTTTGCTCACAGAGAGGTAATAATGAAAATATAGGCCTATACACGTAAGCAATGGTTTATTTAAATTTTGCTACAGACTGTTAACGTAACACGACACAGAGTGTGTTTAAAGCTACTTTTCTAGACTTCATTTAGACCAAATAAGGAGTTATTATAAGGGCTGTTAATTGTATTTTAAGTGATGCATGAGTGTAGATGGTGCTTTCAAATTATGTTATTTCGCAGTAGTTCAGTGTTTAATTTAAGTGTGACCCTCAACACAGGAATTTGTAGACCTAAGCCAAGCTGTAAACATGATGACTGAAAAAAAATTGAACTTCACAAAGAATGGGAAAAGGAAAGAAGTCGTACATGGAAGGCATTAAATTCAAAACTTAACATGCAACATTCACTTTCTTTCGAAGTGTATGTTACCAGAGAGACTTTACTTAATCTAACGAAACCAGACGTTGGAATTTACTAAACACGTTTTTGTCGTCAAATGTCTGAAATGTGGTGGGAGTAAAACATTATTCCGTAATTGTTTCTGAATGCAACTCTCAGTTACTGTAAACGTATGTGGATGCACAATTTATAATCTACTATATGAAATGGGTGACTATTACTATGCGTTAACATGCGTTTAATAAACTTCTCTTGAATATACTGTTCTTAGGATTGAGAGTAAGTATGCTTCAATTATAGCTACAGTTGATTGCATAATTAATAGAGTTATATGTCCAATGAGGGGCCTGTGTTTCTTAATAGTGTTAATAATAAATATCCTGAAATTATATTTATAAACCAGAAGATACGATAATTGTAACGTATTTTAACTGAATCTGGTAAATATTTAGAACGGTAACATATCTCTATTCTTAAAATACGCATTTGTTGTCTGTCTGTCTGCTTCTTATAACTCAAGATCCAGACAACCAAATAACGTGAAATTTGGTACACGTGCACAAAATTAAATGGGGAAGATTCTTAAACAGGTTTCGTTCCCTATTTTTTTTATTTTATTTTTTTTTTTTTTTTTTTTTTTTTTTTTTTTTTTTTTTTTTTTTTTTTTTTTTTTTTTGGAAAACAACTGTTCAATTTGAGAAAAGTGAAAGTGCGTTTCCATTGTGTCCGTGTAAATCTATATCTTCACACTGACCTTTATGAAATTTTGCAAAACTGACCTTCAGAACAATAGGAAGGGCACTGTGTACATAAAATTTCGTTCAGAGTATGGTGGAGGCTACTTATGGATTTCGCCAAAATCCAAAGTTTTGATCCGACCTTGATGACATTTTGTACACTTGACGTTGAAAATAAGATGAAGGTTACTGTCTACATAAAATTTAGTGCGGTACATGGGGGACAGTACTTTAATTACAGGCTTCGACAGCAATCTCTATACATGTAAGACGCATTTGTTGCCTGTTTGTCTGTTCCTTTATAACTCAAGATCCAGACAACCAAATAACGTGAAATTTGGTACACGTACACAAAATTACATGGGGCTAGTGCCTTAATGTGGATGTAAGTGAATGTATGGTATCTCTGAATCTATCTATATCTATAAATGTGAATGTCTATTCGGTGTGTGTTTATCACGTCTGATGTTCAAATGTTCAAATATTTGTATAGTCTATGGGACTTAACTACGGGGTCATCAGTCCCTAAACTTACATCTACTTATGAACTACTTACGAACTAAAACGGCACAAATATTCATGCCCGAGGGGGGATTCGAACCCCCGACCGTAGTGGCCGTGCAGACCGTGACTGGAGCCCCTCAGTCACCTCGGCTACCGCGGCCGGCGTTTATCTTTTCCGTTTTAGTGTTTGTAATACTATCTCGCAATAACGTAATAAAGTATCTTCAACAATTTGTGCAATGTCAGTACAAAACTTTTTGATGTGGTGTATTTCTCAATATACTACATAATACACACATTTTGTGCTCTAAAAACAGTATGTTATGTTCTTTGATGTTTTGCTGTGTTATGATATTTTGCGACTGCTAATTCCCGAAATGCAGTTTTACTATTAAATATTACTTCAAGTAATAATAATAAATAATATTTACTTACGATACATAACTGTGGGCTCGGTCTGGGTTCCCAGTTTTTTGCGCCGACAGTTGATGACTGACTTTTTTCTTCCCTCAGAATCTCTCTGGAAACTAAACATTTTGTAGCCACCTCTGGATTGATCTGAGCAGTTTATGACAACGCAACCACCCGTAATGTCGTGCTAAAGTGCAGTGACGCAAATCCTATAGCACCGCAGTATGTTTAACTTACGAGCTACAGGAATGAAAATGGCGGATGCGTCAGCTCGTACTTAGAGGAGCCTTAGGACGGCATGTGACGTCACACATGCTTGAGGGGTTAAATCTCGAGTGAAGGCCAGTTGAACCCCTCTGCTCTCGAATATGAGGGGGACCATCCGGATCCATGGGCCTCCTCTCGCATTTTGCCCCCTGACGTGTTATCGAAGTCGCGACCCGCGACGTTCGTCTGTCGTGTGGCCTGTCCTCCTAATTCCGAGTGCTGCAGCCTTGGAACCCGGAACAGAGGGTGAAACGCCTCCTCCCCGTGGCAGCGGAATGTGAAAGGCCCGGGCCGCCTCTAGGCGCACGCCCTGCAAGAAGCGCACAGCCAGCCAGCTCGCTTTCATCTTCGCCGACCAAATTTCCTCGCAGGTCTCTCCCGTCCTATCGGGTCGAGCACAACAAAGCAGGGAGAGGCAGGGACGCAATAGCAGACACTCTCATGAAACCGCGCCGTGGCAGTTGCACGGAGAGCTTCCAACTCAAATCTCCCCCACAGGGTCATAGGAGTAGCCGGGAAATGATTTCGGAAGGGGTTTTCAATGAATGGAGACTTTGAAACGTGTCCATAAAAGATTTATAAGAAAATGTCTAATATTCTGCCTTCTGTTTTGTGTCGAGTAACTAGCTTCCAAGAAAGTGTATAATATTGCTTCTACTGTGTGTATCGATATGTGTACTTAACTCTGTAAAGTTTCATCTTTGTCAAAGATCATGTATCGCATAGCATTGTAGCTCGCGCAGAGAGAGAGTAGCACTTGTGGTTTAGCTCGCTTAGAGAGCGGTTGAGTTGTGTGTATGGCTCCGATGTAGAGCAGAGGCTGCTGTGCCAGCAAGTTGATTTGATTGTATTTGGAATATATATTGTATTTTTATTACTATCACCGCTGGAATGAAGGTAGTTGCATTTGATTTCATTATAAAAGGTTGTATTATGCAGGTAATGTAATGTTGATTATTAATAATAAGTAACAAAGTTGACCTTTCTTTCCTGTTTCATTTACGTAGTTAGAAGATTAACCTACTTCCTTTATTTGACAATTAATTATTTGTGGATTTAAAGTGCAGTATTTGGTAATCTTGTTGAACAGATTTCGTTATTTGTGCCATAGTAAATGATTGTTATGCAACAATTGATTAGGATACTAAATTTCAATAATCAGGTACTTATCTGCATAAAATTCCCGCAATCAAACATTAAGAAAGTGGTTTGTGGTTTTTTATTATCTTTCTCGCAGTCAAATATTTTGAGTATAGTCAGTGTCTGTTTTATATGGTGACTTGCCACAGCTGTTTTGTTAAAAGATCCGTTGCGCACATAATCAGTTTAATGCACTGTTTCTTATTTAATAGTATATACATCAATATCAGGGTCATAATTAAATCAAATAGCTGTGTTAATGAACAATTTGATGACTGATTTAACGATAGTTTCAACATCAAACTACACACACAGCTTTTAACTTTAATAACGTGCACTCTTAATATAAATGCAAACGGCACCAACACTGTATGTTTATTGTATTGGTGTGGTGTCTGTTCTTTCGGACGTCCGAAAGAACAGACACCACACCTGCTTCGCAGCCAAATAGCATTTCCAAATTATTGTCAAATGGAGGGAAGGAAGAAGAATAGGAATGAAAGGAATGACAGTGACCGCATTTGGGCACTGATATTAAGCAATGGCGACAAGTGAAAATGTGAGGTCGGACCGGGCCAGCGTAGCCTTAACCACTTGGCCACCCGTGCTCGCCTCCCGTCCCTCTCAAATTCTCACAAGTCGCACACTATGTTTGTAGCGCCCCTATCGTCCATGCCCTCTTACACTCGCCATTACGAATTCCCGTGCGAGGTCCGAAAGAACAGACACCACACCGATACAATAAGTATTTAAACGAGACGACGGCGTTAGCTTCAGTTATTTCACCGCAGATGCGGTCATACGTCCGACCTCGCACGGGAATTCGTAACTGCGAGTGTAAGAGGGCATGGACGATAGGGGCGCTTACAAACATAGCGTGCGACTTGTGAGAATTTGAGACGGATCGGAGGCGAGCATGGGTGGCCAAGTGGTTAAGGCGACCGCTGGCTTGAGGCGGGAGACCCGGGTTCAATTCCCGGTCCGGTTCACATTTTCACTTGTCGCCATTGCTTAATATCAATGCCCAAATGCGGCCACTGTCAATCCTTTCTTTCCTACCCTTCTTCCTTCCCTCCCTTGTACAATCATTTGCAAACACTGTATGTAGTCATGTTGTTGTGGACTTCAGTCCGGAGACTTGTTCGATGCGGCTCTCCACCCTAATCTTTCCTGAGCTACTTACAAACTACTTATAAGCCACCTTATACTAATGGCGACGTACGCATTCATGCCCGAAGGGGGATTTGAGCCCCCGACGGCCTCTTCATCTCCTCATATGAACGACAACCTACATTCATTTCAATTTGTTTACTATCTTCATCTCTTGGTCTCCCTCTGCGATTTTTACCCCACACACTTCCCTCCACGGCTAAAATCACGATTCCTTCATGTCTAAAAAATGTGTCCTACCAATCGATCTCTTCTTTTAATTAACGTATGCTAGAAATTCCTTTTCTGCCCAGTTCTGTTCAGTACCTCCTCAGTAGTTACGCGATCCACCCACCTAACCTTCAGAATTTTTCTGTAGCACCACATTTCAAAAGGTTCTGTCCTCTTCCTATCTACACTGTTTATCGTCCATGATTCACTCCCATACAAGGCAACACTCCACACAAATACATCCAAAAAGTACTTCCTTGCGCTCAAATTAATATTCGATGTTAACAAATTTCTATTTTTCAAAAACGCTTTTCTTCCCAAAGCCATTCTGCATTTTATATCCTCTGTACTGCCACCATCATAAGTTACTTTACTGCCCAAGTAACGAAACTCATCTACCACCTTCATTGTTCGTTACCCAATCTAATTCCTTCAGCATCGCCTGATTTTCTTAGACTGTACTCCATAATCTTTGTTTAGCTCTTGTTAATGTTCATCTTATTCGCACCATTCAACACATCGCCCATTCAACATAACTTCCAAGCCCTTTACTATCTCTGACACAGTTACAACGTCATCAGCAAAACGATATGTTTTTATTTATTCACCCTGGACTCTAATTCCTTATCGAAATTTCCCTTTGCTTCCCTTCACTGCTTGTTCAATGTGTGAATTGAATAACATTGGAGAAAGGCTATGACTCTGTATTACTCCCTCCCCAAACAATCCTTTCCTTTCATGCCCTTAAACACTGATAACTGCTGTGTGACTTTTGTGCAAGTCGTAAATAGCCTTCCGTTCCCAGCATTTTACTCCTGCTTGCTTCAGAAATTGAAAAAGTCTATTGCAGTCAACACTGTAAAAAGCTTTCTCCAAATCTACAAAAGCTAGAAATATAGGTTTGCCATTCCTTAATCTATCTTCTAAGATAAGCTGCAGAGTATTGCCTTCCGTGTTCATACATTTTTCCTGAATCCAAACCGATCTTCTCCAAGGTCGGCATCTGTCAGCTTTTGCATCTCCTATAAATATTTCTTGTTAGTATTTTACAGCTAAACTTTTTAATCTGATGGTTCTGTAATTTTGATACCTGTCTGCATCCACTTTCTTTGGAATGGGGATTATTACGTTTTTCTTAAAGTCTGAGGGTACTTCGCCTCATCCATCTCATACATCTTACACACCAGATGAAACAGCTCTGTCATGGCTGGCTCTTCCAGACTTCAGTAGTTCTGAGGGAATGTCGTCCACTCCAGGAGCCATGTTTCGACTTAGGTCTTTCAGTACTCTGCCAAATTCTTCTCTCAGTATAGTATCCCCTATTTATCTTCATCTACTGCCTCATCCTTTCCTAAAATATTGTCTCTAAGTTCATTTCACTTGTAGAGCCCCTCTATATAGTCTTTCCACCTTTATCAGCTTCCCTTCTTTGCTGAGAACTGGTTTTCCATTTGAGTTATGTTCAAACAGCTACTTTTCTTCACCCCAAATGCAGGAGGTATCCATTTTCCCTTATTTATACACTCTTCTACAAACTTTCATTTGCCTTCTAGGTACTTCTGCTTAGCTATTTTGCCCTTCCTGTCAATCTCATTTCCTAGTCGTCTGTACTTCATTTTTTCGTTTTTATATGCATATGCTATTATTTGCCTACATGCCCCTCTAGGAAAGCGCTAAAGAGGCAAAAATCTAGATTTTTATTCCAGTCTTTTTTTCTTTTTGTCTTTCCAGAAGCCTTTCTTTTGTTCATCCGTTTATTTTCGTCTGTTGTTTTTGTGTTTAGATTTAAAGTCAAATTTTTGGTGTCTCTAAAAAACTTGCTTTTATCGAAAATGAATCGGAGATTAACCTAATATCATTAATCAGATCACTTATTGACTTAGAGCAAGCTTTGAACACAATTTTAAGGCTTCTCGATTATACTATTAAACGCAATTATTAAGCATATTAATTCTTTTTTAATGTAATCAGATGTTTGAAGCATTTCTATACATCTCAGTTCGATTATACGTGGAGGCTTTACAAGTTCGGCTCTGTTTTCACGCATCTTGTTCATGGAACACAGTGCACTATTACAAAAGTGCGTAATTCATGCTAATGCTACAGTACTATTAACTGATCGCTTGAAACATATATTTACACGGATTGAATAAAACCTAATATCTGTTCTCGTCTTGTTAATTCGGTCGAAGGAATATGCAGATTAAACGAGAAGGATTTGCGTGGCCGTGGATGTCACGCGACATTCCAGACCATCGAACGCCTTATGACCGGCACATTAACCTTAATGCAGAAGCACTTCAAACTCGCATTAGCAACTGGCAGGGCGTGGTGCCGACTGCCCCACATCCCCTGAAGCGGCGGCGGAGAGGAGGAGAAAGAAAACCCTGAAAGGGGAACACGTCTGCCGCAGAAAAAGCGAACAAAGCGGCAGCGGCAAACAAGGGAGGCAGCGCCGGCGGTAAAAGTTGAGAATAACCGCGCGCCCGCTCTGGAACTGCGGGAAAGCCATTGTGCTCAGAAAGCGTGCCGTGTGGCATCGTCTGTCTCTCTCTCTCTCTCTCTCTCTCTCTCTCACTCCTGAATGTGTCAGTGTTTCCTGTCTCTCTCCTGCATGTGTCAGTGTTTCCTTTCGTCTTCGAACAACGGAACTGGTCACTGCAAAGAGATTTGCGTAAACCCACAGTACAGTACTATGCACTTCCCAGGTACACTTGCTGTCCTCGAATACTCGGAACCCGTGAAAGCATGCATCCAATAACAGTCGGTCATTAAAAATAGTGATTTGTACCAGTTCCATGAAAAAGTTAACATCTGAATAAAAAGAAAAAAAGCAAAAGGACTGAAGTCTGAGGATGAAATAATTTTTTATTTATAGGAAACGCACATCTACATCTACATGGGATACTCTGCATATCACATTTAAGTGCCTGGCAGAGGGTTCATCGAACCACCATTATACTATTTATCTCCCATTCGATTCCCAAATAGCGCGCGGGAAGAAAGAACACCTGAATCTCTCCGTTCGAGCTCTGATTTCTCGTATTTTATTGTGATGATCATTTCTACCTATGTGTGGGAGTCAACAATATATTTTCGCATTCGGAGGAGAATGTTGGCGATTTGAGTTTCGTAAGTAGCCCACGCCGCAGCGATAAGCGCCGTTGTTGTAATGATTCCCATTCCAGATCCTGTACCATTTCCGTAACGCTGTTTCCCCTCTATCGTGACAATACGAAACGAGCTGTCCTTCTTTGGGCTCTTTCGATGTCCTCCGTCAAACCCACCTGATAAGGATCCCACACAGGGCAGCAATATTCAATAAAAGGACGGACAAGCTTAGTGTATGCAGTTCCTTTAGTAGTTCTGTTGCATCTTTAAAGGGTTCTGCCAATAAAACGCAGTCTCTGGTTCGCCTTACCCACGACACTATCTACGTGTTCTTTCCAATTTAAGTCAGAAGTAATTGTAATTCCTAGGTATTTTGTGGAGTTTACGGCCTTTACATTTGATTGATTTATCATGTAAACAAAGTTTAACGGATTTCTTTTCGTACTCATGTGGACGACTTCACACTTCTCTTTATTTAGAGTCAATTGCCAATTCTTACACCATACAGATATCTTATTCAAATAGTTCTGCAGTTGGTTTTGATCTTCAGATGATTTTACTAGACGGTAAATGACGGCGTCATCTGCAAACAACCTAAGAGAGCTACTTATATTTTCCCCTAAATCGTTTATGTAAATAAGGAAAAGCAGATGGCCGGCCGCGGTGGCCGAGGGGACTGAGGCGCTTCAGTCACGGGTCTGCACGGCCACTACGGTCGGGGGTTCGAATCCCCCCTCGGGCATGGATATTTGTACCGTCCTAGCTCGTAAATAGTTCATAAGTAGTTTGTAAGTAGTTTAAGCTTTACAAACATTTGAACATTTGACTTTTTGAAAAGCAGATGACCAATAACACTACCCTGTGGAACGCCCGATATCACCTCTGTTTTAGTCGATGCCATACCATCGATTACTACAAACTGTGTCCTCTCTGAGAGGAAAGCCCTATCCAGTCGCAAATTTGGGGCGATATACCGTATCCACGCAATTTGATTAAAAGCCGTTTGTGAGGTACGGTGTCAAAAGCCTTCTAGAAATTAAGGAATACGGAATCAATTTGCGAACCCTTGTCGATAGCACACATCACTTCGTGTGAATAAAGATCTAGTTGTGTTTCGCATGAACGATATTTTCTAAATCCATGTTGACCTTGGGCCAATAGATCATTCTGTTCGAGATAATTCATAATATTTAAAAACAGGATAAGTTCAAAAAACTTGCTGCAATTTGAAGTCAATGAAATAGGCCTGTAGTTTAATGGGTTACTCCTACTGCCTTTATTGAATATCGGTGTGACCTGTGCAACTTTCCTCTCGTCTTCGAACAACGGACCTGTTCACTGCAAAGAGAACTTTCGTATACCCACAGCATAGTACTGTTCACTTACCAGGTACACTTGCTGTTCTCGAATACTTGGAACTCGTAAAAGCATACATCCAATAACAGTCGATCATTAAAAATAGTGATCATAACAGTTTTGCAATGGACTGGTTGTTGTGTTTGTCACGGCCGCTACTGTCGGGGGTTCGAATCTCCCCTCGGGCTTGGATATTTGTGCCGTCCTAGTTCGTAAGTAGCTCATAAGTAGTTTGTAAGTTTAGGGACTGATGACCCCGTAGTTCCCATAAGCTATACAAACATTTGAACATTTTGTTGTGTTTGTAAAGGGGCTACTTAATATGTGTGTGTGTGTGTGTATGCGTGTGTTGCCTTCAGTACTAACAGGGGTCTACAAAAATGAAAGATCGTATCGGGCTACTAAAATTATGGATCTGACTGCAATACTACTAGGAGAGTAACTTGACAATTAGTGCGCAACGTAATGCTGACCTACGCAAGGCAAGTTTGGGCACGTCGAAACTTTCGCAATCTGACAGTGATATTAGAAGGATTAAAAAGATGCAAAATCTTGATTGGCTGACTTTACGAGAACAATAAAAGGATGTCGTACTGTGTTGTACTTATTGGCCCTGTCTTAGTATTACTATACAATCAGTCTGCATACACAAATAATAAAGGCGTGCAAGAAATATTATTTTGTTGTAAAAAGGGAAGTGATACCTCGCTTCACACCAACTCACATTCTTCACGTCATATCGTTCATGTCACCCACTTGCTACAATGTTCTTAATTACCGTTAACTTACAATCACTTACAGCGTCAAGAATAATCACAGACGAAATTAAACAAATCAAACTGAATAAATATGTATTAAAGAAAATTAGCAATCAGCAAATTCGACACGAGTGACATAAACTGTAAAAATGAAGAATGTGCATATTATTGGAAGTCGTGCAATGAGTCAGTTTCTAAAACAGGGATGCAGCCCTACCCTCAGGAAAGGATTAATTATAAAAAATCAAAATATCAAAAAGTGAAAGGAACTGCTTTTTTTTACTATTACGTTTGATTAATGCCCTATCCATGTTATTACAACAATTACAGTGACGGGCCACGAATTAATTAAGGTTGTGTATAGGTTCCTACTGAATGGAAAGTGATATAAAATAAAATGAAATGAGCGACCTTGCGCAGTGCGAAAAACATTTAAAATAAATTACCAAAAAATTAGCAGCATCATGAAGAACTCCGGGCAGTGTCCACCGCGAGCTCCAGTGCAACCGTCACGCTCCGCTACTACTCTCCGACTGCCCGCGCAGCAACACCGAGCAAACCCCGCCTACCGGCCGCCAAAGATAATCCTTGCAGACCCAACAAAGCTGTTTATATATGTTGTTGCTAACATATATAATCCCAAAACTTGAGGTAGGAAATTTCCATTTAGTAGCCACCTTACAAGTTCCATCTAAACTTTGCGTTTTACTACAAGTAACATTTGAATAAAGAGAAACAAAACAAAAGGACTGAAGTTTGATGATTAAATAATTTTTTTATTTATAGGAAACGCACATATGCCGTGCAAAGGATTACTTTCACATTAGATTACACCTACTTTACTTGTCTTTGCTATAAGCTACGATGGATTTCTGTGTCTTGCTGCATTTGATAATATGGTATCGATCACAAAATTCTAAGCACAGTTCACACACACACATACACACTCATCATTCGGTTCGTGAAATAATTTGCTGCGACACACCTTGTGGTGAAACCCATGGCTTGCCATTGTCGTTGTCTATAATGCTACATGTGGGTTACGTAAACTACCAGGACAGCAAAATAAAGTTGAATAATTTTTACGTATGAGATATTGGTGGGTTTCGTGAAAATAAAAATACAAAATAAATAGTGATCGAGGGGAAAATGAACCCTGAATGTGAAGAATTTAACGGAAGTAGGAAGTAGGAGGTTAATAAAATATCATAGAAAGCTGAGATTCCCCTAAGTGTCTGAATAAAACTGCCATTAGACAGCGACATCTTCTACCAGACAGTAGACGCAGCAAACACGTGACCGGAGCGCCGCAGCCCCTGGGGTGCAGGCTGCGGCCTGTCTCGCTGACAAGTGTTTTCGGACGCCTGATCCCTGCGGCGCATTCTCGGCCGCGGCGGCTGCTGGCGCTGCGGTTTTACTGCCGGTAAACATCCGCAGCCGCGGACCGCAGCCGGGAATAGTTCCGGGGAGCAGCCGGCAGGGCTGGCCGAAAGCCCCCGCGGTTCTGCCGGAGGAAGTTGACACCGTCAACCAGGCACTTCCGGGCCACCGTTGACTCAACAGCCAATTTGCGAAATGGAATCCGCTACCGGAAATAAATATTGCTGCATTCTCTTGGAGTTCACTCGAGGTTTATTGTTGAAACAGTCCTTTTTCAATACATGAAATGAATATTAAATAATTAAAATATTACAGGCTAGATCGCAAGCTGATCTTTTTCATTGGCAAACTGGTTTCGGTCCTACAGCCACTCAGTGGCTGTAAAGTCTTCATGTGTGTGAAGTGTTTGTTAATTTTACCTCTTAAAAGTCGTGGGAGTTGCTGTGGTGTGTTGATGGAAAGGAAGTGTAGTGAAATCCTATCCATAAGCGGACCAATTATGGACAAATTAAACATGAAGTGCATAACTATACAAATGTAATTTGAAATAAATGTATATCATCTGAAGATGAGCTGCTAGGCAGCTTGAAACCGGTAATGGTTTAAATAAACCTTCATTAAGAAGACGACTGGTTGCAGTAATTTCTGAAACGTACCAAAGATAATGTTCGCTTTCGCGCATGATCACGATATAAAGGTTTATATTAAAGTTTAAATACTTTTTCCGACTTTTTCCTATCTTGAAATTTAACCGTGTATAATATTTTAGCTAAGCACTGAGAGCTCCTTACATAGAAAGCTACGCACATAGAGAAAGCTGATCACATATAGAGCTAAACACATAGAGAGAGAGTAACTGAACTGCGGGTACTATTTATAATAGCAATCTGACAAATGATCTCTGATATACGAGATGTTTTGACCTAAGTATTCACTGAATACTATTACTCTGAATTACGCTGATATTATTTGAATTTACTAAAAATTTTGAAAAATAAGAAAATTCTGCATCTTAACAAAATATTAAAATTACGTAACGATGAAAAATGTCGGAATACCGTGATTCTAATGCTATGGTCACGATGTGGTGTTACATTACAGACAGATAGATGAAGCGGTACTGACGTACCGGATGTCGATTCGTGCTGAAACGTCCATATCAGAAGGTGAAGTAACCTCCAAGGGCGACCTGTATCGTTAACATCAGTTTGCTGTAGAATTCTTGAAGATATTCTCATTCTAATATAGTAAATTTCCTTGAGACAGAAAAGCTTCTGTCCATGCATCACGACGGCTTTAGGAAGCATCGATCGTGTGAAACCCAGCTTTCCCTTTTCTCTCGTGACATCATGCGTGCTATGGATGAAGGGCAACAGGCAAACTGCATATTTCTCAATTTTCGAAAGACGTTTGACACGGTACCGCACCACTAAAGACTGCTAACTGAGGTACGAGATCATGGAATAAGTACGTAAATATGTGAATGGCTCGAACATTACTTAAGTAATAGAACCCAGCACGTTGTCGTCGGTGGCGAGTGTTCATCAGAGACTAGGGTACTATCAGGGGTGCCCCAGGGAAGTGTGATAGCATCGCAATTATTTTCTATCTGCGTAAATGATCTGATGGATAGATTGAGTTGCAATGTGCGGCTGTTCGCTGATGATGCTGTAGTGTAAAAGAGAGTGTCGTCATTGAATGACTGTAGTAGGATTCAGGATGACTTGGACCAAATTTTTAGGTGATGTGAAGAATTGCAGATAGCTCTAAATGTAGAAAAATGTAAGGCGATGCAGATGAGTAGGAGGAACAATCCCGTACTGTTTGAATATCGTGTTAGTACTGTGCTACTTGGCAGAGTCGCGTCAATTAAATACCTAGGTGTAACGCTGTACAGCGATATGAAACGGAACGAGCGTTTAAGGACAGTCGTGGGGAAGGTGAATGGTCGAAGAATTTTGGGAAATGTGATTAGTCTGTATATGAGATCGCATATAAAACGCTCATACGATTTCGTCTTGAGAATTGCTTAAGTGTTTGGCAGCCCCACCAGATTGATTTAAAGGGGACATAGAGGCAGTTCAGGGGCGGGCGGCTAGGTTCGTAACAGGAAGATTCTATCAATGTGCGAGTGTTACTGAAGTGCTTCGGGAACTCAAATGGGAGTCTCTGGAGGGAAGGTAATGATCTTTTCGAGAAACACTGTTGAAGAAATTGAGAGGGCCGGAATTTGAGGCGGACTGCAGAACCATTCTACTGCCGCCAACCTACATTTCGCGTAAAGAGCACAAGGATAAGATCGGAGAGATATGGGGTTGTACGATGCAAGCCAGTATTCGTTTTTCGCTCGTTCTATTTGGAAGTGGAACAGGAAAGCAAGTAACTAGTGGTGGTATTGACAAGGAAACCTCCCCATCGCACCTCCCCTCAGATTTAGTTATAAGTTGGCGCAATGGATAGGCTGTTAAAACTGAACACACATCAATCGAGAAAACAGGAAGGTCTTGTGTGGAAATGTGAAAAAAGTAAGGAAAATATAAAAACTGGGCAATCCATGCGAAAGATTAGAAACGTCGAGCTAATTATTAGCACAGGAGTGTTGTGGCTAGTGTGAGTAGCTGTGGCGTGAGAGGTCCTTGGATCGAGCCTTGCCACAGGCGAAAGTTTTAACTTTTTTCATTTTTAGAAAAAAATTATCCGACCGTCCGTCCGTCCGATGCGAGGTAACTGCGCCGTAGTATGGGGACGCTACGCCTAAACAAGTAAAATACTTTGTGAAAAGATTCTATGATTTTCTAAAGCTGCTCAGGTACACAGAGCATTGTTGTTTACATGACCGGGTATCTATTATCATAGTGCAGACTCTCACACATAATCAGCTTCGCTCTTCGAAATTCCAGGACATGTTCAGATTTGCTTGGACATGTGCAGGATTTGATAGTCTACACGCGGAAAAATTCAAAAACGTTAAAAAAATATGTTTTGAGAGGGCACATTCAGAGAGATATCGAATACTTTAAAATGATTTAGCCAATTCTGTAGTGGATAACACAGCTTTGGGCTAAAAAATATAACGCGTCTATTGCCTGGTTCAAATCTCTCGTAAGGGAGATATTATATTTCCCCGATATTGTATAATAAACACTAAAATTAAATATACATGATATTTTTTTAATTTCGAGTACTCCGACAGGTGGTACAAAAAGTACAAAAAATATTGGTCCGGAAGCGCATACTTTCTGAGATAAACACATGTTTACACTAACGGCTGCACGACTCTTGGTCGTGAATGTTGGCATATTTGGCGGTAGATTAATAGGAGGATACGTGCTGTCACAAAGGTTAAATTGGTCTCATTATCTGGTCTTTCTCATCAGTGTGCTACCTACCTTACTGGACGATGTGCCGTGACAGGTACAGTTACAAAAAAGTTCAAATGTTTGTTAAGTTTATGAGACTTAACTGCGGGGTTATCAGTCGGTAAACTTACAAACTACTTATGAACTACCTTATACTAAAGACGACACAAATATCCATGCCCGAGGGAGCATCTTAGATTGTGACTGGCGCGCTACAGACTGCTTGGCCACTACGGCCGGCGGTACGGTTACAAATATGGTTGATGCCACACTTTCGTCATAATATGCGCGGATATCTGATGCAGACGATTCGAGACCGTTGGATTGTTCGGGAAGGCCTCACTCGATCTTCTGATTCCACACACCTCAATCTCCTAAACTTCAAGTTATGAGGCAACTTGACGTAAGTGGTCTGTCCAACTGTAATCAGTCATTCATTCATTTCCGTCTCCAGACCAAATTTTGTTTTTCCAATAGTTAGCCACCGCCACGGCTTTGTCATGGGCTTGTAGCAGGTCACTAAAACTGCAGGGCTCCGGCAGTAGGCGTCACATAAGCAGACGTGCCTCGACCTGAACCTCTCTGCATTCACAAAGAACATCGTTATCGTTAGAAGACCCCACCTGCGCAGATTAGATTTACATCTGGATACACCAGCGATAAGTGGTCTATGCGTTTTTCGGTTTGAAAACAGTTCAGTGTTGTGGACATAATTTTTTTTTTTACAAGTAATACTACTAATCGTTTATCAGAATATCAGGGCACAATCCAAATGTGAAAAGAATATTTTCACTTATTAGCATACAGTGGACTGATGATGACAGGAATATGTTGAATCTTGAATCTGTTAAAAGTATGTTGATGGTCCATTATAATTTAAAATAATTGTCATGTATATCTTTTTACAACTATATGCTAAGCAACTCTAAACGTCTGCATAAAATTGGATCTTCAGAGAAGTATCAATTATTGTGAAGGAATTTATGTTTCGTCTATTAATAACGAAAGCATTCATTAAATTTGAATACATGTTTTGTGCGACCTCTTTTTTTTTTCTTACTTTGTCCTTATTCTGTAATCTGTTTGTCCTCTATTTTCTACGACTGCTTGCGGACACCCTAGGCATACACCTTTGTGTAGAAAAGTGATTGCCAACCAATGATTTTAATGAATGATATTACTTCATCACCTGTTCAGGCTGCCGCGGTGGAGTAGCCGAGCGGTCTCTCGCTGCAGAACGCGCGGTTGCACGCCGTGGGGGTTTGAGTCCTCCCTGGGGATGGCTGTGTGTGTTGTCCTTAGGTTAGTTTACCTAGGTTTAAGTAGTATGTAAGCTACGGACTGTATAGGGAAGGTTGTTTCCAGGTGCTATTTCAACTTTTGGCGTTATCAGCAGTGCGGTTTGTTCGTTCTTCCATTTACAAACTCTCTTGTTTCCTGCGAACCGTCACGGATCTTGGTTCTTGCACTGAAGCTGTTCCTAGACTTAAGCCTTCGAGCCTGAGTGACGTGTTCATTCAAAGAGTGTCGGTAATCTTTCTCTTTCTTTGTTCTGTCAGCGTCTGCTGCCACATGCCTTCTGATACTGGGTGGGGCAATTCCAGTCAGGAGGTACATATTACCTGTTGGTGTGGGTCTGAGACAGCCTTTAACAATGCGGATAGTTTCCTGTTTAGCGTGTGCGGATGCATCCCATACTGGTGCAGTGTACTCTGCTGCTGAGACACATAAAGCAAGTGTTGATGTTCTCAGTACTGATGGCTGAGCCCCCGTTTCACAGTTTGTCAGCCTGTGGATGATGTTTTCCTCGGAGAAAACTTTGGCCTTGGTATTTTGGGAATGTTTTTGAAGGAAAACGTTCTGTCAAGTGTAACCCCAAGGTATATAGGCGCTGTACAGTGCTCTAGCGTCTTACCCTGCCACGTGACGTCGAGCTCAACTCCGACATCTCTATTGTGCAAATGGAGAGCACATCATTCACTGCTGGGCTCACTTACAGGCACGCGGCTTCAGTCTTTGCCAGCAAGAACTACAACAACAGACGGATGTACTTGAAAATGTGCGTTATTCCTTACGCCTAAGGGTAGACAGAAACATTACCATGAATGGCCACCACAAGGAACACGTCCTGCAAACGCGTGTTTATCTCAGAAAGTATGCGTTTGCGAAACCATGTTTATTATTTTTTATTGTTTTGATGAGTACTACCAGCTATAAAACTATTCCACACTTTTTTTAACACCCTACGTAGAAATGAAAATGAAGTTTTCTATAAGTGTAAAATTTTGAATCTCATACACAGATTACGAGTTTCTCCCTATACTAACATCATCTGATTCTGACACCATTCATAAAATAAAATTATCGTTCATAGGTCCATCAGAAATAGCTCCTATACATGCTTTTTTCTTTCATCTACGCATTATGAACAATGTATATCTTTAATCGCTTCTCTACCGAACACTTTTGGCTCTTGATCCCATAGTATGTGAGAAAATAACTAAAACTGTGTATTGTATGTTCATTCTTTGTTTAAAACTCTACACTCTTTCTCGCCTTTTTTTTTATTGGTGCTGTTACGTAGGAGAATTTATTTTGTTATGTTTCTCTCGTCTTTTGAAGTATTTCTGATATATGAACCATTGATAAACGTCCAATCATTCTTCTTATTTCTTCCTCTCACGTATCATCAGTCGGAAAAAGGCAACAGCTACGTACCCCGTGCAGGAGTCTACCCGTTTCGCCAAAAATTAAGCTACAACGAATTAACGCTCTGTCCACAAAATTGTACGTTTGGTGTACCGTAAAATAATCCCCTTTTTCCAAGAGAAACGCGACAGGTGATTAATTGCATAAATATTACATTTAATTAAAAATTCAACGTTTTCATAATGCACTCATTTGCATCGAACATGTATAATGAAAAATGACACAAAAACTGTGATATAGCGCTGAAAAGCAAATTTAAGTAGTAAATCAAACGTTCACGTTAAAGCACCTTTTTTTTATTTAACAAGCCATCTTCTGGCACTAGCTCAGGGCACATTTGCTCATAATCTTACCAACATCTTTAGCTCCATAGAGTACGTAAATAGTTCCTTTATTTACCTCTCAACTAATCCCATCCATGCTAAACCACAGACAATTACTATTGTTCAAACTTCGAAAGATACTTGCAATCGATTGCGTATACAGTTTCGAAAGGAGATACTATTAATTCGTCAGTTTATTATCTATATCTATAAATGTGAATGTCTGTTCGGTGTACGTTTATCGCGTCCGAACGACAAGACGCAGGTACTTAAATATTTGTACAGTGTCTAATTTATACCTGAGGAAAGTTTTAGGCACGGTTTTATAGCGATCTAATAGATATTTAGTAATTTGAAGAATATAATGCGAAAAGTGGAACAATAATTACTCTTTGAAAATTATATTTACTCTTTGAAAATGGTTTTATTGGTTGCATTGTTGCTTGAGGGTTGATAATGATAAAAGTGTGGAGTATATTGAGACGGAAAGTTATCGGTGTGTATAAAATTCTACGTGTGTGTGTGTGTGTGTGTGTGTGTGTGTGTGTTAATATTTCGCTCTGCAACGAAAACTACGAAACGCAAACGAATGGTCTGTGTGTAATTGTTGTCCGAAGTCTCCCGTTGTGCACCATAGCAGTTCCATGCCGATAGCTATAAGGGGGTGGAAGATATAGTGGTTAAAAGTCATTAAATTATTAAAAAATTCGGACTGGAGGGCAGTGATGACGTTTGCGAGTCTATAGCAAGGAGGTTACATACAACGAAACTTGATGCCACAGACCATATCTTTGATCTATGCGTGCTACAAAGTCTCCACCTCTCTCTCTCTGTAAGGATAAGCATACGAATAAGGAAATATAAGAATAAACAAATAAAGAAGTAAAAAAGAAATTTCTTTTAATACATCTCTTTAAAATAAATCGATTTGACGTTTCGCGCATTACATCAGGTAATCGATCTGTGATGTTGTTACAGTCATTATTAATGAATTTCGTTATTGGATTCTTCGAAACGAGTGCATTTTTACGTGTGATTTGATCTACACTACTTAGTTTCCTGATAAACGTAAATCATTAAGCACTTCACATAATTTTTTTGTTGTTGATTTAAAATGTTTGTTACTTAAAGAAGGTATACTGTATTTCATTTATCCTTCAAAACTAGTCTCATAGCACAGTACTGAAAGATAGCTTATCTATCATAATCAACCAACACGCAAGCGGAGCTGCGGGATTCAGCTAGTTATAAAATACAAATAGTTAGCACACATATTACAAGAAATCAATATCTCTACATGACACCATACCAAGCATATTCGCTACTTCTAATATTTATCGAACTGTACAGCTGTCCTCTATATTATTTATGTTTCTCAAGACATAAACAAACAAACGTCAGAAATATACATCGCGGCTTAGCCGAGTTCTCTGCATCTATATAAATTTGCGATTATTCTTCGACAAGGAGATTCGTGAAATGCTTTCCTTCATTAACGGTGTAACGGTATAGGTGACCATCACTGTGAATTCTTATATAAACCTCCTGTAGAACGAAACAATTTATGTCTCCTAGAAAAGTATACAAAATTCTTGACTGATAATGTTTGCATCTCACCGGTACAGTAGCTTCTCCAGTAAAAGTAAAGGGTCTGTAATCAACACTGCGTTGCCACTGAAACAGACTTGTCGGAAACTGGACGTGCCTGCCGCTCGAAACGGACGCGCAAGTTAATCAGAGAATCCAAACTCGGCGCAGAGCAACTGGGAACTCGATTCGACAAATTAGATGCCCATTGAGGCGGAGTTTCCCCTCGCCGCCTCTCGCGTGTAGCTCCGGGCTTTCGAGAGGGGGTCGATCGGAAGCGATGTTTCGCACCCGTTCGTAATTAATTCCACTTTGTCTTAATTCAATATGCAAGTGTTCCGTTTCACGGCTGCCACAGAAGTTTGCTAAGTGAGAGGCGGTGTTCGCTGCATAATAGATGGTTGTTTGGGACCGGAGGCCTCTTACGCTCCGAGTGCTCGCCAAGGGTTCCAGAAAGAGAAGAAGTCTGCCCCTGTGAGCACCAACACGGCGATCTGAGCCTTCTCCAGAGAACCGGCACCTTCTCCCCTGATGTTTACTTTCTTTAGGGTGTTATCGTAAATAACTACGAGTTGGGGACAACGACAGCTACGGAGAGTGTGCCATTTGTTCCCAACGCACTATCTATCGTCTTTCTTTTCTTCCTGGCGCCTGTCTCAAGTTTCAGTTCGAATGCAAATGGTTTTTATTATTGAATTAGTATCAAGTATGCACTTCTTTTCACTTGTGACTATGGCTTAACCACTATACATGTGGTATAGAATAAAATATCAATTTCAGCCATACTCCTACACAATAATGTCGAATAAAATAAAAATACTATTCTGGTTTAGTCTATTCTTTTCCTTCAGTTACCACAAACTGTGTTCTCTCCGACAGGAAATGAATAAAAGAGTCACGTACCTGAGAACGATATTCTGTAGTACGCAGTATAAAGCCGGCCGCGGTGGCCGAGGGGACTGAGGCGCTTCAGTCACGGTCTGCACGGCCACTACGGTCGGGGGTTTGAATCCCCCCTCGGGCATGGATATTTGTGTCGTCCTTAGTATAACGTAGTAAATAAGTAGTTTGTAAGTTTAGGGACTGATGACCCCGTATTTAAGTCCCATAAGCTGAACAAACACTTGGAACATTTTGGCAGTATAAATTTTTGGGAGCTAGCTAAGAACTCTCATTCATAAATATGGGCTTAATATATTCTGCAACAATGGTGCGGCTGAAATTTATATTCTGAAACCAATCCATTCAGTTTTAACACTCTAAGTTCACTCAATGATTGTACTGAACCCCACGTGATATCAGGTAGAGGCATCGCGGAACTTTTTGATAATCGCAATATTACCCCAGGTGGCCAATCCAGTATTACAGACGCAACTGATCTTTCGGATTCTGGAGCAGCCAAGTTAAACTGCAATTATGATCCAGCAGAGGAAGACGGAGTTAAAACGTTTTTTTTACACTTAACATACGAACACATTTGCAACCAGGTACACTGGGCAATACACTAAAAAGAATTAAAAATTAAACAAATTAAAATGTTGGCACTTCAATAAACACGAATGACGGACAATAAAACAAGCGATTTTGGTAATTATCGTCTTTTTACAAGTAAAAACGATAAAATAATACTTAACAATGCATCACATATAAGAGATAATTTTTAAGTCTCCAAAATTATTTTAAATGCAATAACTTACGTAAAACCCATTGGTAGTAGACAAACAACAATTTCTTTCAGATGCGCGAATAAAGAATAGACTTTAATTAATGCCCATATGTCAGTCAATGAGAAAAATTGAAGTCTATGAATCTGGAAATCGCTAGAAACCACCATGTCGAAAATTCCTACAAGCCATCTTAAAATGCTCGATTAGATAAAGAGAGAGAAAATTAGATAACGGTTGGTCGATTTTCTGCACATAAATTGATACACCATAATAGTCTGTGACTTAAATTTTAAAACCATCGCCGCGGCGGAGCGGCCGAGCGAATTGAGGCGCTATGCTACGATGCGCGAGGCCGTTCTCCGTCGGGGGTTCGAATCCCCTCTCGGGCATGGCTGTTTGTGTCGGCTTTGGTATAAGGTAGTTCATAAGTAATTTCTAAGTTTAGGGACTGATGACCCCGCAGTTAAGTCCCTTAAGCTTAAATCATATCAAGATATTTCGAAAAGAACTCTTCTAAACAAGATTCTCTGCAAGAACTGCACAATAAAGTAACTTTTCCCGTAGTAAGCGAAAATACGTGTTTCAATAGAAGTATTTCTTCATCGCGGTACCTACTTCAGTTAAGCGCCAGGTATATTTTTTTTATTTCAATGTAATACTTACATGCTTCATTTTTCGTGCAATTTACACGCTTAATATTTGCCAAGTGGCGTAAAAAACAGCATACAGGAAGGTGCTTTGGAACGTTTAGAAATGTGCAGCAAACGTGTCTATTATTTAAATAAAATAAAATAGTACCGCTTTTGCCACACTTGCCCAGCCGTTTGCGCATCTACCGGCCAATTTATGCTGTATGCACTCTACATGCTGCATTTTTCCTCCCTTATCAACAGTTGTCACTGCTGCATCAGTCATAGAAGATAATTATAGAAACACTACTGTTTCATATCACATAATTGCATTAGTTAAGCATACTCTCATTTTTCAGATCTTTCTATTCTACTGTTTGACAACAATACTATTTGACATTATTATTTTAAAATATGCAGAATTTACTGAAAGATGAAATGTAGCGTAATAATTATTGTGAGCAGAATCTAAAAAATAATATCTGTTTATGTGCAAGTTCTTTTTTGGCCTTTTTCTTAATATTTTATTGTTTCAAACTGTTCAGATATTGTGCAAGTTGATATCAACTGAAACTTCTGTCTGTGCCTATAAGTTCTACGCCGTAATAACTTCATCCGTTTTACCTTTGTATTGGGTCCTTATACCGCGACATAATGATTTCTAGAAGTAAATGTTTTTCGTGTTGGGAGAAGTTTCGAGACAGTTCTTTTTTTCTGTTGACTCCTTTACAACATGAAAGCTTCGATAACAAATATTGTGTATCGATCAATATCTGCGGTCGAAGCGTAATATTCATGTTGATAAGCGATTTTAGTGGTGTTGCCAAGCATTTGCCGAGCTGACTCAGATCAACGTTGTACCAGCTTCTGCGGATGTAGTTTTAGGTTTACCGTTATACATTAAAGCGGAGCACTGAACGGACTTTAATTCTGCACTACCGTCAGGTATTATCTTGTCAGCGATGTCTATATATCGGCCCGTAAACTTCTAGGGCCCGGTGGCATAAACTTAATCTACGTTCAACTACCCCAAACTGATCTCCAGTCAAGCTGAACTTAGAAATTTTGTCGTATAAACTTTAATCCAAGGACATTTCTCATGATCTAAGTTCAATTCTGACTGGGGAATTTTCTCCGCTTAACGTGGTTGACCTAAGTTCAGAGGAAGGATTGTTAAAAACTGTTTCGGCGTCTGTGTCTGCAAGTTAATAATACGAACAAGAATAAATTGGCTTACTATTGCTTCAAATAAAATAGAAGTGTTATTTTTAATTATTTGAATAATAATCATACAAGTTGTTTGTTACCGACTGTTTTATACGCATGATCTACAAGTTATGTTACCTTCGGCTTTCAGATTACTCTGGTATTTCTTAATATTTCCATATCACAATATCGAATACCCATTCCCGCTCCACCACTTTCCTGCAATTGTAATCACACGCAATTCGCTTTCACGCTTCCTCCTTAACCTTAGTAGTGGAGGAGTCCGTCTTTTTATTTTCAACAATTGACTTGTATTGTAAATATCTTTTTCCTCTTTCTTGAAATTTACACTACGAGTTTTCTCCTCCATTTCCCGCTTTCTTTACGTACGCAGACAAAACACTAATTGTAAGAAAACTGAGAACTGTATAAGCATGGTATTGCGCTGTGTTTACTCACCTTACGAGGCAAATAGTAATGAATAAAATACATATACACATCGATTATTATAGATACGGATTATAAATTTCACGTGTGAACGCTAGTGAACAATACTAATATGGTAGGCCTACTATGCGCAATTTTCACAAAAATGTTAAAATATTTGTGAATCTGTGGGATTTAACTACTGTGGTTATTAGTTCCTAGGCTTTAACTACTTAAACTAACCTAAGGACAACATACACATCCATGCCCGACGGAGGACTAGAACTTCCGCTGGCGCGCAATCGCCCACTCCGCAGTAAAATCTACATCTGCATCTACATAAATACTCTGCAAGCCACATTAAAGTACATGGCAGAGGGTTCATCAAACTGCTTTTATGATGTTTCAAAATGGTTCCATTCTATAATAGCTCGCGGGAAAAAGAAACACCTAAATCTTTCCGTTTTCAATCTGATTGCTATTATTTTATTTTCATGATCTTGTCTTCCTATGTAGGTGGGTGCTAGCAAAATCTGATCACGTTCGCAAGAGAAAGTTGGTGAAAGAAATTTCGCAACAGATCTCGTCGCAATAAATAGAGCCTTTCTTTTAATGACTTCCACCCCAACTCGTGCATCATTTCTGTGACACTCCCGCCCTATATCGCAATAGTACAAAACGAGCTGCCATTCTCCGAACTTTCTCTAAATAGTCTGTCAGTACCACTTGTTTGGGATCCCACAATGCATAGCAATACTCAAAATACGACGCACAAATGTAGTGTAGGCAGTTTATTTAGTATAACAGTTGCGAACGAAACGTAGTCTGTGGTTCGCTTACCCTACAATATTTTCTATGTGTTCTTTCCAATTTAAGTTGATTGATAATGTTACTCCTAGGTATTTAGATGAATTTACAGCTTGTAGTTTTGACTTATTTATCGTGTAAGTGAAGTACCACGGGCTTCTTTTAGTGGTCATATGGATGATTTCACACTTGTCATTATTAAGGGTCAATTGCCATTTGTCCACCATACAGATATCTTATCTAAATCATTTTGTGTTGCTTTTGTACTTCTGGCGACTTTACTAACCGATAAGTGACAGCAACATCCGCTAACAACCTAAGGAGCTACTCAGAATGTCTCCTAAATAGTTTACGAAAATAAGGAACAGTAGGGGCCCTATAACATTTCCCTGCGGCACGCCAGATGTCACTTCAGTTCTAGTCGATGACTTTCCATCAGTTACAACGTACCGTGTACTCTCTGACAGTAAATCACTAATCAATTGTGACGGTATTCCATAAGCACACAGTTTGATTATAAGACGCTTGTGAGGTACATTGTAGAAAGCCTTCCGAAAATCCATAACTACGGAATCTATTTGACATCCCTTGTCTATAGCACTCATCATATCATGTGAGCAAAGAGCTACCTGTGTTTCACAAGAATGATAATTTCTGTATCCGTCGTGACTATGGGCCAATAGATCATTAGGTCAATAGCATGGCGCCTTAGAGCGCTGGGCCATTACACCGCAGCGTAATTCGCACGCCATGAGTTTGGCCTGCTAGAGTTTTTCGTGCTGCTGTTGTGACCACTTCGTTCGTGTGGCTTATTGGACAGTACAACTGCCTATTAAGCAGGAGACGCGGATTCGATTCCCGGTCGAACACAAATTTTCTTTAATAAAATCTTCTCGAGCTTCCAGCCGCATCCAGTGGTTGTGAATCCACGAGCTTTCGACCAAGTTCTCCTTGGCCCCTGTCAAGAGGCAAAGTGACTGCTGTGTCGCCGTCGCCTCGCCATTATATAGCCGCGCTGCTGGCTGTGACGTCACTGGAGCCTTCTGATTCGCCATATAAGGCAACGTTTACATCATGGGTCGACTGTGTTCGCTTTTGACTGCAGGCTGTGACGTCACTGGAGCCTTCTGCTTCGCCATATAAGGCAACGTTTACATCCTGGGTCGACTGTGTTCGCTTTTGGCTGCTGGCTGTGACGTCACTGGAGCCTTCTGCTTCGCCATATAAGGCAACGTTTACATCCTGGGTCGACTGTGTTCGCTTTTGGCTGCTGGCTGTGACGTCACTGGAGCCTTCTGCTTCGCCATATAAGGCAACGTTTACATCCTGGGTCGACTGTGTTCGCTTTTGGCTGCTGGCTGTGACGTCACTGGAGCCTTCTGATTCGCCATATAAGGCAACGTTTACATCCTGGGTCGACTGTGTTCGCTTTTGGCTGCTGGCTGTGACGTCACTGGAGCCTTCTGCTTCGCCATATAAGGCAACGTTTACATCCTGGGTCGACTGTGTTCGCTTTTGGCTGCTGGCTGTGACGTCACTGGAGCCTTCTGCTTCGCCATATAAGGCAACGTTTACATCCTGGGTCGACTGTGTTCGCTTTTGACTGCTGGCTGTGACGTCACTGGAGCCTTCTGATTCGTCATATAAGGCAACGTTTACATCCTGGGTCGACTGTGTTCGCTTTTGACTGCTGGCTGTGACGTCACTGGAGCCTTCTGCTTCGCCATATAAGGCAACGTTTACATCCTGGGTCGAGTGTGTTCGCTTTTGGCTGCTGGCTGTGACGTCACTGGAGCCTTCTGCTTCGCCATATAAGGCAACGTTTACATCCTGGGTCGACTGTGTTCGCTTTTGGCTGCTGGCTGTGACGTCACTGGAGCCTTCTGCTTCGCCATATAAGGCAACGTTTACATCCTGGGTCGACTGTGTTCGCTTTTGGCTGCTGGCTGTGACGTCACTGGAGCCTTCTGATTCGCCATATAAGGCAACGTTTACATCCTGGGTCGACTGTGTTCGCTTTTGGCTGCTGGCTGTGACGTCACTGGAGCCTTCTGCTTCGCCATATAAGGCAACGTTTACATCCTGGGTCGACTGTGTTCGCTTTTGGCTGCTGGCTGTGACGTCACTGGAGCCTTCTGCTTCACGTCACAGCCAGCAGCCAAAAGTGGACACAGTCGACCCAGAATGTAAACGTTGCCTTATATGGCGAAGCAGAAGGCTCCAGTGATGTCACAGCCAGCAGCGCGGCTATATAACGGCGAGGCGACGGCGACGCAGCAGTCATTTTGCCACTTGACAGGGGCCATGGAGAACTTGGCCGAAAGCTCGTGGATTCACAACCACTGGACGTGGCTGGAAGCTCGAGAAGATTTTATTAATTCATATCGCCGCGAGACCATGCACCCATACAAATTTTCTTTTCCCCACTGATGTAGTTCAGTTCCCAACGGCAGCTAGTTTGTAATCAGATGTTTACTGCGTTGCTAAGGCGTGTCACGTTACAGGTGCAACCGCTCGTGCGGTGCCGCTCCCAATGGACGCTGTTCCGGAACCTGTGTGTGCGCCAGCTAGCTGCCGCCGAGCCTGGCACGCGACGGTAATCGCGTTTTTACAGCCAGTTAACGGACACACGCCCATCTCCACTTGCCGCGCGCGTGCCGGCGAATAGTAATGAGTACGATGTCGTAGCGTGATACCACATCCGAAATTTTTTTTTTTTGTGAGAAAAATAAGAAAGAACAGGATGCAAATTTTCGTCGGGGCACGTCACGATCACCTGGCGATGGTAGCGGATATACCCTGCCGCTAATCACTATCCGAATGGCGCACACCGTTAGTTCAATGACGTCATTCCAAACTCGTCGGTAACCGCTATCAGTCAGGGAAACATCTCGGAGCGTTTCAACTTATTTTAGGTTAGAAAACAGCGTGAATTTAAGGAAGGCTGACCGGCCATCATCAGTTTAACAGCTGCAGTACTCTGTCAGTAAATATGACAGTGGCTACGAAACCCGACAAGCAGGTTTTCTCTTTGACCCTAAATGTAAAACCGTGTACGGTAAGTGTCGTTAGTTTATACAGGACCGACAAATGCGATGTTAAACTCTCACTGTGGGGTACTTACACTGTTGTCCATCCAAAATGGACACATCAAAGACAGTGTTGCATCAGCTTTGTTCCGAGGTCTTCTGAACATTTACGTCGAATGTGTATATTCCATGAAGAACCTACTTTGTGTCAAGAGGGACTCTCGTCAAAGTAAGTCTCCCGGCCCCGATTGTATTCCAATTAGGTTCCTTTCAGGATATGCTGATGCAACAGCCTCATACCTAACTACCATATACAACCGCTCGCCCAGAGAACGTTCCGTACCCAAAGACTGGAAAGTTGCACAAGTCACTGCAATATTCAAGAAAGACAATACGAATGATCCGCAAAATTACAGGTCAATATGGCCATATCATTGATGTCGATTTGCAGCAGGCTGATAGAAAATATACTTTCCTAAAATATTATGAACTACCTCGAAGAGAACGACATATTGATCCATAGTCGACATGCATTCAGAAAGTAGCGATCTTGTGAGACACAGCTAGCTGATTACTGACATGATGTAATGAGTCCTATCGACAAGCGTTGAAAAGTAGATTTCGTGTTTCTAGATTTCCGGAAGGCTTTCTACACTTTCACAAACGTCTTCCAATAAAATTGCGTGCTTATGGGATATCGCCGCAATTGTGCGACTAGATTCGTGACTTGTTTCTGGAAACAC
Organism: Locusta migratoria; assembly: GCA_026315105.1. NCBI lineage: Eukaryota > Metazoa > Arthropoda > Insecta > Orthoptera > Acrididae > Locusta > Locusta migratoria. Next base: position 713,946,220 of record CM048744.1, read on the forward strand.
ATAGTACCTTGTAACTGACGCAAAGACATAGAGTAGAACAGAAGTGACATATGGCGTTCCCAGGGAAGTGTTATAGGGCTTCTACTGTTCCTTATATTTATAAACGATTTAGGAGACAATACGAGCAGCTTTCTTGACTGTTTGCGGATGGTGCTATCATTTAACGGTTTGTAAAGTCATCAGAAGATCAAAAGCAACTGTAAAATGATTCAGATAAAGATATCTTTATCGTGCAAAAATTGGCAAATGACCCTAATTAATAATAAGTTTGAAGTCATTCATATGACCACTAAAAGAAATCCGTTAAACTTCATTGACACGATAAATTAGACAAAACTATAGCCAGCAAATTCAAATAAATACCTAGGAGTAACATTAACGATAAACTTAAATTGGAAAAAAACTCACAGAAAATATTGTAAGAAAGGCGAACCAAAGACTAGGTACACTTGGAGAAGACTTAGTAGATGCAACAGTTCTACTAAAGAAAGTACCTTCACTTGTGTGTCGTATTTTGGATATTGCTGCGCATTGAGGGATCCACACCAAGTGGAATGACTGACGTTTTAAAGAATTCAGAGAAGGACAGGTCGTTTTGCATTATCGCGATATCGAGATGAGAGTGTCACGGTAATGATTCACGAGCTGGGGTAGAAATCATTTAAAAGAAAGGCATCATTTGTTGGGGCGAGATGTATTTGCGAAATTTCTTTCACCAACTTTCTCTTCCGAATGCTGAAATACATTGTTAGCATCCACCTATGTAGGGAGACATGATCATCATAATAAAATAAGAGGAATCATATTGAAAACAAAACAAAAAAAAGATTTAGGTGTTCCTTTTTCCCGCGAGCTATTAGAGAATGCAACCGTAGAGAAACGTCATAAAAGTGGTTCGATGAACCCTTTACCACGTACTTCAGTGTGGTTTGCAGAGTATCCATATAGATGTAGATGTAGACGCCTCATAGTGAACCGAAGCGATGTTGTTCGGACGTGGGAAAGCTACAGGGATAGAGGAGCTGTCGATAATTTGTCTCGCTATGGCGGCCTAAAGACTACCAGAGAAGCTGATGACCACTACTTAAGGATTTCAGCTTGGAAGAAGTCTTAAAAGAACGCCTCCATGTAGAATAGTTATTTTCGTGCAGACACAGGACGTCGTATTTGGACCTAGACTGTACGTAACTGGCTGCGTGACATCGACCTTCACTCCCGACGTCCATGGCGAGGTACACCTTTGACACCTAGACACCATGCCGTTCGGTACACGTGGGCGTAACAGCATACTGAATGGACTCGTCAGAATTGCCAACAAGAGTTACTCATAGATAATACTCGCATCTGCCTTCAATCTGACAATAGACGGAGATGTTTTTGCAGGCAGCCTGATCAGACTGAACGTCTTACACACACCGTCAAACGACGGCAACGAGGAGTCTGGATTACGTGGGGCCACTGTACGCCACTAGTGGGCGTAGAAGGAAATAAAGGCTATACGATATGGTACAGGGATGAATCCCAATGACATCTACTGCAACCATATCGGCAACATTTCGGAGAGAGATTCGTCTTAATCGCCGCCAGTTCTCACATTCATCCATCATGTATATCTTGTGTATTCTTTCTTTTATGAAAACGATATCGTAAGATTATAGCGGTCAGTCTGTTCTCTGGACATAAACCGTATCGAACATGCCGGGGATAGAATGAAAGTTTCACTCTGCAGCGGAGTATGCTGATATGAATCTTCCTGCCAGATTAAAATTGTGTGCCGGAATCTGGATTTGTACCTGGGGCCTTTGCCTTTTGCGGGCAAGCGCACTACCGAATGACCTATCCCGGCACACTTCAAGGGATCCATCAGAAGTTGAACGCAAGCTCCTGACAGTTACATTGAAGAAGTGAAAAAAGGCGTTTCAAATTCTATGCGCAAGTGATAAGGCAAGAAGAAGAACGTTGGTCTAAAAACGATTTATAAGAAGAAAAGTTGAAGAACCAAAACAGAATAGGAGGAGAAAGTGAAGGAGAATACAAAGCGAAGATAACTGAGGAAAGATTTACATGAAGATAAATGGTTTCGAAGAGAGGTTGCTTACTGTTTTCATATGGTTGTCAGTGAGTTAATTTTGTTTTACTTCAATATGAAATTCCAAGACAAATTGTAACCAGTCTTGCCTTTAGTGTTTTCCTTTATTGTTTGTTTATATACTATTATACATTTTACAAACATGTGGAAAGCGACTGCTGTGTTGAAGTGTGTTTTGTGGAAACGAACATAATGTCTCACGAACAGTTACATCGTCAAGTAAAAATAAATAAAAGAAAGAGCAACACTTAATGATCTCCACAATGTTACAAAAAATAATAATAATAATAATAATGTACTGTCTGATGATGAACAGCCAGACAGTTAGACACTGGAAACTGGAATAAATACCAAACGCAAACATTAAGGTGAGTGGTTGCTTCTTTTCAAAATGTTCTAATGTTTGTAGAGCTTATAAGCATTAACTACGGGGTCATCAGTCCCTAAACTTACAAACTATTTATGAACTAGCTAATACTAAGGACGGCACAAATATCCATGCCCGAGGGGGGATTCGAACCCCCGACCGTAGTGGCCGTGCAGACCGTGACTGGCGCGCCGCAGTCCCCTCGGCCACCGCGGCCGGCTTGAATCTTTTCCTGGAAGCCTAGCTACATCACAGTCACAGATTCCACATCCATAACGGGTTCAATTTTTATTTCAGTATCTTCTATAATGAGAAATTTCTCTGGACACACGACTTCATTGAAGTAAGAATGCTCCAACTGAATTTTAGGAAATGCACTTCGAACACCCACATTACTATTATGTGTTTTGTCATATACATAATATACTCATTACCATGGCAATGAAGAATAAAACATTTCAGTTACAAAATGCGGAATCCCTTTTCTTTCTAAAAAAAACATGCAAAATTGAATTAGTAACTGAGGATTGAGGCTGAAAATATTAAAATATTACGCTAAATCAGTTTTACATTGTATTTAAAAAAGTGCATAGTGCCAACCATCATCTGTTTATTATATTTGTAACTTTGCCATATACAGTTTTAAACCATCATAGGAAAAGTAGGTTACACCGACTGATTATAGTTAACCCTGGCAATGATTTATTTGTCATCAAGATCTAATTTCAAATGACATATTACCCATTAAACAAATTGCAAAACATGAATAAACACAACACAACAACTGTTATCTAAATAATTTGTTAGCTGAGACCACATGGCTTGGATTGACACATTGTACAAGGTGCACTTTGTAAATGTTGTCTATTCTAGTGTAAAATACTTAAACATGCTTGTAGAGGGTCAAAAGCACAACCCATTCCTTAATTGTCTATTGCAGCCTTCCAGCCTGGTAATGCCATGTTCGAGTGTGGCGGTGTCCTTTGATCAGCGACCGCGCAAGTGTCCGAGGGTGGAGGGGTGGGAGGAGGTAACTGTACCTCGCGCAATGCATTGTGGGCACCCTGTGGTGTAACCGGCTTTCCTATACTACTGGTGACGCCTTCTGGCGCAGGATGATACTGCGTCTGTTGGGCCTAGCGAGACTTGTACGACGAAGGTTACAGTTTTATATACAAAGATAAGGTAAGAAAATTAGGACTCGTAAAAAGGAATTCAAGCATTAGTCTTTTTTGCTTTCCATCTGGGAGTGGAACTGAGACGAGGTACCATCCGCCACGCTGCTTACTGTGGATTAAGGAATATGTATGTAGATGTAGACGACGGACTCTGCAGCATCTTGTGTTGTTTTGATTACGTGTAATGGATGACATGTTAATAACTTCGCTTACAAGTGGGGAAAATAATGTGATCACCTGCCTCTTACCTTCACCCGTCGATCTCTGACCCCCACGACGTTTTATTGCTGGCGCCAAAAATTGAGCCGCCCAACAGCTCACTGAATCGCCACCGTGGCTAACACTCCCTCCCCTGACAACCTCACCTCACTTCACCATCCCCATCTTTGTTTCATCCTCTCCCCTCGAGTCTCCCGGGAGATTTATCAGTCTATTATACTTTGTTTCCTTTGTGCCTCCTGGCAATAAACAGCGAGGGGCGTTGCGCGCAGAAAAGGGATGATGTTTACTTTTACAGCTAATCTCATCCCATCTAAAATGATTTGTTGCTGCGTTTTACTCCCGCAGTAATCTCTGCGGAATTGCCCTGCGGTTCTTCAGAGAATTTTCCGTCTTTGTGGAAACCCCGCAGCAGGGGAGGCGAGTAAGACGGCAGGTAGACTGAATAATGCAGCAGGGGATCCGAGGCGCCTTGAACACTTCCGGTGGTAATGTAGACAAATTCGGTGTCCCTGCATTATCTCCGAGCACTCCACATTTTCTGCCGCAGTTCCTCTTTACACAACACGAATCTCGTGAAGTTCTAGCGACTGCGTAAACTAAATTTCGTGCTTATTGTTTTTCTTTTTACATGACGAGGCTCTCTTTAGGGGGCTTCAGATATTCGCTGTGCAGTTTACACAACGTAAATAATGCAACTCGTTTCTTTTATGTCACATGTATTCATAATAGACCATCTCTTTTATACAACAGCAGTGCCGCTGTGGCCGATCGGTCTGCGGCGCGCCAGTCACAGTCTGCACGGCCGTTACGTTCGGGGGTTCGAATCCCCCTCGGGCATGGATGTTTGTGTCGTCTTTAGTATAACGTAGTTCGTAAGTAGTTTGTAAGTTTAGGGACTGATGTTCCCGCAGTTAAGTCCCTTAAGCTTAACAAACATTTGAAGTTTAGGGACTGATGTTCCCGCAGTTAAGTCCCTTCAGCTTAACAAACATTTGAATATTTTTATATAAATGCCAGAATTTAAATCGCCTTATTCTGTACATTAATAATTATCTATTTCAAAGTTGAAAATTATGCATCAAAATAAAGTGATATTTATCAAGTGTCAGATGATTTTTTTCTTGTTTCGTCTTCTTTTATTTATTTACTTACCATCGGCAGTTCCCTGCGTTGCCCGGTGTATTTATGCCTTTCTTTGTTAGTCCAACTCCTCCTTTGTCTCTGTCCATCGCTTACTACCCTAAACTGCATCCATTTCAGTTTCGTTTTCATGCTACTCAAGTCTTGTGACGTCATTTCCATGTGTCCTACAATAATATAGGCTTTTCAGGTTCGTTAAGTTGAATATTAGGAAACGGCGAGAGGTTACGCGAATGGAGTTGGTAGCAAAGTCGTGATAAATTACAACATAATGCGTATTACGGAAGATTTTCAAAGACTTCACTTTATATAACGTCATATTCGATATACTGCGTGTCGAATGTTGTTCTTACCCTCACAACGATCGTTTCCTGATGTAAAATTTTTACTAAGTGCCTTGAATTGGTCCATTACTGCGAGGAAATGTGGAAAACTTCCGAATATGTGGCAGTTTTTACCGAATTTCATTGTTTATGGCGTCATATCTCGTGAACTATATGTCGCGCGAGGTTCTTAACCACGAGGCTATTGTATTCTGATAGTAATGGATAAGTGTACCAAGTTTCGTTGAAATCGGACATGACGTTTAGGAGGATAACTGGTACAGTCACACACACGCATACCCACAAGCAGAAACACATTTTTTTTTATTTGTACGGGTTACATAGCTTTGCTGTCCGTCGCTGCCCGGGTATGTATTTTTACTATGCGATTAAAAGTATCGGGTCACCTGGGTGAAAATGAGTTACAAGTTAGTGGCACCCACCATCGGTAATGCTGTAAATGAATACGGTGTTGGCCCACCCTTAGCCTTGATGAGAACTTGCACTCCCGCAGGCCTACGTTCATTCAGGTGCTGGACGATTTCTTGCCGAATGACAGTCCATTCTTCGCGAAGTGCTGCACTGAGGAGAGGTGTCGATGCAGGTCTGTGAGGCCTGGTACGAAGTCGGCGTTCCAAAGGTGTTCTTTAGCATTCAAGTCAGGACTTTGGGCATGGCAGTCCATTACAGGGATGTTATTGTGTAACCACTCTGTCACAGTCCGTGCATTATGAACAGGTGCTGGATCGTGTTGAAAGATGCAGTGGCCATTCCCTAACAGTGGGAAGCAGGAAGTGCTTGAAAATCATTGTAGACCTGTTCCATGATAGTGCTACGCAAAACAATAAGGGACGCAAGCCCCCTCCATGAATAACAGTACCACGCAATACCATCACCGCCTTCGAATTTTGCCTTTGGCACTACACACACTAGCAGATGACGTCACGGAGCATTCGGCATACCCTCACCCTGCCATTGGATCGCCACATTGCGTACCGTGATTCGTCAATTCACACTACGTTTTTCCACTGTTCAATCGTCCAATGTTTACGCTCCTTACGCCAGGCGAGGCATCGTTTGTCTTGACCTGCCTGATGTGTGGCTTCCGGTCAACCGCTCGACTATGAAATCCAAGTTGTCTCAGCTCCCGCCAAACTGTCACAGTAAATGCACTGGATCCTGATGCAGTCTGGAATTCCTGTTGATGGTTCGGATAGATGCCTGCCCATTACACTGCACTCCTCTCATTCAAATATCGGCGGTCTCTATCAGTCCAGATGTTCAAATGTTTGAAAATTGATCGGACTCAACTGCCTGGTTATCAGTTCCCAGCTTAGAAACAACTTAAAGTAAGTTAGTGTATGCTGACGAAATACAGTGATGATAATATTATCAATATTTACTCGCAATAGCGATTTTTTTTTTTTTTTTTTTTTTTTTTTTGGCGTCACTGTATAAGGTATAGAGGTTCTACCAAATGGTAACATAAGAAAATTTGTGCCGGGCCGGGTCTCGAACCCGGGTTTCTCGCTTTTTGCGAGCGACCGCCTTAACCAATAGGCAAGTCAGTGTGGCATATGGAACTATAGGTCGGTCCTGGAGTCGTGTTCGGATAGCTTAATGGTTAAGGAGACCGTTCGCGAAAAGCGGGAAACCCGGGTTCGAGTCCCGGCCCGGCACAAATTTTCATATGTCACCATTTGGTGGAACATCTATACCTTATACAGTGACGCTACTGCGAGTAAATACTGATACTTAAACTAAGTTAAACTTACCTAAGGACAACACAAACACCCATGCCCGAGGGAGGACTCGAACCTCCGAAGGCGAACGCCCGCGCGCACCGCAGAACAGCGCCCCAGTGCGGACGGCAAATCCTCAGCGGCTGTCTGTCAAGAGACGAGGTCGGCCTGTACGCTTCCGTGCTGTACGTGTCTCTTCACGTTTCCTCTATCACAACAGAAACAGTGGACCTAGGCATGTTCAGGAGTGTGCAAATCTCGCAAGCAGATTTCTCACACCAGTGACAACCTCCAATCTGACCAAGCGCCCCATTATCTCACGATGAGAGGTCACTGATACGGAATTCCTGGCAGTAGATAGCAGCATAATGCAGCTAATATGAAAAACATATTTTTTGAGAGATGTCCGGATGCTTTAGCTCACATAGTGTTTTCAAAATATTCCAATGTTTTAAATCTATGGGGCTTAGCTAACGTGGTTGTCAGTCCCTAGACTTACAAACTACTTAAACTAACCTCAGGTTAACACACACCCATGCTCGAGAGAGGACTTGAACATCCGACGACGGGCAAACGCACGATCCGCAGCAAGGGGCCTTAGAAAATGTTCAAACGTTTGTAATACTATTAGACCAATTTACTATGTTCATCAGTCCCTACACTTACAAACTACTTACGCTAATCTAAGGGCAACACACACAGCCTTGCTCCAGGGAGGACTCGAACCTCTGTCGGCGAGGAATCGCGCTCTCCGCAACGAGGCACCTTACAGCGCTCGGCCACTCCACCGCGATTGTATTTTTTCTATTCTTTTCTTAGTCCACCTCCTTCTACTTCCCCTATTCGTCACCTTCTATTCCATTTCCTGACCGTTTCAGGTGTACCTCTCCAGAAAAACCTCTAGTTCCGTTTTCATACTGCTCAGTCCGTGTGCCATATCATCTCCTGAGCTATGTGTCGTACTATGATGCAATTTTGAAGGTACGTTCTGTTGTTATGTTCTTGGTGTCTCCAAAATATATTGCAACTAAAGTTAGTATTAAAAGCGTAATAAATTAAAATATTATTCCTGAAGGAGTGGTATTTCACGAATTTTATTGTTTATAACCTCATTTCTTGGTCCAGGTGTCGTACTACAATATAAATTTAGAAGGTATTTGAGTGATATTCGTGCATCCTGTCTGCAAAATTTCTCGTCAATACTATTATATGTGTCGAAATAATAAACTGCAATGACATGCTGCAAGAGCAATGGAAAGTAGCGAACAATAAACTTTATTCCTTTCATTATTTTATTGGCGTTGTTAGCGAGAAAAATATTCGTAAATGTTTATGAACCTGTGCCATTTTGATTGAAACTCACAAAGTACTCTCATTCCCAAATAACGCACGTATAAAATCTCTTTATTCGTGATTCGCATCATATGGCAACGTGTTGCTCGTCTAATTGTTTTTTATAACGTCATATATCTGGAACTATATGCCATGATGGGCCCTTACACTCACAGTAATTGTTACCTAACGATAAGGTATATGTATATCTAGTGGCTTAGGAAGAGAGGCGGTACATTGTTATACGATGTGGTAGTCTCTGGCACATGATGTCGTATCTCCTTAACCACAACTATTGCTTTCTGACAGTGAGGAATAGGTGTACCAAGTTAGGTTGAAACTGGTCCAGTAATTTAGGAGATGTGGAATACACACACACACACACACACACACACACACACACAGACATTGAGTGTAATGGAAGCTGTATCACTGACATATATAACCTGAAATTTGTAACACATAGGTTGCTGTTTTTTCCTAAAATTTAAGTCCATATTTTCTTTTATCTCAAGAAAAACTTTCTTAAAAGAAATGAATCTCCGGAACACAAGTAATTCATGTTCGTGGATTTGTTCTTCAATTGCGTACGAAATTGCAATTGTTTGAATGAACCATATTCACTTCCAAGCAACATTGTTCTTAAATGTGATTGGAATGTTCTTCTTTCTTAAGAGGTCAGTAAGAGTGTCACTACAGACGTTGTTCATTATGTAGAGGAGTCTGTTCTGGACTGCTTCATGTTTTTGTGCTGCTTCTCCAACGATATAAGCAATTTTACAACTGATTTTTACACAACTTATCCTTCAGTTATCATCGTTTCCATTGGAACTGTATAAACTTCTTGGACTGGTACTTTCTTAGTACATGTAATTATTATCTTATTTATTCACTATCTTTTATCGTACTTTAAGACTGCAACTTCTGAGTCATTACTGGAGATGTAGGAATACTCGCAAAATTATCTCTCTCTATTCTATTATGCTTCACTCTCATTAACTGAAGATCCCTGAAGTCTCAGTAAGCAATTATTTTGGTGAATAAGGACACGAGAGCCACACCTACAGTTTACCGGTAGGAGGTATTACGCTGCGATATCGATGTTCTCCTTGAACCCACGGTCCATGGGTCAAATGCTGCACATTTTTTGCAGATGACACTAATACACACGTCATTCTTCTCCTCATTCTTCACTATAGTATTTCAAAGCGATGTGTTCTTCTGAAATGGTTTTACGTAATTATACTGCATGTAAGAAAGGATATACGTTCTTAGAACAATGACAGGCGTAGGAATCTGTGTATAAGCCAGTCAGGTAAGGTAAATGTAACAACTACCCGCAGGCTTTCGTCGTAGCTACGCAAACAATGCAATGTCAGACATGGGGTAAGTAAAGGCGAAAGTGCTAGCTCACGAGCACGATTTGCAGACTTTCTCAGCTACCTGAATAAGCGAAAAATGCTTGTCACGAAAGACGGTGTAAGTGTCGTAACTGGAGCGTCAGCTGGAAGGTTCAAGCGTGTAAACGTTAGAAAACTGATTCAATGTTCGTACCTCTTATTAATGTTTGCAGCAATAATAGTATTTACACTTCTGATAGAGAATACTGTGAACGAATGCATCGTAAAAGTAGAATAAGTCAATGAAATCTGTACGTGATTACCTTCAAAACGCCGCGGTGGAGTGGCCGAGAGGTCTAAGGCGCCTTGCTGCGGAACGCGCGGTTGCTCGCCGTTAGAGGTTCGAATCCTCCCTCAGGCGTGTGTGTGTGTGTGTGTGTGTGTGTGTGTGTGTGTGTGTGTGTGTTCTCCTTAGCATAAGTTACTTCAAGTAGTTTGGAAACTTAGGGACTGATAGCCTCAGCAGTTAAGTCACTTAGATTTACAAACTTTTGAATTTGAACCTTCAACACCTCATACTTCGTTTCGTGTCAAAGTAGATAACATAGCTTCTGACTGAACATCGATTGCATATTTGGATGATTACAGATAGTATTACCAATCCAGTTACGAACGTCCCATTTGGCTACCTGCTTTCAAAAGCAATCATGGAAGTCAAAAGATAAGAATCTGGGTCACAGTGTGATACTGCGAATCAATTAACTACACTGCCACTCGGTCGTTGGAGCGTTATTATATTAACCTTGACCCAGGGTGCGGTACCTCTGAGTGTATCTCCTGCAGAACATCTACAATTTACTTCGATTACGTTACGCGAACTGGGTAACAGAATCATGAACTAATCCGCTGAAATATCCAAGGAAATGTAAGATAACATAGGTATGATTATTACGCAAAAATCGTCTTATTTGGAAGTGAATGTAATTTATTCTTTCTGAGGTATTAGGTTATTTCGCCTGCGTCACATATCTTGCACACCGCCTGGAACAGCTGTTATGGCTTATGTGCCCACACATACGGCTAAAAAGGTTCAGGCGTGCTTTTTACAATATCATAAAATTATTATACATATCGCTTGGACAGAAAAATTGCTGTGTCTCAACATAATTGAGTCATTTTTCGAAACAGGACGAAATTTATAGCTCGAACACGGTTGAAGTAATGTTTTGGTAGAAGAATGGATAACATTCCATTGGAAACTATAGAGACAGCTTAGGAATCTGTTACTCGAAGATTTATAGCTATTCTCGAATCCAATGGTGAGCCAATTCCTTAATAATAAATTAATTCTTTATGTTAGGTGTTCCTGTTATTTTGTCCACACCCTTACATCCTTCGCTACATTTGCTATCCTACCTTTCCTTCAGTTTCGACTGTTACGCGTCTGTTTCCCTTTCATTTCTTTCATTTTTGTATCATTTTGTATTGTATTCTTTCAAGATTTTATAGCCTCCTCCCATATCCACGGATATTGATTGATTGATTGATTTTTCCAGGGAAGCCAAAACAGTCTTGGTCCAACCCGCCACTGCCCGCACCGAAACTAAGTTTATTGTGCGGAATTGCTCCCTGTATATCTAGTAAAGCCCACCAATGCCCTTGACCAGTGCAAGGAGTCCCTTTATCAGTTCTTTATTAGACACAATTTCTTCGGGTCTAGTTGTCCCAAATATTGTGCCTTTTATTCTCCAATGCAATGCATTCGAAGATTAGATGCGATGCAGTTTCATCACCGTCATCACAGATCCTACATTTACGGTCCTCTTCTGTTATTCCCATTGTACGTAGGTGTTTTTTTGAAATTCCCGTTGCCTGTCAGCAATCCAACCATGAGTCTAATCTCTCTCCTGTTCAGGCCCAGGATTGCAGAGCTTCTTATAAAACATGGCTTTGGCATCATTACCTTGCCATGTTTTTGTTGATGGATTTTGGTCCAATATTCTACGTGCTGTCTTCTGAGCCAGTTACGTAGCTCCAATTTGATCATTACCTTGGTGATTGTCAAGACAGGTTCCGGTCCAATAAATGGAGTCTCTGCCCCATCCTGGCTAATCTGTCGGCATGTTCGTTGCCACTGATCCTCGAGTGGCCAGGGACCCACAATAGGTTTATTGCTTTCCCCTAGATCCACCAGAACCCTGTGACATTCTGCAACAGTTTTAGACCTTGTTGCAGGAGCTGCCAGTGATCTCAGGGCTGCCTGGCTGTCTGAATAGATATAGATGCTACGATCTTTGTAGCACCTACGCAAATTCTCCTCCACACACGCCCTGATGGCAGTGATTTCGGCCTGGAATACTGAGGCCAGTTTCCCTAGAGAGATGACGCCCTCCAGTCTTGGCTGTACCCCATATACCCTGGCCCCAACACGTTGGTCTGATTTCGACCCGTCAGTGAACCAGACAATATCCCCCGTACGGTGTCGAACTATTTTCTCCCACTGCTCCCTACTTCCAATTGTTATACTGAAAGGCTTGTTGAAGCAGTATGGGGTTATAATATAGTCGGCTGGCATTTCCCCAAACTTTCCTATATTTACCTCACTCACTATTTTCGTGTGTATTTCTGGATATCCCAAAGAGTTCCAGTTGTTGCCAGATTTGAGTCTGTATGCACCAGCCGCTGCCTCCATCTTGACCCAAAGGTGTAATGGGGGCATATCCAGCATGGTTTCCATCCCAGCAGATGGTGTGCTGCTAATTCCGTCTGTTATGGCTAAGCAGGCTAATCTCTGCATCTTACCAAGCTCCTTAGCAGCAACCTGCTGTTCTACCTTCTTCCACCACACGACCGCCCCATAGGTGATCCTGGGTCTAATCACTGTGGTGTATATCCAGTGCACACCCTTGGGGCTCAGGCCCCAATCTACGGATATGCTCCGCGTATTGTCTTTTTACCTGTTTGATCCTCTGCTGCCCTTACTATTTCTTCTCTCAAAGCTACCCAATCTTTTTCTTCTTTACTACTTGGCCCTGTTTCAGTTGCCTAATGCTCCCTCTGGAACTTTCAGCAAATTAAAGTTCTTTCACTACATCCATATATTATATCCTTATTTACTTACCTTTTCAGTTTTAAATATAACTAATGAAATATGGTCAGATGTGATTTAATGATAAAAACCGGATTCATAATCGTTATTTTTCCAGTGTACAATGAGTTTGAAGGAGGGTCTCAAGGCCTCTTCCACGTATTCAGTTTTCTTTTATAGATCTTAAAAAAAAGTGTTAGAGATTATTAAATTATGATCCGTACAAAATTATACCTGGCGGCCTCCTTTTTCATTTCTTTTCCCTTCCATTCCATTATCATCTGCACCACTAGTTAGCATATATACTTTTCCTACTTTATTATTTAGTATTAGACTAACCCCTGCATTGTGTTGTTGTGGTCTTCAGACCGGATGCTGGTTTGATGCAGCTTCCCACCCTATACTGAGCAAGCCTCTTCAGCTCCTCATAAGAATGGCAACCCACATTCATTTGAATCTGTTTATTGAATTCGGGACTGTGACTTGTACCCCACACGCTACCCTCAACGGTAAACTCATGATTCCTTTATGTCTAGTAAGAATGAGCCCTACCAATCGATCCTTTCTTTTAGTGAAGGTATGCCAAAATTTCCTTTTTTCCACAATTCTGTTCAGTACCTCTTCATTAGTTATGCGTGATTTCCCTAAATCACTCCAGGCAAATGCCGGGATGGTGTGTTTCAAAGGACACGGTCGATTTCTTTCTTCATACTTACCCCCCCCCCAAAAAAAAAAAAAAAAAAAAAAAAAAAAAAAAAAAAAAAAAAAACAGGCGTAAGTACCGCCTCTAAAAACCATGCTGTCGACGGGGCGTTAAACACTAACCTTCCCTCCTCCTCCATTTGTTATGCGATCTATCCACCTAATCTTCGGCATTATTCTGTAGCACCACATTTCAAATACCTCTACCCTCTTCCTGTCTCAACTATTTATCGTCCATGTTTTATTACCGTGCAAGGCAAACTCCACATAAATGCCTTCAGGAAAGACTTCCTTAAACTTAAATGAATATTTTAAGTTAGTAAATTCCTCATTACCAAAAACGCTTTTCTTCCCATTCCCATTCTACATTTTATATCTCCTCTACTGCAACCGTCACATGTTATTTTACTGCCCTAGTAACAAAACTCATCTACCGCATTTATTGTTTCGATACCTAATCTAACTCCTTAAGCGTCGTCTGATTTTCTTAGACTGCATTCCATTACCCTCGTTTTGCTCTTGTTAATGTTCATCTTACACGCTCTCTTCAATGCACTGTCCATCCTATTCAATTGCTCTTCCAGAGCCTTTTCTGTGTCTGACAGAATTAGTGTTATCAGCAAAAAGCAGTGTTTTTATTTTTTCACCCTGAACTCTAATTCCTTTTCCAAATTTTTCCTTGCTTTCCTTCACAGCTTGTTCGATGTACAAATTAAATAACATTGGAGAAAGGCTGTAACCCTCTCTTACTCCCTTCCCAAGCAATACATCCCTTTCATGCCCTTTGTAATGTTTGTACCACAGCCGGTGAGATTGAATGTACGGCCCTATCACTAATTTGCGTGTGTTTCATCAGACTCATGGTACCATTATGAAAATAAATGTGAATCGCTCCTTTCAATTAGCCAATTATCGATACAAAAACACTTGGTTTCAATCTTAGACCATTTCTTATCAGTACGGAGAGTTGGGATTCATAATATTAATAAATGAGAAATCGGAGGATTCAATGTTCAATATAGTAATTCAATTATAAAAAAGGACGATGCACAAATTCAGGGATGAATTATGATACAAAAGTAATGAACCTCTAACAAGGATGGCACAGCCTCTACCTTTTATGAAAAATGGTTGATACCGAGGACGTGTTAATTGTTTAAAGGAAATTAAAAATTGCTATCCAACTCGGTAGAGAATACAACCAGAAGCTCAAGATTACAGCCAGCTAGTGGAAGGTACATTTATCTTTAAATGCGCTACAGTAAATGCAATGTGCGTATATCACCAATTCCCAATACTGCTCTGATAAGGCGAACGGCGGCTGGCCACCGTGGGTGGGTCAGTTCGACGTGAAGCTGAAGTTGTATGACGATGGCTACACAGTGAACGAAATACTTCGTTCAGAAAAACACCTAAGTTGAATTCACTCCAGTGTCAAAGTTGAACAAGAGGTTCTCGCAAATTGCTTGCCTTACAGGCCAGAAGCAGAAGTTTAATTGTAAGCTTGTAAATGAGTGCTTCGAAATGCAAATACAATGGACAGAATTAGTGGCGGACTAAGGCTGTTGGAGGCCCGGGGCGGCGGCGAAACGAAAGGAGCCCCCTCCCCCCCCCCCCGCCCGACCACTTGCAAATAATACATGCATTACTATAAAAAAAGAATTGGAGGCCCCTTCCAGGACGAGAGGCACGGGACAGTCTGAGAAAAGTGTCCTTTCGAGGTGTTTGGATGCCCCCAAGACCGGAGGCCCGGGGCGGTCCGCACCCTCCGCCTCCTACCCTCTTAGTCCGCTACTGCACTGAAGTAATAATTTTCTTCCTCTGTTCAGAGATAATTATGAATACTTCAAGCAATGCAATCTGCACTTCTAACTAATTGTGGGCTAAGTCACTGGACACTTTATCCTCAACTACCTACCTGCGTCCTCGCACCAGGAGCGCAACTAGGCAAATTCTCGACATCCTTTTCAGCAAGCCACAAGTCTCACCAGGCCGTTTTCTCAAAAGGCAATTACAACTGTGCGGGAGTAGCTCCAAGTAAATAAGTACACGCACTGCTCTTGGTTACACTTCAACAACAACAGTCTTTTATTTTACACCAAAGAGAAAAAATACAATGAGTCATACAAAGATATCATCTAATAATTAATGCGCTGCGACATCCTCCCCACCCTGGACAATCTCCAGTGGTATAACCAGTTGGATTGACCTGGTAATCTCTCTTCGATCTGGCGTAGTGAGAACAACAGTCCGATGAACTCCATCCCGACCTATTCGTAAGTCCTTTACTCTCGCCCTTTTCCACATATATCGGGGCAATGTGTCTTCCTGCAGAAGGACAATGTCGCCGACTCTTATCTTCTGATTTCTCCTGACGTTCTTAACTTCATGAAAACTCCTGAGTAGCTGTAAGTAGTCTTTCTTCCAACGATTCCAGAAGTCTTCTGTTAATTTCTGCTGGAGTTTGAATTCTTTTGCTAAGTCCGTTGACTTTGAGGGCTCGGGATCTTTTGGTAAAGAAGAAAGTCTGCCCCCCACCAAGAAGTGTGCTGGAGTGAGCTCTTCTTCATCGGCCTGTGAGATAGGTCTAGAATTGAGTGTAGCTTCAATACTTATAAGGACAGTTTGAAGTCTCTCTTCGTCCAGACAGCTTCGCCAGAGTACTTTCCGAAAGCATCGCTTTACAAAACCAATCATCCTTTCCCAAAAATCTCCCCACCAAGCCGCACGTGGAGCGATGAACTTCCAGGTGATATTCATTTGGGCGGTATACTGGTGGGTTTGATTAGACGTGAGGGTTTTCCACAGTTCAGATATTTCTCAGTTAGCTGCATGAAATGTCTTAGCGTTGTCACTATAAATTGTATGTGGAACACCCCGTCTGCTAACAAATCTTTGCATGGCCGTGGTGGCACTAACAAGTTCAAGGTGGATGGCTCTAGTTACTGCACAGATAAACAGAACAATGTAACACTTGGTACTTGTTCTTACAGTTTTAGCGAATAAAGGTCCTGCAAAATCAATTCCAGAGACTTCGAAGGGTTTGTGTGGCGTCTATCTGTAGGTAATGGGGCCACTATTGCTTGACCTGCAGCGTGATGAGCTATTTTGCAGGGTAAACAGTTGTGGAGGACAGTCTTTATGACACGACGGGCATGTACAATACAAAATAATGATCTAAGTTCGAGGTGTACAATCCGAACCCCAAGGTGATGCAATCTAATATGAGTATACATTATCAATAGCTTTGTGAAATGATGATTCCCTTCCAGTATGAATGGATGCTGCTCTTCTTGAGTCAATTCCGAGTATTGTAGACGACCTCCTAGACGCAGTAGTCCTTCATCTAGGTATGGATTTAAATTCTCGATTTTTGAATTGTTGGGCAACGGTACGTTCTCCATTAAAGCTCTGATTTTTGGTAGGAAGCATTCCGTCTGTACTGATTTAATCCAAAATGCACAAGCTGCTGTCATTTCTTCTGCAATGAATTCTCCGTGGATCCTTTCTTTGTTTGCAAGTTTCCTTTGGAAGCGAAGAACAAATGCAGTTGTGCGTAAAAGCTTCCAGTAAGAACTGAATCTAGTGGGATCTATTACTGGTTTTATAATCTGGACAAGTGAAATTTGCGAAGGTATGTATGATTTCTTATATTATAAAGAGAAAGGAGAGGTGGTAACTTCATGAAGATCTTCTGGCCATTGAGATGGGTGCTGAGATAACCACGTCGGTCCCCTCCCCCTCCCTGTAGTGTTTTCGGACAGACACCTCTGGAAAGATAATCACCAGGGTTGTCCTTTCTGGGACAGTGTCTCCACTGAGACGGCGAAGTGTGTGTTTGAATTTCGGTCACTCTATTACAAACAAATGTCTTCCAGGAATTAGGATTTGATCGTATCCAGGTTAGAATTATCGAAGAGTCAGTCCAGAGCGTTGCATTGCCAATGTCACAGTTGGTAGCATTGTAGTAATAACGCAGCAGTCTCGTTCCCAACAATGCAGCTAGCAATTCAAGACGGGGGATTGTTACTCTCTTGACTGGCGCTAAACGATTTTTGCTGCATGCTAGGTGTGTGTAAGTATTTCCATTGACCTTACACACGACGTACAAGGCGGCACCGTAAACTCGCTCAGAAGCATCGCAAAAAACGTGAACGCACGAGCCTTTGTTCCCTGAGACAGAGATCCACCTCGGTACAAATATATTGGATAGATCCGGAAGCGACGATAACCATGTCCGCCATTTCGAAGCAAGCTGGTGAGGCAAGATTTCATCCCAACCCAATCCTAGTAGCCATATGTCTTGGAATAAAATTTTTCCGATGATGGATACTGGCGATACTAAACCCAGAGGATCATAGAAGCTTGCAGTAACTCGTAACAAATTCCGTTTAGTTGCTATCATGTCTAGCGTTTTGTCAATGATAGACGTTTGACGTAAACAAAGCACATTGTTAGCGGTGTCCCATAATACACCCAATACTGTAGCGTCATTTTTATGTCTTGTCCTTGGGACTTCTATATTTCGGTCAGGTGTGGTGAATTTGTTGCCCATTTCGACAATGGCAAGTGTATTTGTTGCATCAGCGAGGTCAGCTCGCAATAGAGATTCACTAATTCGTCTTGTTCTTCAGTTCCCGCTGCAATATCATCCATGTATGTATTCTTACGTATGACGCTGCGGCCGTGGGGAATTGTGGCTTGTAAATAGTTGCCAGTTCTCTGAGAGTTGCTGATAACAAGAAGGAGCTGCATGCGAGACCGAAAGGAAGGCGTTTGAAGCGGTAAACAGTCGTCTCCCTTGTTTGAATCGGTTGTAAGTTTCCACTGACAGGGACTTTGTACCACAGGAATCTCGTGAGATCTCTGTCATCTGAGTGAAGAGCAAGCTGAAGGAAAGCTTGATTGATATCGGCTATAATGGCGAAACGTTGTAAGCGGAATCGTAGAAGTACAGCCATTACTTCTGGTAGTAGGTTAGGACCAATTTCTAAAACGTCGTTAAGAGATGGTGCTCCTTCTTCATGGGCGGACCCGTCAAAAACAATGCGCTATTTTATAGATCCTTGTTTTTCCCTTTTGACTATGTGATGTGGCAGATAAAAAGTGTCGTTATGTGATTCAGATGGAGCTAACTCAACATAGTCTTGTTTGATGTACTGCAACATCTGCGTGTCATAGGCATGTCTCAGCTCGTTGTTTTTTAGTAGACGCCTTTGCAAAGCAGCGAAACGATTTTCAGCATTTCGTAAGTTATCAGGAAGAGCAAATGTGGGCTTACGTGGGAGACGAACTACCCGCCGTCCATCTTGGATAAGGTAAGATGCATGAAACTCTTCCAAAACCGCGGACTCCCTCGTGCTCATTGCAGATTCTGGTTCTGAAGTAATACCTATCGATTCCAAATCCCAGAAACGCCTGATGTTATTGTCTGTTGGCTCTGATGTGTGGCTAATGAAGTTAACTGTAGTATGGATTGCTGAAACGCCTGGTCGACTTCCGCTAAGTATCCAGCCAAACTCTGAAGATATTAAGACTAGAGACGGAGATATTCGTATAGGCGACGTGTCGTGAACAATTTGCCAGTATTGGTCAGCTCCTATTAGAAGATCAATAGGAACGTCCATATGTTCGTGCATGGGATCCGCCAGTGATAGATTACATGCGTGTTGCATAATTGTGGCATCTCGTGGTACAGAAGGATGGCTGACAAAGGAGTGCGAACTCTCAAAGGCGTTGATACTATCGTGCTTGTTATTCCACATACTTCTTAGATTCAGACGGACGCATCGGCGTGTTTCAGATGTGGTAGCTGTGGACTCAAAAGTATCGACCTTTAAGACACGAGTGTCAATCACTTGTAAATTCAGATTGGCAATCAAGGATCTGTTGACAAAGGTCCAGAATACAACGTATAAGTTTTTCCTCGCTTTTGAGTCCTGTAATATAAACACAAGCTGTCTGTAGGTGCATGAAACTGGTGCGTCCTGTGTTTACATTACCCACTGAACTAGAATTCGTTTCCGCTACACAAGATTTAGATTCTTTGCGGTCACAAATAGATCTGTGATGGTTGCCTTTACAAAAAGAGCAGAGAGCCACGCCTTTCTTTGCGCAATTTTGACAGTATGTCCTTGCTTGAGGCAAAGGAAACAGCGGTTACACGACTTCAGTATCTTTAGGCGCTCCTGTAACTCTAATACGGTTTGGCAGTCCTGAGCCCAATGACCTCGCTGAGCGCAGAACACGCAATACGGCTCTGGCTTCCGCTTATTGTTGCGTTTAGAGCGAGTTTGCTTAGACTGTATGATAAGAGCCGAAGCTGATGGTAGCACGTTTGAAATTGGTTGTACTTCTCCGCGGATCTTCTGAGAAATAAGCGCTCCGCCTATTTCTTCCGATAAAAACTTCATTAACTTTTAAACGTCTCCTTCAGAGAAGTTGTCTCTTTTTACGCGTATTATCCAGCGGCGACATATTTCTTCCGGGAAGGCACGCAATATCTTCGGAACTAACACTCTGCCATAGGCATTGACGTCTTCTCCCAATGATTTTAATGCCTGTATTCTTCGGTTACATTCTATGAATGTTAAGTTGAGATTCTCTGGAGAAGCGAACTGAATAGGCGTAATCGCATCTAAATAATCTAGGTGCGCCTGCACGATTCTGTTACGATCTCCGTACCGTTCCCGCAAAATTCTCTTTGTACCCTCGTAAGTGGAAGCTGTTACGGCGATACCGTCGACGAGCATTTTCGGTTCACCTTCGAGATAGCCTCGCAGGAAGACGTGCTTATTAACAGTAGACAATGAGGGGGGGCTATCCACTGAACTTTCAAATTGTTCCCAAAATCTAGGCCAGCTTTCCACGTCTCCTGAGAAGGGCTCTAATTTAATGGACGGTAATTTGACTGTCGTAGTAACTGCATTGGCCGGTAGGGTCGCGTGACTAGCGCTTAAAGTAGTCATTGATTCATAGAGTTTTCTTTCAATGCCGTCGGCCGCGATTAAAATGGCACGCTTCGCCTTGTCAATATAGTCTTCACATGCAATTACATCATTATTGTAATCCTCCTCTGACAGAAGGTCATGTATTTCGTCGTCCAACTGTATAACGATTGATAATGTTTCCTCCAGACGAGCCTTATAGTGTTTAAATTCGGAGAGCGGTGTCTCAGCTGAGAATTCTCCGATCGCTGTGACGAATCGAGTAATATTCGATCTCTGATGTGTTCGCTTTCTTTTCAAAATCTGTAATTTTTCTGTCGACATATTAGGAGAACTGTCGGAACTTGATCTTCTGACAAAACACTAGTTGTCGTGCACAAATAAATATTAGGGCAGTAATGAGTAAACAAAGTAGACAGCTGCTAGTGACAAAAGCGGCGCGCAAACAGCCAAAGATAATAACAGTTGCGAGCTACTCCCGGTCTTCAATAATTGAAAATCAACGGTCAATATTCCACAGCAGTAATTCAAGAAACTGCAGTTTTACGTGAAAGGCAGATCAAGGCGAATTACTTAGTAAGCGTTGAAGTCTGTTTCCGCGAGCGTGATTGCTGCAGCGTAATGTTGCTTATCATACCTCAATACAACAGCTTAGCTGCTCCTCCTTATTAGCAAAGGCGGAAGTGTAGCGTGCAGAAATCCTCCCTCTTGCGGCTGCGGCGTTTTCTTCGCTCCTTTCCCGGGTTTCGGCACAAAAAAAGAATGTGCGGGAGTAGCTCCAAGTAAATAAGTACACGCACTGCTCTTGGTTACACTTCAACAACAACAGTCTTTTATTTTACACCAAAGAGAAAAAATACAATGAGTCATACAAAGATATCATCTAATAATTAATGCGCTGGGACAACAACTAAAGCTTCAAGTCTCTCTCCCCCACCGTTAGTTCCTTCCAAACATCTTTCCTGCGAAAAAGAAGCTTCTAGAGGCTTCTAGAACGTTTCGACTGTTTGGCGGTTAAAATCAGCTCCCAATCGTAGCGTCGCCCTAGAGTTTTGGCGCGAAGCAGCATCGGCCGGTCAGTAACCTGTAGCCTCGCACCTCCTGGTCAACACGCCGCACCTTCAAGGTACCATTACGACTACCCTCGTCGCTTGCCGGTCTCCCTCACTGACCTGTTTCCAACCAAGAAAAGTACTACATGTCATTATTGTTAATATTAAAATGTTGCCTACCAGCATCAACCAGTTTTCTCATTGACCTAGTCAACATTAATATCTCCACTCTTCCTACATATTTTTGCTTTCAGATTATCCAGAATCAAACTAGAACCAGAAACATTATAAATAAATGCACATTATTAATTATTAATACATAAAAATAGCGTGTAAGGTGTGAAATTTCCTGCAGCCTTACACGTTTAATAATTGTGGTCTGGTTTTTGTACAAGTTGTAAACAACCCTCTTTTCCCTGGCTTTTACCCCTGTGACTTCATAATTTGAAAGAGTGTTGTCAAAAGCTTTCTCCTCTACAAAAGCTAGAAATGTAGGTTTTCCTTTCCTTAATCTACTAAGGTAAGTCGTAAGCTGACTAATGCCTCCCGTGTTCCTACATTTCTCCTGAATCTGAATTGATCTGCCGAGGTCAGCATCTACCAGCCTTTCCATCCTTCCATAAATAATTCGTGTCAAAATTTTGCAACCATGACTTGTTAAACTGATGGTTCTGTAATTTTCACATTTGTCTGCGCCTTCTTTCTTTGGAATGAAAATTATTTCGTTTTTGTTAAAGTCTGAAGGCATTTCGCGTGTCTCATACATCTTATTTACGAGGTGAAATAGTTTTGTCATGGCTAGTTCTCCCAGAGACTTCAGTAGTTCTGAGGGAATGTCATCTACTCCAGGGGCCTTGTTTCCACTCTCTGTCAAATTCCTCTCTCAATATAGTATATCCTATTTCATCCACAATATTGTCTCTCAGTTCATTTCCTTTGTAGATTCCCTCTATGTACTCTTTGCACCTTTCAGATTTCCTGTCTTCGTTGAGAACTGGTTTCCCATCTGAGTTTTTCATATTCACAAAGCTGTTTTTCTTGTCTACAAACGTCTCCTTAATTTTCCTGTACGCTATATCTATTTTTCCCCTAGTTATACATTATTGTACAGACTTGCATTTGCCTTCTAGCTGCTCCTGGGTAGCCATTTTGCACTTCCTGCCAATTTCATTGCTTAGTCGTCTGTACTCCATTTTGCCTACTTCACTTACTGAATTTTTATATTTTCTCCTTTCATCAATTAAGTTTAGAATTTACTGTGATATCCAAGGTTTTTTTTGTAGGTCTTGGCTTTCTACCTTTTAGGTCCTCTGCTGCCTTCACTATTTCATCTGTCAAAGCTCCCAATTCCTCTTCTATTGTTGTATTTGCCCATGTACCCCTGCATTACCGCATTACCCACACCTAATTTTGCATTTATTACTGTGGACACACTTGACCATAAGTCGTGTTCATCCTACAACCAAACTTTACTAATCCTCATTATATATTGCTTCAACGTATACATTTACCCTATTCAGTTTTGTAGCCCATGTCCCTTATCGAACTTCCCACATCCGACCCATGCATTGCAACTTTTCTTTTTCTTCACGAAAACACTCTCTTTTGTATCCCCGGCCTGTACAAATGAACTAGGGACTGTTTTCTCTTCGTTATCTTTTACCCAAGAGGATGCCACTTCATTAATCACTCTCGGCAAAAATAGCGGCTCTAGTTACATCTTGCTTTCAATCGTTCGCAATTAAGTAGAGGAATTCCACGGTGAAAAGGCTGAGCGCTCAAAGGCGCCATGCTGCTTAGCACGCGGTTGCTTCCGGTCGTAGGTTCGAATCCTCCCTCGATCATGGGTTTTGTGTCTTTGTGTTGTTCTTAGGTTAGTTCAAGATAGTTTAAGTAGTTTATAGCACAGTAGTTAAGTCCCATAGATTTACTAACATTATATATATAGTAAGGGTGTGGGCAAGACCAGTGCATCACCGAGTCTGTCGCCCCCGCAACTGCTTGAAAGCCTGCTGCTCCTCTTCAGGAAACACACGTTTTCTCAGGTCTGTCTACGAATACCCCTCCACTGTGATGGCACCTGAGATAAGGCATCGATGGAACACAAACCACCTCATTGTGGTTCATGGGGGCGGAGGGGGTTGTGTGTTCTTATAGTAGGTATTTCGCTCTGTCGTATCAGTTTGCAATTTTTATTTTGAACAAACTGGAAGTATCTTCAAAACTAAAATTAGAGAACATGGTGTTGTAAATGCAGTTCCACTGCAGGGCTTTGTGAGCAAATTTCCACATCCGTAACAACGAACAAAACGAAACGTATTTAAAATTTTGATTGTAATTGCACTTGTATTTTATCAATAGATATTTCGATAATCGAGTGATCAATTTCAGCTGGTAACTTGCTAGCGGCAACAAAGTTATTCGTACACAGATTCAGTACACAAATCTTCCAGAATTATTTCTAAACTTCCTAGAAATATTCTTTCAACTAAGTTTTACCTTACTCTAATGCATCCTAGCTCAGTTAAAACTCTGGTCATCAATAGTAACATTTCTGTTGAAATATAATCCAGAGTGAGTGGGAACACATACAGACATTTGCTTTGTAATTAAATAGCCCAGAAGTCAAACTTCTAAATGAAAGCTTGAAAATGTTTCTCATTAATACAATATTTAAGCATGTCCCTATAAAATCACATTCAACTACTTTAAACGCGAAGATACATAACCTAAATATGCCAATAACTAAATACGCAAATTATTCTGTGAAATTAGCGATAATGGCGTGTCTTTGCTTCGGAATACTATAGTTAATTTATCCCGCAATCCCGATAGTTAAGTTAATAACATATTCGTGGTCAATCCAGCATGTAATTAAATAACGTAAGTGGCGCTATAACCGCTGCATCTCATTATACATTCATATATTTGTGACATTCATCTCCGGACTGGAATGGCCATGCGTACTTGGATGCCACGTACAGATCGCGCAGCCACTCGCGTCGGAGGTTCGAGTCCTCCCTGTGATATGAGTGTGTGTTGTTCTTAGTGTAAGTTAAAGTAGTTCGTAAATCTAAGGACTGTAGACCTCAACAATCTGCTCCCTTAGGTTTAAAAACATTAGAACACTTGAATTACCATTCATTGTCAAGCACTTTACGCTTTCGAATACAGATGCATCGACATGACTCGATAAATCAATTGGGGGATGAAATGAGATATCATACACAATATACGAGGATTGGAACTGAAATAGCGGCATCTATTTATTCACAATTGATACAAAAGCGTTATATATTTTCACCTGTTACTGTCCTTCCGAGTAATCACCAGCGTTGTGTAGAACAAGTTGCCAACGATTTGGAAGGCGTAGTATACCATTGGCAGAACCTGTTCTGTTGATGGTGCGAATGGAGCGGTCTACTCCTTGTCGAATCTCTGAAACAGTTTTGAAGCGAATGCCACGAAGTGGTTTCTTCATCTTCGGAATGAAATCAAAGTCACAAGGACATACGTCCGCGGATTATGGAGCATGGTTCGGTAATTTCCAGTTCCGTCGACCATACAGAGCAGCCATAACTTGCGCTGTACGCTCCCGCGCATTGTAGTGCAACATGATGGTTGGGATGTGCACAAAGTGTTGCCGCTTCTATAGCAAGGCTGGTCGCAGGTGATGCTCCAAAAACGTAAAGTAATACTGTACACTCACGGTCTGGTGTAGAGAAACGTAATGCATTAGGCTAACACCATCATCGTCGTACACGAGAATCAACATACTTCCACCAGACTGGGAATTCCGACTTCCGCTGCGACACATAATGACACCAGTCGTTGGATTCGCTTGACAGTTTTGGGTCGTAGAATGTGGCCCATGTCTCATGCAATCTTACGATACGGCGTAAGAAAGCCTCTCCTTCGCCCTTATTATGCGTCTGAGCAGCGTTGTAACGCATCCATTTCTGATGCATTTCCGTCGATTCATGCGGAACCCATCGTGATGCAGTTTTTCACGTGACCAGGCGTTCCTTCAGGATGCGAAGCACGTCGTATGCTCTAATCCGGTTTCGTGGGCGAGCTCACGAATCGTTTAACGTCGGTCACTGACCACTAACGCGGGAACAGTATGCACTTCTTATTCAAAGAAGCTAGAACGACTTGCGTGATGCATGTCTGCCACAGCTTGCCGACTTTCGTTGAAGGCTATTACACAACGTGCCACTGTTCTTTATGGCAATGTCGATTCCCCACACGCCTCTTGAAGACGTCGATGAGACTGTCGTTCTGTACGATCTCTAGTACACTCAATCTTGATCCAACTCCGTTGTTTCTGTTTCAGAAACTAGTGACACCTTAGACCGTTCGCTCAAAAGTGACTGGGTTTCCCTCGATTGTGCGCAAGCCGGTGAACGGGACGGACGAGTCCATTTCAAAATTTAGAAACGTTTGTTAAGGTTAAGAGACTTAACTGCGGCGTCATCAGTCCCTAAACTTACAAACTATCTTATACTAAAGACGACACAAACAAACATGCCAGAGGGGGGATTTGAACCCCCGACCGTAGCGCGAGTCCATTTGCTCGGAGGTAAGGTAGGTATGTCAACAACGTGTGTTATCAGCGACAATAGTGGATTCGATTACATTGTGTCTGCACAGCAGTATTGCCACTATTTAAGTTGCAGCCCTCGTATAATTTGAAACGGGCGTTGTCGTAGATGTGCAAAAACCAAGAATGATGTGTGTACGCAACCGTTAACAGTCATTGAAGGAAATGGAAGCTTTGGTATGAAAGACGACGATCTGCCGCTAGAGGTACAGGTCTATAACGACAGCCATCTAGTGGACGAATGGGTGGAAATACAAAGTCGGCCGTGTTGGTAGCAGTGGAAATCAAAATTTCGCGGTTACCGAATAAGATTACTTCTTGGCGTCGCTGTTTCGCGCATTATCTTGCAAGAATAACACTGCAGTAATCTCCTGCTGCTGCTGCTGCTGCAAGAGAATTCAAGTAAATTCTTAATTACTTCATTTTGGACAGCTACTACACTTCATCTCGTAAAGTAAGGATAATACTCCGTGAAATAACGTTCTGGTGGGCGGTTTACGGGTGTAAATCACCTCGGGGTATGACCATGCGGTGCATTTGACCTAAGGTCGTTGCAGGGTGGCGCTGGCAACAGTTCACATACGCAGAGGTGTTGTTGTATGTCAGAGTACGGAAGACGTTTACAGACGTGCTAATGATGACTGTGTATTGAAAATGGGTTAAACAACACATATTGATGACGTTATAAGGGGAGGATACTATGGCGACTGGAGGCTGGTCAAACAAGCCAGCCGGCCGCGGTGGCCGCGGGGACTGAGGCGCTTCAGTCACGGTCTGCACGCCCACTACGGTCGGGGGTTCGAATCCCCCCTCGGGCATGGATATTTGTGCCGTCCTAGTTCGTAAGTAGTTCATAAGTAGTTTGTAAGTTTAGGGACTGATGACCCCGTAGTTAAGTCCCATAGACTATATAAACATTTAAACATTTTAAACAAGCCAGGTCGTAGCACAGGTCCTCCGTGTACCACAAAGTGTGATCTCAAGATTATGGCAACGATTCCAGCAGACAGAAAACGTGTCCAGGGACTACGGTAAGGGACGTCTACTGTGTAAAACACCACAAGAACACCGATATCTCACCATCAGTGCCTGCAGACGGCCACGGAGTATTGCAGGTGGTCTTGCTCGGGACCTTGCCGCACCCACTGGAACTGTTGTCTCCAGACACACTGTCTACAGGCGACTGAACAGACATGCTTTATTCGCCTGAAGACCTGAAAGGTGCGTTCGACTGACCTCCTGGCAACAGGAGAGCCCATAAAACCTAGTGTCAAGAACACAGTAGATGGTCATTAAAACAGTGGTCCCTGGTTATGTTCACTGACGAGTCCATGTATAGCCTGAACAGTGATTCTCGCCGGGTTTTCAGCTGGCATGAACCAGGAACCAGATACCAATTACGTAATGTACTTGAAAGGGACCTGTATGGAGGTAATGGTTTGATGGTGTGGGATGGGATTATGACTGGTGCACATTCATCCCTATACGTCTTTCACAGAGTAACCGTAACAGGTCAGGTGTATCGGGACGTCATTTTGCACCAGTATGTCCGCCTTTTCAGGGTGCAGTGGGTCCCACCTTCCTCCTGATGGATAATAAGGCACGGCCCCACCCAGCTGCCATCGTGGATGAGTACCTTGAAACAGTAGATATTAGGCAAATTTGGTGGCCTGCCTGTTCTCCAGACCTATACTCCATCGAGCACGTCTGGGATGCTCGAGGTCGACGTATTGCTGCACGTCGTCAAACCTCTAGGACACTTCAGTTGCTCCGATAGGCACTGGTGCAAGAATTGGCGGCTATACCCCAGCAGCTGCTCGACCTCCTGCTACAGTTTATGCCAACCCGTTGTGCGGCCTGTGTACGTGTGCATGGTGATCATATCCCATATTGATGTCGGGATACATGCGCAGGAAACAGTGGCGATTTGTAGCACCTGTGTTTAGGAACGGTTTTCTCAAGTTATCACCAGTACCGTGGATTTACAGATCTGTGTCGTGTCTTTTCCCTATGTACCTATGCTATTAGCGCCAGTTTTGTGTAGTGACACGTTGCGTGGCACCACAGTCTGCAATTATCCTTAATTTATGAGCACGAGTGTATATCCTACTTTCCTTATTGTACTAACATGAAGTGTTAGGTAGGAACTGAGAATCTGCATACCAATAAATTCCAGTTACATTGAAAATGCTGATTTTTCGTTACTTTGTAAACATAATTAGACGAATTCAGACTACAGGATATTTTAATATTAATTATACTACTGTTCAATGAAGGTTAAATAATTCGAAACGCGTGCATCTTCATATATAAGCACAAAACGAAAACGCACAAGTACATAGACGTCGAGAGTGGTTAAACGTAGTAGAAGTTTCCATATCTAGAACTCGGATATTACCTTTTCTGTCATGCGTTAAAGTCCCCAACTGTCATAATAAGTGAACATCGGAACTTTAAAGTGCTCTCAACTTCTGCCTTGCGTATATAATAGTAACAACACTTCGTCAATTTGCCAAATGTGGAATGTGTTCGAAACACTATAAATTAATTATACCACTCCATCACAACACAGTTATTTGTTTGTTGGTGAAATTAGATGTAAATCTCACGGTGTTCCTTGTTGCAAGCTACGACGACAAAAGAGGATTTGGACAAACAGCTGGAGGTGAAGGAGGAAGATTAGTAGGACGAGGAGATAGAGAGGGGAAGGGGTTTCCGAAGAAAGGCAGATGGAACGAAGGGGGAAGATGGACAGAGATTGGGGAAGACCAGAGGAAAGAGGTGGAAAAGAAGGTAAATTTGGGGGACGTGGGAGAAGATTGACATGATGTAGAAAACGATTGCTTTCTGAAAGTTGTATGTTACATACTGTTCGATATACATGTTCATACAGAAAACAAACAAAAAACTTTGTGTATCCAGCAAACACTTTTTTGGTTAACTTTCGTTCCATATAGTCACGGCAACACAAAGCAGTTTATTGAACTGGTAAATGTATCTTAAGACTCATGCTATATTCAGAAGAATTCTTTTATGTCCTCTTCATTTTATTTTTAATAGTTGGAGCCACAGCGAAACCGCGCAAGGCAGTTGAACATGACTGAAATATCAGAGATATTTTGAAAAGTAAGCGATTTTTATTAAGCATTATCT
Organism: Locusta migratoria; assembly: GCA_026315105.1. Taxonomy (NCBI): domain Eukaryota; kingdom Metazoa; phylum Arthropoda; class Insecta; order Orthoptera; family Acrididae; genus Locusta; species Locusta migratoria. Next base: position 713,975,498 of record CM048744.1, read on the forward strand.
AGGTCACTGTTGCTCACCTGATCGTTTGGCCGAGTGAACGTAACTTATTAGACACAATTAGGTAACTTCTTCGACTTGTAATACGCAAAGCAGCGGAAGATGGACAATGGCTCGTGGCAGCGGGCACGTTCGCGCGCTCCCACGGACCGCAGATGCCATCTGTGGGCGAAGCGCCGCACTTCGTGGAGCCGCCCGCCGCCTCCTGTATTATTTAATAAACGCCTCGAGGACGCAGCCTTCTTCCGGAATCAAGTACACACGCACCGCGTCCTCCTTCACAGTATTGTCGCATTACGAATTTTCCAACAACTGTTGTAAGACTTCGCAGGGCTCATTGTCCGTCGACCTTCGCCGTTAGTAGTACGTTCCTTCACATAACTTTCTAAACTCATAAATAGCTCGTTTGTCGATAGAACCTTGGCACCATTCTCATGGCGTGCAGTGTATTGTAATGAATGTTTCATAGCCTTGACGCAATCGCTTTTTCTCTTCAATTTAGCGTCCTTCCGATATCTGACACTTTGGCTTGCAGATAACAGTGATAGCAAATTTAATAACTTTTGGTGTATATACTACCAGAATATTCGCCATTTCCATTGTTTGTATAATTCTGATTGATGTGGGATAATGTAAAAGACAAAATATACTGAGAGGAATACAGTTATATTTAATACCATAAGGAATGTGGGAGTGGTGGAATGTGGTCATTGTCATTTGTGGTCCATACTTTTCAAGGTTCTTTGTTCAACATCTGCACCACCCGGTTGCCATACTTTGTTTTGTATAAAAATACTAGCTGAAAACCCGGCTATGCCAGGGTATTTATTTATTTATTCCTGCCTTGAGTTAGTACTTCCCCTATCCCTTCTCTCTCTGTCCATCTCCTTTATTTTCTAAAATCATGCTATATTTATCGGAAAATAAATAAGAAATAAGGCTGTCTCGCATGATGTACAAAATTATAAGTGCAGTATCCAAACAAAGAAAGATAGTAATCAAAATACAAATGACATATAAAATGTGTACGATCTCATATTATTGAGTTATAAGTTGTACAATTATATAATTATCCAGGTATATATTCATTTTGTAAGTGCTGTTTGTCTGTAAAATCTGTTGAGAAATCAGATACTAATAAAGATGTAATAGATTAAAACTTTGTGTGTGATAGGGCGATTTTCCATAAACGTTACTGTATATGTACTCATAACTCATTAACTGGAAGGTACATTCAGCTGTATGTGTGTGTACTGTCTGTAAAATTTCCTGCGGCTACAATTTGTAGTGAAGAAATTATAAATTGTAACGTCATACCGAATGATATAGTTTTAGTGCATGAACAATGGAAAAGTAGTAAGCGAGAAATTCTTTTCCTTTAATTATTTTGATGTGGTAGTCAGCGAGAAAAGGTTAATAAAGGTTTGAAATTATGATTAAAGTTTGTTGTAAGTCGCTAAGTACTGTCATTCTCATATAGTGTATTTATAAAGTCGTATTATGTCGCAGTTTTTTGCAACTATATCGTTTATGACGTTATACCTCCTGAACCATGTGTTGTCGTATGTGGTTCGTACTCCTACAGCAATTGTTATCTCACATAATGAATATGCGTACCAAATTTGGTTGCAATCGGTCCAGTGGTTTATGAGAAAATGAGCAGCATTGTCGCTAAATGCAGCAGTTTCCCGCGCATCTCATTGCTATGATCTCATATCTCGAGAACTGTGTGTCTTCTACATCTACATCTACATACATACTCCGCAATCCACCGTAAGGTGCGTGGCGGAGGGTACACTGTACCACTACTAGGCATTTCCTTTCCTATTCAACTCCCAAATTGAACGAGGAAAGAAAGAATGCCTATATGCCTCCGTACGAGCCCTAATTTCTCTTATCGTGTCTTTGTGATCTTTACGCGAAATGTATGTAGGCGGCAGCAAGATCGTACTACACTCAGCTTCAAATTCCGGCCCTCTAAATTTACTTAACAGAAATTCACGGAAAGAACGTCGTCTTTCTTCCAGCGATCCCCAATTGAGTTGCCGGAGCATTTCCGTGACACTCGCGCATTGGTCGAACCTACCGGTAACAAATCTAGCTGCTCGCCTCTGAACCGCCTCTATCTCTTCCTTCAAACCGATCTGCTGCGGGTCCCAAATACTTGAGCAATACTCAAGACGCGGTCGTACAAGCGTTTTATACGCGGTCTCCTTTACAGGTGAAGTACATCTTCCCAAAATTCTCCCAATAAACCGGAGTCGGCTGTCTGCCTTACTCACAACTGTCCTTACATGCTCGTTCCATTTCATATCGCTCTGCAATGTTACGCCTAGATATTTGAACGACGCGACAGCATCAAGAAGCTCACTACTAATGCTGTATTCGAACATTATAGGATTGTTTTTTCTACTCATGCGCATCACCTTACATTTTTCTACATTGAAAGCTAGCTGCCATTCTTCGCACCAACTAGAAATTTTGTCTAAGTCAACTTGTATGCTATTACAGTCAGTTACAGACGACACCCTCCCGTACACCACAGCATCATCAGCAAACAGCCGCAAATTACAACTTACTCTGTCCATCAGATCATTTATATAGATAGAAAATAATAGCGGTCCTATCACACTCCCCTGGGGCACGCCTGACGATACACTCGTCTCTGATGAACACTCGCCGTCGAGAACAACGTACTGCGTTCTATTACTTAGGAAGTCTTCCAGCCAGTCACAAATCTGTGAACCTATTCCATAAGCTCGTATCTTCGTTAGCAGTCTGCTGTGTGGCACCGCGTCGAACGCCTTTTTGAAGTCGAGAAAAACACAATCCGCCTGTTGCCCTTCGTCCATGGCTCGCAAGATGTCATGTGAGAAAAGGGCAAGCTGAGTTTCACATGAACGATGTTTCCTAAACCCGTGCTGATTCATGGAAAGAAGCTTTTCCGTTTCAAGGAAATTTACTATATTCGAACTGAGAATATGCTCTAAAATTCTACATGAAACCGATGTCAACGATATTTTTCCTGTAATTGTATGGGTCAGTTCTCTTTCCTTTCTTATACACGGGAGTCACCTGCGCCTTTTTCCAATCACTAGGAACTTTGCGCTGAATTAAAGATTCGCTATAAATGCAAGCTAAGTAGGGGGCCAATGCCGCAGAATAGTTTTTGTAAAACCGAACTGGTATTCCATCCGGACCAGCAGACTTTTTCGTATTTAGCTCTCTCAGCTGCTTCTCTACACCGGAAATAACTATTGCTATGTCCCCCATTTCGGAATTAGTACGTTGATCAACTGCTGGCATATTTGTGCGGTCCTCCTGCGTGAAAGATTTCTTAAAGGTTAAATTTAGAACTTCAGCTTCCCGTTTGCTTTCTTCTATTACTGCCCCGGAATGATCAACTAGTGACTGGACCAGAATTTTTTCGGGTTCTCGGAAAGATCTTTTGCTAAGGTATGGCTGTGATAATTATTGTATGCTTCACGCATCGATCTTTTTATAGACGCGTAATTCTTTTACTTACGGCGACCGTCCTCATAAATTGAAGCCTACGTGTACAAAATTTGAAAAAGATTGGAACAAAGCTTAGATTTATATGCAATACCTAAACACTAGCATACGGACACTCTGCTTAATATACAGGGAGTTACAAAAAGGTACGGCCAAACTTTCAGGAACATGTGCCCGGAAACGCTTAATTTCCACGATAGAGCTCATTTTAGTATTTCTCTTTAAATGTAAATTGAAATAATTCGTGCCGACAATTGTCAAAATACCCAATTGTTTCATTAGTATGTACTGTACTTCCTCGATTCACCGCCAGTTGGGCCAATTGAAGGAAGGTGAACGTTTGGACAGGAATTGTTGGTGAGTCTTGATTGGGCCTCATGTTCTTCTACCTACGCTCACTGGAGCACGTTATCTTGATTTCATACGGGATACTCTACCTGTGTTGCTAGAACAAGTGCCTTTACAAGTACGACACAACATGTGGTTCATGCACGATGGAGCTTCTGCACATTTCAGTCGACGTGGTCGTACGCTTCTCAACAACCGATTTTGTGACCGATGGATTGGTAGAGGCGGACCAATTCCATGGCCTCCACGCTCTCCTGAACTCAAACCTCTTGACTTTCATTTACGGGGGCATTTGAAAGCTCTTGTCTACGCAACCACGGTACCAAACGTAGAGACTGTTCGTGCTCGTATTGTGGACGGCTGTGATAGAATACGCCATTCTCCAGGGCTGCATCAGCGCATCATGGATTACAATATTCAAATGTTTGTATAGCTTATGGGACTTAACTATAGGGTCATCAGTCCCTAAACTTACAAACTACTTATGAAGTAGCTAACAATAAGGACGGCACAAATATCCATGCCCGATTGGGGATTCGAACCCCGACCGTAGCGGCCGTGCAGACCGTGACTTGCGCGCCGCAGTCCCCTCGGCCACCGCGGCCGGCCATGGATTACATGCGACGGAGGGTGGATGCATTTATCCTCGCTAACGGAGGACATTTTGAACATTTCCTGTAACAAAAAGTTTGAAGTCACGCTGGTACGTTCTGTTGCTGTGTGTTTCAATTCCATGATTAATGTAATTTGAAGAGAAGTAATAAAATGAGCTCTAACGTGAAAATTAAGCGTTTCCGGACACATGTCCACATAACATGTCCACATAACATGTTTTCTTTCTTTGTGTGTGAGGAATGTTTCATGAAAGTTTTGCCGTACCTTTTTGTAACACCCTGTATAAAGATACTTCCTACACTGTGTGAGCCTAAAAGGCTTCTCTTGGAGCTAATACTGCACTGCAGAACTGCCACAATGTGTGACACAGATCTTTAATGGTACCTTTGGACGGTAAGAAGGACAGTCACTGTCTTTGTCCTGATTCGACTACATTCATTTTCTAAGCATCATCTTTTCACGAATAGCATACCTGCTCGCAGCCTATGAAACGGAACTTCTAGAATAGTCTCTCATCATGGCGTATAGAATTAATTTTCCTGAAATCACGACACAAAATGTTAGCTCAGCGGCGATGGATGGGAGGAGGTTGCAGCACCTTGTCTCCCACTCCCCCCCCTCCCCTTTTTATCTACGCCACTACTGTGACTAAACAATCGTCCTTCATTTTAATCAAATGCCCTTTCCTCCATAAGAGCGATGGCTTACGTATAAGGGTTTGAATTTTGAGTTGAATGCATGAGGTGCTATAGCAGCGAACATTACCTGTTGAACATTATACAGTAGAGTCCCGGAAAGTAGGCATTCGATAACCCGAGAGTCCGGGTAACACGGCCATCGCCACGGAGTATTAGCCGTGCGTACTGGGGCGCCGTGCTGCGGTGCGGGTGGCCATTCGCCGTCGGTGGTTCGAGTCCCCTCTCGGACATGCGTGTTTGTGTTGTCCTCCGGTTAGTTTACCTTTGTTTAAGTAGTTTGTAAGCTGCGGACTGAGAACCACGCAGTTGAGACCGATGGATTTACAAATATTTAAAACATACGTCGGCCATCCCCCTGCATACCCTCTGGAATTATTCCGTGCTCACAGAATGCAAGATAGAATTGAAATCGTAGCGTGCAGTGTCACCTACACTCTGAGTTTCATTAACGCAGCATGTAGATGCGTCTTCGTATGAAAAAACAGTCTTGATCAAAATTGTAAGAGGGAATTTTTTCTTAATACCTTTTAAGATCAGCTTAGGCGTGATGGGAATTTTAGTGGAATATGTTTGTCCATACTTTTCATTGTTCAAGGCTGTATGCCTTCTTAAACTCGTGAAGTACGTACTCGTAAGTACGAAAATCATTTCTTACAAGGAAAGTACATAGGCTCGAACAAACATATCTGTATGAACGTTTGGTTACAGGATCTCTACGTACACCTCAATGTGCTAGTGGGTGTCGTTTTTCTGAAAGCTCTGCAACCATGCTCTAGATAGCACTCTAGATGTAATTGTAGACGCCATACGTAATGCAGAAAACTATAACTTATGTAATAATCATCGTACATGTTTTCTAGCGAATTGTCATCAAAAACCGTGATGATAGTTGCAACTTTAACCTTCTTCCCGAAAGACTGTTGGTATTCACTGACACTGCTTCCATCGCCTCTTGCCGCACTTAACGTAGCACTACCGCTTGCAATGAGTTGTTCGTCATTATCATCCCTATTATCATTATGAGTTTGCAACAACAGTATCTAACTTATGCTCCTATTTCTGTACCATAATAGATACGAGAAAGCATGCAAATGATTCATCTTCTACACTAATACCATCTTCACGAAGAAGGGTTCTTCGTGACTTCATCTCAACTAACCGCAATACATTAGCAGGATTTATTAGCAATCGCCGCCCCATCTGACGCTTCACCACACAAATAACATCACAAAACGCAACTTCGGAGGCACACGCAGATGCCTCTAATGGACGAGTGAAGAGTTCTGCAGATGCGGGAGTATCACTAGTGCAATAAGCGATATTTACATTATCTCTCATACGATTTTGGTGTATATGTGTTTGTTCGAGCCCAAGCACTTTACTTGTTAGATATCCTCTTACATTTATTTTGTGTTACTGTATTCCACCATTTGTATCGTATTATAAAGTAACAAAGAAAGTATTTGATAATAAGAAAATCTTCCCTATTCTTTTTTGACACCGTTCACGACAACCCGGCATTTTCACTAACTCGGCGACTCTTTGGTCCACCTGGCCGCGGTGGCCGAGGGGACTGAGGTGCGCCAGTCACGGTCTGCACGGCCACTACGGTCGGGGGGTCGAATATCCCCCTCGGGCATGGATATTTGTGCCGTCCATAGTTTTAGCTAGTTGGTAAGTAGTTTGTAAGTTTAGGGACTGATGACCCCGTAGTTGAGTCCCATAAGCTATACAAACATTTGAACATTTCTTCGGTCCACATTAGACCGAGTTTTCGGGATTCTACTGTACTACGTTTACTTACGCGTCTGCTGAGATCACATTGTTTTCCGTTTCACGTGGAGCTGAAGGCAAGCTGTCTCGAGTTCAATCAGATATACAGATAACTATACTTTCCGGTTGTGCATTACTTGCACATTGACTCAGCGATAATAGGGTCACCTTTAGCTTGTTGCCTCCTCATTTTATCAGCGCGGCTGCTATCCGGTATTCCCCAGTTGCCTTACTATTCTTTAGCTTCCTGATTGAAGCCCGCAATTCTCTCTCTTCTCTGTTTGTCCGCAATATCAATTCCTTGGTTAGCAGTTCAGCAGGTCGTGAGAGTTCTCCACAAGTAGTGCCTATTTTACAGTTCTATTTTGCACTAACGGCAGTGGCGTCTGGTGCTTTACATGACTGGTGGTTCACTTGTTTGAGTGTCGGACCTGGTAGTGGCGCTGCCCCTTCCCCTACCGCCTCCTCCTACCCCCCTACCCCCCCCCCCCCCCCCAACGCTCGGCATGTCTATGTTTCGCCTTCCTTTCCCCTTCGACGTCGAAAGAGACAATCTGGCGCACCTCTGCGAGCGGCACCGGGGGAAAGCACCCCGGTTTGCCTCGCGCCCCCCCCCCCCCCCGCTTTAGATATATTTTCGTTACAAGATCTGCAGAATGTCTTACCTCGGCTTGTTTGCGCTTGCTTCAACTCCACCTGAAGCGTCGGCCTATCAAGCTTCTTTATCTCACACTTACCTTCCATACTTAAAGCTGAATATTTTGTTTGTAAAAGAACCTGTACGTTGTTTATTTTTCTTTGATAATAAACACCAAGAATATATGAATATGCACGTGAACACTAAAATACAGAAAGTAACTGATTTCACTGTTAAATGATTGTAGTAACAAAATGAATCTGTTACGATGAGACAAAATGTGCAAATGTCTGTAACTCTATTGGACCAAACTGCAACACTAAGAACGACGGGAGAAATCACAAAAAATTTATTTGGGAGATAACATGTTGTACAGACATCACATGACTGAAAATACATCCCCATATGAAGTATTGAGTGGTGGTCATTATCGCTGGCTGTTAGCGCTGTTACACGTCTTGGCAATCAATCAAAGAGGTTCTGGATGTGTTGTTGGGGTGTAGCAGTTGCGAGCGTGAAGGTCGGGGTGAGAGTTTAAAATTAGAGAAAGTTTAATTTCTAAAACTCACAACCACCAGCTGCGAACCAAATTCCTAAACATGCAAAAACACTGGAACTGTTATTGCGACTGTTTGACTCGTTTTCTAGGGGATGATATCACACGTTCGCAGCTTTCCTTCCCTGCATATGATTAACAAAACAAATTCATAATAAATTCAAGTTCATGAGAGTAAAGGGTGTACTAACTACTATTTTTGAAAACACGTGAAAGTTCACTTTATGTTGTTTATTTCACAATACTTGAACCCTGTGGCTGATACGTCTGTACGTCGGCACATTTATCAAATAAAGTTATAGCTCGAGAGCCCCCAGACAAAATGAATATTTGTCGCGAATTGTTTTCACACCACGTGGCTGTCTCAAACACCGTTTATGTTCATGCCTATGCGACGACACGTGTTACATTAACAAATCACAGTCACTTTAATTCAATGCGATGCACACCTTGTTCCACCGGCTAAATATTCACAAACACACAGTAGCACTCGATTTAACTTGGTGCAGTCTACGACGAGCAACCACACGTGGCGATTGCCACAGACAAATCTCAAGTCACCACCTCGAGATCCACATGCCGACTGAGGCAGAGCGACGCCGCCCGGCCAGCCACACCACGTGGTCCCAAGTCCTCACTTCCTGCCCAGGCGCGCGCGCGCGCCAAAAGCTCAACTGCCGGGGTTTTTTCCCCTATGTCATCAACTTCCCCATGTGAACTGTTCTAACCGATTTTCCAACGTACAGCACTCAGCCAATACATTTCTAAAACTCTACTTAAAATCAAAATAATTACACTATACATTAAACAAATATTTTCTTACGTTTTTATATTAGTATAAACATCCTTTGTACTGTTTATCATAATCGTGCAATTTCTTATATCACAGATAAGTGATTTAACTGAATATTTCAAGGTAAAATACAAAAGATTGATTGAAAATAAAATGAAAAATAGTTAATATATTATTTTTATAAACAAACATTGCCATGCTAGTTGTGTAACTGTCTTCGTTGGTAATTTATTACTTTTAATTGTCAATTAAACATATTACGTTAGATGTGACTATATCAGCTAATGTATTGTTTATTTATCAACAGGCTATTTTGTAATGAGGGCCTTAAAGGTTCCTAACTGCATCGTATTACTTCAAATACCAGTAGTATTACAATATTTGTGCACTGCACTGTGCCTGGCACTCGCCATTGTCCCTCTCTCCCCTCACCGGAAACGAACTGTAAAATCCTAAGTTGGAACAAGCCACCAACATCGGCCTGCTCGCTGGCCTCCCGTCAGCTACAAGCACACAGCCAATCTCAACGTGGAGAATTTCTACCTATGGCCTAACTATAAATGTTGTCACCCAACTGTGTACATACATTGCTACCATAATTAATAAGATTAAAATTGTGTAACATTTAGTGCATTGGCATGGTTAATGTTTGCAGTGAACTTCATACTGTTTAAATATCAAATGCTATTAATTACCAGTATTTCTATTGGGCGGTAATCTCACACAGTCCACGCTGATTCCAAATACTGTATTGGTGACAGCGGGTCGTGTATTGCGGTCCACTTGTTATCTGATCATCGGTCAGACATATTGGTAGCCGAGAGGTCGGAAGAGAAGTCAGGGCAGCATTCCAACCAGTAGTCGCGCATAATCTTGTAGCCGTAAGGAGGCTCCGAAAATATGTGAAGACATTATGTACCAGCACTTCAGATATGTAACGCTGGCTGGCTAGCAGAGCGGCAATGTGTATTTGGGGGGGGGGGGGGGGGCGGGGGGAGGGGGGTTTCCGGGAAAGGAATGCTACTTCAAACTACGAGGGGTGTTCAAATTAAAAGGTATGAAACGACACTGCGGGTATAACTAAAGTCTTTATTCAAAAGTAATCACTGGAGGCTTGACCACAACTATCTCAATTTTTAACGAGCCCAGAATTCCCTAGCTAGTCATCTAGAATGACCTTCAGTTCGTCGTCCGACTTGAAGCACTTCTCTTTGAGATGAATTTTAGCGGACCAAACAGATGGAAGTCACATGTTTGGGCTGTAGGGCGCCTACTCAAGCTGCTCCCATTTTATGTGGCTTCGGAAACGTGGAAACGCTTTATCATGGAGCAGAATCACTCCCTCCGTGAGAGGCTCAGGCCGTTGGCTCTTGATGGACTTGACAGTTTATGGTTTTCCGTGGTCGAGGAGTTCAATGAGTATCGGACCTCGGACGTCGAGAAAGACGGTGAGCAGCATCACTTTGTGTGGTGAAGACCTAGTCTTCGATTTTTTACAACAAGGCCGGACACTACATTCGCATTCCTAGATGTCGCTCTCCGTTATTCCAAAGGGACATATTCAGATATCAACCGGTTTGGTTATTAAGACGTTTTGTACCTTTTCATTTGAACACGTCTCGTATAGTGGAACTATATGGCGATGCATGGGCCAACAGTTCAACACTCGTTCACCACTCTAAATGGACTATCGTGCTGGTAAGCAAAACAGGGATACGTCAGTAAATAAAAATAATAATAAAAGGGTCGTTATATTCGGTTGTCAACGTACGTCTTTCAAAATCAAATATTCAACTATTTGTAAACCTATTCTACCAAACTGTAGTGGTCACTAACCACTAGACCTACAAACTACTTAAACTAACTCACTTTGAGAACAACACACACACCTGGATGAGGGAGGACTCTAACATCCGGTGGAAGCGACCTCCTAGCTCGTAGCAAGATCGCCGCGCGACCATCTGGTTTCATCGTTTCATTGCTGGTGCAAATGGCTGTGAACAACCCAGATGGAAAACGAGTCTAAGCAAAGAGGGGGAAGCTGAAATATGGAAGGAATATTTAGAAGGCCTGCACAAAGGAAATAAACTTCAAGGCAGTATTCTAGAAATGGAAGACGAATGGAGGAAGAGGAGATAGGAGATACGATACTGGGAGAAGAATTTGACAGAGCGCTGAAAGATCTGAGTCGAAACCAGGCCCCTGGAGTAGATGATAATCCGTCTGAACTGGTGATATCGTTAGGAGAGCCAGTCATGAAGCCGCCTAGTATGCAAGATGTTTCATACAGGGCAAATACCCTCCGAGTTCAAGAAGAATATTGTAATTCCAATTCCAAAGAAAGCAAGTGCAGACAAGTGTGATAATTACAGAACTATCAGTTTAATAAGTCATAGTAGCAAAATACTAACACGAATTATTTATAGACGGATGGAAAAACTTATGGAATTCAACCTTGGGGAAGATGTTTGGCTTTAGGAGAAATGTAGGAACACGGGAGGCAATAGTCACATTACGACTTAGAACAGGCCCCTCCAACTCGAGCATTTAGTGCTCGCGTGCCGCGGTGCCGCGCCGTGCGGTCCAGGTGCTTCCCCCACCACTCTTGCCTCGCCGTGTCGCAGCACGTGTGTGACAGAGACAGCGCTCGCTCTCGCGTCTTTTTAGACGTGCTGCGTATCCGTTCTGAACCTTATCAAACAGGACACTGTTAATCTATCTTGCGAAAGTTTAGCGTGAGCACAAAAGGTTCGGATTTGTGTGTAACATTTTGTAATGCTTGATAGGAAGATTTTGTAAGCCTGATGGGAAATCACAATGCTTAATATAACACAGTACCGTAAATATAAAAGCGCTGTCAATACGAAAATAAATATTCCGTAACACGCGAGGGTATTGAAGGAACAGACAGAAGGAAATTGATTACTAATAAATAGCACTATTATCACGATCTAAGGAAAACCAAAAATATACTGTTTTTTTTTTTAATTGTACTTATGGCCACATTCGGGAGTACACAGTTATTACATAAAAAAGGTTTGAAGAAATAAAATAAAACAGCACTCGAAAGTTTTTATGATGCCTCTTATGATACCCCATTAAGTACTCAAATTGAGCTGGCAGAACTACAGTACAATTTAATTTCGACAGGCCACTATTACCATTAGTCTACAGTAGTGATTTAAATTCCTTTATATATAGCCTTTGATGAACAGAAATTCGCCGCGGTGGAGCGAGGGAAAGCACAGAGGCTCTATGCTACGATGCGCGAGGCCGTTCCCCGTCGGGGGTTCGAATCCTCCCTCGGGCATGGATGTTCGTGTCGTCTTTAGTATAAGGTAGTTCATAAGTAGTTTGTAAGTTTAGGGACTGATGACCACGCAGTTAAGTCCCTTAACCTTAACAATTCCTGAGGATTCATGTCCTTGCCGTAGAATGTGTTGCAATGTTCTGAACAACGTTCATTTGCGAACAGATGTTTCCAATTATGAATATTAACGAAATTAAAATAAGGTCAAGTTTAATGAATTGTTACAAGCTGTATTTCGAATTGTAACTGCCAAAACTATTGTACGTAATATGAGAAAATTAGTTTCTTCAATGTGATGCCAAAGATCAACAAAAAATGTTGAAAATTTGTATAACGTAGGAAGCGCAGTAAAACTTTCTGCCTAAGGTAAGGTAAAACAGTCAACAATCCGAAGATTGGTTTGAACACCACAGTGCTTTACTAGGCATGGTCCTGTTTGGAGGTGGTATGTCGTTGCCTTCCTCCGACCTTCGAACTGACTCACCCAGCCAGTTATAGGGGGACCTACAGTTTAACGTGGATTCCGAACCACGGTGCTACTCGGCATTTTTCACATGACAAATACTGCCAGAGGTGAAAGAAGTGGAAAGTGCCAGATAAAAATCCTAGGACCTGACGGGGATCGAACCCGGGACCTTTGGATTTGTAGTCTGGCACTCTACCACTGTGCTACGGAGCCGCACTATAAACAAAAATTGACATCATTATTATTGGTTTTAATAATTCACAACACGTGCCCCTGCTACCTCTGCGCTGACTGCGCTGTGCCTGCCTCTCGTGCCCCACTACACAACATCGGCTGCTGCAGCAGAGCACCGGTGTATTTCCCGGTGCTCGCCAACCACACGAGTTGGAGCGGCCTGACTTAGAAGATGGGCTAAGGAAAGTCAAACCTACGTTTTTAACATTGGTTGATTTGGAGAAAGCTTTTGACAATGTCGACTGGAATAAACTTTTTCAGCCGCGGTGGAGTAGCCGAACGGTCGGAACGCGCGGTTGCTCGCCGTCGGAGGTTCGAGTCCTCCCTGGGGCATGGGTGTGTGAGTTGTCCTTACGTTAGTTTACCTTAGTTTAAGTAGTTTGTAAGCTACGGACTGATGACCACGCAGTTTGGCCCGATAGATTTACAAACATTTTGTAAGCTCTTTCAATTTCTGAAGGTAACAGGGGTAAAATATACGGAGCGAGAGTTATATTCAACTTATACAAAAGCCGAACAGCGCTTATTAGAGTCGGACGGCATGAAACGGACGGACGAAGACGTTGGGAAGGGAATAAGGCAGGGTTGTAGCCTTTCCCCAATGTTGTTTAATCTGTACATTGAGCAAGCAGTGAAGGAATGAAAGGAAAAATTTGGAGAGGGAAGTAAAGTTCAAGGAGATGAAATAAATAAATAAATTAAAAAAAAATTGAGGTTTGCCGAATACATTCTGTGACTCAGGCGCTCCAGTCACGGTCTGCACGACCACTACAGTCGGCGGTTCGAATCCCCCCTTGGGCACGGATATTTGTGCCGTCATAGTTCGTAAGTAGTTCATAAGTAGTTTGTAAGTTTAGGGACTGATAACCCCGTAGTTAAGTCCCATAGACTATACAAACGACATTTGAGATTTGGAAGAGCAACTGAATAGAATGGACAGTGTCTGGAAAACGGGGTATAAGATGAACACCAACAAGAGTAAAACAAAGATAATGGAATGTAGCGTCAGAAAATCAGGCGATGCTGAAGGAATTAGATTACGTAATGAGACAATAAAAGTAGCAGATGACTTTTGTTATTTAGGTAACAAAATAACTTCTGATAGCCGAAGTAAAGAAGATATAAAATGCAGAATAGCTCTTGGAAGAAAAGCGTTTCTGAAAGAGCGAAATTTGTTGACATCAAATATTAATCTAAATGTTAGGAAGAATTTGTCTGGAGTGTAGTAATGTATGAGAGTGAAACGTGGACGATAAGGAGTTCAAACAAAAATATGATAGAAGCTTTCGAAATGTGGTGTTACGGACAAATGATGAAAATTATATGGGTACATCACGTAACTAATGAAGAAGTGCTTAACGCAATAGGGGAGAAAAGGAGCTTCTTGCATATCCTGACTAAGAGAAGGGATATATTGGTGGCATACATTCTGTGACATCAAGGAATCTTCAACTTAGCATTAGAGAAAAGTGTGTGGGGTAAAAATCGTAGAGGGAGACCGAGGGACGAATACAGTAAGCAGATTCAAAAGGACATATGTTGCCGAACCTATTTTCAGATAAAGCGACTTGCTCAGGACAGGGTAGCGTGGAGAGCTGCATCAAACCAGTCTGAAGGCTGAATACCACAAAAACAACAAGGTGATCGCAGACATGCACAGGATGCCGACAGTCCACTCTGATATGAACAGTCCTCTTGAGGAGACTACACACTGCTTGTTGAGAAATACACCAGAAATCTTGGAAAACGGTTCGTGATGTTTGAGAGCGATACATCACGCCATGTGCACAACATACCTGTCATCACGTGCAGTGGTGCAATGAGGTGGGTAAAATAGGTTCCGTTGGTCGGTTGTTACTTCCTGCGCCCAGTGCACGAGCAGCGATTTCTTCAATGGATAGTCCGCAATCTCTATTGGCAACGATTCTTCCACGGGCGAACTGCGAAACGTGATCGAAAAACGCTCTCCGTCTTTTCTGATATCTACTGTAGCCTCTTACATAAAATGACCCACCCCCCACCCTACAGAACAATTCCAGTACGTCTTTTCCCTCCTTTATACAGCGCTTACAAGTGGCACTAGTGGTGCTGTTGAACGGCGCATGCGCTAAAACGCTAATCTCGTGCATTTCTCGTCACCGGAAACTCATGCTCTAAATATCGCCTGACTTGGATGTCCCCTATAGTGTGCGGCGTTTTGAGTTGGCAGCACAGTACTTATTATTATGAATATCCTCAGATACACCCAGTACATTCGTAAATTCACTGTTACTGTAAATATCTGCACGTATTCATACCTGCTCAGACCTGTAAGCAGATTCACATTACCATCTGCTGTTTTATTTTATTTTACAGTAGAACCCCTCTAATCCGTCACCTTCGGGACCGGGACCATGGTCGAAACGACAAAAAGGTCGGATTATCCGAAACATCTAATATTTATCGCAAAAAAATATAAGAATACATTTAGCATAAAAATTGAACGATTTAAATGTTCAAATGTTTGTTAAGCTTATGGGACTTAACTACGGGGTCATCAGTCCCTAAACTTACAAACTACTTATGAACTAGCTAATACTACGGACGGCACAAATATCCATGCCCGAGGGGGGATTCGAACCCCCGACCGTAGTGGCAGTGCAGACCGTGACTGGAGCGCCTCAGTCCCCTTTTTTTTTTTTTTTTTTTTTTTTTTTTTCAGTCCCCTTTTTTTTTTTTTTTTTTTTTTTTTTTTGCGCCTCAGTCACCTTTTTTTAACCACTTTTTTTTTTGGTGGGTGGGATTTTTTTTAATTTATTTATTTATTTTTATTTTTTTTATATTTTTTTTCTTCTGCCTTCTCGGCCTGGCTTCAATGCCATGTTGGTCGTCACAGTAAGCAAATTAAAGTTTTTACTTCTCTAAACACAGAAATGAAAGTTAAATGTCTTCTTCAAACAAAAAATCAGATAAACATAATTGAAATGAAAGTAATAACGCTATGGAACACAGTTCTTGTATTGCACTGTTGCTGGCTGCTAAACTAATAGTAGAAGTGCACCTCGCTGATCCCCAACGCGCCTCGTGTTGGAGTCGGGCACGTCTTCTCGATAGATTTTAGAGTAACTTCCATTGTCCTGATCGGTTCTAGCTCTAAGTCGTCGAATACATAAATTAACTTCTCATACCCGGTACTCCCCAACTGCGCGGGGGATCGCTCATAGCACTTCCTAGAAAGTTAGCAAAGTAAAGTTTGTATTTCTTGTGGTTCTTGATCGTAGAATGACGTTCTTGTAGAAATGTCCAAAAGTCAAGTACGTTCTTGGGGCCTTCTCTGAAAAGGTAGAGGACTGTCAATCCTCGAATCCAAGTTACTGCATTGGTCTTTGTTCGGGGGTAGTATGTCTCGTCCGGGTAGAGTAATATCCGTGGTTCGATATCTTGCGGAGTAACTCGAAGGAAAAAAGCTATAATTTTTTGCGCCAAACTCCACGCTTCTGCGGAAGTGCCGCATGTCAGGCGATGTTCTTCATTATCCAGTTCATTGCACTGAATACACAAAGGAGTGTCCACTCTATGTATAGCATGTAATCGGGCACGCGTCATGAATTTTCCATTAACAATCTGATACCACAGCGTACGTGTCTCTGTGTCAAGAAACGCATGGTGCACTGCCCGCCATACCACTGTCCACGTTACTGTCGGGTGCCGTCTCTCTATCACGTTGCCTGGTTGTCCCCGTAACAGTAAGCAATATATGTCACGTGCTGTTGTGGTCCTGGTAGTCGGTAGGTCCGCTTGTACATAACTGTATTCGACGAAAAAGGTACGAATATGGGCAAGAGACGGTGATATGTGCCCGACCATAACTGGCGCTCTGTGGGAAGGTGGCGCTAATTCCTCTATCAAAGTTCCGGACAGACTTGACTGGTGTCGACGCCACATCTTGACCATCGTACTGACATAGAGAGCCACAGCGCGGTCGCGGACGTGGACGAGTCCGAGTCCCCCTCGCTTAATGGGGAGGGTGAGAGTTTCGTATCGGACTTTGAAAATTAGACCTGCGCTCACGAAGTATCCAAAGGCCGCTAGGAGGCAGCGTGCCATAACCACCGGCATCGGGAGCACTTGCGCCAAGTGTGGAATGCGCGATGCCAGGTGAGTATTCACAAAAGTGACCCGTTGCATCATGTCTAATGTTCTTAACATGTTATCTCGAACACTCGTTCTGATAGACTGCAGGAGCCGTCTATAGTTGAGCGCTGCCGTGCGTCTGACGTCGTTGGTGAATGTAATTCCCAAACATTTCATTGTGTCCATTAATCTTAACGGTGCCACGCTGTTATCTGGCAGCCCTCGTCCAATGTACATAGCCCCAGACTTCGCCATATTAACGCGACTTCCTGTAGCCGAACCATACAGATCAATCCAGCGTAGTGCCGTTCGTATCTCGTCCCCCGACCTCGCCAGGAAGGTAAGGTCGTCTGCATATGTTCTGCAGATGAATGTGTGACCCCTGAATGTCATTCCTGTTAGCTTGTTCCTAAGGCCACGAAGTAACGGCTCGATAGCTATGGCGTAGAGTATCGACGACAGCGGGCACCCTTGCCGCACAGATCTGGCGATTTTGATTGGTCCTAACGCACGCCCGTTCACGAGCACTGTGGAGGAAGCACCGTGGAGTAGTCGCATTACTACGGTAACGAAGTCTTGTGGAAAGTTCATTTTCGTCATCACTTTTGTCATGTACGCATGGCTCACTCTGTCAAAAGCGCGATCAAAGTCCACGGACACCAAAACAGCATTGAGACGACAGGTTGTTGCCAATGCTATCACGTCGCGGTAGTCACTGAGCGCTGTCTGAATATTGCTGTCACCACCGAGAGACGTTTGATCAAGGGAGATAATTTGGCGGAGGACGCATTTGATGCGAGCTGCAAGTATCCTTGTGTAGGTCTTAAAATCTGAGTTGAGTAGTGTCAGCGGCCGATAGTCTTGTATTCCTTTCCCACCTGACGGTTTGGGGACAGGAATTATCATGCCCTCCACAAAGGCAGATGGAAGAGGGGTACGCGGAGACATCAGTTCTCGATACATATCAGTCCACCGAGGCAGCATGAGAGTTTTGAATGTTCGATAAAATTCTAACGGGAGACCGTCCGGTCCCGGTGATTTGTTTGCTGCGCCTTTACCCAGAGCTTCTGCCACTTCATCTTCCGTAACCTCTGCCATGAGTAATCCTTCCGCCGTCGCATCAAGGGTATCCGACAGTGTCTGTGGAACTTCATCATCCCCTCGGCCACCGCGGCCGCCTGAACCATTTAAGAACTAAAAGACATCTACAGTAATTTAAAAAATGTTTTTTACACAGTGTTAAACAATATATTAACTAAAAAAGTCTACACACACTATAACATGTATTGGTTTTAAAAGGAAAAACGACAAATTACAGTACTGTACTATATTTACTGTGGAAACAAATCGGACACCGTGACGAGTTTTCCAACGATCAATCCAGCCTTCACTGCCACACTATTTATTTACTTTATTTATTTATTTATGAGAATTAGCCCAGATGTTGGAGTTCCTTTCCTTCTTTCTTGACAAAACCACATCCACAGTGCGTTATCAAGCAGTTCAAGTTTAGGCTTCTTTAATGTTTTGTGATTCTTAAGTGTGTTTTCAGCATCAGTCGTAACTGTATAGGATTGAATGTCTTACCAATTCTTCCTCCACTCCTTAATTGTCGTAACACCTACATTCAGTTCCTTTGAAATTTTTTCAGAACAATTCTCCTGTGTCCAGTCTTTGTAGCACTGCTAATTTTTCATTTAGTGAAAGAGTTACGTGTTTACGTTTGAATCCAGACATGGAAAACAGACAACTGTACACACAATGGATGTAATAAGTACTGTAAGAAACACGGAATAAAGCAAACAACTACGTTTTCTAATACCAACAAAGATGAAAACAGCGCAACAACGTACAGTGTAACAATATGCACAGCGATAGACACCGCAACAATGGCCCGACAGGCGTCCGGTCAGTGACCAGTCAGCACAGGCTCGTGAGCCTGAGCTGGGTCGAACTAACCGGAGTGACGGACCATCCAAGGTCGGAATAGAGGGGTTCTACTGTAATTAATTAATTTATTTATTTATTTTTGAAAAGACGTCGATTTGACGATGTTCCTGATATCCAACGAAAATTGACGAGGCTTTTGAACACCAACCCAAAGAAGACTTCGTGGAAAGTTTCCAGGACATGCATCGCAGAGATCAGCGGTGCATAGTTGAGGGAGGTGACTATTTGGAAGAGCGGTAAGGTAACTACAGTTCATAGCTCTTCTTCGTTAAATATTACAGGACAGTTTGCCGAACTTTGACAAGGTTGTATCTCAAAAAATAAATCACAAACATTTTAATTTTATTATCGGATAGAAACTTAATTTGTAAAAACGTAGTACTCCAGTTAGACGTAATGACCTCCCTTCATGCTCTAATGAAAACAAAAGAACACGCATATATTTCTGGGTAACTATTTCACGTCACAAGTGTATAAGATCTTTTGCTGAGATTTGAGGTTTTCAATATGAGCTGACGCTATAAATACTTCATATTCTCATTCTCTCCTCCTTCCTCTTTCTTACTCTCCCCCCCCCCCCCCGTCTCTCTCTCTCTCTCTCTCTCTCTCTCTCTCTCTCTCTCTCTCTCTCTCTCTATATATATATATATATATATATCACTTCGGTATCACAACACGCTCCCTCCCCACCAAGAATATGAGCGATAAAGTCGCTATTTTATCGCTCTGTCTCGTCAGTGTATCATTTACGTGTCTAATCATCTCACTTTTCCGTGATTATAGAATCGATACTGTTTAGTTATAGTTTCCAATTGTTACTTACTACGACTTTTCGGCAAGATTTCAGAGCAAATATTACCACTGTTGTAGAGACTGAAGCGAATCTTGCTTTAAAATGTCTAAAGAATTATGTACTACCTACCTCTTTCCTAAGTAATGAGATTACACAGGCGCGAACGTCTCTGACGAATTTGCTCTTCATGAAGTCGGAGATGACACATGAACGTGAAGGAATAAAAGATCAAATATGGAGAAGGAATTAAAGTTCATGGAGAAGAAAAATTCCATTGCGGTTTTCCTATGACATTGTAATTCTGGCAGAGACATCAAAGGACCACGATGAATAAATAAACAGAATGATCAGTGTCTTGGAAGAAAAGTAGAAGATGAACATTAACAAGAGCAAAATAACGGTAATGAATGTAGTTTGAAAAACACAGGTAATGCTGAAGCAGTTAGAATAGATAACGAAGCAACATGAGAAGTAGTGCGTTTTGTTAATTCGTCAGCAAAATAACTTATGACGGCAGAAGTAGAGGACCTGAAAATAGTTGATTGGCCGTGCAAAGAAAAGTATTTCTGAACTACAGAAATTTCTTGACATCGAATGTTAATATAAGTGTTGAGAAATCGTTTTTGAACGCATTTGTCCATAGTGTAGCATTGTACAAGAGTCAAACGTAGACGATAAGGAGTTCAGACACAAAACGCTAGGTTTTGAAATTTGATGTTACAAAATAATATTGGCGAGTAGAAATGAAATTACGCACTAAAAGAAGGGATCTATTGGCCGTACACTTTCTTAGACGTCAAGAAACTCTCAATTTAACATTGGAGGGAAGTATGTCAAGTAAAAATCGTAGCGGGAGACCGAGGGACGAATACTGTAAACAGGTTCAAAGAGGGGTAAGTTGCCGTTCTTATACGGAGATAAAGAGTTTTGCGGAGAATAGGGTAGCTTGGAGAGCTGCATCAAACCAGTATGTTGCCTTAAGTCAACAACACCAACATATATGTCTTCACATTGAACTAATCAAGAGAATGTCCACTTTCAGACGACTGTATTTAAGGTGAATTTAAACAAAAACTTGAACAGAAAACACAAAATTTAAAAAAAATGGTATTTGTGGGTTACACCGTTTCTGCACCAAACTCTTCATATGTAATATGCTACAGCAACATAGAATGGTTTGTTTCTACATTTGTTACTTAACATTTCTCCATTAGTGCAAGAAGACTATACTAATTTCAGCTCCTCTCTGGATCTCAAAAGCACTCGACACGTGCAAACCGATACCTGTAGCATTGCTTAGTGAATAAAACAAAAATCTCTCCGATTCGGAACATTTTGTAATGAAATTGTGTTATTATATATTCTAGTATTATTCTGTTAATCCATTGTTATACACTTGTATAAGTTACCGCATTGCAATGACATGTATTTATTTCATTCGTATGGTAGTCCATAACTTTTTATCTCCGTCCATCAAGTTCAGTGAGATATTTTATGTTTGCAAACATGTAAAAGATGTCATACATTTCAGTTTTTGTGCATTTTTCTTTACTTTTGTTAATATGTGGGATCTCAGATTACATATGTAAAGACATACATCGGTCAAATGGTTAGAAATTTTAAAACACTATTCCGAAAACTCATGAAAAATAGAGACTTGTATGCATTTAAATGTCCAAAATCACGAAACGACAGACACAATGTAATGTGTCTCAATTCTACACAATGCTGATGAAAAATATATAAATAGTATCCGTCATGAACAAATTTACTTAAAAACATAAATATTTTAACGAAAATTTTACTAATGTCGTTATCCAAAGATGAAACAAGTTTTTCAGCGAAAAATAACGAATTCCACACTAATATTTACGCATTTTACCTTTTTATGTAATCGACGAAAGGAGAAAATATAAAAATGCAATAAATGAAACAGGCAAAATGGAGTACAGACGACTAAGAAATGAGATTGACAGGAAGTGCAAAATGGCTAAGCAGGAGTGGCTAGAAGTCAAATGCAAGGATGTAGTAGAATGTATAAATAGGGGGAAAATAGATACAGCCTACAGGAAAATAAAAGAGATATTTGGAGATAAAAAAAAAAAACAGCTCTATGAATAACAACGACACTTATGGAAAACCAGTTCTCAGCAAAGAAGGGAAAGCTGAAAGGTGGAAAGAGTATATAGAGGGGGTCTACAAAGGAAATGAACTTAGAGACAATATTGTAGGAAGGGAAGAGGATGTATATGAAGATGAAATAGGAGATACTGTACTGAGAGAAGAATTTGACAGAGCCCTGGAAGACCTAAGTCGAAACAAGGCCCCTGGAGTAGATGATATTCCCTCAGAGCTACTGAAGTCTCTGGGAGAACCAGCCATGACAAAATTGTTTCACCTGGTGTGTAAGATGTATGAGACAGGTGAAGTAACCTCAGATTTTGAGAAAAATGTTATAATTCCAA
This sequence comes from Locusta migratoria, assembly GCA_026315105.1. Taxonomy (NCBI): domain Eukaryota; kingdom Metazoa; phylum Arthropoda; class Insecta; order Orthoptera; family Acrididae; genus Locusta; species Locusta migratoria. The sequence continues at coordinate 713,997,759 of CM048744.1, forward strand.
AGAAAGCAGGTGCAGACAGGTGTGAAAACTACAGAACCATCAGTTTAATAAGTCATGGTTGCAAAATATTAACACGAATTATACACAGGAGGATGTAAAAGCTGGTAGAAGCCGACCTCGGGGAAGATCAGTTTGGGTTCAGGAGAAATGTAGGAACACGGGTGGCAATACTCACTTTACGGCTTATCCTAGAAGATAGATTAAGAAAAGGCAAACCTACATTTCTAGCTTTTGTAGATTTGGAGAAGGCTTATGACAATGTTGATTGGAATAAACTCTTTCAAGTTCTGAAGTAAGCAGGAGTAAAATATAGGGAGCGTAAGGTTATTTACAACTTGTACAAAAACCAGACAGCAGTTGTCAGAGTTGAAGGGCATGAAAGGGATGCAGGGGTTGGAAAAGGAGTAGGACAGGGTTTTAGTCTTTCTCCATTGTTATTCAATTTGTACATTGAGCAAGCTATAAAGGAAAGCAAGGAGAAATTTGGAGAAGGAATTAAAGTTCAGGGTGAAGAATTAAAAACATTGCGTTTTGCCGACGACATAGTAATTCTGTCAGATACAGCAAAGGACCTGGAAGAGCAATTGAACGGAATGGACAGTGTGCTGAAAAGTGCATATAAGATGAACATTAACAAGAACAAAACTAGGGTAATGGAGTGCAGTGTAAGAAAATCAGTTGATGCTGAAGGAATTAGATTGGGTAACGAAGCAATAAAGGAGGTAGATAAGTTTTTTTACTTGGGCAGTAAAATAACAAATGATGGCCGCAGTACAGAGGATATAAAATGCAGAATGGCAATGGGTAGAAAAGCGTTCTTGAAGAACAGAAATTTGTTAACATCGAATATTGATTTAAGCCTAAGGAAGTCCTTTCTGAATGCATTTGTATGGAGTGTTGCCTTGTATGGGAGTGAAACATGGACGATAAACAGTGCGGATAGGAAGAGGATTGAGGCTTTTGAAATATGGTGCTACAGAAGAATGCTGAAGATTAGGTGGGTGGATCGCGTAACTAATGAGGAGGTACTGAACAGAATTGTGGAGAAAAGAAATTTCTGGCATACGTTGACTAAAAGAAGGGATAGATTGGTAGGACACATTCTTAGACATGAAGGAATTGTGAATTTAGCGTTGGAGGGAAGTGTGTGGGGTAAAAACCGCAGAGGAAGACCAAGAGATGCATACAGTAAGCAGATTCAGACAGATGTAGGTTGCCGTTCTTATGTGGAGATGAAGAGGCTTGCTCAGGATAGAGTAAGGTGGAGAGCTGCATCAGACCAGTCTCCGGACTGAAGACCACAAGAACAACAACAACCTTTTTATGAATTATATTTGGAATTTTTGCTTTAGGTGGGAGAGTAACATAGACAAATTAACAAAAGTAAAGAGAAATGCACAGAACGCGATATTTATTACAAATATGACATCTTTGACAGATATCACAACAGAATCTTAAAAAGCATGTTTCGCCTCACATAAAATAACATATAAACGTGCTAGGACGTAAAACTTAATAGAAACTTGTAAAAGTTCTATGAAGACATAAAAATTAAATTTAAGTGAGAAACAAACAGCATGGAATAAAAAGTAGCAACTCCGATAACATATAGGTTACAGAATATCTTTTTATGTAGCTTCTACAGGACCGTTGACGGTGAACATGTGCTCGGAACCTGTCTGGTAAATAAAAATAAATAAAAATCAAGCAGTCTTGTCATTGCATACCTGTAATAACTCCATTTATTAATCTCGCATCACGACACTCACTGCTGTAAAAGTTATTACCAACTGACAGCTGCAACGACACTCTTAGCGGTGTGATAGCCACCACAGTTGTGGTGTTTGTTTTATAATTACTTTTGTACGTACTTAACGAAATAGTTAGTACAAGTTTTGCGTTACAAGCAATAGTAAAATATTAAGAGACGTAAACTGATACGGAAGTTAATGAAGAAACAGTCAATTTTACTGATTCAGTGGTATAAACAACAACTTCGTCTTGAACAAATACTTACAAATATGTGTGTATTTCAATCTTAATTGGCTGAAAGTAAGTAGACTATAAACATAAAAGAATAATAAATTTCTATTATGGTCTTTTCTTACTATGACAGGCACTTTTTTGACGTGTATAAATTCGGTGTGGAGTCAAATGATTCGCACAGTTTTACAACTCATACGTCTTTCTTAAAAGTGCATATTATGTTAAGTGTAATTACTTTAGCTTAAAAAGGCAAAGTTTTGATGATTATTGCCATTTGTGGTTCAGCTGTAGCAACAATTGTGGAATTGCCTTCGTCTCTGTTGGAAAACAGTTTCATAGCTTTTGCCGTTTTATTGTCACGTTTGTGACGTGTTTCCTTCAGCTACAACTGTTGTAGCTGATTTGGTACGTTACATATTCCAGTTATTGCATTCTATATACGTTTGTTACGTTCAAACACACTGATTCGACTGGAATTATAGTGAAGAAACCTTAACGTTCGTCTTTCTGCCAAAGTAAAGGTCTTCTGCTCTTTCTTAGTCATTTTTAATAGAAAACGAAATTATTTATCAGAAGCCTGTAGGCTACAAGATAGTGGAAAATAAACTATCCTGTAATGTACCGTTTCGTACCTTGCCAGGGACCTTAGGAAACTTAATTAAGACAAATATAGAGCTTTTTTTAAGTTGTTACCTATTTTAAGCTATTGCATACGTTTCCTAATGTAAAAAGTATGTTACAATCAATATAAACAATAATATTCCCAATAATCCAATGTCGTATTCAGAAATGCAGCTTTCCGACCGCTTGGAGCGCTACTGTCGCAGTATATAACAAAAATCTGCGGAAGTGTCGTGACTGTATGTGTTAGACTGTGGTATATACTTTTTCCTCAGTCCATCGCTTAACGCTACTTTATCAAAGACATTTTAAGCAAGCTGCGATTGCAACTACTAAACCACTGACACAAAGAGGACTTGTTACTGCCTTACCACCTTGTTGCTTCTTCAGGGGGTGCAACTCTTATACATCGATTATGAATCCTCTGTTATTTTCCAGGATCAATTTTCACATCTGTTGTCACTGGAATTAAGCTCTCTTCTCCCTCTCTCGCTCTCCGTGGAGAAACTACTAACTTGTTTTCCGTATAGCCCGAGCGGAATTAAGAAAGTCGCAAGGGGCTTATTAGGAGAGTTGCTGAAGATAGGACAGCCATGCTTTGCAACAGTCGGCTACTGCCATAGCGGACTGCTTGTCCGACTGCCTGATGTACGTTCTCTGGTTTATGGAGAAACTCGCGGACTCTGAATAGATTACGAACAGAGATATTCAAATAGCTTCCGCGTGTAATATGAAGACGGGGGCTGAGATACCGCCCGTCTTGTCAGAACAGAACTAGTGAAACACTGTTAGTATAATGCCGACGTGAAGTTCAACTACGACATTCGTAACCATGTTTATTTATAAGGCTCTCCGAGAGAGATAGTCCGCAACTACGAATTAGACCCGTTCGCTTGAAGGTCCGAGTCGGTTTCCTGTACTGCTTCTCGATAAACTGCTTCAGATGAATGTGTGGCACTACACTGCAATCAATTCCTTCAGCACGGGAAATTCAAATGTCCGATTTATAGTGTTATTGTAGCTGATACGTGTTAATAATGATCGATGAGTTTCTCTGAATATCACTGTCACAAACTGTATAAAGGAAAGCAATAAAACGACACAGTTTTATGTATACATCTCCGTTTACATACGTGTTGCGCAAGCTCCCGTATGGTGCGTGATGGAGAGTACTTTCTACCAGTACCAGTCATTTCCTTTCCTGTTCCACTCAAAGATAGTGAGGGAGAAACGACAGTCTGTATTCCTTCACACGAGACCCACGTTTCTCACCTTCGTGATCCTTACGGGAAATGTAAGTTGGTGGCAACCGATTCTTCAGCAGTCAGATTCAAATGTCCGTTCTCTAAATTTCCTTAGTAACGTTTTCCGAAAACCGCGTCGTTCTCTCTCCAGGGATTCTCGTATGAATTGCTGAAGAATCACCATAATACTCATCTTTACCTAACTCACCGGCAAAAAATCTGAATTATGTCTGTGTCTTCCTTTGATCATGGAGATCATGGAGATTTCACACATTCGAGCAGCACTCAGTAATGGATCACAGTAATTTTATGTGCGTGAATTCTTAACAGATAAACTACATCATCTCGAACGTCTCTGAGTAAACTGAAGCCGATCATTCGTCTTCCCTAAAACTCCCCTCACATACTTGTTTCAAGCCAGATCACTTTTGAAACACCTGGTACTTAATGGACGCGACTGTTTCAAGCAGCACCAACTAAGGCTGTACTCGGATATGAACTTGTATTTTTTTCCTTTTATATTTTTTTCAGTAATAGCTTGAATGCACGGCCTGTTAAGTTGAATGGGCGGTATTTCTTCCACTTACCTGCCGTTGCTACTTTTGTAATTGTGTGGATGAATTTTTTCTGAAACTGTGGTGATGCATCACCAGTCTCGTAGATTCTACTCACCAACTTGTATAGTTGTGTGGTTGTCACTTCCGTCGATGATTTTACAATTTGTATTGGAATGTTATCAATGTCTTCCAGAGCACATTAACATTCTTACTTTTAGAAATAGATCCACTATTTCTTCCATATTGACCATAATTTCTTCTGTAATTATTGATATGGTGTATGTTCTTCCGGACATGTCTGAAATAAGATTTGTTGACATTAACGGCCGTAATTCTGCGAATTCGAAATATTTAAACATTTCGATCATATTGGGGCGTTGAAATAAATTCTAGTCCCAGAATGTAGACCTTTGTGTCAGCACCTTGGTGTGGTCGTAATCCATACCGTGTATTTCCGTCAGGCCATGTTCTGCGACTGCAGACTTACGGGGTTACTGTAATCTTGTATGCCGTTGGTGTTCTCGGCACCAAGCCTCTACAGTATGCACTGTCTTACCTACATATGTTGCACCGCATTGGCAGGGGATTTGATAGACACCAGGCTTCCGTAGTCCCAGGTCATCTTTCACACTTCCAAGCAGTGCTGATATGTTAGCTGGTGGGTGGGAGCCAGTCTCCCTGAGAATTCTTCCTATTTTTCCGGATAAAGCGCCACAAAAAGAAATAAACGCATTTGCTGCGTCTTGCGTCTTCCTGCGCGTCCTCTTCTGGCTCCACCGGTTGTGCAGGGGCTGTAGGACCTACGGCTCTCCTAATTTGCCATTTCTTGCAGCCATTATTCCGGGAAACCGCTTTCAGATGTTCAGTTTCTTCATTGACACTTCTGTCGTTAGAGAGTTCGAGCCCTATGTGCCAATGTTTTGAGCACGCCGTCCCTCTTAGCTAGGGGGTGGCAGCTGTCCTCCTGCAAGTGTAGATCGGTGTGCGTCTTCTTCCAGTACACTTTAGGCTGCGGCATAAAGTGCCACCAGCCCTTCTCTTAACCAGGACATCCACCTTGACTTCCATAGTAAACTTGATGTTTTGATGTACGGAACTGAGGTGCGTTAGGAAGTCATTCAGCTTGTCTCTTCCATGTGACCATTTCACGAAAGTGTCGTGTACATACCGAAGAAACAGGTAGGTTTCAAAAGTATTCAATTGTTTTTAGAGCTTATGGGACTTAACTACGGGGTCATCAGTTCCTAAAATTACAAACTTCTTATTAACTAGTTTATACTAAAGACGGCACAAACATCCATGCCCGAGGGGGGATTCGAACCCCCGACGGGGAACGGCCTCGCGCATCGTAGCATAGCGCTCGGCCGCTCAGCCGCGGCAGGTAGGTTTCCACTGGGTTGATTCTAGGGCTTCTTCCTCGAAGTGTTCCATAATCATGTTGGCACCCACTGGTGAACGTGGACTTCCCATGGCTACCCCCTCTGACTGTTCATAACAGACACCGTCAAAGAGAAAGTATGTGGACGTCAGGACATGCTTGAACAGGTTAGCTGTCCCTTCATCAAATTTCTGGTCAACAAGCTCTAAGAATCCCTGTAAAGGTAAAAAAGAGAAAAAAACATCGAAACTGACAAGAAAGTCGTTGAGTTTGAAGTTCGTAAGGTGCTCCACAAAATCCACAGAATTCCGAATGTGATGGGAGCACTTCCCAACGTAAGGGCTAAGCAAATCCTTGAGGAACTTAGCAAGAACTTCAAGCTCAAAGATGTCCGGTGAGGACCACCCCCTCCCCCAACAGTCAGCGCACCTGATGATGGCAACGTGGTCGTTTGCCAAAATATGTATCCTTTGGACACTGGAATCCGGCAGTTTACCCGCGAATTATTTCAATATGAAGTACACCGAACAATGGGACGGAATCCCCAAAACGTGGCCAAAACCCCAAGGAGACGTTTAATTCAGACGAAACTCATCACAAGGTTGTTTCTGAGGCCGCTGATGAATTTCATGGTAAAAATGGTCTAAACAAAATGGTGGAGCTAATATTGTGGTGTCGCACAAGTATAAAGTGCGCGCCACCTACTTTCGCCGCGCGCCGCCATGCACGCACGGCGCTGCGTTCTTACGGACAGCCACGAGCGCCTTCTGCTACAACTCCGCTCGTGACCACCACTGAACGACATCGTTCACTTGGGCCTGAGATAGGAACCAGCTAACACTTCGGAATCAGATAGGCACCAGTGAAGACTTGGCTATCGGATAGGCACTAGGCAGGCCTCTAGCTCAACTATGTATCAGCATTCTGCAGTACTGAGCTATGTAAAAGTTAAGTATTACTGTCTCTATGAAATATATATATAAAAAATGTTCAAATGTTTGTAGAACTTATGGGACTTAACTGCGGGGTCATCAGTCTCTAAGCTTACAAACTACTTACGAACTAGCTAAGACTAAGGACGACACAAATATCCATGCCCGAGGGGGGATTCGAACCCCCGACCGTAGTGGCCGTGCAGATTGTGACTGGAGCGCCTCAGTCTCCTCGGCCACCGCGGCCAGCCTGAAATATATATATCTCTTTCTAATTTACTCTAGTGTTTCTAGTTTCTGCTGCCCCACTGGCTGGTCACCTCCGTACCTGCACAAGCGTGCATCCTTTATTCCTGTGTCGGTCTCTTCCTACTCGTCCACCGACACAAAAGCGGCGAAGAGGCTGGGACACAAAAAAATAGCAACGTGACCCATGAAAATCCATAATAATTTAATAATAATAGCGTGTATTTGGTATTTAGACACTAGTAATTATATACTGCCAACGTGATTTGTTTATTATAACAGAATATTTGTCGAAAATATATCGGGAAAAATTCTTCGCTACCACACACATTGAAATTCAATAATATAATGAAACAATCTTCAAAGTCGGTGTCAGAATGCAAATAATAAATGTAATAGTATAATCAACGATAGAAGTAATAAGTGTAGCTAACAAAGACAATCGTTCTTCACAATGAAAACTTAGTATGCTTGAAGATTTTGTTGTGATGCATACGAAATGTCGGCCGCAAGGGCACTTGTAAATATCCAGTATACAAGAGAAATGGCAGATTTTGCCAGCTGATTTTTGTCAATTCCATCAGATAATTAATCAATGTATAGTCGGCGAGTTGAAATTCCGCGGTATATTTAGGTATATGCTACTTTTACAAGTTCGGCAAAGCATGGTCCTTTTGCAGAGGCATCGGAAGAAATATAATATAAATGGGATAACCATGAAATTTTTTACCGATTTAGTATACGAACTTTTTGTACATACCAGTGGCAACCGATTCCCTCTTGTAGAACTGAATTTCTTCAATTCACTACCAAAATATTAACTCATTAACCGAGAGTAAATTTGTCTTGCTTTCACAGCGTCGCGTGTACTCTCGACGAAGGTCACTTTTGAACTGACGAAACTCGACAGGAATCGAAGGTGGCGACCTCTCCTTCTGGAATGAGATGGACCAATCCTTCCCCTACCCAAGCCACCCATCACAATTCTGGGAATCGAAAATTCACTTTCGGGGTTTTGGCTACGTTTTGGGGATTCCGTCCCACTGTGCGCCAGGAGAATTTGAAGAAACATGTTGTTGTTGTTGTTGTTATGGTCTTCAGTCCGGAGACTGGTTTGATGCAGCTCTCCACCCTACTCTATCCTGAGCAAGCCTTTTCATCTCCTCATAAGAACGACAACCCACATCCACTTGAATCTGCTTACTATACGCGTCTCTTGGTCTCTCTCTGCGATTTTTACCCCACACACTTCCCTCCAATGCTACATTTACGATTCCTCGGTCTGAGAATGTGTCCTACCAAGCGATCCCTTCTTTTAGCCAGGGTATGCCAAAAATTCCTTTTCTCACCAATTCTGTTCAGTACCTCTTCATTATTTATGCGATCTACCCACACAATTTTCAGCATTCTTCTGTAGCACCACATTTGAAAAGCCTCTATCCTCTTCCTGTCTGCACTGCTTATCGTCCATGTTTCACTCCCGGACAAGGCAACACTCCACACAAATGCCTTCAGAAAAGACTCCTTACACTCCTTAATATTCGATGTTAGCAAATTTCTATTTTTCAAAAATGCTTTTCTTCCCATTGCCATTCTGCATTTTATATCTTCTGTACTGCGACCATTGCATGTTATTTTACTACCCAAGTAACAAAACTCATCTACCACCTTCATTGTTTCGTTACCTAATCTATTTCTTTCAGCATCGCCCGATTTTCTAAGACCTCATTCCATTATTTTTGTTTTGCTCTTATTTTTGTTCATTTTATACGCTCTCTTCAATACACTGTCCATTCCATTCAACTGCACTTCCAGGTCCTTTGCTGTCTCTGACAGAATTACAATGTCATCAGCAAAACGCAATGTTTTTATTTCTTCCCCCTGAACTTTAATCCCTATTCCAAATTTTTCCTTGCTTTCCTTCACTGCCTGCTCGATGTACAAATTGAATAGCATCGGAGAAAGGCTACACCCCTGTCTTACTCCCTTCCCAACTGATGCTTCCCTTTCATGCCCTTCGAGTCTAATAACTGCGGTCTGGCTTTTGTACAAGTAACTCTCCTTTCCCTATATTTTACCCCTGCTGACTTCAGAATTTGAAAGAGTGTATTCCAGTCAACATTGTCAAAAGCTTTCTCCAAATCTACAAAAGCTAAAAATGTAGGTTTGCCTTTCCTTAATCTATCTTCTAATATAAGAGGTAAAGTGAGTATTGCCCCCCGGGTTCCTACGTTCCTCCTGTATCCAGACTGATCTTCCCCGAGGTCGGCTTCTACCGGATTTTTCATTCTTCTGTAGATAATTCGTGTTAAAATGTTGCAACCATGACTTATCAAACTGATAGTTCTATAATTTTCACACCTGTCTGCGCCTGATTTCTTTTTAATGGGGATTATTACATTTTTCTTAAAGTCTGAGGGCATTTCGACTGTCTCATAGATCCTACACACCAGTTCAAATAGTCTTGTCATGGCTGGCTTTCGCAGAGACTTTAGTAGCTCTGAGGGTATGTCATCTACTCCTGGGCCCTTGTTCCGACAGTTTGGGACGCACAGGATACCGTGCCCACGGGTGCGGTTCCTGTAGGGAGATGCTTGTCCACTGTTGGTCGAGCCCATCTCTACGAGATTACGAGAGTAACTCGGGCGTCCGATCCTTGATTGTCGTGAGTGCATTCGTGTTCTCTCGATAATCCATTTTTAGTCCGGGGCAAGTCCCGGAGATAAATTAATTTGGTCCCAATTCTCCGGCTCCGACCAAGGTTTTCGGGAGGTTTTCCTTGGTTGTAAGGCGTATGCCGGAGCTGGTAAGCCCCTCCCACTTATTCCCAATTGGGATCCCTCTTTGCCCCACTATCAGCTTGTCTGGTAATTGGCTGAATTGAACCGCGACTCTTTATGGGCCGGATCTCAAACAGCCCGCTCCACTCCTCGGAGTGGAGAATGAAAAGAGATAAGTTTTCATCTTGATCTACTTCCTACAACATCGTCTCAAAGTTCATTTTCTTTGTAGAGCTGCTCTATGTACTCTTTCCACCTTTCAGCTTTCCCTTCTTTGCTGAGAACTGGTTTTCCATCTGAGTTCTTGATATTCATAGAGTTGCTTTTCTTGTCCCCAAATGTCTCTTTTATATTCCTGTAGGCGGTATCTACTTTTCCCCTTCTTATTCATTCTTCTACAGATTTGCATTTGGCTTCTAGCATTTAGTAGTAACCTCAAAATAGCTACGCCCGGAAGATCCACAGCGTCGTAAAGGATTCAGCGGGCTGAAAAATCGATTTCGACGCGTGCGACTTGCTGCGTGACGACCGGCGGGAACACGGAGGGTCGTGTAAGTGCGCGGCGGAACTCTCGATCGCCTAACGAACTCGGATGGAGATGTATTACTTCCAGCGCAGGCCTTAATTGTCCACTTATAATTGGGAGTCCAGTAACTCTCAATTAGCGCGCGCGGCGCCCCACTAAATTACTCGTAATTGGGGCCACCAGGCGCGGGGACGGGCCCCGTGGCTCCCCGTCTTTTTGGAGCACCGTACTGCGCCGGCTTCTAGCAGGCAGGCAGACAGAAGACAGCTTCCACGGATAAGGAAACGGCCGCGGAAAAGGCATTGCAGTGTACGAGTCTCCGGACTACATCTGCAATTTAATTTCTAGTGATGTTTTATCCATCAGCCCTATACATCTCTATCCATACTCCGCAAGCCACGTCGCTGTGTGTGGCAGAGGACACTTTTTTCACCAGTGTCGCTCCTAATACAGTCGCGAATGGTTCGCGGAAAAAAATTGCGACTGCCGGTATGCCTTCGTGTGGACTCCTCTCTAGTTTTATCCTTGTGGACGTTTCGCTCGTTATACGTTGAAGGATCTAACATGCCCTGTCTGCCCACAAGCCGAGCATGTGCGTGGTTGGTCGCTGTACATGACGATGGCTCTATATCCGCAAACGTAAATATACGATGGGATATGTTGTTGTAGCTCTATTTTTATTTGTCTGACACCATTTACTACCGGGAACGTTTGGAAAGTCGTCCGTTTTTCCGCAATATTCCTGATATCCATCGCGTACGGTTTGAGAGCTGAATTAAAAAAAAATGTTCAAATGTTTGTATAGCTTATGGGACTTAACTACGGGGTCATCAGTTCCTAAAATTAGAAACTACTTATGAACTAGCTACTACTAAGGACGGCACAAATATCCATGCCCGAGGGGGGATTCGAACCCCCGACCGTAGTGGCCGTGCAGACCATGACTGGAGCGCCTCAGTGCCCTCGGCCACCGTGGCCGGCTCCGAGCATGTACGTGGTTGGTCGCTCTACATGAAAATGGCTCTATATCCGCAAACGTAAATACACGATGGTATATGTTTTTGTAGCTCTATTTTTATTTGTTCGAAATGTTCAAATGTTTGTTAAGTTTATGGGGTCATCAGTCCCTAAACTTACAAACTACTTATTTACTACCTTATACTAAGGATGGCACAAATATCCATGCCCGAGGGGGGATTCGAACCCCCGACCGTAGTGGCCGTGCAGACCGTGACTGGAGCGCCTCAGTCCCCTCGGCCACCGTGGCCGGCTATTTTTATTTGTCTGACACCATTTAGTACCGGGAACGTTTGAAAAGTCGTCCATTTTCCACAATATTGCTGATAACCATCCCATACGGTTTGAGAGCTGAATTAATCTCATCCGCGATTATCTCGAAAGGGAGTTCAAATATACGAACAGTTCTAGACCCAAATCCTCCATAATCAACTTGAACTTCACCTACATTGCCGTCACAATGATTAAATTTCAATTTGCCTCTACATTGTTCAATAAACTTTTCACAGCATTCAGCATTAATCATTTTTACATATACAGTGCTACTCACAATCGATAAATGGTTCCCGACTATCTCACTAAACTTGAGCTTTACTACATCTCGCAGGAACGCTTCTACTTCAAAAGCTTTTGGTCGAGCAAAGTGTGAAACGAGAACTTCAAAGTATGTTTCCGTTCAGGTTGACTCATCTTGATGATCTACACATTTTGATACCTAAAGCTACTATTTATGGTACAAGAGCGTCTTACTCACCACACACTGTAAGCGCGCGTCCGGCCGCAGAGAGGAAGTAAACAAACGTCCAGACAGCACGGAAGCCGAAGACAAACTGGGCTTTTATCAAAGCAACCTGATACGGATTGCACACTGATGAGAAATTCTCAAGCATTGGCTGAAGGAGTGTTCCGAAGCCTGCTTCCTTTGTTGAAGGACTAAGCTTACTGAGGATTCTTCCAGTGAATCTCAGTCTGACATCTGCTTTACCCACTATCATATGGTCGTTCCATTCCAAATCTCTATTTAAGTCTACTACAAAGGTTCAAATGTTTGTAAGACTTATGAGACTTAAATACGGGGTCATGAGTCCCTAAACTTACAAACTACTTATGAACTAGTTTATACGAAAGACGGCACAAACATTCATGCCCGAGGGGGGAATTCAAACCCTGACGGAGAGCAGCCTCGCGCATAGTAGCATAGCGCCTCAATGCGCTCGGTCGCTCCGCCGCGTCTATGTCTACTCACATATAGTTTATGGAAGTAATATCGCCCACTGTCCGCTTCGCTATTACATAGTTATATAATAAAGGACCTTTCTATGTAAGCGCATGATTTTACATTTGTTTATATTGACGGTCAGTCGCCTTTACCTGCACCACTGGTCGATATGCTGCAAATCCTACTACATTTCGCTACCATTTACCAGTGTTGCGACTTCTAGATATATCATCATCGGGAAAAAGCCTCATTGAACTTCAAATGTTATCTACGAGGTTATTTATCAATATTGTGAAAAGCAGCGTTCCTTTAACACTCGCCATTGGCGCGTCAGAAATCACTATCACCTCTGAAGACTTCTACGTTGAGAACGACATGGGAAGTGTTAATCGTTATTTCAACTCTGTGTCTTTGACGTGTAAAGGTATAGGCTCTATCGATCTGAAAAACATTTGAGCGACCGAGGAACGTGACGGAGCGACATCTTCGGTCACCTAACGTCATCTAACAGGTGACGTCAAGCGGGACTAGAGGCGATACCTGACAAAATCTGACGGCCAGTTCATGATCATCATTGTGAATGTAGAAATGGAACATATTTGTATATATAGAATATCTTCGTGATAATGAAGCACGACATCTTTTTAGCTGTACATCTGTTACTTGTTATGCTGAAAATCAAAAAGGATATGTGTAGTGTTTATGCCCAAACAAGAGCTATAAAGCAGAAATTGTATAAACGTGCCTTCCGTCTCTCTTACAATGTGATCAGTAACTTAATTTTTTATTTCCTTAATTCTCCACCGAGAGAAATGGCGCAGTGATAACACACTGGACTCGCATTCTGGAGGATGGTAATTCAAATCCACCTCAGGCTATCCAGATTTAGGTTTTCCGTGATTTCCCTAAATCACTCCAGGAAAATGTTGGGATGGTTCCGTTCAAAGGGCACGGACAATTTCCTTCCCAATTCTTACCCAAAACTCCGAGCGTTAGCTCCGTCTCTAATGACCAAGCTGTCGAAGGAAAGTTAAACTCTAAGCTTCGTTTTTCCTCCTTAATTCTGTAAACATATATTCGTAAACTACCACGACTTTCCGTTCCGTTCTTGGTCTGGACAGGCCAAGAATTGCTTAAAAACAAATGTAATTTGCTGAAGAAGCAGCTGATGATGAGCCTTCAGGGTTCTAAACACATAGTGTTGTTAATAAATCCCGACTGTGACTGAAGGCGAGTTCGTTTCATTTTAGGAAAGGAAATCGGTCAGGGATTGAACACTGAGGACAATGAATAAAATTAAGTAGTTTGGTTTCCCATGTTCCGTATTCCACCACCTATGGTTTGAAAATAATCTACGATGTGTACCGAAGGAACGCTTGCCTTTATTGGCCGAATGGTTCCTAGACGAGCTTGAATCCGCCTTAATGTCTGTTAGACTTGTTGCTAATTGTGTATTGTAAGTTGAGAGGGAGAATTATCTGATACTCATGCTTCTCTGAGAGGAATGAACATTGATTTGCGGGGTATTGATGGATAACTTCATGCCTGAAACATTAAGCTTCGAACTGAACAATGACCCCTCAATCTCGACGAACAGAAATAAGGCACGCTTTGGCCCCGTCTTCTCCCGTCACGTCCACCATTTGGATGCAAAGAACAACTTATCATATTTGTTATATTTTAGCCGCGGCGGAGCGGCCGAGCGCATTGAGGCGCTATGCTACGATGCGCGAGCCGTTCCCCGTCGGGGGTTCGAATCCCCCCTCGGGCATGGCTATTTGTGCCTTCTTTAGTATAAGGTAGATCATAAGTAGTTTGTAAGTTTAGGGACTGCTGACCACGCAGTTAAGTCCCTTAATCTCTACAAACATTTCAACATTTGATTGTTATATATTAAAATAGACATTTTACTATGTTTATTATTCCTTCACCCATATGGATAATTTAATTGTCTAGATAACCGGTTACTTCCTCCTAAGACATGCCCAGAATTAGTTTCCACTACGGAAGACGGTTATTTATGGATCGCTGAGTTTCGGTGTAACCAGTTAGATGACAGAGATCTCCCTAGACCAGAATTTATTTATTTATTTATTATTATTTTTATTTTTTAAATATTATTCACAAAATTGTACGGATTTAGAAAGTAGCTCTTTACTCACATGATGTAATGAGTGCTATCGACTACAGAAGTTTAATAATGAACTTAGTTACAGCAGACATCAATGACACACGTGTGATGTGGCCGCGCGCGCTCTGCCGCTCAGTCTCCTACAGCCTTCTTAAACGCGTTTCGTGCAGTCCATTTCTTGTCTTCACCGTTCCAGATAACCCAGCATTTGCACAAACTCGGCCAACGTTCGGTCCACGTTAGACCGAGTTTTGCCATAAGAAAAATTTTGCCCCTTAACACTAGACTACAGAAGCGGAAAGCAAGGAAAGACAAAAAAAATCTTATGTCGGAATCTCGTACATAACTGTACGAGGTTGACTTTGTCCTCGTACCTCGTACAGTAGACCACAAATCTCGTATTTGTACGAGGAACCTCGTACATATGGCAACCCTGGCTGCTAGTGCGCATGCGCGCTGCAAGTCTGTCCCCTCGCCTCCTCCTGCCGAGTCGTTGATCCGGTTTACAAAGCTTTGCGTTTGATTGTTGTTTCCAAGTTGCTTGCGAGTGTATTATTGTTTATGCGACCAACTCAGGCGTTTAAACATTTAACATGTAATACGACACTTTTAAACATCAGTGTTTCATCACGTTCTTATAGTCATTTAGGCGAACTACAGAGTGGCCAGTTCCCCGAACTTACGGAAGGAGCGCCATACATACGGCAGAAATTTTGACTGTAAAAACTGTTGTCCCTTTACTTTGCTAACAGTTATCCCCTGCACAGGCCTATCGTTCCAAACAAGCATTTGCGCCACCCTCATTACTTATTGCTCGTTTGCACATGAATCTAAGTCCACACACGTTCGCAAATCAGCAGGTGGTGCCCTATGCCCCATGCCGTACGGTTACTTGCGGGGCAAATATGCAGTCCAGTGAGCGAATAATTTTAGACAGTTGCTCATTCTATCTGATCAACTATAGATTGAGAATTGAAAACAGCGATGTTAGTTTCGCTTCTGGGGTATTGAGAAAACATTTTAAAAAACCGTTGTTCCAAACACTTGTCGTTAAGCGACCTCCCTTCCTCCCCCCACACCTGCTCATCGAAAACCACACGCCGAACACATTTTATCACGAGACGCCACTGATGTTGATACAGTCGGTCTGTAGACCGCGCCTCACTAACGGAGGGTTAATCTTATCTTTTCAATTGTACCAAATTACACACTCTACAAAAAGCTTCATTAAGATCAGTTGAGTGGCATTGGACGCCATGGCGGACAAACATCGTGGCACGGCATTTTTATATAAGTACACGATTCACAGCAAGTGACGCACATTCCATTTGACGCTTTTGAGGCGTAGCGGGAGATATTGTGTAATGTAGAACCGTGCTATTCAACTGGTTCGTTGCGTTTAATTTCGGGAGGGTGTTGGCGTGAAATGAAAGTCACTGGCGTGACGACCGCGTGAGTTAATCTCGTCACCTCGCCACGCCGCAGGTGGTCCGGCAGTTATAGCCCCCCCCCCCCCCCCCCAGGAGGCTCACGGTTCTTTCGTCAGTACGTGCGTGGCAGGCACGGAGCCCCGAGCTAACGCAGTCTTCCTTCCTTCTTTACTTCCCGGACTGCATTTCCTTTTCCCCTCCCCTCATTTACTATCCTCACTCCTTCCCCTCACCACCGGGGGACTGATAACCTCAGTAGTTTAGTCCCCTATCCCAACCACATAACCCAACCCAACCCAGTTATAAGCCGACACTTGAGCTGGGCTACCACTACCTGCGTTTAAGGGCGTGATCAGCTGAGCCCCTACCAACGCAGCTCAAACGATCCTTTCTCATTCCGCATCATGCTTACTTCTCGCTGCGACATCTGGAAAAAGGAGACTGGGGCGCTCCAGTCACGGTCTGCACGGCCACTACGGTCGGGGTTTTTAATCCCCCCACGGGCATGGATATTTGTGCCGTCCTTAGTCTTAGCTAGTTCATAAGTAGTTTGTAAGCTTAGGGACTAATGACCCCGTAGTTAAGTCCCATAAGTTCTGCAAACATTTGAACATCTTGAAAGAAGTTGCCACCTTGGGGATAGCAGATGTACTGATCTGTAAAAACGTCGTCCACCAACAAGTACTGACGTAGCTGGCGTGCACGATCTGCGTGTACTCTTTAATAGCGAACGTTTACAGCCAAAGGACGCAGTGCGAAGCAAACAGGCACCATGTCACAGAGATGCACTCGTGGTTCCTACAGCCTATTGAATTTGAAAAGTGTCAGATAGTACCCTTCCGAATGGCGAAATGGTCCTGTATGAGAATTGCCACACAAGTGGGACATGATGTGTCAGTTGTGCAACGATACTGGTTGCAATGAAAATTCACACACCAGTACTCGAAGATCTGGACATTTTGACATCGCTAATTAGTCGCGTCACTTGTCGATACGTATGCAACCTCCGTACTGGCCTCCAAGGGGCGTCCGCGAGGTCGAGCGCTCACGTGGGCAACTGCAGCCAAGGAGGTTAGGACAAGGGGAGGTGACGCCACCTATGCTGAGAACAGGCACTGGTTGAAGCCAGGGGGACATGATGTTCCCAAAACAAGGATTTTTACCTTAAAATCCTGTGTGAATATTGCCTTCTTTACGTATTGCCACTAAATTAATAGTCACATCGGAATATTTGCACCACTGGTCATTAAAATTGGTACACCAAGAAGAAATGCAGGTGATAAACGGTTATTCATTGGACAAATACATTATATTAGAACTAACATGTGATTACATTTTCACGCAATTTGGGTGCATAGATTCTGAAAAATCAGTACCCAGAACAACCAATTCTGGCCGTAATAACGGCCTTGGATGGCGGGTACAGGTACAGATGCCCATGCAGCTTCAACACGATACCACAGTTCATCAAGAGTAGTGACTGCCGTATTGTGACGAGCCAGTTGCTCCGCCACCATTGACCAGACGTTTTGAATTGGTGAGAGAACTGGAGAATGTGTTGGCCAGCGCAGCAGTCGAAGATTTTCGTATCCAGAAAGGCCCGTACAGGACCTGCAACATGCGGTCGTGCATTATCCTGTTGAAATGTAGAATTTCGCAGGGATTGAATGAAGGGTAGTAACACATCTGAAATGTAACGGCCACTGTTCAAAGTGCAGTCGATGCGAGCAAGAGGTGACCGAGACGTGTAATCAATGGCACCCCTTACCATCACGCCGCGTGATACGCCAGTATGGCGATGACGAATACACGCTTCCAATGTGCGTTCACCGCGATGTCGTCAAACACGGATGCGACCATCATGATGCTGTAAACAAAACCTGGATTCATCCGAAAAAATGACGTTTTGCCATTCGTGCATCCAGGTTCGTCGTTGCGTACACCATCGAAGGCGTTCCTGTCTGTGGTGCAGCGTCAAGGGTAACCGCAGCCATGATCTCTGAGCTGATAGTCCACGATGCTGCAAACGTCGTCGAACTTTGCAGATGGTTGTTTTTTGCAAACGTCCCCATCTGTTGAGTCAGGGATCGAGACATAGCTGCACGATCCGTTACAGCCATGCGGATAAGATGCCTGTCATCTCGACTGCTAGTGATACGAGGCCGTTGGGATCCAGCACGGCGTTCCGTATTGCCCTCCTGAACCCACCGATTCCATATTCTGCCAACAGTCATTGGATCGCGACAAACGCGAGCAGCAACGGCGCGATACGATAAACCGCAAGCGCCACAGGCTACAATCCAACCTTTATCAAAGTCGGAAACGTGATGGTACGCACTTCTCCTCCTTACACGAGGCATCACAACAACGTTTCACCAGGCAACGTCGGTCTACTGCTGTTTGTGTGTGAGAAATCGGTTGGAAATTTTCATGTTGTCAGCACGTTATAGGTGCCAACCTTGTGTGAAGTCTTTGAAAAGGTAATCATTTGCATATAACAGCATCTGCTTTCTGTCGGTTAAATTTCGCGTCTGTAGAACGTCATCTTCAAGGTGTAGCAATTTTAATGGCCAGGAGTGTAAGTACAATTTAAATTTGTTTCACAGGATTATTAGTCATTACTAGGCATCTGTTAATTGGATCTCCGTTCTAACAAATGTGAGCCTATCACTCGAACCTGTAGCATGGAACCTGCATTTCACTTGATAACTACACGAAAAATGGGTTTGGATATCAGGTAAGTTAAGGATATTACGTTACCGCTTTTCACACGTCATTACTTATAACGTCCACGCAGCAGATATGGGCGCCAAGATTCTCGTATTGTAAGAGCAGCAGTGGGAGACCTCAGCACAGAACACGGGGTTTTGTATGCCCAGAAGTGTCAACAGCAACATTTGCTAACTGGTCACTAGCATTGAGACTAAAGCCGTTCTCACATGGAACATGTCCCAACGCAGCTTTGGCCAGACGTGCTCTCTGTCTATCTGAAACGACCTGCCACATTCCACGGAACGCAACGTGCTACTCATGGAGATTTGCGACCGCAGCGCTCTTCAGCGCCCTTTGTGATCTGGCACGTATGTCATTCTATTTACAAAGAAGGATGAGTGTAAAATTACACGCTATCTCTGTCAGCGCTGCGGTGGAGTAGCCGAGCGGTCCAAGACGCCTCGCTGCGGAGTGCGCAGTTGCTCGCCTTCGGGGATTTGATTCCCCCTGGGGCATGGGCGTTTGTATTGTCCTTAGGTTAGTTTACCTTCATTTAATAGTTTGTAAGCTACGGACTAATGACCACGCAGTTGATTCCGATAGATTTGCAAACATATGAACATTTTTTTCCTCTGTCAGCGATCGTAGAAAAAGAAAAACCTGAAACTTTAGCTTTCTCATGCTTTTACGTGGAATGCAATACTCTTCCAGAAAATATAATTTTATTTTAAGAAACACAAAGATGGTACATTTATCTGAAAGCAGTTGATAGTAGTAACAAGATGTACGACCAAATGACTTTTGCCAAAAAATCATAACAAAATTGTCACCAGTGAAATACATCATCTGCACCAGATCCACTTGTCTTGCTCTCTTATATTTCCATTTTGCACGTTGAAAATTTTTGTCAATGTCAAATGTTTACTTTGGCATTCCTACGGCCCGGCCGCATTGGCTGAGCGGTCTGCGGCGTGCCAGTCACAGTGTGCACGTCCACTACGGTCGGGGGTTCGAACCCCCCACGGGCATGGATGTTTGTGTCGTCTTCAGGATAAGCTAATTCATAAGTAGTTTGTAAGTTTAGGGACCGATGACCCAGCAGTTAAGCGCCTAAGCTTAACAAACATTTGAACATTCCTACGGAGATAATAGGTCCTGCCGGAAACATTTTACTTGTCCATACACGCGGGATAACGCCTTAGCTCGACATTGTTCGTTTTGATAATTCTGGCTTTTGGTGTTGTCCGTAAACACTATTCCTCCAAAAATGTTCAAATGTATATCACGCTTAAGGGACTTAACTGCGGGGTCAGCAGTTCCTAAACTTACAAACTATTTATGATCTACCTTATACTACAAGTAGGCATACCCGAGGGTGGATTCGAAGCCCTGACGAGGAACGTACTAGTGCATCGTAGCATAGCGCCTCAATGCGCTCGGCCGCTTCGCCACGGCTGCTATGCCTCTTCTGCTTTATCTTCTTCCCTAACCACACGCTAGCTATATTCTCTTTACACTTTGAAACTTAACCAATACAACACTGTACTGAATTGCAACAGAATTCAAACACTGTGGGGAAAACCGAGAGACGCAGTGTCTCTGAATTCCTTGGTTCCTCTGCCCTAGCAGGAAAAATTCAACAAATTCTTTCACGGACAGAGTTTTCTCTTCATTCTAATAAATGACGTCGAATACCGGATATTATAATTGTATTAAATTCACGTATAAGTTATATAAACCGTAATTAAACCAAATCGTAGACATATCTGGGAGAGTGTTCATGAAATCTGTTATTTACATATCTTTTCCTTCACAGCTCGTGACGCTAACCAACGGGCTAATACATCGTCTTAGAAAGAAATAACAACGAATATCGGATATTATACTTAAATTAACAACAAAGAAGGAAAAAAAAAACAGAAGTATGCACAAGCGAACGCAGGCCGCTTGAAACACAGCAGCTCGCGACGCTACCAGGTATGCAATTTCTGCAATAGTTTGGATTTACCAGTTTTTAGGTATAGTATGCCATTGAAACATGTTGTAATATTTATGACATACTATCACAAAGAAGCTCCTTTCATAGAATGGCATTATATCGTAACATAGGAAAGATATTACTTTACGGTATACAAATTATAACACTGACACACGTTAAATACGGTAACCTTTAAACCTATGAAAATATAGTTTCCTGTGATTTATTGTAATAAACCAAATCTAAAATACTTCATTTTCAAATTTCCTCAATTTTCTGACGCTTTAAAAATATTATAATCATACATCGTACGCTACAATGAATGATGGCACGAAATACGTACTTGAGTTTGCAATATGGCGTTTCATAATTTCTGCTTGTCACGTGAAAACCAAGTTGCTTTTAATTGGCAACGTTTCACTCCATGAAGCAAACATCTAACATGCCAGAGCCTTCATTCCACACTTTGTAGAATAGTGGAATGTGGAATTCCATCCTGCGACGTCACCCTCTTCTACGTGCGTTTCCACGTTCTTGTTGTTTGTAAATCTATTGGACCAAACTGCGTGGTCATCAGTACGTAGCTTACAAACTACTTAAACCTAGGTAAACCAACCTAAGGACAAACATGCACACCCATGCCCCAGGGAAAACTCGAACCTCCACGCTGGCCGCGGTGGCCGAGGTGACTGAGGCGCTACAGTCACGGTCAGCACCGCCACTACGGTCGGGGGTTCGAATCCCCCCTCGGGCATGGATATTTGTGCCGTCCTAGTTTTTAAGTAGTTCATACGTAGTTTGTAAGTTTAGGGACTGATGACCCCGTAGTTAAGTCCCATAAGCTTAACAAACAGTTGAACAGTTGAACCTCCACGGCGAGCAACCGCGCGCTCCGCAGCGAGACGCTTTAGACCGCTCGGCTACTCCACCGCGCGCTCCGCAGCGAGACGCTTTAGACCGCTCGGCTACTCCACCGCGGCTTCCACGTTCTGTGAGAGGACGGTATTAGGTCATGCAACAGCTCTAGCCTGTCTTCCTCTCACGCCACAGCATCGACAGGTGACCTCAAGAATCACTTGTAATGGCGGGCCGTGATTTTCACCGGTGACAGCAGATTCTGTTTCCATGGTAGTTCGCTAGTACGACGTAGACCTGGCTAGCGCTGTCTTGTAGAATGCATTGTTCGGGATACACCGACCCCACCCCAGGATTTTGGTGTGTGATAAACAACAACTCTTTTTCACCTTGGCTATTTGTTGAAGGAACGCTAACCAGCGTTCGGCACGTTCAGAATGTTGTACGGCCGGTTATTTCAAAATTCTTGTAACAGGATAATGCTCACCCATACACTACGGTTGAAACTCTTACGGAATACGTGCAACAACCTGGCCAGTACGAACACGGATTTGTCACCAGTCGAGTTCGTATAGGACATAATGGGACGAGAATTGAAAAGTGCATCTCGTCAATCCACAAGTCTTGCAGTCGTCGAATAATGTATCCCGAGACTGTATTAGCCCTGTGTACAGTCGAAGAGATTTCTTAATCAGCATCTGCAATGCCGCCAGTGGAAGTTACGCCACGTACAATTACTAATATAGGTCTTTCGGCGTGAATCGACAGCAGGTACCTCAGAACCGCGTGAGCTAACAATCTATAAGTGTAATCACTCACTGTTCCAACAGTAAATCCTGAGTTAAACGGTAAGCTCTAAGAGAGAATGGTAATATTTTTATTTTCGCCAGAGTAATTAAACAGGAGTTTGACAATAAAGATAAACAGCTATAAAACATTCTGGGACGACATGTTGGTGTCACACCACTGTATAATGACATAGGAATAAAAACTCGAAAGACAATCATGAAGAAATGATATTACCTGTACATGTTATATAAAATCATGTACGGATGTGTGTGTTGTGCGTGTGTTCCATATCTGCTTCTAAGCTATTAAACCGATTTCAAACAAACTTGGTACGTATATTCCCTACCGTTCGGCAACAGTCGCTGAGTGGCTAACTTCCAAAGGGTGGGACTAGGGTTCAAAAATCAAGCTTGGCCGTCAAACGCGAGTAGCCATTATTTGACAGAGAGTGCACTTACCGACTTACCCATCTATTACCACTTGCAATCATCCTTCCTACTTCTATATCTGTAAACTTAACTGCATTCATAAGATAACCGGTATCCATCCAGCTTTCACTCCCATTCATTGTTTGTTCAAATGTTTGTAAAACTATCGGACTTAACTTCTAGGTTATGTTCAAATGTTTGTATAGCTTATGGGACTTAACTACGGGGTCATCAGTCCCTAAACTTACAAACTACTTACTAACTAGCCAACACTAAGGACGGCACAAATATCCATGCCCGAGGGGGCATTCGAACCCCCGACCGTAGTGGCCGTGCAGACCGTGACTAGCGCGCATCAGTCCCCTCGGCCACCGCGGCCGGCTACCGACTTGCAACACAGTTTCAAACTTTTATGAAGTTTATTCTCTTTGAAAACCACAAATCAAAAAACAAGTTCCCCCTTTATTATTTTACGCTGTTCATTTGGCATGACGGTACAGTTTGTTACTTCTACACTACTAACCGTATCCGCGAGATGTTTTATGGGTAGCACATACAAAAACCACTTTATATGACTTCGAAATTATATGACAGTACGATAGATAGTTTAGCAGATAAGCAAAGAGATGACTGAAAAACCGCCCCAATATGCATTAGCTTTTAATTTATTAGAGGTTTTGTACTAATTCTATTAGCGACACGCTTTTCAGACAGTACGCTTATACACCATTGAGTATACCTTCGAAATTCAGTAGCGATTACGTCAGATTTGTGAATGAATGCCGCATCATGTGATGCACCAAAATTACTTCAACCACAATGTGAGATTGACAGCACTTAGCGCGTTATAAGAAATTTTCGATGTATTTTCACTCTTGTACGAATTCTGTTTTTGCTGATGACCCTCACAAAAAAGATGAATAGAGACATACTTCTCGCTTACCACTTTTCCGCTGATCTTGCATCAAAACTACTGCATTCGGCTTTACATTTGAATTTCTTGCGTCTCTAATTCTAACTATGTTCATGAAATATTTTACAGACTTAATCCACATGTAGCATTGGATGTACCCTCAAATTATAGTACATCATGACATGATAAATATATCAGGTCATAAACAATGAAATGTATTTAAAGCTGCCTCATTACGCATGAGGTTTTAATTTATTAAACCTTCACTAATAAGTGTACGGGTATTCGTAACACATTTCGCAGACATTGTCCTTATAACTTACTTAACATTCCCGGAAAACTATATTATTGTAGAACATACTCTGCTGAAGATATGACATGATAAGGATTGACCTGTGTGCAAACGGAAGTAAGGGTCTAAATTTGATGCAAATACAGGTTAAACAGACAGAGAGTGAAGAAAGTCGATCGACAGAGGGGTAAGAAGGAGATGACTAACACCTCGTGGAGTTTTTTTTTTTTTTTTTTTTTTTTTTTTAAATATACTGCAGAGTGTGTAGACTTAGGCGTATGCAGTGGGCTAACAACATACAAATTCCATAAAAGAAAAAAAGAATCTATACAGACTATACAATGAAGTTGAGTGAAGCTGCGGACGTTAATTTAATCTAAATGTAGACTCACAAATCGGCCAACCTTTATTTCGAGTTTTGGCTTTTACTACCTTGTCCCAGAATATGAAAAACAAAGTGCTAGAGACTTGATTTTATCCATTTGAAAATGGATATTCAAAGCCTGCGACTGTGAAATCGATGGGTTGATTTATATATAAAAATTCTGCCACCAGTCACGATTTTTAAATATGTTAATTGGCACGACGTGTTTCGGGAAATAATTCCCATTTTCAAGTGGGTTTTTGTGTCAACCCATTTAGTTGCGATGTTTTTTATGTGAGATGATAGGCATTATTTTGTTGTCTCTAAGTTTCAAAATCAAATGTTCAAATATCTGTAAAGTTGCGGGACCAAACGACAGTGGTCGTCAGTTCCTAGACTTACAAACTACTTACACTAAGGACATCACATACGTCCATTGCCGAGGGAGGACCCGAACCTCTGACGGGGAACAGCCGCACTGTCGGAGCAAGGCGCCTTAGAGCGCATGGCCTTTTCCAAACAGACTATAGATTGTCACACACATTAAAAGTCACAACTAACATTCTGTGCACACACCAATCAATGCGAAAATATTTGTATTAGTACATTTGCAACAATCATTATTACAGTATATGAGTCGACTGCAGGGTACCCTGGATGCCTATTGTGGTGCTTGTGCCACCAAAAGTTCACTCCGAAGATGGAGTGACGGACCGTGGTCTTCAGCGAAGAAAGCAAATACCATCTTCACGCAGGTAATGGTCGTTTGCGTGTGCTATGTAGACATGGGGAACGCTGTCTCGTAGAGTGCATTCGTCCAGACACACTGGCCACACTACAAGCCTTATGGCCTGGGGTGCGATAAGCTACAACTCACGTTCACCTTTGGCGTTTGTAGAGGGACGTAGCTTTTAAGGCATGCATTTCAGACACCATTAGACATTTTGAACTTGTTTTGGTCCATACTACACGGGTACCGAAGAGTTTGCAGCCGCGGTGGAGTAGCCGAACGGTCTAAAGCGTCTCGCTGCTGAGCGCGCGGTTGCTCGCCGTGGAGGTTCGAGTCTTCCCTGGGGCATGGGTGTGTGTGTTTGTCCGTTGGTTAGTTTACCTAGGTTTAAGTAGTTTGTAAGCTACGGACTGATGACCACGCAGTTTGGTCCAATAGATTTAAAAAAAAGTTTGCAGAAAAAAAAAAAAAGATTAGCGTAAGACTGTCATAGAGGTGCTCATAGCATATCTGAAAATATTGGTAGACATAAACTGCCAGAAATAAAAACGGTACGTTCAGAAAGTTTTGAGAATTGTTCCATTGCCATTCTTGTAACAGCAATGTGAAATGTTGTTGTAAAAGGAGATAGAAACTCAGAATGCTCTTCGAGACGTGTAGTAACTTCGCTTGCTATCCTGATCTCCAGATTACGGCTGTCTAGAGCAGGCATGGCCAAACTCCGCGCCGCGGGCGTGGGCGCCTTTGCCGCGCCCCTGCCCCGCGCACTGTGCGCAGCGGCGTGTTGGGGCAGAGCGGAGAGCAGCAGCAGGAAGAACGCCGCTACAGTCAGCCACGGTATAACTGAATTCTACGCGTCAGCGGGTAGCGCTCGAGCTCACTAGATTAGGAGCGGCAGATCAGCCAATCAGGAGTCGAGTTATGCCGGCCAGTGAGAATTATTTGACGGCGAACAGAGAAGGTACATGCTCTTTCAAAACCCATTGACGGTGATTTGGATGAACTCTTGCAAACGACAAATATTTGTGGTTTAACAAAAATATCTACTTCTACTTTATAGCCCTTACTTAAAATTATTTTTAAAATGGCATATTTAAGATATTAGTTAATTTAAGAAACTCATACTTTCACAAGAAGCCTACTGTATATAGGACCAGTGTGCATATAAAATACTAATAGAATCAAATTTGGGCCACAAAATTACTAAGTTTTTCTTCGTTCGTATTTTGAATTTTTTTCTGAAACTTCGTGTAGTGATTCTGCCATACATACACTAATTGTTACCTAAACAGTAAATGGGTTGCTTGTTTTGCCGTTTTTCGAACACATAACAGAGCTGCGCTTCCTCTGTTACTTCGTTTACGGTGGATGTGACCGCGGGACAGTCCAGCACAGAGCAGTGCTGTGCGGTCTCCCTCTTTCCGCAGCTCTCTCTCTCTCGCTCCGTTGCCGATACTAGCGACACACGGTCGCGGCTGGGGCGGTGAACTACAGTGTACTCCCGCCTGCGGAGCGTGGGCGCGCCCAGAGGACGGAAATGTTGGCCATGCCTTATCTAGAGAAAAACCATGACTGGTGTGGAGGGAGAATTCTCAAAATTTAAAACTTAATTTTATAAAAAATATGTCTGTCCCTCGCACATGGAGATTTGCGACCTTGTCACAGTGCTCTGATTGGACTGTGTGTTATAAAAGTGAGGGGAAGAGGCACTCTGATTCCACGTAGAATACTTGTAATCTGATATCGCTAAGAATGGGGAAAACCTTTCCACCCCTCCCCTTAACACGGGGAAGCTAGTTGCCTTGTCAGAGAGCTGTGATTGGGTGTAGTGTATTTCTATAAGGGGCGGGGGAACCGCCTTCCCCCTTTGATGACTCAGTATTCCTGGAACAACCTTGAAGTGACCCAGACCGTACCAATAACACTCTACTTAATAGAACGTAATTACTCTTATTTCCGACAGTTTATGTCTTCTAATATTTTTCTGGTGTGCTATGAGCACTTCTTTGACAGTCTTAAACGCTAATCTTTTCTCCTACAAGATTTTTGCTGCCCATATAGTATGGACCAAAACAAGATCAAAATGTCTAATGAAGACGGTCTGTGAAATGCACGTGTTAAAAGCTACGAGCACGGCTTCATCGTCGATACTGTGAACAATCCTTCTCCGCCAGTCAGTTTAGAATTCGAAGAGGAATATCGCCTTATGAAAAAAAAAAAAAAAAAAAAAAAAAAAAAAAAAAAAAAAAAAAAAAAAAAACTTTTTCTTATCGTATCAAGCACGGAAATGAGAGTATCTGAAACATCTACAAGATGATCTAGTTACCTGGCAAGTTACCCCAATGGAGGACGATCTGTTTAAATGTTAATAACAATACACCTTCTTTAGGTTGTTACGCCATAATCGCTGATAAAATATATTTATTTTCCTTCACCGGTTTCAATGATTTAAATCATCATCTTCAGAATGGTTTACAAAGTCTTCACTTAGGAAAACGTAATGAAACCTTCTCGTCGAGATATAAAATGAATAAACAAGCATGGTCAACATGTTAAAAAATACGTCACCAAAATGGAACGTCATATTAATTAAAAGGTAAAATGGAACTACTTATGACGTATTGTATAAGACACACTGACAGTCAGTCTTAATCTACGTCAGAAATAGTCACATTTATCTTTTAATCTAATATGACGATCTATTTTGGTGACGTATTTTTGTAACATGTTGACCATGCTTGTTTATTCATTTTATATCTCGACAAAAATCTTTCTGTTTGACATGTGCTCCTTAGTGAAGTCCTTGTAAACCATTCTAAAGATGATGATTTCAATCATTCAAACCGGTCGAGAAAAACAAATATATTTTATCAGCGATCTTACCCAAACAACCTAAAAAGATGTATTTTTATTAACATCTACAATATGATCATTTTAGAGTCTATTAGACCGTTGTTTTGGTCCACACCCCAAAACATGAAAAGCAAAGAGTATGCTGTAGAAGAGATTTGTTTCAGAGAGTCAGAGATAAAGAAGTGCTCTACAATGACTAGACTTGGTTTCGTTATCGAAATATATACGTACCATCTCCTCTCCCAGCCCTCGAAGCTTGTGACAGCCATTTCGGTATACTCTGCATATGAAGGTAGGCTCTATTTTTAGATGCCCCTCCTCAGACGCCCTGCTTCCTTGCCAACGTCGGAAAGACTGTGGCGCGTGTCGGAAAACGAGCCAGCAGGTCAGGGGCGGGTCGGAGCGAACGCTGTCTGCGGACCGTCCGTCCAGAAATACCTGCTAACTAATTTAGACGGCCGAGATGTGAAAACAAATTAAGCGGGACGTAAGTCGTGTAATCAGGAAAGGAAAACACTTAACGCCGCAGGGTGATGAATATTAAACAGCTGTGCCGTTTATCTTTCTCCGAAGAAAATATCCGTTATGGAAATTCGGGACGCTATGTAAATGTTAGTGTGTCCGTATTAGCATAAAGTGAAGGGTCCCTACGGCGCCTTTATTGCGAATTCGCAATGGGCGGCAGCGCCGGCGTGGCGCGCCTATCTCGGCCTGTCTCAGCGCCAGACGCAATACGAGACAGCGTATCGGCATCGCATTGTGCTCAATGCCAGTTTCGTCCATTCTGCGCGGTTACTTCGTAATGATGCAACGGGAGACGTGATGAATAAAATGGGAACCTACGTCACTGGAAACTGACTCATTACGAAAAAAAAAGTAAAGGGTATGCAGCCGGGTGAGACGGAAAACAGCACTTTTTTTAATTTTTTTTTCCCCAGATATGGGGACGCTACTTTTTATCGTCTGGCCTCATGTTAGTGAAAATTTCGATAGCTTTATGGACCATCTAAATTCAATCCACCCAAATAATAAGAAAAGCAGCTGTATCAATATCAACAACTCAGAAGGAAAACCAGTACTAAGCAAAGAGGGGAAAGCTGATAGCGGGCCTATACAAAGGAAATAAACTTGAAGGTAGTATTCTAGGAATGGCAGACGAAGTGGAGGAACATGAGATAGGAGATATGATACTGCGAGAAGAATTTGACAGAGCGCTGAAGTACTTCAGTCGAAAGTAGATGATATTCCGTCTGAACTGCTTATATCGTTACGAGAGCCAGTCATGAAAAAATTGTGTCATCTGGTATGCAAGATGTATGAAACAGGGGAAATACCCTCCGACTTCAAGAAGAATATCGTAATTCCAATTCCAAAGAAAGCAAGTGTGGACAAGTATGAAAATTACAGAACTATCAGTTTAATAAGTCATGGATGCAAAATACTAACACGAATTATTTACAGATGACTGGAAAAACTTGTGGAATCCGACCTCGGGGAAGATCAGTTTGGATTTAGGAGAAATGTAGGAACACGGGAGGCAATACTCACTTAACGACGTATCTTAGAAGATAGGCTAAGGAAAGGGAAACCTACGTTTTTAGCGTTTGTCGATTTGAAGAAAGCTTTTGACAATGGCGACTGGAATACACTCTCCCAAATTCCGAAGATAGCAGGGGTAAAATATAAGGAGCGAAAAGTTATATTCAACCTACGCAAAAACCAGACATTGGTTATTAGAGTCGAAGGGCAAGAAAGGGACTCAGAGGTTGGGAAGGGAGAAAGACAAGGTTGTAGTCTTTCCCTAATGTTGTTCAATCTGTACATTGAGCAGGCAGTAAAGGAATGGAAGGAGAAGGATGGATAGGGCATTAAAGTGCAGGGAGAAGAAATAAAAACATTACAGTTTTCCGATGACATAGTAATTTTGTCAGAGACCACAATAGATCTGGAAGAGCAATTGCATGAAATGGACAAAGTCTTGAAAGGAAGATATAAGATGAACATTAACAAGAGTAAAACGAAGGTAACGGAAAGCAATATCAGAAAATCAGGCGATGCTGAAGGAACTAGATTAGGTATTGAGACAATAAAAGTAGTAGATGAATTTTCTTATTTGGGTAGCAAGATAACTTTTGATGGCCGAAGTAAAGAAGATATAAAATGCAGAATGGCTATGGGAAGAAAAGCGTTTCTAAAGAAGCGAAACTTGTTATCATCCAATATTACTTTAAATGTTAGGAAGTCCTTTCTGAAAGCATTTGTCTGGAGTGTAGCATTGTATGGGACTGAAACGTGGACGATAAGGAGTTCAGATAAAAAGATGATGGAAGCATTTGAAATGTGGTGCTACAGACGAATGATGAAAATTAGATGGGTAGATCACGTAACTAATGAGGAGGTGCTTAACCGAATTGGGCAGAAGCGGAGTTTCTGGCATATCCTGACTAAGAGAAGGGATAGATTGGTTGGACACATTCTGAGACATCAAGTAATTGTCAACTTAGCATTAGAAGGTAGCATGTGGGGTAAAATTCGTAGAGGGAGACCGAGGGAAGAATATAGTAAGCAGATTCAAAAGGATGTAGGCTGCCGAACGTATTCTCAGATGAAGAGGCTTGTACAGGAGAGGGTAGTGTGGAGGGCTGCATCAAACCAGTCTGCGGACTGAAGACCACAACAACTACAACAATCTTTCCTGCTTGGAGGTAGAAAAGAATGGCTGTCTTTCCATCCTTGAGTAATTGGTCAGGTGAAGAGCGCTCACCTCATTTCAGACCCTGGAGGTTAGTGAGCTGACTTATCCCATCTCGAAGTCACTTTCGTCATAATTGTTATAGTGAACGACGTATTAAACGAGCGTTGCGCTATAGACCAACTGTTCAACGGGTGAATGGTACCACCGAGGTGGCATCCAAGTTGATGGACTTTTTGCTGAAAGCGTTTCTTTCTGAAATATAATGTGAAATGAGTTTTCCACCATCATCTAAGATTAAAGCGCTGTTAGAAACCGTAAAGGATTATCTTGGGTTGCTGTTGGGGCAGCTCATATACAGGGTGAATCACATAACACTTCCACCGCAAATATTGCGGAAACGGAAAGTGCGATTGATGTGTGGTTTTCACAGAATGGATTAGTAGTCAAGGACTCGTATTATTAGCCAACAAACAGATTGTAAAAATACCTAGAAACTGTATTTGTTACAAATATTCTATTATTCAAATGGAACAATGGCTGTTTCTTTCGTGCACTGGAAATGACATTTTTATCAAGTTTAGTTTGGCAGCTACAACCGTTCAAAGTTATCGGGGTGGTGGCTACGACAGCGTAGCTGACTGGCTGGTGGTCATGATACAGTGGGCCGTACCCCAGGGGCTAGCCACTCGGCCAGTCAGCTACGCTATCGCAGCCTCCGGCCCCGAAATTTTGAACGGTTGTAGCTGCCAAACTAAACGTGATGCAAAGTCATTAAAATTCTTTGTACACAGCTGGTGTCAAAACTTCCAGTACATGATAGAAACAGCCATTGTTCCATTTAGAAAACTGTATGTCTGCTTTAAAAAATACACTTTCTACGTAATATTACAATCTGTTTGTTGGCTAAAAATGCGAGCCCCTGATTACCAATCCATTCTGTAAAAACCGCACATTAATCGCACTTTCCGTTTCCGCAATATTTGCGGTGCAAGTGTTAGGTGATTCGCCCTGTATTGCCGAGATTATCAGGACTGTGGGGAACAAATGTACTGAACACATGTATTAAACACTCTTCCACAACATAGCAAATCTACGGAATATAACTACACGGAGAATCTGGAATGCACTTCTATTGTATACTAAAATCTGAAATAGCTGATTCCTGTAACCTGCCTAACTGCGTTATGATTTGGTTCGCCCCTCCTTAACAGTCAGTCCTATTGGGCATGAAAATCACCTGATAAAAATGGTAAGCATTAAATCAGTTTATTCGAAAAATCTTTATCGCCCACTGTGTAAGAGAAAGACAGATCACAGACAGGTTTATGTTATTCGAGTTGAAAAATACCATAACGGAAATTACAGCTTACTAGTTAGATACCAAAAGGTTAGCGAATTACGTATTTCTCTATAATTATTTTCGGGATAAGACATGAAAAGTCATATTACGCCATCTCATGAGTGGATTATATCCATTTTAATACTGACAAATTGATTCTAACTTCTTGTACGACAAGGATGTCGCTGTAATCAAAACAGTTGTAGATACTTATGATGCTAGGGTAGCTTGGAAAATAACATCTTATAGATAAGGAATAAGGATAAAACTGTTCAACAGTTATTCGACTGTGTGATGACAAGGCATTTGTATGTGTATGTTTCCACAAATCAAAATTCGTTGGTGTCAAGTCTCAGAACTCGATTTATGGGAGTTGCAATTGGAGCTAAGTCTTGGACACTGAGGAAAAGTTAAGATAGGAGAATAGAAGTGTTTGAGATGTTGATCTAGAGGAGGATGGAAGTGAAAAAATCGCCAAGAGAGAAATTAGGAGGTGTTTGGAAGAGATAAAGACCTTCCTTAGGGCAGAAAACTAATGATAATGGTGATGACAGTGGTATTGGATGTGTTCTTGGATTTGTTGCTTGAGTTGGTGACGAACAGAATTTTTTTATTCTTCTCTCTGCCAATTGCATCCTACCGTAAAGAATGGGGGAGTTTCCACCACGATTTGTGAGGCTACTTCGCGATATCAAACTGTTTTTGTCATTACTCGTGTAACGATGTAACTTAGAGAGGCATGAAAGGCACTTGCGCAGACCGCAGCATTGTTCGAGATAATCCTCAGACTAAAAAAGAGAGTGCTATACAATCAGTACTTTTGTTATGATCACAGGTTCTAATTCCAAATTAAATTCTGGACGAATTGGTAGCAAATACAGGCTGATCAACTAATTAATTAATAATACCTTTTCAGTTCGTCATTAATCTGTTTCAATTTATTGCCTTCATAGAGGATCATCAGTTGGAGGGGCAAGATAATCTTTGCATTCCCAATTTACCACACTCCTGGCCATTAAAATTGCTACACCAAGAAGAAATGCAGGTGATAAACGAGGATTCAGTGGACAAATACATTATACTAGAACTGACATGTGATTACATTTTCACGCAATTTGGGTGCATAGATCCTGAGAAATCAGTACCCAGAACAACCACCTCTGGCCGTAATAATGGCCTTGATACGTCTGGGCATTGAGTCAAACACAGCTTGTATGACGTGTACAGGTACAGATGCTCAAGCAGCTATAAAACGATACCAGAGTTTATCAAGAGTAGTGACTGGCGTATTGTAACGAGCCAGTTGCTCGGCCACCATTGACCAGACGTTTTCAGCTGGTGAGAGATCTGGTGAATGTGCTGGTCAGGGCAGCAGTCGAACAGCCGTACATGACCTGCAACATGCAGTCGTGCATTATCCTGCTGAAATGTAGGGTTTCGCAGGGATCTAATGAAGGGTCGTAACACATTTGAAATGTAACGGCCACTGTTCAAAGTTCCGTTGATGCGAACAAGAGGTGACCGAGACGTGTAACAAATGGCACCCCATACCATCAAGCCGGGTGATACGCCAGTATGGCGATGACGAATACACGTTTCCAATGTGCGTTCACCGCTATGTCGCCAAACACGGATGCGACCATCATGATGCTGTAAACAGAATCTGGATTCATCCGGAAAAGGACGTTTTGTTATTCGTGCACAAAGGGTCGTCGTTGCGTACACCAACGCAGGAGCTCCTGTCTGTGATGCAGCGTCAAGGGTAATCGCAGCCATGGTCTCCGAACTGAAAGTCCATGCTGCTGCAAACGTCGTCGAATTGTTCGTGCAGATGTTGTTGTCTTGCAAACGTCCCCATCTGTGGACTCAGGGATCTAGACATGGCTGCACGATCCGTTACAGCCATCCGGATAAGATGCCTGTCATCTTGACTGCTAGTGATACGAGGCCGTTGGGATCCAGCACGGCTTCCATATTCTGCTAACAGTCACTGGATCGCGACCAATGCGAGCAGCAATGTCGCGATATGATAAACAGCAATTGCGATAGGCTACAATCCGA
Source organism: Locusta migratoria (assembly GCA_026315105.1). Taxonomy (NCBI): domain Eukaryota; kingdom Metazoa; phylum Arthropoda; class Insecta; order Orthoptera; family Acrididae; genus Locusta; species Locusta migratoria. The sequence continues at coordinate 714,031,835 of CM048744.1, forward strand.
CCTTTATCGAAGTCGGAAACATGATGGTACGCATTTCTCTTCCTTACACGAGGCATCACAACAACGTTTCACCAAGCAACGCTGGTCAACTGCTGTTTGTGTACGGGAAACCGGTTGGAAACGTTCCTCACGTCAGCATGTTGTAGGTGTTGCCACCGGCGCCAACCTTGTGTGAATGCTCTGAAATGCTAGTCATTTGCATGTCACAGCATCTTCTTTTGTCGGTTAAATTTCGTGCCTGTAGCACGTCATCTTCGTGGTGTAGCAATTTTAATGGCGAGGAGTGTAGATATAGATAACGTCCAATATGGCGGAATCCAGTTCGGTTTCCTGGTCGTTATTTGAAACCGACATTGGAAGCACGCGATGACGTAAGGAGACGAGTTGCCGAGGCTTGGTAATTCGCGCCAGTCCACGACAGCCAACTTCAGGCTGGATGTTAGCCGCTGCCGGCGGCCGCGAACACCTGTACCACCTATCCCTCCTTCGCCCTGTTACATTAGCTATTGACACTCATTCGCATACTGCGGAATTGCACACGAGTCCGTTGGCCGCATCTTTAAGTAGCCTAGAGAGCAGCTCTCCAGCCACATAATGTTGCAGTTTCTAGTGGTGTCAACATCGCGAGGACGGCGTGCTACCGTTTTCGTCATGGAGTAGTCGGTGCTTCTCATTACCTTAGGAGCAGTCTGTCTTAGCCAGCCGCGACTGACTCATGATGTATCGTGCTTCGATGTTTTCCGCTATTGCGAGTTTGCGACGCTTGCTATCGCTGCATTTACACCATGAGATGTACGCGCTGCTAAACGGCGTGTAGCGTGTTAGTTAATTTGGTGATAGTATCCATCAGCCGTGGCTAGTTCTCTTTCATCTGTGAGCTCTCTCTGACGTGTGATCTTTTTTTCTTAATGTGTAAATCAATGTATTACCAACTTGTTCTGTAGCAATTATGTTTCTAGTCAAATGGCTGTATTCAGTGAGAAATCTAATATATAATGCAGAGTGTCCGTATGTGTGTACGTGTTCAGTACAAATCTACAGTTTTTTCAGTCTTTATGAAATTTTGTACAAGTGAGCTTCAATCCATGTGGACGGTCGCCGTAAGTGTAAGAATATACGATATATATTTCACGATATATGACGTCATAAACAATGGGATGCGCGAAAAACTGCTGCATTCAGCGACAATGCTGCTCAGTTTCTCCTAAACCACTGGGCTGATATCAACCACACATTGGTACACACATTCCTTACCGTGAGGTTACAACTTCTGCAAGGTAATACATGGTTCAAAAGATATGAAGTCATATCTAATAGGTATCGCAAAAAACTGGCACGTAATGAGAGTACTTAGCGACTTGCAATAAACTTTGAACATAATTTCAAACCTTTATTAAACTTTTTCTCGTTGACAACCACGTCAAAAAACTGAAAGGAAAAAAGTTTAGCGCTTACTACTTTTCCGCTGTTTATGGAGTAAAATTACGGCATTCGGTATGACGTTACAATTCACTACAATACACTACAAATAATAGCAGCTGGAAATTTTTCAGACAGAATACACACACATACAGTTCAATGTACCTTTTAAATTGTATCGCAGTAAGACACGTAGTTCATGACATACGAGCACATAAACATTAACGTTCCGCTGTCCATAGACTAAAACTCCGCAATTCGGTATAACATTACAATTTATGATTTCTACATTACAAATTGTAGCCTCAGGAAATTTTTCAGACAGTATACACACTTATAGTTGAATGTACCTTCTAAATTGTATTACAGTACGACACGTACTCCATTCTATAAGAGCACACAAACAATAGCGTTCATGGAAAACCGCCCCATCACACACCAAGTTTTAATCTATTTCTTCTTTACTACTGATTGTATTTCTAAGAGATTTTACAGACATACAGCCCTTATAAAAATGAATATATACCTGAAAAATGGCAGGAATAAAGAGATAAATACCCGCGCAACGCCGGGTTTTCAGCTAGTCTTTATATATAAAGCAGAGTGTCAGTGTGTTTGTTTATTTATGTGTACGAATTGCATACAAATCTACAGTTTTGTTCCAATCTTTATGACATTTTGCACACGTAAGCTTCAATCCACGAGGACGGTCGCCATGAGTGTAAGGACCATGTACAACACATAGTTCACGAGATATGACGTCATAAACAATGAGAAGGAAAAAAACTGCTACGTCACGGGACAATGTTGCACATTTCCTCCTAAACCACTGGATCGATTTCAACCAAATTGCATACAGATATTCCTTACCGAGAGGTAACAGTTGCAGCAGTGTTAAGAATCACATACGACACAAGGTTCAGTTGATATGACGTCATATACAATAGGATTCTCAAAAAACTGACACATAATGCGACGAGACTTTATTCACACACTGTATAAGAATGAGAGTACTTAGCGGCTTGCAACCAACTTTAAAGTTAATTTGAAACCTTTATTTCGTTTGTTTTCCCTGACAACCGCAGTAAAATGATGAAAGGAAAAAAGTTTCTCGGTTACTACTTTTCTGCTGTTCATGGACTAAAACTTCGGCATACGGTATGATGTTACAATTTATAATTTCTACACTACAAATTGTAGCTGAAAGAAATTTTGCAGACAGTATACAAACATATAGCTGAACGTTCCTTCCAAATTGGATCACAGTACGACACGTAGTTTATGAGATATGAATACATAAACAGTAACGTTCATAGAAAACCAACCCATCACGCACCAAGTTTTAATGTATTACATACATCTTTACTATTACCTGTTTTCGCAAGAGATTTTACAGACTCACAGAACTTGTACAAATGAAAATATAACTGAAAAATTATACAATTGTACAACATATAACTCAATAAATACGACATCGTACTAAATTTTATATGTGATTTGTACTTTGATTACTATCTTTCTTTATTTGGATAGGGCACTTATAATTTTGTATATTATGCAAGACAGCCTCACTTCCTATATATTATTAGATAATAATAACATGGACGGTGCTAGAGAGGGGATAGGAGAAGTACTAACTCAAGGCAGGAATAAATAAACAGATATTCGGGCAACGCCGGGTTTTCAGCTAGTTATGAATATAGTTATCAACTACCTCTCCCGACTTTCATTGTCTATAACTTCTCTTACTGTCCCATTTAAGTTAATTATCTACTAGGCAACGGAACACCTACTGAAGAAACAAAGTGCATCGTCTGGGACAGAAGACCTGCAGGTGAGAAACCTTACAAATAGGGAACAACGAGAATGTTAGTCGGTAATTAATGCTTCCATCTTTTATTAATGCAGTCTCTTGCAAAACGAGGGATTGCAGCTACGATTACTCCCATCAACATCCACTATAGTATGATAACTGTGAATCAGTATCTCACCATCCTTTGCAGCCAGCTGCTTATTATGACTAACATATTGCTAACAGAAGCGTTAATATGACAAAAGGATAATGCGCCCAAATGCATAGGTACTGGCGTGCTTCGTAAAGCATCAGAAACTTATGAAACATCACTCCTGGACAGAACAATCGCTATGTCTCAACATAATTGAACCTTTGAGGGAAGTTTTAGAGCCGAGAGTGAGGACAACTCCATTACCGTTGAAGTTCCTCGTTGAAGTGCGCCTCGGTTGCACAGTGGTAGAGTGCCTGGCTATTAATCCAAAGATCGCGGGTTCGATCCCCACTAGGTCCTAGGATTTCATTCTGTCACTTTCCACTTCTTTCACCTACCGAGTAGCACCGTGGCTGGGCTGGGCTGGGTAAGTCAGTTCGTAGATCGGAGGAAGGCAACGGAATACCACCTCGAAACAGGACTATGCCTAGTAAAGCACTGTGCCGTTCAAACCAATCTTCGGATTGTTGACTGCTTTACCTTACCTTACCGTTGAAGTAATTGGCGGGTGTTTTGGTTCCAGCTGTTCTCAAACTTTATAGTGGACGAACTCCATACTAATAAATAAAGATGGTGTGTATGTGAGGCGTTCGTATTATGTTGTCCACCCCGTGCACCCTTCCGAGGCGGTGCTGCCTAGCCTCCGTGGAGCGACGGCGGCCTCCTTTGAGGTGGAGGCTCCCCCTACACAACCACCACTGCCTCACCGCCCTGCAGAGGCGCCGCGTCTGATAAAGCACCTCCACAGAGGACGGGGAGAGGTAAAAATACACCACTTCCCAGAAGAGGGGCGGCGCGCAGGGAGCCAGTCCAGAGTGGCTGCCACATTACGGCTTTCATCTACGCATCTCGGCAGAAAGACGGCACACACACACACACACACACACACACACACATACACACAGGGGTTTCAATACACAGTGCTGGAGCAAAGTTTTATTTCTACTGTGCACAGCGAGATAAAATGCAACCTGATGTAATGTGACGCTCAAAGGAAAGTACTGCTATACAGGGTCTAATTGAAATGAATACTAGGACTGATCAAAAAAGTAAGGTGACTTTTTTCAAACTGCGCGGGCAACGTTTCTTCGGTCATCTATCTTTTCATACTTCGTTTGTTTTTCACAGATAGAAAGGTTTTAATGTGCTACCTACATACATACTCCGCAATCCACCGTAAGGTGCGTGGCGGAGGGGACACTGTACCACTACTAGGCATTTCCTTTCCTATTCCACTCCCAAATAAAACGAGGGGACACTGTACCACTACTAGGCATTTCCTTTCCTATTCCACTCCCAAATAGAACGAGGAAAAAAAGAATGCCTATATGCCTCCGTACGAGCCCTAATTTCTCTTATCTTGTCTTTGTGATCTTTACGCGAAATGTAAGTAGGCGGCAGCAAGATCGTACTACACTCAGCTTCAAATTCCGGCCCTCTAAATTTACTTAACAGAAATTCACGAAAAGAACGTCGTCTTTCCTCCAGCGATCCACAACTGAGTTTCCGGAGCATTTCCGTGACATTCGCGCATTGGTCGAACCTACCAGTAACAAACCTAGCTGCTCGCCTCTGAACTGCTTCTATGTCTTCCTTTAAACTGATAACTGATCTGCTGCGGGTCCCAGACACTTGAGCAATACTCAAGATGTGGTCGTACAAGCGTTTTATACGCGGTCTCCTTTACAGATGAAATACATTTTCCCAAAATTCTCCCAATAAACCGAAGTCAGCTGTCCGCCTTACTCACAACTGTCCTTACATGTTCGTTCTATTTCATATCGCTCTGCAATGTTACGCCTAGATATTTGAACGACGCGACAGCATCAAGAAGCTCACTACTAATGCTGTATTCGAACATTATAGGATTGTTTTTCCTACTCATGCGCATCACCTTACATTTTTCTACATTGAGGGCTAGCTGCCATTCTTCGCACCAACTAGAAATTTCGTCCAAGTCATCATGTATGCTATTACAGTCAGTTAAAGACCACCCCCTCCCATACACCACAGCATCGTCAGCAAACAGCCGCAAATTACAACTTACTCTGTCCATCAGATCATTTATGTATATAGAAAACAGTAGCGGTCCTATCACACTCCCCTGGGTCACGCCTGAAGATACACTAGTCTCTGATGAACACTCGCCGTCGAGAACAACGTAGTGCGTTCTATTACTTAGGTCTTCCAGCCAGTCACAAATCTGTGAACCTATTCCATAAGCTCGTATCTTCGTTAGCAGTCTGCAGTGTGGTACTGCGCCGAACGCCTTTTTGAAGTCGAGAGAAACACAATCCGCCTGTTGCCCTTCATCCATGGCTCGCAAGATATTATGTAAGAATAGGGCAAGCTGAGTTTCACAAGAACGATGTTTCCTAAACCCGTGCTGATTCATAGAAAGAAACTTTTCCGTTTCAAGAAAATTTACTATATTCGAACTGAGAATATGCTCCAAAATTCTACATGAAACTGATGTAAACGATATTGGCCTGTAATTGTGTGGGTCAGTTCTCTTTCCTTTCTTATAAACGGGAGTCACCTGCGCTTTTTTCCAATCACTAGAAACTTTGCGCTGATTTAAAGATTCGCGATAAATGCAAGCTAAGTAGGGGACTTACGCTGAAGAATACTTTTTGTAAAACCGAACTGGTATTCCGTCCGGACCAGCAGACTTTTTCGTGCTCAGCGATTTTCTATTACTAGTATTGCCTGTCTTAGAAATTCGACCATTTGTCTTTTCCAAAGTCATGAAAATGAAGAAAAAAAAGGAAAATTAATGTAATTGGAATTTATTGAGCACAGAAGATTTGTAGGTTTTATGTGAATGCTATGAGAACAGATGAAAGAAAGGGCAAAACTTCAGTAGAAACAATATTTTTCGTAAAAATCCTTTCATCATTCGCTAAATGTCCTTGTTCTTTATGTTCACTAATATAAAATTTCAAACCATCAGAGTATCGAACTCTACTTGCTGCAACATAAAGCTGACCACGTGTGAATACTGCTTTTATTTATAGAATGCCAACTTTTTTCAAATGTTTGTCCTCGAAACTTATTAAAATACTGCGTTCATAAACTGAAGATTCGAAGATCTAAAACAATCGGGACAGTGGGAATCTAACCCTGGCCCATAAGATTGGATCTCCAGGCGCTAACTGACTGACTAATATGGGTATGTGTTATATTATAGTAGCATAACTTGTTGAGAATTTGGAGTATCATCCTAAAATTTCTTTTTATTTTGACCACTCTTAACGGCTACGTGCACACATAATTTTTATATTCGCAACATCTATGACCTACCACCTTTCGGATTATGTACGTTTCATTGCCCTTCTTGTATGATTAATATTAAAAATATGTACCGTCAGTTTCTTGTAAACGTATTTATATAATTATGATTATAAAAATGGAGCTTTAAGCAATATAAGTCGCGTTTAAATGGAAGCAGGCTTGACTTCGAAGAAGGCAGGATTGTCAACTGAGCAGAGCACTTATACTAAAAGCAGGTTTATTGCGAACTGAAACATACACGCAGCACTGACTGCCTCTCAGACAGAGTGCTCTGCTATTTGTACACAGACAGAATGTACCAGAAATTAGTAATAAAGTAACATAAGGAACATGTAGAAATTATAAGTGAACATAAGAAAAATGTAGAACATTCTGGAAATGATACACACACACAAAAAAAATTTTTTTTTGCTTGTGGACGGTACTCAGCTACCGTCCTTCAGCACCGCAATCGGTGACGCTATCCATTGCCCCACGCCGTCAGTCAGATGACGTACGGTCTTGCGGTATTTCCCACTCTCCAGAAAAACAGTGACCCGCTGTTAAGTTTCCCTTTGGAGCCAGCTGCAATGTCCTGGATCTTGATCTTGACATGGGTCCTCTGTATGGCAGTTCTGGAGAATCCTTCCCTTCTGCACGATTACCGATGACAAACGTTCCTGTCGTGGCTTCATTAGTAACGTTATCGTCCTTAGAGTCCTTTTGCATATCTGCTCTTAAGGACCGTAGTAAGGCTTCATTCGGAGGCCGTGAACAATATATCTTCGTTTTTGTCGTTTCGACGACGGCTCATAATCCTCGACTTCATATGTGATGTCTGACAGGCGGCATATGTCACGATACGGAGCAAAGTATCGCTTCAATAACTTTTTTGATAGCCCAGCATTCCGTACAGAGATCAAATCCATGCCAGATCTCCTGGGCTGTACACAACAGGTCGGTGCTTGTCGTTTACCGTTGACGGTCCTTCTCCTGGGCGTCCAGTGTCCGTATGCGAGCCAGTTGCCTTGCTTCTTCGACTATGGTGATGAGCTGTTCCACATAGTCATCCTGAGTATCGCCCGGCAGAAACGGGAACAGCGTATCTATTGTCGTCTCAGCTTCAGGGTCATCGAGCAGAAAGAACGGCGTGAAACCTGTGGTGTCTTGTCTTCCGGTAATACAAGCAAATGTCAATAGTGGCAGTACTGTATCCCAATCCTTCTACTCAACATCGACAGCATACCTGCTAAAGTGTTGTTAAATTAGCATTAGAAGGAAGCGTGTGAGGTAAAAATCGTACAGGGAGACCAAGGGACGAATACAGTAAACAAAAAGGTTGTAAGTATTCTCAGATGAAGAGGCTTGCACAGAACAAGGTAGCTGGAGAGCTGCATCAAACCATTCTGCGGACTGAAGACCACAACAACAACAACACTAACAACAACAACATTACTCTTGTGATGTTGCCTGTATGAAGTAATGTTGACCTACGCGGTTAAAAGAATAAGGATTTATGTTAAAATTATGATAACAGAAAAAATTGTATAAGAAGCTGAGTAAATAATTCAGACAAGGGTGGACGAAATAAATGCACGAAATGACTGAATAGAATTAAATGGCGGAATACAGATTTGGATTGAGGCAACACACAAAAATAACGTTACAAAGAAAACTTACAGAGAGTATCCATCGAAGCTTCTTTCTGGAAATTTTGATCACAGCAGCTGAAAATATTAAGCTGTTGAATGGTTTATATAAATATATATAAATTTATGATGCTTTCCTCAATAAATTAACGTTCAGACTGTTCTCCTCGCAAGTGTTTAAGGCCTGAGCGTTTACTAAAGTTTAATAAGGAAAATAAAAGAAAGAAAAATTCATCAGACTTAGTGAAACTGTTAATACGGATGCAGGTTCTAAATGGAAAAAGGTAATGTTTGTGCTTTAATCATAGAAATACCCGAAGCGAAAGTGATGACGTCTAAACATCATGATACGAGAGACTATCGAGGACTGAAAAGATCAAAGAAAATGAATAATTAAGAAAGACAGGACATTATTAAATGAAAACAAGGTGGAGACATTGTTCTTAAAAAAATGGAAGGTATAGTTTAAAATAAAGTATAACAGTGCTCACACTTACATTACAGAGCAGCCTGTGGGCACGTCCATACTTAATAGCCTCAAATAAGAGGTACCGTCGCTTCAGCTCGCCACGAAAAACGAAGGCGAGCGAAACAAAGTTTTTCACAGATAAAATATTACGAGAAGAAAGAACCTGGCGACCAGCGTCGCTGATTGATAAAAAAAAATCTAATATATAAAGTAGAGAGTCCGTATGTATGTAAATGTTGCATACAAATCTACAGTTTTGATCCAATCTTTTTCAAATTTTATACGCGTGAGCTTCAGTCCATGAGGACGGTCGCCGTAAGTGTAAGAATCACGTACGATACATAATTCACGATATATGACGTCATAAACAATGATATGCGCCGAAAACACTGCATTTAGCGTCAATGCTGCTCATTTTCTCCTAAACCACTGGACCGATTTCAATCAAATTTGGTGCACACATTCCTTACCGTGAGATAACAATTGCTGCATGGTTAAGAATCGCATACGGCACATGGTTCAAATATATTACGTCATAACCAATAGAAATCGCAAAAAATGTCACATAATGCGGCAAGACTTTCGAAATACACTCTATGAGAATGACAGTACTTAGCGACTTGCAATAAACTTTAAACATAATTTCAAACCTTTATTAAACTTTTTCTCGCTGGCAACCATAGTAAAATGATGAAAGAAAAAAGTTTCTTGCTTACTACTTTTCCGCTGTTTATGGAGTAAAACTACGGCTCTCGTTATGACGTTACAATTTATAATTTGAACACTACAAATTGTAGCGACAGGAAATTTTACAGACAGTATACACATATATAGTTCAGTGTACCTTCTAAATTGTATCACAATACAACACGTAGTTCATGAGATATGAGCACATAAACAGTAACGTTCAAGGAAAATCGCTCCTTCCCGCACCAAGTTTTAATCTATTACTTCTTTACTACTAATTGTATTCCCAAGAGATTTTACAGACATACAGCCCTTATACAAACGAATATATACCTGAAAAACGACAGAAACAAATAAATAAATACCCGGGCAACGCCGGGTTATCAGCTAGTAAAATAAAATAAAAATTATGTATCGTTACATATTCACTCACCTCTACCAGCACTTTAGTTTTCCAAATACATTGCAGATGCACCCTGTATACACGGAACATACACAAGTGGTCAAATGTTTGTAAATCTAAGGAACTTAACTGCTGCTGTTATTATTCGCCAGGCTTGCAAACTAACTTACGCTAAGGACAACACACACACTCACGCACACACACACACACACACACACACACACACACACACACACACACACACACACACACACATGCCCGAGGTAGGACTCGAACGTCTGACGGCGAGCAACGGCGCGCTCCGCAACAAGGCGCCTTAGAGTGCTCGGTCATTTCACCGCTGCGGAATACACATCAAACTAGTAAACGCGTATTATTTGAATAACCGAATTTTCAAGTCCAAAACTCCTCCAAACGTATGGTTATGTTGAACAATGGATGGAAGAATGATGCCTACGTAATCTGCGCTCTGCAGTAGACGAAAATACGTTCACCAAGTTCAGGCTCGTGGCGTCATACCTCCTTAACAATTAGTCGCACAATGATAGTAATTTCGCACGTACATTCTCTGGTGTATGTATAAACAGTCTCCAACATGTGCTGTGTGTAGCGGCGGTAGTAAAGTAGTAATAAATTCAAAAGTCAACTTTTATAGCGTGCCTCTGTAAGCAAACACAGCTAAAGGTTTATGACGACATATATCCTTATATATAGCTGGTAGATATTATCTACAAATTGCGGTTGTGATTGCATCCGGCAGTGAAGATGTAATACAGTAAAACGATTAAGGTTCGAAATTATTTGTAAACTCCATTGCAGGCAGGCAAGTGCTCTCATTCTCAAAAAATTGATCAATAAATTACAGGTGTTTACGCGAGACAGTGACGTTGCCTGAACAAAAACGCACAGTAATCACCTGTAATACGTAGCTTTGAGGTAAGAAAAGTAATGGGATAGCTACGAAGTCTCGAGTACTAATGACACGAGAAAGCTCAGCATTGGTCATTTAGACAGAAACCTAATACTGCATATTGTTTTAGGTCAATAATTGATTATCTGCAGGCAGTAATAAAAGCCCCGAGGTCTCATGAACACTGCATAAAATGTTACAATTACGGTGTCGTGTGTAAAATTCTACTACTCAGAGGAAAAATTTCACATTGGAGTTGAATGTCACTGTCTTGAAGCCTATTTACTTACATGATTTTTTTATTGTGCACATATACCTTGTATGACAAAGATCCTTGCGAACTGAATATTTCATTGGCGTCTATGTATTATCGGTATTAAAAATCGGCACTTCAGTTTTCATGTTCACGTATCCTGTTATAGTGGTCTTCAGTCTGAAGAAGCAGCTCTCCACACTTCTGTCTTGTGCAAGCCTCTTCATCTCTTCACAAAGGACGGCAACCCACATCCCTTTTGCCCTGCTAAATGCATTCGTATCTTTGTCTCCGTCTGCGACTTTTACCCCTACATTTCCCTCCAATATTGAATTTCCGATTCCTTGATATTTCAAAGTGTGTCTTGACAATCGATCCTTTATTTCACTCAAGATTTGTTAGGCATTTCTTTTATTATCAGTTACTAGCTGAAAACCCGGCGATGTCCAGGTATTTATTTATTTACTAGCTGTAAGGTTTTCTGTAGAAGCGTACAAAATCGTTTATTAGCATGTAATAAAAGGGTACATTTATGTTAAAGCAATGTGATAAACAACATTTTTGGCAGTTCCATTTGGACTATGTACAAAAAGATTTTCCTCTTTGTCCATGACAGAAGCATGGTGTCTGCAAGTCTATACCAGCAATATGTATATAGATTACAATCTAAATCTGTAAGTAAAGTGCTCTCCCCCATGCACCGAACGAAATTTTATGTAGACAGTAACCTTCATCTTGTTTTCAAGGTCAAGTGTACAAAATTTCATCAACATCGGAGCACAACTGCGGATTTTGGCGAAATCCATAAGTACCCTCCACCATGCAATGAACGAAATTTTATGTAGACAGTGCTCTTCCTCTGTGTTTTGAAGGTCAATTGTGCAAAATTTCATCAAGATCAGTGCGAAGATATAGATTTACACGGACACATTAAAAACGCACTTTCACTTTTTCTCAAATTTTCCGGTTGGTTTTCCGAAAACTGGAAGAAAACATGTTTATGAACCTTCCCCATGTAATTTTGTGTACATCTACATCTACATAGATACTCTGCAAATCACATTAAAGTGCCTGGCAGAGGGTTCATTAACCACTTTCATAACTTTTCTCTACCGTTCCATTCTCTAATAGCGCGCAGGAAGAAAGAACACCTAAATCGTTCCGTTTTCGATCTGATTCCTCTTATTTTATTGGGATGGTCATGTCTCCCTAAGTAGGTGGGTGCTAGCAAAATATTTTCACATTCAGAACTAAAAGTCGGTGATTGAAACTTCGCAAACAGATCACGCCGCAATGAATAACGTCTTTCTTTTAATGATTTCCACCCCAATTCGTGCAACATTTCCGTGACGCTTTCCCCCCCGTAACGAGATAAAACAAAACGAGCTGCCCTTCTCTGAACCTTCTCAATATCTTCCGTCAGTCCCACCTGGTGAGGGTCCCACAAGGGGCAATAGTACTCCAGGAGAGGACGCACAAGTGTGATGTAGGCAGTCTCTTTGGTGGAGCTGGTGCATCTTCGAAGCGTTCTTCCGATGAAACGTAACCTTTGGTTCGCCTTCCCCACAATATTTTCTATGTGTTCTCTCCAGTCAAAGTTGTTCGTAATTGTAACTCCTAGGTATTTGGTAGAATCTACGACCTTAAGGTTTGACTGATAATCGCGTAATTAAAGTTCAGCGGATTTCTTTTAGTGGTCATGTGTATTACTTCACACTTTTCTTTATTTAGGGTCAATTGCCAATTTTCGCACCAGCAGAAATTTTGTCTAAATCGCTTTGCAGTTGCTTTTGATCCTCAATTGACTTCACTAACCGATAAACGACAGCGTCATCCGCGAACAGTCTAAGGGAGCTATTCAGATTGTCTCCTACGTGTTCCAAATTTCACGTTATTTGGTTGTCTGGATCTTGAGTTATAAGAGAACAGACAGACAGACAACAAATGCGTTTTATAAGTTTAGAGATTTATTCAAGCTTATCTCTATGTTGATCTCCTTTTTTTAATGTCATATTTATAGGAAAGTATCCCCTGGATGTAAAATAATTTTGACAAATTGCAGCTCAACAAATTGCTTTAAAATAATTTTAAAAAAATATCTACCACTCTACGGAGGTCATCATGCCTTGATCTGCTGGCATCGGCGGCCCATTTGCGGCTTGCCACCATGGTAAAATTTTTATTTGTTCAGACTGGTAACCAACAAGTAGGACAGCGTTTTTAATCCTTTATCCAACATGAGCATTCCTCCTACTGTAAAAGTCTCATGTAGTAATTTTACATTTCTGATGATTACCTCCGTAGTGTGGTCTAAATCTAGAAAAAAAATGTAATTATTTTGAAGCAACTTGTGGGGCTGCAATTTTTCAAAAATTATGTTTAAAGATGGTTGCAAGTCGCTAAGTACTGTCATTCTCATACAGTGCCTTTATAAAGTCTGGTCGCATTACGGGGCAGTTTCTTACAACTACTATTCTTTACAACTTTATATTTCCTGAACAATGAGTCGTATGTGGTTCTTACTCGTACAGCAATTGTTATCTCACATAAGTAAAATGTGTACCAAATTTGGTTGAAATCGGTTCAGTGGTTTTGGAGAAAATGAGCAGCATTGTCGCATAATGCAGCAGTTTATCGCGCATCTTATTGTTTATGAAGTCATATCTCGTGAACTATGTGTTGTACGTGATCCTTACACTTACGGCGACGGTTCTCATGGATTGAAGCTTACTTGTACAAAATTTCATAAAGATTGGAACAAAACTGTGGATTTATATGCAATACTTAAACACAAACATACGGACGATCTGCTTAATACATAAAGATACTCCCCACAATGTGTGTGCCTAAATTCCTTCTCTTGGAGCTAATACTCAATTTATGTAGTTCTTTTCTGATTTCTTTGCCTACTTATTACATCTTGAATCCATTCTGTTCAGGAATGCGTAGGAAACGGAGTAGTACAGTACAGAACAAATAGAGGCCCTGTTAGTTACGTAGTGCACCAAAGAACTAATAGTACGCGGTGCTGCCTTTTTGAAAAATTTCTTTTCTTTGTTTATGCCATAGAGCAGCAACGAACCACTAAAGGTGCTGTTGGTTTTGTAGTGCTGCAAAGAAACAGTAAATTATCGTGGTGTGCATATTCCCTCAGTAACGGAAGTATTTTCAATTAATAGCCGCAATCTTATCTCTGTAAATACAAACTAACATTGAACACCGAGTTGCTGATTACACTTTGTATATCCACAGCTTCACGACATTTCTTTGCTTCTTTTAACAGGGAACTTTTGCATTTAAAACATAATGATATTCCTTCGCGTCTATCGATGCTCTAATTTCATAAGAAATCTTTGCAAGGAAAATCGAATTTATGTAGTTTCCTTTCTGATTTCGGTGTATCTTCATACATTTGGAGAACATTCTGTTTAGAATGCCTCTAAAACGCCATAGTACAGGAAAGGACAAAGAGAGAGGACGTTAGATACATAGTACACCAAATAACTAATTATGGCGTTGCTGCGTTTTTTTTTTTTTTTTTTTTTTTTTTTTTTTTTTTTTTTTTTTATATAACTAAGGTGTAATACACTACAAGAAGCAGTACAATTTTACTTACGGCGGCGACGTTGTATGCTGATGTTGGCAACGGCCGTTGAATGCTTTTTCAAAAATCAGTCACATAAAATGAGGTGAATAATCTTTATGTTCACGATGAAATAAATAATTTATGTTGTTGTGGTCAGTAAATTAATCATCCTCCTAAACCGAAAAGTTCATTTTCAACGACAGCAAACTAAACCGCTGCCATTGCAAGTTAAATTTAACCCAGGTAGGACACAATTTTTTTTTTCTTCCTAGCTGTATCTCACATGCTTTGCAATGTCATCGAAAGAAACGACGTGCATCTTACGACGGGTATAACCACTAAATTGTGCATAGAGAGAAATATCTATGGAATGAGCATTGCGTTCTGTGCACCTTCTCAACATTAAGGTGGAACTACCACGTGATATTGAGACAAACCCACTCTTTCCACACATTTATTTGCTCTTACGATTGGTTTGTACCGTCTTGGCTGCAAAGAAGCACCACCTCCTTTTCGCATAGCAACCACATACCATGAAATAATATCTAAATATATGTGTCACAGAAGCAACAAGAAAGTTGACGAAACGTCGCTAAAAGTCCATTTACACACAGTCATCCTTCTTAATCAAACAAAAAAGGATCAAGATAAAGTCAAAGATCAGTAGATTCTTCCCAATATTACGTGACATTTCCACCTTAATGTTGAGGACACAAAATCTGATCTGCGCATCTGAATACTCACTTCAGAGATATTTCTGCTCTGAGCCTTCCACTAGAGATAATATACACACAGTCTAAGATACACACACGCGAGCGTAAACTCATCAGAAACCTCTCTACTTTCATAATTGTTCGGTACAATATTGTGCTTAAAATTTGTAATTACTTACTTTTGGTGCGGACTACATTAAGATAAAGAAAGACGTCTTCTTTTGCAGAGACAGTTGTGACGACTTCTGAATATTACACAAGGTCGATTTCAACTTCGTGCCTTACGAAGTAATCACTGCAGGACCTAAGGACATGTATTAGCTGATGAGTGGCCGATGCTGCTAACACAGTCAGGACAATACTCTGGAAACACTATATTTAATGGAAAGTTCTACACAGGCGATCAGCTGGCGCCATTCCTACAACGATTACCGAGACTTGCTTTATCGCACATTTTGACACCACCGTGACGTCTTATTTAAACAGACATGAACTGCCCTGTTGACTGAATTACCAGACTTTCAGCATTCATCGAGTTTTCGATAATACGGAGCACTGCATACAGAATAACTACATTTTCCCCAGTGCAATGCTGCAACATACTGATACTTTAGCATATACTTACTGTGAGAGATAAACAGTTTAGTACTACACCATTGAGCCAATACATGACGCTGTTATTATTATTATTATTACTATACCTCATCTCAACGATAGAAGTGTTTTCAGAAGTTTACGAAAGACAATTACACACTGCAGTCTTAACTTAATGTGCAAAGACTAAAATTGAATTTACATAGTTCCGGAGTACGGACATAAATTAATTTCACTTTTTGTATGAAAAACTTTATGAACATTCATCGTTTTTGACAATGACTTCTACTTTAATTTAACATCTTGGCTACGAGAACTGAATTTACTGACAGATCGATCCAACAAGGATTCTGTTTTTGCTGACCTAGATCTGGAACCCTAAAAACTCATTATATACACAGGTCCCTCATTAACAACCGTTGCGAAGCACGGGCACATAAGGTAGTTTTAAATACTTCAGTGCTGTGTCAAATTATTCTCACAATATAAGATCACGTACCTCTCAGCTTTCCATTCTTTGCTTAGTACAGATTTTCTACCTGTGCTTTTGATATTCATACTGTTACTTTCCTTGTCTCCAAATGTATATTTTGTTTTCCTGTAGGTGGTATCTATCTTATCCTTTCATATAAATTGTTCCACGGAGGTGCATTTGTCTTATAAGCACTCATGCTTTGCCAATTTGCACTTCCTGCCAAACCTCATGTGGTAGCCACCTGTACTCTTTCTTATCTGTCTCGTTTGTTGCATTCTTATATTTTCTCCTCTCATCAATTAAGATCAGTATCTCCTGTGTTATCCTAGGATTTCATATATTATTGTAATGCTAATAGTGAGTTTATTCTCATAATATAATACATCCATAGTTTTTCAAAATGGATAATCAATATTCGAGGAAATGATGGCAATTATATTCATAAAAATGTATAGTACACATTGCTGCAAAACTTTAGTGTTAAGGACATTTATTATATAAAATAGGTGTGTTTAACCGTATTTAGAGATGAACCAGTGTTTACAAGTTTTAAGGTATGCACTTCAGAGCGCATGTTTACTTAAAGAATACTTTACTTACTTACTTACTTCTTTATTACTTTATTTACTTATTTTTGTTACGGATGACATTCCCTTTTATATCAAAGATTATTGATCATCTTCAAGAATCACCCTTTGTACAACCCGAGCAGCCTGAATTTAGATATGTAGCCACTGTTTCAATATTATTATTACCGACTGTGTAGCGTGTGACGTAACACAGTCTTTGAGGAGCAACAGAGCGGATGAGGTCTTCTGTCAATTACCTGTCGAGGTGTGTGTGGAATGAAGTACCGTTAGAAGAGCTACAAATGAAAGCCAAATCGAACTGCATTGGACAGGTATGTAACCTTGGAGAGTTTTTCTTTCATTGACGTCACATTTTTTTCGTTACAACTGCAACACGACATTAGGGATACACTTTACTTAACTACAATTAATATAATGGCTCATGTATGGTGCAGTTATTTATGTGTTTTCTCAGGGATTTTTTCAGGATAGTGTTCTTTAGTTTAAGATCAAGATTAATAGTGAAAAACCATTACTGCCTGGCTATTGTCATCTGAAACTCTAATTCCTTAACTCTCCCATTCCAAAATGTGTGAATTATTTGCAATAAACGTTTGGTAGATTCTAACGATAGTCATCCCGGTTTTTCAACATTATTAATTCGACAGGATCGACTTATTGAGCTAACTTATTTATAACTTGCTTCAATAGCATGCATAACCGTTACTTAAATACGTGGGACTTTTAGCTTTAATACACGACCAGCTCTTTACGACATTAAAGCGAACTATGCCAGTAGTGCAGGTTGTATAGTACGCACACAACTGAGGATTGGTAAGACCGCACTCGTAATGGTTATACTTTCTTTTAGGATTCTTCTTCACTGATTCACTGGATCCATCTTTTGGTAATGTAGCCTTTATTATAAGCAGCAGTTACACAACTGTTTACCTACGCTGGTAAGGGCCGGCAGTCAAAGAAAATCGACTAATCAGCTGTTCGTTGTCAAAGGCAATATGGCTGAAGAAAGTGATCAACAACATAATACCACTAGAAAAACAGAAGAGGTTTTTGTGAGGTTGGAACACTATTTTGCAACATAAACTAAACGAAAGAAGAACAGAAAAGCTTAGGAATATTTTAGGAACAAATAATACTGAAAAAGTAACAAAATGCCAAAGTAATGAAAAAACTTGTAAAATATGCCAACCTTATCTGGGTATGATTAACTAAAAGATAAAGCAGTCATCACTCTGAAGATGTGTTTGAACACTAAAGTTCTTTACTCGGTATGGTCCTGTTGGAGGTCGTATGCAGTTGCTTTCCTCCGACCTTTGAACTGATCTACCGCGTCAGATATAGAGTGTCATGCTAGGGAATGAGTAACCGTTCCCAAAGGAGGTTCGAGTCCTCCACGGGTATGTGTGTTTGTGTGTGTTGTCCTTAGTGAAAGTTAAAGTAGTTTGTAAGTCTAGGAACTGACGACCATAGCAGTTTGGTCCAATAGCTTTACAAACATTTGAACGTTTTCATATATAGGAAGAACTACAGTTTAAGCTGGATACCGAAACACGGAGCAACTCACCATTTTCACAACAAAAGTAATATGAAACAGATAAAAATCCTAGGATTGACCGAGGATCGAACCCGTGACTTTTGAATTTGTGGTACTGGGGAATATTATATAGGAGGTTTGGAGAAAAACAGGTAGATGAGGCGGTATGTCGAATTCTACGAAAGTTGTAACGACGCAAGATTTTAAACTATGAAGTGAATCGCTAGTGAAAAAAAAGACTAGAAGGAAGCAGGAATAATATTACCTGAAGTACGAGGCAAGGCAGAACAAAAAAAGTAATAAAATAAAATAAAAATAATCTTGGTGGTGGCAGCGCTAGGATCAGCAAGACCCAAATGTAAATAATGACAACTAATAACAAAAAAACTCTTTAGAATTATTGGGAAATGCACTGACGGAGTCTTTGAGGACCCTCTCATATTTTTTTTTTTTAGAAAGTTCGTAATTTCCTACTAGCTGCATCATATATTCACCATATGTTATTACTTCGATATATCATACAGGAAAAATCACGATATCAAAAGAAAGTTAAAAATAATATCGTAGAAGAGACGATCATCTGTCAGTAACAACTGGTGTACAGTTGGCAGAATCCACTTCAGTGAACCTCTGGCAAACATGGCAGTGTTCGGAATAAATTCTCACAATATATTGTAATTTATGTGCAAACGTATGAACAGCGCACGACTGCGCTTCCCAGGCAGACGGAGAGGTACGGACGCAATATGTGCCTTATGGGGATGCCCGCGATAAACTATAGACGTTGCAGCAAGCACATTGAGATATATGAGGTCCGGACAAATACCTTAGCGTTACGGGAGGAGGCTGAGTGTCGTCGTAAATTCAAAGCGCGAGATTAAACAGTAATTTATAATGTCGCGCGTCCCTGCCCCGGGGCGGAGGAATATATGAGCGAGAAGAGATAAAAGGGTTTTAGAGGTCCCGTGTTTTATTGAAGTTGTATTTCAGGGCGCTGCACGGCGGATATGCAGACGCTGCAGCGATACATATCGATGCGAGCGCGGCAAATGTGTTCTAGTTAAGATGTTATGAATAGCGACCACTTGAAATATGCACCGGCGCAGTAAGGTGTGGGCAACAAAATGGTACGTACAAGAGTGAGAAGACGGGTCACAAGCACTGGGAACTAGTGCGTGAATCACCTGGCGCCGAACCACTGACTGTGGGATTCGGAAAACCAAAAGGGACCAAAAAAATGAAGAGGAAAGAGAACGCCTCGGAACAAACTTGATCCACCTGTGCCTAGCGAATCTAAGATTAACAGGTTCCACATTCTTAATCAAATTTCCAAGGTTTTTTCACTGTTTTACGAATTTTTTCTTCGAAATTTATACTGTTGTTACTTGTCTACTATTACGTGAGAACCACTGCTCTCAACTTCAAAGTATTATAATTCTATCTTATGCTGAATAAAACTAAATGAAATGTTGGTACAATGGGGATATCCTATTAGAAGGCAAAATCAAAGATATAAAATGTTAAAATACTGTCTGTGGTAATGAGATTTAAGCAAATTCAGTGCCAAAGTACAGGTTGACAGTTTCAAGAAGTCGGGATGTACACTACTGGCCATTAAAACTGCTACACCAAGAATAAATGTATATGATAAACGGGTATTCAATGGACAAATATATTATACTAGTACTAACATGTGATTACATTTTCACGCAGTTTAGGTGCATAGATCCTGAGAAATCACTACCCAGATCAACCTCCTCTGGCCTAATAACGGCCTTGATACATCTGGGCATTGAACCAGAGCTTGGATGGCGTGTACAGGTACAGATGCCAATGCAGCTTCAACACGATACCACAGTTCATCAAGAATAGTGACTGGCTTATTGTGACGAGCCAGTTGCTCGGCCACTATTGACCAGACGTTTTCAGTTGGTGAGAGTTTTGGAGAATGTGGTAGCCGGGACAGCAGTCGAACATTTTCCGTATCCAGAAAGGACTGTACAGTAACTGCAACATGTGGTCCTGCATTATCCTGCTAAAATGTAGGGTTTCGCAGGCTTCGAATGGAGGGTAGAGCCACAGGCTGTAACACATAAGAAACGTAACGGCCACTGTTCAGTGCCGTCGATGCGAACAAGAGGTGACCGAGACGGGTAACCAATGGCAGCCCATACCATCACGCCGGGTGATACGCCATTATGGGGATGACGAATACACGCTTCCAATGTGCGATCACCGCGATGTCGCCAAACACATATGCGACTATGATGATACTGTAAACAGAACCTGGATTCATCCAAAAAATAACGTTTTCCATTTGTGCACCCAGGTTCGTTGTTGCGTACACAATCGCAGGCGCTCCTGTCTGTGACGCAGCGTCAAGGGTAACCGCACCCATGGTCTCAGAGATCATAGTCCATGCTGCTACAAACGTCGTCGAACTGTTCGTGCAGATGGTAGTTATCTTGCAAACGTCTCCATCTGTTGACCCAGAGATCGAGACGTGGCTAAACGATCCGTTACAGCCATGCGGATAAGATGCCTGTCATCTCGGTTGCTAGTGATACGGGGCCGTTGGGATCCAGCACGGCGTTCCGTATTGCCCTCCTGAACCCACCGATTCCATATTCTGCTAACAGTCATTGGATCGCGACCAACGCGTGCAGCAATGTCACAATACAATAAACTGCAATCGCGACAGGCAACAACCCGACCTTTTCAATGTCGGAAATGTAATGGTACGCATTTCTCCTCCTTACACGAGGCATCGCAACAACATGTCACCAGGCAATGCCGGTCAACTGCAGTTTCTGAATGAGAAATCGGTTGGAAACTTTCCTCATGTCAGCATGTTGTAGGTGTCGGAACCGGCGCCAACCTTGTGTGAATGCTCTGGAAAGCTAATCATTTGCATATCACAGCATCTTCTTCCTGTCGGTTAAATTTCGCGTCTGTAGCACGTCATCTTCGTGCTGAAGCAATTTTAATGGCCAGGAGTGTACGTGAGGACCACTGCCCTCAACTTCTAAGTATTATAATTTACCATCTTATACTTAATGCAACTAAATAAAATGTTGGTACAATGGGGATTTCTTACTAGAAGGCAAAACCAACATATTAAATGTTAAAATCTTGTCTGTGGGAATGAGAGTTAAGCAGATTCAGTGCCAAAGTACAGGTGGACAGTTTCAAGTACCCGAGATGAATTTTTTTCACAAGATGTCAACATGGTGAAAGAATTTGAATCAAGGCGTAGCAAAACTAATTCAGTGAGCGTCAGTACGATCGCCTCACTAAGACTAAGCAGCCCACATTTCAATCTTTCAGCCAACTACACTGAATGGGGCCGCGGCGGACAAGCCGCGCGTACTGAAGCGCCGTGTTTCGGTGCGTGCGGCCGTTCGTCGTCATGTGGCCGTGATATGGCATGGATGTATGTGTTGTCCTTAGGTTAGTTTACCTTAGTTTACCTAGTTTGAAAGCTACGGACTGATAACCTAGAATTTAAGTCCGATAGATTTACAAACATTTGAACATCGACAGAACGATATTGGTAACTTGTGGCCAAAATTTGAACAATGTTTTATTCGTGGTATCTCTATTACGCATTAACGTATCTACAAACTTACGCTGACATACGATAATTACGGCCCACAATGGATTTATTGAGTAGTTGTGCTGCCATTTTAACTACCAGGTAAGTAAATTCGTGGCTGCTCTCCTCCCATGTGAGTAAAAACGTGAAATAAGTAAGAAAACCTGAAAGAATTACTGTGTATATAATTCTAAATACTTCTTTCCTGTGAATTACAATGTAAACGGTTTTTACCTAATTTATCGATAAATGCATCATTGAATGATGATTGTCCAGAAACCTTACGTATGAATTATTTGAAGTTTTCTGAGTGCGCGCGTTAAATTCTGGGCCTTGCGACATAAGGCGTATCTGCAAGTGTAAGTCTTGAGGCACCTTGGTTAAGAACGAAATGATTCACTTATCATACGTTTGAATGTTTATGAAAACCCTCATGAATTACTTTGACAGTGGTATTACTATTTTCTGCATTTTTCCTTCTCATGTTATTTGATTCTTCCTTTTTTCATATAGTTCCTTTTCTAACGCCTTATTCTTGGTGGTATCTACTCGGCCGTCCATTCTACCTACTACCGAATTGCTATCGCTGAATTATTTCCTTTATTGTGACGTAAATATCTTCCACATAAGCTCTGATAGTCGACAACATATCGCTCAGTACATGCGGCACGTACCAACAATAGAGGGGTCTGTAGCGGCTAACGCCGTTGGTTAGCAACAGTTTGAGACGAGCATACAGATGAGCAACGTGAACTTTGGTGGCCCCATTATGCAAAATTTACGGAAAACTTTGGAATACAGTGAAAGCAAAGAGCAACGGAAGCACTCAAAACGTAAGTGATCAACAAATATTCCAGCTCCGCCAGTCAATTGCACTTAAAACACCGTAGTCAAATCAGTTTCACCTTTCTGCCGACATATGTATTTGTTTAACACTTATATTCCAGGTAATTAGATTTTGCAAATGATTCATTTAGGCTGTTTACTAAGGTTAGGTCTGAGGCAATTTCTGTTGGACAACATGAATTTCATTGGGGGAATAATGGACTTTGAAGTGCTGTAATATAAATTATGCATGCTCATATGACGTTTTCGGTACAAGTGGTCATGTGATATCTTTTAATTTAGTTAATTTGGAAGAAAGCCTGCAACCGATAAAAATACGTAAGAGGGGAGACATATCGATTGTGTATACAACAAGAATACCAGTATGGCAAAAGGTGAACGAAATGAATCTTTATACCGCTACCAATAACAACGACTACAGATCAACATTAAAATGAGATTACATTTTATGCATTTGAAATTATCTTATTCGTCAGTGATATTGTCGTCTTGCATAATACCATGGATTATTGTATTGGCGTTGCTACAGGTTATATTTAAAAATGGTTTTCTTAAAAGTACATCGAGAAAAAATCACTACATAGATTTAATGTCATTATTATTATTATTAATTTCCAAGTATGTTCGCAATCGAAATCGCCAGGCCTCAAACGATATATATCTAACTTGCGATTCTCAGTCGATGACACTGCTGTTTTGGTAAGACTTATGGAGTGTTTAGACTAGGTACTATAGAAGCTACGAAAGATGAACCTTTACGAACGTATAATTACTTAGAAATAGAGGTTATTTTTTTTTTACTGCAGAGGTGAATTTTGACAACGTAAAATTCGCTTGACCAGGATAATTAACGTACTGTCCTGACATGGGTGAGCCATTGAACAGGGACATTTATTTCGTAGTGCGCTGATCTGCCCAACAACCATTGAATGCTCTTCAAAAACCTAATACCATAGGATGAGGGGACTAATTCGTTTTGTTGACCATGAAAGAAATAATTAATTCTGTTCTTACTATATGGTAGACACATAGTTGTATGTACCCTTCTCCGCTCAATAAATCATTTATCCTAGTAAAGCGAACATTTCGTTGCGAACATCAGCACACTATGCCACAGCTACCGTAAATAAATTTAACGATCATTTCTAAAAATTTAAAACGTTTATCTTGCGTGACATCAATAGTCACGTCATCGATTTAGAGTGCACGCTCTGTATATATCGTTACCTTCGTAAAATATGTGGGTGTTGACGTAACGGGCGATCTGAAATTGAACGACCGTATAAAATCAGTCGTGGCTAAGGCAGAGCCGAGACTGAGATTCATTGGAAGAATCCTCGAGAAGTGTAAGGCGGCCAACTTTTTCAAAACTCAATCCGGAACGGCTGGCCGCCTTAAGGAAGTGTAATACGCCAGCAAAGGAAGTGGATTTCAAAACTCGCTTTAGGCCGTTGCTAGAGTATTGCTCTTCAGTGTGGGATTCGTACCAGGTCGGGTTAATGGATAACATAGATTAAGACCCAACGAGGAGCAGCGCGCTTCGTTGCGGGCTTATTTAGTAAGCGCGAAAGCGTCAGAAAGATTATTTGGAATCTGTAGTGGCAGACACTGCCAGAGTTGGTTTTTTTACTACTCTTACTCGGCTAACCATCCCCACGGCTTCTGCATAGGAGCGTGGAAGAGTTAACAATGAAAATAACTGAGACTGTCACCGAAAAGGACTTTCGACTGTGATATCAATATCCCGACTTACGTCTATCGAAAATGCAGGAGTGGACGCTCAATTTATTCATTTCATGTGACTAATGTCTTGTTACTGTTTCTTTTTCATTATTTTTATTTTTATTTTGTCGGCATATTGCTCAAAACCCATGGCTAACACCAAACCAGTTACAGCATGTTTCACTGTTTTCAATTTTGCTTGCCTATAAGGCAATTTTCAAGCTCATGAATCAGCCTTTTTGTAAATTGAAATCCGTTCAAAGTTTTCTCTGCATCATCTGACGTATTGGGAAGTTTTATTTCATTCTCCTTTACGTAACTGATGTATGGGGCATGCTGTATACAATTATCGATATTGCTCATGAGAGGATCGATTTTAGCGGTGGTATTTATTATTCTGCCACTTATAGACCGATCTAAATTGGCCAAAATGTTAGGGGCGTTTAAATGAAAAGGTATGAGACATCTTAACAACCAAACCGGTTGAAATCTGAATACGCCGCTTTGGATAACGTAGTGCGATATCTGGGGAAGCTAATCATCTGTCTTCGACTACCCCCTCCCCCCAAAAAAAGAAATAATCAGGTCTGTGCCCTCAGCATGCTAGGTGATACTCACCGTCTTTTTCGATGTCCGAGGTCCGATATTCATCGAAATCCACGAACACTGAAAAACCATTAACAGTGCGTATACTGCGAGACTCGCCGTAGCCTACGCAACTCCATCAAGAGCAAACGACCTGGGCTGCACCCGATAGAATGATTCTGCTCCTTGATAACGCGCGTCCACACGTCTCCAACGTCACACAAAGTGTACTGGCCAAGTTCAGGTTGGGGCAGCTTCAGCATCTACCACAAAGCCCGAACATTTCGCCCTGTTACTTTCATCTGTTGGGGTCGGTAACAAAAGCATCTCAAAGGGAAGCGCTTCAGCTCAGACGACGAAGTGAAGGACACAGTAAAAATCTGGCTCTTCTCCAGCCACAGGAATTCTGGGAATATCCAATCTTTCGGCTCGTTAAACAGTGGGGTCATCAGGTCACTGATGATTATTTTTTAATAAAGATTGCAGTTATACAGTGTCATTTCGTACCTTTTCATTTGAGCACACCTCGTTTCTAAGAACTCAGTAGTTCAGTAATTGTCACAGTGGAGAGAGAGAGAGAGAGAGAGTTCATGTAAGAGTAGAGGGAACAGTCAATTTAGCTTCTAAGAAGTTCTTTGAAGAGCAAGGATCGTTATCTGAGATGCGTCTAGCCTGTACAGACAAGGTGCACAAACGAACGTTTACATTTTTATTAATAAATATTGTTGTTCTTATAATGGTTGAATTAGACATTAATTTGTGGTTTCTATGTTTTATAACTTCTCAATATAATTATGAAATTTGACCAACTATAAGTAAAGAATAATAATAAATAAATTACGGACTGTTTCTGTTGCAACTTCCCCCTTTCCCCCAGTACATTTTAAGAGATACAGGGTGGTCCCAAAATATATGTCGAAATTGAAACGCTGGTAGAGGAGACCGAATTGAGCAGACTTTTTATAGGAATGTGTGGTTGGTTATGACGCCTTGAGCCGGTAGAGAGCGCTGAAGAGTGCGCTGTTTACAAGCGCTTCGCTAGCTGGTTGCGTTATTTACCATACAAAATATTCCTATAGGTGGTCTTCCCTGAACTTATGGACGATGTTCCACTAGCAGACGAATGTGGTTCCAGCACGATGGAGCCACAGAGCACTTCAGTCGAAACGTCAGGAATCACCTGGAAGCTGTCTACGGCCAGCAGTGGATAGGACGGGGTGGATCAGTTCACTAACCACTCCTATTACCTTATTTAACCTGCTTGGATTTCTTCCTTTGGGGTCATATTAAAAGCCTGGTGTAAGAGAGTGCCGTCTCATCTGAAGATCTATTTACCCGCCAGTCTGTTGCTGCCGGACATGTGTTCGACATGCCTGGAGTCTTTTCTAATGTACGCCTAACCATGCCCCGTCGCTGTGAATCTTGTATCGCTGTTGGTGGCCGTTATTTCGAGCGCCTCTTATAAACTATCCATGAATAAGTATATTGTCTCTTACTTTGCAAGAACCCCTCCTGTTGACTAGACCTATCTTGAAAGTGTAGGTGTAGTTAGGAGTCCGTAGAAAATCGCGTAGGGGGTATGCGGATTCACCGGCTCACACTGTCCATCCGGGATCTGCAGATCAAGCTGACCCACCTTTGAACCATACCTGTCAGCTGACGTGTAGGCGTTCCTCCTGCCTGTTTTGTAGGAATGCTCTCATGATGTAGTCTCTTCACAGCTAGGCAGCACACTGGAGTACTGGTGAAAGTGCTATTAAAAAGAGCTGAAATATTAACTCGTCACAGGTAGGTATTTCGTCTAAATAAAATCCGGGATGCCATTTATGGGACTTTATTACTAGTAACACCATAATACACGACTGTTTCGTGACTCTGAAATTAACAATTATAATTTTACGGCTAATACTCAGAGCATGGTCCTATGAGACAGGTCCGTACTTGGTCCGAAAACCGACTGACTACCGCGATGACCCTCCCGACTCCTCCTATAACTTCGTACATCTTCGGAAGTAGTCGAAAATGTTCGTTAAAGGCGCTGTGATTTATTTATTAAGTTATTTCGACGTTATTAAAGAATACGAGATGATCAGCAACTACTTCATTGACTCCTAATCTGCTAATAAGATCTGTATGCCACCAAAGCATTATTAAATAATTCGTGACATATTTTCGTACTTTCTCGCCTCAGAGGCGCAGCGGTCGCAACGAACATTTCTACAGATACAGCGTTCTGGAGGTTCCGGTACCCCACCTACTCTGCCAACGCCATGTGGTACGTCTTGGCCGTGAGAAATACAATGGCTCTTCCTGTCGGCTAAGTGGCGGCTGGTATTTCAGATGACTGGGGGTTCACTTCTTTCAGTGCCAGGTCTTGATAGTGGCACCGCCCCCCACCCCACCCCCTCATCTTGGTCGGCGCATCGATGTTTCGGCGCCCTCACTCCCCCCACCCCAGACCCGCATTGTTCAATGAGAGAATTTGCCACCGGGGGAAAGCGCCCCGGATTTCCCCCCTCCCCGCACCCTCTTTTAGACATATATTCGTTAAAAGATCTGCTGAATGTCTTACCTCGACTTGTTTGCGCTTCCTTCAACTATAGCTGAGGCGTCGGCCTTCCAAGCTTCTTTATTTCACACTTTTGTTCCATGCTTAAAGCTGGGTAATTTGTTTCTAAAAGATACTGAACGTTGTTCTTTTTTTCTTCTCTAATAAACACCAAGAACATATGAATATGCACATGAACACTAAAACACAGTAAGCAACTGATTACACTGTTAAGAGACTGTAACAAAATGAATCTGTTACATAAAGCGACAAGTTGTCGGGCCCGGTGGTCTTGAGGTAAAGTGCCTGACTAGAAACCGAAGGGTCGTGGGCTCGAAACCCAGTCGGGCCTCGGATTTTTCCTACCTGCACTTTAACCCATCGTCCACCTCTCAACGATGCGAGGAGTCGCCAGAAACGACACGTGGTTCGGATTCCACGTTAAGCAGTAGTGCCCCTTTTCCCGGTTGGATAACTGGATTAGGCTAGGGACACGCAAGTCGCCGAAGTGGAGTCAAATTGGAAAACTTGCACCAGGCCAATGAGCAACACTAAATTATTATTATTGTTAAGAGACAAGCTACCTTGGGGTCATGTGGCACTGAAAGCAGCACTCCCCTCCTAATCTTACGCATGCTCAAAGGCTGCTCCTCTCCACATCTTTTCAAACAGTTAAATATTTGTTACAATGAAGAGTATAAATGTCATTTACCGTTAAAATGGTGACATATTTGATAAAACGTCCGAAGATATGTGGCAAGTAACAATACAAAAGTGAATGTTGTTCCCGTATCTGTTAAAAGGAAAAGCAATTGTTGCTACAGGTCTCGAACCCACTACTTTCATAGTTCATAGCGATGCAGCTAACCACACGGCTCTACTTGCTAGCTAGAGAGTAGTAACTTCATTACTATTCATGATCGGATCTTCTGCAGGCTTTTGCAGTTGATGCGTCTTAATTTATAGATATAAGATATTTTACGAAGTATGACGTGTTTCTGATGATTCTTCGATACGCTAAAAACTAAAATGTGAAGGGCGGATGTTGCTTTCATGGAAGATTTGCGCATGCGCAAGGCGAGGCGCGCAGTAGCTCCATAGTCTTGCTTCGGGACCATTCGTGCATAACCGCTCCAGTAGCCAGGAGCTGGTGTCTCCACCAGCTCCAACGCCAATGTTAAAAGCGACGTTTCCCCTCGCCCCTCCCTGCAGCGGGAGTGGCCATTTGCTACCTCCATGGGGTTCTGAAGAAAAATAGAACCTCAGCTCCGCATGCGCATTGCAACGCTGCGGTCACTGCCGCCAATATTAAGCGGCCGCGCAAAACTCGTACTATCTCCGCAACGAAAAACGTTTCTCATGCGATAAGAATAGTTTGAATGTGCATATGAAATGTCAGATAGAAGAACGATATGAAGAATGGTATTTAAAAAAAATAATCTTTAATTTATTTCCTTTCCTTTTTTTATTTTTATTTTTATTCATTTTTTTTTTTTTTTTTTTTTTTTTTTTTTTTTTACTACGAGTTTTTTTCGGGAGGTTCAATGAACCAGTGGACGTATAGGAGACGCCACCACCGGAACCCTCACGACTTCCCTTTTCAGTTTCATTTCTTTCATACTTGTGTAGACGCTAGCGCCGTAATATCTCATTCCTATACGAAATGCTGTTACTTCGGTCTCCTCTACGTTAGGGTTACCAGATTTCCCAAATCAATATACGGGACACAGTTTGCTACTGAAAATTGCGATACCGCAAGTTTCAAAGTTTTCCTCCTTTCTCGCTTTAACTTTACTTATCAATAATTATAATTTTCATTTGCAGGCATATCTGCTGCCTCAATAGTTTTTTATTGTTAACGTAAACATCTTCAACTGGCTCTTAACAAAATTGAGTTAAAGCAGAGATTGAAGAGCACCGAAAAATGAATTTAATATTGCAGGACATTTTTCTTGAGACAAGAAATAAGATTTTAGTCAATCGTACATATTAATAATTCTGTTAACGGACGATTCTCTGCCAAGCACCTGTTTATAAATGATCTGATGGACAGAGTAAGTTGTAATTTGCGGCTGTTTGCTGATGATGCTGTGGTGTATGGGAGGGTGTCGTCTGTAACTGACTGTAATAGCATACAGGTTGACTTAGACAAAATTTCTAGTTGGTGCGAAGAATGGCAGCTAGCTCTCAATGTAGAAAAATGTAAGGTGATGCGCATGAGTAGAAAAAACAATCTTATAATGTTCGAATACAGCATCAGTAGTGAGCTTCTTGATGCGGTCGCGTCGTTCAAATATCTAGGCGTAACATTGCAGAGCGATATGAAATGGAACGAGCATGTAAGGACAGTTGTGAGTAAGGCAGACAGCCGACTTCGGTTTATTGGGAGAATTTTGGGAAGATGTACTTCACCTGTAAAGGAGACCGCGTATAAAACGCTTGTACGACCACGTCTTGAGTATTGCTCAAGTATTTGTGACCCGCAGCAGATCGGTTTGAAGGAAGACAGGTAGATTTGTTACCGGTAGGTTCGACCAATGCGCGAGTGTCACGGAAATGCTCCGGCAATTCAATTGGGGATCGCTGGAAGAAAGACGACGTTCTTTTCGTGAATTTCTGTTACGTAAATTTAGAGGGCCGGAATTTGAAGCTGAGTGTAGTACGATCTTGCTGCCGCCTACTTACATTTCGCGTAAAGATCACAAAGACAAGATAAGAGAAAATAGGGCTCGTACGGAGGCATATAGGCATTCTTTTTTTCCTCGTTCAATTTGGGAGTGGAATAGGAAAGGAAATGCCTAGTAGTGTACCCTCCGCCACGCACCTTACGGTGAATTGCGGAGTATGTATGTAGATGTAGATGTAGATATATTCCACTTCAGAAAACTCGCAAAATTCTTTCAGTTTTTCAACAAAAAAGAAAGTTCAAATGTTTGTAAATCTTATGGGACTTAACTACGGGGTCATCACTCCCTAAACTTACAAACTACTTATGAACCACTTACGAACTAGGACGGCACAAATATCCATGCCCGAGGGGGGATTCGAACCCCCGACCGTAGTGGCCGTGCAGACAGTGACTAAAGCGCCTCAGTCCCCTCGGCCACCGCGGCCGGCTTTCAGTTTTTCAACACGAATTGAGTAGGCATATATGTGAAAAGTTTTTCAACACGAATTGAGTAGGCATATATGTGAAAATACTGAAAAATTTCGTTTACAATTGTTCATATATCTACTGATAGTATATCAGCGATGGTTTGCACTACATTATGCACAATACAAGCAAAGGTTTGAAACAAGCAAAACATTGTTTTGTCCCTTTATTCCCGAACCTCCTAGTTTGTGTTGCAATTGTCACCACAAAATGAAGCAATTTTATGCCTCAGATGTTATTTATGCATTTATGATGTAATGACATCAGCCGTTTCATCTGTAACATTCTGGAAACCAATCACCATAACTGTAATATCCTTATTCGTCACAAAATAACTAACAACAACTGGTATCAGTTTTATACTTTTGTGATTGGACGTGTCCACCAACTGACATATATTTCGCATCGTTAAGCTCCGCACAAATTTGATTCAATTCGTATGGAGCCAACACATTCACTAATATAGATTGACACTTTTCTGGAAAAGGTAATTTTTTTCTCAGACAGCTTCCTGATGATCGCAGTTGTGCAGTCAATTGCACTGAAGTACTGATTACGTTTCATTGCATAAAAAGCTTCATCACTCTTCTCACATTTTGTAACAAAAGATCATGCTTTGTGACAAAGTTTTGTTTGGAACAGTTAGTTTGTGTTTTTCAACATTAAGGTGTTGCACAACGTCAGATCGAACTCCATGTTCGATTGAAAAACTACTTTTACACAACGTGCAAAATAAGTTCTCCTTCTCTTGTTCTGTTCTCAAAAACACAAAGTCAGTTTTCATTTCGTCTGTAAATACACACTTCCTTCTTGGCATTTCTGATAAAAGTATGCAATATACTACACCAGATAACGTCAACTGCGAGTAATAGTCTAAAATCAGTTAAATCTTCTAACCACGGCGGTATCAGACTACACTCAAAAGATAGCAAACAAACTCACACAGAAACAAAGCGAACTGGTTGAAACGTGCGCGGTAAATGGTGTCGACACATATGAAAAGCGAAGTTGGCTTTCCGCTTTCATGATTGGTCGTCTGGATTTCCCAAAATGCTTCATCTAGTCACGAAAAACTGTAAAACTCGTGCCTCATTCTGTATCAGTTAATCAAAGCATATTCTCTTTATTGTTTCATTATGCCAGTGCTTTCCAAACTTTTCCTCGTGGTGACACCCTTTTATAGCTTCCAGTTTTGCGCGACACCCTTCCACTAATATAAATACATACGGTAGAATTTAGATGGTTCTAGCAAGGGGGGGGGGGGGGGGGCGAGGACATAAACTATCGCTTTAAAGTAGTTTGTAAACGAAACTGAAATTCTCGTACGCATTGACATGTTTAATGTTGATCTTGACTGCAGCAATTACGTACACTCATCGCAAGAAAAGGAAACATTAGGAACTGCGGAGATGCACAACAGAGTAACACCGGAGACGACAATGCCTAACTTACACAGTAATACTTGCTTCTTCTACAAGCGACCCAACTTCCGAAACACGAAAACAATTTCGGAAACCGTTTTTCGCTGTCGTGTGTACATGTCAGTGCCAGATACGGTTTAGATGGATCGTTTGAAAATGGCATCTGGAAATTAGCTGCTCGGATTTTTTATTTAGACAGAACAGTGGCTGTTCCTTTTCAGTTCAGTATTATCACAGAAATTTCGGAAATAAAGAGGATGTATTTATGACAAGCGATGAATTGTTATTTAAATTCTATTGTTACGATCTTGCTTCACCACGACTTCGGAAGTCCCGACATACTCGAAAAAAATGGATAAATATTTGTGACAAGTGAGAATATGAATGTCATTTCTGGTCCCAGAATCTGTTACATACAGGAATCTGAGAGAAAAAAACATTAACGGATAACAGGGTTCGAAGCAACGATCACTGCATTTAAAATACTACTCTCCGTTAATCACCCGGCCATACTCCATACTATACATCGCTACTGAATAGCTTTAGTCAGTGGACAATTGAGACTGCTTTTACAATCTGTCACAGCTTTTACAGCCACTGTTTCATTGATTGACATTTAATTGTAAGGAACGCTACCGAGGATGGCGTGGCTTTGATAAATTCATTCAAAAACGCTCAGTTGCAGCTTTTTGAGAAGGAAAGCAGACTACACCAGCAAACAGCGTATGGGAAGAGCTGTTATCGAGTATCAGCAGCAGCTGTACGCATGCGCAGTTTGCTGGAATCTGGCAACTGGCAGCTGCTTGAACGAAACCTGAATGTCTACTGCTGCTGAAGCAGAGCTGCCGCCTAGCGGCTGATCACGCAATTAATGTGCACCGATCATTCATTTAATACGTGATCTGTGGTGCACTGAATGAAGAGAAGGATGATTCGATCCAGGCGAGTCTTCAGGGTAGTATGAAGAGAAGGATATTTTGTGTTATTTTATGACAAGTTTTTTGTTTAGAGTCTAAATTTGTTAGTCTCGCGACACCCTTGATACTACTACGCGACACCCCAGGGCGTCGCGACACCCAGTTTGGAAAGCTCAGCATTATGCCTACACTAGCTGAAAACCCGGCGATGCCCGGATATTTATTTATTTATTTATTCCTGCCACTTTTCAGGTATATATTCATTTGTGTAAGGGCTGTATGCCTGTAAAATCTTTTGGGGATACAATTAGTAGTAAGGAAGTAATAGATTAAAACTTGGTGCGTGATGGGACGGTTTTCCATGAACGTCACTGTTTAGGTGTTCATGTCTTATGAACTACGTGTCGGTCTGTGATACAATTTAGAAGGTGCACTCAACTACATGCTTGTATACTGTTTGTAAGATTTCCTGTGGCTACAATTTGTAGAGTAGAAATTATAAATTGTAACGTCATACTGTAATGCGGAACATTATCTCTTGAACTACGTGTCGTAATGTAATACAATTTAGAAGATACAATTAACTATACGCGTGTATACTATCTCTAAAATAGTGTACGGCTACAATTTGTAATATATAAATTATAAATTGAAACGTCAAAGCGAATGCCGGTGTTATACTCCATAAACAGCGGAAAAGTAGTAAGCGAGAAACGTTTTTCGTTTCATCATTTTACTATGGTTGCCAGCGAGAAAAAGTTTAATAAAGGTTTGAAATTATGTTTAAAGTTTGTTGCAAGTCGCTAAGTACTGTCATTCTCATACAGTGTATTTCAAAAGTCTCGCCGCATTATATGGCATTTTTTGCGATTTCTATTGGTTATGACGTAATATCTTTTGAACCATGTGCCGTATGTGATTCTTAATCATGCAGCAATTGTTACCTCACGGTAAGGAATGTGTGTACCAAATTAGGTTGAAATCGGTCCAATAGTTTAGGAGAAAATGAGCAGCATTTTCGCAAAATGCAGTAGTTTTTCGCGCATCTCATTGTTTATGGCGTCATATCTCGTGAACTATATATCGTATGTGATTCTTACACTTACGGCGACCGTCCTCATGGATTGAAGCTTACGTGTACAAAATTTCATAATGATTGGAACAAAACTGTATATTTGTATGCAACACGTACAAATATATGGACACTGCTTTATATATTAGACGAGCTGAAAACCCGCCTTTGCCCGGGTATTTATTTATTCCTGCCTTGAGGTATTACTCCTATTCCTTCTCTGTCTGTCCATTTTCTTTCTCTAAAAACAGGCTATATTTTTCGGAGAATAAAATAAGAAATAAGGCTGTCTCGCATAATGTACAAAATTATAAGTGCAGTTGACATATAAAATGCGTACGACCTCATGTTTATTGAGTTATTTGTTGCACAATTGTATAATTTTGTAGGTATATATTCATTTATACAAGTGCTGTATGTCTGTAAAATTTGTTGCGAATACAATCCGTAGTAAAGAAGTAATACATTAAAGCTTGGTGAGTAATGGTTTTTTTCCATGAACATTATTGTTTATGTGCTCATGTCTCATGAACTACGTGTCGTACTGTGATACAATTTCGAAGCTACGTTCACCTATATGTGTGTATACTGTCTGTAAAATATCCTGCGGCTACAATTTGTAGTGTACAATGCCGTCGTTTTACTCCATGAACAGCGGAAAAGTAGTAAGCGAGAAACTTTTTTCCTTTCCCATTTTACTGTGGTTGTCAGCGAGAAAAAGTTTAATAAAGGTTGGAAATTATGTGTAAAGTTGGTTGCAAGTCGCTAAGTACTGTCATTCTCATATATATTGTATTTATAAAGTCTAGTCGCATTATGTGGCAGTTTCTTGCAACTAATATCGCTTTTGACACTATATCTCTTGAATCATGTGTCATATTTGGTTCTTACTCATATGACAATTGTTATCTCACGTAAGGAATATGTGTGCCAAATTTGGTTGAAATCGGTTCAGTAGTTTAGGAGAAAATGAGCAACATTGTCTCTTAATGCAGCTGTTTTTCGCGAATCTCATTATTTATGACGTCATATCTCCTAAACTAAGTGTTTCGCGTAATTCTTACACTTACGGCGACCGTCCTCATGGATTGAAGCTTACGTGTACACATTTCATAAAGATCGGAACAAAACTGTAGATTTGTATTGTGACGATACTGCTGGCCCTGTCATCTCAATGTCATCCTACGATATCGTCTGCGTCGGATCCGGAATCGTGTGGTTCAATAGTGATAAAAGTTGCGTGTGAGGTTAGTTAAAAACGATATAGCCAGCCTAGGAATCAGTGTAGGACAGTGACTCGGTGATACTGTGATTAAAACACGTGAATAGATTTCATTAATTAAAAGATTTGTATAAGATGTTTCCAGACAGTTCTATAAACAATACTTTTGCCATTGTACATTATTTCAATAAATAGACAGACGAAGGGTAAAAACTTTTGTAAAACATAAAGAAAGGAAAGTAAATAGCATTGTGTATACGTCAGACTCATAAACAAGTTGTGTAGACCAGCTAATTGTGTTATTTAGACTATTACATTAATTATCAGTATTGAATTCTTTGTATATATTGACTGACGTGAGATTTTGAGTATATTTTGTGAATGGCCATGAGATTTGATAGTTCAATATATGTTAGGAACATGTATGATGTACTCATTAACAAATTAATTGATATTTATCATTATTCTTTGTTGAGAAACAAATAGTACCGCGATTTCGTCTTAAAAATACATGCGCCATCTAAAATTATTGTATGTATAGTTTTCATTTTATATTGTGATTATTTTTGTGTGCATGAAATATTTTCTTTGTGTGTTTGTTAATTGTAAATCAGTATATTCAATTGTTATGGACAATGCTTAATGTAACGTCATTATTGTCAAGGTTATATATTTGCCTCACCGCCTTGCGTGGGGGAGTTCGAGTTTTGGCTTTTCTTAAGTGCATTGGAAGCTATGTCGGTTTGTGTTATGAAATGGAAGTACTACCGTTCTGATGCTTTGTCCATTGCTTGAATTTGTCAAGTTTTGGTGGAGAAGAAGTGAACAATTGTACCTACAAGTATTTATTTCTACCACGACGCCCCAGGAGAATAATGTTGCAGCGAGCAGACCCCCCCCCATACATCGAAATGTTGAAAAGATGAGTATTATGTTGGAAAGTAGTAGAATAGAATAGAATAGAATAAAATCTTTATTAGCCTTTCAATATGTTCTCCATACAATTGGTTTCGTCAGTGTGCTTATTGCATAATAGAAGTTATGATTTTAAAAAATACATCGTAATATAATCGTACTATGTTAATACAATAATACAAGTATTAATAATACATTACAATGTTCACAGTAGTACAATACATGCTTATTTTATTTATTTATTCTTTTATTTTTATATTTTCATGTGGACAGTGCTGTCACACAGATACAGGCATACTTCATGATTCACGTAATGGTGGCTTATTACAAATAATATGTAGGCCTATGTTGCTGTTTAGGAACACGTCAGTTGAGTAATATGGCATACATTTGAACCACTCTTCTATGGTATGCTTAAAATCATTCAGTAGAATGAAATGTAATTACTTAAATAGTATATAAATGCTATAGTATGCAACACGTACAAATATACGGACGCTCTGCCTTATATATTAGATTTGTTTTGCATTTCTTTACTTTGCAGATTACCGTACTGAAAAACAATTTATTTCAAAATATACGGAATCTTTAATAAAAAACGGGACGATTCGTGACCCGACTTTGTCGGGACAACGGGACACTTCAGCAAAATACGGGACGTGTGGTCACCCTACTCTACGTGCCGTTTAATTTTCGACACATATTTTAGAACCCGCTGTATAACAGTGCGCGTGGCCGCAGCAGGGGCGGGGACATTGAGCAAGTGGCTTCACGTGACTTGGAGTCGTGCGAGCTGCGAGCAAATTGCAGCGCAGCGGTTAACGTTTCAGAAAATATGGTCGGTGTGGTGCGGGTATCCCCTCGCTCCGTGGCGCCACAATGGCGTTCGCACAATGGCGGCCCTCGGTAGCGGCAGCCGCTGAATGCGTGTGTGCCTCGCGATCGCCGCCGGAAACAATGGCAGCGAGAAAAAGCTCGTTACGGCGCGGCGCCCGCGGATTAAGGCTGCCTCCGCCACACACGCAGCCGCGCGCGAATTAGCCACCAAGCTGCACGGTTGTTTCACAACGAATGCACAGCGCTTGTGTTACGTCATTCTTTTTCGACACTGTGCACCAGGTTTCCATGTACGCGTCTTTTTTTTTACGAGTTGTGTGAGTGCAATTGCGGTTTCCGACAAATTTATTGGGGCTTCATAATTGAGAACTGGTATAACCAGATCGTTTAAAAGTTGCCTAACATTTTTTCTTGTCCCCCCCCCCCCCCCCTGAGTCAAAATATTGCTCGCGCTCTTGACGAGAACCGTGGAAGAAAGACAAACGCCGATAATAAATTGCACATGATCACGAAGCAAGCGAATTTTGCGACTTAACATATTTGCAACTGAATGTATCTGAGGCTGAATAGCTGTAAATACATATCGGAGAAATCATCGCACAGACTTCGAGATCTTTGTTCAAATGTTCAAATGTTTGTAAATCTATCGGACCAAACTGCGTGGTCATCAGTCCATAGCTTACAAACTACATACACTCAGGTAAACTAACCTAAGGACAACACAAACACCCATGCCCTAGGGGGAGACTCGAACCCCAGACGGCGAGCAACCGCGCGTTCTGCAGTGAGGCGTCTTAGACCACTCGGCTACTCCACCGCGGCTCGAGATCTTTGTTACAGCTCTTAATCATTAGAAGACAGATTTTTTGGTCAGGATGTCATTTTAAAATTATAATTTTAAGAGGAGTCTCTAAAGAGAAAATGGAAAAAGGAAAAAGAAAAAAAGAGATAGAATGAGAAGAGGTAGCCACTCAGTGGCGGACTAAGCGGGGGGGGGGGGGGGGGGGCAGGCGG
The DNA here is from genome assembly GCA_026315105.1 of Locusta migratoria. NCBI lineage: Eukaryota > Metazoa > Arthropoda > Insecta > Orthoptera > Acrididae > Locusta > Locusta migratoria. Next base: position 714,070,244 of record CM048744.1, read on the forward strand.
GGGGCCGCCCCGGGCCTCCGGTCTTGGGGGACTCCAAATGCCCATAAAGCAAACTAAAAAAAAAAAAAAAAAAAAAAAAAAAAGCTCGCTTAGTATCTCTTTCTGCTGAGGCCTCCAAATCTCGAAAGTAATTCTGTTTAGACTGTCCAGTGCCTCTCGTCATGTGGGGCCTCCAAATCTCAAAAGTTACTGTTTTATAGTAATATATTTCCAAGTGGACAGTAGGGGGGCTTCATTTTGTTTCGCCACCGCTACGAGCCTCCAACAGCCTTAGTCCGCTGGTGCCACTCCATAAGATTGGACTTCAATTCGGTCATTTCCGTTTATCTCAATTTTTTTCAAATCAATATGTTTGTCAAGCTTATGGGACTTAACTGCGGGTTCATCAGTCCCTAAACTTACAGACTGCTTGTGAACTAATATTCACAGAATATATGACATCACCTGCGATTGGGCAAAGCTGAAAATGTGTACCCAGCCGGAATTCGAACCCGGGTCTCCTGTTTTCTAGGCAGCTGCGCTGACCCCTACACCGCTGGGGACACAGTGATCACCGCACCTGCAAGGACTACCTGAGCACGCCTCCCGTCATATACAAATTCCCAGCTTCGCCCTGCCCACAGTAGTCAAACTCGTAGTTATGAAACCAAGTCCCGTAAGAGTAAGGGCTTCAAACTTGCCCACCCCTCCCCACTAACGATAGGATCATTACCCGTCACCGGCATGTTATATATATATATATATATATATATATATACATGTGGCGTCTGTTCCGAAAGAACAGACGTCACTTCTGATCCTGCAGTTGTTATTATTTAATATTCACAGAATATATGACATCAACTGCTTGTGAACTACCTTATACTAAAGACGACACAAACATCCATGCCCGAGGGGGGGGGATTCGAACCCCCGACGGGGAACGGCCTCGCGCATCGGGACACAGAAAGATTCTCCACGAAGAGTGAGAATTTTCCACTCGGGCGTCCCCTGGGCAACGGCAGCCTGCCGGCTAATCTTTCTACCCAGCGACTACAAACCTCATGAGTGTGCGGAAAATGAGAGATCACAAAAGGCTCTTTTCAGAACCAACACTGACAATTATCTCATTCAATACAGAAGGTTTGTCCAATGCAAAACAAGAGCTCATTTCAAATATGTGCAAGGATTATAGGCGCGATGTTCTGTGTCTTCAGGAAACGCACAGAGGCCCGGACTCCGTAAGGCCAAGAATACCTGGTATGCAGCTAATTAAAGAGATTCCTCATAACCAATATGGAAGTGCAATGTTCGTGAAGAATGACATCAAAGTAACAGAAGGTAGAACTAGTTATCAGAATGGTGTGGAAATTGTTTCCGTAAGTCTGGGTAACATAAACATCCACTCTGTATATAAGCCCCCCAGCATACCATATCAGTTCAGTGCACCCCTGGGGAAGAGCAAGGAGATACCAGACATAATAATGGGAGACTTCAACAGTCTCAATGTGGTCTGGGGATATACGCAAACTTACAGAGATGGAGAACTAGTGGAACAGTGGGCTGAAAACAACCAGCTTCATCTGATACACGATCCAAAACAGCCTCCATCGTTTAACAGTGGCAGATGGAAAAGAGGCTATAGTCCAGATCTATGTTTCACTAGCAACAGTCTGGCAAACATAAGCCAAAAGCTCGTCCTGAATCCCATCCCAAAGTCCCAGCACCGACCAATACTCTGCAAAATGAACCCCGTGATTCAACCAACAGAATTTCCTCTCCGAAACAGATTTAATTTCCAAAAAGCTAACTGGGAAGCGTTCTCGAAAGGAATTGACAACAAACTTTCATCACTGCTGCCTCTTTCAGAAAACTACAGTGGTTTTGTTAATACTTTAAAATACTGTGCACGGCAGAGTATACCGAGAGGATGCAGAAAATCATACGTCCCAGGCTACAACAAAGATACAAAAGAGAAGTACGAAATGTATTGTGATCTCTATGATGCCAACCCGTTCGCCCCAGAAACAATTAATGCCGGTGAAGAAGTCATAACAACAATGATTGAAAATAGAAGACAGAAGTGGCAACACACTGTAGAAAACATTAACATGACCCACAGTAGCAGGAAAGCAAACCAAATAGTCTCCCAGTTGCTGAAAAATGGTAAAATAGAACACAAATTAAAGAGGGGGCATTCAAACAAACTAAATACTTCCCAAGAAGAAAATAATAAATCACAAGATCACCCATTTACATTATCAGAACTGGACGAAGCGATGAAAAGTCTGAAGATCGGGAAGGCTGCAGGTATAGACGATATTAAAAATGAACAGCTCATACATTTTGGTTTTCACGCTAAATTATGGTTGCTGGAGTTTATGAACAGCTGTTGGACAACTGGTCAAATCCCTAAGATCTGGAGGCAGGCAAAAGTAATTGCAATTCTTAAGCCTGGTAAGGACCCAGAAGATCCTAAGAGCTATCGGCCGATCTCTCTGTTGTATACAACCTATAAGCTCTTTGAAAGACTTATACTAAACAGATTTAGTGACCTGATTGAGGGCACCCTAATAAAAGAGCAAGCAGGATTTCGACCTGGAAAATCTTGTACCAGCCAAGCTCTCAACTCAATTCATTGAAGATGGGTTTGAGAAACGACTAGCAACAGGAGTTGTGTTTATAGATCTGACGGCAGCATATGATACCATCAACCTCAGAAACCTTATTACGAAGGTGCAAAGAACAACAAAAAGCCCTCGACTTACTGCAGTACTCAAATCAATTCTGTTCAACAGAAGATATTTTGTTGAATTCCAGGGTAACAAGAGCAGATGGCGGCTACAGAAAAATGGGCTTCCCCAGGGCAGTGTCCTTGCCCCAGTTCTATTCAATATCTACACGAATGACCAGCCTATTAGTCCCCGGTCAAGATCTTTCATATATGCTGACGATAGGGCAATAGCTGTTCAGGCATCAAACTACGAGGATATTGAGGAAACACTAAATGAAAACCTAGAAAATCTGACAAACTATTACAATAAGAATCAGCTGAAGCCCAATCCAAGTAAGACCCAGACTTGCCTATTCCATCTTAACAATAGAGAGGCAAAGAGGGAACTGAATGTTTGGTGGAATGGTACAACATTAGAACACTGCCCTTCCCCAGTGTTCTTGGGAGTTACCCTTGATAGGACACTATCATTTATCGCCACATTGAGAAGAGCAAGGCAAAAGTCCAAACACGAAATAACTTACTTGGCAAACTAACAACGTCAAAATGGGGAGCTAATGCAAAAGTTTTACGCACGACGGCAATGGCGCTCTGTTACTCTGCTGCTGAGTTTGCAAGTCCTGTGTGGGAACGACCATGTCATGCAAACAAACTGGACCCCGTCCTGAATCAGACCTGTAGGCTTATCACTGGCTGTCTCAAACCTACAAGAGTTGAACACCTATACTCATTATCAGGAATCGCTCCACCAAAGGTCCGACAATCGGTACAGAGCAGCATCGAACGATCAAAACAGCTTAACGACCAACGTCACCCATTACATGGGTACCAAACTGTACCAAAACGCCTTAAATCAAGAAGCAGTTTTCTACATTCAACGGAACCACTCGCAGACCCACCAAGAACTACCAAAATAAAATTGTGGCGTGAGCTACAAGGACATGCCAACTATGCCGAGGAGGCGCTGCCATCAGGCGCACAACTTGACTGGCAGAGATGGAACACTCTTAACAGACTGCGGTCTGGAATGGGTAGATGCAACAAGAATTTGCACAAGTGGGGAATCGGTGAAAGTGTTTTGTGTTCGTGCGGAAACATACAGACCATGAACCACCTGCTGCAATGTCCGGAAGTAAATCACCCAAGAGCGTGCACAGCCCAAGACCTGATGACCTGCAGCAGTACAGCAATGACATATATAGACTTCTGGAAGAACGAGATATGAAGTTGTTCATACTATTCTTGTACATAATTTTGATGTAGTATATGTTATTGTAAAAATGTGTAGACATTATTATTATTTTACAATTTGTGAATTTATTGTATACTGTTTGTAGCTCGCATACGATATATATATATATATAACGGAACATATCGCCTCAATGCGCTCGGCCGCTCCGCCGCGACTCTCACTTTTTTCTACTTCCACATTCACTGGTAATAACAATAAAGATATCAGTAATTGCGTTTCAGGGTACTTACGATCAGATGGTATTGGCACTGACTGTGAACAGCACATAATGTAGAAAAATAAAAGAATGCAACTTTCCAACTGCAACAGCTAACTGTTTTGCGACGTGCGAAAGGCGAGCCTGAGGGACAGATGACCAACTTATTAGAATGGCAAGAAACGGCATGTGCTTTGTACAAAAATTTCAGTAAATACGTTGATGGAAATATTATTAGGAAAATTTAAGTTTGGTTTAAAGGTAGCTTTTATGTAATTCAATCTAGGTTTGTGGTCTGTCAATGAAAATCGTGAGATTTTTTGCCTTAGGTCGAACGAAAGATTCTGTACTGTCAGTTTTACTTACTAGGGTATACAAATACTATGTGGGATATTTACCTATCCCAGGGGCAAGACCATGTGTAATTTGAAGTGGGCCAGAACGCCGGAGACTGTTCCTGCAACCTCTCATATGTTTAAACTTTGACAGTGCCACCTGTGGAAGGTTCTGGGTTTGGGGGGTTGATGAAGTGGCTTTGGAAATTTGCTTCTGTACCAGATAAGGAGGATAGCCAGGGCCACTTCCTCATCCCTCCAAACCCAGAACCTCCCACAGAAGATCCTCAAAAGTGCCCCTCTTGTCACCAGATACTTTCCGGGACTGGATCGGACTCTTAAGTGTGGCTCTCCAGCAAGGATACGACTTCCTTAAATCCTGCCCTTACATGAGATCCATCCTTCATGACATCCTACCCACTCCACCAAGAGTGTCTTTCCGCCGCCCACGTAACCTTCGTAACCACCTAGTTCATTCCTATGAAATCCTCAAACCAGCTTCCCTACCATCCGGCACTTACCCATGTAACCGCCCCTGGTTGTAAAACCTGTCCTTTGCACCCTCCCACCACCACTTACTCCAGTCCCGCGACCGGAAGTTGTACACGATTAAGGGCAGAGCCACTTGCGATAGCACCCACGTGATTTACCAACTGACATGCTTGCACTGTGAAGCGTTCTATGTGAGAATGACCTGCAACAAACTGTCAATTCGCATGAACGGACACAGGCAGACAGTGTTTTCTGGTAATGAGGATCACAGTGTGGCTAATCATGCCTTGGTGCACGGCCAGCACATCTTGGCACAGTGTTACACTGTCTGGCTTATCTGGATACTTCCCACCGACACCAACCTTTCAGAACTCCAGATATGGGAACTTGCCCTTCAGCATATTCTCTCTTCCCGTTGCCTACCTGGTCTGAACCTCCGCTAAATTCAAATTCGCGCCCACCATTCAATAACATCTTTGCCTCTGTTCTCTGGACAGAGCCTCTGCCTCGACTGGCATCTCTATCTAACTTCTTTGCTTCTTATAAACGTCTGCCTTGGTGTGTTTGCGTGTACATGTGTGTGGGTGGGTGTGTTTGTTTATCTTTCCTTTTTTCCTCTAAGGTGGGTCCTTCCACTCACGGGTTTGGAGTGATTCCTCATCCGCTACCTTGGGACCTGCATCATTTCTTTATCCCCCTCCTTCCTTCCTCTTTTCCTGATGAAGCAGCGAACGGTTGCGAAAGATTGAATTTTTGTGTTTGCGTGTGTTTTTATGTGTGTATATGTCTACGAGCCTGTGCTTTGGTTAAGTTGCACGATATCTATTTTATACATATTTTTCCTATCAGAAATGTTTCCCTCTATAATATATGGATTCTCTCGTTAGAAAAACAAGTTTCTCCTAACAGTTTCGAGCAGTACTGGTAATCTCGGAAGAAAGAAATCCAGATCAGCCGTCATAACACAAAAAATCGATGGAATCACTGCAGGTTGCAGTTTATTAGTACTGTTTGAAATTTATGCTTCTTGACAAATCCGTCTTCAGAATCAAAGAAACAGAAACAGATTTTTTTCCTTTTTCTCAAACTTTTGTGTAAACGGTCATCATTTATAAGAACACGAAGTGACAATAATTAGCAAAGATACATGTAACCTCATATTAATTACTACAAACCTCAGACTTTAGTGCCGGCTTCAGTAAAGGGATCCCAAATAACCGCCGACGTTTTAGAATGAAAGGGAAGAGCGATGGATTTTCCAGATTTTCCACGAGAAAGCTGCTCAGAAATCGTCGTAGGAGTCTACAGTTTGGTACAAATTATTGTCTAGTTTATACTGAATTTTCAGTTTTTTCCGACAAGAGAAATGTAATCTTTTAATGCCTATGGTGTGAAAATATGTAGAGACATGTTACTGCTCAAACGCTAAACGCGATAGCTCAATATCTTGCAGCATCGCCCAAATTACGAATAGTAAAGGCAACTTGATAAAGGAGCCCTCTCTCTCTTTCAAAACTCCTATGCTGTGGTTGTGGGCCGTCCGATTTTCGTCATCTGGCATATATACATTACTTATCTCTGTGTCTCGATGCCGTGTAAGATGTGGAGATCGTGTGGTCTTTATTAACTTAAAATTTCCCTAACAGAGACTGGAAGTGAGCCTAAAACCACTCTCAGGTGCCGAAGTACTTTATTAGCTGTCAATAATAGACCGCATTAACTCGTCCTCGATCTGGCTTATTTGTCATGAAAGCTAGAGTTCTCCGGATTTAGTTATTCTGCCACTTAGCCTCAGAATAACTACCTTCATCAGTGAGAAAATAAGGATAACTATTGCAAATAAAATGCTGTCGTCGCAGGAAGGTGACCAAAACATAACGTTAGAACTAGAGGTCTGCATTACCTTCGATTTTTACCGGCTTGTCCCGCTCGCCCCTCTGGCTCTCGGGAGTATGCGGCCGAGCGGCCTCTGCCGCCGGTTGCGGGCAACCGATCGCCAGCGCTCGGCCGAGCGCGCCGAACGCTCGGTCGGTCGCCAGTGACTGGCGCACTCAGTGCCAGCGAGCTGCGCTTCGCCCCAATCCTTGAGTTCAGAGGCCACCGCTTCACATTAACCACTCACTTATTTCTTTTGCAAATGTCTTTCGTTATTTACTATCAGTTCTATAGAACTGATAGTAATATTACAATTGAACTGATAGTAATATTACAATTGTATATATTACATTTGATGTTTGTTAATATGATGCAGACTACTGGAGTTTCGTCTTTGAGGTCATCTTGTATTCTAGTGATTGTCTCGTTTAAACTGTAATGTTTATATATAGTATTTTGTTCCGTTCGGTAGACAAACGTGAACACAATAGTCTAATCGTGGGCTATGTGTAGCGTATCTACGAACTCGGCCTCGTATACGTTGTACCATGCGCGTAGTCCGCGGTGGTGGTTTCTGAGCTTCAAACCCCTCCCGAAATGTTGACAAAGCAAACAATAATTGGCATCACTGTGTATCAGGATGAAGTCCGGCTACATTTTGCCAAGTCTGGGAAACAGTTAAACATGCTCCATACAGTCTGGATTTCTCCCCATGTGATTCCCATATGTTTTGGAACCCTGAAAAGAGACATTCATAGCCATCGGTATGTTTCTGGTAAACATGTGTACATCTGGGTAAAAAACATGGTTCTGTAGCTAACTGCAAACATTTGTGCACGGAGGAATTGACCGTCATGTCTCACAGTGGGTTAAATGTATTAACAGTTATGGTGATTACTCCTGAAATAATGAACAGTTTTACTATCGGTAACTAAAATTTCTGTCATATATTACAATGTCAGTCAGCAATATTTCTTGATGTTCTTATGTAAACGACTCTAGGTTCCCGTCTAGTCAAAGCGTATCTACACACATCCTTCTTGTCACTGATAGCCTACACGTACTGCAAAAATTTGAGTGCCTTTACGTGAAGCTTCACGCACTGCCTTTCCGATTATCGTCCGTGTTTCGATCAGAATTTTCCTAGCTTCATTAATTAATTTGCCTTGTTCCTAATTTTGTATGTATTGCCTGATGACTCTCTAGTATACAGTCCTTTGGAATGAAATATAACTTATACACTATTAGTGCCGTTTGCGATTTTATCAAGAGTTCACGTTATTACAATGTTCATTCATTGACAACCCCTCCCGAAATCCTGGCTATGCCTATGCGTTGTACTAATATTGAATGCAGGATCGGAAAGGAATGACGGAGTTAGGAGCAATATTCACGAAATTTTGTTTTTTAGCTACTTCGAACGGCAAGTGATCGTTGGAATCCTGCTCCACATTTACTTTTGCAGTGTCGAATCATACCTGTTGTGCTTGACTGGTATGGAAGTATAGTATTACATGTGGTACATTGCACAAAACCAGCAGAAGCCTGCGTGACACGATCCACTACAAGTGCAAACTATTTCCAAGCTTCACTTTTAGCCTCCTGTTCTGACATGTCTTTCTTCTTCAGGACTAACGAGCCGCTCCTAATTCTCTCCATAATACTTCTCTTCGTTTCATGAATTGAGCATTTATGCCCCTATACTTCGTTAATCCATACGCTGAGTGCGTTGCTCAAAGCCAGGTCGGTTTCTAATGCGATTCCACAGTGTTGAGCGCGCTCGGTCGCGCTGTCACCGACCGAGACTACGAGCGCGCTCGAGCGCCCGGCAGTGCTCGAGACTTCCGCCGGCAACCGAGAGGCGGAGGACCACCGGCCACACGGGGTATTAGACGGCCACAGCCGTGCCCCAGCGTGGGGCCTACCCCAGCCGTCGAACAGCGGCACGGAACGGGAAAGGCTCCAGCGGTTGTTTTCGTCGAAATGCAGAGCTCTAGTTAGAACATTATCGAAATGGTTTCGTGCAGTACTGAGTATGACAATGAAATTTTGTACCACGCTTTACATGAAAGTAACACATTTACATATAAGATCCCTTGATTATACATATATTCTACTTGTTTTTGAATGGAATTTGAAGTATAATTTTCAAAAAATAATGTATGTTCCTTTTTCTCATAAAGTCTTCAAGAGATAAAAAAAAAAATCTGTTTCATCTCTTTATATGCTGTAAGCGTCTCTCATGAGGCTTCTGGAATACGACAAATAGGTAAATTTTCATAATTTTTTAATTATAATTACACAAGTAAAATTTTCAATTCATGCAAAAGTCCAAGCACTTAGCTCCTTATCTCAGCTTGCAATCATAATTTCAAAATTTGTTCTTGAGACAACGTTTCAAAAATATGTGTACAAAATTATATATTTTAGCATTCATAGAATCTGAGGAAAAGATACAAAAAATTTAAAAAACGAACTTTCAGGAAACGCAATTTAAAGTTCAACCTAACTTTTTTCCTTATGTCACTTCTTCAGTAGACACCACATTTGCACTCTGGGTCGTTTTACCCTTTAAGGTTTCTCTTTTGGTTTCTTGTTATCTCTCTTCTTTCCTTTACCAGGTCTTCATCTGGCATTTTAGCTGAAGAGATGGGCTGTAAATATAATTTTCTCAGGATGTCTTGAGTAACATTTCCTATCTTGAAGCTCATTCTTTCTAATACCTTCATCCTCCCGACGTTCCCATCATTAAATGCAAGAACTGCATCATATGTTGCAATTCTGAATACTGTAGCAGATGCAAATGTCGTTTTGAGGCATCGTTACAATTAGTGAATTTAGAGACTCATTTTGATTTTGGTTTTTGCTATGAACACACTTTTTGAAAAGTGGAGGATCGGCCAGAAGCCGAGATTCATCACTGTAGTATGCACCATTCACCTCACTAATTTTTCGCTTGGAGCTGCTAGGAGAAGAGTCCACATTTACAGTAGATGCTCTTACTTCGGACGTAGCCTAATTGCTGGTTTGTCTATTCACTAACTTATTCAAACGCAGTTTATCCACATTTTTTATAACTATTTGTGATCGAGGCATAACTGAATGAAGCCGGTCACAGGGGCCGAGCGGTCGCAGTCTGCACGGCCGCTGCGGTCGGGGATTCGAGTCCCCCCTCGGGCATGGATGTTTGTGTCGTCTTTAGTATAAGGTAGTTCATAAGTACTTATTAAGTTTAGGAACTGATGATTCAAATGTTCAAATGTTTGTAGAGCTTATGGGACTTAACTACGGGGTCATCAGTCCCTCAACTTACAAACTACTTATGAACTAGCTTATACTATAATCCATGCCCGAGGGGGGATTCGAACCCCAGACCATAGTGGCTGTGCAGAATGAGACTGGCGCGCCGCAGACTGCTCGGCCACCGCGGCCGGCTTAGGGACTGATGACCCCTGATCCTTTAAGCATTAGAAACATTTGAACATTTTGAATAACTGAATGAAGAAAGAATCGAACATTTGTATAAATCTCCGTCGGTATCACAAGGCAAAAAAAAAAAAAAAAAAAAAAAAAAAAAAAAAAAAAAAAAAAAAAAAAATTGCTTCGTCATAAATGAGGCAGCTAGTGTGTTATTGTTTATAAGATACAGAACAGATTCAACGATGACCTATAAAATCAAAGAGTATGTGTCACGGCCTTGTAGATCTATCCCGCACGTTTGCTTGAAAGTAATACGCAGAATCGTTGTTCACTCAGCTGATATTGAAGTGTTGCTTCAAAACGTGGGCGTGGCAGGAGGCCGCGTCACGCTTTTAATTAATTTTCAGACACTTTGGATGCGATTTCAGGATTGAAACTTTGGAAACTTATTGCCATGAGTTGTACAAACAAATAAAAAATAAATCGGAAATTGACATTTTTGGTCAATTTCATCAACGTCCCCCCCTTAATTGATACTACGGGAGGACTGTCTTAAATTTTTGGAATTCTTCCACTAGAGACAGGATAGAGCTAGACAATATACAGAAAGAAATTTCTCAGACCGTACTTGTTGTCGTTGTTGTTGTGGTCTTCAGTCCGCAAACTGGTTTGATGTAGCTCTCCACGCTACCCTGTCCTGTGCAAGCCTCTTCATCTGAGAATAAGTTCCGCAACCTACGTCCTTTTGAATTTGCTTACTATATTCGTCCCTCGGGCTCCCTCTACGATTTTTACCCCACACGCTTCCTTCTAATGCTAAGTGGACAATTCCTTGATGTCTCAGAATGTGAACATCCAATCGATCCCCTCTCTTAGTCAGGATATGCCAGAAACTCCTTTTCTCCTTTTCCTCATTAGTTACGTGATCTACCCATCTAATTTTCATCATTCGTCTGTAGCACCACATTTCAAAAGCTTCTATCATCTTTTCATCTGAACTCCTTATCGTCCACGTTTCATTCCCATACAATGCTACACTCCAGACAAATGCTTTCAGAAAAGACTTCCTAACATTTAAATTAATATTGGATGTTAACAAGATCCGCTTCTTTAGAAACGCTTTTCTTCCCATAGCCATTCTGCATTTTATATCTTCTTTACTTCGCCCATCAGTAGTTATCTTGCCACCAAAATAACAAAATTCATCTACTACTTTATTGTCTCATTACCTAATCTATTTCTTTCAGCATCGCCTGATTTTCCGACATTGCATTCTATTACTTTTTTTTATACTCTTGTTAATGTTCATCTTATATCTTCCTTTCAATACACTGTCCATCCCATTCAATTGCTCTTCCAGATTCTTTGCAGTCTCTGACAAAATTACTATGTCATCGGCAAACCGCAATGTTCTTATTTCTTCTCCCTGCACTTTAATGCCCTCTCCAAATTTCTCCTTCTATTCCTTCACTGCCTGCTCAGTGTACAGATTGAACAACATTGGGGAAAGGCTACAACCCTGTCTTACTCCCTTCCCATCCTCTGCATGCCTTTCTTGCCCTTCGACTGTAATAATCGCCGTCTGGTTTTTGTATAGATTGAAAATAACTCTTCGCTTCATATAATTTATCCCTGATACCTTCAAAATTTGGAAGAGTGTATTCTAGTCGACATTGTCAAATCTTTCTCCAAATCGACAAACGCTAAAAACGTAGGTTTCCCTTTCCTTAGCCTATCTTCTAAGATAAGTCGTAATGTGAGTATTACCTCTCGAGTTCCTACATTTCTCCTAAATCCAAACTGATCTTCCTTGAGGTTGGATTCCACAAGTTTTTCCATTCGTCTGTAAATAATTCGTGTTAGTATTTTGCACCCATGACTTATTAAACTGATAATTCTGTAATTTTCACACTTGTCTGCACTTGATTTTTTTGGAATTGGAATTACAATATTCTTCTTGAAGACGGAGGGTATTCCCCCTGTCTCATACATCTTGCATACCAAGTGATACAGTTTTTTTTCATGACTGGCTGTCCTAACGACATCAGCAGTTCAGACGGAATATCATCTACTCCAGGGGCCTTGTTTCGACTGAAGTCCTTCAGCGCTCTGTAAAATTATTCTCGCAGTATCATATCTCCTACCTCATCTTCGTCTACTTCGTCTTCCATTCCTAGAATACTGCTTTCAATTTTATTTCCTTTGTGTAGGCCCTCTAGATATTCCTTCCACACTTCAGCCTTCCCCTCTTTGGTTAGTACTGGCTTTCCGTCTGAGTTCTTGATATTCATACAGCTGCATTTCTTGTCTCCAAATAGCTACTTATGGTTTTGTGTCCCGACTTCGTCGCCGCTTTTGTGTCCCAGCCTCGTCGTAGGTGTCGGTGGCCGAGTGGAATGAGCCCGACACAGGAACAAAAATAGCACGCTGGTGCAGGTACGGAGGGGAGCAGCCAGAAACTATAAACGCTAGAGTAAATTAGAAAGAGATATATATTGCACAGAATGTAACAATACTTAACTTTTACATAGTACTGCAGAATGTTGATACATAGTTGTTAGAGGCCTGCCTAGTGCCTGTACGATAGCAAAGTCTTCACTGGTGCCTATCTGATTACGAAGGTCCTAACTGGTTGCTATCTCCGTCCGAAGTGACCGGTGTCTTTCCGTGGTGGCCTCGAGCGGGGTTACAGCAGAGGGCGCTCGTGGCTGTCGTCGTGAGAACGCCGCGCCGTGCGTGCATGGCGGCGCGCGGCGAAAGTAGGTGGCGCGCACTTTGTACTTGTGCGACACCACACCCCTCCCCCCCAAACCGCCGCGCCGTCGTGGCGTAGGGCTGAGGGCTACGGCGACGGCACTGGGAGGAGGGCCTGGGCGGGGGCGTTACTGGTGGGACGGGCGTCGTAGCTGAGGCTGGGATCGAGACGCCGTCCGCGCCCCGGCATCCGCCTTGCGATCCTCCAGGGAACCCACCGAAACCTGGGGAAGGGCGCACCCCCCCGCCCAGAGGGAGCAGGTCATCTTCTTCTGAGGTGCGTGGCCCAGGCGGCGGCGGCACGCACGGTCCCGGAGTCCCTCTCGGTGACGCTGTAATCTGCGGCGGCGACAGCGGCGGCGTCGCGTCGATCTCCATCGGGACGATCTCGTAGTCCGGGGACGCTGGACCCGTTGACGAACGATGTGGTTGTGCTCCCTGGCGGTGAACTGGGTCTGGAATCAAGAAACTGGAGACAGGATCGCGCGGCCTATGCAGACGCAATTGGTTTGCGTGGCGCCGCAGCTCCGACCCTGTGGAAGAACGTACAACATACATATTGCTACCGAGCACGCGATGAATGGTGCCCGGCAACCATGTCTTCTTGTTTCCAGCAAACACCCTGTACAGCACCGGCGTAGAAACCTGAAAACGCGTAGCGCCATACGAACCGACTCGGTGCGTGGGAGGCTGCAGCAGGTGAAGGAGAGTGCGGTGACGGCGGCCGTGTAGCAGCTCGGCAGGAGACGGGCCGTCACGTGGCATGCACCGATACGTAGACAGGAAAATTTGAAGAGCTTGCTGCCTGGAGTGCTGACCTTTCATCTTCTTCATGTGAGACTTGAATGTTCGAACGAAACGTTCTGCTTCAGCATTGGACTGAGGGTGAAAAGGTGCAGTGGTAATATGCTGAATACCATTCACACGACAAAACTGTTGAAATTCCGCACTAACAAACTGAGGTCCATTGTCACTGACGATAGTTTCAGGCAAACCTTCGATGCAAAACACTGATGTTAAGGCACTGATCGTACTAGACGCCGTCGTTGAGTTCATGGCAATCACAAAAGGAAACTTGCCGAAAGCGTCTACAACAATTAACCAGCGCGTGTTCCAGAAAGGTCCGGCAAAGTCAATGTGTAAACGTTGCCATGGTCCCTTGGGGCGTGGCCAGTCCGAGAAACGTTGCGGAGGAGCCGCCTGATGCTCCGCACAAACAGTACACTGTGACATCATGTTCTCTATCTGAGCGTCCATACCAACCCAGGTACAATGACGTCTGGCCAGTTGCTTTGTCCTAACAATACCCCAATGTCCTTGATGCAGGAGGCGTAACACTTCTCGTTGCAGGGAACGAGGAACAATTACTCTTGCTTTGTCGTTGTCGGTATGCAACAACATTACACCCTGACTTAAAGACAATGCATGACGTTGTGCAAAATAACGGCGAACCAGAGGCCGATCAATGTCTTTGGCTCTGGCAGGCCACCCTGAGCGAACAAAACGTGCTACCACACTTAAGTCTACATCCGCAGCTGTTTCCTGTGCAACCCGACGAGAGTTCAAAGGGAAATCTGCGACAGCGGAAGCATCTCTGGAGTCTATCTGACAACATGCCATTTCTGAAGAATCAAACGACACATCCTGGCCAACCGGAAGTCGGGAAAGTGTGTCCGCGTTAGCATGTTTAGTGGTAGGTCGGTACAAAATCTCATACTGATAATTAGACAATATCAAGGACCATCTCTGAAGCTTTTGTGCCGTACGTGGCGGAATCGGCTTTGTGGGTGAGAACAACGACGTGAGAGGCTTGTGGTCTGTCAACAAATAGAATTTTCTGCCATAGAGATGATGATGATAATTTGTGACGCCGTAAATGATTGCTAAGGCCTCCTTTTCTATCTGACTGTAATTCTGTTGCGTTGGCGTCAGTAGCTTGGATGCAAAGGCAATAGGACGATCATGAGAACCAATACGATGTGAGATTACTGCGCCCACACCGTACGATGAGGCATCAACTGCTAACACTACAGGCTTCTGTGGGTCAAAGGGAATCAAACATGCATCACTGAGTAGTGCAGACTTTAATTTGTCAAAGGCAACCTGACAATCTTCAGACCATGCAAAAGGAACATTCTTCGTACGTAAGTGATGCAGTGGAGCTGCAATCTGAGAGGCATTGGGAATAAACCTGAAATAATAGTTAAGCTTTCCCATCACTGCCTGCAATTCATGCACATTCTTAGGAGGAGGCAAGTCTTTGATTGCTCGAAGATGTGACTGTAAGGGATGAATTCCTTGGGCATTAATCACATGGCCTAGGTACTCTATTTCAGTTTGAAAAAACGAACACTTTGCTTTATTGCAACGTAGACCTGCTGCAGTCAACCCTTTGAAAAGGCACTCCAGGTTTGCTAAATGTTCTTCAACTGTACGTCCGGATACCACAATATCATCTAAATAGTTCGAACAACACGGCACAGAAACTGTCAGCTGTTCCAAAAACCGATGAAAAATAGCGAGGGCGGAAGAACTACCAAAGGGTAGGCGTTGAAATTGAAAAAGGCCCATGTGAGTATTAATGACGAAAAACTGTTTTGACTCGTCATCAAGTGGAATCTGTAAGTATGCCTCTGCTAAATCAATCTTAGAAAAGAAACGAGACTGTCCTAATTTGTCTATTAGTTCGTCAGGTCTGGGCAGGGGATAAGTGTCTACAATTGTTTGACTGTTCACTGTTGATTTGAAGTCCGCACAGAGACGAAGTTTTCCTGACGGCTTGGGTATAATTACTATAGGCGAGGCCCACTGACTCGCAGAAACAGGAGAAATCATCCCACTATCTTGCCAACGTTTAAGTTCTTCGGCAACTGTATCACGCAAGGCGATAGGCACTGGTCTAGCTTTACGAAATTTTGGAACTGCAGATTCGTTTAAAGTTACATGTGCCACGAAGTCTTTTGCACAACCTAGTTCCGGCGAAAACAAGTCACTATATTTGTCACACAATGCATTGATTTTATCCTGAGGCACTATTGACGAAATTTGAAGCACATCTCTTTGAATTGATAAACCAAACAAGTCAAAAGCATCTAGTCCAAAAATGTTCTGTGTCGATTTGGCCTGAAGAACTACAAAAGCAACTGTTTCTGTTACACCTTGAAAAGAGGCGGGCAGGCTACACGTTCCTAGCACGGGAATATTTTGACCTGTATAAGCTGCTAACACTTGCTGTGACGGCGACAATTTTGGCGAACCCAGAAGTTCATAAGTATCTTTATTTATTAATGTGACAGCGGAACCAGTATCAAGCTGAAATTGCACCGTCTTATTTTCTATGAAGAGAGTCACAAACAGTTTTTGCTTGCGGCGCTCGACAGGTGCGCGAATGTGGGCAACGTCTGCTACGGTTTGTTTACTGCGCTTGCGCGGGCCGCGTAGTGAAGGAAGCGGCTCAGACTCGGCACGCAGGGGATTAACAACACTGTCACTAGATGGCACTACCGCCGGATCGGCGTCCGCGCAATGCGAGGCGACTGCACTAAAATTACTTTCAGTATCTACAACAAGTCTACTGTCACTAGCTACACAGTACTGGGCACTATTACAAGGAGCAGTTGCAGAAGGCACTATTTTCACTACAGGAATGCACTGTTCATAGTCATTTTGCTTGTCCCGAACCCGTTTCCGTTGCACTGTTTTACGCGTTCGTTGGCGCTTGCTACGTGGTGCACTATATAGTTTTGCCATAGGCGCAGAACTATTTTCTTGAAATTGAGATCCAAGGAAAGCACTGTTCAATTCCACAGCCCGTATAACATTTACAGAATGAACTGTTCTCGCACTTTGCGAAGCACTGTTTTAACGGTACCGTTCTTTGAGTTTTTAATTTGCATACACACAGACTGAACATGTCCCGATTTGCCACATTGATAACAGGTTGTGTTGCGACTAGGGCAATGAGCACGCTTGTGGCGAGACACACACTGGGGGCAAGATTTACGTACATTTTTCTGAAATGAGCGTTGGCGCCCGTTATTCAAATTACTGTTTCTAACACGACGGGGCGATCTTTGTATCGCACTTTTACACTGGCTACTGTTCACTGTCTGTTCAGCACGCCCTGTAGAAAAATAAGAATCACTAGTGCTACACTGAGAACTACGGCTAGGAAAGTGTCCATTGTGGCTTTGAATTTCTACTTCAGCTAAGTCAAAAGTATCATGCGCTTCTATAAGCTGCAGTACACTGTCTAATGAGGGGTCAGACTGTTTTAGAATTGCTGCCCTAATTCTGGGGTCCTGAATGTTCTGCGTAATCGCATCTCTTAACATAACGTCACTATAAGAAAGTCCACAAGAGCAAGTAAATTTACATTGGCGGGTTAAGCCCTTCAATTCCGTAATCCACTCTTGGTGTGATTGCTGCGGTAATTTTTTAAGTCTGAAAAATCGGTATCGTGTAGCGGCTACTAGAACTTTTCTCTCATAATGAGCATTCAGTGCATCTACAATTTGTTCAAAGTCTACATCACGAGGAGAGGCGTGAGGGAAAAGTTTTTGCAATAATACGAAGGTCCGGGGGCCCACAATCGATAAGAAAAGGTTCTTCACTCTCTGACCTGTAATTTGATGAGCCGCGACGAGTTCTTGAAACTGTGCGAAGTAGTCGCTCCATTCTTCCTCACGTTCGTTGTACTGGCGGAACGTAGGGAGCGGTACAGCGGCAGGTGTGGGCTGCTGATGTGACGGCTGTTGTTGTTGGTGAGCAGCCTGTGCCGTCAACTGCGACACGGCCTGCAGTAGTTGAGTGATTTGCGCCGTCTGTAACTGAATAATTTCCATTAAGTTTGGGTTCGGGGTAGTGGCCATGCTGACCGATTAGGCGCCGCGCATACAAGTAAATTATAACAAAACACAAATGCAATATGAAAGAGGACCCTCTGCAACAAAAAAGTCCACAAAACACGCAACTGAATATGTTCCCCCAAAATTCTTATAATAAGGGTGGGTGGGCGGGAGCAATTTCTACGTGCTCGACTGCTGCTGTCTGGCTGCTGCAAGCGGGCTGATACAAGGTTCTATCACTCCTCGTCGCCACTTTTGTGTCCCGACTTCGTCGCCGCTTTTGTGTCCCAGCCTCGTCGTAGGTGTCGGTGGCCGAGTGGAATGAGCCCGACACAGGAACAAAAATAGCACGCTGGTGCAGGTACGGAGGGGAGCAGCCAGAAACTATAAACACTAGAGTAAATTAGAAAGAGATATATATTGCACAGAATGTAACAATACTAAACTTTTACATAGTACTGCAGAATGTTGATACATAGTTGTTAGAGGCCTGCCTAGTGCCTGTACGATAGCAAAGTCTTCACTGGTGCCTATCTGATTACGAAGGTCCTAACTGGTTGCTATCTCCGTCCGAAGTGACCGGTGTCTTTCCGTGGTGGCCTCGAGCGGGGTTACAGCAGAGGGCGCTCGTGGCTGTCGTCGTGAGAACGCCGCGCCGTGCGTGCATGGCGGCGCGCGGCGAAAGTAGGTGGCGCGCACTTTGTACTTGTGCGACACCACATATGGAACGAAAAATTGTGAACCACCTCCTGCAAAAGCTTCAACGACAACCCTCACTACTGCCAGCAAGTGGCAAGTGCAGCCACCATACATCACGTGGCGAAGTTGGTAGCTTGCAGCACTTGGCAGCACGCGGAGGCTCTAACTCCTCGGCGAGAGCAGATGCAGGACAAACTCGACAGCCGCTTGTCGGCGACTGAGCATGCGCGTGTGTTTCGCGTGACGTATGGCGGTGTTCTCGCGCAGGTGCGACGGGCGCTGATAAACGGGACGGGCCAGCAGGCGTGAGTCAGCCGCTCTCTGCAGGGGGCGTCAGCTACCGGTAGCCGCTGACACCTCCTCAGTTAACCTCAGCCGGGAGTACGCCAGACAAACAAACTTCCTGCAATATTTCTTCTCGTCACGTTCATCAAAAGCACTTAGATGCAAGTTACATTCACCTCTTCTGTTTCTCATGGATCATATTCCTGAACATGGGGCATGGGTGTGTGTGTTGTCCTTGGGTTAGTTTATCTAGGTTTAAGCAGTTTGTTAGGTACGGACAGATGACCACACAGTTTGGTCCGATAGATTTACAAAGATTTGAACATTTTTTTATTCCTGAACATATCATAGTCATATCAGAAGGGGGGGGGGGGAGATGCATACCTAGCACCACCCCACCTCACCGCTCTCGGAGAGCTATACCCATTGAGAGGCTTTATTTTTATTGATTTACTAGCTGAAAACCCGGCGTTGCCCGGGTATTTATTTATTTCTGCCATTTTTCAGGTATATATTCATTTGTTTAATGGCTGTATGTCTGTAAAATTTCTTGGGAATACAATTAGTAGTAACGAAGTAATAGGTTCAAACTTGGTTCGTGATGGGGTGGTTTTCTATGAACGGTACTGTTTATGTGCTCATATCTCATGAAGTACGTGACGCACTGTGATACAATTTAGAAGGTACATTCAACTATATATGTCTATACTGTCTGTAAAATTTCCTGTCGCTACAGTTTGTAGTGTTCAAATTATAAATTGTAACGTCATACCGCGAGAGCCATAGTTTTACTCCATAAAGAGCGGAAAAGTAGTAAGCGAGAAACTTTTTTCCTTTCATCATTTTACTATGGTTGCCAGCGAGAAAAAGTCTAATAAAAGTTTGAAATTATGTTTAAAGTTTGTTGTAACTCGCTAAGTACTGTCATTCTCATACAGTGTATTTCGAAAGTATCACCGCATTATATGGCATTTTTTGCGATTTCTGTTGGTTATTACGTAATATCTTTTGAACTATGTGCCGTATATGATACTTAACTATGCAGCAATTGTGACCTCACGATAAGGAATGTGTGTACCAAATTTGGTTGAAATCGGTCCAATGGTTTAGGAGAAAATGAGCAACATTGTCGCGAAATGCAACAGTTTTTCGCGCATCTCATTGTTTATGACGTCATATCTCGTCAAGAATGTATCGCATGTGATTCGTACACTTACGGCGACCGTTCTCGTGGATTGAAGATTACGTGTACAAAATTTCATAAAGGTTGGAACAAATCTGTAGATTTGTATGCTACACGTACAAATATACGGACACTCAGCTTTATGTATTAGACTAACTGAATTCCCACTGCTCTGCATTGGTTGCTTCTACTTCTAAATATAAATTTTCATAGATTTAACTTGAAGAATGCTTTCCTAATCAAATATTTCTATACAACGTGCCACCCCCTATTGCACCATTCATGGCAGGATTCAAAACATCCCGAAAGACATTTTTATTAAAAATTCTAATCATGGTTCCAAATCCAAATTTTCGCATTTCTCGCATTAAAGTAGTCTTAGTAGCATCCTTTAAAAGATTTTCCCTTACTTCACCTGCTTAATGATTGAATTTCCAAAAAAACAAGGTTTTTTTTTTTTAAATTCCAATCGAAAATCTAATCTCGAAGTTATGTATTTCTTGCTTCAACATTGCATGAATAGCAACCGTCCATTCCGTATTTCACCTCCTTACGGATGGGAATATCGAAAAATCGCTGATGCTTACAAATTTCTAGTTTCTATCGTCTGTAGATTCACTTTTCAGCGCTGTTTTCTGTGTTTTAAAAACGGCTCGAGAACGCGAAATTTCTTTCTTATGCTTGGGCATCTTTCTTGGTAGTTTTACTTTTCAAACTCCAATATGCATTTATTTTTACAATTATATATTTTTGACGTCGTTAAAGCGTTCATTGTTAATGAAATAAATCGCAATTTGCTATCACTTATGGCTTCACTGTACTAGGTTTAGATGTAATACCAATGTGTGGCGAATGAAAATTTGTGGCCGGCCGGGATCTCCTGCTTAGGCTGTGGTATAGGAAAGAGACAGCGTGGCGAATGGAGATTTGGGTGTGGCGGGAGACGTGCAGGGAAGAGTCCTCTGCAGGGGGTTGGTCACTGTGTCCTCGGTGGCGGAGTGGTCAACGCGTCAGCCTAGTAAGCAGGAGATCCCGGGTTCGAATGCCGGCCGGCCACAAAGTTTCATTCGCCGCACACTGGTATTACATCTTAACCTAGTACAGTTGTGACGTACCCTCTTATCTTAATTCTTACGTTCTTATTTGTACTTTACAGTTTAACCCTTTTTTTTTTCTTACCACTGGGTGGGCCTACCCAAGCGCTGTTCAACTGACAGCAACGGCTTCCATACACAGTATGAAATGTGCTTGGTCATTTCGCGTAGGCTTTATCCTGAGCACGGATCTATACTGGTTCACTTATTTCGGTCTATGTTCACATGAACATACCGGCTAGATTAAACTTGACAAATGAAAATGGCACGCAACGGATAACGCATTTTTTGTTTAGAATTAACGGAACCAGTACACATCCACCTCAAGAAAGGATACGTCTAGTTTTAAACCCCCAGGGTAAGTTCGAACAAATACCAATTTCAATTCTCATAATAATTGTGAGATCCCTTTGTTTCCCGTCCAAAATGGGGAGCATTGAAGGAGAAGCTGAGGGGTAAATCAGTTATTCTAAGACAAAATTTAATCATAAAGGTTTTAATTTTTTAGACAATTTGCTATAAATATTGCTCAACTGGCCTCCTACTGCTTTTAACTACTCTGTACACTATTCAATGTCACACATGGTGGGTGAGGAGGGGGTAGGAAATCTGCACACAAACGGACATAAAACATGCAAATCACTCACTGCAGGATTAGCGCAAAGCTCTATACATTTACTGCTCAAACTAATTCTGCTGGTCGAACAGTAAGTGGGCTTGTGGACGCAATATACAGAACAAAATTTACGATTTCTTTAAATTTACCTAAAGACATTTTATTATATCAAATTCCACTTCTCCACTTATGACTTTAATTATCTCTTGTGCCGCGTTTCTTACCACATTCTGGTGAATTTTGCGCAGCAAGCAGCACCAGCGTCCGTACATCTCGATGGTCTCCTTCAAACGCCCCTAAGGATGGCTTCCCTCTACCTCAACCGTCCGCCAATTCGAACCACGCCAAGAAGACGCGCCCTGATTGGCGGAGGCAGGTGCAGCCGACTGGGCACCTTCCTTTTACTTGTTCGCGAATCCACCTCCTACCATCGACCAGCAGCAAAGCTTGCTAACCTCTTTGCACCACTAGCTGCCTACACAAAAAGCGAAAAACTCAGAAACTACCACCACCAGCATGCTAAAGTACCCCTACTGGTTCAACTATGCTCAACCACTCCTTCGCTCACACTGTGATGGGAAGCATGGGAGTGTGACATGAATAAAAAGAAATTAAATATTAAAAAAAAAAAAAAAGAACACACAAACTCGCCATCTCTGCTTCTACTTCTTTGCCCTCGCCAGTCGGCCATGAAACCACATGATAATGCTCAAGTTAAATCAATTTATATTGAAAATAGCAAACATTACTGATAAAAGTGAGAAAAACATGAGCAAGGTAAGAGAAATTGGCAGAATCGATTAGGTGGGGCAATAAGGCGGTATGACAGTAACGTCTCACAGTGAAGCCATAAGTGATCGAAAATTGCGATTTATTTCATTAGCATTTATTTTTCTTTATTCGTATGCTTGTTGGAGAAAAACAACTGAAGAATGTGCATCACGTTCCGCTGAATATGATATCTTTGCTATTGTAACGGGGACGGCCGTAGCGGTTGTATGCGTGTGGGGGTAGTGGCAGATTAAGACTTGTGGTGCCTGGGAAAAATATAGTTTATTTCTTTATTATTTTCTTGTGGTTGAATGGCTCCTTTGCCCGTGACTCGGGAAGACGTTGCGAGTGGCAGGCGAAAGCGCCAGCTAAGGCGCCAGGCCGGCCGGCAGACGCAGCTCGGATTCCACTGAGTCGAGCTGACGGCACCGCGCCAGCTGAAGCTGCCGTTGGAGACAAGCGCCGCCTTGCTGTACGCCCCGGGGGCGCCGACCCCTATAGAAGAAAGCCTGCGCACGACGTCACAACATGGCGGCGGTCAGAGGATTAGAGTTCTCTGAGAGATTGTAACCATTAGCAGTGCACGCTGTTTATAGTGCATTCTTTCGTTCAGGAGTGTATTTATGACGTAAACGGGTGTTGTGTACGGTGTGATCGCTACGCTGGACGATTTGTGTGTGTGAGAACAACGTGTGATCTCTCTTTTACTGACAAAGTGTCGTTTCGCTGTTCTGTGCCAAAATATAGAGGAAATTACGACTGTGGCCCAAAAGTTACCGTCTTTATCAAGAATTCCCAGGATAACTTGGCTCCTTCTTCACGTTAATGAGTAAGTTTTCGTTTTTGTTTAACCTTATAAAAGAGTATTGTTATGACTGTTTACCGTTGGATATTGCGATTCATTTTACTTACGTAAACCCCATCAGTTTATTCTTCTCCGGACGTTTAAAGACGGTAACTTTTGGGCCACAGTTGTAATTTCCTCTACATTTCGGTACAGAACAACGAAACGGCATTTTGTCACTAAAAAAGAGATCACACGTTGTTCTCACACAAACAAATCGTCCAGCGTAGCAATC